>OY982979.1:2571970-3821970 GCA_963890685.1 Plagodis pulveraria | reverse complement strand
AGACCACTCCTGCCGCTTTTCCATTTGTTTTGACGTATATGTGGTCAAGACAGGTCAAAATTCTAGTTGGGTGAGTAATAGCAGGGAGGAGGCCGTGCTCCGCCATGACACACTGATAAGTTGAATTTCCGGTATCTGGACTCTCATCAAGTAGATTGATATTCATATCACCAGTAACGATAAGCGCTTTTTGATGTTTCATGGACTCAAGCAAAAAGTCGAGCGATGTGGTAAATAAGTCTGTACTGGTGAAAGATGGAGAGCGATAAATACCTATAATTGTAGTGCTGTTAGATATATTTACCACTAGGCAATTTGCCTCGTCGAAAGTGGGCTCTAAGGCACAAGCAGACCAACAGTCCCTTACATAAATCGTAACACCCCCGCATTTGTTGAATACCTTTGAAGTGTGAAAAACGTTATAGGCAGGCAACTGTGGAATGTGTGGATCTTCTTGAAGCCAACACTCAGTTAGGATTATAGCATCGTAAGTAATGTTAAGACGTTTTAATAAAGTAAGAAGCTCGAAGAAGTTCTTTTGTATACTACGAATATTACATGTCAGAGTTTTAAAATTGTAGGTATTAATAATATCTTTGCACATTTCCGGGTGGCTGACGGTACTACACTCGATCTCAAGAGTTTTTTCTATGTCTGTGTATAAGTCTGACTTATCCATATTTACTTATAATGGAATAGAGTAGTAAATACTTATTCAAAAACGAGGTTGGTGTCGCACCATAACAGCCAAGTTTATTTGTAATTTTTGGTGATCTTACAAAGACATGTTTATATGTTTGTACCAGCAATAAGAAATATTTACTGTACTCAAATGTCTCATAACGCCTATATGTGGGTTGTGTTAATGTGTATGTGTGGAGTGTTGGGAGATGGTGGGTGGTTCTTACGACAAAATAAGCTAAATAATTATAAATTGAATCGTTTACATGACATGATTTTGGTATTTGCCTTTTTATAAAAAAATTAAATAACTGATATAAAAAATTATACAAAATACCAAACTTTTGCTTTTTAAGCTTGAAATAATTAGTGTCCCTGTAAGTGACCAACAACAGGAGCTGAAATCCGGGCCAGATCTGCTGAACTGCTGATAGTAACAGGCGGTCTTCCTTCTGTTTTTCGGACCTGAATTTTTCCTCGAAGTAAGTTCGTTTCCTTAAACGAAGTATCTTCAGGAGGTCTTAACTCTACGAGCGCACGATCGAGACATAATATTTAATTTTTATTTGGATAAAATTTATTTGTGGCTCTGTAAGAGGAACGGGAAGAGAAGCTCCTACAGAAAAATAGGTATTTTAACAAAGTGATGCTGTCTCGCCGCTAAACGTCTGAACATAATAGTGCGATAAGGACAATTGCAGCTTCTTCAAGTTTTGATCTAGAATTTGCACATAATTTTCGTTCTGGGTGAAAACTTTTCTCCACTAGTAAACATTAATCAAATCTAAAAATGTTGTATGTCCTATTTTATAACTGACAGAATGAACTAGGTTTATAGGTTTTCTTTTTCTTTATTCATCATTATTTTTCCTGTAAATAATTCAGAAACTAGAGATACAAGTTTTGAGAAAATATCGATTTTGTAGTGATGTATGTATAATACGATGTTTCCAGCCGGGTACGTGATGGCTGGCGCGTACTACGGGGCTCCATACGCAGCCGTCCCGCCGCCGCAGCCCGAAGACTTCACTGACTATATGTGGATGGAAAACGAAGAGGAATTCGATAAACAGGTAAAGGATAAACACACCATAGCACAATTTGGTCACTAAGGGTCTGTTTCAGAATGTTCGAGAAAGTTCCGGTTATACTACCCAGAACATATTTAGGGCCTGTTTCAGAAAGTTCGAGAAAGTTCCGGATATACTACCCAGAACATTTAGGGCCTGTTTCAGAATGTTCGAGTAAGTTCCGGTTATACCACCCAGAACATATTTAGGGCCTGTTTCAGAATGTTCGAGAAAGTTCCGGTTATACTACCCAGAACATATTTAGGGCCTGTTTCAGAATGTTCGAGTAACTTCCGGTTATACTACCCAGAACATATTTAGGGCCTGTTTCAGAATGTTCGAGAAAGTTCCGGTTATACTACCCAGAACATATTTAGGGCCTGTTTCAGAATGTTCGAGTAACTTCCGGTTATACTACCCAGAACATATTTAGGGCCTGTTTCAGAATGTTCGAGTAAGTTCCGGTTATACTACCCAGAATATATTAAGGGCCTGTTTCAGAATGTTTCCTGTAAGTTCCGGTTATACTACCCAGAACATATTTAGGGCCTGTTTCAGAATGTTCAAGTAAGTTCTGGTTACACTACACAGAACATATTTAATAAAAATTAATAATTATTATTTTTATTATATATTATATGACTGTGAAACGCAAACATGTATTTTATTTAATAAAACACTATCTTTGCGTTTCACAGTCATCGATTTAGCCTATCCAACGGTTAAAGCTTGAAACGCGCTGCATGTTAACTGTCATTTTTATCATTCAGTTATTTTATGTTCTGGTTAGTATAACCGGAACTTACTTGAACATTCTGAAACAGGCCCTAAATTGTGACTTCGACAAGTTTTATTTCACACTTTTTTTAAGGTGGGTCAAATTTCGCATGGGGTAAGGCATTTTGCGAGTGCTCACTTGGCTAGCTACCACCCTCAAGTAGAAAATCTGTCGCCAAGCATCTAAAGGTCTGTTCTGGTTGCTGACAGAGCCAGTAATTATAGGTTAGCCTGAACAACATCTTTGATCACATCATCACTTACCATCATGTGATATAGATGGCTAGTCAATGGCTTACCTACCAGCACGAAAAAAATTATAATGTTTTTGCTAAAAAAAAAACACCCATTTAAGTGACCCTTGCTACATACGGGACCGATTGCCTTTCACTGTCAGACTATATCATCAAGATAGGAGAACACTTCAATTGGAGTGTAACTCAAAAACAGCTGGACCGATTTAGATGAATATGGACCTCACGGGAAGCATCAGCTATCAAATAAATGAAAATCATCAAAATCGGTTCACCCAGTCAAAAGTTATGAGGTCACAAATATGTATAAAAAACAGTTGAATTTATTATTACAGTACTTTGGGAACGTTTTTATAAAGATAAATATAATTACGCCTGTATTCTACGAAGGGGTAGGCTTAGGTGTATAAACACCCACATTTTGCCAATCGGGTTTTGGTCCCATGTATAGGGGGCGAGCCTATTGCCATTCACCGGGCCCAGTTTCAGAGTCATACAATTTTTTTTCTCTAACATAGTGGACGCAACACAAGCGCATATTACAAATAATATGTTTGCGTTAGCAAAATATAAGACACGAACACAAGAACATATTGTATGAAACCGTGGCAGGGCACTTAGATGTAAGTAGATAAGATGATGTAGATGACGTCTAATGCACACAACACCCTACTCAAACCTACGTGAGAAATAGCATGCTGCTCATTTAGTGCACTTTTCCCTTAGTCGCCTCTTCCAACACCCACGGGAAGAAATGGGGAGTTGATATTCTAACCTGGCCACCCCACGACCGCACACAATAACCTAAGAAGGAGCTATTATTTGTCTTTGCTAATATAAAACCTGGCACTGTTATTTTATCTTATGTCTTCTACCGCATCATCAAAGTCTCACCAATAAAATAAGAAAATGCGATTTTTCAGGTTCTACAACAATTAGAAGAAGAAGCGCTGATGGAGCAGTGCATCGAAGCCATGTTAGAAGATGAGCAGCGTGAGATGCGAGCCAACAGAGAGAACAGACACAATTACCCAACGTAAGTGAACTGGAGGAAGCAGTGATTGCCTAGCGGTTATAGCTATGGACTGCCATGCAGGTCCAGGGTTAAATCCCACCGCAGGCCTACACTTCACCGCATGGTCGGAGGGAATTCTGCAAATGCTCGCTTGGCTATTAACCACCCTCAAATATAAAATCTGTCGCCAAGCACGTAATAGGGCTAACAGTGTGTTCTGGCAGCAGACCTTGAGAGCCAGTAATATTACTGGCACGTGAGACTTAACAACTGTTAGGATAAAAAATAAAAGGGTTAAAATTAATACAGCCCGTATTAATGATGAGATATTATTTTGGAAAATACATATCAGATGATAAAACAAGTTGTTTAGATTAATTGAGCGTTCCTCCGCGGGCGAGTGAGAAGTGAAGTCGGCGGCGCACCCTGCGTCCCCGCCAAATACTAGTTTAGGATGGTGCCTGAACACAACTACATGTCTCAGGGTGTTTGCCATTGCAGTTTATTTGCTTCTTCACGCCTGTATCTGTATACATACATTTCATATCTACAAATGTCAATTTATGATGAGATGAATTACTTAGCATTCCATGGATTCACCGTGTGGGTGCCGGGCCCATAGCATTGAAAAGGCCCAAGTCAAGGTGCCTGAGATTTGCAACCCAGTGAGTGAGTAAGGTTAAGGGGCCCCTTTTTGATGCATCAATGCTCCCTTTCACCGCTCGAGCCTCCTCCCCTGCCTAACCAAATTTGGTAAGATCCTACTAATGCTTGGATACATGTTCTAGGATAGAAGTTACGGTTGTTCTTGACCGGCCAAGGGCTTTTAGTAGGTTATATAGGGATTTCGCTGGTATACCCCTTGCTCCAACTTCTACAGCATATAAATTAACCACGTAATGGTTTTTGGTTAATTAATTTGTTTAGTCATAATATTTTTTAGTTTTTATTGTGTGGTCTTTAGGTATTTTTGTCCTTTAGTCGTTAGTGAAGTATACATCTCCTTGTAATTAATGATGCTTTGTAATTATTACAGAACAAGTAATGGGAACCCACCAGTTTCGCTAGAAGAAGCTGTGTCACGGTCTACGCTCAATCCCCTAGCAGCTGAGTTTGTACCAACGCGAAGGAGACAACCGACAGCACCAAGCGCACCTCCGGCCGTACCAAGCGCACCTCCGGCTGCTCTAAACGTTCCTCCGGTCCAAGCAAACCCACCTCCGGCAGTACCAACTGTTACTCCAATTGCCACAAGCGCACCACCCAGAACAGGTAACTTGAACTTTAGTAGCAGGTATACATCCGTGTCAGGCTCCTGCAGGAAAACTGCAGATGCAGTGGAAAGAAACCTCATCTACAGGGGGCCGGTCTCGCAAAATGCCCGTAAACTGACCGCGGTGCGCGGCGCTAAAAAACAACTTACGACTAGAAGAGAGAAGCAGTGATTGTTCAGTGGCATTGGCTATGGACTGCCGTGCCGCAGGTCCATGGTTCGAATCCCGCCGCGGGCTTGAGCTTCAAAGCATGGTGGTAGCATTTTGCGAATGCCCGCATGGCTAGCGACCACCCTCAAGTAGAAAATCTGTCGCCAAGCACCTAACGGTGTGTTCCGGCAGCAGTCCTTGAGAGCCAGTGAAATTACAGGGACATGAGACTTCGTGACTTGTGACGAAATGCATCTTTTATAGGCAGAGGTTAGTTCGCTTAACATCAGGTGGGCCTCGTGCTTGATCCGTCACAATTACATAAAAAAAAAAGAATAATCCACTGGATGGGTTACTCACAGATGAACCCCTGGACTGCGCTGTAAAGGCACATAAAAATTATTATCAATGAGCTGGCTGGTTTATAGACAAAGTAAGGTTGTACAAAGCCACGCGAAGTGTTCCTTCTCAAACAGCACCTCTCCAGGCTCGAATATGGCGCCTCCAAAATGCACACAAAATTGGAGTGCAAAGGTAACGTCACCACACACAGTGCCGTTCAATCGTCTTTTCACCTCAAAAAAGTACTGTGGAAAAAAGTGTGGACTCTTTCCACACTTTCACATTCTAACATACACATACATACACTGTGCTCACACTCTCCATTTTTTATTTTATGTTAAGTATATTTATGTATTTTGTATATGTAGAGTGTGAGAACAGTGTATGTATGTGTATATTAGAATGTGAAAGTATGCGAGTGTGTAGTTGTAAGTTTAGGCTTGTGTAATGGTGTCAGGAGACATAGTAGTCATAATTATGACTTGTTGAATACGCGATAGAACTTGTAATCATAGTTAAGTATCTAGCAGTTTATTTCTGAATGTGTCAACAAAGTCAAAGTCAAAGTCAAAATCATTTATTCAATTTAGGCGTCTACGACGCTCTTATGAAGGTCAATTACAATTATTAATAATTTAGTATTGAAATATTCTACATTGTACTGCCACGTTCAGCAAATAAATTGTATAGAGCCACTGCGAGAAGAACGGGCAAGAAACTCGGGGCCATTCTTTTAAACATCTTTTAACAATGTGTTACATACATACTATATAATAGAGTTATTACAATATTTGTTTAAATTATGCAGGTGACAGGCAACAGCTTGGCGGAGGCGGAATTGTCCAGGCATTTTTGTCGTTTATGTAATCAGAAACTGTGTAGTAGGATTTTTTTATCAATATGTTTTTCACATGCAACTTGAATTTCCCTTCTGTGAGCGTTGTAATATGTTTAGGAACTTTATTATAAAACCGCACACAATTACCTAAGAAGGACCTTTTATTTGTCTTTGCTAATCTAAAACCTGGCACCGCTATTTTATCTTTATTCCTAGTATTGTAATCGTGATTGTCACTGTTTAATTTAAATTTACTCAAATTTTTACGAACATACATAATATTTTCAAATATATACAGACTTGGTAAAGTTAAAATATCAATTTCTTTAAAAAGATCCCTCACAGATTCCCTAGGACCCATTTTATATATGGCTCGAATTGCACGCTTTTGTATGATAAAGATTGTCTGTATCTCAGCAGCAGTTCCCCACAGCAATACGCCATACGACATAATACTGTGGAAGTACGCGAAATAAACTAGGCGAGCAGTAGCTACGTCTGTTAACTGTCTTATCCTAAGAACTGCATATGCAGCAGAACTAAGTCTTCCGGAGAGATCATGTATATGTGGATCCCATTGTAAAGTGGAATCCATTTTGATTCCCAGGAAGACTGTCGCTTTGTCAATAGGGAGTTTATCTGGGCCAAGCTTTATGTTTGGTTCAACATAAGGAACATTTGGTAAAGAAAACTTTAAACATTTCGTCTTTTTTGAATTTAGGAGAAGATTATTAGCGGCGAACCATTTACAAATCTTAGATAATACATTATTTACATGCGTCAGTTCACTGTCTTTCCTATCTACTTTAAAAATCGGGGAGGTATCATCTGCGAATAAAACAATATCGCAGAAATCTTTGACCATGCAAGGCAGATCATTAATATATGTTAGAAACAAACTACTGACAACTACCTTATTACTCCTAAAATTATATTTTTGTAACTTCTAGAAGAAAGTCCAGAACCCACCGCACCCTCGGCACAAGAAGAAGCGCCGAGTCCAAAGGAAGTAGAGAGCAGAACAGTTACAGAGAGTGCAGAAGAGAAGGAGAGCAGAATAGAAGTTACAGAGGAGACGAAAACGGAAGGTAAATTACAATATTAATCATTATTTTTATAGCCTATTATATGTATGTATTTTTTTATTGCTGTTAGATAAGCCTTTGATCACAATCTCACCTGATGGTAAGTGATGATGTGGTCGAAGGTATTAACAGGCTTAACCTAGAATTGCTGGCTCTCAAGGACAGCTGCCGGAACACACCGTTTGGTGCTTAGCGACAGATTTTCTTCTTGTGGGTACTCGCTAGCCAGGCGGGCATTCGCAAAATGCCCTTCCACCATGCGATGTAGCTTAAGCCCGCGGTGGGATTCAAATCATGGACCTGCTCCATATGAATGCCACTGAGCCATCACTGCTTATAAGGCTTATTTGACCTCATCTGATGGTAAACGTTCGTAGCGAAGTTTACTTAGCTGTTCTCAACCGATCAGCAAAGTTAAGCGACGTCGCGCGTGGTCATGAGTTGGATGGGTGACCGCTAGTGACATTACTACTGAGCGTTTCCGTGCTTCGGAGGGCACGTTAAGCCGTCGGTCCCGGTTGTTGTCTTAGGATGGCAGTCGTTACAGCATGGTGGTAGGGCATTTTGAGAATGCCCGCCTGGCTAGCTACCACCCTCAAGTAGAAAAATCTGTCGCCAAGCACCTAACGGTGTGTTCCGGCAGCTGTCCTTGAGAGCCAGTACTTCTAGGTTAGCCTGAACAACATCTTCGACCACATCATCACTATACCTATCAGGCATGAAAAAAAAAAAACGCACAAGGTCCAAAATGTTGTTCAGGCTAACCTAGAATTACTGGCTCTCAAGCTGCTGGAACCCTCTTAAGTTACATAGACAAATATTGTATGGTTTTTTTTTATCCACAGAACCATTAGCACCACCAAAAGACCCACCAGAAGTGTCAGCATTAGACATCCATTTGAAACAACCCAAAAAGGATCTCAAAAAACAGCCTGAAGTGAAAAAGCAGACTAAAGTCGAGCCCAAGAAAAAACCAGTGGCGATAGTTGTCAAATCGGAAACCAAAGTACAACCCAAGAAGAAGGATGTGAAAGAAGTTAAAGCAGTGAAGAGTGAAGTGAAAACAGTGAAGAGTGAATCAAGAGTTGAAGAGAGGAGTGAAGAAGTAGTAGTTGATGTGCCTAAGGTATTTATGATTTATTTGTATTTACAATGTTTTTTTCACCATTCATGCATATACCATTCTTCACATAGCCCAGTTAATGTTTTTGGTGGGTACTACTGCAGTGTCTGTTAACCTGCTATGAAGTAGTAGTGTGCAATCAATGAGTTAAGGTGTAAAGCCAACTTCAACTTCAACTTTTTAACTTAATGGCCTCTGCAGCATTGCCACAATTTTGCCAATGTCACATAGGATAAGTAGAAAATAAACGAAGGAGATTGGTCAGTGCTCGGAAGGGTGATCGGTGTTTTCAGCCAGGATCATCAATTTTGCGTCTGGGTATATTTATCTGAAAATAACCCATAGACGTATACAGGACAACACAAATAAAATTATACATATAATACTGGTTATATACTATACATACTTCTTATTATAAACGGTGTAAAGCCAACTGTAGCAAGTAAAGTCGCTGTGAGAGCAAATGATATGTAAGAATTTATATTTTGGCTAGCACGCATTATTTAATTAAAAATTTTATAAAGTAAATAAAAAGCGCTATGAAAACAAATTCAATATACACCTAAAGTCCGTCATTGTTAAGAGCAAATTTTAATAATATTAAATATTTTAAGGAAACATTAAATTAATATTTTAGAAAAACACATTTAAAATTAAAAAATATGCCAATGTTTTTGACGCAATTATCGTCGCGTTTCGCTTTTACTCGAAGCATCCTCAGGAGGTCCTGATCCTTGGGAATGATAAAGAATTTTAAGTTTAGATAACTTGTATAGAATTAACACCTACGGTACTTCAACACTCATTTTATTTTTTCAGCCTCAAACACTAATAGTCGAAGAAGTACCATCAACGCCAGGTCTCAAACCAATCAACTATGCAGCAGCAGCTAAAGCTAGCAAACCCAAGCCAAAATCAATGACCCCACCTGTAGAAAAGCCAGCTCAACCGGCACAACCTATCAAAACGGAGAAGAAAATAGAAACTGTCAAAGAGAAGCCTAAAATGGAGAGAGTCGACAAGAAAATTGTGCCCAAGGAGAAATCTTTACCGAAGGATGTGAAAGTGCAACGGAAAAACTCTGCTAAGTAAATTATATAAGTGAAACAAATTGGTTCGTTGTTCTTTAAGTGTAATAGAGTCGTAGACAACTTTTGGACCTCTCGGAATGAGATATCGCAGATTATTTCAACCTTGTTGTATAACAGCATAAACAATTACATGTTTTTGTACGAACAATATGCATTTATTATCGAAAAACTATGAACTATACTAATCTATAGCTACTACAATGAAAACATTTAGATAAACTATAAGATGCAGACTCACAGGCAGTCCAAATGCTCCAGCCCACTACCAGTTGGCAGCGTGCCCCGTTTAATTACAATATGCATATTCGTTGAGCCAAATATGTGCCAGCATTTTGAATGAGGTCATTCCGAAAAAGGACATAATATAGGTTAAAGTTAGAGATAAAATCAAGAGTTTCCGGATCAATTGAACTCCAAATAATATTCAGATGCATTTAAAATTGCTATAGCGAAGACATAAAAGGAAAATCAGGAAATTGCAGTTAATCGCTTAAGATCGAACATGCCAATTTGCACACATGTTACACGTGCATATTGTTCTGCTCCTAACTCGCATGCTTAATCAGGGCTAAAAGCTATTTCACCGATGTTAGGAAGAAGAGTGATGAGATAAAAACCGATGGAATCACATCAGAGACCATAATAAATGGCTCACCATCGTTGCATAGAACACTGTAAACATGGTCATCATGTATTTGATTAGACACTGTTACCTTGCTCAATGATAATAAATTACGTA
Source organism: Plagodis pulveraria (assembly GCA_963890685.1). Taxonomy (NCBI): domain Eukaryota; kingdom Metazoa; phylum Arthropoda; class Insecta; order Lepidoptera; family Geometridae; genus Plagodis; species Plagodis pulveraria. The sequence continues at coordinate 3,811,531 of OY982979.1, read as the reverse complement.
TCCTAATAACAATAGTATCCCCTGTGGTGGATTCCGACGTGATTTATTATCAGGATCCTTCCTGATAATAAATCATTCGACAGCAATGACTTTTTTATAACTTTGAGCAACTTCGCATAATTTTCATTTCGCTGCATAGGGTTTGCTTTACTTCAATACTTTTCTTTGTTTGATATGTCACCAAGCATGAGAAAACTGGAGCACACTGGTTCCGACAGCAGTTGTTGAGGTTCAATTCTTAGTCCAGGCTTCTACCGCGTTCAACCACATCATCCTCTGCCACTAGCTGAGATAGTGCTCTTATACCAGTAATAATAAACGTTTCATGTTTTGTAATACGGAGTAGGTTTTTATAATCTGTGATTAGACATACTTTGTAGAGGACAATAGTTTGTCGCGAAAATTTAACACTGGCAATACTAAAAGGTGAATTTTGCTTACAACGAAATTCGCAAGTTGTGTACAAAAAATTTATAAAAATAAAATTATACATTCTTTGCCAAGAAAAGTCAGAGAGAATGTATCATTTTGTTAGGTCATGCAACTTTTTCTCATAGACAAAATTTTGCTTGTAAAATAGTATAGAGTAAGTTTTTATGTAAATTAATAATAGAATTTGGGATAAAATGAAACAGACATACTCAAGAAAATTATGTAAAAAAACTACTATTGTCACTAAAACTTATTTTTGGGTGAGTCAGGGTTACCATAATGATATGAATAACTTATGTAAAAAAATAACCACTATAAAAATAATATTAATTATATTATTTGCATAATATATTACAATTGCATTACTATCTATTGAATATAAAAATTTATTGCAAAAGGTTTGTTTCTATTTTTTAAGTATAGATGTAATTAATTAATACGAAGGTGGCCTCAACAATTTCTGTTTCCTTTTATCCCAAACAAAATTTATTATCGTAAAATTTGGTTTAAAAATTTAAATAATTATAATATAGTATATGTGATATTTTACAATATAATCTTTGCATTTTTTCTTTGATTAAAAAATAAAATAAAATAAAAAATGATAGTGTATAAAAAATAATGTCCTTATTATTAGAAAATTGTGAATATTTAGCGATAGAAAAAATCTTATAGTAAAATAGGGGTTTGTTTAATTTTTTTTTTATTTACAATGCGTTTTGAAAATATAAAAATGTCAATTTTAAAATATAATAAAGCCTTTAGTAATATAAAGGCATAAATTCCAAATTGAAAGTCCCATGTGTGCATAGATACTGTTATAGGAAAAGGGTGGCCTACTTTTTTTAATGGATAGATTATATTATTTGTTTGGACAAATTGAGATGTTTGTTTTGATAATTGTATTAAAATATACTTAATGATTAATTATATGCTAAAATAATTATGCGTGACCATTTCAATCATCTGAAATCACATGGTGTCCATAAATAAAACAAAATCAACGAGCTAAAAATTAAAAATATAATATATCTGACAAATTCATCAAAATAAATGTAAAATCAAGATTATACAATGAAGCTATTTACTAGCTTTTTAGTTTTAGTGGAAGTTATTTTAGCCCAAGCTAAAGACGAGAGCTGTTATTGTAGTCGAGGCTATAGTATGCTATGTGCACGAATTATACACTTGACTTTTCACTTTAATTGCAAGGAATATATACTATGAGATTCACATTTAATTAAAGTTAAAACTGATATTCAAATAATGTAATATTTTTAAGTGTAATTATTTCAACAAAATGCATGTCAATACGTCAGGGTATTATTAAAGACCCAGCAAAAAAGTAATATTATTTATGTACTTGTGCTTAAAAAACTGACTTTTACGCACTAGATCATAAAAACCCCGTTCAGTTAGCTTATATCGGGCTTACTAGCACTTCACAAGCATGTGAAGTGAAAAAAAATATTGTGTTGAGTTACATGCATTGCTTATATGGCAGTTGGCTAAAAAGTCGTAACATAGGCCTTTTTGAACTTGATTTTACATTTAATTAAACAAAAATAATGTATGGCAGTAATAATAATGTTTGTTTTTCTGTTTAATTTTGAATGTAGATAGTAATAATTATGTAAAAATAATTCTAGACAAAAATAGTGGAGCGTTCGAGAAATGGTAGATTATTGACTGAGATTTTTATTTTACTTGTGTAATAGAAAATTATTTCGGCTCTATATGTACGGCAAAAAGATGTAAAATTGTCTAATAATTAATTTCTACCATATTTGGTGTCAGGGTTGCAACTTTAGTATATAATATACCTTTATGGTAGAAGCTCTGTGTTTAGTCCTAACAGGGATATTTTTAAAATTTACTGATAGTTTGTTACTGTTATTTAATTTAAGATTAAAATAGAATGTATAACGATATGTTTTGGTTAAGTATCCAATAAACGGGTTGTAAAGTTAAACTATTATAATATGTCCGCTATAAGTCTACAGACAAAAAAAAGTTTATTGTAAAACAGTTGTCATAGACTAGATATTTTAGGGACATATCGCTTTTTGCTTTGAACTCGTGAAACAAGGTTTAGATTTGTTTTTGCTACACAATCAAAACTCTCGATGTAATCGTAAGCCTTGTTTAATTTTGAGGTATACGTATTTGTCAAGCTTAAACATATCGTAAATAGTCTAATTGTCTGATGCATAAAAATGCTTATAACAGAAGTCACAAAGACGCTTATGGTTGATGTTGACTTTTGAATAATACTCCATATTTGAACTGCGCAAGATTCGTTCGCCTTAGATCGTATTGACCAGTAACTTGTCCTTATTTGGTTATGAAATAAAGCCCATAATATTTTTCTCATTGCTGGCAGCCGGTGACTTCTACATTCAAGTTTTTGCTCTACTGAATGGTGTTCATTGATCTGCCACATAGTGATTTGTAGAGTCGATAAGTTGGCTTGTTTTACCACATTTTTTTGTTACCTTTTCTACCACAAGCGCATTTTTTTTTAAAACTTTAAGCATCATTTAGAACTGTAGCAGTAGACAATTAGCCTATGATACTAATATCGAGCTCATTAAAACTTTATAATTAAATTTATTAAGTCCTATTATTCTTTAGATACAACAATAAGTTAAAACATGTTTAGTCAACAATATAATATGTTGTATATTAAGACAAAAGTTATTCATATATTTTACATATCCTATTTTGTTATTGTTCAGTTAAATCATTATAATATTCTTTATTAACTTATGTTACACGTTTATTTGTCACAATAATGGTCAATACATGCGTATTATTCCAGTAGTTTAGTTTCTTGTATTGGACGTTTGGTAACAAAAGAGAATTAAAGTCGGTTCAAACTAAATTCAGAGCACAAAATACTTGCAGTTAATGACTTTGTAATGTATAGAATAGTATGGGTCAATCCAACGGCGACGCGCGTATATGTGTGTGTTTGCATTTGACAATGTCAAAGTTTGTCATATCCTATAATATACCATACATTACAAAATGTTTATCTGCCCTACGTTTTCCTGTATTGCACTACGCTGATTTTGATTCGACCCGGCTTTCAACTGCAAGTAGTCTAAATAAAGTTTCTTTAGTTTTGTTTATAACTTGTTGAAAATATATAAATTTGTTTTTGGACTATAATTTGATACAAAATTTTTGTAGAAAAGTTAGTTTTTTTTATTTGTTTCAATACGTTTGTTACTCCTTTTTAACTAATAACGCGCTTGATCGTCCTTTATGTTAAGCATTGTTAAATTATACACAAAATAAAATACTTTAAAGATTTACTTAGTTTGTATACATATGTTTGTAGTTGATAATTTTAGGATAGAGCTATTAATTATTATGAAAAATAAATTCTTGTAATTTGCACGCCATAATGAAAACGTCGTAAGACAAGCATAGGGAGATAAGCAACCCGTGTGACAGGGCAATCATCTAAACAGATAATTAACTGAAAGACTTAAGTTCGTGAAATGGTATCGTTTTATTTTTCATCGCGTAAGTCCCAAAATAAATGTAATCTCAAATACTACTAATGTAAATTACAACGTGTAATAATTAGACTTTAATTACAACAAAATAATTTCATGCCTTAAACATATAATAAGCAATAATTGGTTTTGATCGAGATTACACTAAAGCAAAAATATAAAAAAAAAATTGGTGATAATTTGTCGATCATAAGCTCACATAATCAACACCTGCCGGTGTTTCGCGTAGAAACGCAACGCGTCGAAATTTATTCCGTCTGGGTCACGTGGCGCTACTGAAGTCACGTCTGTGTATTTAAACATGTTTTAGGGAATGATCACAATATATTTATATTGTCATTTCATATAGACTCACAAAGTTACGCCTAAATAAACGTCAAAAACATTTAAGACGGACATCGCCGTGTTTGTACTTTAAAAAGTGCATCTGTCAGAGAATAAGGTGACTCTAGAAAAGTTGATCTAAATCAAATAATTGGTTTCTTAATGCACGACTTTCAGAATACTGGATAAGACTGTTAAATTCAAATCAAAATGACCTATGTATAATGGACATATGACATTGTGGTTCAGTAAATTAATCTGATGTAAAATCGTAGTAATATAAAATGTAGTGTTTTTTTTCTCACTCTTTCGTTGTGTTCTGCTGGTGTATTTCCACAACTGTTCTAGAGGTCCCTCCATATTAAATACGTGATTTAATAATGAATAATGAAAAAAACTTACAATATAACTAATTAAAAAAGCGCAAAACATTAGTAATGATAGACATAAAAAAATAATTAAAAATGTAATATAACTTTTTGTCAATTGCGATTTTAGTATTCGTATAGCAATATTGTACAAAGGATTCACTGCCAATCTAATAAGATCAGCGTGATATTATGTAGTTTATATCTTTGAAGGAGTTCAATTAAAATTTGACTAGTTTACTATATCAACGCCACGAAAACGTCAAAATATTCGTAGTTTATTTTGATCAGTTTCCTTAAATTATATTTTTTGACATTTTGATGTTATGTAATAAGGACATAGTAAATTTTTGACAAATAACCCTGCACTTTGCAGAGTAAAGCAGTCAGATTTGACTTTCTTTCTTTGCGTATGCGTAATCGCGTAAACACTAGATTTTATATTTGTAAACTTAACGCACTTTGTCATTGAATTGGATAAATATTTTAGTTCTCGTATGTAAGAACGCCGGTTTTGCTTTTCAGTCAGATTTTAATTAAACACTTCACTGTTTTTGAACTTTATCCCCTAAGTGCCTAGTAGTAACTATTGTTTTGTGTGTTTGTCCTGCTCTATAGAATACAATTATAATAGTGTTTAGACATGTTATTAGATATAAAATATAGTTTAATTAGTGTTAATATGTATCGGTTTTATGGCCTGTGGCATGTCTTAGGAAATTTATTCAAAATGATACATGTCCACTATACCATTTGGACTTACGACATTTTGGTTTTCTATTTTTTAAACTAATTAATGTGTAACAGCAGTATTTCAAGCTATCGCATGTGTACCCGGTCAGATAAATTACCCTAAGTCCTCTTAATGAATAGATTTTGGCGTAATTTTAAAAATATTTTAAGAAAACATTAAATTAATAGATTAGAACATTTAAAATATATAAAAATGGTCCAGTGACAATTCCGCCTAATTTTCCTGTTAAGCCGACGACGTGATATCGCAAACGCCACGCAGCCAAACCGGAAGAATTTTCGACGCGTTTTGCTTCTACATGAAGCATCTCAAAAGATCTCCAATCTTAAAGCGAACGCGAGAATATTTTAACTGGTTTTCTAAAATATTTATTTAATGTTTTCTTAAAATGTTTGTTATATTCACATAATTTATTCTTCAAAACAGTTTATTTATTCAAGTGCTGTAAAACGTAACTTAAAAGAAATTATGTTTTACAATATTTCTCTTTTTCTTTATATCTGGTTGGGCAGTATCTTATTCAAAGATTATGTAATAATTTGCAATAGTCGATAATCAAAAATGTCGTAAGTAACCATTTATCGCACCGCACATGTGACGGTTTGATTTGATAAAATACAGCAATTTGATAAAAATACATATATAATTGTATCTCTTTTTTTGGCTATTCGTTTAAAGCATTTGGCTGGACCATACTGTAATATAATACATACAATAGCCACGCCTGTTTCCCGGAAGGGTGCGCAGAGACCAACGATTTCTTGTTATAATATTTGTCATGGAATCGATATTGTGTACATTATGTGTAAATTTTGATATAATTAGATGTACGCATGTTATATGCTAGAGCTATATCTTATCACAAAAAATAAATATAAAAAAATACATAAAATGTTTAGAGAATGAATAATAATTATGATAATGAGAAACTCACCTTTGCTTCTTTTATTTTAAACCTTTTGTTATTGACGCACACTGATCCATAAGGCACCATATCTACATACAAGCTGTTCAGTTTTTTTTTTTTTAATGGCGGTAGCCTTTATTAAACAAATACTACAAACTATATACAACACTACAGCTACTACAATACTACAGCTACTACAGTAAAAGCATTTGGACTCATAGGGAGTCCAAATGCTCTAGCCCACTATCAGTTGGCAGCGTGCCCAGCATTACAAAATTAGCTGTTCAGTATTACAAAATTAAGAGATAATAAATTATAGTCATGTGCGGTATTCGAACCTGCGTCCATCCACCCTTATAGCCGGGGTATGCTCTGACCGACTGAGCTAACATGACTAACCCATAACTCCAAAAAACAATCAACTAATATTGCTGTAAAATAATATTCATCACTGCCAAAGTACTAGGAGTACATGAATAGCAAAGAGGTACCTTAATGTAAGTACTTAGTGCAACATGGTTCATCCATAATTTGAGAAGCATGTTTAACTTTCAATCGATATACAGGTAGTCTTGGAATTAACCCTATAGGCGTTAATGTACAAGCGAAAGGTACATATTTCTGATGTAAAACATTATTTTGCAGATAATGGAACTAATGGGGAAAATAGTTCTCACTAGTTTCATTACCAAGTCCCATGGAACAAGTGAGAAAAAAAACTCACACTAGTTCCATGGAATACACGATGGAACTAGTGAGAATGATCCCAATTTTTCCTCTCGTTCTTTATTTAACCATCGTATTGGGATGGAGCGACATCTATAGTTCAACTTACGTTGTACTACAAACAAGACCAATTTCGCAATTGCTTTGTTCAGTATTCCTTTTACCACAGAATTAAAATGGCCAGAAGGATCACTCCGCAAAGCCATTTAAATAAATAAGTTACTCTAGCTACGACGCAATAAAGTGCACTATAGCTTTCAAAGCACGGCAGTACCACCTACCTAATATTTATATTCACGTACCTACATACAGGGCCTCTCTTTCCATCACATAGCTTTGATTTATTCTGACGCGGCACTCATAGTACAATAATCTCGCTTACTGACGACACGGCATTTTTTTTCTCGTGATCAAGTTATTGTTAACCTATTACAACTGAAAACTGCAACATCAACTGTCACTTTGACAGCTGTCACATCTAAGGCTTTTCATCAGAGTTAATCCAATGGCAAACGTATTATTTGTCATGTCTATAAAGCAAATGATTTTGTTCCCACTCTAGTGCCGTGGGTGGACGGGGCATCGCCCTAGAATTCATAGAAGGTAGCTTCTCGTACCATAACACGACGTGCCGCAGCATCCTGCGTTAAGTATTGTATATATTTTCTTCAACTTAACAGTTCGTATTTGTCACACTTCATCTTCAGCAAGAACTGATATTAATAGTAAATCACAATGGCACCATCTACTTTGGAAATACGCTAGTTTGGCTGAGCTTTTCGCTAAATGCCACGACTTGCCGCTGCATGGGCTGCTGATGCAATAACTGTATGCCGTACCGTCAGCGCCGGCCTCAATAACGCCGTATTGGCATCATGCAGCAATGATGGCCGAGCGGTCATAGCTATGGACTGCCGTGCCGCAGGTCCCTGGTTCGATCCCCACCGCGGGTTAGAATGTCACCGCCAATTTGCTACCTGTGGGTGTCGTAAGAGGCGACTAAAGGTAAAATACCGGAAGGTGGGCAGTGCTTTGTGAGGAACTGATATCTTTAACTGCGATCCCCAAGACGCCTGCTAAGCGTGGGGATTAGGGGGAGGTTGTGTGCGGCAGTGGAAAACCCCGATTGATACAGTAACAGGTACAGTAACTTTATTGAGACCTAAGGAAGCGAAAGATTAAATCACGAGCAAACCGTTCAATATATAGAATCCTGAGCGTATGTACCGAAGGTAGGGTACGAAACGTGGACAATCCGGCTGGTACAGTAATGTAAGTTTTCTTTGAGTCCTGTGAGTACTCTTCCATATAATTATGTATACATAAGTTTTACAAGATTAATCTACGTGATGTTGTTTAGTTACACAAAGTCAAATTATTGGGGTTTTTTTTTTTATTCCGGACGTGAATTGAACCCGCTTTCTCCGATTTCGCGCCAGATACTTATAGTATTCAGCCACCGGAACCTTTCTTTTTTAGTGCGATAGTGCATGTTTTTTTTTAAATGTTCTTAAATGTAGAAAAAAAAGGTTAACCAGTTATTTACCCATCGTGGAAATCGTACACCTTGGAGAAAGGTGGGAAGTACATTTTACAACGGTTTTATGCACAGGGTTACTGACCCTAATTTTTGCACAGTCTGCAAAAATAAAAAATGGCAACCCACGCAAAACCTTACCAGTTTGAAAAACAGCTGGAACGTTCCATTGGTTCCATTTGCGTGGTCTGTCTATCGATTGACGTTACAGCGCATGCGTGAAGAAGTCTTCACTTCCAGTCTGATCTAAAGAGGTCTTACATGAGCACTTGCAGGCGCTAAGAGCAACCAGAAATTAAAAAAAAAAGTGCCAACAGACATTAAATTTTACTAAACACTGTGCTCGAAAAATGGTTGCGATCCTTCCGTGATTTTCTAACGCGTTTTTTGACACGTAATTTTTCGTATTATAAAGTAAAATATAAACAGTGACAACGGCGTCGAAAAAGAAGTACGTTCATAAACAACCAATGCCTTTAACGGCTTTTGCCGTTTCGGAAAAAAGTGAGAGACTCCAATCGACAGAATCTGAAGACGAGTTGTTTTTGTCGTTACCGCCCGATATCCCCGATCCTGAAACATGTCTCTACCTAGAGAGTTTACCTTCAATCAGGTAAGTGCACAATAGCCGTAACTACGTTAGGTAATCTCGTTCTTTCCACTTGAACCTATTAAGGGGTCTACGTATACTCACAATTAAATTTGGAACACCAACGAGGGGGTTCAAGAATAATTACAAAATGTTATTTCATTTTAACTTGGGCGTCATCTTATAAAAAGAAAACTTCAAAATTTGAAGATATTGGTCTAACTCAGAATTTTAAAATGCGATATTTTTATTCCTAATTCTATATTACACAAGAATAAAATTATAGATAATTTTAGCAAAATTGCACCAAATATGAAATTCTTAGAACCACGAAGTCGAACACTACATCTGTTGGGTGCAACGAGCTTTTTGCTCGATGGTTGGGGCTATTATAGATGAATCACTACCAGACTTCATTCAGGAAAAAAAACATAAATTTCTGTCAATTTTGGATTGATTATATACAATGAATACCCACATGGCTTATTTTATTACCCGTCACTGCATTTTTGTTCATAAATGTATATATATAATACTTTACGAATTTGTCATCTTTGGAATCAGTATCTGCTATTACGTTTTAAGAGACTCAATAATACTAAATATACCTTTAGATGGTCACACTTGGTGTCACGCATCACTTCCTATTATGTTTGAAGGTCTAGGAAGTATAGCTTTACCCGCTTTCCTGTCATCAATCAATAGTGTGCAAAATCTACTCTTTTTTTAAATTTTATCGTCGAGCTTGGCAAATTTTAACTTATTTGATTGAGGCTGTAAACACATGGAACGCAAAGGCCATTGCAGGCCCACAGATAGCCTAAATACCCAGCCCACTACACATATTTTAACATGTATACCTATACATTATTAATTTCGAAATGTTATACGGTAATAGTATCTACATTATGCTATAAGTGCGATGGCGAGGGCTACAAGAAAGCAGAGGCTGTAATTATCAAAGCGCACGTATGTCATACGACGTTTTTCAACACACGAGGAACAAATACTTAAATTTCGATACGAAAATATTTACTTTATCTCTTTGATAGCAATAATAATCTGAAAGAAGGTTTATAATTAAATCTTCTTAAGTTCTACCAGTAGGTAAAAAACTCTTTGGTTTGTTTTTATATTAAAAACTAATGAAACTAACTACAATCTCCTTGGTGAGAAGTGTGGAAACGCTGTTTTCTTTTTTCTATTTAAAACAAGTGCGGTTAAGTAGAAAAAAAACACGAGTGCGTAATAGACTACATTATGATACAAAAATTGTGCATTTAAAGGCCCGTTACGAGCTTGTGTGTTGAAAACTACATCATTTATATACCGAAATACCTAGTTATAGTTTAGTTTTGTCTTGCTAAAAACGGAGTGCTTTGTTGTCTGTACCTACTACAGTTTCAATACTACAAAACGCATCAACGATGTGATTTAGAAATGGTTCATGTCTATATTATATACAAATAGTACGACCCAAAATATTTTCTATGTACCTACTAACTAAGACATATGTCAAATAAACATTATTATTAAATGGCCTTTCGAAGTTTCCAGTTGCGGAAGCAACGGGATGGGCCGCTCTGTGAGCTTGAACGGAAAAACTTTATTGATACGTCAATATTATGCAGAGCGTGCTCGTTTTCCTGCAGTTTATCGACTTTGAATTCAGGGCCTTGGGTGCAAGCTTTTCCATAAACAAATGTTGGCAACCTTTTAGATAATAATACATTCAGTAATTGCTGTGTCATTACGACTCGGCTCTCCTTACTCTCTCTTTTTTTTCTTTTTTTTTTCATTCCTGATGGGTTATCCTTTGACCACTATCTCACCTGATGGTAAGTGATGATGTGGTCTAAGATGTTGTTCAGGCTAACCTAGAAGTTACAGTTACAGTGCCACAGGAAAGTTCGTGGTGCCTTTGTTCTCAAAATATTACATTTGCAAAACATTGATGGCCGAATGCATCCAACATTTGAAGCCGTAGCGTAGGTTGCCTTTCTTTTTTTTCCTTTATGTTATTGTGACGGAACATGCTCGAGGCCCACCTGATGCTAAGCGGACTAACCTCTGCCTATAACAGATGCAATTCGCATAGCTAAAAGGATAGCTGCCGGAACACACCGTTAGGTGCTGGGCGACAGATTTTCTACTTGAGGGTGGTCGCTAGCCAGGCGGGCATTCGCAAAATGCCCTTCCACCATGCAATAACGACTGCCATCCTAAGACGACAACCGGGACCGACGGCTTAGCGTGCCCTCCGAAGCACGTGCACGCTCAGTAGTAATGTCACTAGCGGTCACCCATCCACCTCCTGACCGCGCGCGACGTTGCTTAACTTTGCTGATCGGTTGAGAACAGCTAAGTAAACTTCGCTACGAGAAAAACGTGCGTGCACGTGCTTTGGCCGTTCCGTGAGCCAGGGTTGACATTGTATGGAAAGCGGTATGAAAACACTTCCCTTAATTGTACTGCTAATGAAATTTACTATTGAGCGCATCCATACTTCGGAGGGCACGTCTTAGGATGGCAGTCGTTATAACATGGTGGTAGCCTTTTGCGAATGCCCGTTTAGCTAGCTACCATACCCTTTAATAGAAAATCTGTCGCCAAGCACCTAGGTGTACTCTGGATGTCTCTGCGAGCCAGTTCTCATTGTAGCTTAGGTATGCCTGTTCGTATACCTCCGATTACATCATCACTTATCATCAGGTGATGGTGAAAGATGAGGTAAACTTGGAATAATCTTAGGAGTCATCAAGAACAGAATAGGAATCTTCTAGGCAAGCGGTTCCACCGTCGACCGCTTCTTCACTTTCCATCCGGTGAGATTGCGGGTAAGTGCTTGCTAATAAAAAAATAGGCATTTAGAAGTAAATAAAATAATAAATAGATTAAATAAAATAATAAAATAATTATAGACAGGCGTTACTTTGCGGAAATCCATATTTAATAATAACGAATAATCTAAAAATATTTTAAGAAAACATTAAATTAATATTTTAATAAAACACTTAATAAATATTAAAATATATATCTAGTGAGAATTCCTCCTAATTTTCTGTTAAGCCGACGTGACGTCGAAAACGCCTTGCAACCAAACCGGAAGAATTTTCGACGCGTTTCGATTCTACAGGAAGCATCCTCAGGAGGTCTTGACTCTACTATATACTATACTACTACTCTTGTATTAAAATATTAGTTTAATGTTTAAATTAAATTAGTATTATTTAATAATAACAACGAATATTTTAAAAACATTTATTTTAAATATTCGTTAATTTTTGGCAAAATGTACCAGGTGCACTTTGCAAAATCATTGTCCCATCCTTTGTACCTACATTTTATGCGAATAAACGATATTCTATTCTCTAAGTAACATGGAACAGGTGGGTTTTTTCCCCACAAGTTTCATGAATTAGGTGGGTCTTTTTTTCCACTAATGCCATCATATATAGTTACTAAAAGGCGGGTTTTCTCCACCTGTTCCCTGAAGCAGATGAGCCTTTTTAGAACTATACAATGGAACTACTGGGACCAAGCCATTTCAAAAGGTATAAGAGATCTTTCAGCCTAAAAAAGCACGCCTCTCCACTAAATGTGATTATTTAGATGTGCGGTTTGACTGTGCACTCGGATCTCACACACACCATTAGAACAGAAGAACCAATGATATGACGAGATCGCGTGTATTGTGTTTATAAAATATCTAAAGTTATTACCCAATGTGTAAAAAATATACAAAAAAAAGTTATATCGCGTACGCTGCGGAAATTATTGACACTAGAGCAAAGTGATGTACTACAATTTTATAGAGGACATCAATATTTAAATAAAAAGTCCGCGATACGTTAGTCATGAAACTCGTTTGGAAATAAGTAATAACTCTTTACAGTGACCGCTTTGATTTCGGACTCATCAAGTTCATTTACAAAACACGCAGAATCTTCTAAATTCAATTGAATTGGTTAATTAATTTGGCGCGTAGAAATGATCGCATCCTATTGGTCGGTACAGTTTAAAACACATCTGCCGCGGTAAGGTTGCTATTTTTGAGAATTACTTACCTTTCCTTACATATTTCTGCGTAGGTTTAACCCAAAGCAGCTAAATTTTATCTGATGTCCAGCGACCTTGTTTTAACTAGGGTCCACTTACCTTTATTAAAAAGATAGCGATAGAAGGTCAACCCGAAATAAAGCTGGCTTTTAAATTGGCGGGAATGTGTTCGGGATCTCTGACGTCACGGCGATACATCAGTGCCTATTAGGGCGCTGTCAAATGCTGAAATTTTGTCACTATCGCACTGCGTAGGAGTGAAAGAGGCAGCGATGGTGAACGATCAGTTTAGTTAAAATCAGAAAGTAAATCGAAAATATAACTTTTCTTGTCCCTCTTGATAAGGTTTTGATATTTTATTTTTTCATGCGTAAATAGTTAAGATATTTACGTTAGAAGCGTAATTTAGAGTCAACTTTGCAATTTAATTCTATCGAGAAAATTTTAAGGAAACGTGTTTCGGACTTTTCTTCGCCTTAGATAATATGATCAAGATTTACATATAATTTTCTTACTGCTACAAACTAAATACATTTTGCTAAAAATTTGTTCAAATAAAGCTAGTTAGCACTTGGCTGGACAGATTCTTTTCAATCCTTTATCCGCTGCTTTCGTGGGCAAATCGCAGTGAGCCTTAATCGCGTTGTCATTTCAAATAAACGTTTTTGCTAAGTAGCTACTAGTCTAAGTCGCTATTGGTCTACTTCTTATTATTTTTTTATGTTATTGTGACGGAACAAGCTCGAGGCCCACCGGATGTTAAGTGGACTAACCTCTGCCTATAACAGATGCATTTCGTCACAAATCTCGAATTGCACTGCGCCCGTCACATTGAGACATTAGTTGTTAAGTCTCATTGTGCCTGTAATTTCACTGGCTCTCAAGGACTACTGCCGGAACACACCTTTCGGTGCTTGGCGACAGACTTTCTACTTGAGGGTGGTCGCTAGCCAGGCGGGCATTCGCAAAATGCCCATCCACCATGCGGTGAAGCTCAAGCTCTGGGCGGGATTCGAACCATGGACCTGCTGCGCGGCAGTCCATAGCCAATGCCACTGAGCCATCACTGCTTCAAAAAAATTGTCCATTTCACGACATCACTATTTCGTTATTAGTATATTTCTTACACTGCACGTGTCGCGATACGAAAATGTCACAATGGGCACAGAATAAAAGAGACCAGAAGGATCACTCCGCAAATACATTCTAATAAATAAGCGACTCTATCTACGAAGCAATAAAGTGCACTTCAGCTCGCAAAGCACGGAGTATCTAATATTATACTCCTACAAGGCGTCTCTCTTTCTATCGCATAGCTATGTATACCTCTGATCTCTTCTCTCTTGTAGAGCACTGCACTCTGATTCGTAAACTTTCACACTATGGTGTTCGTGGAAAAGCTTTGAATCTTATAGAGTCATATATGTCAGACAGGCTACAGAAGGTTGGTTTAATGGCAATACTTCTTCCGGGTCATTGGTAAAAATGGGCGTACCACAGGGATCAATTTTGGAACCATTTCTGTTTCTAACGTATATTAATTATCTGCATTGTATGGTCAAAGATTTCTGCGATATTGTTTTATTCGCAGATGATACCTCTCTGATTCTTAAAGTAGATAGGAAAGACAGTGAACTCATCCATGTAAATAATGTGTTATCTATGATCTGTATATGGTTTGCCGCTAATACTCTTCTCTTAAATTAAAAAAAAAACGAAATGTTTAAAGTTTTCTTTAACAAATGTTACTTATGTTAAACCAAACATTAAGCTTGGCCCAGGTATACTTCTTATTGCGCATTGTGAATAGGAACAGTCTTCCTGGGAATCAAAACGGATTCAACTTTTATAGATCCGAAGATATATATATATATATATATCTTTTATACATGATCTATCCGAAGACTTAGTTCTGCTGCATATGCAGTTCTTAGGATAAGGCAGTTAACAGACGTAGCTACTACTCGCCTAGTTTATTTCGCGTACTTCTACAGTATTATGTCGTATGGTGTATTGCTGTGGGGAACTGCTGCTGAGATAGTGACAATCTTTATCCTACAAAAGCGTGCAATTCGAGCCATATATGAAATGGATCCTTGGGAAGCTCTGAGGGATCTTTTTAAAGAAATTGATATTTTAACTTTACCAAGTCTGTATATATTTGAAAATATTATGTGTCTTCGTAAAAATTTGAGTAAATTTATATTAAACAGTGATAATCACGAATACAACACTAGGAATAAAGATAAAATAGCGGTGCCAGGTTTTAGATTAGCAAAGACAAATAAAAGGTCCTTTTTAGGTATTTGTGTACGGTTTTATAATAAACTTCCCAAACCAAACCCCACGCTCACAGAAGAGAAATTCAAGTTGAACATGAAAAACATGATTCAGAAATCTTACTACACAGTTTGTGATTACTTAAAAGGCAAAAATGCCTGGACAATTCCGCCTCTGCCAACCTATGACCTGTCACCTACGTAATTTAAACAAATACTGTAATATTGTATCATATAGTAAGTATGTAACACATTGCTAAAATAATTGTTAAATTGTAAAATATTGTTACAAGACTTTTAAAAGAATGGCCCCGAGTTTCTTGCTCGTTCTTCTCGCAGTGGTTCTATACAATTTTTTGCTGAACGTGGCAGTACAATGTAGACTTCAATACTAAAATTTGTAATTGACCTTCATAAGAGCGTCATACACGCCAAAATTGAAAATAATTTTGACTTTGACTTCTGACGCGGCACACACCTTGCAATAAGCCCGTCCGGACGGATACGATGATGTACCTGAAGCTTTGTGCCTAAAGTTCAGAGTGAGTCAGGCTCGATATGGGTGTTTTCTTACATATGATTTTAGCCAGATTCGCGTTTTGTCAAAATAATTCAATGCAAACTCCTTTTTACATCATATTAATTCTTGCCTTTTTGATTTTCATTATTCGAGTGTAATTGAGTGATGCAAGCGTAAACAATAAAGTCGTATCTCGCTCGCTCTTGAACTAGAATTCTAAAGACCTAACTCTCACTGGATCTATTTTGCTATTGATCTAAAATTAAATGGAACTACAATTCAATGAAACTTAACACGATTTGAGTTCATACAACGAAGAACGTTATTGTATATTTTTTATCCCGAAATTCAGCACGGTTCCCTCGGGAAAGGGGATGAAAGTCAAAATGTACACTTAGTTGTAATTTATTAACGCGTAGTCCGATTTCAATTATTCTTTTTCGTTAGAATAATGATGAGTGAGCCCGGAACCCCATGGGCAGCCCGGCACCCGACGGGCAGCCCAGCACTCCATGGGCTACTGAATGGAATTCAATGAAACTTAACACGATTTGAGTTCATACCACGAAGAACGTTATTGTATACTTTTTATCCGAAATTTAGCACGGTTCCCTCGGGAAAGGGGATGAAAGTCAAAATGTTACTTATTTGTACTTTATGAACGCGTAATCCAATTTCAACTATTCTTTTTTTGTTAGTATAGTGATGAGCGAGCTCGGAACTCCACGGGCAGCCCGGCACCCCACGGGCATCTCGGCCTCCTTATTTAGATTTGCCAGCTTGCTAAGATAAAACTCTAAAATCTGGAACATTCGTCACAATCTATTTTTTTAACTATCTATCTTTTGCCGGTTACATTTTGGAGACTGCGCAATGGAAGTGTACAATCTAATATATTTTTGTTCTACCGCCAAACAAGGAGAACCTCGGCAAAAAGATATCGTTTTATAATCGAAATTCCAAAGAAACGCACAAAGTACCTACTTTGCTTCAACATTTATTGTGCGAACCGCGAAGGAACTCTCTGAGTTACTTAACTACTGTCTTCTGGAAAAACAAGCTGGGAGTTATCAAACCCAAAGTAAAAAGCTCCTTTCTGAGCTATGCTTTACTAAGAGTGCTTCACCACAGACCACAACGTTGCTTAATATGAGATAAACAGTGCTCAAATGTGAATAATTATTTTGCGGGTACGGCAATCGCGTACGAAGTCGCGGGTACAGCTAGTTATTTAATAAAACACTTAAAAATCTTTATAAAAGTTATATATATCTAGTGACAATTCCGCCAAATTTCCTGTTAAGACGACGTGACCTCACAAACGCCACGCAGTCAAACCGGAAGAGTATTCGACGCGTTTCGCTTCTAAACGAAGCATCCTCAGGAGGTCTTGACTCTACGAGCGCACTATCGAGACTAAACGCGCTGCAGGCTCTACACACCATATTCCTAAGTATATAACTAATTTACACTGTAATCCTATAGAGTTTAAATAAACAATTTTCCTATATATTTATTGCTATATTGAGATGTCCTATAGAATTGAATGAGCATGTCTCAACTTATAATATGCAAACCTCTCGTTTGGTTTTAGGCATAACGCGATTAGGCACATTGCGTTTTAGGCACGTTGCAAGCAAACATTTCAATACGGAGCGCGTAACGAAAAAAATAATTCTTAAGCTTAATTTTAAATAAATTAGCATGTAGGTTTTTTTTTATGTTATTGTGATGGAACAAGCGCGAGGTCCACCTGATGTTAAGCGGTATCCTCTGCCTATAACAGATGCATTTCATCACAAGTGACGAACTGCACTGCGCCCATCACCTTGAGACATACCTGTTAAGTCTCATTTTGCCTGTTATTTCACTGGCTCTCAAGGACTGCTGCCGGAACACACCGTTAGGTGCTTGGCGATAGATTTTCTACTTGAGGGTGGTCGCTAGCCAGGCGGGCATTCGCGAAATGCCCTTCCACCATGCGGTGAAGCTCAAGCTCTGGGCGGGATTCGAACCATGGACCTGCTGCGCGGCAGTCCATAGCCAATGCCACTGAGCCATCACTGCTTCATAGGTGCTATAAGGAGCTTGGTCTGATTGTATATTTTTAATCCCTGATTGATGATTAAGTTTTTTTTATATCAAGTTGCAAGCCCACCTGATGTTAAGCGGACTAACCTATGCCTATAACAGGTGCGTTTCGTCACAAGTGGCGAATTGCTCTGCCCCCAGAAACATACAATTGTTATGTCTCATGTGCCTGTAATTTTACTGGATCTTAAGGACTCCTGCCGGAACACACTGTTAGGTTCTTTTCAAGAATGTTACGAGTTAAAAAATATCAAAAAATTCTCGCGCACGCTGCGGACATTATTGACAATAGAGCAAGGTGATGTACTACAATTTTATAGAGGACATCAATATCTACAAAAGTCCGCAACACCATATGTCTAACTATTACTGTTATGTCACAATAACTACTTTTTTAGTAATTAAACAACTGCAAACGGTTTAAATCCCGTATATTTATCATTATTTTTGTCCCGACACGTTTCAAACATTTTGCAGTGATGGTGGTCACGGGGTGCTGATAAATAATGATAAATATATGCTATTTATACCGTTTAAGGTTGTTTAATGTGTAATAATCGCGAAAACCTAAGACAACGTTACTTTTTAAGTGTTTAAAATTAGATTTTTTTGTTAAATTTGAGTTTAAGCTTAAGGAGCTTGGTATCTGATTGTATATTTTCGATCCCTGATTAATGATAAGTGATACTTAACTATTATATATTAGAGTAAGCTGCATCGGAAGGCCAGACGCTGACCTGGTTTCCAGTCCTCGCAGCCTCGGTAACTAGGACAGTGCAGTATGTATACATACAATAAAACAATGTAACGCACGGCTATGCGCCATCTTGTGGAATATTTTGGAACCATTTTTTCATGGCCCCTGTTAGTGCAAGAAAAATGTGTACCACGATTGTGGTTTGAATCCGCAGCTATTATCCGTCAGTCAGATTGGAAATGCCTGTTTATAAAGATAAAGATATATTTATTGCTCAAGACATGGTTCGATTTTTGCATACGGTTTGTTTTTGGACTTCGATAATATGTAAATTTTTCTTAATTTCGTAAAATTTCGTTCTGAACTCAAGTGGCTTTCTATTTGTCTTTGCGGCGTCGCGGGAATCCCTTATTCTCTCTCTTATTTATAGTACACTATTTAACACATACACGCCCCAGGAACTATGGACTGCCAAGCAGCACGTCTATGGTTCGAATCCCGCCGCGGGCTTGAGCTTCACCGCATGGTGGAAGGGCATTTTGTGAATGCCCGCCTGTATAGCGACCGCCCTCATGTAGAAATTCTTTCGCCAAGCAACTAACAGTGTGCTCCGGCAGCTGTCCTTGAGAGCCAGTGAAATTACAGGCACACGAGACTTAACAACTATGTCTCAAAGTGACGGGCGCAGTGCAATTCGTGACTTGTGATGTAATGCATCTGTTATAGGCAGAGGTTAGTCAGCTTCACATCAGGTGGGCCTCGAGCTTGTTCCGTCACAAGAACTTATAAAAAAAATCTAATAAATTCAGTGATGAGCTTTTTAGAAACGGTAAAATATTTCAGGTGCTGTAACACATTATTGCTATGTAATAATTAGAAATAAAATTTGATTTGATACGACTTCCTATATACAGGGTTATTGGTAAAATGCTAACAACCTCTTAGGGTTGACTTCTGCTAGTCCTAACAAAAATTTTGAGATGATTTTTTTTCCATCTCTTTTGCCTACTCCGAGCCAAGAGCACGCCGCGGCAACGTGGTCCGCGTTGTGCTCCCTTTGAGCAGAGTTTTGAATATTTACATCGAGTAAAGTATAAAAAAATATGAAATAATACATTACAGGCACAAGAGACTTTTAAGGGTGAACTGGCCGGGCCGTTCACTCACGATCACTCTCTTATTTGAGGATTTAGGTCCAAAATAAAGCATCATACCGATTGATCTCGTCATTATCTAGGCTTGTATGATGCCGAAATTTTAATAAGATAATTAATTTGAGAGTTATGAGCTTCGAAATATTTTCATACAACATTTTACTTTCTAATTAATTATCTTTTTTTAATTTCGGCATCATACAAGCCTAGATAATGACGAGATCAATCGGTATTACGCTTAATTCTGGACCTAAAACCTCAAATAAGGGAGTGATCACCCTACGGCGTTTGTATGGAGAAGAGACCGGCCAGTTCAACCTTAACATCAGGTGGTCCTCGTGATTATTCCGTCAAAAACACATAAAAACACACAAAAAAAACATGTCAAAATGTTTGTTGGGGCTAGCAGAATTCAACCCTATAAGAGGTTGTTAGCCATTTACCAATAACCCCGCAGATTGTAGACACAACACCTAATTAAGCGATGTTAGAGTGGTATTCATGTTTTTTTTTCTATTGAGAGAATTATATGAAATAGTGTTTTCGGATCTGGCATAGTATTTTAATAAAGACGAATGACATAGCATTCCATGGATTGACCGTGCGGGTGCCGGGTCCATAGCGTTGCAGAGGAAGAGGCCCAAGTTACAGGCCTGGTACTTGCCACCCAGGGTTAAGGGGCCCCTTTACGACGCATCAATGCTTTTATTCATATCAGTGAAGTGTATCCTAAAAAACACTTTCAAAATTTGCATATTGACGATTCCCTTCACTGTTTGTCTGTCTGTCTGCGCATCGTCGTGGGTCTCTAGCACGTAAATGGAATGAGTTGCAAATTTTGATGTTTGTTGTAAAACGTTGACCAAATAACGAATATTAAACTAGAAATTCAATGTTACTAATTTCCTATACATATGAACCCGTTAAAAACATATTTTTTCAGCACAGCATGCGGTGTATCGTCTTCTTAGAGCCTATTGAGTCGAGTTCACATGTATACCCATTTTTTTATCAAAATAAATAATAAATTGGGCGGTCAAAGATTCAATTTTCGACTATTTTTGTTAAGAAGAACGGGAAGAGAAGTTCCTAGAGAAAAATAGGTATTTTAACAAAGTGATGCTGTCTCGCCGCTAAACGCCCGAACAGAATAGTGCGATAAGGACAATTGCAGCTGCTTCAAGTTTTGACTTAGAATTAGCGCTTAATTTGCGTTCTGGGAGAAAAAGTTTCTCCTATAGTAATATTAATTATATCTAAAAATTTTGGTCTTATTTTATAACTGACAGAATAAACTAGGTTTATAGGGTTTCCTTTTTATTTATTTATCATTATATTAAAAAAACACAATTTAGAGATACAAGTTTTGAGAAAATATCGGTATTTAAATACCCATTAATTTAAATATCTTTAATATAATGATAAAAATCAAAACCTTTAAACCTGGATATTGATAACATTTCCAAAAAAATATCAAAATCGGTGATTGTTTAGGGGGGTAGAAACGTTTTCTCTTTTTGTATGAAAATTCGATACTTCCCTCCAGTCTTAAGAGTTCTCCCTCAAAGACTATATTAGTTAGGCCAGTAGTGGTTAGGCTTAGGAAATTGAAATTTCGGTATACAGGATTATTGGTAAAATGCTAACAACATCTTAGATCTGACTTCTGTTAGTCCTAATAAGCATTTTTAGTAGTATGTTTAATTTTTGTTTGTGACGGAATAAACACGATGACCACCTGATGTTAAAAGTCTCTTGTGCCTGTAATGTATTAATTTGTGTTTTAGGGTTCCGTACTCAAAGGGTAAAAACGGGACCCTATTACTGAGACTTCGCTGCCGTCCGTCCGTCTGTCACCAGGCTGTATCTCAAGAATGGTGATAACTAAAGTCCGGCCGCTGAGAGAATGCGTTTGACAGTTCGTTTTGTGAATATTTTTTCCCCAGTTCAAAGTAAGATAATAGTCTGACTGCATAATATTGTATTAGTCAGACATTTAAGTATCTGAAAATAGAGTATATTTTATATTTTACTTCATTTAAAAGCCACAACTACAATACGAACACGAACTGTCAAACGCATTCTCTCAGCGGCCGGACTTTAGACAGTTGAAATTTTCACAGATCAAAAATTTCTATTGCCGCTATAAAAAAAAAATCCTCCCCCATACAACAAACTTGATTTTTTTACCGTTTCTTGCTCGATACTAATAACGGTGACAGGTAGACGCTTTAACTATTCACAGAATATTTAGTTTTATGTTCTCTTTAAATATAATTAAATAAAATAAAAAAAATATTAAGAGGGCTTCCAGACAATAAAAGAGGTTTTCGCCGTACCTAAGCTCTATCAGACACTGCGAAAAGTGTCTGTAACTTACAAGATAAGGTTACAGATAATGATACGGAACCCTTCGTGCGCGAGTCCCACTCGCACTTTGTCGTTTTTTATTACTTTGCTCGATGTAAATAGGTTAGCTTGAACAACATCTTCGACCACATCATCACTTACCATCAGGTGAGATAGTGGTCAAAGGCTAATCTATCAGTAATAAAATCAGCTGCCTTTTAACAGCTGATGCAGTCCATCAGGTCCATCATAAGGGACGAACTGCACCGCACCCTTCACGCCGAGACCTAAAGTTGTTCAAAAGTCAAAAGTCAGTCAGTAAAAGTCAGTCAGTGCTTGGCAGTAGAAATAGGTATAGTACCACCAACTTAACTGTGCAGTTCGCGAGGGCGCTGCTGGTCAAGGAAATCAACTACAAACTGTCACAATTTGAAGGAATGTTGTAGTTCTTTTTTCTGCCGCCTGAACAGATAAGTTGGTGGGACTGTAGGGTGGTAGTACGTTCCCGAACGAATGCGCAAAAGAATTCTATTGCTATTAGAATATTATCTTTGAACCTGTGTTAAAAACCAACAAACATATTTCTTTTACATGCTGTTGTATTTGCTAAGCGGAATCCTAATCAGGGAGTACCGACCTGACTCGGATTTGGTCGCTTTTTTGTAAGAATAAAAGTTAGTTGCGTTGAGAGTTGGTCCTAGCAGACGAGGCGATCGATCGCGCGCTGTCTGTGGCTCTCCGTGCTTTGAACCGGGAAGGCTCGAGGGCATTCCACGTTATGATTATGGGCGTACCTATTCCATTTGACGCCAATTTCGTTATTTTCGATAATTTTGACCACACTGCGTCTATGGTTGTGATCACTGTGATCGTTTCTAACTGTTCTCCCGTTCCATTTAGGATAAGAACGCTAAGAATGCCACTAAAATTTGCCACTTTTGTCACTTTTGACATTAGATGTAGGTAATTCAAACTGTTCTAGTAGCTTCATAGCGTTTATGGCGAAAATAATGCGTGTTGCAACTTTTTGGGAGTGTTATCGTTTTTGGCGAATTTAAGTCTAAATGGTACGCACCCTATGAAATACTCTTTACATTTATGTCAGCCTGGTAAATTTTTGAGCGATCGAAGCGTAGGTCGCTGTGGAAGATAGGGCATCCTGGTGCTTGTGTTTAATTAACTTTGTTTGGACATATCTAGATGAAATATATTTCTGAGTGCATTCAGAGTGTTTATATACTGCTCAAAAGAAGGGAACAAAGGAACGAACTTTTTGCGTTTAAAGAAGAGGTTTTATTTATAACTGGCCACTAAATATTTTAGAGGCATTGTCGAAGAAATTACTAAACATAAGAGCATCGGCGTTTTTTTAGTA
Organism: Plagodis pulveraria; assembly: GCA_963890685.1. Taxonomy (NCBI): domain Eukaryota; kingdom Metazoa; phylum Arthropoda; class Insecta; order Lepidoptera; family Geometridae; genus Plagodis; species Plagodis pulveraria. Next base: position 3,787,843 of record OY982979.1, on the reverse strand, counting down.
GTGTTTTTGGAACACAGCGAGTTTTTTTTTAATTAATTGTAGTAATTAAACAATTAACGAGGACAAAAATTACATAAAACCTATTTCAAACCAAAATTTGGTTCCCTAATTGTTTTGAGCAGTATATTTTCCATTTATGTTTCCCTTGTAGGTGTCAGTCAATGTGATCCAAGTCTCTAATATTTCTAATAAGTTAATAAACACAAGATAACAATGTTCTAAGTCATATACAATCAGAATTTTTAATTCTAATCGTGAATATAAATATTCACGATCTTATGTAGTTTTTTTAGAAATACCTAAATAATTCCAAATGCATCAGTCAAAATTTTCTAACTTTTTCAAAAAACCTTTGTAAACTTGTAACTAATAAACTGTGAAAAATTGGTTGAATCTTATATTTTCATACGTTACGATCGTACTGCTACTGGACTAGTGAAGGTATTTTGGTTTCTGAGCCTTTGAAGCGTAGAGATCCTTGGCTGGTAGACCATCCTGGCGCTTGTACCTATATGCTTGTTTGGACATTATCAGGTCAAAACTACATTTTAAGGTACTAAGTATTGAAAGCAACTTTCACGGAGTCGTAGTGCGCTAACATAGTACCTAAAAATATTATTACTTCAGCTGCAAAGCATACACATTCGTACGAATGGCGAAACGAATACCTACCGAGACGAACGGTGAAATGTATTATGTAAACAGGGAGTTCATTCGCGACTCGACTCGCCACGCCTGTGGCGGTATTTTGAACACGAGTGAAAGGCACAAGTAAGGTGCGTTCGTTTTGGCTCGATTGCGTTTGTAGCAGTTTCATAAGTGGCATTTGTGTATTAGCGTTCGGATAGAAGCTTTTGCTATTTTTGACCACCAATTACTGCATGCTATCCGAACGTCTTGTTTTACTTTGACAACCGACAATATTTTAACAATTTTGCACAGTACGAAACATGGATTCAATCTCTAAAATTAACAAAACAAGTAGGTACCTACTTTATAATATAGTATTTATATTATATATTTATATATAATATAAATACTGTCGGTACTAGTATTTATATATACTATACAATAAATAAAAATAATAATATAAATACTATATAAAAACTTGTGAAACTCTTCAATCGCGCCAAATACAACTGTCAACCAGCAGTTGTCAAAAAACGATCACAACGATCCCACGGTAAGACATGGGTCAAAAATTCTCTGTCATTTGTAGCGTTTTCAAAGCTATCCGAACGGTGAGCGAAAACGATATTTTTGCTCACGAAGTCGTACCATCTGGGCCACTGAGCAAGTAATATTTTTGTCCAAATCCGATCCAAAATCCATAGATAGATTATTGACACGCACAAAGTGGCATTTACATACAGAGGTCAAACTACTATGAGTATCTTGAGTGTAGCATCGTGTATATATTTTTCACTTTTGTGTAAATATATTAAGATATTAGTCCAATATTTTATAAAAATACACTAAAGTAATAATGTACTGCTGATTATTTCAACAAAAGAGATTGAATATTACCTAAAAGTATCATAAATCAAACTGTAGCTTTATTCTCTATGCATAGAACGGAATGGTTGAGAGGGAAGAGATAGCAGGTTGGATTGCCGCCGATCTCGGCACAAAAAAGATTGGGTATGTAAAGTTTTGTTATTGGCATGCAGATTACAGATCGATCTGTGGATATGGTCTGATCTCGGATCGTTTTCAATCTTGGATTACAGATATGATATTAATTGCGGGCGTTAAACTCTAAAGCTTCGGCGAACGATTCGTCGAGTGGTGCGACGAGCCGCGAGTATGTGTATGCGATATAAGAGATTTGTATACTGATTTGAATAGAAGAATAGAATAACATTTATTGCCAGTAAAACACAATTTAACAATTTGAACATTGACCAAATAAAAAAATGGAAAAAAGACTACCTATCTAATATAACTGGAAATTGGTAGGCTCAGCACTGTACAGTCCCACCAACTTATCTGTTCAGGCGGCAGAAAAAAGAACTACAACATTCCTTCAAATTGTGACCGTTTATAGTTGATTTCCTTGACCAGCAGCGCCCTCGCGAACTGTACAGTTAAGTTGGTGGTACTATACTGCGTAAGCCGGATGGTTCACGCAGGGCTGGTTTTCAGCATACCCCTTTGCTCGAACATAGGTGTTAATCGAGTGAAGATTAGTGATGCGGGCACATATATAATACATATAAAATTAAAGTTATCCACGTAACACGCTTACATCTAAAAAAATCATAAACTTATTCAAAAGATAAAAAAATTAACAGCTGAGTTAATGAAAATTAAAAATACAATAAATATATAATATAAAAAAAAAGTTACATCTTAAATAATTTATAATAGCTGTATAAAACCGGTGCACATTTAAAGGAGGTACTTATATTAAAATGTAATATTCAAAAGTAAATATTATAAAATTACTAGCTGACCCGGCAAACGTTGTTTTGCCATATAAGGGTTGATCGCAGAAGAGTGAAAATTGAGGATTGTATGTATTTTTGTATGTTGTATCATAAAAAAATAGAAATTAAAAATATTGTCTAAAAAATAAAATAAAAATTTAGGGGATTTTAGGGAAGGGCCCTATTTAGGGGGATGAAAAATAGATGTTGGCCGATTCTCATAGATACCGGATAAGCACAAAAAATGTCATCAAAATCGGTCAAGCCGTTTCGGAGGAGTATGGCAACGAAAACTGTGACACGAGAATTTTATATAAGATTTGTAATTGATAGTATACGGTACGGTGTGTGTCTCTGTGAGGAAACGTGTGTGTGAGAGTGTGTTTGTGTGCGTGTGTGACCTGTCTAAGGTGATCATAACTATTAAAAAAAAAAGTTGTTGCTTCGTATCGCTCGGCTGCGTTTGACTTTAAAGGTTGCTTCAAAATTTGTCCTTTGCCTACAATATATTTTTGTACTTAAATTTATATAAAGTACATATAACTATTTTTTCTTCTCATTCGAAAGCGTAATTCTTATTTGGTAATAGTAATAAATTGGAATTGTATCCATTCAGATAAAACAGTAAAATGTTATTACAATTTCGAATAGAAAACAATTGGAAATATAATTAAATAGAAGTCATTTCAAATTGAATACGGTCTGTGCAGACGACGCGTTATCGATCGCGGGCTGTTTGTACCGCTCCGTGCTTTGAACCGGGAAGGACCGAGGGTATTCTGCGTTATGAAACACTCTTTAAATTTATGTTAGCCTGGTAGATATTTTTGAGCAATTGACGCGTAGGTCGCTGTGGCAGGTTTTTTTTACCTTTGACCTGATGGTAAGTGATGATATGGTCGAAGATGTTGTTCAGGCTAATCTAGAAGTACTGTTAGGTGCTTGGCGACAGATTTTCTACTTGAGGGTGGTAGCTAGCCAGGCGACCATTCGCAAAATGTCCTACCACCATGCTATAACGACTGTCATCCTAAGGCGACAACCGGGACCAAAAGCTCCGAAGCACGGAAACGCTCAGTAGTAATGTCACTAGCGGCCACCCATCCAACTCATGACCGCGCGCGACGTTGCTTAACTTTGCTGATCGGTTGAGAACAGCTAAGTAAACTTCGTTACGAGCGCTTCATAAGGTAGTGAATTCAGGCGCTTGTTATTTAATTACCTTTGTTTTAACAAATCTAGATGAAATATAAATTTGTACAAGGTATTCCTTGTTACTTCTGCTATGTTGTCGGTCCACCAAGTGAGAATCTGCGTTAACATACATCTACAGGAGTATGCTCCCTTAGTACCTGCACAGAATATAGCTACTTCAAGATATTTGGACTGATTTGGCAAATAATTGGAAATGAAATAGATTTATTATTCAGCCACAGGCGGCGGTGCCACATCTGTAATAGTAAAATTTAATTACAATTTTGAATAGAAAATTATTGGAAACAGAATAAAATCGGAATTGTTTCAATTCGAATCGTTGTCGCTTGATTATGTTCGCCTGGTAGGTGTTGACGAGTTTATGAGCGATTGAAGCGTAGGTCTCTGTGGCTGGTAGGGCATTCTGCTATGCTTTTTTTCGGTCATTATGTAGGGCAAAGTTTTTAGGGTTCTGTAGTACAAGAAAACGGACCTTATACTTTATACTGCTTAGGTATAGCCTTTGACCACAGTTTTACCTGATGGTAAGTGATGATGTGGTCGAAGGTGTACCTAGAATTAGAATTACTGGTTCTGAAGGACAGCTGCCGGAACACACCGTTAGGTGCTTGACGACACAGATTTTCTACTTGAGGGTGGTTGCAAGCCAGGCGGGCAATCGCAAAATGCCCACAATCCACCATGCGTGAAGCTCAATCCCGCGGCGGGATTCGAACCATGGACCTGATGCGCGGCAGTCCATAGCCAATGCCACTGAGCCATGACTGCTTCAAACCTTACCTGACCTTATTACTAAGCCTCCACTGCGCGTCCGTCCGTCCGTAAGCACGACCTATAAAGGGCTCTTTGAAAGAAAGCTGATTGAATTTTTCACATGATTAGTGTATTCGTGACAATCACGATTACAACACTAGGAATAAAGATAAAATATCGGTGCCATCTCTCTCTGCGTGTGCCAGGTTTTAGATTAGCAAAGACAAATACAAGGTCCTTCTTAGGTAATTGTGTGCCGTAGTTTAATAAAGTTTTCAAACATATTACAACGCTCACAGAAAGAAAATTCCAGTTGCCCGTGTAAACATATTGATTAAGAAATCCTACTACACAGTTTGACGACAAAAATGCTTGGAACAATCCGCCTCTGGCAAGTTATCGCCTGTCACCTACGTAATTTAAACATATGTTGTAATAATATAGTTTGTAACACATCCCCGAGTTGCTTGCCCGTTCTTCTTGGAGAGGCTCTATACACTTTTTTGCTGAACGTGGCTGTACAATGTAGAATATTTCAATATTAAAATTTGTAATTGACCTTCATAAGAGCGTCGTAGACGCCTAAATTTAAATAATTTTGACCTTGACATTAATTATTTATGAGAAAATTCACATTTCTATTGTTATAACTTTTCACATAATTTGTGTATTGTGGATAATAAAAAAAGCTACAAATAAACGGGGTTTTACGTGTATTCAGCCGCTAAATTGGCCAGTGTAGTGTTTGATATTTATATATATTTATATTTTTTCAATTTTTTTTTTTTTAGCCATTATAGTGTTTGTGGAGTCCGAACATATATTCTCTCGAAACACAAATATCAATTTTGTAGTCAAATGCTAACCTACCAAGCATAAAAAAAACATATCGTTGAGGTCATCATTATTTTGTTATAAATTTTAGTAAATAATACGGGATAACTCACGTGAATAAGTCAGATAGCTCCGACTATAGTTTCAACCACATCCGGTGGTCTTTTTCAAGGAGAGCTCGGGACGCCCGCGTTGAGGTCTCGCTGAGCACTGTCATCATTATTATTAGTGGCTCTCCGAGCTGTAGACCTCGCCCCGAGTCTACCCTTGCATAGCTTACCAGAGAGAGCCTATCACTTTTAGAAAACTGACATGCGTATCTGTACATTGCCATTAAATTAAGCACAGGCGTCCATACTTTCAACAGTTTATCATGTATATCTCCCTCATTTTGTAAAAATTCCAAAAACTGAATCGACAAAAAAATTTTATGGGCTTATCAAACCTGCTCACAAAATTTCGTGAGAATCTGATGAGAAATGCGACCCGTAGAGGAGAACAACCGGACATACGAAAGCATTTTTGTGTAAGGTAAAGCAGAGACGCTTCGCTCGAACTAAGTTCTCGATCGGTCAACTATTCATTGGTGCATGGACATCATACTGAGAAGAAATATGGAACTGCGAACTAAAGTTATTAAAAAAAAACACATTAAATGCTTGACAAATTTTCTGTGGGTTATTATTATTAATTTCAGTACTTGCATAAGTCATTGACTTTGGGTAATTAGACGTTATTCTATTTTTGGATTTAACATAAGTACAAAAGTATTTACTACTATAGCTTTCCGGCCGCGGCTCCTCTCGCGGGTATCGGTACCATTAACCTCTTTTTGCGCAGTTGGATAAAAACTATCATATGTCCTTCCCCGTGTCTCAAACTATTTCCATACCAAATTTCATCCCAATCGGTCCAGTACTTTCAGAGCATATTCAATGCAAACAAACAAACAATCAAATATTTCCTCTTTATTATATTATTTACTATTACTTTTAATATTTTTAGGGTTCCGTACCTCGAAAAGAAAAAAAAAACGCAACCCTTATTGAATCACTTTGTTTTCCGTCTGTCTGTCAAGACCCTTTTTCTCAGGAACGCGTGGATTTATCAAGCTGAAATTTATATCAAATAATTAGATCTACTATCCCTTGAAGCTGAAAAAAAACAAACTTATAAGCCAACGCAATAAAAAGATACAGCCATTTATGCCGCTTCGACACTCGCCATCAAAACCTTTAAGGTACTTCCCGTGAACTCAGCATCTTGAAATTTGGTAAGGAGCAAAGTCTTATAGCACAGATAAAGGAAAATTTGCTTAAGGCATAAATTTGTGGTTACATCATATAATTAAAATGTTTTTAATAATTTTAAAATGATGATGTCATTTAGCAATAAAAATACCTACAGGTCTGTATACGGAACCCTCACAGTGCGCGAGTCAGATTCGCACTTGGACGTTTTTTTTGTGCATAGTTAATATAGTTTTTGTTACATATACCATCAAAACGTTTTTAGTCCTGAGTTGAAGCAATGGTAGCCTAGCGGTTATAGCTATGCACTGCGGTGCCGCAGGTCCATGGTTCGAATGGAAAGACATTTTGCGAATGCTCGGCCTGGCTAGCGACCACCCTCAAGTAGAAAATCTGTCGCCAAGCACCTTTACGGTCCGGCAGCTGTCCTTGAGAGCCAGTAATTCTAGGTTAAGCCTGTTAACACCTATGACCACACACACTTACCATCATGTGAGATTGTGGTCAAAGGCTTACCTATGTATAAGAAAAAAAAAACTAAATGCCATGATCAACAAGCACAGCATGCATTATTTATTATAACCAAGAAGAAAGTACCTTCTGTACATAAATTGAAAACTAAGGAAATACAATTTTTAAATGATTATATTGTAATATACAATAAGAAAAGTTAGAGAGTAGGGGTTTTAAGTGCTATTTTCAAATTAATTTTATATTAAGCCAAGGAGTCTCAACCATTGAGGGCGTTTATCTATTCGTTAAAGTTATCTGACATCATCAGTCGTGTGTTAGGTTATTACGCTTATCTGTGGGGTTTGGTTTACCCGTAAAAATATTGTTTTAATTTTATATCTTCATAACATGGAAAGTAGAGCATTGATGATTAATTTGAGTAGTTCGTCGGAATCAGAAGTGGAACACCTACTGGATATTGTATCCAATATGTCAGAAATGTTTTGCAGCATTGTCCAAATTCCATTAGAAAATTAAGTGTAATTAAGGGCGTTTTCCACTTGACGCCAATTTCGTTATTTTCGATAATTTTGATCACATTTTATGTCTATGGTTCATATTAAATGTGGATCCATGGACGCAAAATGAGATCAAAATGATCGAAATTGGCGTCAAGTGGAAAACGGCCCAACACAAACCCGTCATGACAACAAATGAAAATGTATGGAAATTCCCGCGCATTAATTTTTTTTTTTATTGTGTTACTTTCTGGCTAAAGACATTTTTGTCGTTTGGGATTGCAGAGATTTTTATAATCTTATTGAGCTTTTTAATAGACAAATAACTAACGAACCTTTTTTAACCTCTAAACATGGAGCTTGCGAGGTAGATGCGGAATTAGATGCATGTGCAACAGGTGTGCAAATTCGCACGGAATTCGGAAACGCTTTAAGCTTCTTTATATATATCGTCTAAAGCAGGTATGGGGCAACCTTTGAAGTGTTGCGTGCCAAACTTCAGAATAATTATGCAGTCTAGGGCTAAAGCAATAAAAAAAATATAACACGGCTGCCCAAAAAAAGAAGTGTTATGTATTCAGGGTTCACGTATGTATTTTTATTCCACCATACTTTCTAAACGGCTTATACATGTACATAAATTTTAATATAATGAATAGATTCAGGCGTTACTTTGCGGAAATCATCAAATTAATATTAATAAAACACTTAAAATTATAAAAATATATCTACTGACAATTCCACCCACTTTTGCCTAACTAATCTAAAACCCTTGTCTCTAGATATATTTTTATATTTTTTAAGTGTTTTATTAAAATATTAATTTGATGCTCTCTTAAAATATTTAAAAAATATTTGTTATTATTATACATTTTAATTTATGAGATGGGTATCGTTATATTCATCCTAATAGCGCAAGCGAAACTAGGTACTTACATAAAAAAAACTGGCGGATTTTAGACGCCATATTGTGAGTTTTTTTTCTTCTAATTCCATAGAGTGCCACTAACCCATAGTAAATCAATAAAAGATTTTAAAAGACGGTTCCATATTTAGATAACTTGCAGTTTTAGTTTCAATGGAACGATAAAACACATTTCACAAAAATAAATAATTTGCAGTCGGGTCTTTTGTTTTTTAATTAATTTATTGTTAATTTAGTCTTGTTTAATCACATTTATTAGGTTACTTTTGAAGTTATTCCACGTGTAATTTGATACTTGGTTCTGAACTTCGGAAACAAGTTTAGCTATCCTTTTTCCTAAAGTCGGAACATCTATTAGTAAATTATTCCAACATACAGTTAATTTCGCGAAATTTCAAAATGGTAGCTAGCCAGGCGGGCATTAGCAAAATGCCCTACCACCGTGCTATAACGACTGCCATCCTAAGACAACAACCCGGACCGACGTCAAAAAACGTCGACGTCGAAAAATTTTGGTTTTATTTTATAACTGACAGAAAAATCTAGGTTTATAGGATTTCCTTTTTCTTGATTTATCATTAGTTTTCATATACACAATTCACAAACTAGAGAAACAAGTTTTGAGAAAATATCGGTATTTAAATACCCATTAATTCAATTTCCTTTAATAAAATGATAAAAATCAAAACCTACAAACCTGGATATTGATAAAATTCCAAAAATCATCAATATCGGTGATGTTTTAGGGGGGGGGGGGGAAACGTTTTCTCTTTTTGTATGAGAATTCGAGACTTCCTTCCCGTCTTAACGTGACCTCCGAAGCACGTGCACGCTCAGTAGTAATGTCACTAGCGGTCACCCATCCAACTCATGACCGCGGCGGACGTTGCTTAACTTAGCTGATCGGTTAAGAACAGCTAAGCAAACTTCGCTACGAGCGCTTCAAAAATATCGTCCAAGGCATGAAGAGATTTACTTGGTTTATGTTGTAAAACTGCCTGTTATTCTGCAATGACTTATAAAATATAAAAGTTTATTTTTTATTTTTATGTTATTGTGTTCCTTAACAAGCGCGAAACCCACCTGATGTTGCGGTATCCTCTGCCTATAACAGATGCATTTCATCACAAGTGACGAACTGCACTGCGCCCATCACCTTGAGACATACCTGTTAAGTCTCATTTTGCCTGTTATTTCACTGGCTCTCAAGGACTGCTGCCGGAACACACCGTTAGGTGCTTGGCGACAGATTTTCTACTTGAGGGTGGTCGCTAGCCAGGCGGGCATTCGCAAAATGCCCTTCCACCATGCGGTGAAGCTCAAGCCCGTGGCGTGGATACGAACCATGGACCTGCTGCGTGGCAGTCCATAGCCAATGCCACTGAGCCATCACTGCTTTTATTGTAGTAGCTGTAGTGTTGTATATAGTTCGTAGTATTTTGTTAATAAAGGCATACCGCTGGAATAAAAATAGTTTATGCTGTTATATTTGATAAACAATAACGTTTTTTGTTCTTATTTGTCATTATTTACCAAAATTGATACTGGAATCAGAGTGCGTCATGTTATTTAAGAGGAAAGGGTTAAACATTTTGGTATCGAAAAGTTGTTACACTATTCAAGAATATTTAAATGATAAATTTGTATGAGCTGGTAATGAAAAATAAATAATAATTTACAAATGTATGTAATATTAAAATTTGTAAATAAGTATTAATAATTAAACAACTTTAAACGGTTTAAATCGCGTATATTTATCATTATTTTTGTCCCGACGTTTCAAACACTTTGCAGTGATCGTAGTCACCCCGTGACCACGATCACTGCAATGTGTTTAGTTACTATGTGTAATAATCGCGAAAACCTAAGACAACATTAAGTATTAATAATTTAATATAACTGACATAAAATTCAATCTTTATGTATGTTTGAAGGTTAGAATGTAATATTTGACATTTAAATTTTGAAACTTTGTAATCATTCTCCTAATTGACAACAAGTCACCTTGATAATTTTAACGTATGATTTTGCATGCCATTATGGTGGAATGTGGAGCACTCCCTATTTTCTATAATACCTTGTACACATACCCATGTTCAAGCAAATAAATAATTTTGAATTGAATTGAAAAAGGCATTTCAGTGATATAAAAATATACCCAGTCTTAGTCACCACATTATGAGTTGAATAATCAATGACTGTAAAGTCACGAACCATTATGTGTTCCAACCAACTCTTAAAATAGACAATCGATACTTCGACAATGAAATTGAATCGATTATATGACTGTCGGGTAAATCACCAAGGCTTTGCGATGCCGTCCTATGAGTCACTTCATGGAATAACAACCTAGACTCTTTTATACAAAAGTTTTGCTAAGCAGAGGTTTAATTTAAATGATTGTTTATTTAAGCACTGCTTAGCTGATTAAGTACTTATTGTGGTAACGTTAATTCGAGAGTTAAAGTCGAGTTAGCTTGGTTTTTGTATGATAATTTACACTTAATCGAGTTTCTTCGTCGGCGCAAGTGGGCCTAAGTCATTGTTTAGTCGTTACAAATTAATAGAGTTAAAAGCAAAATTCTGCTAATAATTCTTTGGATGTAGATGTGTTAATTATTACATGTTTAATTAACATGTAATAATTTTATTATTACCTGTTATTATTATTTTTTATTTTATTTTATTACATGTAGGCGAAGGCATAAGTATTACACATTTCATGCATAGCATGATTGAAATAAAACATTACTAATAATTTAAACCCCGTGGGGTGCCGGGTTAGAATTCCACCTCCCTATGTCATCCCGTGGGTGTCGTAAGAGGCGACTAAGGTAATTATACTGGAAGGTAGGCAGCAGCGCCTTTTAAAGAACTACTTACTACCTTACACTGCGATCCCCAAGCCGCTTGCAAAGCGTGGGGATTTTGACAAATGCCCCCTTAATAGGGAGGCTGTGTTCAGCAGTGGACGATCCGGCTGATACAGTACAGTACAGTAATAATATAAAAAAATATTAAAATCATTAATTTTATAAAATTATTAACGTTACACAAGTTTTTGTGGGTAACAATATTTTTATTTATTTATTTTTGCGTTGTTACAAAAAGGTATGTTATTTTCAAATAATAAGCATTGCAATTCAACGGGGCAATGCTGCTAGCATGCTGGGCACGCTGCCAACTGGTAGTGGGCTGGAGCATTTGGACTGCCTGTGAGTCTGCAATGACTTGTAGGTTCTCCAAATGCTTTCATTGCAGTAGCTGTAGTGTATGTTCGTAGTATTTTATTAAGAGGCCTTTTACATTATGCAGCCCACTCACTCGCACTTTTAAAGATAATTTCAAATAGCAACAATATGGTTTATATTTTTTAAAATGTGGTCAATCATTATTTCGCTGCATGCAACTATAGATGTTTTCTACTAATTTTCATTTTGATATCTGTAATGGGGGTTCCAAAACGCGTAATTTAGTTATTTTAAATTTTGGGCCTCTAATTCTAATTGGACTCAACATGTACCTAACAAAGTAAAAATATGTTGAGAACATCTATAGTTGCATGCAGCGAAATAATGATTGACCACATTTTAAAAAATATAAACCATATTGTTGCTATTTGAAATTATCTTTAAAAGTGCGAGTGAGAGGGCTGCAAAATGTAAAAGGCCTCTTAATAAAGGCATACTGCCGGTTAAGTAAAAAAGTAAGGTTATTAAGGTTATTAAGGTTATGATTTATGTGTAAGAGGATAAATAACTTCCTGGTTTGTAAGTTCAAAAAAAGGAGGAGGTTCTCATTTGGACTGTTTTTTTTTGTGTGTTCTCATAACTCTTTAAAGGGGGCACCGATTTTGGTGTTCTTTATGTTCGAAAGATTGTGTTTGTTATGCCATTGTCCTGCCATTTAAATTTGAGTGAGATCTGAAAAGTAATCTAATGAGTATTTTATAATTGTGGTCGGTTTCTTGTTGGTTAAGTTATAGCGAGCCCAATAACTATCCCACAACTTGAACATTTTGTGGCCCCTTTTACTGAAAAACTATCACGCTTATAGATTTGTGCTTTAAAATAGTAATTTAACTTCAAATCTAGATGTGTTATATGTTAAAAATATATAATTATACTTATAGCCATAAAAAAAACATGAACAAATGTTGTATTATTGTGTAGAATGTTATTGTACTACTAACGCCATCTTGTAGAAAACCAAATAGATAACATCGCTGCAACAGAACTAAACTTAACTACATCGTAGTTAATATACTTAATATTATAATACCTAACACTGTAACCTAGGACCACAAGTAAATATATTTCATTTCATTTCAATATTAGATGACACCACTAGAATCACTTTGTAAAATAAACGAGAGCCTTCACAAAGCTCTGCTTTTTGCTAGTAATTATTATAAATGACGCGAAATTTTGATTATAAACATAATTAATGAAACACAACAAACAATCTTCTTGGAGTCAACTGTCAAGATGCTGGCAGTTTAGAAACATAAGATTTTGATAATTACAGGTAATACATAAGTATATACTTTACATTGCACTTTTGGGTCTATTCACGCACAAATTAACATAATATAGGTATAACATTTTTGGCTAACCTTGACTTTATACCTGCATACTCGAAATTGTACCTAATTTAAAAACGAATTTAGTTTGAGTAAGTTTCAAAAATACAAATGCCGCCTTTAAAAGAGCTTTTACGAGCACATGCATTGAAAATAGGTACACCCGAAAAACGCCTATGAATAATAATATCTGCCTGAAAATAATAATACCGAACCACTCACGGACATCTTCAAGGTTGTCGTCGAAGGTTGAATTGAAAATCAAACCGATTTAAAGTTAAATTATTTACGAGTAGTATCACGGAATGGTTTGTGCAGAGGAACGGATTCACGCTATATTTAATTCTTTATCGCAACGCCGCAGCGCTGCCGTCGACTTTTCAGCTGAATTCAATAGGTACAACTATGGAGGCTAGAGGTAAGTCAGTTATGAATATTTTCGATGATATTACATATTATTTAGTATCAGCATTGCACCCGTGCGAAGTCGGGGCGGGTCGCTAGTGTGTAATAATCGAGAAAACCTAAGACAACATTAGTACTTAATAAAAAACTTTGGAATCTGAAATTTCAACGTACAACGAAATATTAACGTTCCAAATCAAACCAAAAATACTGAGAAGGCCGATTTGTAATTAAGTTTTAAAGCAAAAAGTTCAAATACTATACAAAATTAAAAAATTATGAGAGAAAAAATTAAAGTCATGTGCGGGATTCGAACCCGCGTCCATCCATCCCTATAGCCGGGGTATGCTCTGACCACTTGAGCTTATATGATAATGATTCATAACTCCAATTTTTCCTCTCATTCTTTATTTAACCATCATATTGGGATGGAGCGACACCTATAGTTCAACTTAACTTAAACAAGACTAATTTTGCAAGTGGTTTTAAACTTGTAAATGATGATGCAACCTTATAATTTTAATATTGTTTTGTTTGCAATAACGCGTGCTATGCGAATTACATTACAAATTTACGAAGGAAATTTTTTTTATAGTCACGTGCGGGATTCCTTTTTTAAATCTATTCTCTCATTTATTTGTAATTTTGTAATGTAATCCGCCGCGCAGTTGTTATTCCAAACATAGCAATATTAAAAAGTTTAAATACTATTTTCCTTCATTTTTCACTTCTACTATTCTCTTCTACTAGGCCCGGGGGTGCTGGGTCACCCCCCCATCTCTACCCGTGGGTGTTGTAAGAGGCGACTAAGGGAAAAGGCTAACACACCAGAAGGTGGGCAGCAGTGCTTTCTGAGGAACTGATATCTCACACTGCCCCAAGACGCCTGCCAAGTGTGGGAATTCTGGCAAACCCCATAATGGGGGAGGCTGTGTTCAGCAGTGGACAATCTGACTAAGACAGTACTATTCTCTTGTCTTGAGATGTAGGAGTCTAAAGGTGCACCTAGATGTGCCGTAGGAACTGCATGTGCCGAATTCATGAAATTCATTTTTTTTATGCCTGATAGGTTAGCTTTTGACCATCTCACCTGCTGGTAAGTGATGATATGGTCGAAGGTGTTGTTCAGACTAACATAGAATTACTGGCTCTCAAGGACAGCTGCCGGAACACACCGTTATGTGTTTGGCGACAGATTTTCTACTTGAGGGTGGTCACTAGCCAGGCGGACATTCGCAAATTGCCCTACCACCACGCTATAACGACTGCCATCTTAAGATAACAACCGGGATCTGCACGCTCAGTAGTAATGTCACTAGCGGTCACCCATCCAACTCATGACCGCGCGCGACGTTGCTTAACTTAGCTGATCGGTTAAGAACAGCTAGAAGAACGGGCAAGAAACCGGGGACATTATTTTAAACATCTTTTAACAATGTGTTACATACTTACTATATAATAGAGTTATTACAATATTTGTTTAAATTTTGTAGGTGACAGGCGATAGCTTGGCAGAGGCGGAATTGTCCAGGCATTTTTGTCGTTTATGTAATCAGAAACTGTGTAGTAGGATTTTTAAATCAATATGTTTTTCACGGGCAACTTGTAATTCCCTTCTGTGAGCGTGGTAATATGTTGGAAGGGGAAGACCTAGGCGAAAGTTCCGAAATCAAATTGAAGACGTTCTGAAAAGAGGCTCAGGAGTACTCTAAACCGACGCTTATATATGAAAGGATTGATGAGTGTAGATGAAGCGAAAGAGATATGTAAGGATCGTAAGTGGAAATCCGTGGTCTCTGCTTGCCCTCACGAGAAAGAGGGGTGATTTTAGGTATATATGTATGTATACCCAAAAAAAGAAGTTATATGTTTTCAGGGTTCATGTATGTATATGTATGTGAGTTTCTTTATTTCACCATAACGTCTAAATAGCTTAACCCATTTTAATGTAAGAGGTATCGTTAGATTCGTCTTGATAGCGCAAGTGACACAGGATACATAAAAATAAATAAAAAACAAATCAGAGGATCTTCGACGCCATATTGTGAAGTAAAATCATATTTTTCGTTCAAACCCATCGAGTAGAGTATCAAAATGAAGGGCTTTAAAAAAAGATTTCATAATTGTAGATTATGATACAAGTGAGCTAAGTTGCTCGCGAGTTTCATACGCACTTTTTCAACACCATTGCGAGGAAAATATTGCTTTGATGTTACAAATCTGTATTACCCGGTTAAACTGAAAATTCTCTGTTTACTCGCATATAATTTGCAGTTAGGTACTAACTTAACTTTGTAGGGATAAATTACCCGATTAAATTGAAAATGTTCTGTGGTTGCGCCAATCAATAGTTAAAAATGTTTATACTAGCATTTGAATTTACCGCGCAGTTTCATCGCATTTGTTTGACAGTCAATGTAAGATTATTATCTATTTTATTGGCACTTCTGTATAGTTCCTATTCCCCTTCCTTTTTCCACGCACTACCTGCCTCGCGAGTACAAGCGAGACAGACAACGTTCGTCGAACGACAATCTACGCACAAAATCTGCCGACGCTGGTCGAGTTGTTGCAGTACTGCAGTTCCGCTAAGAACACGAAAAATCAATAATGCGCTTCTCCTAATATATAATAATAACGTTGTTGAGTTGGCTCCCAAAATACAGTGATTAATGGACCTTAGTGAAGAGATTTGAGGATTTGCATAGTGACCGTGCCCTCCCGGACAAATCGTCATCAATGCCTGAACTACTGGTTTATGGCAAGCACATGGCGTGACATTAAGAAGATCAGAACAGGTCAGTGCATTTCCATCCTTAATCAGGCTGTATTCTCTCGTTCTTCTCCGCTGCAGCCCGAATTCCTTTCAGGAAGTGCCAATAGCTTAGGTCTCAATCTCATCATATCACAACGTTATTCACCCGCTCAAAATATACAGTCCACTCCCGCGCCACCATTTCTTTTGGTCCTTTTCGAACCGAATTTCGCATTATTTGTAATTGTTTTGCATTAGTATTTTATTCCATACGGAATGAACGCATCGCACTTAAATATCTAGTTAATTCTCCTAGAACTAGGTATTTAGGTAATCGTAGGTATCCTAGTGTATAGGCACAGGAAACCTAACCGCTAAATCATAATTCTCACGCTGCATTCTATTGTAATTTCGTGTTCAATAAACGCATCGCATAGGCTAACAAATAAATTTCATTTTGTTGTAAGTATTCAATTTTAAAGCTACCCACTTTATGCATATAATATTCGTACTTGTTCGTTTGCTGATCGACAACAGCCGGTTGATTGCAGGAACATAGGTTCTTGCATATAATTACGTATACATATTTATCGTGTATATTAATTCTGGTTGTTCAACTAGGGCAGAGACGTTACCTAGGTAGTGTGATATTATTTGGTTTATGTTTTAAATTGCATCACGATTTCTTTTGTTAACATACATACTTTGAAATTAGAAGTAGAAGATAAACATTTTGCGCTATTCGTAGCTCATAGTTAATTGTTAGTAAACTGTGGCTATATATAGGTAGGTATATCGTCGCTATTCTCCGCCGCTTCTTGCGATTATTTTTCGTTTGTTTACTTGCATTTTTAATCAGATAGATATATACGATGCCTCCTAAGGCTAGTAAATCTGATAACGAGTTGAAGCTCTTACACGCTAAGCGGGATATGATTTATTCACGCCTTCAAACAATACATGATAACGCATTTAAGATATCGGACTTGGCTGTAAGAGATTCGTTTCTTTGTTCAATTGAAAACATTGATAGCATGCGCTCGGATTTTGAACACATAGTTCACAGTATCAATGCATTAGAACTAGAGTTAGATTCCGACTATGCAATCAATTATTCAGCGCTTTCTTCATTTGACGATCTTTATTGTCGTATAAAGCGTGTCGCTAAATCGTTAGAATCACCGCCTAGTGTATCTAACTCGCATGTAGTACATAAACTCAATCGCGATAGACCTAAATTACCGCCAATTCAAATTCCAGAATTCAATGGGGATATTCGAAATTGGAGATTGTTTATAAATAGTTTTGAGAACACTATACATCAAAATGATCATTTGAGCGATCACGAAAAATTATATTATCTTGTTGAAAAACTCACCGGCAAAGCCAAAACGGCTTGCGCAGGCATTACACATTGTTCCGAAAATTATAATTTGATTTTAGATACATTAAAGGCTAAATATGAAGATCAAAGATTAGTAGCAACGGCATATTTAGACCAATTATTCGACTTGAAAAACATCACTGCTTGCAACGAACAGAACTTAGAAAAATTCTTGGACGTTTTTGCATCATCTGTTCGTGCTCTAAAGAATCTCAAAATTGACGATTTATGTGACTTTTTATTTTTGTACATCGGTTTAAAAAAGTTGGATTTTGAAACCGTTCGCTTATTTGAAACAAATCAGGGTGGTCACCATAACAAATTACCGCAATTCGACCACTTAGAATCATTCGTACGGAACCACATAAAAATATTGCAACGCACTTCGTCAAAACATGAAGCTAAGAAAGTTTCCGACCGCGCCCGCACGGATGCGGTATCTAGGTCACCGAAGCCGTCTAGCAATTGTTACGTAAACACAGGATCGACTTCTTTGCAATCGATTTGCTCTTTATGCAACTCTTCTCATACGCAGTTGTATAAATGCGCAGGTTTCATGAAACTCACTCCTAATGAACGTTATACGTTTGTTCGTACCAATAACTTGTGTTTAAATTGCCTCAGCGACAAGCACCACGCTTCGTCATGTAATAGTACAAATAGTTGTCGCAAATGTACATCAAAGCATCATACTTTGCTCCATTTTGATAGTTACAATAATGCCGCATCCAAAGTGAGCACAGTTGATTCATCGTTCCGCGGTAACACGTCGCTTGTAGTGAGCTCGGCGCCCGCGTCTGATTGCGCTCGAGGATCTGGTTCTGTGCCGCCCGCACGTCGCGCTCAGCTCGACGGCACCGCGCATACGATAGCAGCCGCCCGCCCTGCAGCAGCCGCCCGCCCTACTGCGGCCGCCCGCCCAGACTGCGCCGCGAATGACGTCACGTTATGTTCATTATCGTCAACTCGAGCGCCTGCAACTGTTTTACTTGCGACCGCTCGCGTCAAAATGTTGGATGCGTATGGTAAACCACACATAGTTCGTGCACTTTTAGATAGTGCTTCGCAGAGTAATTTTATAACTCGAGATTGTTGTCAACGCTTAGGATTAAATTATAGTAATCGCCCTACGTGTTCCGTAGTGAAGGGAATTGGAGGATCTACTAAGGCCATCCAAGGCACATTAAATATTAGATTCGAATCGCGTTTTAATTCCAACATTTCTTTCGAAATGGATTCGTTGGTCGTAGACAAAGTCACCGAACAGCTGCCTACTGTCACGGTCGATACCTCGTTGCTAGTAAATTTTATTGACTTGCCTTTGGCCGATGATACTTATGCCGTCCCAGGAGCCGTCGATATTTTGATTGGCGCTTCGATTTTCCCGCACCTCCTGCTGACGCGTAAGGTTCAAGGTCACTCGGCACACCCCACACCGCACGCACTGGAAACAGTTCTTGGTTTTGTTATAGTTGGATCTGCACCCGCTCTCGTAGATAGTTACTCGACTGTGTCATATTGTTGCGCCGTTGTACCGCCGTTGGAGACTACCATTCGCCGCTTTTGGGAAATTGAAGAAGTCAATGTCCCACCGCTCCTCAGTCCTGATGATAAGATGACTGAAGAAATTTATAGTCGCACGACCACCCGCGATGAAGATGGTCGTTATGTTGTCGCGCTCCCCTTTAAGGGTGATATATTTTCGCTTGGCGACTCGCGCCAAATGGCTGAAAAACGCTTCCTTTGTTTGGAACGCAAGATGATGTCTTCTCCGAAGTTGAAACAGGCGTACGATGATGTGGTGAATGAATATCTAGATAAAGGCTTCATCGCACTCGCACCCGTTGATACACAGAATTTTCCGTCTTACGTTATCCCGCACCATGGGGTTATTAGGGATGACAAACTCACCACAAAATTGCGTGTCGTTTTGGATGGCAGTGCTAAGACTAGCTCTTCTGTTTCCCTTAATGATATTTTGCACTGTGGTCAAAATCTTCAAGGAAATCTGTTCGACATTATCATCAACTTTAGATTATTTGCTGTTGCACTCTCCGCGGACATAAGACAAATGTTTCTTTGTATTGGTGTCAGAAATTGTGACCGCAGATTTCAACAATTTTTGTATAGATTTTCACCGCAAGAACCTTTGAAAGTTTACGAATTTCGACGCGTATGTTTTGGGCTCAAATCAAGTCCTTTTCACGCGCTCCGCACTATCAAACAGTTAGCTATTGATGAGGGTGACTCCTACCCTAAAGCAAAGGCTATCGTCGAAACCAGTCTGTACATGGATGACTGCGTTTTTAGTGTAGATAGCGAGGACGAAGCCATCGAAACTTCCGCTCAAATTATAAACCTTATGAAGGCTGGTCAATTTGACCTAGTCAAGTGGACAAGCAACTCGCAACGCACGTTAGATTCTATTCCACCGTCGCATCGTTTATCGACTGTCAAAACTTTCGATGACAATGATACGCATAAGGTTCTTGGCTTGAGCTGGTCACCTGAATCAGATGTGTTCAGCCTCAAGGTTAGTTCAACCCCACAAACTTGTTCGAAACGTATAATTTTGTCGTGCATAGCAAGGATATGGGACGTTATGGGTTTCGTAGCACCTGTAGTCTTATATGCAAAACTCCTCATTAAAGAACTTTGGCTTTGTAACTGCGACTGGGATGACACCGTGCCTGATAACGTTGCTAGACTTTGGGCTCGCTTTAGAGAAGAGCTTCCTATGCTCGAGCAAATTCAAATTCCGCGCCATGTTGGTATTTCGCAAGACAGCGTTATAACTGTAGTCGGATTTGCAGATGCCAGCCAGAGGGCATATGGAGCAAATGTGTACTTCCACGTTCAAAATGGAAGCAGTATAGCTATTAACCTCGTCAGTGCAAAATCTAAGGTAGCCCCCACCAAAGTAGTTTCTCTAGCTCGTCTTGAGCTTTGCGCGCTTCTCCTACTAGCGCAACTTATTGGCTCCGTAGTCAAAGCTTGTAGACACCGCATTATTCTAGATAGAATTTTCGCATTCTCAGACTCAACCGTCGCTCTGTGTTGGGCCCATTCATCTCCCCATCGGTGGGACACATTCGTTGCAAATAGAGTCACAAAAATTCAATTGGAGTTGTCACCTCAAAACTTATATCATGTTGCCGGGACAGATAATCCCGCCGATTGTCTTTCTCGTGGTTTAACCCCATCTCAAATATTAGACCACCCGCTGTGGTTTTCTGGTCCGCCATGGATCCAAAACGCGTCTCACGAATGGCCGGTGAAGCATTTCAACCCAGCAACAGTTGCAGAACCACCAGAAGAGAAAAGACATGCTCTCGTATCTTCTGCACCGTGTGAAGAGTCTGTCGTATTACGGTTAGCTAGCCGCCTTTCGTCATGGTCGAAATTGCTGCGCTGCGTGGTATACATTTGTAGATTCGTAAAAATACTACCCCAACGCAAGCACATAGTTGCTGCTGATCTCGACAAAGCAGAGTTAATCGTACTCCGCGAGTTACAACGTAAACATTTCCTTTCCGAGTTTAAATGCTTAGAATCAAATAAACCTTGTAACAAAACATTTCAACACTTAAAGCCCTTCTTGCATGATGCTCTAATTAAAGTCGGTGGGCGTTTAAATCAGTCGACATTAGGATTCGAACAAAGGCATCCTATAGTTCTCCCGCGAAAAGACCACGTCTTAGATTTATTGGTTGATTACTACCATAAAGTCCATTGTCACGCTGGTCCCGACTTGTTACTGTCTATTCTTAGACAAAAATACTGGATACTTTCCGCACGTAATTTGATTCGCAGCAGAGTACACAAGTGTGTGTCCTGCTTTAAACTACGTCCGCGTTCCACGAATGCACCTGAAATGGCTGATCATCGGTCTTGCCGTGTTGTACAAACTGCTAAACCATTTGTTCACACAGGTACTGATTTTTGTGGGCCGTTCAAAATCACTATTTCACGTGGTCGTGGCATTCGCTCAACCAAGGCATACGTATGCTTATTTGTCTGTATGACATCTCGCGGAATCCATATTGAATTAACGGGTGACTTGAGCACCCCAAGCTTTATAGCCGCATTTAAAAGATTTTTGTCGCGTCGTGGTCCAGTATGTCGAATGTACTCGGACAACGGTACAAATTATGTAGGAGCAAAACGCCATATGTCGGAGTTAGAGGCTTTCCTACGATCTAAGTATTATCGAACTGAATTTGCTCAAGTTTTAGCTGAAAATCGTATAGATTGGATATTCAACGCACCCACCGCAAGCCACTTTGGAGGTAACTGGGAGGCGAATATTAAAAGCTTAAAATCGCATTTGTATCGCGTCGTGGGATCACAGATTCTCTCTTTCGAAGAGATGAGTACGGTACTCACTCAAATCGAGGCTGTGATGAACACACGCCCGCTATGTAGAACTCTTTCTAGTGACCCTTCGGAGTCTTTAGCATTGACTCCAGCTCACTTCCTTTGTATGACACCGCTTAAATACTTACCCGCAATGGATATTGATGAAGACAGGCTACACGTTCTTTCGCGTCACGCGCTTTTAGACAAACTTGTTCAATCGTTCTGGAAGCGCTGGAGAACCGAATACTTACACACGCTGCAGTCGCGTCAAAAATGGAATACTCCATCAAACCCTATTAGCGTAGGTACGGTTGTCATTCTTACTACCGATAACGCGCCTCCTCTACACTGGCCTTTAGGTGTAGTTGAGGAAATTTATCCTGGTTCAAACGGAGTAACCAGAGTCGTACGCGTTAAAACCGCAACCGGATCATATCTACGCCCGGTTATTCGCCTCTGCCCTTTGCCTAACCAGCAATAACATAGATTCGTTATCATTAATTAGTTCTAGCATACACGCATAGTTTAGTTTGTATTTCACAATAGTACGTTATTAATTTTAGTTTAGATTATTGAAGGTAACCCTTCAAACTGGGGGGAATGGTTGCGCCAATCAATAGTTAAAAATGTTTATACTAGCATTTGAATTTACCGCGCAGTTTCATCGCATTTGTTTGACAGTCAATGTAAGATTATTATCTATTTTATTGGCACTTCTGTATAGTTCCTATTCCCCTTCCTTTTTCCACGCACTACCTGCCTCGCGAGTACAAGCGAGACAGACAACGTTCGTCGAACGACAATCTACGCACAAAATCTGCCGACGCTGGTCGAGTTGTTGCAGTACTGCAGTTCCGCTAAGAACACGAAAAATCAATAATGCGCTTCTCCTAATATATAATAATAACGTTGTTGAGTTGGCTCCCAAAATACAGTGATTAATGGACCTTAGTGAAGAGATTTGAGGATTTGCATAGTGACCGTGCCCTCCCGGACAAATCGTCATCAATGCCTGAACTACTGGTTTATGGCAAGCACATGGCGTGACATTAAGAAGATCAGAACAGGTCAGTGCATTTCCATCCTTAATCAGGCTGTATTCTCTCGTTCTTCTCCGCTGCAGCCCGAATTCCTTTCAGGAAGTGCCAATAGCTTAGGTCTCAATCTCATCATATCACAACGTTATTCACCCGCTCAAAATATACAGTCCACTCCCGCGCCACCATTCTGTTTAATCGCATATAATTTGCAGCTAGGTACTAACTTAACTTTGTAAGGATAATTCTATTACGCACTAGTGTATAATATTATTATGCACGAGGGTGTTATAGTTCGGTTTATGGCCCTAAGAACGATATAATAAAGCTCGCTTTACGAGCAAGGATGTTGAAAATATATATAACTTGCAAATTCTATTCAATGGACTAATAAAACGCTTAAAGAAAATAAATAATTTGCAATCAGGTTTTTTACTTTTTAATTAATTTATACTTTATAACCTATTCATCGATAAAAATATAACCTATTTGAAAAGAAAGTTTATATACTGTTCAAACATCTTCAATGAAAACTTTCTTGTGGAGTAACTTGTTTTGAAATAAACAAACATTGGTGTGGCTTCCGAACCTCTAAGTTGGTAATTAATGCTGTAACACTTTATTTATCGTAAGGTATAGCTGTGAGAAACTTGCGTAATGACGACTTTAGTAGATTTATTAAAGGGATGATTGGAAATACATATTATTTTTCTGTTGGATGTACAGTCGCCTGCAATATTAAGTATACACATCTTAATTTTCATAATAATGTGATGTGCAATTCTTAGTGGTTGAAGTTAATATACACGTGAGTGGAACAATTCAATTTATTCTTTGATTTTAAGATATTTCTGTGTACATTAGTAATATAGCATAGAGAGACACATAAGTCTTTGCCACAATTTTGAAAATTACAATGGTACCACGCTCAAATAGTGTTACTTGAATTAATATCAAAGAATAAAAAAACAAAGGAAAAAAATAATGCATGAATAAAATAAATTTATAATTATAATTTATTTTTTACTGGCGGTCTGCCTTTTTTAAACAAATACTACAAACTATATACAACACTACAGCTACTACAGTAAAAGCATTTGGACTCATAGGGAGTCCAAATGCTCTAGCCCACTATCAGTTGGCAGCGTGCCCAGCATGCTGGCAGCATTGCCCCGTTGAATTGCAATGCTTATTCTTTGAGCCAAATAGGTGGCAGCATTTTGATCACGCGTCGCATCGACCAAGCGCTCTGATAACTTTTGGAAAATACGATGAGCTCCCGGTCCCCACGGACCCAACGTCTCTACACCAAACGGCTCAAATATGTAACCCATACCGAGGTTAGCATACTTGCGCCGCTTGAGTTGCTCTGCCGAAGTAGCCGCGGCACCAGCCCTCACGTGGGTTTCAGAAAGGTGTGACGGCGCTAAAGTGTCTACGCATGTAGCGTCCCACACTAAGGGCCGTCCTAACTTCCATGGAACCAGAGTCATCATGTCATATAATTATAATTGCATAAGTTGATAAAAAATGCTATGCAATAGCTTTACCGCGGCAGTCTCCGAGTGCCACACGTATTTTTTTACCATTAGGACTATATTTCTTGAGTGTTATCTACTAGTGAAAATCTACTGTAATTTTGGAGCCAAAACAGTTATTTTCTGTCGAGTGTAATTTTTTGTACTAAGTGTATTTTTGTTGTAACTAGCGGCCCACCCCGGCTTTGCACGGCTATTTAACAAAAAATATAGATTGAAACACATAAAAAGTATTTTTTTAATATTGTTATGTTTGCAATAACGCCTGCTATGCGGTTGACATTACAAAATTACAAATATGCTATAGGAAAAAATTCAGTCAGGGTTCGAATCCCGCACATGACTTTATTTTTTCCCATCGTAACATAAGTAGTTATTGTGACATAACTGTAATAGTTAGACATATAATGTTTTTTTGTAGATATTGATGTCCTCTATAAAATTCTAGTACCTCACTTTGCTCTATTGTCAACGATTTCTGCAGCGAACGCTATAAAATGATTTTATTGTTTTTTTTATACTTTGGGTTACATTATCGAAGTTTTCATACGGATCCCTAAGTTTTTGAAAATATTCTATAGCCTATGTTCATCAAGGATAGTGTAGGATTCTAATGGTGAAAGAATTTTTAAAACAGTAATTTTAAGTTTATTCGTTACATATACAAAAATATAATAATACGATATTTTCTCTTTACAATATCACTAGCTTTCCGGCCGCGGCTCCGCCCGCGGGTATATTGGTTTTTGCGCAGTTGGATAAAAACTATCCTATTTCCTTTCCTGAGTCTCAAACTATTTCTATACCAAATTTCATCCTAATCGGTCCAGTAGTTTCAGAGCCTATTCAATGCAAAAAAAACCTTTCCTCTTTATTATATTATATAGTTTAGATTATAGATTAGTAGTGCGCAGGCAGAGACGGAAGTTATGATATACCTACAACCATTATACATTTGCCGGACGCAAAAAAAAAATTTGCGCGCTATTTTCCATAAATTTCGTATGTTGTTTGTATCGCATTTGTGCAATATATATTGTTTTTCCTCGCAAGGGTGTTGAAAATGTGCGTATGAAACTCGTGAGCAACTTGCTCATTATACACTCGGCTGTGTGTTGTCATTGTGACGGAACAAGCTCGAGGCCCACCTGATTTTAAGCGGACTAACCTCTACCTATAACATATGCATTTCATCAAGTGACGAATTGCACTGCGCCCGTCACCTTGAGACATAGTTGTTAAGTCTCATGTGCCTGTAATTTCACTGGCTCTCAAGGACTGCTGCCGGAACACATCGTTAGGTGCTTGGGGACAGATTTTCTACTTGAGGGTGGTCGCCAGGCGGGCAATTGCAAAATGCCCTTCCACCGTGCGTTGAAACTCAAGCCGGCGGTGGCGATAGAACCAGGGACCTGCGGCACCGCAGTCCATAGCTATTACCACTCGGCCATCATTGCTTCAAAAGTTTAAAATGCTTAGTTAACGCTCTTATAAAATAATACTCACTATCGAAATAAAAAAATGGTTTCATCGATTTGGTGTTCAGTGTTGATCGTATATCAACCTACCAGCCTAAGTAAATAGTCTTCTGCTATTTGGGTTAATGTCGCTAATTTCAATGAGACGTGCATTCAAGCGGAGGGAATAAATTCGACAGTCCAGCACCCGCTTCCATAGTATAATTGGTAATGCACCAAGATGGTATTGGGTTGCGGGTTCAAGGTTCAAGAAGTTATCTTTTTCCATCCGAAATAATTTCAATAATTATTTTGTTTCAGGAGCTGTCAAAACTGGATGAGTCAGTGCTGGCCTCGTCGGCCCCAACATCAGCACCTCCGCTCTGCTGCTCCGTCGATATACCCACGGAGGTCATTGCTGAGGTGAGACCTTAGAAAACATAGGGCCTGTTTCAGAATGCTCGAGTAAGTTCCGGTTATACTACCCTGATCATATTTAATAAATAAAACACTATCTTTGCGTTTCACAGTCGTCGATTTAGCCTATCCATCGGTTAAAGCTTGAAACGCGCTGTCATTTTTATCATTCAGTTATTTTATGTTCTGGGTAGTATAACCGGAACTTACTCGAACATTCTGAAACAGGACCTTAAAATAATAACTTACTTTTTACGCTTGCAGCGAATGTTGTCCACGACAATTTTAAGCAATTTGAAGCAGTGATAGCAGCTCCATTGTGCGATGTGTCACACCGCGGGCTTGAATATCACCGCGTGGTCATTTTGCGAATGCCCGCCTGGGTATAACCACCCTCAAGTAGAAAATCTGTCGGCAAGCATTAGGTGCTATTGAAGCCTTATGAATAATAAAATGAAATTTTCAGGGTAGCTACCTGATAGATAAAGCAAGTTTTAAAAAGCCATTCTGTAACGACTGCCATCGTAAGACAACAACCGGGACCGACGGCTTAACGTGACCTCCGAAGCACGTGCACGCTCAGTAGTAATGTCACTAGCTGTCACACATCTAACTCCTGACCGCGGCGGACGTTGCTTAACTTTGCTGATTGGTTAACGGCTAAGAAAATTTCGCTACGAGCGCTTCACATCCTAAAGTTGCCTGGAAGAGATCAGTGTTAGTGATAAGGCCGCCTATTGTAACACTTTATTGTAAGCTCTCTTTTACTTTCATGTTATATTGTAACAATAAAGAATTATCTATCTATCAATCTTTATTTGTATTTGTGGTGTAACAATAAAGAATTATCTATCTATCAATCTTTATTTGTATTTACAGTAAGTTCGAAGCGCTCGTAGCGAAGTTTACTTAGCAGTTCTCAACCGATCATTTAAGCAACGTCGCGCGCGGTCATGAGTTGGATGGGTGACCGCTAGTGACATTACTACTCGGTCCCAGTTGATGTGTAAAGATGGCAGTCGCGATTGCATGGTGATAAGGCATTTTGTGAATGCCCGCCTGGCTAGCGACCACCCTCAAGTAGAAAATCTGTCGCCAAGCACCTAACGGTGTGTTGCGGCAGCTGTCCTTGAGAGCCAATACTTCTAGGTTAGCCTGAACAACATCTTGGACCACATCATCACTTACCATCAGGTGAGATTGTGGTCAAAGGCTAGCCTATCAGGTATAAAAAAAAAAGTTTTGTAATTTTTTTTAATGATGATTGATGTTTGTTACAGGCCGTCCTGTCCCCGGATAAGGCGGGCTCCCTGTTGTCTGTGCAATCGGCGCCGGAGCGCCCGCCCAGTCTACTCCTCGAGCTTCCACTAGCCACGGTAACACCATAGCATAACTAGCATACTAGCAGCTTTGCATGGTGGAAGGGCATTTTGCGAATGCCCTCCTGGCTAGCGATCACCCTCAAGTAGAAAATCTGTTGCCAAGCACCTAACGGTGTGTTCCGGCAGCAGTCCTTGAGAGCCAGTGAAAATACAGGCAAAATGAGACTTAACAGGTATGTCTCAAGGTGATGGGCGCAGTGCAGTTCGTCACTTGTGATGAAATGCATCTGTTATAGGCAGAGGATACCGCTTAACATCAGGTGGCGTCGCGCTTGTTCCATCACAATAACATAAAAAAATAATATATAGTTTAACTTGAAGCCCGCAGTATATTCAAATGCCTACTCTTTAGTCTGGATACGCAAGTTGTTCTTATCTCTAAGTTTCATACATACAAAATTAGGAGATGAAAAATTATAGTCATGGGCGGGATTCAATCCACCAGCCACGCCATCCTCCCCTATAGCCTGATAGGGTCTGACCTCTACGCCAACATGACATTATGACTCATAACTCTAATTTGTGTTAAGGTTAAACCTTCAAAAGTGAGCAATATTTCACGGAATCACCCCTTTAAGGTTGAACTGGCCGTGCAGTTCTCAATACAAACGCCGTAGGGTGATCACTCCCTTATTTAAGATTTTAGGTATAGAATTAAGCTTAATATCGATTGAACTCGTCATTATCTAGGTTTGTATCGTATGGGAATTTTAAAAAGATAATTAAGTTGAAAGTTATGAGCCTTGGAAACTTAATATGAAAATGTTTCGAGGCTCATAACCCTCAACATAATTAGCTTTTTTAAATTTCGTTACGATACAAACCTTGATAATGACGAGTTCAATCGATATCATGCTTTATTTTGGACCTAAATCCTCAAACAAGGGAGTGATCACCCTACGACGCTTGTATGGAGAACTGACCGGCCAGTTCACCCTTAAGTAGCACCCTTTTGCCTCAGTGGCACGTGGGGCTACTTAACAAGTAGCCCCACGTTGGGCGCCACTGTGGCAGAAGGGTTTTAGCTAGATTTTAGGAATCTATTGTGCTACCTATATTGTATAGTGCTATCTATAGTGCTACCTTCCTATAGTTTAGAGCTAAATGTAGGCTTATTATATAGGTGGGTTATGAAAACCATTAAGAAGGTTACAATATCAGATTTAATTCAGTACCTACCACAGACTTGGATGTACTAATGTTGTTCCGCGATATTTTCAAAGCGTATATACGATCTCACGAACAGTCGTCTTAAGAGCTATCACTTAAACGTCACTGGCCTTGTCCCGGGCACTGAGATGTTGGTGCGGTAATAGCCAGCCAGACGTCCCTCTACTACGTGGGTAGTACGTAGATGGTTAACTTGAAGACATAGTAGTATCACACAACATGTGCGGCAAGGGTAGCGTGCCCTAGAATAAGAGCCACCTCATGAGCAGCAACAAACGGGGTGGACGCGTGGCTGTGCTTCACGCCGGTAGGGTGGCGTGGTGCTAGGTGTACGAAATAGTGAAGCCCGAAGATATTAGAAGATCCTGGAACAAACCCCAGCGTAAGAAATGTATCCGGAAGTACTTGTTATGGCTTGCTATGATTTTGAGAGAATCTGAAGCGCTCGTAGCGAAGTTTACTTAGTTGTTCTCAACCGATCAGCAAAGTTAAGCAACGTCGCGCGCGGTCATGAGTTGGATGGGTGACCGCTAGTGACATTACTACTGAGCGTTTCCGTGCTTCGGAGGGCACGTTAAGCCGTCGGTCCCGGTTGTCGTCTTAGGATGGCAGTCGTTATAGCATGGTGGTAGGGCATTTTGAGAATGCCCGCCTGGCTAGCTACCACCCTCAAGTAGAAAATCTGTCGCCAAGCACCTAACGGTGTGTTCCGGCAGCTGTCCTTGAGAGCCAGTACTTCTAGGTTAGCCTGAACAACATCTTCGACCACATCATCACTTACCATCAGGTGAG
This sequence comes from Plagodis pulveraria, assembly GCA_963890685.1. Taxonomy (NCBI): domain Eukaryota; kingdom Metazoa; phylum Arthropoda; class Insecta; order Lepidoptera; family Geometridae; genus Plagodis; species Plagodis pulveraria. The sequence goes on along the minus strand of OY982979.1, from coordinate 3,758,188 downwards.
ATAGTGGTCAAAGGCTAACCTATCAAGCATAAAAAAAAAAAAAAACTCGTGGTGGCCACAGGTGCGAGCACTACAGTCAGACCTGACTCTCAAGTGATAGATGGTCTCATCAGTCAGCAAGGCAGAACAGCTTTTACATGATGATATAAGAGTTCCTATAGAAGACATTGTTCGATGCAAAATGGTTCTGATATTGGTAGGATAGCTTCATACCCACTTTGAGTCATAATAGTTCCTTCAATTGTACCTAGATGGCGACTCGGGTAAAATTAGCAATCACAAGCGATTTATTCACTGCACCCCGGTACGTAAAAAATGTTTGTTTTTAATTTGAGTTTAAGTTGGGAAATAAACCGTAAGTTCTCGGTGATTCGGTGTTTTATTTAAAGGGAGTTTTTTAAGGCTTATTGGACCACGCGCGCCGTTCTACAGACACATAGTATCAGTTGAAAGAGATATTATGAGACCTTACCCCAGCGGGATCTACTTCTTAACTTTTAGCTATTAGTTTATATTTATGGGAGGCAATTTTCCCTTAGATTTTGAAAAATGTCCATTATGGAATGCATGTAAGAAACGCGTGCTAGCTAGCTAGGCATAGTTGACCGAGCGAGAACTAAGTTCGAACGAAGCGTCTCTGCTTCAACTTAGACAAAAATGCTTTGGTATGTCCGGTTGTTCTCCTCTACAGGTCGCATGTCTCAACCGATTCTCACGAAATTTTGTGAGCAAGTTTGATAAGTCCATATTTTTTTCTGTCGATTCAGTTATTGGAAATTTCGGATCAAAATCACGGAGATATACATTATAAGGTGTTGAAAGTTCGGACTTTAATGGCAATGTTCTGATACGCACGTCAGTTGCCTAAAAGAGATATGCTCTCTCTCTCTCATACAATCAATTATTTATTTTCCATGTTTTTGAAGCCAGTATATTAATTCGAGATAAATACATTACCAAGTATGTAAATATTTACTACTTACCTACCTATTTCCGATACAAGTAGCCTTCGCTGGGGCCCGCGAGTCATTGATTTTCTTAGACATAAGTCCAAGAAAATCATTTATCATTTACATTACATATCTAGATTTTTGGATTTCTTGACCCATTCTCCCATTAGAATGGGCAGTGAATTTTATTCAATTGTAAGCTATGGAAGGTCTACAGCGAGGTCTACAGCTCGCAGAGCCACAAGTATATATGTGTGGCTGACCGTCACAAGCCAGTTATATAGTTAACTAGCGACCGGCCCCGGCTTCGCACGGGTACAAATGAAAAATACACAAATGTGTTTATTTACGACATCACATATAAACCTTCTTCTTGAATCAATCTATTAAACGATTCACATCAAAATCGGTTGCGTAGTTTTAAAGATCTAAGAATACATAGGGACAGACGGCGGGAAGCTACTTTGTTTTATACCATGTAGTGAAGTTATGTATAAACAAACGTTGTTCTTATCATTGCAGCAAGTGGGTGCATACCTCTCAGCAATGTCTCCCACTGAGCAAGAGGAGGACTCCCTCCTCACGCTATCGTCGGTCACGGCGCGCCCTCTGCTCGCCGCTTCGAGGAGACTCCGCCCTGCTACACAATCTACTGAGTAAGTGTCTCATATACGAACTAAGAAAGATTCTCTCCGCTCGCTATTGCATCGTCAGTCTCACGTCATCTACTCGCCGCTTCCTTCGACGAGACTCCGCCCTACTACACAATCTACTGAGTAAGTGTCTCATATACGAACTAAGAAAGATTCTCTCCGCTCGCTATCGCATCGTCAGTCTCACGTCATCTACTCGCCGCTTCGAGGAGACTCCGACCTGCTCCACATCTACTGAGTAAGTGTCTCATATACGAACTAAGAAAGATTCTCTCCGCTCGCTATCGCATCGACAGTCTCGCGTCATCTACTCGCCGCTTCGAAGAGACTTCGACCTGCTACACAATCTACTGAGTAAGTGTCTCATATACGAACTAAGAAAGATTCTCTCCGCTCGCTATTGCATCGTCAGTCTCACGTCATCTACTCGCCGCTTCGAAGAGACTCCGACCTGCTACACAATCTACTGAGTAAGTGTCTCATATACGAACTAAGAAAGATTCTCTCCGCTCGCTATCGCATCGTCAGTCTCGCGTCATCTACTCGCCGCTTCGAAGAGACTTCGACCTGCTACACAATCTACTGAGTAAGTGTCTCATATACGAACTAAGAAAGATTCTCTCCGCTCGCTATTGCATCGTCAGTCTCACGTCATCTACTCGCCGCTTCGAAGAGACTTCGACCTGCTACACAATCTACTGAGTAAGTGTCTCATATACGAACTAAGAAAGATTCTCTCCGCTCGCTATTGCATCGTCAGTCTCACGTCATCTACTCGCCGCTTCGAAGAGACTCCGACCTGCTCCACATCTACTGAGTAAGTGTCTCATATACGAACTAAGAAAGATTCTCTCCGCTCGCTATCGCATAGTCAGTCTCGCGTCATCTACTCGCCGCTTCGAGGAGACTCCGACCTGCTACACAATCTTCTGAGTAAGTGTCTCATATACGAACTAAGAAAGATTCTCTCCGGTCGCTATCGCATCGTCAGTCACGCGTCATCTACTCGCCGCTTCGAGGAGACTCCGACCTGCTACACAATCTTCTGAGTAAGTGTCTCATATACGAACTAAGAAAGATTCTCTCCGGTCGCTATCGCATCGTCAGTCTCACGTCATCTACTCGCCGCTTCGAGGAGACTCCGACCTGCTCCACATCTACTGAGTAAGTGTCTCATATACGAACTAAGAAAGATTCTCTCCGCTCGCTATCGCATCGTCAGTCTCGCGTCATCTACTCGCCGCTTCGAGGAGACTCCGACCTGCTACACAATCTTCTGAGTAAGTGTCTCATATACGAACTAAGAAAGATTCTCTCCGCTCGCTATTGCATCGTCAGTCTCACGTCATCTACTCGCCGCTTCCTTCGACGAGACTCCGCCCTACTACACAATCTACTGAGTAAGTGTCTCATATACGAACTAAGAAAGATTCTCTACGCTCGCTATCGCATCGTCAGTCTCGCGTCATCCACTCGCCGCTTCGAGGAGACTCCGACCTGCTCCACATCTACTGAGTAAGTGTCTCATATACGAACTAAGAAAGATTCTCTCCGCTCGCTATCGCATCGTCAGTCTCGCGTCATCTACTCGCCGCTTCGAGGAGACTCCGACCTGCTACACAATCTTCTGAGTAAGTGTCTCATATACGAACTAAGAAAGATTCTCTCCGCTCGCTATCGCATCGTCAGTCTCACGTCATCTACTCGCCGCTTCGAAAAGACTCCGACCTGCTCCACATCTACTGAGTAAGTGTCTCATATACGAACTAAGAAAGATTCTCTACGCTCGCTATCGCATCGTCAGTCTCGCGTCATCTACTCGCCGCTTCGAGGAGACTCCGACCTGCTACACAATCTACTGAGTAAGTGTCTTATATCCACAACGAATTATAAAATAACTAAGGTTTATAACTTGGCAGTAACGTAAATTTTTTCGTCTGAAATGCGCGAAGTTTACTTATATTGAGATTTTTGTTTAAAAATTAGGATTATATACTCATGAATAATTTTATACGAAACAATTTATTTGCGATGAACTAAGGTGTAATACACATATTTAAGGTCTCCAAGGAACCAATGCTAATGTCAACAAATGACCTAAAATTAACGATATCACCGTTGATTCTCGCTTATACCTGTCCATTCAGAGAAATTTTCATATGAATGTAATAAAAAAAAGAGAAAATAAACAGTATTTTTTTTTAATTCTTAGAAATTGTATAAATAGATAACAATACCAAATTAAATTGTGATTTTCATTTTCACAAATTCGAAAGCTTATGAGGTTACGAAGGGTCACAAGTTTTAGTGGAAGTGTTAAGTAGAAAATCTGTCGCCTAGCATTTAATGATGAGTTCCGGCACCTGTCCTTGATCTTGATTATGGTCGAGGTGTTAACGCCTGTTAACACCTCGACCATATCATCACTTCAAACAGGTGATTTTGAGGTCAATGACTAACAGGAACAAAAACAAAACCTAAAACTGCAGGATCTGGTGATCCAATCCAGGTACTCCAGATCCTGAAGCATCGCTTCACTCCATAATACCCCCATAATACCAACAAAATTATCACCTGGTGAAAAAACACTCCCTCATCCGTGGTCCTCCCTTCCAGCAACTCGCCTCCTGACGGAGGTTACGGCTGGGTGGTGGTCTTCGGAGCCTTCATGGTGCAGTTCTGGGTCGCGGGGCTGTTCAAGTCTTACGGAGTGCTCTATGTGGAGATCATGGAGAGCTTCCCTGACTCCTCAGCAAGTGTTGCTTCCTGGATACCTGCTGCGCTTTCTACGCTCTGCCTTGCTCTTGGTAAGTGTGGGGTAATTAGGTAAATTTTGGGATGTGTGTAAGCAAAGATGTAAGAACCTCTAATTATTATTATTATTATATATATGGGATCCTATATGTTTAAGATTCCAGATTGCCTAGGCAGGCATGGTAAGCAGAATCCTCCACCTGGACAACCTGTTTTTGAATCCTAACTATGCCCGCGAATGCGCGGGGCTAAAATTACATAATACAAGCAAACTTACGATATAATTCTGTCTTCTTGCGTCGACGATCTCACCCTAGCGTTTCCCTCATCAAAGTTATACTGGCCAGCAAACCTTAACTAAGTACTTACGCTTGGGGTATGACGAGGGATCCTGGCGTCACGAACTTAACACTCCACTTTTTTCTGATTGCAATTATCAAATTTATATAGATCGCGTAGTTACAAAGTTCAAAAACAAACACGCGCGGGGGGTTCCACCAAGGCGCTGTCCCCAAAATCATAAAACAAATTTATTACACGAGACTCAAAAGCAACTTTTTCTTGTCACTCAAAATTGTCCATAGACAAGTAGACTCCGACGCTAGGGAGCCATTCAGAACCTTGCCCGCGCTAAATTGTCCATAGACAAGTAGACTCCGACGCTAGGGAGCCATTCAGAACCTTGCCCGCGCTAAATTGTCCATAGACAAGTAGACTCCGACGCTAGGGAGCCATTCAGAACCTTGCCCGCGCTAAATTGTCCATAGACAAGTAGACTCCGACGCTAGGGAGCCATTCAGAACCTTGCCCGCGCTAAATTGTCCATAGACAAGTAGACTCCGACGCTAGGGAGCCATTCAGAACCTTGCCCGCGCTAAATTGTCCATAGACAAGTAGACTCCGACGCTAGGGAGCCATTCAGAACCTTGCCCGCGCTAAATTGTCCATAGACAAGTAGACTCCGACGCTAGGGAGCCATTCAGAACCTTGCCCGCGCTAAATTGTCCATAGACAAGTAGACTCCGACGCTAGGGAGCCATTCAGAACCTTGCCCGCGCTAAATTGTCCATAGACAAGTAGACTCCGACGCTAGGGAGCCATTCAGAACCTTGCCCGCGCTAAATTGTCCATAGACAAGTAGACTCCGACGCTAGGGAGCCATTCAGAACCTTGCCCGCGCTAAATTGTCCATAGACAAGTAGACTCCGACGCTAGGGAGCCATTCAGAACCTTGCCCGCGCTAAATTGTCCATAGACAAGTAGACTCCGACGCTAGGGAGCCATTCAGAACCTTGCCCGCGCTAAATTGCCGTTCCAAACCTCATCGTCCCGAACACTTTAAATAAGGATACTATATACAGGGTTATTGGTAAAATGCAAAACAAACATTTTAAGTAATTTTTTTTTGGTTTTTGTGTATTTGACGGAATAAGCACGAGGACCACCTGCTGTTAAAAGTTAAAAGCCTCTTGTGCCTGTAATTTAAAATTTAATTTTACTTAGCTCGATGTAAATATTCAAAACTCTATTCAAACGGAGCGCGGCGCGGCAGGGCGCTCTTGGCGGTGACATATCTACTCCATTCACAATTCACAAATTGTATTTACATTATTTTTAATTTCAAGTTTACGTAGCTACCTACTGTATTGAGTTGCAGGTACCTAGGCATACCGTATTGTATGCCTAGGTACCTACAATTCCGTATTGTGTTTTGTTGTGCTTAGTATAGCCGTTCATTGGCTTGCGTAGTGTTCGTAGGTACATATTTGAATGGAGTAAAAAACGATCATCGCTATCATGTACAATAGTAACGTGCCATTGCTTAGATAATAGTACCGATTTTGTGCAAGTATGTGAAAATTAATCATGAGTGGAACACATTTCGTTATCGATTCCACACCAACCCTCGCAGTATTGTTGATTTATTAATATCCACCTTATATATTACCTAATATATTATATCCAATATAATATAGGTACCTGTTGTACTGTACAATGTCTTAATGACCTAACTAAACTATCATATAATATATGACATTGAAAGTCTAAGGTGCTATAAGTACTAGTAGGATACAAAATATTTCATTAAAAACAAGTAGAAAATCTGTCACCAAGAACCTAACAGTGTGCAGCAGCCCTTAAGAGCCAATAAATTTAGAGACTTAACAACTGTATCTACTCTTACTCATGGTAACAGGAGCAGTGCAGTTCGTCAATGGTAACGCATGAATCATGCATCTAGCCGAGAGGCACGGACTAAAGTGATTATAATTGCATAAAAAACATATACAAATGTCTTCTTCCAGCACCCCTGTCCTCAGCACTTTGCGAGAAGTACTCCTGTAGGACCGTGGTTTTCATCGGAGGCCTGTTTTGCGCTGCTGGTCTGATGCTGTCATTTTTCAGTAGAGGACTTCTCCATCTGCTCTTGAGCTTCGGAGTCATGACTGGTAAGTTATTCATCATATTTTTATGACCACTATCGCACCTAATGAATGAATATTTATTTGCTAAAGTTTTAGGTGCAATATTGCAAAGTTGTTTAGCATTCAAATACAGTTCTAACAAAACTTTACCTAAACGGTGTGCAAATGTTTTGTTACAAAATACAATAAATTAAAAAAAGACGGGTTGCACTCCGGGAGTGCCGGCAGAAGTGAAAACTTGATTATTAATTAACGTTGAGCATGTTTGATATTTTGGAATGGTTAGGGAATAATTTTGCACCAATTGCTTTATCAGTATAAAAGTACTATCATTTATGTGGTAGAATACAATATTCATTTATTGCGCTATCGTACACAAACATGACAATTTATATTACATTAAAAATTTAACACTTTAAAACTATTACAATTATTTTACATTAAAAAGTTTATCTCTCCGAAAAATCAACTTTCATCCATAATTTCAACGACTTTTTCACCATCATCATTACCAGAACTATCATCGCCAATCTCTAAAACTGATACGATTGGTTTATGGTAGCTGAAGTAAGAAACGAACAGTTTTGATTCGAACCTATTTAAATGTCTAATAAAGACCGCATCAATAGTAGTTTTGTATTTCGTTGTGCTAAGATTGCGATCATTCGACATAGTTAAACCAAATTCATTATTTAAAAATTCAATTAATAGTTGATTTTTATCGTCTGCGAAGTTTATGTTGAAATCTCCACTCAAAATCATTGGCAATTCATCAAAGCTTTTTCCATTTTTTTTTAAGCAATGCAGATGCATCATGATAATAAATGAATAAATTTTCATACAAGAAGTCTCGTATAGCACGCAATGACTTATCTGGAGAGATGTAAACGGCAACCATAATTATGAACTGATTATCACCAGAGTGGCAACGACTTATACAAATATCACCGATATCAGAAACAGTGGCATTAAACATGCTGTTGTATTTCACATGCACATCCATATAATTTGTGCAATAATGAACTGTGTTCATATTTTGATAAATAGCTACTCCTCCCGCGGGACGATTATTTCTTCTGAAACTCGCAACAAAGTTGAAATTCGGAATGTCAATTATTTCATTGTTATCCATATGAGTTTCTGATAAAATTAACACATTCATCTTTTTAACAAGAGCGTCAATTGCTAGATCATCTACATGCGCACGTAAACTCTGACAATTGAATGAAAAAATAGACAATCTATTATTCTTAGAAATAAAATCTACAAGTGTTTTGGTGTTTGCAAAGGATTTTCACGTAAACGTTTCAATTCAATTGATAAATCTTCTCGATGAGTTGTTGATCTCTTTTGATTTTTTGTTGCGTTTGAATCTTCCACCTGTGCGTTTCCTACTCTGCCATGATGAAATTTCCAGCTCGCCCTTGTGTCGTCTTCAGTGACTAAGAACAAACCTTCTATACTAGTTACTCTTGATAGCGCAACGTACACCAATTCTCTTGAATGAGAACGATTGTATTCATAAACGATAGCATCAAACGTACCTCCTTGGGATTTATGAATTGTCATCGCCAAAGCCGAAATCAGTGGAAAATGTTTTCTTTTTGCCACTATAGTTTTATTTCTGTTGAGTGGTATTGACGATGATTGTAAAGAAATTGGAACAGCGTCTTTGTCGATTTTCAAGCGTGCAATGTCGCTTCTAAATTTTGTTGCACGTTTTTGACCAATGGATTTTGAGAATTTGAACCAAAGTCTTGTGATTTCATCATTTTTATCAGATTCTATGAGTAGTAATTTTCCTACAGTACCATTAGATAAACCATCAGCGACATCTATGTTTATGGTTATCATATAGGGTCGGTTAGGAACTAGAACTAGTTCATAAGGTAATCCACCAGTCTCGTCAGGTTTCATTTTATGTAACTTTTGCCTTACAAAATTTTCTAGTTCTGCATTATGACAACCAACGAAAACATCCGATGCCAATGAAACAATTTTATTTTCAAAACTGTTCAAAATTGTACTGTTGTATTCATTAACCTTATTATTCGTGAACTAATTATTAATTTTATTTTAAACTATATCAAAACACCTTTTACATTAAAATAAAAATATTTCAAAACTCCAATAGAAGTATGAAATCCCATATAAACTCTCAATACAATAAAGAACCATACTGTAGCCACAAAAGCAAATTCACCCTACTGCCATAAAAAGGTGGTACGGGCAGAATGGGACCAAGATTCTGAGTCACTTTTGTTTAGGAACCCCACTCGTAGGTGCTTCGGTTACCGCGGGCAGTTGCCATGGAGACCAGTCGGTGACGTGGAAAATACTCTTGAGTCGGAGCTCGGCCTTCGGCCTCGCAAATTACTAACATGGCTCGGCCTGCGGCCTCGCCAAGCGCTCGCCCTTCGGGCTCACGCACCATGCGCTCGGCCTTCGCCCTCGCGAGCCGAAAATTCGGCCTTTGGCCTCACCAGGAGCTCGCCCTTTGGGCTTGCTAAACACTATCATAGGACAATAATTCCAAATTCAGTCCAAAATCCCACAAAAACTCCTAATACGGTCGAAAAATGAGCACTTTGTATGGCGGCCATCTTGAAATCCGCCATTTTGGATTTTTGACAGATGTCATTCGACTGCTCTCCCGATTCCCTATGACATTTGGTCAAGCACTCCCTACCTATCTCTTACCGTTTTCGAGATACGTGATTTATCTGCACTTGGCAGACGTCATCGAAACAAAAAATTTTGATTTAGAATAAGGACGTCCAGAACCACATAAATATCGAGTTTCAGCCAAATCGGAGTAACTTTTTTTACTTGGCAGACGTCATCGAAATAAAAATTTCGTATTTGGAATAAGGATGACGAGAACAACCTATATATCGATTTTCAGCCAAATCGGTGCAAGTCTGAGCTCGGCCTTCGGCCTCGCAAGTTACTAAGACGGCTCGACCTGCGGCCTCGCCTAGCGCTCGCCCTGCGGGCTCGCGCACCGTCCACTCGGCCTACAGCCTCGCGGCCCGAAAGTTCGGCCTTCGGCCTCACCAAAAGCTCGCCCTTCGGGCTCGCTACACTGACAGTAGGACAATTACTCTAAATTGAGTTGAAATTCCCACAAACACTCCTAATACAGTTGACATTGTAAGGTTAAATACTCCAAATAATGTATGAAGAATGAGAGTAGCACATTTGACAGGTGTCATGCGACTGCTCTCCCTATTCCCTATGACATTTGTTCAAACACCCCCAACATATCTCTTACCGTTTTCGAGATACGTAGTCCAGCTTTACTTGGCAGGCGTCATTTCTAGGGTTTTAAATTTTTCCCCTACTCAGCTAAGCCCCTTAGTCATTTTCGTAATACATTACTATAACCGTACTCAACTCTTTCTGGTAGAACCAGCTACTTTTTTGAGGGATCGAAGGATTTTGTATGGCGGCCATTTTGAAATCCGCCATTTTGGATTTTTGACAAATGTCATCCGACTGCTCTCCCGATTCTCAATATTAAAGGTAATTCCATCTGTTTTGTAATTGGATGTTTTACTATTTTTCCCGCACCATTTAATGGCGCATGTAGGCATTTTTATTGCACTCAATGGCCACGATCGTAAAAAAAATATTTTTTACAGAGACATACGTACGGATCAAGCTTCTGGCCGCGTACTGTTTATGTGCGCTCATGCAATGACTTAAGTGTGTCCGCGCCGTAGAGAGGGGATAGCTGTCTACTCTCCATCCGTCTTACGCTTTTTCGATCAGGTCACGTGTCCTGACGCGAGTTTAAGATTTTATACCCATTACAGAAAAAGTGCTCAACGCCGCTAAAGAAGTTTTCACTTCAATAAAATATAAATTTAAAAGATCGCAGTCATTAACTAGTTATGATTAATATAAATAAAATATCATGTTAAATTTATGTCAATTATTTTAGTATATAGTAAAGGATAACTCACGTTAATAAGTCAGATAGCTCCGACTATAGTTTCAACCACATTCAGTGGTCTTTTTCAAGGAGAGCTCGGGACGCCCGCGTTGGCGTCTCGCTGAGCACTGTCAATTAATTAATAGTGAAATAGATACTCATTTTAGTTTTTTATCGAAGTCCTTGATAGAGTACTAACATTTTTGTAATAATAAACCATTTTTTTTTAAGATTTAGGGTGTGTTTCATAATGTTCGAGTAAGTTCCGGTTATACTACGCAGAACATATTTAATAAATAAAACACTATCTTTGCGTTTCACAGTCATCGATTTAGCCTATCCATCGGTTAAAGCTTGAAACGCGCTGCATGTTAACTGTTATTTTTATCGTTCAGTTATTTTATGTTCTGGGTAGTATAACCGGAACTTACTCGAACATTCTGAAACAGGCCCTTATAGTAGCTCCCTTTATTTTGTCAGGCAAAGCATTATACAATTAGCATTTCGTTTGGTCAGCTATAATCGTAGAATTGTCGTGAATAGCTTATGAGGATATCTACTCGGACAAGCTCTTTTTATTACATTGCTTTGTTTTTTTAAATAGATATAGTTTAATAGATATAGTGTTAAAAGCATTTAGATATATGATGGAAAGGAAGCATTAGGGTAGCAGTCGCTAGGCTACATAGCCTTGCGCACATGCCTCGCACATGCGAAGGCTTCGGGAGGCCTGAAGACTCCGACACTGCATACGGAAGGGTATTTTGCAAACGGCCGCTTAGCCAACTAGAAAATCGCTTGCGCTTGCATTCTGGCAGCTATTCTTGAGACCTTCAGATCCTATTCTATTTTAAACGTGTTTACTATTGTAGCAGCATAGAAGCATACAAGAACTTTTAAGTACCTCCACATACCATAATACAAATTATACCTTACTAATTACCGCAATACAATAGTACCATGGAATACCAAATAAAACGCTAACATGTGTGTATATTTAGCATTGTTATCGTAAGTAAACTTCTGTGTTGCTACACTATCTTCGACTCCATCATCATTGGTGAAATTGTGGCTAAAGGCCTATGGGCAACAAAAAACAAAGAATATTAGCTTTTATACGTAGGTATATCTAGATAATTGCCACCAACGCAAAGTAGGGGCACATTTAGGGGCACACTAAACTCGGTTTCCACTCTTAACCTTAGTGGATATGTGTGAGGCTTAGCTGGCGCATAGTACTGGCTGTATTCCTTTGATTTGGATCCCCATTCGCGTCATCGCTGGAGTAAACATTATAGAGTAGTTTTTGAAATGAAATTCTCGTGAGTTTTAATTATAAATTATACTTAATTAAATATTATAAATTAAACCAGAAAAACACTCATGTTGAGGATCGAATACGTCTCCGGGTTTCGATCATATCAGATGTTCATCATCAGGGCGAGTGCGTTTTTTTGCCGGTTCAATTTATAATATTGAATAATAGGGAAGTTGTAATTTTTTTACGTTAAAAATGTATATTTTTATTGAAAACCATTTTACTGTGTTGTCACTACAAAATAGAGATTTGCCTACAAATGTCCCTAGTCAGTGATTTCGATACTAACAATTATTTAGTCTATGCCATTGTGTTTTGGCAGAATGAAGAAATGAAGAAAAAAGATAGCTTATTCCGGTAACAATAAAAATATGCACTTTAAAAAACTTAATGCAAAGCTCTAAAATAAATTTGAGAAAATAATTAAGTTATTTAATAATAATACTATGCTGATTAGCAATCTTGCAATAGATTTTTAACTGTATTTTAACATTATTACGATTACTCATAAGTATGTGTAGAATCGATGACTCCTCTATACGCTGCTTCCGGAGTAATGACTTGAGTATGAGCGCCATTTCAAACAATATAACAGTTTCTTTGTAAGATGGTGGTTTACTTGGGATTTAATAATTATATTATGCACATATTTAGATTGTAGAAACAGGCTTTCAAAGGTTTTCTTATCATTACAGGCATTGGCGGTGGTCTATCTACGACTCCTGGCATCGTAATCGTGTCCCAATACTTCGATAAACACAGGTATAGCCATTTTTCTTTAAGACTGTGCAGCTATGAAGTGTCATTTGATAATCTGTAGGTAGTACTTTCATATCTGCTGTGGACTTGAGTTTCACACACGTAGTGAGGCGTCTCGTACCGGCTAAAAGTATAAAATCTGTCCACAATAGTGGTGGTAGGTCTGACGGCAGCTGTCCTTGATATCCAGTTCCTAATCCAGGTCTAGCCTGTTAACATCTTCTATACAACAAAAATGTATATTTTAGATAATAATTCCCCGTGGGGTGCCGGGTTAGAATGAGAGTGTCGTAAGAGTCGACTATAGAAAAATACCAGAAGGTGGGATGTAGCATCTTCTGAAGAACTGACAACTTCTACAGCGATCCCCAAGACGCCTGCCAAGCGTAGGGATTATGGCAAATCCTCCCAATAAGTGAGATTTCATTCAGCAGTGGACGTTCCGGTCAATGTGACGATGGTAGATAATTATATTATTCCTTATACGGTAATGAAAAGCTATATCTATCATATACAAACAAACTTTTGTATTGTTTATGTCAATAAAGGAGGTTTCTAGATCAATCACGTTGAAGTTGTTGTTGGTGGATCTATAAATAATATTCCGGTCTCATTCTAGGGCATTAGCGAACGGCATATGCGTGAGTGGGACGGCGGCTGGTAGCTTCGTGTTTCCGATGTTGATTGAAAAACTCGTTGATATGTATGGACTGCACGGCACTGTGTTGTTATTAGGTGAGTCACTATTATGAAAATCCTTTACAACGTTGAACTTTGAACGAAAGAAAGCTATAATTTCTTTAATAATGTGTTAAGAACAATTTATTTTATTTAATACAATAAGAATCTCCTTAAAAATATTGTAGTATCTCCGCTAGTAATACCAACTTTTGTGACGTCAGAAACACCACGAATTTATCAAATGCAAATCTGGGGCACGGTTATATGTTACCCTGTGTTTTTGAATCCATTGACAAATTGTTTATTGCTGCACAGAACGCATACTGAGGAAAAAAGGCAAATAGGATAGATTGCACAATATAGGTATTTAAGTATTGTAAGGGTTTGACTTTGATTGTATTATTTGCAGCTTTCATGATGAAATTCCTATTTGAAAGAACAAGCGCTACCTAGGGTGCATACCATTTGAAGTTAGATTCGCTAAAAACGCTAAAAACGATCACACTCCCAAAAAGTTGTTCCACATGGGTCTTGGCGTTATTTTCGCCATAAACGCTATGAGGCTACTGAAACAGTTTGAATTCCCTACATCTAATGTCAAAAGTGACAGAAGTGGCAAATTTTAGTGGCATTCTTAGCGTTCATATCCTAAATGGAACAGGGGATGACAGTTACAAACGATCACGTGATCACAACCAGAGACGCAAAATGTGATAAAAATTATCGAAATTAACGTTCTTAGCGACTAATGGATCGAAATTAACGTTCTTAGCGACTAATGGATCATACCCCTATTTAACCAATAGGTAACGGTTACTATACCTATTGGTTAAATAGGTAGCGGTTGTTCTACCAACGGATGATTTCCAATTAACCCAAATAGGAATTTTGTCAGGAAAGCGGTAATGTTGTTGCGCCGCACGGTGCACTGTTTAAGACACGCCCGCCGCGGTAATGTACAGCGTTCTGCTGTTTTTGAGCTTCACTTACATATCTTTATTATTTATTCTTGCTGTCTAATTAGAATGGTAATGGAGATGAACTTAGTTTTGTCATTTGCACTTTTACGGTCATTTAGTATGTAATACCCGTGGGGTTCCAGGTTAGAATTGCACCTCCCTATATCAACCCCTGGGTGTCGTAAGAGGCGACTATGGGAAAAATACTGGAAGGTGAGCTGCAGCGCCTTCTTAAAAACTGCTATCTTACACTGCGATCCTAAAGACGCCTGCCAAGCGTGGGGATTATGACAAATACTATTTGAAGCGCTCGTAGCGAAGTTTACTAGGCTGTTCTTAACCGATCAGCAAAGTTAAGCAACGTCGCGCGCGGTCATGAGTTGGATGGATGACCGCTAGTGACATTACTACTGAGCGTTTCCGTGCTTCGGAGGGTACGTTAAGCCGTCGGTCCCGGTTGTTATCTTAGGATGGCAGTCGTTATAGTATGGTGGTAGGGCTTTTTGCGAATGCCCGCCTGGCTAGCTACCACCCTTAAGTAGAAAATCTGTCGCCAAGCACCTAACGGTGTGTTCCGGCAGCTGTCCTTGAGAGCCAGTATTTCTAGGTTAGCCTGAACATCATCTTCGACCACATCATCACTTACCATCAGGTGAGATAGTGGTCAAAGGTTAATCTATCAAGCATAAAAAAAAACCCTTAATAGGGAGGCTGTGTTCAGCAGTGGACGATCCGGCTGATACAGTATGTAATGATCGTGTGAACGTTAAGACGAAGTATACTGTGTGCAGGCGGCGGCATGCTCCACGTGTGCGTGTCAGCGACGCTGTACCGGCCCGCGCCGGTCCCGGGCGGCGTCGCCAGCGCCGACCGCTCGCCGCCCACCACCACCACCACCGAGCACTCCACCCTGCTGCAGGACATACAGGAAGGTAAACTAACTCTAGTCTTATTAATAGATTCAGGCGTTACTTTGCGGAAATCCATATTTAATAATAACTCGTTAAACAAATATATTAAAATATTTTAAGAAAACATTAAATTGATATAGTAATTAAACAACTTTAAACGGTTTAAATCACGTATCATTATTTTTGTCCCGATGTTTCAAACACTTCGCAGTGACCGTGGTCACGGGGTGACTGACAGTTACGCGATTTAAACCGTTTAAAGTTGTTTCATTACTATGTATAATAAACGCAAAAACCTAAGATTAAATTAATATTTTAATAAAATACTTAGAAAATATAAAAAATAACTAGTGACAAGTCCGCCAAATTTTCCTATTAAGCCGACGTGACGTCAGAAACGTCACGCAGCCAAACCAGAAGAATTTTCGATGCGTTTCGCTTCTACACGAAGCATCAACAGTGAAAGGGCAGCAGTCCTTGAGAGCTAGTGAAATTACAGGCACATGAGTTTTTTTTATGTTATTGTGACAGAACAAGCTCGAGGCCCACCTTATGTTAAGCAGACTAACCTCTGCCTATAACAGATGCCTTTTCGTCACAAGTCACGAATTGCACTGCGCCTGTCACAAGTTGTTCAAGACATAGTTGTTAAGTCTCATGTGCCTGCAATTTCACTGGCTCTCAAGGACTGCTGCCGGAACACACCGTTAGATGCTTGGCGACTGATTTTCTACTTGAGGGTGGTCACTAGCCAGGCGGGCATTCGCAAAATGCCCTTCCACCATGCGATGAAGCTCAAGCCCAAGGTGGGATTCGAACCATGGACCCGCTGCGCGGCAGTCATGGCTCAGTGGCATAGCCAATGCCACTGTGCTCAGTGGCATAGCCAAAGCCAATGCATCTGTTATAGACAGTGGTCCGCTTAGGATCAGATTAGCCTCGGGTTAGTTCCGCCACTATCACATAAAAAAAGACAAGGATAGCTGTTCAAAATGTAAATTTTGGGCCATAATAATTTTTAATTGTGATTTTCGTTGAGCAAGCGATAGTGCTTGTGAGCATATTAAGAGATATTATTCTCTAGAGTGTATAGAAGAGAACCTTTTAGCATTTTTCATGAGATATGGTGTAATATTATATGTGTAAAAAAATTTGAATTTTGGTCTAAAGGTTTCGTTATGTACACGTCGTACTTCAAATGAACAAGTTTTTGCTTAGTTTGAGTTTCAAAACAGTTCAAGACAGCTATGGATTGCCGTGCATGGGTCCAAGATTTTAATCCTGCGACAGGTTTGTGCTTCATCATATAGAGTTAGGGCATTTTCTCAATGCTCTTCTAGCTAGCTAACACTCTCAAGAAGAAAATATTTCGCCTAGCACCAGTGCTCCTGCAACTACTCATCCTAGGCTAACCTTGGCCACATAGTCAATAGGTTATGTGAGATAGTGGCCAAAGGCATGAATGGTAAGCCTCCTTATTAACTTTACATTGTTCTTCACTCGGGAACATCACTGCTTAGAAGATGAATTTATGGACTACTCTTTAACCAAGAATTCATAGTTTTGCCAACCTGTTGAAGTTGCTACAATGGAACTGTAAACTGTGTAAGATTATTTCAAGTCTGGTAATCAACTCATTCTTAATTCTACGGTTGCAGGTAAAACAGAGACGCCCCTAACGAAAGACAACCGTCTCGCTCTGCTATTCCGAAGAGACACAGAACTGGCTTTACAACAGCACTCGCTGCTCACTGAGGACGCGAAAAGAAACGCACGGTTTCAGGAGATTATGCATCAAGTGAGTTATGATTTTTTTGAATCTTTTGATAGAAAATGCATAGTTGAAAATATCTGTATGTATTTTTTTTGCTGCTAGTGAATATTCACAGCGTCAGTATGGTTCTCGATATTTATAAAAAAAACTTTAAAACAAAATACAGTTTGGTTAGGTGTTTCACAAGGTTGTCTTTCGACAACTGTCCTTAAAGGGTAGTATTGAAGAAATAAAGATTTAATACATCGTATTTCAGAGTGCTCGTCCTCCGACGCAATCGCAACTATCCGACTCTGAAGATTCCGAAGGACTTGATGTACTTGGTGTTGTCGGTAAGTTATATTTCTTATGAATTGACATAAGGAGCTGATAAGTGGTAAATATGATAAATAATTTCACTTGAACAGATTTTATGCAAAATGTAGGTATTTCGTTTGTAGCAGTAAGAAATATATTTGTTAATTTTGATTATGTTCTCTAACGCAGTTAAGAAACTGTTTTAATTCTAAACACACGTTTGCTTAAGTTTTTCCCAATAGAGTAAAATTGCAAAGTTGACTCTAAATTACACTCGTAACGTAAATATCGTATATAATAATTATTCATGTATGTATAAGTATATAAATAAAACAATCAAACAGCAAATGCACATCAAAATCCTGTGATGCTATGATGGCCGAACAGTAATAGCTATTGACTGCCGTGCGGCAAGTCCAAGGTTCGATCTTCAGCGCTGGCTTCAGCTTCATCGCATGGTGGAAGGGCATTTTGGGAAAGCTCGCCTGGCTAGTTACCACCCTCAAGTAGAAAATCTGTCGCCAAGCACCTAACAGTGTGTTCCAGGAGCAGTTCTTGAGAGCTAGAAAAATTACAGGCATATGAGACCCGACAACTGTATGTCTCAGTGACGGGCGCACTGGAATTCGTCACTTATGACGAAAATTGTTATAGGCAGAGATTAGCCCACTTAACATAAGACGGGCCTCGCCCTTGTTACAACACAATCAAATTAAAAAAAACTTACAACAGTACAAGAGTTCTCAAACACACGCGTATTCTTTTATGTATGACAATTCAATTTCAATATTTTTAAAAGAAGCTCAAAAAACTACTTTCAATAAGCTACTATAGATATGCCAGTGGTAGGTAACCCGAACGTTCTTCTCCATTACTTGAAGGAGTTTGGATGGCTTGAAAAACACAACAACCATGCAGAATGTCACGATCAAGTTTACTAGCATTAATTAGGGCGAAGAAGAGGTGGTTCGCCCGCTTCCAACCTTTTTCCTAGTGAGGTCACTGGTGGAGTCGGGGGGAACCGGCTTAGACTCCACAAGTCTGCAGAGTAGCCTTGGTAAGCTAGTTAACCACTATACATGCGCAAAAGTCCATACCTACCACCGGCGCAAGATGGTGAATGCTAATGTGAGAAGAGGATCTTGGTATAGGGCGCAGAGACCTGTCTGCTCAAAGGAGGGATTCCAGTTTTTTTTTTATGTTATTGTGTCGGATCAAGCCC
Source organism: Plagodis pulveraria (assembly GCA_963890685.1). Lineage (NCBI taxonomy): Eukaryota > Metazoa > Arthropoda > Insecta > Lepidoptera > Geometridae > Plagodis > Plagodis pulveraria. The sequence goes on along the minus strand of OY982979.1, from coordinate 3,739,547 downwards.
GAGGCCCACCTGGTGTTAAGTGGACTAACCTCTGCCTATAACAGACGTATTTCGTCAACGACGAATTGCACTGTGCCCGTCACAATTGGACGTCCAGTTGATAGGTCTCATTAGTCTGTGATTTTTCTGGCTCTCAAGGACTGCTGCCGGAACACACTGTAAGGTGCTTGGCGACAGATTTTCTACTTGAGGGTGGTCACTAGCCAGGCGGTTATTCATAAAATGCCCTTCCACCATGCGGTGATGCTCAAGCCCGCGGCGGGATACGAACCATGGACCAGCTGCACGGCAATCCATAGCCAATGCCACTGAGGCATCACTGCTTCACCAGTTGATTCAAGTTCCACACAGCCATCCCCGTGGCGGAAAAAAAGTGCGGCGACAATTCCAATTTCAAATCCTCTCGTTCTAATTTTGTAATTTAATCCGCGCAGCATGCGTTATTGCAAATATAAAAATATTAAAACATGTATAAGTTTGTTGAACTTTCAGATTGAATGATGTATTGGATTTTTGCATCGTTTATATAACACTAGCTAACTATTTACACTACTGCACGCTCCCGCCGCCCGGGCCGGCCGGAACCGCCGCAAACGCTACGTCCCGCAATTTTTAAATCTGTAATATATTCGAAAATATTCATTTAAATCATTTGCCGTAAAAACCATATAGATCTATATTAAATCAACAATGTATTTAAAGTATTTAATTAGATAAGGATTAAAATCGCTTCGAAAATAAGCCATTATTTGTCGTAAATAAAGTAAATGACAAAAAAAAATGTGGGTTATCCATAAGAGATTGACATATACCATAGCGGAGTTTTCTGTAGACCTTTTCAATGTGTACAATACAAAGTACAATTTTTGATAAATCTCGTAGGGTTCAGCCTGCGTTTGCAATGTAAGCGGAAAAAAATTATTATTTACGACATCACATTAAAATCCTCAAAAATAACAGTATTTCTCCACTATTTAATGGATGTTATTATACATATAAACCTTCCTCTTCAATCACTCTATCTATTAAAAAAACCGCATCAAAATCCGTTGCGTAGTTTAAAAGATTTAAGCATACATAGGGATATAGGGACAGAGAAAGCGGCTTTGTTTTATACTATGTTGTAGTGATAGTGATTATTAAACATAAGCACCTTGTTCACAAAATAAATTGTTTGAAGATGTTGCATCTGAACTTGTAATAAAACTATATTTCAGAAGCCAAGCCCCTGCTCTCTGGATATATTAATTGTTACAAGTTGTATACCTGATTGCATACGTTAAATATTTGTAAACTGAAAAAATATAATAAATAAGATTAGGTAATGTGATTGTTGAGTATGTAAAAATTACCTGTATTTTATGTACGCATGCAGGTTCTTGTTCAGGTATGTTATTAAAAATACGTTCCCTCTTTTCAGGGCTGCCGAGAGAAATAGCAAAACTCCGTTTGAGACCAACTCGGTCTTCTTCCATCCTCCACTCGGTTGAAGATCTGTCGACGGACAGCACCTGCGTTTATAAGGCTAGGAGCAGAAAAATCAGTCGGTTAGTATCACTTGCGGCAGCCAATAAAACTGAAATAAAATTTGAAGCGCTCGTAGCGAAGTTTACTTAGCTGTTCTCAACCGATCAGTAAAGTTAAGCAACGTCGCACGAGGTCATGACTTGGATGGGTTACTGCTAGTGACATACTAAATACTGAGCGCTTCCGTGCTTCAGAGGGCACGTTAAGCCGTCGGTCCCGGTTGTCATCTTAGGATGGCAGTCGTTATAGCATGGCGGTAGGGCAATTTGCGAATGCCCGCCTGGCTAGCTACCACCCTCAAGTAGAAAATCTGTCACCAAGCACCTAAAGGTGTTTTCCGGCAGCTATCCTTGAGAGCCAGTACTTCTAGGTTAGCCTAAACAACATCTTCGACCACATCAACACTTACCATCAGGTGAGATAGTGGTCAAAGGTTAACCTATCACGCATAAAAAAATAACTTAAAAATAAGACACACCCGCGCACTCAAGTACTAGCTATCCGAGTAGAGTGTGCCCCGAACGTGCCCCTTCTTTGCAGGCGACGATTATTTACCGCAGAACCTGAAAATCGCTTCTTTAAGAGTAGAGTTCACGAGCGCTTTCCATACGTACGTAGTTCCGTCATATTTTAAATACTAGCCCCCTTACTTATAAAAAAACCGCTAAGTAGTTGCTAAATAATGGATAGCTGAACAGTGTTTAAGTAATGTTTAAATATTTCTTACTTATAAACGCTACTTAGCAACTATTTAGCTTAGCAATGGACAATGAGGTCTAACGTGTTTTATTTAAACTGAGAACATTGAACTAAAAGGTATTATGAAAGACCCACATTGCCAAAAAGCATGTATCTAGTGCTAAAAATCTTAAAATTAAAAAGTAAAAAAAAATACTATTCGTTGTAGGTATACTGATTTTTATGGGTATATGGTTAGGTGTACTGGAGACATTTGTAGCGAGTTTTTATTTTGCAATATGGTAAATCCAAAGTGCCCCAAAAATATATTTCCAATTATGCTATGGAATAGCAACCTATTCCATAGCATAATTGGAAATGCATTATGGGGTTACCTTAGACTTTACGGGTGTAACCCCAGAATGCAAAAAATCCCGCTGGAAGTTATCTTTTTCCATCCCAAACAATGCCTATGCCCAATTATGTTTACGTTTTTTTCTATGAAGCCAAGATTCCAATCTTTATTTTTTTTTAATCATTTTATAGCGATTCCTTAAATGACAGTAATATTATAAAGGTCGAAATATGTTCTTGTGTTTCGTCTAGTGTGCTAGAAAAAACATTTTGTATGACTCTGGAACTGAACCCGGTGAATGGCAATAGGCTCGCCCCTTATTACATCGGACCAAAACTCAATTGGCCGAAACATGGATGTTTACCCCTTCGGGGAATACAGGCGTGATTATATGTATGTATGTAAAGTTTATGTGTATGCGTTTTTGTCTTCTACATGTATTCACATTTTAACGGCTTGAGGGTTTGGATGAAACAACAGAATAGTTAGTTTAGGTTCTCCATACTTTTCATCATCATTGTCTATACGCGGGTGAAACCGGCGTAGCTAGTTAATAAGAAAATTACAATGAGTATACCTGCGGTATACTCTTCAATAAGTGCGTTCAATAAGTTCACGAAAAGTAGGTAGGTTACGCATAATATTTATTTCATCATCCAATTTATGTTTCTACTTGATATTTTTTTTACGATTTATTAACAGAGTAGTTCGTGTTTATAGTTTTGTACAATGCGATTAAAATAAGAATAGGACGGGCTCTCGGCTAACTTCACACATATTCACTCTGATAAGTACGATCAGCAGAACAAACTTAAAAATAGGGCAGTGCCATATACGTAATTTTAAATGAGTGACCCGAAATGGGTAATTTATAAAAAAACATATTTTTAAGGTTGACAGCACAGACGCCATCTTGGTTTGATGACAACGCGGGCGTCAGGGTCTTATTTCTCCGACAGTGTACTACTACGCGACACGTTTCCGAGTGTTTATTGATATTCTCGTTTAATTTGTTTTTTGACTGTTTGTTTTGTTCTTGTTGACTGTTTAATTTGTGTATGGTGACTGTTATTTTTGTTACCTGTTACGATGATAACGATGAGTCTGACTCAGTTGGCTATCAGGACATGCGGCATCGAAGAGCTAAGCGATTCAAATTAATATACCTAAGTACAAAATATTGCTCACAAATAAATCAGTTCAAATTATTTCTGTGTTTGCTGTACCTAGTTACCTACCACTTCGTTTACCTACGTATGACAACTTGCTTTTTTCACGACTGCACACATAAACGTGTGCGTTAAGTTTTCAGGGTTCATGGATGTTTGCATGTTTGTGAGTTTCTTTATTTCACCATAACTTCTAAACGGCTTAACCGATTTTATTGTATGAGATATCGTTAGATTTATCATGTTAGCTCAGGTGACACAATGTACATAAAAATAAATAAAATACAAACTGGTGGATTTTAGACGCCATATAGTGAGAAAATCAGTTTATTTTTTCTTCCAAAGCCATCATATTGGGTATCAAAATGAAGGGCTTTAAAAACGATTCCATAAATATATTAACTTGCAGTTTTAATTTCAATGGATCGATAAAACGCTTATCGAAATTAATTATTTGCAGTCGGGTTTATTATTTTCTTTATCAATTCATACATGTTTTATTATTTCTTTTTTTGCACATCGTACCAAGTTCTAGTTTTAACGTCACAACATGGCGCTAGGCCGATCATATTCTTATTTTAATCGCATTGTATGCCTCCTTGACAGTAACCTCATTAGTAACTTAATCAGCTGAACAGATATATGGGCGCCATCTTGTTACTTAAAATTTTAAACAAGCGTCGGACGGTGTTTAAATTGAGAGCTTATTTAAGCAGTACTTAGGTACTCGATAAAGTTATGTACCGTTAATGAGTAAGAAATTTTGCTAATCAGCATGTAAGTAATGCTTACAATTTAAGTAGCGTTTATAAGTAAGGCTGTAAGTGTTCAAGCTCGGTGAAACTTTGCATATATATCCTTGAGCCTAATATCTATGCTTCTGGTAATTAGAACAACTTTAAACGGTTTAAATCGCGTATATTTATCATTATTTTTGTCTTATGTTTAACTTACCACCAGATATAGTAACATATAACAGACAAAAATAGTAAATGATCACAAAAATTAAACCCGAATTTTATTGTAAAATTGTAACCAAAGTTTTAACATCTCGCTATCCTATTTAAGCAAAATAACTCCAAATAAATCATTGTTAACACAAAAGTAGTAAATGATCACCAAAAGTCGTATATGATCACCAAAATTAAATTCTTGTGGCGCATCGCCGGCCGCTGCCGCGGCACCTTAATCAAAGTTATTTAAATCCCAATTTTATTAAAATGTACAAACTCGAAATGAATATGTTTTTTTTTGTCTGACTATTATTTTTATTCGTAACTCTATGAAATGAACACCTATAACGGCGACCAATCAGAGGACGGTTCACAATTTCGCGGGCGATATATTAGTTGCGTTCGTTTTGGCTCGATTGCGTTTGTAGCAGTTTCAAAATTGGCATTTGTGTATTATAGAAGTTCGGATAGAAGCTTTTGCTATTTTTGACCATCAATTACTGCATGCTATCCGAACGGCTTATAACATACTTTGACAACCGACAATATTTTAACAATTTTGCACAGTACGAAACATGGAATCAATCTCTAAAATTAACAAAACAAGTAGGTACCTACTACATAAAATATAAATACTATATAAAAAACTTGTTCGCGCCACATACAACTGTCAAACCAGCAGTTGTCAAAAAACGATCACAACGATCCCACGGTAAGACATGGGTCAAAAATATCACTTTTCTCTGTCATTTGTAGCGTTTTCAAAGCTATCCGAACGGTGAGCGAAAACGATATTTTTGCTCACGAAGTCCCAAATCGAACGGCCCGTGTGATCATTTCTAGCGTTTGTGAGTGTTATTTTTGGAACTGATAGGCTATACGAACGTCCCAATTGTCAGACAGAGCAGTAATTGGATCATTTATTTGTAATCTGACGGGTTATAGATAGTTAGATTATAAACTGCCAGCTAGACATTGTCAGTTTATAATCTTACGTAAATGTAAGTGTTAGATTGTAAATTTTAATGTTCGTTCACAATCTATCGGCAGTTTATAATCCCACTAGATTTTTTATAAACTAACGAATCGTACAATTATCCGGTGACATATACATCGAAAGCGGTATTTGCATTGTTTAAACGGTTGTGTAGGTCTGTGAACTCAAAGATGCGATTTCCTTCCACAGATCTCTGTACATCCGGCCCCCTCTGCCCGCTCGCCTGATCCAAGAGAAGCTGGAGCTGGAGCTGGCCATCAAAAAGCAGGAAGAGGAGAAGCAGACGGAACAAGTGGAAGTGGTCACGAAAAGGAGTTGTATTGATAAAATATCCAGGTAAATAGTTTTTCGTTACCTATGTGTATTGTCTCTGCAACCGAACCTTTATCGTATATATAACGAAAATCTACTGGAGAGAAAGAGTAGGTATATAAAAAAGATTTGTTAATATTAAGAAAACTATAGCTCCAATCGCTCTCAATCCAACGGGAAACGATCGGGGATCGCGGCCCGCGTGTTTTGATGCGTGGAGCTATAGAAAAATTTGGAAAAGGGGGATTTAATAGGGTAAAAACACAAAATTTTGAATGAAAATGCCAATAAAACGTTAATAACTTTTACACTATTGCAGCTATTAGACTGAAACTAACGTGGAACGGACCGCTACCAGCGGCCGGTAATTACTAAAGACAAAAACAACATGCAAATTGAAAACGAACAAAGACAACACAATATATATAGAAGTTAATGGTACCGCTTCGTTGGGCTTTGGGATATATTTGAAGTGCTCGTACCGAAGTTTCTTTAGTTGTTCTTAATCGATCAGCTAAGTTGAGCAACGTCCGCCGCGGTCACGAGTTGGATGGGTGACCGCTAGTGACATTACTACTGAGCGTTTCCGTGCTTCGGAGGGCACGTTAAGCCGTCGGTCCCGGTTGTCGTCTTAGGATGGCAGTCGTTATAGCATGGTGGTAGGGCATTTTGTGTATGCCCGCCTGGCTAACGACCACCCTCAAGAAGAAAATCTGCCGCCAAGCACCTAACGGTGTTCCGGCAGCTGTCCTTGAGAGCCAGTAATTCAAGGTTAGCCTGAACATCTTCGACCACATCTTCACTTACCATCAGGTGAGATAGAAGTCAAAGGCTAAACTTAAAAAAAAAAAAGGATATTCCCTCCGTGTGGCGTAGCCATGTGGGACGCCCTGTATAACTGACCACCATGGAGGCCATATACCATAGACTAAAAACAAATATGGCCACATTCTTACAGCTGATTATATATACCTACTATATACGCTGGCTAGTCCACTGCTGAACCATAACATCCACGCTTTTTTTTTGTTTTTATGACGGATCAATGGCCCACCTGATGTTAAGCGGACTAACCTCTGCCTATAACAAATGCACTTCGTCAAAAATCACGAATTGCACTGCGCCCGTCACTTTGAGACATAGTTGTTAAGTCTCATGTGCCTGTAATTTCACTGGCTCTCAAGGACAGCTGCCGGAACACACCGTTAGGTGCTTGGCGACAGCTTTTCTACTTGACGGTGGTCATTAGCCTGGCGGGCTTTCAAAAGCGGGCTTGGCAGGTGTCTTTGAGATTGCAGTTTAAGATATCAGTTCCTCAGAAGGCGCTGCTGCCCTCTATCGTCTCTCGCCTCTATATCTATATATATATTTTAGCTTTAGTCACCTCTTACGACAAAACAGGCAGCAATGGGGGATGACATTCCTAGCCCGGCAATCCCACGGGGACTCGCACTTGGCCGCTTTTATTTAAATATGGTGTATATTATTGAATAGGTTCAGGCGTTACTTTTCGGAAATCCATATTTAATAATAACAAATATTTTTAAATTATTTTAAGATAACATCAAATTAATTATTTAATAAAACACTTAAAAAATCTTTATAAAAATGATATATATCTAGTGACAATTCCGCCTAATTTCCTGTTAAGCGGACGTGACGTCACAAACGCCACGCAACCAAACCGGAGTCTCAATCGTGCGCTCGTAGAGTCAAGACCTCCCTAGGAAGCTTCGTTTAGAAGCGAAACGCGTCGAATACTCTTCCGGTTTGGCTGCGGACAGTACCTATATTAGGCGGAATTGTCACTAGATATATATAATTTTATAAAGATTTATTAAGTGTTTTATTAATTAACTAGCTTTCCTGCCGCGGCTCCGCCTGCGGGTATATTGGTTATCGCACAAAACCATTAACCTCTTTTTGCGCAGTTGAATAAAAACTATCCTATGTCCTTCCCCGTGTCTCAAACTATTATCATACCAAATTTCATCCTAATCGGTCCAGTAGTTTCAGAGCCTATTCAATGCAAACAAACAAACAATCAAATCTTTCCTCTTTATTACATTAGTTTAGATTAATTTTATGTTATCTTAAAATACTTTTAAAATTGCAAAATTACAAATATACGATAGTAAAAATTTAAGTCATGTGCGGGATTCGAACACAAATATACGATAGGAAAAAAAAAATCTTATCGTATATTTGTAATTTTGCAATGTAATCCGCACAGCAGGCGTTATTGCAAACCTAACAATATAAAACAAAAATACTTTTAAAATATTTATTATTGAAATTATTACGGATGGAAAAAGATAACTTCCAGCGGGACTTGAACCCGCAACCCGTACCCCCAAAAAAAGATGTGTATTCATACGGATGGAGAATTTTCGACTGTCCAGCACTCGCTTCCATAGCATAATTGGTAATGCACCAGGACGGTATTCTGGGGGTTGCGGGTTCAAGTCCCGCTGGAAGTTATCTTTTTCCATCCGTAATAATTTCTATGTTTTCGCTTAGCATGCGTCAATTCTCCTATAAAATAATACTAGTCAATATTTATTATTATGGTGTATATATATTTGGCAGGTACTTAGACGTATCCCTGTTGAAGTCGTGGCGCTTCGGGCTGCTGTGCGCGTCGGTGGCGCTGATGTCGTGCGGCTCTCCGTACGCGCTCTACTACCTGCCCGCGTACACAGTCGCGCAGGGATACAGCAAGGCGCATGCTGGTCAGTACTGAACATTCTCTTCTTTTACTTACTGTAGTTTTTTTTTACTGTGACGGAACAAGCTCGAGGCCCACCAGGGCGTCAAGTCTGCTAATCAATATATCTATAATGGACTCGGCCTGGTCAATTTTGACAGTTTTGGTAGTCTGCTGATCAATATGAATCTATAATGGACTCGGCCTGGTCAATTTTGACAGTTTTGGTAGTCTGCTAATCAATATGAATCTATAATGGACTCGGCCTGGTCAAATTTGACAGTTTTGGTAGTCTGCTAATCAATATGAATCTATAATGGACTCGGCCTGGTCAATTTTGACATTTGAACATTTATTGTGCGAACCGCGAAAGAACTCTCTCAGTAATTTAACTACTGTCTTCTGTAAAATACAACCCGGGAGTTTTCAAACCCAACGTAAAAAGCTCCTTTCTGAGCTATGCTTTACTAGGAGTGCTTCACCGCAGACCACAGCGTTGCTTAATTCAATTCAATTCATTTCAGACATAGTCCATAGTTTTACATTAAATAAAGCGTATAATAATAATGTCAATATCAATAATAATTGATATGAGATCGCAACGCGAACGAAGTCGCAGGTACAGCTAATTTGATAATAAAGGCGTGCCGCCAAACTTATCAGTAAATGATTGTTTACAGGACGCCTGGTAGCAATAAGTGCAGTGTTGGACCTGATAGGACGCCTGGGGCTGGGTTGGCTGTGCGACTTGCATCTGTTCTGCAGAAGGAAGGCGTACATCGTCAGGTCGGTTATTATTTTTAAGGTATTGTGACTTAACAAGCACGATAACCACTTGATGTTAAGAGATAACCTCTGCCTGTAACAGGTGCATTGTTTTAGTCATACAGCGTTTTATACCTAAAGCGTTTTAGTCGTACAGCGTTTTAGACCTAAAGTGTTTTAGTCATATAGCGTTTTAGACCTAAAGCGTTTTAGTCATACAGCGTTTTATACCTAAAGCGTTTTAGTCATAAAGCATTTTAGACCTAAAGCGTTTTAGTCATACAGCGTTTTATACCTAAAGCGTTTTAGTCATACATCATTTTAGACCTAAAGCGTTTTAGTCATACAGCGTTTTAGACCTAAAGCGTTTTAGTCATACAGCGTTTTAGACCTAAACCGTTTTAGTCATACAGCGTTTTAGACCAATAGCGTTTTAGTCATACAGCGTTTTAGACCTAAAGCGTTTTAGTCATACAGCGTTTTAGACCTAAAGCGTTTTAGTCATACAGCGTTTTAGACCTAAAGTGTTTTACTCATACAGCGTTTTAAACCTAAAGCGTTTTAGTCATACAGCGTTTTAGACCTAAAGCATTGTAGCCCGATGGCGATGTAGGCGAATTAATTTTAGTAATATGCGATATATACTTATAACGTTTTGGGCATACAGAGAACAAAGGAACACCACAAGTGACTAACTGCACTGCGCGCATCACCCTGAGACATAAAGTTGTTAAGTCTCATGTGCCTGTAATTTTACTGGCTCTCAAGGAATGCTGCCGCGACACACTGTTAAGTATTCGGCGACAGATTTTCTACTTGAGGGTGGTAGCTAGCCAGGCAAGTATTTGCCAAATGCCCTTCCACCATGCGGTGAAGCTCAAGCTGCCTTTGGGGATCGAACCATAGACCTGCAACATGGCAGTTCATAGCTATTACCGCTCGGATATCATTGCTTTATGTATGTGATTTTGTGAGAAGACAGACAAATTACCTGAAGGTAAGTGTCACGCTTGTCCATTAAAATTGGAGTCACGTCCTCGTGCTGTTTGACACTGCACTGTACTCGTCAGTCCGAGACGTTAATTCTTATGTCTCATTCGTTAAGTAATTGCTGAGTTGCAATATACAAACGGGCTATTGCTACAGTCTGGCCGATGACAGAATGCGTTTGACAGTTCACTTTATCAGTATTTTTTTCCTAGTTCAAAGTAATATCTAGACAGTCTACGTATAATTATGTCTGTCGGTCATTTAAATATATAAAAATTTGTTCATATAAATTTATTCTGCCAATTATGTTCGGTTTTTTTTTTTTGTTGAGCTGTACTCTTGTAGCAACAAGTTGTTCCTGTTTAATTTCATCAAAATCGGTTGAGTTGCTTTTGAGTTATAGTCAATTAACTGAAAAATGTATGCGTACCTGAATTATTGAATGGATATTGTAACTCATTCTTGTCGATGGTGAACACTATTTTAGGCAAGTGAATGATCTTGTAAGTAGTATACAAGGTTATTGGTAAAATGCTAACAACCTCTTAGGTTTGACTTCTGCTAGTCCTAACAAACATATTGAGATTACTTTCTTTTTTGTTTTGTAAAAAAAAAGTGTTTTTTTTGTGTTTTGATGCCTACTTCGACCTAAGAGCGCCCGGCGCGGCAACACTGGACGACGCCGTGGTCCCTTTAAATAGAGTTTTGAATAATGACATAGAGCAAAGTAATACAATAATATGAAATTATACATTACAGGCACAAGAAAATTTTACATCAGGTGGTCCTCGTGCTTATTCAGTCTAAAACACATTAAAAAATAAAAGAACAAGATAAGTATTTTATTTCAAATAAAAAGAAATATTAACAAAATGTTTGTTAGGACTAGCAGAAGTCAACCCTAAGAGGTTGTTAGCATTTTACCAATAACCTTGTATATGTAAAGTGAGAAAAAAAAAGAATGCAACGACTTTTAATATCAGAAAAGTATAAAATAATTTGAAGAGGTTAAACCATGATAATGAGAGGTCAGTGTTTTGAATCACTATGGTGCCACAAGCGCTCGTAGCGATGTTTACTTAGCTGTTCTCAATCGATCAGCAAAGTTAAGCAACGTCGCGCGCGGTCATGAGTTGGATGGGTGGCCGCTAGTGACATTACTACACGTGCTTCGGAGGGCACGTTAAGCCGTCGGTCCTGGTTGTTGTCTAAATATGGCAGTCGTTATAGCATGGTGGTAGAGAATTTTGTGAATGCCCGCCTGGCTAGCTACCACCCTCAAGTAGTAAATCTGTCACCAAGCACCTAACGGTGTGTTCCGGCAGCTGTCCTTGAGAGCTCTAGGTTAGCCTGAACAACATCTTCGACCGCATCACTGACCATCAGATGAGAAAGTGGTCAAAGGCTAGCCTAGTATAAGGCTTAAAAAAAGTTATATAATAATTTTTAGTATCGGAAATCGGTGACATTTTTCTAAACGACTTCAAAAAAAGGAGGTTTTGTTTTCGACTGCATTTTTTTGTGTATGTTATCTCATTAGAGACATTACTCTTTACAGGATGTACCGATTTTGATGATATTTTTTCATTCTAAAGCTGGTCCTTGTCATATGGTTCCATTCATATTTGAGTGAGATTTGACGATTAGTATTTCAAAAATCATTAAAATATTCAATATTTTAGTTAACATGCTGTTTTTTAAATAAATAAATAGATTCAGGCGTTACTTTGCGGAAATCCATATTTAATAATAACAAATACTTTTAAAATATTAAATACCGTAAGAATTTTCGAAGCGTTCGCTTCTACACGAAGCATCCTCAGGAGGTCTTGACTCTACGAGAAATTTTCTCGATCGTGCGCTCGTAGAGTCAAGACCTCCTGAGGATGATTCGTGTAGAAGCGAAACGCGTCGAAAATTCTTCCGGTTTGGCTGCGGCGTTTGTGACGTCACGTCAGCTTAACAGGAACATAAGGCGGAATTGTCACTAGATATATTTTTGTATGTATTAAGTGTTTTATTAAAATATTAATTTGATGTTTTCATAAAATATTTTAAAAGTATTTGTTATTATTATGCTGTTTTTTATTTATTTCAGTATCCTGGTAGCTGGTATCGCTGTGCTCTCCCTGCCGAGTTTTACTTCATGGTGGGCATTAGCTGTGGCGTCAGGTAAGGCCATAGAGAAATATTAGTTTGTAGAGTAAATTAAAAACCCCCACAGATAATTAACATTCATGTAGACAATGTCAAAATCATTTATACAATTTAGGTGTCTACGGCGCTCTTATGAAGTTCATCTGTATCAGCCGAGTCGTCTACTGCTGAACACGGCCTCCCCTATTAAGGGGGTATTTGCCATAATCCCCACGCTTGGCAGGCGGCTTGGGAATCGCAATATAAATTGGCAGTTTTTTTGGCGCTACACCTTCCAGTATTTTTCCCTTAGTCCCCTCCTACGACACCCACGGGATGATATGGTGAGGTGCTATTCTAACCCGGCACCCCACGGAGCGAATTCATACTAATTTTAATAATGAAATATCCTACATTGTACTGCCACGTTCAGCAAAAAACATGTATAGAGCCACTGCGAGAAGAACAGGCAAGAAACTCGGGGCCATTCTTTTAAACATCTTTTAACAATGTGTTACATACAACATCATAAAATTATTACAATACTAGCTGTACCTGCGACTTCGTTCGCGATTGCCGTACCTGCAGACTAATTATTCACATTTGAGCACTGTTTATCTCATAAGCAACGCTGTGGTCTGCGGTGAAGCACTCTTAGTAAAGCAAAGCTCAGAAAGGAGCTTTTTACTTTGGTTTTGAAAACTCCCGGATTGTATTTCCCAGAAGACAGTAGTTAAGTGCGGCTCTCCTTGTTTGGCGGTAGAACGAATATATATTAATCAAGAATTAATTACAATATTAATTAATAATCAAGAATTAATTACAATATTAATTAATAATCAAGAATTAATTACAATATTAATTAATAATCAAGAATTAATTACAATATTAATTAATAATCAAGAATTAATTACAAAGATTCGATCAAAATAAAATCATTTTTTTTTATATTATAAGCGGAATTCAAATAGAGCCAGTCCTGATTCCGCATTTGGGAAGTTTTACTGGTATTTTTTGTACCACCAATATTTTGTGGGGTTAACCACGGGGGGGTGCCGGGTTAGATTGTCAACCCCCTATTTCTTCCCGTGGGTGTCGTAAGAGGCGACTAAGAGAAAAATACCAGAAGGTGGGAAGCAGTGTCTTCTGAAGCACTGACAAATTCTTCTGGGATCCCCAAGAAGATGCCTGCCATGCCTGCCCCATTGGAGGGATTATGGCAAATCCCTCCAATGGGGGATACCTTGTTCAAAGAATCTCCGAGGGGTCTTTTTAAAGAAATTGATATTTTAACTTTACCAAGTCTGTATATATGAAAATATTATGTGTGTTCGTAAAAATTTTAGTAAATTTAAATTAAACAGTGACAATCACGATTACAATACTAGGAATAAAGATAAAATAGCGGTGCCAGGTTTTAGATTAGCAAAGACAAATAAAAGGTCCTTCTTAGGTAATTGTGTGCGGTTTTATAATAAAGTTCCCTAACAACGCTCACAAAAGGAATATTCAAGTTGCACATGAAAAACATATTGATTAAGAAATCCTGAACATATTTTGTGATTACTTAAACGACAAAAATGCCTGGACAATTCCGCCTCTACCAAGCTATCGCCTTTCACCTACGTAATTTAAACAAATAATGTAATATTGTATTACATAGTAAGTATGTAACACATTGCTAAAAGAATTGAATAATGAATAGATTTAGGCGTTACTTTGCGGAAATCCATATTTAATAATAACAAATATTTTACGAAAACATCATATTAATATTTTAATAAAACACTTAAAAAATATATCTAGTGACAATTCCGCCTAATTTTCCTGCTAAGCCGACGTGACGTCATAAACGCCACGCAGCCAAACCGGAAGAATTTTTGACGCGTGTCGCTTCTACACGAAGCATCCTCAGGAGGTCTTGACTCTACGAGCGCACGATCGAGAATTCTCGATTTCAGGAAAATTAGGCGGAATTGTCACTAGATATATTTTTTAAGTGTTTTATTAAAATATTAATTTGATGTTTTCGTAAAATATTTTAAAAATATTTGTTAGTATGTTATTGCTAAAAGAATTGTTAATTCGTAAAATAGTGTTACAAGACGTTTAAAAGAATGGCCCCGAGAGTTTCTTGCCCGTTTTTCTCGCAATGGCTCTATACATTTCTTTTTTACTGAACGTGGCAGTACGTTGTAGAATATTACAATACTAAAATTTGTAATTGACCTACATAAGAGTGTCGTAGACGCCTAAATTTAATAAATGGTTTTGACTTTGACTTTGACGTTCCAGTTGATGATTATGAAGAGTATGTACCTACCTACAACAATTTAATAATAATAATTTATTTGCTAGAAAAGTATGTCAATGGTAACAATTATTTTCATCTAAGACCAAAGTTTAGACACATTGAAATCACAACACTAACTTACTTATACAATAAAATGTACAATAAAAAATAAAAAAGAAAAAAAAATACAGCGGTTCCCAAACTGGGCAAAGCCGGTATTCTGGGACCTAATGAGGTTGACAAGGTCCAACGATGACACTCGCCTTATGATCAGTATTATGGTCCTAAGTTGTCCTATGCTGGGGGCCAACTCCCATCTCTTAACCTGGAGTTAAAGGCATTCTAACCCGCGATAATTTCCTATCGATTCTTAATATTGAGTTTACTTTAGAGGCCTACTCATTATTTATAGTAGCCTGGTACTTCTGCTACGTTGGTTTTTAAGTCTCCTCAAGATTTAAGGTAAGCCTGGATATTTTGCGAGAATATTTTAAAGTCTCCTAATGATTTATGGTAGCCTGGTACTTCTGTAAAATGGTTCAATAACAAAGCCCACATAACAATGTGTTTTTTAGCTTTAGGTAACCTATCCTTTGACTATCTCACCTGTCGGTAAGTGATGATGCGGTCGTGGATGGTAAGCAGCTTTATAAGTTGGCATCGTCAGGACCACTACGTCCTAGTTATGAATGAAATTCTATTGTTATCATTATCGCCGATGCCAATGGGTTAATTCAGTCTTATTTTAACCTTACATTAACAATTTTAATTTGAACTACCACATATCACTATAGTAAACTTACATTAGAACTTCAACGTGAGAGCGGGCTGCATGCATTGAATCAAGGCATTTGTGCGATAGAGATAGCGCTATATGAACATTATTGTTTCGTGACGGCCGTGGTACGAATCTTAGTATCAATATCTTATGTTTGAAATAATGATGTTGGTTTTATTTTATTTTAGTTTTATTTATTCATAGAACACAATACAGAATACAATCAAAACATGAAATAAATACAAGTATTTTGCTTAGATCTAGACAGTATTCCTACACTATGTATGCCTAAGAGCTTCGTAAATATTATATATATTAACATAAACAGCTAGAGAGCTTAAATCTGAGGTAATTATTCATATTCTTGTTTATTTAAAGTTATGTGAAATTAAACAAATAAATGTGTTATTAAATGCTTCCGGAATTTATACAAATTGAAATGAAATATGTCTATGTCTCGGTTTGAGACGAGAATTTCATTATATTGGCGACACATCCTTATGATAGGGTTAAAAATGGAAGTATTATTTATGGTTTTCCATAATAGATTTTAAAAGGTGGGAGTTGAGTTGATTCGTTACATTAGTGTCACAGTTACACCATGTCCCCTCAAAACAAAATTTACAAAAAAAGATACGGAATAATAACAAATATTTTAAAAGTATTTTAAGAAAACATTTAATTAATTATTTAATAAAACACTTAAAAAATCTTTATAAAAATGATATATATCTAGTGACAATTCCGCCTAATTTCCTGTTAAGCCGACGTGACGTCACAAACGCCCCACATCCATACCGGAAGAGTATTCGACGCGTTTCGCTGCTGATCACTCAGTCTCGATCGTGCGCTCGTAGATTCAAGACCTCCTGAGGATGCTTCGTTTAGAAGCGAAACGCGTCGAATACTCTTCCGTTTGTGACGTCACGTCGGCTTAACAGGAAATTAGGCGGAATTGTCACTAGATATATATCATTTTTATAAAGATTTTTTAAGTGTTTTATTAAATAATTAATAAAATGTTTTCTTAAAATACTTTTAAAATATTAATGGATTTCCGCAAAGTAACGCCTGAATCTATTCATTATTCATTAAAGAGATACGGCTTTATATTTTATTTATTTTGTAGGTGCGTATGGATTGTGCCTGGGATGCTGGTTCCTGTTAGTGCCGGTGCTCTTGGCAGACGCTTTCGGCACTGCGCGCATCGCATCCTCCTACGGCCTCGTGCGCATGTTCCAGAGTTTGGCTGCCGTCTCAGTGCCACCCACTGCAGGTCAGTACAATAGACTAGGTTATCTGTGATCTGAACACCTCGATTAAAATATATTTTTTACTTTATCATACTCGACATCTTCGCCTTTTTAAAATTTCCATAAACTGCAGCGCAAGTACCGTAGTTCAATCAATAAGCCCTCTATCCTGAACTTCCGTCTGTTTTGAAGTATTAGTTTTCTCTTTTAGAGGATATCTCTAAGTTCAGTGTGCCTTTTGGCAAAGGCCTCCTCTAACATTTTCCATTGTGTTCGATCTCTGGCAACCCTTCTCCAGTAAGGGCCCGCTGTAAACTTCAACTCATCTTCCCATCTCTTAAATTGTCTTCCCCGTTTCCTTTTACCATCTCTGGGATACCAGTCTGTTACAATTTTACTCCACTTTTCCTGAGTACTCCTTAACATGTGGCCTGTCCATCTCCATTTTAGTTGGTCTATCTTCGTAAGTACATCCATAATTTTTGTCTTGGCTCTTATATAGGTGTTTCGTTGCCTAGTTATCGATCGCTAAATTTGTCACGACACACGTCGAACCCCGTGGGGTGCCGGGTTTGAATTGCACCTCCCCTTATCATCCCGTGGGTGTCGTAAGAGGCGACTAAGGGAAAAATACTGGAAGGTGGGCAGCAGCACCTTCTAAAGAACTGCCATCTTTCACTGCGATCTCCAAGCCGCCTGCAAAGCGTGGGGATTATGGCAAATATCCCCTTAATAGGGGAGGCTGTGTTCAGCAGTGGACGAGTCGGCTGTTACAGTATCTTTGATCTGAACACCTCGACTAAAATATATTTTTTTACGTTATCAAACTCGACATCTTCGTCGTTTTAAAATTTCCATAAACTGCAGCGCAAGTACCGTAGTTATCGATCGATAGATTTGACATTTAAAATCGTGTAAGTTCGATAAAACGGGTTACATATCTTTCGTCAACGTTTCAAGTATGAAACCTAGGGACCGTTCATTAATTACTTGAGGTTTGAAAGGGGGGAGGGAGTTCAGCAAAAATCACGAAATATCACAAGGGGGGAGGAGGGTGCAGTAAGATATCACGCTCTAACTAAAACAACAAGGGGATCGCCGGAATCTGTGGCCGGCCCTTCAACGACAAACTATACCGGTAAATGCACAACATAAAAACTAACCAACAATACTCTGGTTTTTAATTCGAGATCGAAAATGTAAACAAAGGTGTTAACCGTGCAAAAAAATTACATGTATTAGTAATTATACTAATTTTGGAAACCGATGCAGCATTTAACATAAAAACAATATTTTAAGCAATAATTGATTACTTTAGTATTCACTAATAAAACACTTTTTTATGCGCGTACATATTTACGCATACATTCAAGCCTGAAAAAATAGTGTAAGATTTTTTTGTTTTTAATTGCCACACTGGCGGGATCGTCGACATTTTCCAGCTTACGCAAGTTTTGCTTGTTCGTAAATCGTATTTAGATTCGAATGTGTTTCTCGCCGATAATTTTTCTTGTTATTGTGAATTTTCTTGTTTTTTATCGTTTATAGTTATTTATAGAGAGTTGTGTTCAGTTTTTGTTTGTTGGTACGAATTATTTATTTTCGTAATATGGGGGCTCCCAGCCAGAGCTCTAACCGGGCTCTTCAACAACGAGAGATATTGTATCTCCCGTTAAGAAACGTGGTCGCAAATTTTAGAGCGCTTCCGAAAAGTTGATGGTGTTGAAGGCGTATAAGCACACATCTATAGCGTGGCCAAAAGACGAGTATTGTTCTTTTTTTATGTTATTGTGACAGAACAAGCTCGAGGCCCACCTGATGTTAAGCGGACTAACCTCTGTCTATACAGTCTCATGTGCCTTTAATCACTGGCTCTCAAGGACTGCTGCCGGAACACACCGTTAGGTGCTTGGCGACAGATTTTCTACTTGAGGGTGGTAGCTAGCCAGGCGGGCGCATTCGCAAAATGCCCTTCCACCATGCGGTGAAGCTCAAGCTCTGGGCGGGATTCGAACCATGGACCTGCTGCGCGGCAGTCCATAGCCAAAGCCACTGAGCCAAAACTGCTTCAAAAATAATAATAACAACGGAAAGAAAAAGAGTTTCATAAGATGACCAAGAGACCAAGGGCGTGTTGGGTCACGTATATGGTACGGTTTCGAAGCAGGTGCCTTAGTTGGAAAGAATACTACTTGGCGAGTCTTTTTTAAAAAGGAGGTTGAGACACATTTCTTAGTATTCCATGGATTCACCGGGTGCCGGGTACATAGCGTTGCAGAGGAAGAGGCTAGAGGGGCCTGGGACTTGCAACCCAGGAGTAGGGTTAAGGGGCCCCTTTATAATGCATCAATGCTCCCCTTCACCGCTTTACTTATGTAGTTTTTGAGTTTAATCAAACTCAACGAACATTTATTTTACGAGTTGTTGCGATAAAGCGTGGTCCATCACGCACATGACCACTTTCATTGTACAGTACCCTTAATATTTTGCATTCCAAATAAGTAAAAATAACTAACCCGACATTATTCTAGATAATATACCAAATTAAACAAGTCATTAGTTATTTAAATACTATATCTTTATATAAAAATACAATGTCTTAACATAAAAATATTCTTTTTAGGAGTCATAATTTGCAACCATTCTAGTTACTTACATTAGACAGATAATTGGCGAAGGTAGAACCATACTGATCCAAGTGTAATTTTTTCTATATCGGAGTTATATGCAACAAATGCAAGGAAAAAATATTCAATTGATGCCACATTGATCCAAGTACAAAAAGCGCCTTATATTGCTAGAGGACCTCAATTTTTCACTTTAGCATTATACTTACTTTCAAAAATATATCCTGCTATACTGATCCAATTTTTATTTTTTAGCTGGGTTTTTTTCTGTACAAACCAACATTTTGACTTCTTTTAATTAAAATATTATAGATTTTTTTTTATTTTGACTGACATATTAGCCATCATTTCGATAAAGATTAAAGCATAATAAATCACGTATGTTTTTAAAACAAGTTTAAACGCTTTTTCTTTTTCTCAATATAGTGAAAACGATACGGATCAGTATGGTTCTACCGTCGCCAATTAAAATAAGTAGATATATACAACTTAGTACATGTTTCAACTCTACAATATTATGTAGAGTAAGAAAAAAACTATTTTTTTCCACTTAGTACCACAATATTGTTTGTGGAAAGCGCTACATGCACACAATCCTTCAACCATATTGATATTTCATAACAGGAAGGAGCTAAGGTACAGTGCCTGCAAAAAGAAGTATACACTTCGTAATTTTCAAAATAATGTGATGTCGCTAAGTTATTAATAATCGAAGTTAACATTAACATGAGTAAATATATTCAACTTATTCTTTGATTTTAAGATACTTCTGATTATATAGAGAAAAACAGAACTCTTTGCCACTATTTTGACAATTACGATGTGTATTACATAAATTACATTGCAGGCGACTGTACATTCCGTTCATGTTTATATTTCTAAGCTTATAACAAAATGTTTGTAATATCTAACAGTTGTTAATGCAAAAAATCAAATTACAAATTCTATTTCAACTTAACATACCAAGTAGGTATATATATAATAATCAAACTAGAATTACCCCGCAGTTTCACTCGCATGACAATGGAAATGTATTCTATACCCAGGGCACTAACTATAATAGCATAAAAATTTAACTGTTGTAACTGACATTTGAACTCCAGAAAGTACTTTATTTCTAAAAGAAAATGTCAAAGTAACAAACATTTCCCATGAACACATTCCAATTAGACAAATAAAGCCCCAGGATCAGGATATATCCAAAGTGGTTCAGCCATTGCAGTGTAATGGCTTAACAAATATACACACTCACAAGCAAGCATCCTTTTACCGGCTCTTTTTTTTTTATGCTAGATAGGTTAGCTTTTTACCACTATCTCACCTGATGGTAAGTGATGATGTGGTCGAAGATATTGTTAAACCTAGAAGCTAAGAGCTAGAGGCTAACCTAGAAGTACTGGCTCTCAAGGACAGCTGCCGGAACACGCCGTTAAGTGCTTGGCGACAGATCTTTCAACTTGAGGGTGGTAGCTAGCCAGGCGGGCATTCCCAAAATGCCCTACCACCATGCTAACGACTGCCATCCTAAGACAACAACCGGGACCGACGGCTTAACGTGCCCTCCGAAGCACGGAAACGCTCAGTAGTAATGTCACTAGCGGTCACCCATCCAACTCCTGACCGCGCGCGACGTTGCTTAACTTTGCTGATCGGTTGAGAACAGCTAAGTAAACTTCGCTACGAGCGCTTCATTGGCGAGTTTAAAAGCACAGCTGTGACAGTTATAGGCTTGCCCCTTTCTAGGTCATACCTAAACGTAAGTGTTTGGTTACGCCTGTAAATACACCTTCAGGGAATACATGCATTACACAGGTAATATGTTAGAATAGTATCTGCCCATTGCAATAACCTGACAGACTTCAGATAGATTGAAGAGCTCAGCAGTAACTTCGGCACATTTGTGTGTTTGCTTTTTTTCATTTTCCACAAAACATTATAAAAATATGAAGTGAGGCCATAGAAACACATGTTCATAGGGCCCCATTTTAGATTATTATAATTTTTGTAGTGTTTTATGGAAAAAAGTGTCATAGCTCATTTAAAGTAACCCCATGCCAGACGGATATGGTAAATTTTTAGAATTGTCTTTATATTAGGTATACTATAACAGACGACTCGTCCACTGCTGAACACAGCCTCCGCTATTAAGGGGGTATTTGCCATAATCCCACGCTTGGCAGGCGGCTTGGGGATTGCAGTGTAAGATGGCAGTTCTTTAGAAGGTACTGCTGCCCACCTACCAGTATTTTTCCCTTAGTCGCCTCTTACGACACCCACGGGATGATATGGGGAGGTGCAATTCTAACCCGGGATATACTTATTTATATTAGGTATACTTAGGCTCTTTTCACACCAAGATGGAAGTGGCAGTTGAAAGATTTTCAGAAGTCATCTGGCCCATCACCGTTAAGTTAATGTGTAAAGACTCTTTTATTAATTCGAGACCTATATCTACCAAGTAAATAGTTGATATGTAGTGATTCGTCTCTGGGGGGGAGACTGCCTTAGACACAATTTTTTTAAGAATTGATATTTATAAGCTATAGTAATAATGATATATACAAACTTAATTGCGATTATGTCCCGTTGAATACTTATAAATATATGTTCATGTCGCAAAAGTGTTAAAGTTAATTATATAGACCAGTTACGCAGATTCTTAGTGTACAATACTCCATAATTTCTTTGAAATAACACCATTCCTTTCCAATTGATGGGACGAGTCTATGGGGATTATTTGTTTACTTATTCATAACAAATTGTTCCGCTATTTGTTTCAAAAGTTCCATTGATTTAATTTCCGCCCAACCCTGAGTCTTGATTATCTCTTTATCATTGTTGGAACTGATGAACTCCAAGCATGATTTTTTTAAGTTTGGTGCAGAGTACATGTCTGCAAATTCTAGAGTTTTTATCACATTTTCAACCGTCAGCTTCTTGTGTAAGGCAAACTCGCAGTGTGTCTTTAGACCATTCAGGTTATAAAAATCTGCAGCTTTAAGAAGTTCTTCAGGAATTTGATCTAGCTTCGTAGTTTTGTCTGTGTAAATAAATGTGATCACTGCTTGTAACACATCAATGTCAAATGGAGATTCCACAATGTTGGTCAATTTTTCAACCATTTCATGTTCAAAATGGGCTCGAAAGACTGGACTACGTGTAGCCAGAACTATTTTATGCGAATTGATTTCAACACCATCATTCGATTCAATTATTACATCGGAAAGAATGGGATTGTTAAGCAAATATTCAAAATCATTATTTAGTTTACCTAAAGTAGGTTTTTTGATCTGTTGAGGGTTACTATTGTCAGAGGTGCTATTATTTATTGTGAACACAAATTCAAGTTTCACATCGACAGGATTGGTATTGTTTATACAATTGAAAGCTTGCGTTTCTTGCCCAAAGAAATTCCATCTGTTACCTTCCACCCACTGTGTGTCTTGAACTGAAATTGAGCGCTTTATTTGAGCTGAAGATGTTCCTGCTAACACTGAATGGTTATGTTGAGATTGAGAAACTAAAGAAAGGTTACATTTCATACATATTCGCTTTGGGGCTAAGTAGTAAAACTCGATCAATTCACTGTTTCTGCCAAAAATCTTCATTCGCAATCTGAATTTCTCAACTTATAATTTTCGTCAAAATCTGCAATCTCGTTTTTATTCGTACATATGTCCCGAATTGGGGGATTTCTTAGAAACAAATTAAACCTGGGGAAAGTCCAGATTACTCTGATTTCTACGGTCTCATTCGACGACGGTTTTACGTATATGTACGCTATTTTGTACAAATCTGGAGCTTGACTCGTCATTTTGTATCCAAATATTTTATAATTTTAACACAATAATCAATTTATTTAGCCGAAGCTAGAAGTGCACTATTTTACTTTGTTTTGTACACAGAAGCAAGAAGTTCATAGAACACAAAGAGTTTATAGAACACAAAATCACACAAACATAGGTACAAATCATTGCTCATAGAGCAAAGTAAAGCCCTCGGCACACCGGACGCGGGGAGTGCGCGGTTGGCGCCGCGCCCCCGCGCAATCTGTATCGTATGGGTTGGAGGCCTTCACACCGAGCACCCGCGCGAGACCCGTCCCGCGCGCCGCCCGCGCACGCTACCCGCGTCGACAAGAGCGCCGCACTCGCGCGCAGGGTTGCCAGATATCAGCTAACTCAAGTCGCCTAATTTTGCCTATCAAGTAGCCTAAATCGCCTATTGTTTTATTTTTTGACAAATAGCCTAATTCACCTAAGATTTTGTTAAAGTAGCCTATATTTAGCTCAAATAAAAACAAACTAGGTACCTATGTTGTAAAAAATATATATTAATGTAGGTTGATACCTACTTAAAGTACTAGGTATTATAATTGTTAAACATTTCCTGTTGTTATAATTTAATAAGTTTCTGCAGATATTCCCCATCTCTATAGACGGGAGAATCCTCATTCCTACTAGAAGTGGTAGCGGAAGAAGTTGACCCAGCCGCTTCTATCTGTCTTCTTTGATACAACATTTTCGAGTATATCATTTCGTCTGTAGAACTAAAGTTTTTAGGTAATTATCATATACAACTACGACCGTAACTGAATGCCTTATTCATGTTTGCATGTTTATGTTATGTAATACAAAATAATACGGTTGAATAAATATACAAATTTTGTCTGTATTAAGGTATTAAGTAATAAAGAATTCTCTCCCATTCAACTTAATTACCTAAGAATTTAGGAAACAAGTGATACAAAATTTCGCGCGCGGCTAGTTACAATTTGTGAATGAAGTTAGTAGCGTTTCTATACTCTCGATTTCGTGTCTTGATTTTGAACTGTATCTATCATACAGCGAGTTAGTATGAGTTACTACCCGGATGAATCTGTCTCTATCTCACTATTACAGATATTAGATGCAATACCTGTAAGAAAGCAAGCAGCATGGAAAGACCCTGATGAAAATACGGTGGACGTGTCTATTACTTTTCTTTACACTTTTCAGTTATTATGAAATAATTTAATAGAATTGTAGTAATCCTGAAGTAGCCTAAACTGACCGTTCTTATTTTCCTAGGTAGCCTAAATGGCTACTGGTAGCCGATTGGTTTTTTGGTCGCCATTTGACCCCCTAAGGTAGCCTAAATGGCGATAATTCGCCTAATCTGGCAACCATGCTCGCGCGGGTCACGTGCTCCTTCGGTGTTACTAGTTTTGTTTATGGTTTTGATGTTTTCATGAGGATAAAATCAAAGAACTACTATTTTATGACTGAGTTGCTTTTTGGAAGCTCTGCTCTGTACAAAAATGTATGCGTGTGGTTGCGGTTCAAATATTTTAAGTTCGTAATCAGTTTTCAAATCTAATTCAACACAGCGTGTAGTATAGTCTGAAATGTTTAATTTAAGGCTTATCACTTTTAAATAGTTGTGTAAAAGTATTGATTCTAATTGATCGAGCCAGCAACAAATGGGAGCGTAGCGTCTTACACAAAAATGCTTTCGTATGTCCACTTGTTCTCCTCTACAACGTTCATTTCTCAACCGATTCTCCTGAAATTTTGTGAGCAGGTTTGATATATCTATTGATTTTTTTTTATTAAGTCAGTTTTTATAAAATTTTCATAATGATAGAGATATGGGGTTCTTAAACTTTATAATAATCGTATATCAGCCATATAGAAAAAATATTGTCAAAAGTGTTTGATTATTGTGTCTATTTTAAGAATATTTCTGAGCAGATTACACTTGAATTTTAACTACCTACCAACTTTAGCTTTTCTTTATTACGTTTTTCTTTATACTGATTGGAAGATTGATATTGTTTGAATTTAAATGACTTTGGATTATCCATACTGATTTTTTTGCTTACTGATTGGAATAGACATTTTGGAATAGCGAATTGAGGAGGAAATGAGTGCTGGACGAAACAAATCGACATTATTACTAAGTGAGCACAAAGCATCTCCGTTTCATTACAAAATCACAAATATACGATAGGAAAAAGTTAAGTCATGTGCGGAATTCAAACCCGGGTCCATTCACCCCTTGAGCCGGGGTATGCTCTAACCAATTGAGCTAAAATGACATGACGTCATAACTCAAATCTTTCCTATCGTTCTTTAACCATTGTATTGGGATGGAGTGGTACTGTAGATGTCGCTGCGCGAAAATCAATTGCAAAATTGGTCTTGTTTGTAGTACAACGCAAGTGGTACTATAGATGTCGCTCCATCCCAATACGATGGTTAAAGAACGATAGGAAAGATTCGAGTTATGACGTCATGTCATTTTAGCTCAATTGGACGCGGGTTTGAATCCCGCACATGACTTAAATTTTTCCTATCGTATATTTGTGATTTTGTAATGTAATCCGCATAGCACGCGTTATTGCAAACCTAACAATATTAAAACATCTCCGTTTCAGCTTGGACAGAAATGTTTTCCTATCTGTCCAGGTATTCTCCCCTACAGATTGCAGTTCTCAACTGAATCTTGTGAAATTTTGTGAGTTCTTACATAGTCGAATCAGTTTTTAGATATTTTACCAAAACGGAGGTCATTAAAACGTAAGAAAAAAATGGCTACATACGAGTCGGACTTGTGCATGAAGGTTCCGATTCATTATCTATATACAACATTAGACAATATATTGAAACCTTATTAACCGACTTAAAAATAAAGTAGGAGGAACTCAATACGTCTGTACGTTTTTTTAAAGTTTGTTGCATCAGAACTTTTGACTGGGTGAACCGCTTTTTGATGATTCTTTTTTATCTGAAAGCTGATTCTTTTAATGTGATCCCATTTGAATGTCATCAAAATAGGTTAATCGATTTTTGAGTTACAATCCAATAACTAAAAATATTTCCCTATCTTGATGTTATATACATTGACAGTGAATGACAATTCATCCCGTAAGTAGAAAGGGACACTAAAAAAGGCGAAAAAAAAATTACCAAATTCAACACCCAAAAGTTTGAAATAACTTGTTAAAGTCTGTATCATGATAGTTAAAAAGTACATATTATCACAATATTGAAACGACTGTTAACCTGCCCTCCGAAGCGCTCAATAGTAATGTCAATAGAGGTCACCCATCCAAGTCACGAGGGCGGCGAACGTTGTTTAACTTAGCTAATCAGTTAAAAATGAATAAGGAAACTTTCCTAAAAAGCGCTTCAAAAACAGCATCATAAATATCTAGGCTATGGCAAAAAAAAACATCAATCAGTTGCTTTCTATGCAAAAGACCTTCAATAGTAATTGTGTAAAGTCTATTGCGTTGTTCTGTCTTCATAAAATATATAGATTATAAGATTCTCTCTAAGCCAGCACTAGAATCTGGTAAAAAAAATGGGTTTATTAAATAAATTCACCATAAAGAATAGATATTGTTAACAACATTTAATAATATTACAATACAATATTTGTTTATTTAAGTTATAAGCATTACTATTATGGACGGCATTTGAGTGGGTAAATTATATGTTCTTAAGCAATATATTTTGCGCGCGAGACGTTGCTTAACTTGGCTGATCGGTTGAGAACAGCTAAGTAAACTTCGCTACGAGCGCTTCAAAACACCTATACACCTCGCGAGTCTTAAAAGTTCACTGCGTACGCTGATAGGGGTCACCATATCCATAAATCATAGTTATATTCTGAAAACTGATGAAATTAAGAGGCCTTTTACATTATGCAGCCCTCTCACTCGCACTTTTAGAGATAATTTCAAATAGCAACAATATGGTTTATATTTTTTTAAATGTAGTCAATTATTATTTCGCTGCATGCAACTATAGATGTTCTCAACATATTTTTACTTTGTTACATGTTGAGTCCAATTAGAATTAGAGGCCCAAAATTTAAAATAACTAAATTACGCGTTTTGGATCCCCCATAACAGATATCAAAATGAAAATTAGTAGAGAACATCTATAGTTGCATGCAGCAAAATAATGATTGATCACATTTAAAAAAATATAAACCATATTGTTGCCATTTGAAATTATCTTTAAAAGTGCGAGTGAGAGGGCTGCATAATGTAAAAGGCCTCTTAATTTGATGTGACACAGGTAGTTTGCGTTTCTTCATTGATATGAGTGCGCACCGCGCCCCTCCGTCGCACACCTCCCTGCTCCAATCGCAATTATAACGGTCAACGACCAAGGAGCATATGATATTTATTTGTTTAACTATTTACTTATTTGTATTAATTAGATTATTACTCACTATATTAAGTACCCAACGCTTTAAAGAGAAAAAAATAGCTAATATATTAAGACGTTTTATTAGTCCTTAAGTAATTTTGTTTTAACAGGCAAGTCCAAGGTACATTTAATACATATTTATACTTACAATACAATTTTCAGTTATCGCGTTTGCACTTGTCCTAAGAACAAACATTCTAAGAGCGGCATTGACATGTAATGTGTAGAAGGGATTGTTTTAAAATAAAAGCTATATGGGTATTTGTTGTTAATGGGCATAGTAGGTAAAGCCAGTAATATTGGTTATTAGTTTGTGTCTTCTATAGTATGGGTCAATAAAAACTATTAGGTATTTATATTTATTAAGTATTTATGCCGAAAACTGATGAAATTCCCTTGTGATTTGATATGACACAGGAAATCAGCGTTGTTTTTTTCATTCTTTACTACCCCTGCTCCTTTAAGTTTAATGGGTGAATAAGTTCCGACAAAAAAAATACTTTATAAAATCACAAATATACGATAGGAAAAAATTAAGTCATGTGCGGGATTCGAACCCGCGTCCATCCACTCCTTGAGCCGGAGTATGCTCTAACCAATTGAGCTAACATGACATGACGTCATGACTCGAATCTTTCCTATCCTTACGGGCGCGCGTGAGTATTAGAGGTGGGCACCTCTAGTGGTGCCTAATACTCACGCGCACCCGTCACAAGGTCAACGTCGCGTGATCTCACACGTACGATGAGTGAGATTTCACGAGCCTGCTATAACAGTGCCCGTGCGCCCGTCACCCTGAGACATACAGTTGTTAAGTCTCATATTATGTATATTTTTAGTAAATTTCCTGTTGGATTCTTAAGAAGCGGCTAAAGCAAAAATATCAGACGGTGGGCAGCAGCGCCTTCGTAACAGCTGCCATCTTGCACTGCGATTCACCAATCTCCTGCCGAGCGTGGAGATTATGATCAACATATTCCTTAACCCTCCCTTAAGGGTGTGTTGAGCAGTTTTACAGCTGTGACTTTTGCAGTATGTACAAACGATAGCTAGAGCTTGTATGGGCCTGTTCCATTAGTTGCTAAGAACGTAAATTTCGATAATTTTGATCACATTCTGCGTCTGTGGTTGTGATCACGTGATCGTTTGTAACTGTCATCCCCGTTCCATTTTTGGATAAGAACGCTAAGAATGCCACTAAAACTTGCAACTTCTGTCACTTTTGACATTAGATGTAGCGTTTAAGGCGAAAATAACGCCAAGACCCATGTGGAAAACTTTTTGGGAGTGTGATCGTTTTTAGCGTTTTTAGCGAATCTCACTCAAATGAAACGCACCCTATATGTAGCTAGCTAGATTTGGAAATCCAGAAGTGTTTAGCAACATAGTAACGAGAATTAAGTATTTAAAAGTGTACTTTTTTTCACCCAGAGGACGTTCTGCAGTTAGCGTCCATGTACCTTTTCTCCTGCCAAAAATGCGTAGTTTTTGTAATTTTATATTAAAACTAGTTTTTCGGGCAGTGTGCGGGCCGCATGCGGCCCGCATTTATCGTTATGCAGTACTAAACTATAACAATACACCTTTAACATTAAAAAAAAATATTTCAAAACTCCAATAGAAGTATGAAATCCCATTAAAACTCTCAATACAATAAAGAAACAAACTGTAGCCTCCAAAACCAGATTCACCCTACTGCCATAAAAAGGTGGTTCCGGCAGAATGGTACCAAGGTTTTGAGTCACATTTGTTAAGGAACCCTACTCGTAGGTGCTTTGGTTATCGCGGGCAGTTGCCATGGAGACCAGTTGGAGACGTGGAAAATACTCTCAAGTCGGAGCTCGGCCTTCGGCCTCGCAAGTTACTAATACGGCTCGGCCTACGGCCTCGCCAGGCGCTCGCCCTTCGGGCTCACGCCCCATACGCTCGGCCTTCGGCCTCGCGGGCCGAAAGTTCGGCCTTCGGCCTCACCAGAAGCTCGCCCTTCGGGCTCGCTACTACACTAATGTAGGACAGTTACTCCAAATTCAGTCAAAAATCCCACAAAAACTCCTAATACAGTCGAAAATAAAGATAAAAAACTCCAAATGCAGTATAAAGAATGATAGGAGCACGTAAGACACATCCAAAATGTCGGATTTCAAGACGGCCGCCATACAAACTGCTCCGCCCCTACTGAAGCTCGGCCTAAAGGCCTCGCTTCAGCAGGCTCGGAGCATTTTGTATGGCGGCCATCTTGAAATCCGCCATTTTGGATTTTTGACAGGTGTCATTCGACTGCTCTCCCGATTCCCTATGACATTTGTTCAAACACCTCTAACCCATCTCTTACCGTTTTCGAGATACGTTATCCATCTTTACTTGGCAGGCGTCTTTTTTATGATTTTCGATTTTTCTCATACTCACCAAAACCCCCCGAACATTTTTGCCATACATCATTTTAGCCCTACTCGTCTCCTTCTAGGAGAACATTTATGTCAATCAGTCAGTCAGTCAGTCAGTGAGTGGTAATCGAGCTTTATATATTATTAATTGAATATTAGCGGGATGCGTACATTAAGACAGAGCCACCCAGAATCTGCTGATCTTACTTAACATACTGATAGGGATATTAAGGAAGGTCATAAAATTTTTCGCGCTTTTTCCGTTACGATTTTATTTTACATATTCCCAGGATATAAGGATTCGTACTGAGTCTTGTAAGTAGTAATAATAATACAAGGAAGTAAGCGTTTTTATAATTCCTTCTTATTCTCTCTATTTACAGGTCTGATCCGTGACGTGACGGGAGGGTACGCTTGGTGTTTCTATGGCATGGGATCATGCATGGTCCTTGGTTCGATTCCGGTCATCGCGTTCCATATATGCACCAAAGATGAAGATCGTGAATCGTCCGTCGATTGAAATTGCCACGTTTCAGCGAGTACAAGATTTGTATCGCATGGTCCTGTCTATTGCGTGGTACGTCTTTGACTTATGTCAAAGTCATAAAGAAACGTCAATGTCATGTGTCATTCTTCTAAAGTTTGTTTATGTTTACTTTACGCAAACTATTCATCTGTTAGATATACATGAATAGACTAATGACATCTCAGAATAGATAGGAAGGTACCTTACATGAGTGGCATAATATTAAGATTAAAAAATATTAAATGACTACATGTAGCTATAGATGGCGTTTCATACATTTGTAAAACGGTCATGAATAAAGTTGAAAAGCTATGGTTTCTGAAACCGGTATCGCAATATTTGTCGTATGTAACAAGGTGGGTGATTTTACAGTCAAAAGCCATGACGGTACAAACATGACTTATGAAAAGATGACAGTGACATTAACGATAGAAGGCAGTTTTATTAAAACGTCACTTTCAGTTTCATCCCTCAAAGCGTTCGAAACTGTTGCCACCGCTATTTGATTACAAAATTACAGCGAGAAAAAAATGTAGATTTGTACCCGCGTCATCCACCTCTTGCTTGTAGTACAACGTAAGTTGAACTTTCGATGTCGCACCATTTTGATGTCATGTTGGCTTAGCGGTTAGAGCATACCTTGGTTATAGGGGTGGATGGCGCAAGTTTGAATCCCGTACATGACTATAATTCTTCCTCGCGTTGTAATTTTGTAATGTAATCCGCGGAACATGCATCATTGCAAAAATATAAATATTAAAATCGCTATGTGAATTAACACCAGTAAGGGCGTACTCCACTTGAAGCCTATTTCGTTATTTTCGATTAAATTGACCACATTTTGCGTCTATGGTATAACATTTACTATGAAAGACACAAAATGTGGTAAACTTTATCGATAATAACGAAATAGGCGTCAAATTGAATTAAGTGCTACCAATCAACGCGTACAGTTAGTGAGGTAGAACAATAGCGACTCTCACTGACTAAAAAGGTTTTGATATTTCTGGTCAGTTCAATTTATACATAGTTTTACCTTCATCGTTGATCAAATTAGGGAGTTTAAATATAAAATGTATCTGAATAATGCCAAAACAGATATGATTTCCATAGTATTAACTTACTCTATTTACATACATTTGTTTGACCCTCACACTTACACACACTCACTCACACTCCGACCGCACTAAAGGAAAAAAAAAACAAACCTAGACAAACACACAACAAACCGAACGCGCGGTAAGGCAAAACATTTTTATTTTGTTATGTATGGAGTCTCTAGAATCAAGTCAGTTGCCGCATGGAAATACGAAATCGAAACCGTTAATTTTCTTATACTTATTAGTATACTTAGATCTCATAAATATATTAAAAGTGAAACTCTTGCGAACACTTTACTTCTTTTTTAGTTTAGTCATTATTTAGTTGACTCGTTTACTTAATGATTTACGTCAGAATAAACAAATATCGTCATTAGAAATTAATAATTTGGAAAAGATCAGTTTGACGAAAAGTCTTTGCTTATTTTATCTGTTATTTGTCAGCGAAAGTGAAAATTATTACTTAGCGAACTGAATTGGGCTTATGGGCACAGTTTTATAGTATATTGTAATACTGTGAAGGTAAGATTCTAGAAATATTGATGTGTGAAGAAATGAATTTGAGATACATAAGTGTTTTATGTCACAGGTTTTATCTATGGCAACAATGTAAGTAAAGGGAATAATCGAACCTGTAAGTATAGTAACCCTAGTTTTGATTAATCTTTCAGCGTTCGTAACTATGACAATGAAAATTATTGACCATTTTTTTTTCAAATAAAATATTATTTCATTAATTGTTTTATTAATTTTTGATTATAAAAGATAAGGTCTAAAATAAAGAGTAACCATACATTTTATTAAATACTGTTGTAGCAACCAATAATTTATATTACAATAACTGAACTAAGATATTAACTTTTGTGTTGTAATTATATCATACAAAATGGATTATTTATATTAGTTGCAAGTTTTGTGAATATGTCCTGTGTAAAGTGAAGTGTGATTGATTGTGAGGAGAAAATAGTGTGTATGTGAGTGTGTGTGATAATATCACGTGAAATAAGGGAACGTAGACTACACGTGTAGAATACGAACGTAGAGTACACACCACGACGTTTTTGTTGGTCTTTGACTATCTTTCATTGTATCGTTTTAAACCTTTCTAAGCATACTTAGGTTATGCATACCCTGAATATTGTTTGGTTAGGTCTTAAGAATCAAGTTCGATGGTAAAGTGAGATGAATGTTATATAGAAGTCTCCACCCTCGACACTGAAATTAAATCACTGAGTAACGAGTGTAAATTTATTAATAATGTAATTATTATTAATAATGTATTTATTTTAAAGTATTAATAATAATAATTATTAATTTATCATGTAAATTAATTAATAATGTAATTATTAATTAATTATTATCCCCGACTTTAAAATATTTATTTTTGTTAGCGTTTTATATTTCCATTGAAATTAAAACCGCAAGCTAAATGTATTTGTAGTCTTCATTTTGACACACCACATGATGTGTATGGGAGATTTTTTTTTTGTCTAAAACTAGATTATTTATATAAAATAATCTTTTTTTTTGCGACTAGTATAACCTGCGCTATCAAGACGAATCTTATGATATATCATAGATTAAAAGCAGTTAAGCCGCTTTGAAGTTATGGTGGAATATTAAACTCAGAAACATATATACATGGACCCTGAAAAAATAACTCTCCTCGTCAGTCGTGTAAAAACTCAATTACATTATATTTTACAAATTATTGGAGCACAAAATTGTATGCCCCGGGCGGGAATTGAACCCGCGTTCTCCAATTTAGCGCCGGATGCCTAAACTACTTGGCCACCTGAGCACGCTATTTCTAGCTGAAATTTCGTGCCCCAATTGTATTACTTTAACTGTCATAGTGGACGGTGCGTAATAAAATTAATATTATTAATTAATGTCTACGACGTATTTTTTAACAAAATCCTTAATGTTACTTTTTATGGCTTTGGTAGTCATAAACTAAAATTTGTTTTTAAACTTATTAGTTAATCAGTATTATTTTTATAGGAGCATTGACGCATGCTAAGCGAAAACATAGAAATTATTACGGATGGAAAAGATAACTTCCAGCGGGACTTGAACCCGCAACCCCCAGAATACCGTCCTGGTGCACTACCAATTGTGCCATGGAAGCGGGCGCTGGACAGTCGAAAGTTCTCCATCCGTTTGAATACACGTCTTTTTGACGTTGGCGACATCTACCCAAATAGCAGAGGACTATTTACATAGGCTGGTAGGTTGATATACGATCAACACTGAACACCAAATCGATGAAACCATTTTTAAATTTGAGCGCTCGCTTCCATGGCACAATTGGTAGTGCACCAGGACGGTATTCTGGGGGTTGCGGGTTCAAGTCCCGCTGGAAGTTATCTTTTTCCATCCGTAATAATTTTTATTAGTTAATCGTCTGGATCTTCTAAAGCGATATCTTAATACTTACATTATGTAAATTAGACTAAACTATGAGTGATGCTATGAATTTAATAAGTGCGCTTAATTTAATTGTTGGTTTAGTTATGATTAACCTTTCAATATAAATGCATAGCATTCAAGCTTTTAAAAAATGTTTTTGAAACAATCACTTTACCCGTTACCTTATAAATTGCGCACTTGCTATATAAATGCGTGTTATAATCTAATATATAATACTTGATTAAACTATTTTTTTTATGCCTGGTAAGTTATCCTTTGGCCACTGGTTGACCTGATGGTGAGTGTTGATGTGGTCGAAGATGATGTTCACGCTAACTTAAAATAAATATCATTTATATCATAAATATAATCATGGCCAATTTTTCTGTTTTAGGTATTAGCACTACGAATTATTCGTAGTATTAGTATAACAGACACACTTACAACATATATTTTTGCAAATAAATAAAATGTTTAGAAAATATCTTAAAACTAATAAATTTGGGAAATATCGGTATTTTTGAAGTGTCAATCAGGAGTCAGACGTCTCATGATTGAGTCTCAGTAGTGTGCGTGTATCTACTGCAACCTTGTCTTCCTATTTTTTTAATTACAATTACAAATTATTATAAATAGCAAATGCATTTATTGTAAGTTGTGACTCAACACATTCCAAACATACCAGGCAAGCTGTATAGTTTTGACCTATTTTTGCACTGTTTTAAATTACTCTGCGTTCGTTAGGTCTGTTTGAAAACCAAAATTTTAATTATAAAAGAGTATCATGTGTATAATATATGTGTATCAATAAAATTAATGACTGAGTGTTTTTATGTGACAGCACAAGGGACCTACTAGATGTAGGTACAGAGGGAAACCATTTTTATGTTGATATTAGTTGTGTATATTTAGGTAGTAGATATAATAGTAATGCAAAAGAGGGGAAAAAATCGCCAAAGATGATAGTATTTTAAGTTTTAAATGATTTATACTTGAATGACAATTGAATTGCCATATTAATTGCGATTACATTGCCTACCTTCAAGTTCAACAAAACAAGTAATATTACAAGTTTAAATTACTTAAGAGTGGTCAATAGTCAGGTCCCGTTCTTTAGGGCCGTAACATTCGTTCTGACGTTCTGAGCTGGCTTTAGTTTCAGATGATCGTACAGTTCGACCAACTTATCTGTTCAGGCGGCAGAAAAAAGAACTACAAAATTCCCTCAAATTGTGACAGTTTGTAGTTGATTTCCTTGACCATTAGCACCCTCGAGAACTGCACAGTTAAGTTGGTGGTACTATAGTTAAAATTGTGTCTACTCCAAACAAAAGTTGCCACATTCAAAAATATATGTCAAACATAAATAATAAATTTGTAACTTTGACACTAGGGAAAACAAAATTTTCCAGTTTTTGTGTTTCCAATTTTGGTGCCCCAGCACCTGTTTATAGTTTCAAACTTTACAATAGTTTTGTTTTTTGCCCCTGGCAACACAGCTTTTACTATGATTCTAGAGGATAGTGTAGTACCGGCCTAATAAAAATACAAAGGTTATGGATACATCAGTAGAATTTTGTGAGATTGGGCTACAGCGCGCTTTTTTTTATTTAAAGCTGATAGGCTAGTCTTTGACGACTACCTCACCTGAGATGATGATTCACGAACAATAATTGGGTTTCTAATACGACGACACCGTAAGTAGAACAAACTTTGGGAAAATCACACTACTAAAGACATACCACACAGATTACCCCCGATAAGTCATTTCTACAAACAGATAATCATACGTAGTTGTATACTCTTTAAAATAGGAAACTATTTTCAGTAATTTATGGTTACTTACCCTGTTAGAACGAAGTTTTGTATCCCCGTGTGATTGTGTGACATATAATTTTGGGCAAAAATAATTCAGTGACATATTTAAATACATACGTGTACCATTATAATATTCTATTGAATTTCCAACTTAGTTGCTATCACTATCACTACATAGTATAAAGCAAAGTAGCTTCTCGCTGTCTGTCTGTCCCTATGTATGCTTAGATCTTTAAAACTACGGAATGGATTTTGATGCGTTTTTTTTTTAATAGATAGAATGATTCTATAATGATTATAGTAGAGAAACACTGATAATTTTAGAGTTTGCTAATATGATGTCGTAAATAAACACTATATATATATATTTTTTTTATGTTATTGTGACGGAACAAGCCCGAGGCCCACCTGATGTTAAGTGGACTAACCTCTGCCTATAACAGACGCATTTCGTCAGCGACGAATTGCAATGTGCCCGTCACACTGAGACGTCCAGTTGTTAGGTCTCATTAGCCTGTCATTTTTCTGGCTCTCAAGGACTGCTGCCGGAACACACTGTTAGGTGCTTGGCGACAGATTTTCTACTTGAGGGTGGTCGCTAGCCAGGCGGGCATTCACAAAATGCCCTTCCACCATGCAAAAATATTTATATATATATTTGCGCTTCGATTGGAAACGCTTGCTGAACCCTACGAGATAGATCAAAATAATGAACTACAGTATTGTACACCTTGCAAAGGTCTACAAAAAAGTCCGCGATATACGTATATGTCTATCCCTTAGGGATAACCCACAATAACCATATTCTTTACTTTTTTACGATAAATAATAGCTTACTTACCAAGCTATTTTAGGCAATATACTCATAATCCTTATCTAGTAAAGTACATTAAATACTTTGTACATTTAATATAAATCAAAATAGCCCTTTACATCATAAAATTTTTCGTTGGGCGTTGAGTGTTTTTCACATGGCCAATTATCTGTCGCTCTTTCAAGAGTGACCTCTAAAGAAAACATGTTAGTATTGTCTCATGACATAAAAGTTGTGAACGTTGTATATAAAGACATTCTGTAGTATATTTAGTAACAGCATTACACCCGTGTGAAGCTTGGGCGGGTCGCTAGTATATAAATATAGTGCTGAGAAATATAGTCCCTTCATTAGCGACAACAATACGAGTCATCTCCATGTTGAGTGCGCTATCAGTACGTATTGAGTAAGGACTGGCCCTGTTTTATAAGTGTCAACTGAATAAAATGTCAATTTAAGATTTTTATTTATCTCTTTGTAGTTAATATTCTTGCCAAACTGTAGCTAAGACAATTATTCTCAGTTAAATTTATTTAGCACTGTGTAACGGTACTACGTCACTCACCTTTATTGTTTTAGGTTCAGACGTTAAATTGCGTAAATCAATAATTATAAATTACAATATTTAAAAATTAATTTAAGAAAATTTATATTAAAAGTTTAGAAAAAAGTTTAAATAGTGAAAAAATATTTTTATTCCCAATCCCGCCTTTTTTGTTAAACCAAGGTGACGTCATAAACGTCATATAGACCAACCGGAACAATTTTCAATGCTTTACGCTTCTGCACGAGGCATCATAAGAATGTCTTAACTCTTCGAGCGAAAGATCGAGAATAAGCCACTCCTGTGAGGCTGCGTCACGTTTATGACGTCACGTCGGCTTGACAGGTGACACTTGACGGTGAAATTGTTCCTAGATATCCGTGTATAAATGTTTTTCTAAAATATTAATATAATATTTTGTAAATATTTGTTATTGTTTGTAATACATAAACATTAAGGTGAGTGACGTAGTACTGCTTTCTAAGTAAGTAAGAAATCGATGTAAAGTTAAATAAATACCTAAATATGTATTTTCCCTTGAGTACATTGAGGCTATAAGGCACAAGTTAAGAGGATCAGACAGTTTTGTTTGAAAATCCGTTTCGATGTCGAAGCCTTGATATAACTACTTTTATCTCCACATGATAATACATATTGTGTTTTTAGATATCTTTATAAAATAAATAATGCTAATTGGTGTGTTCAATTACGTACAGGTATTTATTCTTCTTCGATGTTGCAAAATAATAAAGAAATGAAATTCACATTCCGATTTTAATATCGCTGTGAATTTGATTTTTTTATTTTTGTATCAACCTGTCAGAAGTATGGCACGTCACTCTTACGTACGCTGGAAATCGTTTGTTTTTTTATACTTACTTGTTGACTTTAAACTGATTCTACCTATGCAGGTACTTATGTAGCATATGTTTTGCATTCATGTATCTATAAATTATGTACGCATTTGACAACATGTAATTTCCGTTCATTTTTAATTATAAATGCAAAACTGTGATAAGAAGCTAATATGTATTTTATTATTAAGTTGTAACAAAACATGTGAAAGTTTTTACAATTTAACCCTAATATCGTTACATTTATTTAATTGTAAACGCCTTTATGATCTTTATGACGTGCTGTACTTAAGATAGGTAGAACTATAGGTATATAAATATATAATATGACGTTTTTGAAGGCGATGATTTTAGAGGGATATGTGATTTAGGAAACTGTAATTCTGTTTCAAAATTATTGGGACTATCCTTACTGCTTTATCATCAATAAGTTCTATCTTCTTTTTTCTATTTTGAAGTGATCAATAATATTAATGATAGTAGTGTAATTCATATGCTTATAAGCGAGTGCCGTGAATTATTTTTTATTATTTTATTGATATTTTCATTTTCGGTTCTTAATTGATCATATAGATAGGTAGTCCAAATAATTTTGGTCATAAATCGTTGGTGTAGTTTTGCCATAAACCTCTTTGAGGCGCAGTGTGCAAAGTTCTAGGTTGCCAGCCTACTAGGGGTTAAGGAAAAAAAAACATTCAGTCCCTTGCACTAAGATTCAATTTAATAAGTCACATAATTTTGAACACATACTTATATTATTAGTATGAAATTCAATGACATACACATTATTGAAGTTTGCATCTTAGTGCAAGCGACTGTGCTAAATCAAACTTTTAAATGTAAATAAAACAACGTAGAGTATGCATGTAAAAATTTCACTGTATAAGTATCTATATGTACCTACTTATTATCGCAAACAGGCTTAGATGCAAAATGTATTAAGAGTAAGCAAAATATCATATGTACCTAAGTCCGTGCACTTGTAGCATTTTGAACCGAAAATAAATAAATCGTGTTACAGTTTTGTGTACTTGGACGAAATTTAATGTTCTAAGTAGACGTTTTAAAGTATTTTAACATATAGATAAAAATAAAATAAGTCACGCAATTATGTTGTATAAATAACCTAGCCATACATTAATTTTCACGCTCGAAAAGTTAGTTGAATGCAATTGATCACACGAAGCCAAAATTAACAGTAATAGAGAGTGCGTTTGGTTTAGGTTAGCCAAAAATGGCAATACGTACGTACCTTCGAGAAGAGGTTAGTTTCTCGTTGTTACCTACATACTAAATTATAGTACCGATCATAATATAATGCAAAAAATATATAATCTATGTACTAAAAATGTACCACTACTTAAGAAAATACCTAAGACTTGTACCATAGACATTTAAGGTTATATATATATCCTATATCTATATTTTTTTTAAGTAGACTTACCTTTTATGAAGGTAATAGGGTACTTACCTACTTACATAAAATTGTAATTACCTAAGTACTTAAGCAAGGAATCAGGAGAAAGGTGGTTTCTAAAAAACGTATGTGACTATAACGGACATCTAAAAAAGTGGACTTTACAGAAAGGGGAGCTCTTAAAAAGAGGCATAAGCAAAAAGGTGATTTATCAAAATGGCGTCGTCATAGAGACAGTATCATGTACTTATTATTTGAATGACATATTATGATTTAAACATTAACATTCTTAAACCTTGGTATGTAAAGCTTAAATATGTACCTACTAACAGTGTTGCAGTAATATACATTTGAGTTATCGACATCGTTTTAATTGAATAAAAAGGACAATTATTGATAAAATTAAATAATTTTCGCTGTTATTTAGATATAGTTGTTAATTTTTGGGTAACTAATTATTAAGTACGTACCAACATATTGAAATAAACTGATCTATGTGTAACAATTAATGTTGTTTTATTGACACTGTACTGAATCAGCCTGATTATCCACTGCTGAACATTGCTTCCCCCATTATGGGGGGTGTGCCATAATCCCCAGGCTTGGTAGGCGTCTTGGGGATCGCAGTGTGAGATATCTGGGGGGCAATTCTCAAAATTGGGATAAATTTATCGATTCTCGATATTTATCCCGTGTACTATATCGACTATTAATATCTCAAAAATATCGACTTTTCACAAAAATGCTATTCTCGCGAGTGGTAGATATAAAAATATGTCCACAGATGAACTTGTGTTCATGTGTATAGAAAGTATAATGATAATCCCGATATCGCAATGTTGCGTGTCGATCGCTAGGGCTTGATATTTATCGATAGTGATATTGCGAGAATAACAAAAAACAACACGACTCGATATTCGCTATGTTTTCTCGATATTTATCTACTATGATATTCATATCACTGCACGAGAATCGCCGTCCAGTTCCTCAGAACGCGCTGTTGTGCACTTTCTGGTACCCTTAGTTCCCCATTCCAACCTGGCACCCCACGTGCATGATAAAAGTACTATTTAATACACTGGCCTGCAAAGATATACTTTCGACACAAAAAGGACAAAATTAAACTCTTTTTTGAGAGTTTAATTTTGCACATAAAAACTTCATACTCAGTTACCTTCTTTAAGATATGGCTGAAAAAAACTTTAAAATAAAAATAAATATAATATTTGTATTTTTGCATGGCTGCATTTTACACCCTGCTTCTTACAGAATTTATTAGTTGCATTGGTTGGAATTGAGATATCGGCTTGGCTGTTTCTGCAAAAGACGCGCAGTGCGAAAAAAGTATGGCTGTGTTTAAAACTCATTTTTGATAAAAAAAAAAAAAAAAGTGCCACATTGCTTAACTAGTTCCAATTGGAATTAGTTATGCAGAAAGCAGCCATGTGGCACTTTTTTTTATTTCAAAATTATTATTCGAATTACATTTTTACTGCTATTTTTTTGTTCCTATTTTTATTGATCGATGAGTCTTGTTGTAAAAGCTAAGTAGACAATCAGCACATAAACTTATTTATATAATCTCATTCGGTAATATTCTAATTGAGGGATGTAGAACAAAGTCGCCACTGTCCAGCTGAGGTCAAAATGAAACTGAGAATGCCATCTTGTGTACATTTTATGAACTAATAATGGCATTGTTTAAGTAGACATTCAATGTTGGCACTGTTCCATAGAAAATAGCACCTAAAATGTCAGCTTAGATTAAAAAATGACACTGTCCTGTGTATATTAAATTTCAAAACTGCTATTGTCCAAAGCGGCCAATGAGCGGACCACATTTCGACGCTAACAATATGGCCGCGCTTCAGTTTCTTCATCAAAATAGTGGCAGAGTTAAGCCGTCTGCACACCGGTCGCGGGGCGTGCGCGGTTGGCGGTCCCGCGCAATCTGTAACGTATGGGATTGTATGGAGGCCTTCACACCGAGCACCCGCGCGGGACCCGCGCCGCGCGCCGCCCGCGCACGCCACCCGCGTCGACAAGAGCGCCGCACCCGCGCGGGTCACGTGCTCCTTCGGTGTTACTAGTTTTGCTTATGGTTCCAGTGTTTTCATTAGGATAAAATCAATGAACTACTAAATATTGGTAATCAGTTTTCTTATTTCATTCTTCACAGTATGCAGTAAAGTCTGATTACTTTTTAATAACGTATATTATTATAATAATACATTTTAGTAGTGGTTATATATTAGGTCCTTACATATGATATTGGCGTTTTGTATGGGAGGAACAAAAAGTCGAATATTTTTTAATATAATATATTTAATTAATCAAAGTATAAACCATTATTTTCTATGCACTTTTGCCATCTCATAGGTAGTTCATTGATCCCTTTACTAAAAAAACCAGTCGGACGGGAATCAATAAAATCTTTGAAGGCGATTTGGACTGCCCCATCGGAGTTGAATTTTTTCCCTTGCAAGAAGTTATCCAAATTTCGAAAAAAATGGTAATCTGTTGGAGCAAGGTCCGGGGAGTACGGAGGATGTCTTAGACTTTCCAATTGAAGCTCTTCTAATTTAGTAGCCGTCTGTAGCGCAGTGTGTGGTCTAGCGTTGTCGTGAAGCAGCAGTGGCGTGGAGCGATTGACCAGCCTAGGTTGTTTAGCCGCTAGCTTTTCCATCATGGTTTGCAATTCCTGACAATAGACATCAGCCGTAATAGTCTGGCCAGATTTGAAAAAACTGTCATGAACAATACCGGCACTAGTCCACCAAACGCTTACAAGTAACTTTTTTGGGGTTAATTTTCGCTTGGGGCAGGATTTGGCTGGCTGGCCAGGATCTAACCATTGCGCTGAGCGCTTCCGATTATCGTAAAGAACCCATTTTTCATCACAGGTAATGATTCGGTTTAAAATACCTTCATTATTGTGCCGGTTTAGTAATGTAACGCAGCAGTCGACGCGCGTTTGCCGGTTTGTTTCAGTCAATTCGTGAGGTACCCACCTTTCAAGCTTTTTAATCTTCCCAATTTGCTTCAAGTGAATTAAAACAGTTTTATCACTAACATCGCAGCCTGCAGCTAACTCGGACGTGGTTTGCGATGGATCCGCTTCCACAATAGCCTTCAACTCTTCATTATCAACTTGAGTCTCAGGCCGTCCACGGGGCTTGTTCTGCAGGTCGAAATTTCCAGAACGAAAACGTTGGAACCAAAAACGAACTGTGTTTTCTTTTGCAACACGACCGCCATACACATCATTCACCCTTCGAGTTGTTTCCGCAGCACTAGTGCCACGGCGGAACTCGTACTCGTAAATAATGCGATATTTAAGGTTTTCCATTTTGTAAAATGAGTGACGCAAACAGAAAAAAACAGAAGAAAAAAAACAAATGAATGACGATCATCGAAGCACAAATACATGAGTCTATAGCTGTACAAATTTGAATTTGGAATTCCTTACCAAAGAGGAGAAATTCGTGATTAAAGTGGCCAGTACGAAAAACGCCAATTTCATATGTAAGGACCTAATATATGAGCCGTTTGGTGTAGACGTTGGGTCCGTGGGGATCGTGAGCTCATCGTATTTTCCAAAGCTTATTAGAGCGCTTGGTCAATGCGACGTGTTATCTAAATGATGGCTTCTATTTGGTTCGACGAATAAGCATTGCATTCTAATGGGGCAATGCCGCCATCTGGTATTGGGCTGCCTGTGAGTGTGCAATGAATTGTAGGTTGTGTAAATGCTTTTATTGTAATAACTGTAGTATTTTATTAATAAAGGCAAACCACCGGTTTAAAAAAGAAACTTGGTAAGGTTACTTATTAAATACAGAACAAACCAATAATCTCTACAAATTCGAGTTTTTTTCACCTTTTCCGTTACTAGTCTAAAATAGTTATTTTTCGTTACTCTCTGAGGTCCATGTTCACCTTTTTTTTTCTTTTTTTTTTTATGCTTGATAGGTTAGCCTCTGACCACTATCTCACCTGATGGTAAGTGATGGTGTGGTCGAAGATGTTGCTCAGGCTAACCTAGAAGTA
The DNA here is from genome assembly GCA_963890685.1 of Plagodis pulveraria. Lineage (NCBI taxonomy): Eukaryota > Metazoa > Arthropoda > Insecta > Lepidoptera > Geometridae > Plagodis > Plagodis pulveraria. The sequence continues at coordinate 3,695,884 of OY982979.1, read as the reverse complement.
CTGGCTCTCAAGGACAGCTGTCGGAACACACCGTTAGGTGCTTGGCGACAGATTTTCTACTTGAGGATGGTAGCTAGCCAGGCGGGCATTCGCAAAATGCCTTACCACCATGCTATAACGACTGCCATCCTAAGACAACAACCGGGACCGACGGCTTAACGTGCCCTCCGAAGCACGGAAACGCTCAGTAGTAATGTCACTAGCGGTCACCCATCTCATGACCGCGCGCGACGTTGCTTAACTTTGCTGATCGGTTGAGAACAGCTAAGTAAACTTCGCTACGAGCGCTTCAAAAGTAGTTTTGTAAAAAACACGGTCAAATGCATCAAGAGTTCTTTGCCACGACACAATATGAAATTTGAACAGTTGATTTACTTATATTACTTCGGGACCTTACTTCTTGACAAGTTTAATGATTTTAAGTCAACGGGAGGTATCAAGAGTTTCTATAATAGAATATGTTTCGACGTTATACTCTATAGTTTTTTCTAAGTACTGATAAAAAAAACAGAGTTAGTGCAGCAGAGGAATGTAAACTAAAACTAAGCGACGTCTTGCAACAAACTACAGTTCTTACTCAAAATATTAGCAGTACTCGGAAATATTTTGAAGATTTCCTAATATTTTTGGCAAGCAGTTTTTACCGGATAATATAATTCTAACTGAGTGTTGGCTTGATGAAACCTCTCAGCCAATTAACCTGAACAACTACAATTATTACTCGTCCACTCTCTTTAGAAACCAAAACGGTGGCCTAATAATTTTTTCAAAAGATAATCTGAGCATAGATTTTTTTTTTATGCCTGATAGGTTAGCCTTTGACCACTATCTCACCTGATGGTAAGTGATGATGTGTTCAAAAAGTCATATGAACCTCAATTCAATGATGCAAATTGTCTGATTGTACAACTAGGATCGAAACTCAGTATAATAGCGATACATCGCTTCCCCTCTGTTAATGACACAACAGATTTTTTTAACTCCTTAGAAAGCGTCATCTCAGCTACCTCAACAGACTCCTGTATTATAACAGGAGATATTAACATCGACATAAAGCCGTCCACTGTCGATCGAAAAGCTCCTGAGTACCCTAGAACTTACTACTTTCCACGGATTTATTCCAGGACATGTGTTGCCTACGCGAGGTCGTAACTGTTTAGATCATAGTTTGATCCAATCTAAAAAACCTAGTCGCGTAATAGTATGTAATTCAGACATTACTGACCATGACACCGTTTTGACTGGGATTCTTACTGGTGTTAATAACTTTTTAGAAAAAAACACCTGCAAAACCCAAGCTTTATTCAAAAACAAACATTGCTGATGTTGTTGCTCGTCTTGAGCAAATAAATTGGCAAAGCTTTTATAAAGTGGAAGACGTTATTGATGCGACCCAACTACGCTCTGGTTTTTAATTCGAGATCATAAATGTCAACAAAGGTGTTAACCGTGCAAAAAAAATACAAGTAGGTACTTAGTAATTATACTAATTTTAGAAACAGGTGGAGCATTTAATTTAAAAAATATATTTTATGGTATAATTAATTACATTAGTATTAAACAATATCCATCCATAACCATCCCAACCTATCCATAACCATCTTGGATGATAAATAAGTAACCTATATTCAAACTACTTTATACTTACAAACTCGGTTCGGTACCTCTCCGCAGGTATAACATCCTATTGGGATAAGTACCCAAATATTGTTATGTATATTCCTTATTATTTTGTCGTATGAACCTATTTTGTCGTATACTTAATATTTTAGTTTAGACCTACCTAAATAGTAGAATACTACAATGGTATACTGTACGTGCGGAAAAATAGGCGGGCCCGCGCCTCACACGCGCCGCCATTTTGGCATTCGGTGTGAAGGCCACCGCGCTGCTCACGCCCCACGCCCGCCACGCCACGCTACCGCCCCGCGTTAGGTGTGTGTAGGACTTTAAGGTCCAAAAGTGTCAATGTCCATCAGTTTAGGTACAAATACGACACTATCCACAATTGAGAAACAGATATGCCACTGTCCGAACCCAATTATTAAAAAAAAACAGTATTTTTGTACAATAACAGGACATGGTGAATAATTATTGTTCACAAAATGTATTATGACCTAAAATAAAAAGAAATGGTGGGCGAAATATCATAGAAGAAACTGTAAGCATCTTTCTATCTGATGGCTTAGCTAAAAAGTCTGGACAGTGAGACCAATTCGAGATTAGTTCGATTTTAACTAAACTATAACTTAATCAAAAATAATTTTCCGTGAAAATAAGCCGAATTATAGTCAAACTGTATTCTATTTTATTCGAAGAACAAGTGAAGTGACCATAGCGAAAAACATTAGAGTCGAGAGATCCTCAATGACCGATTGTATTTAAAATTATAAATCGATATCATAATGACTGATCATATAATCTGTTTAGCAAAATACTGATTGTAAAAAGAAGGATATTTTTTTTATTATTGCTATATAATCAAATTTACGAAATTGGCGTTATATTATATATATATATTGGAGTTTTCGTATGGTTTTTTCTAGACATATTAGTTTTAATGGCAAAGCTCTCTTAACGTGGGCGTACATGTGGGTATCGGACAAATGAGAAAACACAAATGACTAAAAAACACTTGGTTCATCGTAGCCATTAGAGTCGTTGCCTTGGAGAAACTTCTCTTATCTTGTGATTCCGGTTAGGTTACCTCGTCATTATTGTGGTACCTCCACTATCACGATGGCATCCAAGGTTCTGTTATCGTCTGGCATCATCATGATCACCTTTGATAACACGTGGCATGGTGAAAAACTATTATAGAATCTATGAAATAAGATCAACTTCTAATCTTATAGGCTTGTGCCAATATCTTCCAATCATAAAATCACCGTTTCGTAATAGGATCGCACTGTATGTAGACTGATTAGTTCACAGTCCTCACTTCATATGTTAACTGTCATAGGTTTCACTACATAGGTGGTGCCTGTTCCGATGGTTGGTAGAAGAGTGCTGAATCAATTGCAGTGTCTAATGAAGTTAGTACCACTGACTGAAATGACACTGACAAATCTTAGTGTTGCCAGTCTCGTAGAAAACAAACTCCAGTTACCCAATTGGTGTCTTTAAACGTTAGTTATTTGATGGCTTGATAGATGAACACTGAGAAGAGCCCAATGTGTTGCAATCTGTGTTACCTACCACCCCAAAGTGGAAAATCTGTCACCAAGCACCTAACAGTGCGTTCCGGCAGCAGTTCTTACGATCCAGTAAAATTTTAGGCACATGAGACTCAACACTGCGCCCGTCACCCTGAGATGACGGGCCCTGTGCAGTTTGTAACTTGTGACTCAATGCATCTGTTATACCACTTAACATCAGGTGGCCCTCGTGTTTGTTCCGTCAAAATCACAATAAAAAACTAACTACGTTACTAAACTAAGTAGAATGGATACTGGCTCTCAAAGACAGCTGCAGAAACACACAGGTGCTTGGTGACAGATTTTCCACTTGAAGATAGTAGTTAGCTACGCAGGCATTCTGCCTCAAAGCAAAATGCGCTCCCACCATATTGAAATGACATGCCATTCTAAAATGACAACCAGGACCGATGACTCCGGTTCCCCTCAAAGCACGGAAAAACTCACTTTTATTTGTAGTAAATGCCACTAAAAACTATCCATCCAAACAACTCAACCACTTAACTCAGTTTTTGCTTAAGAATGATTTTGTTAGTTCCACTACAGTTTGTATTTTACGATGTTTTGAGAATGCTGGCCGCAAACCTCATCTAGTAATTATTAACCATATGATCATGTGGTGCAAAAGCTATCTTGATATAAAAAAAACTGTCTGCAATCATTTTATTCGATTCGATTCGACGCTCATCGATTATTCTCTAGAATATCTCTGGTAAAATAAACAAGAAAGCTTATTTTAATCTTGGCCATTAAAATTTAATTAGTTCAACTTAATCCGAATACCAAATAATGGATCTGACAGGACTAAGACCAATTATAGTTAAGTTTTAATCAAGTTCGTGATATGTAATCGACCCCAAATTGTCGACTTTGTTTTTATACCCCTCAATTATGAAATGAAATACAGACTTTTATTGGCATATTTTATTTGCATACTTCTTTAAGAAAATTAAAAAGGTAAATTAAAGCATTATTCTTGCAACAAAACAATGCTTTAAAACATTTTTTTAATTATTAAAGTACAATGTGTCCCGACCAAGGAGGTTTCAATTCAATTCAAGTACACATTATCTGTGGTGAGCGCTGGTTCCGAGCTATAGACCATTATCAGACTTTTTACATTTTGGCGCTATTTCAAAATATAAAGATGTGGGTGCTGCTGTGTGGATTCCTAGACATAGAATAATTATAAGTAACAAATGTCCGTCTATTTCATCAGTATTTACTGGTGAAGCTGTAGCTATCCTAGAATCTATACTGTATATTAAATCTCATAATCAAAGCCATAATTTTTACTGATTCAAAGAGTTGCCTCCAGGCAATTACGGCTAATCAATTTAGATCTAAATCAAGATTTCCCATAATATTAAAGATTAAAGAAGCGCTCTATTCCTGTTACCAAAGCGGGTTAAGTATAATTTTGACATGGATACCAGGCCATATAGGCATCCCAGGAAACGAGACTGCCGATTCGTATGCTAAACAGGCTTCCACTCTTGGTAATGAGGATCACTATAAAATTTACTGTCACGATCTTACTCTAACTTCTGAAACCCAGATGCGTCGGGCGTGGGATAAATTATGGCAACAATCCAGAACCATTAAAGGTAAATTTTATGGTGAATTACAAACTTTTATACCAACGAGACCATGGTTTTTCAAATTTAAAAAAATGGACAAGAGAACTACCTCTATCATTTGTCGCCTGCGGTTGGGTCACTCGTGTACCCCGGTATTTTTGGCTAAAATCCGAATACGAGACCACTCATTATGTGAGTGTGGCCTGGATGATGGTAATACGGATCATATATTTTTTGACTGTACAAGGCTGAGTTACTCTTTGTATAACAATCTTCCCCCAGATATCCCTCTCCCTGTTAACTTCAATAGTCTATTGTCACTTGTATTTACTCCATATGTATATATAATTGGTAAATGTATATCAATTAATAAAATTAAGCTTTGAATAGCCTGATGGCGTGTATTCTAGATGTATGTTTAAGTATATATTATAATGTAGTTAGATATTGTATTACTTATATATGTTTGATCGTATGTCATATGTTTTCCTATTTTATATAACAAGTTATCCTGAAAAATCAAGTAACCGATCACATTTTATTAATACCGATCAGTCTCTTTCGTTTGTTTCCACTCTATCCGTGCGACTCGTCATTGGCGAAATTGTGGCAACACCACAGAAGCCACCCAAAAAAAGAAGTTGAAGTTGACTTTTTACATTTTGGCGCTATTTCGTACATACGAATTTGAGTAATATTTTGTTGGATAAAAAAATTATTTAATGTAGCTACCTATAGCCATGAGATTAAATAAAGTAATGTATGCAACTGCATATAATTAGGTATTAAAACACTCGTGTAATCTTATTTTGAAACTCGCCTGCGGATCGTTGCAAAAAACTACACATGTTTAATACCCTCTAATATGACAGTTGCATAAACTACAACTGTTGTACCTACTATTATCGTGCCTCTCTCTATTGCACCTTAATAATGTGCTAGGATCATGACTTTTCTGGTACTAGGCATCAGTGTGCGTCGTACTGCAAGAATGGGGGGTGTGACGTTACGAACGGTCCAGAAGGTGAAACGAAAATACGCAGAGACTGGAAACCATTTGAGGAGACCTGGTGATGGCAGACCCAGGTGTACCAGTGCCCGAGAAGACCGTTATATATATATATATTTTTTTTAATGTTGTCAGGTTTGCTATAACGCCTGCTATGCGGATTACATTACAAAATCACAAATATAAACAACTTTACTCATTTGAGGGATTCGAACCCGCGTCCATCCACCCCTTGAGCCGGGGTATGCTGTAACCTATTGAGCTAACATGACATGACGTCATAACTCAAATCTTTCCTATCGTTCTTTAACCATCATTAGTTCTTTAACTATTAAAATAATCGTATTGGGATGGATCCATCCCAATCCGATGGTTAGAGCATACCCCGGCTCAAGGGGTGGATGGACGCGGGTTCGAATCCCGCACATGAATTAAATTTTACCTATCGTATATTTGTGATTTTGTAAGACCGTTATATTGTTTTCACTGTGTTGAGATATCACCACGTGACAGATTTTGAAGCAGTGATGGCTCAGTGGCAATGGCTATGGACTGCCACGCAGCAGGTCCATGGTTTGAATCCCGCCGCGAGCTTGAGCTTCACCGCATGGTGGAAGGGCTTTTTGCTAATGCCCGCCTGACTAGCGACCATCCTCAAGTAGAAAATCTGTCGCCAAGCACCTAACGGTGTGTTCCGGCAGCAGTCCTTGAGAGCCAGTGAAATTACAGGCACATGAGACCTAACAACTGTCCGTCTCAGTGTGACGGGCACAGCGCAATTAATCGTTGACGAAATGCGTCTATTATAGGCAGAGGTTAGTCCACTTAATAACAGGTGGGCCTCGTGCTTGATCCGTCACAAAAAAATAAAACAATAATATACAAATTTTCAGAACTGTAACTTAAAAAACATAGGACTTTCATACAAACGTTTTAAACCTACTAGAATTCTAAATATGATTACCTACATGCACATTACACAATCGCGTGCAAAGCTAAAATCACATTGACAATTAGGAACACAAAATGTTTGTCCCGGACGGGAATCGAACCCGAGTCCTCCGATTTCGCGCCGGATGCCTATACGGCCACCAGAACGTGCTTGTTCGAGCCGAAATTTTGTGCTCCAATTTAATTTAGTCAATGTCTCGCGCCGTCCCCTGATCTAACTGTGAACTTGCCGGCCCGTTTTCCATACAAACGTCTTAGGGTGATCACTCCCTTATTTGAGGATTTAGGGCCAAAATAAAGCATAATACCGATTGATCTCGTCATTATCTAGGCTTGTATGATGCCGAAATTTTAATAAAATAATAGACTTGAGAATTATGAGCCTCAAAACATTTTCATGTCATGTTTTCGAGGCTCATAACTTACAACTTAATTCTCTCTTTAAATTTTGGCATCATACAAGCCTAGATAATGATGATATCAATCGGTACGATGCTTAAGTCTGGACTTAAAATCTCAAATAAGGGAGTGATCACCCTACGTTTGTATGGAGAAGTGACCGGCCAGTTCAACCTTAAACCTCAATCAGACTACTTCTTGCTTTTTTCAAACACTTTTTGCATTCAAATAACTGAAAATATCTAACCCGACATTATTCTAGATGTGATGACCTACCAAATAAAACATCTCATTAGGTATTAATATATTTTATTCAATAAAAGATTTAATTAAATGACATAATATAAATTTAGAAAAAATATCATTTATATTGATGATGAAAATGAAATGAAATAATTTAAATGTAATGTGTAATTGTGTGTAAATATGTAATCCTAATATCATTATTGTTTATGTTGTTTTAAATTATTTCAAATTAAATTAATGTTTGCATGCCACAGTTTGGCAAAATGTACTAGGCGCACTTTGCAAATCACTGTTCCATCCTTTGTACCTACATTTTATGCGAATAAACGATATTCTATTATATTTATATCACATTTCTTATATAAAAATATAACAAAATTTCTTAACAAAAATATACTTAACTTATATATACTATAACTTATATATGCACCATGGTAAGTATATTAGAATTGTCGACCTCCATCGTGACCTGAAAATGGATGTCGTTGTCGATATAATAAAAAACACGCAGAAGCTTACGAACATTGACTTCACCACCACCAGCTCCTTGACAACACAGACATAGTGAGAAGGCTAAAAAGGACAAAACCTTTTGAGTTAGTGTAGTTGAGTGTCAGTGATAAGTAGTGAAGTGAGTGCTCCATATAAAGAACACAAGAACACATAGTGTCTTCCCCTTAATAGAGACAATAAGATAGGTGTTGATGGACACATTCTTAACTTTACTCTATTTAGCAGTTTAGGTCAAGCTAAAATTACTCATTAGTCCGTATTGTTGACTAGATTGTAATATAATGACGTACTAAGTACATCATTAGAAAATATATATATATATACTATCAAATATTATCGCTATCAAAAACAAAAATATACTATCTGAAACAGGCCCCGAGGGCTTAAAAATAATGACTACTTTAAGGGCCTGTTTCAGATATTAATAAATAAAACACTATCTTTGCGTTTCACATCATCGATTTAGTCTATCCATCGGTTAAAGCTTGAAACGCGCTGCATGTTAACTGTAATTTTTTTCAATCAGTTATTTTATGTTCTGGGTTATATAACCGGAACTTACTCGAACATTCTGAAACAGGCAGTTAAAGTACAATTCATTATTTTTTAATAACATGCTACTAACTTACATTACCTACACAGATAATAAGTAGGTACTAAGTAATTGTAGTTATAAAAAATATATTAATTTTTAATGTAAAAATACAGTGTTATCAAAAATATGCTTATAACAGTCATAATTTGTAACCATGTTACATAAATACAAAACAGATAATTTTAATAAGTAGGTAAATATTTATAACTTATTATTTAAATGAGTATATAAAGGCATATTTGTAGAGTTAGTAAAAAATATAACTATAGTAAGAAAATATACTATATTATGTACATAATCTTAAGAGATAGTACCATAAAAATAAAATGGATATATTAATTTAAGCAAGTCAAGTCGCCGCAAGCAGCCAGCCAAGTGTGGGCATTTTGGCAAATTCCACCTTAACAGTGGAGGCTGTGTTCAGCAGTCAACAATCAGTCTATGTGCCATAGTTGGTATACCAACCGATTGATCAGGCCATACTATAAAGACCATTATTTTTGACCTTGCCGTGCATTATTGTCCTGAGACGAATTACTTAGCATTCCATGGATTCACCATGCGGTTGCCGGGTCCATAGCGTTGCAGAGAAAGAGGCCCAAATCAAGGTGTCTGGGACTTGCAACCCAAAATAATAATATAGTGGTATATGCGAGGTCCATCATGTCTTCCTCTTCTAAGCATGACAATATTAAATCCTATAATAACTGGAATGCCAGCAAACTTTAGAAGCAGTGATAGCTCAGTGGCATTGGCTATGGACTGCCGTGCAGCAGGTCCATGGTTTGAATCCCGCCCAGAGCTTGAGCTTCATCGCATGGTGGAAGGGCATTTTGTGAATGCCCGCCTGGCTAGCGACCACCCTCAAGTAGAAAATCTGTCGCCAAGCACCTAACAGTGTGTTCCGGCAGCAGTCCTTGAGAGCCAGAAAATTTACAGGCTAATGAGACCTAACAACTGGACATCTCAGTGTGACGGGCACAATGCAATTCGTCGCTGACGAAATGCGTCTGTTATAGGCAGAGGTTAGTCCACTTAACATCAGGTGGGCCTCGGGCTTGTTCCGTCACAATAACATAAAAAAAAAAAAAAAAAAAAAAACGCATTTATTGGTTGGGCATTAGTGAAGCGCTCTTAACTCTCACATGTTCAGCCCGACTGTCAATAAGTACAATAAGTTACGTAGTCTTGCAATCTCCAAGTGTCACCTGAAACGGTGGTTAGGTGAGTAATGATTCTATTTTGAAAAAATATACATACACGTATCACAAATAGGTAGTGAAGCTTAGAATATTTTGACATTTTAGTTTTTCTATTACGATAGATGTTTTAATGTTTTTTCCCTAGTGGTCTTCGTACTAGTCGATACGTGTGTCAGCGAGATTATTCTAAAACAACGTTATTTACTTCTAATTTGTGTGGAAACTTTCAAATTCAAACTGATTTGTTAACACCTAACTGTTTTTATACCATTTAATCCCGGGAAGGTGGTAAGTTTTATGTTTTAACACCATTGTTTGTTTCGCCGATTCGCTTACTAACCTACAAGATGGAGGTCGAGGAGGTCCCGCCGAAACCCCCTGATCCACCTAATGACGCAATAATGAAAGAAACGCAATTTGCTTCCAAACGCCGTTTGGAACCAGATTCCGCTGAACAATCTAGTGCCAAAAAAACGGTGACGAGTGTGGATATGGCCGCAGCTTCTGTCCAAACATTGTACGTACACCCAAGCGTCGTAGTAGGTTCTCAGGCTTACTCAAACGTGGATCAAGGTCCCTTTATCGTGCATGTTTCCCGCGCCGAACCAGATCCTGCTGCAGGACTGACCATCCGCCCGATCAAATTTGGACAATTTCTGTTCAAAAATAGGATTAGCAATATATGTCCAGATGGTGTTAAACGCGTCGGCAGAAATAAAATTGCTGTAGAATTCCGTTCTCATTTAGATGCTAATGGCTTTATTGCAAACCCACTTTTAAGCCAGAATAAATATGTTGCTGTGATTCCTAACTACAACATCACCCGTATGGGTCTTGTCCGTGATGTCCCTGTGGATTTTTCAATGGAAGAGTTTGCAGAAAATGTAGACCTTCCCGTTGGATGTGGACACATTTTGAAAGCTCGTCGCCTCAATAGAAAAGTAATAAATGATGGCAAAGCTTCGTGGGTACCCACCCAAACTGTAGTACTGACATTCCGTGGTCAGATGTTACCGGAAAGGATTTTCTCTTTTCATACCTCCATGCGTGTGGAGGTTTACCAATATCCCACAATTCAATGCCTCAACTGCTGTAGATTTGGGCACATCAAAGCCCAATGTAGGTCAAAACAAAGATGCTTTAGATGTGCTCAGCCCCATTCAGGAGACTCTTGTGATGTCATAGAAAGCAACTCTACATGCTTGTACTGCTCAGGACGCCACTTTGCCTCCAATAAGTGCTGTCCAGAACAAAGTAGACAAATTTCCATAAAAAAGCTTATGGCAGAAGAGGGTATTTCTTACATGGATGCTGCTAACCGTTTACCTCAAGTTTATAAACGTTGTTATACAGAGGTGGCTCAGACCTCTACTAATCTCTCCGGACAATCAGAAATTCCCCCTCCCATGCACATCAACCCTACCGCTAGCACACACTCTTATACAAAAACTGTCTATGCCGCTCGTCCCCCTAGAGCCCCACTAGGAAAAACTTTCGACAAGGTGGCACACCAGGCGATTGTGGCAGAGGTCCCATCCGCTATGCCTAATGGTTGTGCTTTGCAAAACCCCCCCCCCACCGGTACCATCCCAAAATGAGAACCTTATACAACTTCTTCTCAAGATCATAGTTGATCTGATTACCCACAACAACACAGCCATACCGTCCAACGTTGCCAGCACACTTTCAACCATTACATCTCTTCTAGGTCAATATGGACCAGGTCAATGTTCTGCAATGGAACAGCCGAAGTCTGCGTCCAAAGACGCATGAATTAATTCACCTTATATCCAAGTTCCACCCGTCAGTCATTGCTGTCTCGGAGACATGGTTGGTGCCTGGCTCTCATTTCAGAGTCTCAGGTTACTCCTGCCTTCGGGACGACAGGGCTGACGGGTGTGCAGGATGCGCACTATTAATAAGACGCACCATCCCCTTTGCCCAAATCCCTCTCCCTGCCCATTCCTCTGATATTAACGTCACAGCTGTTAGAGCTTTTGATATTTCCTTTGTATCTATATATATCCCCCATCCTAATGGTTCCTTAATCTCTGATCTTTTATTGGTTATCTCCTCTATCCCAGCACCCATTCTTGTAATGGGTGATTTTAACGCCCATCATACCTCTTGGGGCTCCGGACAGTGCAACGCATTTGGCCATCTTTTAGTAGAAATGTTTGATGAGGCTAACCTATGTGTGATCAATGATGGTTCTCCTACTCGCAGGGTTTGACCGTCTCAGAATCCAAGAAGTGTTGTTGACCTCTCTGTCTGTTCACCTTCCCTTGCCTCTCTATTGACATGGCAGACATTAAATCTCTCGTTTGGTAGTGACCACTTCCCCATTTTAATCTCTATTCCTAACAGATCACTACCTGTGTCTAATTATACCCCTTCTCTCAAATACAGGCTTTCTGGTGTTAATTGGTCAGCATATTCTACATGTCTTGAGTCTAAAATTAATGTTTTTCCGCCTGTTAACTTCCTTGACCCTCTCCAATCATATTCAAACTTTGTTGAAGCGGTTACATCAACAGCTGACAACCTTTTTCCCTTGAAGAAGTCCCCTAAATTTACTGTTTCCACTCCTTGGTGGAATTCCGAATGTTCCAAAATTGTTAGAGACAGAAATGAGGCCGAACTTAACTATAATTTATCAATGACCATGCCTAACTTTCTCATATATCAGCATAAAGCAGCAAAATCAAAACGATCTCTTTCATTAAAAAAGAAGGGAGGTTGGATTCGCTTCTGCGAAAATTTATCCCCACGAACACCCTCTTCTTTAGTGTGGAAACAAATCAAGCGATTCAGAGGTTCATACACAGATCAGAATATCACTTCTAACGACCCATCGTCATGGGCTGAAGCCTTCGCTGATAAGCTGGCCCCCCCCATCAGTCCCTACTGCTGACTCTTTCCCAACTCCCCCTTGCCCTCTTCCCTCACTTGGTACATTTGATTCAGATTTTTCTTTTTCAGAACTTCAACTAGCTCTTGATGGGTTAGTTGATTCTGCCCCCGGAGTAGATGGCATCCCCTACTCCTTCTTAGTTAACGCTTCTTATAAATCTCAACAATATCTCTTAGACATAATAAATTCTTTTTATAATTCAGGCATCATTCCTGATGCTTGGAAGACACAAATCATAATCCCAATTCCTAAACCAGGAAAGACTTCGGCAGATGCTAGCAGTAGGAGACCTATTGCCTTGTCCTCCGTTCTAGCTAAAATAACGGAGCACATGGTCAAGCATCGACTTGAATGGATTGTGGAAAGTGCTGGTTTAATTGCACAATCTCAAAATGGTTTCCGAAAAGGTTATAGCACATACGACAGCCTAGGTATTTTAACAACAGATATCCATATTTCTTATCGTAAAAAAAGAATATTTATTGGGAGCCTTTCTGGATATAGTTTCGGCCTACGATAATGTGTGTCTTCCGGTGCTCAGGAATAAATTGTTCAAGCTGAATATCCCTGTGAAGATAGTACGCTTTATCAGCAACCTTCTTATGGAAAGGACAATCAAAATTAAATGTCAGGGCACATATCTCCCTAATAAAACAGTTTGGAAAGGCCTCCCCCAAGGGTCCGTACTGAGCCCGCTACTCTATAGCCTGTACAACCATGATCTTGATCGTACAGTATTACCCTACTGTAATATTCTGCAATATGCTGATGACTTGGCCCTTTACACCTCTGCTAAAACCATTGATGAAGCTGAATCACAATTAAACTCTGCCCTTTCCCATTTGAATGTATGGCTCACCGAACATGGGCTATCACTTTCTGCCCCCAAGTGTAAAGCTGTAGTTTTTACAAGGAAAAAAATTATCCCGCCCATAGAGTTAGTTGTCAATGACCAAATTATTCCACAAGATAGCAGTGTAAAGTTCTTGGGGGTTCTTTTGGACTCCAGGATGAATGGAGTGCCCCACTCTAATTATATCTCGAAAAAATGTGAAAAAAACATTAATATTTTGAGATCTTTATCAGGTGTATGGTGGGGTGCTCATCCTTTCACACAAAAGCTTCTGTACAATGCAATAATTCGTAGTCACCTAGATTATGGAACTTTCTTCATTGACCCCTGTAATAAATTATCACTTGCAATATTTTCTAAAATTCAATCGAAATGCTTAAGAATAATCCTAGGTGCAATGAAGTCCTCCCCAATCAACGCCATGCAAGTTGAATGTGTAGAACCACCTCTTCATTTGAGACGACAACTACTGTCAGATAAATTCTTTTATAAACTTGCCCAAAATTCCTCCCACCCTATTTTGCCAAGGCTCAGACAGTTGTTAACCCTAGTTGAATCTCAAGGCTATCGCTCCTTACATGATCTACCTTGTCTTCTCCGCAGTTTTAAAAAAATCACCTCTTTGCCTCACCCTACACTGCAATTACCAGCAAACCCCCTTTTCCTTCTCCCCTATGAAGCACTTATATACCAACCACCAGTACTCTTAGACTTTGGTATAAATAAAGATTCTACAGAGGCAGACCAATTATTTAGGATAAATATGTCCTCCTCTTATGATGGTTGGTCCCCTATATTTACTGACGCCTCTAAGAAGGAAATTGGCAGCCCAGTAGGTGCAGCTGTATGGATCCCTTTCTCCCGTATAATATTAAGTTTTAAATGCCCCCCAGTTACTTCTGTATTTACTGCAGAATCTATAGCTATCCTTGAAGCAATTTCATTTATTAAGTCCCATCACTTAAATAAAATAATAATATTTTCTGATGCAAAATCTTGTCTTCAAGCTATCCTTTCAAACCCTTTTCGTTGTAAATCTAGGTTTCCAACAATTTTAAAAATTAGGGAAGAATTATTCAATTGCAAGCAAATAGGAATTGATATAATACTAGCATGGATTCCAGGTCACAAAGGAATAGCTGGAAATGAGTCAGCTGACTCATGCGCAAGGCAGGCAATCCAGGTTGGAACATCTGATCATTTTAAAATTTACCTCCATGACCTATGTGCAACAGTAAAGCCTCAAATGAATATTGCCTGGGCTAAGGAATGGCAAATTTCTAAGACCACTAAGGGTATATTTTATAGCGATATCCAGACAGATATACCAGCAAAACCTTGGTTCTTTAAATTTCGAAATGCAAGCAAAATTCCAACTTCAGTAGTATGTCGACTTCGGTTAGGACACGCATGTACTCCCGTTCATTTGGCCAAAATTCGGGTCAGGGATCACTCCTTGTGCGAATGTGGTTTGGACGAAGGAAGCATTAACCACCTCTTTTTTGAGTGCCAGAAGCTGCGGCTATCACTCTATGATATCCTCCCTCATGAGATCCCCCGTCCCACTTCCCTAAAATCTCTCCTCTCACTTTGTCATACTCCTTTTGTGTACCTCCTATGTAAATTTATATCTTATAATAAGATAAAATTATGATTTATATTATTTACTAACTTAATATATTATATATAGATATATATATTTGTTATTTTTCTTACAGACATCATAGCTATATATTTTATTTTTATGTGTAGATAGAGCTGTGCTTATGTGATGTTTTTATTATTGTTTTAGATTATAAAATCTCTTGAATTTGGAAGCCAGCATTTGGATACTCCCATAAAACCATACCGTACCTACATTTGCAACAGATTATTCTCCGTCACTTGTCGGTCTAGTACACTCAGCACATGACATTGGCAAAATTGCGATATCGCTCAGTCGCAGAAGCCATAACCAAGAAAAGAAGAAGATGTTTTAATATGAATCGTAATAGATCAACAAGTATTTTATATATGATATAAATACTTATCATATTAATGAGCTACCAAAACGCACAGTTTACTGAAATCTCTACACGATATAGTCGCATCTCTCCCAAAAGACAAAAGTGCCTACGATCTTGATTCGCGGCTTCAATTCCATAGACAATTTATGATAGTGCACAGTAAAAAAATCTATAACGCATAGTACTTATAGAACTTACTGTGCTGTGGGAAACAAACATACCTAAAGACTACGCAATAAAAACTAACAAATATTATGACTTTAACAAATTAAGTAACCAAAAACAGTTATGTGATTAATTTATATGCTGTAGAAGTCGGAGCAAGGGGTATACCAGAGAAATCCCTATATAACATACTAAAAGACCTTGGCCTATCAAGAACAACCGTAACTTCCATCCTAGAACATGTATCCAAGGCGGCATTAGTAGAATCTTACCAAATTTGGTTGGGCAGGGGTGGAGGCCCTAGCGGTGAAAGGGAGCATTGATTACATCATAAAGCAGCCCCTTAAATCCCCTCACTCACAGGGTTGCAAGTCCCATGCACATTGACTTGGGCCCCTTCCTCTGCAATGCTATGGAACCGGCACCTGCATGGTGAATCCACGGAATGCTAAGTAATTCATCAAATACTATATGTTCAAGTCACAAAAGAGTTAAAATTATTTATATAGACTAACAGTTACGGAGATTCTTTGTGTACGATGTTCCATGCTCTCTTTGAAATAACACCATTTCCTTTCCAATTGATGAGAAGAGCTGATGAAGACATTTGTTTACTTATTTATAACAAGATGTTCCGCAATTTGTTTGAAAAGTTCCATTGATTTCATTTCCTCCCAACCCTTAGTTTTGATTATCTCTTCATCATTGTTGGTACTGATGAACTCGAAGCACGTCTTTTTTAAGTTTGGTGCACAGTACATGTCTGCGACTTCTAAAGTTTTAATCACATTTTCAACTGTCAGCTTCTTGTGTAAGGCAAACTCGCAGTGTGTCTTCAGGTTATAAAAATCTGCAGCTTTAAGAAGTTCTTCAGGAATTTGTTCTAGCTTCGTAGTATTGTCTGTGTACATATAAGTAATCAGTGCTTGTAACACATCAATGTCAAATGGAGATTCCACAATGTTGGTTAATTTTTCAACCATTTCATATTCAAAATGGGCTCGGAAGACTGGACTACGTGTAGCCAGAACTAATTTATGCGAATTTATTTCAACACCATCATTCGATTTAATTATTACATCAGAAAGAATGGGATTGTTAAGCAAATATTCAAAATCATAATTTAGTTGAGCCAAGGTAGTTTTCTTAATTTGTTGTGGGTTACTATCATCGGGGGTGCTATTATGTACTGTGAACACAAATTCAAGTTTCACATCGACAGGATCGTAAATGTTTTGCAAGTTGAAAGCTTCCATTTCTTGCCCAAAGAAATTCCATCTGTTAGCTTCCACCCACTCTGTACCTTGCGAAATTGTATGCTTTGTTGGAGCAAAACATTCGTCTGCCACAACCGAATAGTTACTTAGAGATTGAGAAAGAAATACAGTGAGTTTACGATGAACACATATTCGCCTTGGGGCTAAGTAGTAAAGCTCGATCAATTCACTTTTTCTGCCATAAATCTTCATTCGCAATCTGAGCTTATCATTTTCGTCAAAATCTGCAACATCGTATATATTCGTACATATATCCCGAATTGAGGGATTTTTTAAAAACAAATTAAACCCGGGGAAAGTCCAGGTTACTCTGATTTCTAATTTATCACTCGACGACGGTTTTACGTAAGCGTACTCTATATTATACAAATCTGCAGCTTGACTCGTCATTTTGTATCCAACTAGGTAATACCTATTATTTTAATTTAAATCACACAAAATTATCAATTTATTTATAATAGCCGATCAATGTTAAAAGATTACAGCACTAAGCAAGGGTTACAGAATTTACAGAAGCGCGGGACTCTTTCCTGAAAAGTCAGATTTTCCGTGATTTTTGGCAATAAGCACCCCTCGTGCGTCCAATCTGTCCACCTCCTATGACGAAATCGTCCAAACTGCTCACGTTTTTTTATCCCGCGACGCCCCGTAACGTTTTTTTGTAGTACTAAGTAGTTTTCCATTACCTAAACATGTCACCCTAACATCCCCATACCCCAATATATTACCTATACCATACAAAAAATAACATTTTCATACATTTAGTTTGAGTGGATCAAACAGCGAATAAAAATATATTTTTCCAGATTTTGAGGTATTTTGTTTTTTAATCGAGTTTATTTGTGGCAGTCTCCAATCAACATATAAACTTCTTGGTACCAATGCAATCCTCATCATATTCTCTTTACGGGAAAAGAAATGAAAATAGACCTTTTCATGGAAAATTTTACAGGAAAATGGGTTTGAACAGACGACGAAAATGGCGGGAAACGGCATTTTTTATATATATTTTTTTTTTTTTTTCCGAAACTATTCCACCTACAACTTTGTTTTTTTTTTTAATGTGTGTATTTATTATGGTTCTTTACCCATGAATAATACCAGATTGTAAGGATAAATATTTTATAAGTAGTAACGAGATTAAAACAACGCGATTTTTTTAAGAATTTTGGCGGGAAAACTGTACATAAGCGGATTTTATTTTTTTTCTCAAAAACTATACCACCTACGAATTTGGTTTTTCTTTTGATATGATTATTCAGATGTAATCTATACACCTGAATTATTTCAGATGTTTAGGTTTACAGGTTTAAAAGTAGTTACGAGATTATTTATTACGTAAATTTCGATCGGTGAGTGTTTGCGCGGCAAAATGCATCGAGTGAAAGTTATTTTTTTTCATTTCATGATTTGAGTAACTTCTCGTTACCATGGAGTAATGCGGTTTTTTTTGTTGTATAGCCAATGATAGTAGCTTACTAACAACGTTTAAATAATAACGATCGGATAAATACAAGCTTTACACTAAACCTTTTTTTTAGACCACCGGAATTCCAGCCGTAACAAAAACAGGGGTCAAATAAAAAATCTATAAAAAAAAAAGTTATCAATCCTTATCCTTTTAATTTCTTTTAACATCGTTATTGACTTATTGCCTATACAAATGCAAAATTACAGCTTTCTAGGTTAATTACTTTAGAAGTAGTTACGAGATTATTTTTAAATGACATTACACTATACAAAATTTTGGCGCCAAAATGTAATTTGAGCTGGTTTCAGATTTCATATCAATTTTAAACATACTTTCTGTTATATCAGAATATTATGGATTTTTTCTCGCATAGCCAAGGATCCATCCTCACGAAAACCGTTTGAATTATGAAAATCGAACTTACGCAGATTTTATGGTGAATATGTAAACACGACTATTAACCGCTAACCGGCAGGCCGGTTGGGACACATAAGAGAAAATCCGGCAGGCCGGAGGATACGCGCCTAAGGATATCTAAAAATATCAAGAGAGAAAAGTAGGTAATAAATACCGGGAAATACCACCTCAAAGGATTTATCAGTTTTTTTTTTGTGGCAATTGTCAAAATTACATTTGTGCCAGTTTCACGTCAAGAATTGGGGATTCTGCGTTCGGAAATCATACCGAGTAAACTTGTGGGAGTGATTTTGCGTTTTTATTCAGTTAATTCTAAAGATTTTAATTTTTTCTCTACCTTGCCCCTAGAAGCCACTAAGTCATTGGATTCTTGTCCCAATGTAGCAGAAACTCTGTTAAAACATAATTTTCCAAGCAAATCACCGGACTTTTCTTTCAGACACACCACAAGATTTGAAATTATAAAAACATTTCAAAGTTTAAACATAAAGAGTACTGAAGACTTGTGGGGTATGTCAGTAAAAGTGGTAGAGTCTATAATTTACATTATTGCACCATATTTAGAAACAATATTCAATCTGTGTGTCGATAGTGGAAACTTCCCCGATTTAATGAAACAAAGTAAAATCACTCCAATTTTAAAGTCGGGGTCTACATCTGACCCTTGCAATTATAGACCTATTTCCATCTTACCTGTTCTGAGTAAAGTATTCGAAAAAATTATGCTCAAACAACTACTATCCCATTTTAACAAGCATAATTTATTAAATGAGAATCAGTTTGGTTTCACCAAGAGCAAATCCACAACAGATGCAGGTGTTCAATTGATGTCGCATATACTGGAAGCCTGGGAGAGTTCACATGATGCTATTGGCGTATTTTGTGATCTTTCCAAGGCATTCGACTGTGTAGAGCCCTGCACTCTGATTCGTAAACTTTGCCACTATGGTATTCGTGGAAAAGCTCTGAATCTTATAGAGTCATATCTGTCAGACAGGCTACAGAGGGTTGGAATAAGTGGCAATACTTCTTCCGGGTCATTGGTAAAAATGGGAGTACCACAGGGATCAATTTTGGGACCTTTTCTGTTTCTAACATATATTAATGATCTGCCTTACATGGTCAAAGATTTCTGTGATATTGTTTTATTCGCAGATGATACCTCTCTGATTTTTAAAGTAGACAGGAAAGACAGTGAACTGACGCATGTAAATAATGTATTATCTAAGATTTGTAAATGGTTCGCCGCTAATAATCTTCTCCTAAATTCAAAAAAGACGAAATGTTTAAAGTTTTCTTTACCAAATGTTCCTTATGTTGAACCAAACATAAAGCTTGGCCCAGATAAACTCCCTATTGACAAAGCGACAGTCTTCCTGGGAATCAAAATGGATTCCACTTTACAATGGGATCCACATATACATGATCTCTCCGGAAGACTTAGTTCTGCAGCATATGCAGTTCTTAGGATAAGACAGTTAACAGACGTAGCTACTGCTCGCCTAGTTTATTTCGCGTACTTCCACAGTATTATGTCGTATGGCGTATTGCTGTGGGGAACTGCTGCTGAGATAGAGACAATCTTTATCATACAAAAGCGTGCAATTCGAGCCATATATAAAATGGGTCCTAGGGAATCTGTGAGGGATCTTTTTAAAGAAATTGATATTTTAACTTTACCAAGTCTGTATATATTTGAAAATATTATGTATGTTCGTAAAAATTTGAGTAAATTTAAATTAAACAGTGACAATCACGATTACAATACTAGGAATAAAGATAAAATAGCGGTGCCAGGTTTTAGATTAGCAAAGACAAATAAAAGGTCCTTCTTAGGTAATTGTGTGCGGTTTTATAATAAAGTTCCTAAACATATTACAACGCTCACAGAAGGGAAATTCAAGTTGCATGTGAAAAACATATTGATTAAAAAATCCTACTACACAGTTTCTGATTACATAAACGACAAAAATGCCTGGACAATTCCGCCTCCGCCAAGCTATTGCCTGTCACCTACATAATTTAAACAAATATTGTAATAACTCTATTTTATAGTATGTATGTAACACATTGTTAAAAGATGTTTAAAAGAATGGCCCCGAGTTTCTTGCCCGTTCTTCTCGCAGTGGCTCTATACACTTTATTTGCTGAACGTGGCAGTACAATGTAGAATATTTCAATACTAAAATTTGTAATTGACCTTCATAAGAGCGTCATAGACGCCTAAATTGAATAAATGATTTTGACTTTGACTTTGACTTTGATTACTTCCGCCATTTTTTTTTTAAATGTTAGTGTGATGGAACAAGCTTGAGGCCCACCTAATGTTAAGCGGACTAACCTCTGCCTATAACAGTTTCATTTCATTACAGGTCACGAATTGCACTGCGCCCGTCACATTGAGACATAGTTGTTAAGTCTCCTTGTGCCTGTAATTTCACTGGCTTTCAAGGATTACTGCCGGAACACAGTTGGCGACAGACTTTCCACTTGAGGGTGGTAGCTAGCCAGGTGGGCAATCGCAAAATGCCCTTCCACCATGCGGTGAAGCTCAAGCCAGCGGTGGGGATCGAACCAGGGTACTGTGGCACGGCAGTCCATAGCTATTACGGCTCGGCCATCATTGCTTCAAAAAACCATATTGATTATTATAAGTCTTGAGTTGTCCTATTGAGGTGTCGGTAAGATATAATTAGTAGTAGTTTTTGTGTTTAGTTGTCTAATTCGGTGTTTGAGGTTCACCTAACCTCAAACACCCATCATGGATTACGATCCCCACGGATCCTCTGGACTCTTATTCTACTTCAACCGCAACTAAGAGGCGGATTGAGATAGAAGAACAACCCTCGGCCAAGAAGGTTATCACTTCAATGATGGTTCACCTGAGCTGGCAACGGCCTCTATCTCAATAGAGGCCGTTCAACAGTCTCAACTGTGTACACGGACTCGTCACTAGTAGTTGGTGGACTCGCTTAGACATCTCTGGACAAGGGCCCCTATGTGGTCCACGTTTCCCGAGAGGCCGATCTATCTGCAGGAACTACCATTAGACCTATCAAGTTTGGGCAATTTCTGAAAACACATAAGGTGTCCAATGTTTGTATTGAGGGAGTTAAAAGAGTAGGCAGGAATAAAATATCAGTAGAGTTCACTTCCGCTGAAGACGCCAACAAATTTATCAACTTCCCTATATTAGCCATGTGTAAATACACTGCTACATTTTTTTACTTTCAACATAACTCGCATGGGGCTCATACGTGGAGTTCCAACTGATATGTCCATGACAAATTTTGTGACCTCACTCTAACTCCCTGTAGGATACGGTAAAGTCTTGAAAGCGCGTCGTCTCAACAGGACGACTATAGTAGACGGAAATGCAACTTGGGTCCCCACCCAAACAGTGGTTGTTACTTTCCTTGGACAGGTTCTTCCATCTAGAGTTCACTCATATTACACATCTCTGCCGGTTGTCCTCTATCAGTACCACACCATCCAATGCCACTCATGCTGCCGGTTTGGCCATACTAAAGCCCAGTGCAGGTCAAAACCCAGATGCTTCCGTTGCACCAAAGAGCATACGGGTGATAGCTGCGATGTGTTAGAAAAAGACTCCACTTGTCTACATTGCTCAGGTCGGCACTTTGCTACCAACAAGAATTGCCCAGAACTTGAGACAAAAGTCCATAAAGGCTATCATGGCTCAAAACAGTGTATCCTATGAAGAAGCTGCTACTCAATGTCCTAAAGTATCGAGATCATATACTGAGGTCTCCCAAAGCATACTTGCTCCCCCCTCCACTTCATCTCCTTCTTTGGCACAGTCAAGGTCGTCACAGCCCCATCACAGTAACTCATATGTCAGAACAGTGTATGCCAGCCCTCGTATGAAAGCCCTTCTTGGGAAGTCGTATGATAAAGCAACCCACCGAGATATAGTTGCCACCCCTACATCTGCAATGCCTAACGGTTGTGCTTTAGGCATTAACCAAAGTACAGCATCTGCTCTTCAAAACGAGAATATGTTGAAGACATTGTTAAATTTAATCATAAACATAATCTTAATGAACCCTCAATCCATACCGTCCAACGTTGCCGATAAACTTAGAGAAATAGTATCATTTACTGGCCATAATGGATCTAGTAACCGTTCTGCAATGGAACACCCAGAGCATGTGACCTAAGAAGCATGAGCTAGTCCATTTAATTTCAAAATTCTACCCGTCAGTCATTGCCATCTCGGAGACATGGTTGGTTCCTGGTTCCCAATTTAGGGTTCCAGGATACTCCTGCCTCCGGGATGACAGGGCTGACGGGTATGCTGGTAGTGATTTACTCATAAAGCGCTCCCTTCCCTTTTCCCAAATTACCATCCCATCTCATTCCCCTGATATCAACATTGTTGGTATCAGATCCTTGGATATCTTTTTCATCTCTATATACATACCCCATCCCATTTCTTCCCTAATACCTGATATACTCCTTCTTCTTTCTTCCTACCCCAATGATGGTCATCGGTGGGAGGGTCATGGGGATCATTTTAATGCCCATCACATTATGTGGGGCTCCCATAATTCCAATTTATTTGGACTTTCCCTCCTGGAAATATTTAATGAGGTCAATCTTTGTGTGGCTAATGATGGGTCTCCCACTCATAGAGTCTATCCAACCCAAAATCCTAAAAGTGCAGTAGATCTAACCTTATGCTCACCTTCACTCTCATCGCTGCTTACTAGCCCATCATTAAAATATAAACTTTCTTCTGCTGATTGGTTGTCATACTCTGCTACTCTAGACAATAAATTAACTGCATCTTCTATCTATCCTTTGGACATTGACCCTCTTATGTCATATGACATTATATATATACAAAATATTACTGCAGCTGCTGACCTTCCTTTCAAGAAAGCTGCAAAAGACTTTATAATATCAACTCCATGGTGGGAATCTGAATGCACATCTGCGGTGTCAGATAGGAATCAAGCTGAACTGAATTATAATTTGTGTATGACAAAAGCAAACTTCATAAAATATCAGCAGGTAGCGGCTAAAGTTAAGAAACTCTCTTACAAAAAGAAAATTTGTCACCAAAAACACCAGCATCTCTTGTTTGGAAACAGATAAAGTTCAACAAACATAGAAAATATATTAGCGCATAATCCCACAAGTTGGCTGGAGGCCTTTTCACATAAACTTGCTCCTCCTTCTGTCCCTTCTCTGGATTCTCTTCCTGCACTCCCGATCTACCTTCCTTCCTATGATTGCTTTGATCAGCCTTTTTCCTTCCATGAATTGACTCTGGCACTAGATGGACTGACTGACTCATCTCCAGGGATAGATGGAATCCCATATTCTTTTATAATTAAGTCTTCGGTCAAATGTAAGCAAACATACTTAGATTTAATAAACTACTTTTTTGAGCATGGCATAGTACCTCACCTGACAATTGAAAACCCAACTTATGATTCCACTTTTAAAACCTGGAAAGGATCCTTCAGATCCTAGCAGTCGTAGACCTATTGCAATGTCTTCAGTTATGGCTAAAATTATGGAACATCTGATAAAACATAGGCTTGAATGATTTGTTGAGAACAGGCTTATTCTAGCCAAGACACAACTTGGTTTTAGAAAGGGTTAAAGTACCATGGATAGTCTAAGCCTGCTAACAACGGATATTAACATTGCATTTAAGGAGCAAAAATATCTCGTGGCGGTGTTTCTTGACATTGCTTCTGCATATGACAATGTGTTGCTTCCACTACTCAGGAATCAACTTATTCAGCTGAGTATTCCTGCAAGGCTTGTACAATTAATTTGCAACATGCTAATGGAACGTAGAGTAGTCATTAAACATGACCAACATACCCTCCCTCCTAGAACAGTTTGGAGAGGCTTACCCCAAGGATCAGTGTTAAGTCCATTATTTTACAGCCTTTACACCTATGATTTAGACAGATCTGTGGACTCATTCTGTGAAGTACTACAATATGCCGACGATCTGGCGCTGTATGTACAGTCCCACCAACTTAACTGGTCAGGCGGCAAAAAAAAGAACTACAACATTCCTTCAAATTGTGACAGTTTGTAGTTGATTTCCTTGACCAGTAGCGCCCTCGAAAACTGCACAGTTAAGTTGGTGGTACTATACAAGTGCAGTCCATAGAGGAGTCAACCCACAGACTGAATATGGCTCTCTCGTATCTCGGGGACTGGCTATTTGACCATGGTCTATCGCTATCTGCTTCAAAAAGCTCAGTGGTAGTGTTTACTAAAAAGAATTATCCCTCCGACCAAAATACTTATAGGTCAGGAATCTATTCCAACTGAGCTAACGTGACACGACGTCATAACTCAAATCTATCCTATCTTTCTTTAACCATCGTATTGGGATGGAGCGGGTTCGAATCCCGCACATGACTGAAATTTTTTCTATCGTATATTTGTAATTTTATAATGTAATCCGCATAGCAGGCGTTATTGCAAACAATACAATACAAAACACAATAGAGAAGAAAATCTTAAAACTAAAGTACAAAGGGCAGACTTATCGCTTAAAGCGATCTCTTCCAGTCAACCTTTGGATGGAGATCGTTTAAGGAGTCAGAGAGGTTGGCGAACACAATAATTTAATTTTATATATCTACTTACAAAAATCAAATGCTTACTTTCAAAAGAATACTAATTAGGTATTAGGTACTAACTAATACAAACAACAATATTAAAATCTAGAAAGGTATGTTAAGATGGTTTGGACATGTGGAGAGAATGAATGAAATGAGAATGACTAAACAGGTATACATGGGACAAGTGAACGGAAGTGTTGGAATTAGAAGGGGAAGACCTAGGCGAACGTTCCGAAATCAGTGAAGACGTTCTGTAAAAGGGCCAGGTCAGGAGTACCCTAAACCGACGCTTATGTATGAAAAGATTAATGAGTGTAGATGAAGCGAAAGAGATATGTAAGGATCGTAGTAAGTGGAAATCCGTGTTTACCCCTACGGGAAAGAGGCGTGAATTTATGTATGTATGTTGACATAGACCTGTGACATACAACACCTATCTCAAATTCACTACAAAGCAATACTTTTAGACTCTTACGAGACCTCCACAGCAGTAAAATATACTGAAAGATTTTCTCTATTCAGATCGCTAAGTCTGCTATAGATGCACAGGGCGTCACACGGATATCCACGGAGGGAAAGTACCTTGCATATTGTAGATGGAACATTTCACTGGAAGAAGACATTTGAATTAAAAAAAATTAAACTGCATTCATAGATATTTAAATGACTACATGGTTGAACCGGGAATCAAACCCGTTACACGAAAAAAATCACCTGTAGTTTAATCATACCAATCGAAAGGCTTCATTATAAGGATTCCTATAATGTTAAAAAGTTAAGCAACGTCGCGCGCGGTCATGAGTTGGATGGGTGACCGCTAGTGGCATTACTACTGAGCGCTTCCGTGCTTCGGAGGGCACGTTAAGCCGTCGGTCCCGGTTGTTATCTTAGGATGGCAGTCGTTATAGCATGGTGGTAGGGTAATTTGCGAATGCCCGCCTGGCTAGCTGCCACCCTCAAGTAGAAAATCTGTCGCCAAACACTTAACGGTGTGTTCCGGCAGCTGTCCTTGAGAGCCAGTATTCTAGGTAAGCCTGATCAACATCTTCGACCACATCATCACTTACTATCAGGTGAGATAGTGGTCAAATGCTAACCTTACAGGCAAAAAAAAAAAAAAATGGTATAAAAAGCGGTCACCCATCCAACTCATGACCGCGCGCGACGTTGCTTAACTTTGCTGATCGGTTGAGAACAGCTAAGTAAACTTCGCTACGAGCGCTTCAAAATTCATTTCTGTGGGACGTGACATAAAACGTAGTATAACGGAACTCAACTGACATGCAATAACAAAACGCAACAAGCAGGAAAACGAAAAATGTATCAGGCAAACATCAGTCTAGCAGGGGGCCAACTCCCACCTTTTACGAAACCATCATAAAAAAGGAGCGTTTTGTTTCATGGTTACAATAATCATTCGCAGTTACGAACTATCACCGACCCACAATCGCGTCAACCAATATTGGTTTGATCCTACTTAAAGAACGAATGATATATTTATCACGAATGTGCAAGCAAGATACAAGATGTTTATAATATAGCGTTATCCCACTCGCTCTCTCCCGAACTACGATGATATGGAACGGTTTTAGCACAGTTTTACGTTATTTTATTGTTAGTGCACAACAACTGTCATATTATTGATGCATTTATTTTGAAGTATAATAGAAATTAACACATTATACGTAATTTACACATTAATTAAACCCATTTTTATCGTAAAATAGTCAAAATCAAGTTTAAAGCCGCTGCTAGAAAGTAAATTATTTAAGATGGATAAACATGACGGCTTTGTCGTTGTAACAGTAATATTTGTAACGTCAGAGTTCGCGAATAGAGTGAACAATTTGTTTTGACGTCATCAAAACGCTAAGCGATTGTAAGCTTGCTTAAGAGCCATTTCACAATATCACGCTACTGAAGTTTAGGTAAATGCCAGCGCATCGCATACACAAGCGAAAGAAGTGACGACGGAATAGCGTGACTGTGAGTAACATATTTTGATACTAGCACTCATTAATAAAGAAATGTAAGTTGCGAATTTAAAAATTGTGTGATTGGCACGAGTAAATAATCAATTTCTTGTCGATTACTTGCTAATGTTATAGAAAAGAAGTAGGCATGTACATTAAATAGTCAACCTACATCGTGAATCGTATATTTACATTTCATCCTTGATGAATAAAAAATAGATATGTTTGAATCATTTATTGTAACAATAAACTTAAATAATTATACGGCTTAAAATTATATAAATATTTGACGTAACGGCATTGATTAAAAGCTGCGGACTAAAAGCTCTTTCTTTTAAATTTTCCAAAAATTGCTATTTTCCTCGTTCACACTCTACACAGTATCTATATCCAGTCGTTAACACTGTCTGCCATAATGACCATGCATAGGATTTAATTTTATTTCTCTGTGCATCCGGAAAACAACTCAGTACCAACCACAAACGTCCCATGACGTTTTTGGTATCCATTATTTAAACATGTCACCCTCATATTCCCATACCACAATATATCACCTATACCTTTAAAAAAATAACATTTTCATCCATTTAGTTTGAGTAGACCAAGCAGCGAAATGTAAGTATAGATTTACACATTTTGAGGTTTTTTTGTTTTTAAATCGAATATCTTTGATGCAATCTATAATCAACATATATACTTCTTGGTACCAATGCAATCCTCACTATATACTCTTATGCTCACTATTTCCTCTATGGAAAATAAATGATAATACACCTTTTTTAGAAAAAAATACTGGAAATGGGGTTTGAACACACGACAAAAATAGTGGGAAAAAGTAATTTAATTGCTATTTTTATTTTTTCGTAACTAGACACCTAGAACTTCGATTCTTATTTTAATATGATAGTTTATTATTGTTCTTTAGCCATGAATTGTTACAGATTTTTACGCCAAATATTTTAAAGTAACAAGATTAAAACAACCCAATTGTTTTAAGAACTTTGGCGGGAAAAATGTATTGGCGAGCAATATTTTTTTCTGAAAAACTATACCACCTACGGCTTTGGTCCTTCTTTGATATTATTATTTACATAAAATATAATTTATACACTTATATTATTTCAGATTTTTTGGTTTAGAAGTTTAAAATTAGTTACGAGATTATTTAATACGCAAATTTGCAACGGTAAGTGTTTGCGTTGCAAAATGTATCGAGCGAAAAATGACTTATACATATGCAAAATTGCGTTTTTCTAAGTTTATAACTGTTGACATAGTTACGAGATTAATATGAAAGGACGTAATATTTTGGGGCCAAAATGTAATTTGTGCTGGTTTCAGATTTCATCAAAATATTCAAAATACTTCCGTTATCTCAGAAAAGTAGGGATTCTTTCTTGTATGGGCAAGGATGCATCCTTTTGAAAACCATTTGGATTATGAAAGTCGGACTTTTTTTTTATTTATTTTTTTGTGTCATTGTGATGGAACAAGCGCCAGGCCCACCTGATGTTAAGCGGCATCCTTCGCCTATAACAGATGCATTTCATCACAAGTGACGAACTGCACTGCACCCATCACCTTGAGACATACCTGTTAAGTCTCATTTTTGCCTGTTATTTCACTGGCTCTCAAGGACTGCTGCTGGAACTCACCGTTAGGTGCTTTGTGACAGATTTTCTACTAGAGGGTGTTCGCTAGCCAGGCGGGCATTCGGAAAATGCCCTTCCAACATGCGGTGAAGCTCAAGCTCTGGGCGGGATTCGAACCATGGACCTGCTGCGCGGCAGTCCATAGCCAATGCCACTGAGCCATCACTGCTTCAATACTTAAACTTACGCAGAAAACACTTACGCAGATTTTATGGTAAATTTGTAAATACGACTATCGACCGCTAACTGGTATCCCGGTTTGTACAAATGATGGAAAAGCCGGGAGGCCGTTTTGTACAAATTAGGAAGGTAGTTTAATTTCCTGCTGAAGTTATCGCTGTGTTCACTTATAGACATTAACTGAATCCAAAAATATTGGAAATCAATTATTCGCCTGTCATCTTATCCTTCTAAAACAAAAGTTATAGTGAGTTACTACTTTAAACTAGAATAATATAAAAACTAGCAGACCAAAAAGAAGAAGTCAACCCTCTGAGGTTGTTAGCATTTTTCCAATAACGCTGTATAAGGCTGCATAATTGTGACGTTTCCTTTTTTTAACACAATGGATGAACAGAAACTAAAGATGTAGTTACTTAACAAGACAACAAAAATAAAGTATAGTTTATAATTAAAAAAATAAAGACATGATCAAAACTCTGTGGTCGCACTATAAACTTGCGTCTAAGCGTTCCGCGTACGAGACGTCAGAGCAAGGCAAAACGAACGCAGGTCCTACCTCGATGAGCGCTCGCGCGGTACTGATCGCCTCGCGCTTGTACATTTCAATTTATGAGCATTTCGAGTTATGTTAAATATTTTTTCTTGTCTAACAAAACAGAGTTAATAGCACAATTTATTAAATATCAGACTAATTAAAGAATGAACTTTCTTTTCATATAATATCTGTTTGGAATTACACTTTATTAATCGCAATATATCGTGGTAAACTGCTGATATAATTCGTGGAAATTGGCGCAAGATCTTTATTTTATTTTCTACAATGACGAGTAATTATCGATATTCTAGTACACTATGTGTCAACAGGATTATATGCCTGATGCACAGTTTTTTTTTTTAGTTAATTTGATGAATCTTTATACAAGAGATAGAACTCTGAAGTTGGCTATGTGTACTTTAATTCGTTAAACAAGGTGCGGGAGATTGGTCACTACAAAATAATTAATGTTATGTTTGTAAATCTGGTACATTAACTGAAAAGAGAACAGATTATTCTATTTTTATCAATTATTAAACAACTTGTAGATATTTCCTATGATAGTAAATTAAGCGCTTAAAATCTTCGTATACCGCATTAAAATGTAAAATGCCTCTTAATGGACATGGAGGTTTAATATTTAGCAGTAAGATTAAGTTAATATTACTATAAGAGGTGAGAGTTGGCCCCCTGTTTATTTGTTAAAAATAGTATAACAAAACGCAACTGACAGCTAAACTTAATCATGACACAATAATATGTGTTCTTGGATCATGAACTTAATGTTGTCAATGGTTAAGTACGGTTGAAAATTTGACAATTGTATATTTTAAGATGACCGGTCGATGTGTTCATAATGAGTTTCTTTAAGCTTACTGTATCAGCGGTATTATCCACTGCTGAACACAGCCTCCCCCATTAAGGAGGGATTTGCCATAATATCTACGCTTGGCAGCGTCTTGCGGATCGCAGTTTAAGATATCAGTTCCTCAGAAGGCGCAGCTGCTTACCTTCCGGCATTTTACCTTTAGTCGTCTCTTACGAAACCCACAGATAGCAATGGGGGAGGGGACATCCTAGCTCGGCAAACCACGGGCATCTATTTGCTTATTGTGCCGATGTTATCATTAACAATGCCACGATCAAGAAGATCGAATCTTTCCCTACAAAGCTGTAATGCAACAAGGATTAGAAATATTGCGAATGAAAGGACTAAAGAAGAACAAGAAACTGCACATGAAGAGCGCCGCGTTAGTATGGCTCGACTTCGTGCTTCTCAACCACAAGAGCTAAGTGAGGCAGCCCCTTGAAACGGCTCGGTTGGCAATGCAAAATCGTGGATATATGATACCTCAGAGATCAACAACTAGATAATTTTCGATGCTCAAGATGTCAAGTACTGATTTGAATGGAGCAGCATTTCGATACGATTGCAGCACTGATTACTGCTTGCACTAGCGTTCGCATTGGGCCAATGGATGTTGTTTGCGTTAGTTGTGGCGCATTGAAGTTTTCCGGAGAAACGGCATCATTGTGCTGCATTAGTGGGAAAGTGAAATTGCCATTATTGACTCCGGCACCTAAGCCATTGCATTCATTGCTTCATGGCAAAACTGGCGAAACACCCGAATCACGACATTTTCCAGCAAACACTCAAAAATACAATGGTTGTTTCCAAATGACCTCATCAATTATATGTGGCATGTTCACGGGTTGGAAGACTATCTTATTTGTTCTTGCGTCTGATAATAAAACGAAAAATGTCGTCTATCACTAGGTGCTTCACTGAAGAGTGCAACCCATGCACCAAAATACATAGCCAATAAAGATTCATTAAAATACTTGATCTTTTTGTTTATATTTAATATCTTACGAAAATTTTAAACTAATAAAATCAAAAATCTGCTCAGTTATTGCCTCTAAGGCGGAACAAAGTTCGCCGGGTCAGCTAGTATTGTATAAAAATTAGATCATCGTCAGATGTATCGACATTTAGGCCAATAGTGTAATATATTATATTTATATATCCGTGTAATATAGAGGAATTACAACATAAAGTTGAAATTGTTAATCCAAATCATGGTGGCGAAATTACCGAAAATTCATTGCTTACTACAGATTTACCCACCAATCACCAGGGCACTAAAGTATGTCAATCAAAACAGTTAACGCAACTAGCACCAACACAAATTGAACATAGTGAGATCGTGGAGTGTTTTAGCCAAGAAAAGCGGAAAACAAAGACAGAGCTACATAGCGCGAACAACTTGAGGTCAAAGCGTCTATTAACTAATAATAATCAAATAAAAAGGGCATTCATATTCGGAGGACAGCAATGTTCTGGATTGACAGAACGTCTCATAAAATCAAGATTACGTAACCCTTACCGAAGCTATGAATTCATGTCTTTTGTGAAACCAAACGCTTCGACGGAAGAAATATTGAACAGTGTGAAGCTTTTTGACATCACCCAAGAAGACAGAGTTTTATTATTCATTGGACAGAATGATTCGAATCCTTTTCACATTACAGCTGAATTATGTGCTTTTCTCAAAAATATTAAATGCCACGTTTTAGTAATAAAGGTTAAATAAATACTTAAATGAATATAAACTAAACAGTATGTTAAATAGTATTTGTAAGCAATATACAAGATGCACGTACGTTGACATCAATTATAAAAATTTATTAAGTGTAAATGGCCTTTGTGGTAAAATCAATTTTGTTTTAGATCAAATTGATTATAATGAGACATTCTTGGCTTTTAATAAAAAAAACCTATTAATGGTGCATATACGAGGTACAGAGGTAAAGATATAAAAGATTTGAAGAAATTAATACCAAACTCAAGTGTACCGATAAACAATATTAAAACTAAAGATCAGAGCACGCAAACTATTAATGAAACCATTACACCACAAAAAAACGCAGCAGGGAGGGTGTTTTTTCGTAGCTACTGAAACAAAAAAAACTTTTGTAAGAATATTTCACCAAAATGTAGCCGGTTTGTTTAGTAAGAGGTCCTTGTTAGAAATCGTTTTAGACGATCTCTTAGATAAAAATGAGGCACCTGATGTGTTATGTTTTTCTGAAACGTTTGTAAAGAGGGGTCACGAGCAGATGATTAATATATGTGGTTATAACTTAGCATCGTCTTACTGCAGGTATAAAAAACGCGGGGGAGTGTGTATATTGATAAGAAAAGGGTTACAATATAAAGAGCTGCCATTTTCTGATGAGTATGCCATTGATAAACATTTTGAATGTTGTGCAATGGAGGTAACGTCACAAAATCTTATCATTATATGCCTATATCGAACACCTACGTCTGACTGTAATGTTTTTCTTTCTAAACTAAATGCTCTATTACATAGAATTACATACAGATCTAATAAATCGATCGTTTTAGCTGGAGATTTCAATATCAATACGCTCGACACAAGTTCGAAATATACAAAGTTTCTGCTAGATCTTACAAAAACCTACAATCTGAAATTACATATAACCCAACCAACCAGACAAAAATCATGCATTGATCACATACTAAGCAACATTTCACCAGCGGTAGGTGAATTATTGCACCGCGATATTTCTGATCATTCTACTGCCCAATTACTAAACATACCAACGACACATAAAGAAATGCCAATATTAGAGTTCTTTATTTATAGGAGAGACTACTGTATTGAATATTTGAATAAATTTAATGAGTGTTTGTCCTGTCGCTCTTTTAATGACATTTATAACGAAAGCAAACTTGATACTGCTTTTGAGATGTTTCATGACACATTTATTTTATTTTATAAGTTGTGTTTCCCAAAATATAAATTAAAGATTTCTAACAAGGCCCGTAAAGCACAATGGATAACTAAAGGACTCAAAGTTAGCTGCAAAACAAAACGTTCATTGCGCTACAAATATTACATAAATAACTGTACAGCAAAAAAAACGGAATATAAAAACTACTCAAAATTGCTTCGTCGCTGTATTGACCAATCTATAAAGAATCGCAATTCAAAAATGCTTAGCAACTCAAAAAATGTCTGCAAAACTTCTTGGCAGCTTATAAAGCACGAAACAGGAGGTATACAAAAATCAGGAGTTATCTCTAACATAAATAAAGGTGACATTTTATTGACGGATCCTAGCGATATAGCAAAAGCATTTAATAAACATTTTACTGATTGCACGTATCAAACCAGACCTGAGTTATTTACATGTAAAGCAAGTATTTGCAGTAGTATTTACCTAAGACCATTGAGCTTTGATGACACTTTCAAAATCATCATGAATTTGAAAAATACGAATGCTGAAGGTTATGATGAAATTGCTACAAGAGTAATTAAATCTTGTTCATTTCAAATCACCCCAATATTGACATATTTAATAAATTTATCGTTTAATGAAGGTTGCTTTCCCAGTTTACTAAAGAGGTCTATTGTAAAGCCGCTTTACAAAAAGGGAGATAAATCAGATATAAATAATTACAGACCCATAACGCTCATTCCAATTTTATCTAAAATATTTGAATCAGCTATGCATAAATGTATAATAAATTTTGTAGAAAAACATAAAATTTTAAGGGTGGAACAATATGGATTTCAAAGGGGCAAATCTACGACTTCTGCATGTTTCGAGCTTGTTAGTAAAGTTGTAGACAATTTAGATTCTGGTCAATTAGTGACTGTTATATTCTTTGACATGTCTAAAGCTTTCGATTTCGTATCCCATAAGCTTCTTTTAAATAAACTTGAAAAATATGGTATTCGTGGACCTGCGCTACTTTGGCTAAAATCTTATCTGGAAGATAGAAAACAAGCTGTAGAGGTGCCAAATATTAACAAATTTAAGGAACTTCAAATGTACAGGTCGGCTTTTGAATTAAACAAGTACGGAGTACCACAAGGCAGTGTTTTAGGGCCTCTTTTATTTTTATTATATATCAATGACCTGCCTGACGTAACTTTGAACACTTGTATTTTATTTGCTGACGATATTTCGCTTATTATGACATGTAAAAAAAACATTGACATTTCTAATTATAATTATGACATAAACGTTTCCATAAAATCGATAATCGAATGGCTTAATGATAATAATCTTAGTGTTAATCTGACTAAAACTAATTTCATCCAATTTCGAACCTATAACAGTACACATAAGGAATTATCCATTCATTATGACGATGAGCCAATTACAGAAGTAGACGAAACCAATTTTTTGGGTATTACTTTAGATAAATATTTAAATTGGAAAGCTCATGTATCCAAAGTTTGCAATAAAGTGAATAGATTTTCTTATGTACTTTACAAATTACGGAAAACATCTACTCGACAAACCGTACTAACTGCGTATCATGGATATGTATCGTCTGTACTTAATTACGGCCTAATATTGTGGGGTAACTCAACAGAGGTACACAAAGTATTCCTGGCACAGAAAAAATGTGTCAGAGCTATTGCTGGCATACCTCCGTGGCAATCGTGTAAGCCACTTTTCAAAGAGTTTGGTATACTGACTGTACCCTGTATGTATATTCTGGAGGCGGCCAAATTTGTAAAAATGCATCCAGAGCTATTTATTACAGCTAAAGAAATGTTTCCCAGAAACACTCGGAATTCAGACAGAATTGTTTTACCAAAAGTGCCAAAAACAGCATTATATAAGAAAAATTGTTACGTTATGTGTATACGTATCTACAACGCTATACCTAAAGAAATGAAACAATTACCTACCCGTAGATTCCTAAGTAAACTAAAATTATGGCTGATAGAGAGGTCTTTTTACTCAGTCTCAGAATTACCAAATTTGTATAGACACATATGTTAAAATTAATTAGATACTAAGGATTCATGACATTTTAATTGTATTAAATAAAAATTAATTCTTTTTTATAAATTAATAATTTGCACGCCGCTATGCGGCAAAATGTACTAGGAACTATACCATAGTAAATATATTATCCATCTTTATGTACCGACATTTTATGCAAATAAATATTATTATTATTATTATTTTTACTTTATATTTACTTTTCTCAGTTTTTATATAAAAACTGGTATAATCTGCAATTACGGGCCACTGGCCAAGTAAATTACAGTGTGTATGTATTGATAACATTATGTTATGTCGTTAACTTCAAGCTGCAGGAACTTTCTCACTATTCTGCAAGTATTTAAGATGGCAGCTTTTTGTAGGGTTATGTATGTATTTTTTTTCAAATCTAATAGTTTTAGGCTATTATGAATCTGGTTTGGGACAACTCCAGTTGTTGAAATTATGATTGGGACTATGTACACTTTTTCTTGCTTCCATATTCTTAATATTTCTTCCTTTAGTTCTACATATTTACTTATTTTCTCTGTTACTGTTTTTTGGATATTATGGGTGTT
The DNA here is from genome assembly GCA_963890685.1 of Plagodis pulveraria. Lineage (NCBI taxonomy): Eukaryota > Metazoa > Arthropoda > Insecta > Lepidoptera > Geometridae > Plagodis > Plagodis pulveraria. The sequence continues at coordinate 3,659,734 of OY982979.1, read as the reverse complement.
TGGTACCGCGATGTCTATTAAATAGGTAATTTTATTATTTTTATCTTGTAAGATTATATCTGGTCTGTTGTAGTGAATTGTTCTGTCAGTCAGTATAGCGCGGTCGTAATAAAGTTTATGTGATGGATTTTCTAAGACTGTTTGCGGTGTGTATTTGTAATATGGGGTGTTTGTGTTTGGTATGAGTTTATGTTTCAGTGCCAATTTTTGATGTACAACGTTTGCAATTTGATTATGTCTATGAGTATAATCTGTCTGTGTAAGGTTTGTGCATGCTCCGGTTATGTGTTGTATTGTTTCTGACTGGGTGTTACATTTGCGGCATTTGTCACTTACTACTGTGGGATCCTTTATTATATATTTTCTATAATTCTTTGTATTAATGACTTGGTCTTGTATTGCTATTAAAAATCCTTCGGTTTCTGGAAATAGGTTACCTGTTTTGAGCCACATGTTTGACGCTTTTGTGTCTATGTGTATTATTATTATTATTATTATTATTATTAAAAGAAAATAGCGATATTGGGTGTTTTTAATAAACTGTTTGAGATCATTATCAGTTGGTACCTCACTCGACAGATTGAGGCCGCTATAGACGATTCGCAGCATGGATTTCGAGCCGGCCGCTCAACTACAACTAATCATATACATTTTGTGGATTATGTTACAAGTCAGATGGATACGCGGCAACAGGTTGATGCTGTGTTTCTTGATTTTAGGCGCGCGTTCGATATGGTTGATAACGATCTGCTGTTGACTAAACTCTCAACTTTCGGCTGTTCACCTAAATTGCTGAAATTTCTTGCTGAATACCTTAAGAGCGGCCAACCCGTCTTACTTTTCATACAAACGCTCGTACGTGATTATAGAGTTGTAACAGATCTTTCTTTGAAACTTTTGAGCTAATAGGTATCTTGTGCACTTTATCTAGGTTTTTATGCAAACAAAAAAGTAAAATTTGTAGAAACAACTTCAATATATAAGCCTCCAAAAATCAGCTTTTTTGCACAAACTTTACCTGAACTTTGGGCGTTCAGAAAGTACTCATAAATAGTAAAAGTAGAGAAAGTATTTTGATAGAAACCTTGAAAATATAATGGAGGTTCTAAATAATAAACATTTATTTTACAAACTTATAAGGCTTATTGAAAAACACGTAATTCCTGGATCAAGTTTTATGAATTTTACGCACACTATTTTTCGTTAAATGGTATCTCATTGTCACTTGCTTGTTAGCCAAGTGACGGAAAGAGGTACACGGGGGAAGGAGTGAGACGGAGAATTGAATGCGAAGCGCTGAAGATGAAAAAAGTTGAAACAACAAGCTTTTCAATCATGCTCGCTTTGACGAAAGACGGACCGGGAAGGGCCCTCTTAAAGATCGAAGGCAGTATGTCCAGCTAAAAATGTTCAAGTCCAATGAATTCTATACCAGATCAGGGGTCAGCCAAGGTAGCACTTTGGGGCCAACCCTGTTTCTGGTGATGATTAACGATCTTCCAAAAGTGCTTAGCACGTCACGATGCCTTATGTTTGCTGACGATTTGAAAGTGTATCAGTCTGTGAAGTGTGTATCTGACTGCATGGGTTTACAGCGGGATATCGAGTCTTTGGAAAGGTGGAGCACAGATAATAGACTTTCCTTTAACATCTCAAAATGCAGCATTATGACGTTCTCGTGGGCCACGACTCCTATAAGGTTCCCATATACTCAGGCGTTACATTGCAGAAAGTCAATTGCATTCGCGATCTGGGAGTAATGCTTGATCCACACCTAGATTTTAAGGAGCACATCATTTCCGCTTGCAGAAGTGCATACAAGACTTTGGGTTTCATTATGCGGACTGCATCCCAGTTCCCGGACATTAATGTCGCAATAACACTGTACAATTCTTTGGTGCGTAGTAAGCTTGAATTCGAGTGTATAGTATGGGTTCCGCCTCATAAAAAGTATACGTTACTGATAGAGCGAATTCAGCGGAAATTTGCGCGATATATTTATAAGCGAATGTATGGATACTATCCGTTTATGTATCCATCCTTATTTGTATTAGGTATGGTTAGCTTAGGGTATGTTCCATTCCGGGGCGAGATGGTGATTGCTAACGCTACCCCATCTCGCCCCGTCTAGGCGGCAGACTGCTCATCCCGGGTTTTTAGTGGGTAACCTCACTTACTACCCCCCCGTGGGGGTAGTAAGGCCCCTCAGGCGAGGACTCCCACATAACCACCCTGCTCCCCCCGGAGCCGGGTGGTATCCATAAAGGATTTTCCCGGGTCAAAAAAAAAAAAAAAAAAGGGTATGTTCCAATAGTCGCTAAGAACGTTAATTTCGATAATTTTGATCACATTCTGCGTCTGTGGTTGTGATCACTGTGATCGATTGTAACTGTCATCCCCTGTTCCATTTAGGATAAGAACGCTAAGAATGCCACTAAAATTTGCCACTTCTGTCACTTTCGACATTAGATGTAGGGAATTCAAACTGTTCCAGTAGCCTCATAGCGTTTATGGCGAAAATAACGCCAAGACCCATGTGGAACAACTTTTTGGGAGTGTGATCGTTTTTAGCGTTTTTAGCGAATCTAACTTCAAATGGTATGCACCCATAGGGTGCGTTTCATTTGAGTGAGATTCGCTAAAAACGCTAAAAACGATCACACTCCCAAAAAGTTTTCCACATGGGTCTTGGCGTTATTTTCGCCTTAAACGCTACATCTAATGTCAAAAGTGACAGAAGTTGCAAGTTTTAGTGGCATTCTTAGCGTTCTTATCCAAAAATGGAACGGGGATGACAGTTACAAACGATCACGTGATCACAACCACAGACGCAGAATGTGATCAAAATTATCGAAATTTACGTTCTTAGCGACTAATGGAACAGGCCCTTAGAGACGCTGGAACTCAGAAGGCATATGCGTATTGTCATTCACTACTGTATGATACTGCACGGTAAAATAGTCGATCCAACTGTATTAAGCGCTATTAAATTATTCGTTCCCGACACCTATATCCGCTCTGGTGAACATCGTAGGCATAATTTGTTTCTTTGTCCTGTCTCAAGAACGAGCTATGCCAGGAATGCACCTACACAACGCGCGCTGGCTCTTCTTAACGCTACCACGCAGATCCAGGATGTAGATGTGTTTTTTGACACAATACGGACCATCGCAAATGTGTTTAAAGTTCATGTTTATAAATCTAAAATAGTTAGCACTTTGGTTTAGTACTGTAAGTTAGCTATTGTTATTAATAAATAAATAAATAAAGATTTATTAAGTGTTTTATTAAAGAATTAATTTAATGATTTCTTAAAATACTTTTAAAATATTTGTTATTATTAGTGATTTTTTATATTTTTGTTTATATTTTTATATTTATAATTTATATATTTGCAATGATGAATGCTACGCGGATTTCATTACAAAATTACTATGAGAGGAAGAATTAAATGAAATGAAAAAAAAAATTCAAAAAAAAAATACGGACGAATTGAGTACCTCCTCCTTTTCTTGAAGTCGGTAGAAAAGAAGATAATGTATGATACTAATGGTGAAAGAATTTTTCAAATCCGTTTAGTAGTTTAGAGCCTATAGCCAGTTAAAGTAAACAAACAATCAAATCTCTCTCCTTATGATAATATTATTTTAGAAAAGTTTACTTTTTTGTGTTAATTCTTGATAGTTTAGCCTTTGACCACTATACCTGATGCTAAGTGATGATATGATCGAAGATGTTGTTCAGGCTAACCTAGAAGTACTGGCTCTCAAGGACAGCTGCAGGAACACCCGATAGGTGCTTGGCGACAGATTTTCTACATGAGGGTGGTAGCTAGCCAGGCGGGCATTCGCAAAATGCCCTACCACCATGTTGTAACGACTGCCATTCTAAGACGACAAGCCGTCGGTCCCGGCGACGGCTTAACGTGCCCTCCGAAGCACGTGCACGCTCAGTAGTAATGTCACTAGCGGTCACCCATCCAACTCATGACCGCGCGCGACGTTGCTTAACTTTGCGGATCGGTTAAGAACAGCTAAGTAAACTTCGCTACGAGCGCTTCTAATTTTTTTTTTTTTTTAAATACTCTTTGGAAGTCGGTGCAGGCCACTAGTGTGTGTGTGTGTGTATAGTAAATTATAACAGTACACATTTTATTTGTAATTATAATGTAGCCATGAGATACAGTATCGGAAAGATGTCTTTCAAAAAGCTCACTCTTATAAGAAGTTATTAAAAAAAAGATATGGCATTTTTATTGATAAATAATCTCCAAAATATTTTAAAATTATTATAAATAAAATTATATAATTTGACTAATAATTTACTTATGGTTTTTGCAACTTTTCCTTTATCTGTGCTATACAACGTCTTATAGCAATTTCACCTTTTTCTGTGCTAAAATATTATGGATTTCATTTAGCAATAAAAATACATATTTTTATAAGTTCAAAACAAACCAAATTTCTTCGTACCAAATTTCAAGATTCTGATTTCACACCTTACCCTGTAGGTTTTGATTCCCTTGAGAGTGTCGAAAATTGGGTATAAACGGCTGAATCTTTTGATTGCGTTGGCTTAGAAGTTTGATTTTTTCACAGCTCCAAGAAACAGTAGACCTGAGTATTTGATATGAATTTCAGCATGATACCTCCACGCGTTACTGAGAAAAAGAGTCTTGACATACAGACGGACAACAAAGTGATCGTATAGGGGTTCCGATTTTTCCTCTTGAGGTACGGAACCCTAATAAAAACGCTCATACCATATATTGCGTAGTTCCGTTTCATTCACTCGCAAGCGAAACGATGTCTCTCCGCCGTACGCCCTCAGTATTACATTTTGCGAAGACCACTTCGCCTTAATAGGGCTCCGTTTTTCCTTTTTGTGCAGATCTCTAATTTATAAAACTGAGTGGTTTTGCAAAACAAGTTTTAGCATTCTCAGTTTTTCCTCCCAAATGTCCAATGACCTAAACTTCATTCTCACTGGATATGCTCTATAATTGTTTTAATTATTTTTGCAGATCATCTATAAAGCGATGGATCATTGTGATAACAATGTGCTTTTTTATATTATTGTGACGGAACAAATTCGTGGCCCTCCTGATGTTAAGCGGACTAACCTCTGCCTATAACAGATGCATATCTATTTTTTTTTTACTCTTTATATGTTCTCTGTATTAATAATTGACATGATGGTGTTTTGGATTTAGTCTGTAAGCCACATCGACTGTTTTAAAATAAATAAATATCATCACAAGTGACGAATCGCATTGCCCGTCACTTTGACGCATAGTTGTTAAGTCTCATGTGCCTGTAATTTCACTGGCTCTCAAAGACTGTTGCTGGAACACACAGTTAAGTGCTTGGCGACAGATTTTCTACTTGAGGGTGGTAGCTAGCCAGGCGGGCAATCGCAGTTGTGGCAGTAGTGTGATGGAAAAACAAAGTGGCGGTGGATGTCGAACCCTGGACCTGCGGCATGGCAGTCCATAGCTTGTGAGTCAATACGTACGTATTAAGTATGATGTTGTGTATTAAAACTATAAAAACACGAGATTGGACTACTGTGACGACGGCTTTGCCAAGCCGCCAGGTAAGCAAATACAAATAGAGCTTCACATTCAAAAGCACTATTACGTCACAAAATAGCTGTGTGTCTATTCATTACAATTTACAACCATAGTTTTGGTAAATAGCATACCACAACCTTAATTTACAATTTTCAGAATATCAATATGTATTTGTAGGTAATAATTCTCATGTATTTTTTATCAGTATAATTTATGTCGTGTCGTTACGATTGACCCATTTTTTTTTATTTTTGTATCTACCTTTCTTTCACCAGTTTCCGAGCAGACTTCTTTAATTTTTATGTGATCGTGCCGCGTGTATAAGTTATTGTTATAATTTCTGTTAGCTTATTTTTCACATAATTAATATTTCTAATTTCACGTGCAATTTACGAAATAATATTTATTTGATAGTTTCAAAACTAATTTATGTTAGAAAATTAAATAAATACGTGATATTTATATTAATGCTAAGTATAAAGCACTCTAGATAAAAGAGTATAATATATTATTTTACTTCCCATACATGCGAGATTTTAACAATTTATTCAAAGACGTTTGTCAAATATGTAATGGTATGTTACATGGCCAAATCTTGAAATTATTTGTATAAGGTATTAGTGATTTGCTAGACCACTCTCTAATCTTATCTGTCGATAAGTAGTTATATATGCTATCAGGCTAAAACTAGAATAGAGAACTAGCTACTCGTTTTGACAGCTTAATAGCTTCTGAAACGAGCCTCTGGAAGCTTGGCGACATAATCATACTCTTATTTTCGTTGCTTAAATTATTATATAGGATCATTTATAGATTTACTACACAAAGGTCAAAAATAACTTATAAAAGTGTTACATTACAGACGTTTACAGTTACGAACCTGTGGGCCTAGCATGGGCTGGAGATACAAATTTGGAGATAAGGGGTACGTCGTCCTTGTTCCAAGAAATGAATATATTATTAATTAAAGAATATAATGGCGTATTGTAATTTTCGTTACAAGTAAATCATATGTACTAACCATCAATATAGCAGTCAAAGGCTTGCGCAATAAGTAATTCAAAACTGTCAACGGTGATAAATTCTAGGTCATTTTATTTTATACTGTTATGTATGACGGACTGCAATAGAGAAAAAGGGTTTATCCACTGTAGATACTTATTGACCAGCCCTCCCATGCTCGAATACTAGAAAAAAAAAACCTGCTCTCGGAGCGATACGTCCCCGTCATGCGTCAGGTCTGTGCTAGACTCGCTGCGCGTATGTAAACATGAAGTGAGCGCTCTACAAAGACGTGAACTCGTGTCTATATTAAATTAATTAATGTCAGTGCACTGCCCTACACGATACCGGTTCCGATTCGCAGTACGAGATCTTTGCTACTATGCCAAAGACGTGTTTTTTATAATATTAATTGTTTTATTTTATAATTCATTATTTGTGCGAAGTTTTCGAGTTAGTTTCGTGGGAAAATCAGTGTTTTTGAAGCAGCAAATACTTGATTATTCAAGACTCGTAAGTAATTTAAGTTGAACTTATTTTATAACCTACGTAGTAACCATTGAGGAATTAAATTAAGTACTTTATCATACATAAGTGCGTCGAAGTAGGTGTTAAATATTTAAATCATCTTATGAATTTAATATAATACATTTTATCAATATTTACAGTAAGCTTTGATTTGAATGATGCTTGTTAACGTAGTTTTCTTTGTTGACCATGTTTTTGAGAGTTTTTCAATTGATCAATTTGTTTATTTAAGTTGCGATTTTGTTATCCAATTTGTATATTAAGTTTATTAAAGGGATAAACAAAAAAAAAGTTTAAGTATCTACATTGTGATTTCTAAATATATTTTTTAAATATTCTAAATCAATACAGTGGAGTCTCTATAAGTCGAATCTCATTAAGTCGTAATCATTAATAAATAGAAAATTAATACAATTCCCTTTCACTGAACCCCTAATTACGCAGTATCTCGAATTATTTACATTTATTTATTTAGTAATCGAACAAAATGTTATTTTCCTGGGAATTATTAATAGTACAATTTAATAATTTCAACTCGAATTGCAAAAAACTAAATCGGTAAGTCGTAGTTCATAAAATAGGTACCTAAGTACATATAATGGTCACTTAATTGGGATTCCACGAACTCATAGCAATAAAATCTAAAAAGAATATTCGGGGCCTCTAATCTATTGCTTATGACTTGCACACTTTTCTAAGAAACAAGATGTTAGGTTTTTTTATGTGATTGTGACGGTACAAGCTCGAGGCCCACCTGATGTTAAGCGGACTAACCTCTGCCTATAACAGATGCATTTCACCACAAGTCACGAATTGCACTGCGCCCGTCACTTTGAGACATAGTTGTTAAGTCTCATGTGCCTGTAATTTCACTGGCTCTCAAGGACTGCTGCCGGAACACACCGATAGGTGCTTGGCGACAGATTTTCTACTTGAGGGTCGCTAGCCAGGCGGGCATTCGCAAAATGCCCTTCCACCATGCGGTGAAGCTCAAGCTCTGGGCGGGATTTGAACCATGGACCTGCTGCGCGGCAGTCCATAGCCAATGCCACTGAGCCATCACTGCTTCATAGTAATTCAGGATAATCTTTTCGAGAGCCAGTATATCTAGGTTAGCCTGAACAATGCTTTTGACAGCATCGTCCTTAGGTATACCATCAATCAGGTGAGATAGTGGTCAAAGGCTAGCCCATCAGTTATAAAATAGCTACTTGTGGTAAAAGGAGATTAATGAATACTGTGACATTTTGGAGTTACACACAATTTTTCATCACATCTCAATACCTATAAGTAAGAAAAAGCAGTCGAAACTCATATGTTTTTACACACAAAAAGGAGTATTATGTTTTCAGGGTTCATGTATATATGTATGTTTGTGAGTTTCTTTATTCCGCCATAACTTCTAAACTGCTTTTTTTTTTTTTTTTTTATGGCGGTATGCCTTTATTAAACAAATACTACAAACTATATACAACACTACAGCTACTACAGTAAAAGCATTTGGACTCATAGGGAGTCCAAATGCTCTAGCCCACTATCAGTTGGCAGCGTGCCCAGCATGCTAGCAGCATTGCCCCGTTGAATTGCAATGCTTATTCTTTGAGCCAAATAGGTGCCAGCATTTTGATCACGCGTCGCATCGACTAAACTGCTTAACTTTTTTTAAATAGCGATACGCCTTTATTAACAAAATTTTAGCATGGTGGTAGGGCATTTTTCGAACGCCCGCCTGGCTAGCTACCACCCTCAAGTAGAAAATCTGTCGCCAAACACCTAACGGTGTGTTCCAGCAGCTGTCATTGAGAGACAGTACTTCTAGGTTAGCCTGAACAACATCTTCGACCACATCATCACTTACCATCAGGTGAGATATTGGTCAAAGGCTAACCTATCAGGCATAAAATAACAATCTAAAAAAAAAAAAAATAACAATCTACGAACTAAACACTACAGCTACTACAATGAAAGCATTTAGATCCCTATAAGTCATTGCAGACTCATAGGCAGTCCAAATGCTCTAGCCCACTACCAGCTGGCAGCATTGCCCCGTTGAATTGCAATGCTTATTCGTAGAGCCAAATAGGTGGCAGCATTTTGATCACGCGTCGCATCGACCAAGCGCTCTGATAAGTTTTGTAAAATACGATTCACTCCCGGTCCCCACGGACCCAACGTCTCTACACCAAACGTCTCAAATATGTAACCCATACCGAGGTTAGCATACTTGCGCCGCTTGAGTTGCTCCGCCGAAGTATCCTTACTTATATATGTTACTGTCTTCATTTGCAGATTGAGTGAACTTGGAATATGACGTCATAGGAGGAAAAATTTGACAGGAAATACAAGGCTCAAGCTAAATTTGCTTTCATTAGCTTATGTAAGTATGTACATAATCTTTATGCGACCATTCACACTGAAGTGGGGCCGGCAGTTTTTAGGCAGAATTTTATCAATTCGGTACAGTAATATAAAAATAAAAAAGCCTTTTATTTCCTGTACATACAATTAAAAACATAAACAAAAGAAATAGTTAGGCTGGTACTTAACTACGCCTACTACTTACGTTTATTAACAATTACATTAAGGGCCTGTTTCAGAATGTTCGAGTAAGTTCCGGTTATACTACCCAGAACATATTTCATAAATAAAACAATATCTTTCCGTTTCACAGTCATCGATTTAGCCTATCCATCGAAATCTATCAAAGCTTGAAACGCGCTGCATGTCTGTCATTTTTATCATTCAGTTATTTTATGTTCTGGGTATTATAATCGGAACTTACTCGAACATTCTGAAACAGGCCCTAAATACAGCTATATTTATATATACAGGAGAAATTTAAAACTTAATAATTATGTCGGAAATAAAATCTTTAGTAGGTATGTTGGTAGGTACAAGATTTGTTTCCCTCTCAGGTGAAGGCCTCCTGTAAAGCTTTCCATTTCTTTCGGTTTTGGGCTATTTTTTGCATCTGTGGCCGGCAATTTTTTTAATGTCATCTTCCCATCTATTAAATGCAGGACTAATGCTACCACGCTTGCCTAAAGGGCCTTTCCAGTTTCCATAGCGTAACTTTTTTTTATTTTTTTATTCCTGATAGCTTAGCCTTTGACCACTATCTCACCTGATGGTAAGTGATGATGTGGCCGAAAATGTTGTTCAGGCTAACCAAGAAGTACTGCCTCTCAAGGACAGCTGCCGGAACACACCGTTATGTGTTTGGCGACAGATTTTCTACTTGAGGGTGATAGCTAGCCAGGCGGGCATTCGCAAAATGCCCTACCACCATGCTATAACGACTGCCATCCTAAGACAACAACCGGGACCGACGGCTTAACGTGCCCTCCGAAGCACGGAAACGCTCAGTAGTAATGTCACTAGCGGTCTTCATCCAACTTATGACCGCGCGCGACGTTGCTTAACTTTGCTGATCGGTTTTGAACAGTTGAGTATACTTCGCTACGAGCGCTTCTAAACTCGTAGCGAAGTAACTGTTTTATTAATCAAAGATCTTCCAGATGAGCTATGTTACCGGTCCAGTAATATGGTTTTTTATATCCAAACAACTGGAACAATACCAACATGCCAAATAAATTAAACCATAATGCGTTTCACAATTTTCACTCATAGACCCGTTTTTATTCAAAGTGATTAATTAATAATCGTTACCCAGTCCTAGAGTGGTTACCACATTACACCGGAAGACGTAGAGTTGGTAGGCCCCCCACTAGGTGGACTGATGACATCGTGAAAGTCTCGGGTAGCCAATGGTTACAAGCAGTTAATAGCCGTTCTTTGTGGCGCTCTATGGGGGAGGCATTTGTTCAACAGTGGACGTCTTCCGGCTGATGATGATGACCCAGTCCTAGAGTAGTAAATATTTAATTTGAAGCGCTCGTAGCGAAGCTTAAGTTAAGGAACGTCCGTCGCGGCCATGAAAAGGATGGGTGACCGCTAGTGAGATTACCATTGAGCGCTTCCGTCGTCGGTCCCGGTTGTTGTCTTAGGACGGCAGTCGTTATAGCACGGTGGAAGGGCAATTTGCGAATGCCCGCCTGGCTAGCTACCACCCTTAAGTAGAAAAGCTGTCGCCAAGCATCTAACAGTGTGTTCCGGCAGCTCTTTTTGAGAGCCAGTAATTCTAGGCTAGCCTGAACAACATCTTCGTTATGGGATTGACGACGTGAATGACGACATTCACTCTCAATGACCATACCAAGATAGGAAAATACTTTTCAGTTATTGGAGTGTAACTTAAAAACGGCTTGACCGATTTTGATTAAATTTATATGGACAAAGCAAGCAGCAGCTTTCAATAATAAAATAATCATCAAAATCAGTTCAACCAGTTATAAGTATCAAAAAAAAAAGCAGATGAAACCATTTAAACCATTTAAACCATTTATTGCTGTCATAATTGCAGGTACATTAGATGTAATACATATATGAGTTTCCGAGTACAATTTACTCTTACGAGTGTTCAGCTTAATTATTTATAGAGTTAAATATCAAAATCCACATGCATTACTACAATTCAATGTTATAATTATTACGGAAATATTCTTGTTAATTTCACTTATTATAAATGTCACAAAATAATAAGCCAATTATATAAACTAAAAATAAGTACATTAAAATAAAAATTGTATATTATGAGATGTCAAAGTATGATTAATATTATATTTCATTACATATTCATAAAAAAACTCTTTTATATCATAAAAACTTTTCCCCAAAAGCCATGAAAACAACTGTTTTTTTAATTTTGGTAAAGGTAGCTGGGTTATCTCTGTAGGAAGGTTGTTATACACTCTCACAGACATGCTGAAAATGCTTCCCATGCCCATGTTGCTTAATAGTCTAAACTTAGGGGGAATTGAGTTCTTCCTCCTTCTTTTGAAGTCTGTAAAAACCGGCCTCACTTCGCTGTTCGTAGAGTTCACTACTAACGCTTCTTATATCGTTTCCAGATATACTTGGGGAAACTACCTTAAGGAAAATGGATGGATACGTCAAGATGCACCGGGGAATTCTAATTGTTTTAGCTTTCGTATGCCTGGTCACAGCTCAGAAAAATGGTAAGTCTAATCAGATAAAACAACTTATTGTATATTATAAATTCATATACCTATCTATATACTAGTGGCTCTCCGAGCTGTAGACCTCGCGAGTCTACCCTTGCATAGCTTACAATTGAATAAGGGTGACAAATCAACATCGAGCTATACTGCGCTGTACTGCGCTGTGCTATGTTTGGTCAACTCGCTCGTCTAATATTTTAATGAGGATACAAACAAACCATGCTGTGCTGCGCTGTGTGAGGCTACGCTCTGTTTATAAACGCAGCAGTCTCGAGCGAGGCGCGCTACCCGCCGTGCTGAGCCGCGCTGTGCCGAGCTGTGCTAGGTTTTTCAAACATGGAGCACGCTGCGTGCCTCTCTATCGCCCTCAGACGTCTCTCTCACTCTCGTACAGCCATCTCTCGCTCTCAGCTCGATGTTGATTAACTAACCAAAGCGCAGCACAGCTTGATGTTGATTTGTCACCCTAAAGGTTCGCTGCGCACGCTGATGGGAGAATGGGTCAAGATATCCAAAAATCTAGATATGTAATGTTATGTAAAGAAAATCAATAACTCGCGGGCCCCAGCGAAGGCTAGTTGTATCGGAAATAGGTAGGTAAGTAGTACATATACAATAATTTTACAAACTTAGTTATGCATTTATCTCGAATTAATATACTGGTAAATGGAAAATAATTGATTATACGAGAGAGAGAGCCTATCACTTTTAGGCAACTGACGGCGTATCAAGACATTGCCATTACATTAAGCGCAGGCGCCCATACTTTCAACACATTATGGGTATGTTCCATTTGTCGCTAAGAACGTTAATTTCGATAATTTTGATCACATTCTGCGTCTGTGGTTGGGATCACTGTGATCGTTTGTAACTGTCATCCCTTGTTCCATTTAGGATAAGAACGCTAAGAATGCCACTAAAATTTGCCACTTCTGTCACTTTTGACATTAGATGTAGGGAATTCAAACTGTTCCAGTAGCCTCATAGCGTTTATGGCGAAAATAACGCCAAGACCCATGTGGAACAACTTTTTGGGAGTGTGATCGTTTTTAGCGTTTTAGCGAATCAAACTTCAAATGGTATGCACCCTATAATGAATATCTCCGTCGTTTTGAAAAATTTCCAATAACTGAATCGACAAAAAACATTTATGGACTTATTAAACCTGCTTACAAAATTTCGTGATAATCTATTGAGAAATGCGACCTGTAGAGGAGAACAACCGGACATACGAAAGCATTTTTGTCAAGTTGATGCAGAGACGCTTCGCTCGAACTAAGTTCTCACTCGGTCAATTAGGGGTAATTATTTTTTTACCGGCGGTATGTCTTTATTAATACAATACTACGAACTATATACAACACTACAGCTACTACAATAAAATCATTTAGATCCCTATAAGTCATTGCGGACTCATAGGCAGTCCAAATGCTCTAGCCCACTAGCAGTTGGCAGCGTGCCCAGCATGCTGGCAGCATTGCCCCGTTGAATTGCAATGCTTATTCTTTGAGCCAAATATGTGTCAGCATTTTGATCACGCGGTATATGTCATAGGGGTAAAAGTATGAAATTGACAATTTGTAGTGAAAAACAATAAATAAGTCTGTATATAGCAACGAGAGTTACTTTCTCGATGGTGCATAGTAGTTATCCAGCAATTAAACTTTAAATGAATTTACATAGCGTTCTTACGACACTTTTTTTATGTTATTGTGACGGACCAAACTCAATGCCCAGCGGTCCTCTGCCTATAACAGATGAATTTCGTCACAAATAACGAATTGCACTGCGCCCGTCAACACAGACATATTTGTTAAGTCTCATGTGCCTGTAATTTCGTTAGACTCGGACTCGTTAGATAGGGTTAGAATTGCACCTCCCCATATCATCCCGTGGGTGTCGTAAGAGACAACTAAGGGAGAAATACTGGAAGGAGGGCAGCAGCGTCTTCTAAATAACTGCCATCTTACACTGATGTCTCCAAGACGTCTGCCAATCGTGGGGATTATTGCAAATACCTCCTTAATAGGGGAGGCTGTGTTCAGCAGTGGACGAGTCGGCTGATACAGTACGTAGACATTACGGTGATTGAAAAAGAGTTATAATATATTTATCCAGAATCGATGTCAGAATGATCAATACAATAAATACATTTTCACAAAATATATATGTTATTATGTCATACTTAGAGACGAACAAATTTGTTCGTAGGAAGCAAAAAACAAAACTATCACTCAGAAAGTCTATAATAATGAATAGATTCAAGCGTTACTTTGCGGAAATTCATCAAATCAAATCAAATCATATTTATTGCATTATTACATGTTACAATGTAGATAATATCATAATAAGTTACGTGTCTCTGTAATATACCATAATTGGCGTACAATATTTTACAAATCATAAATTTAATTTATATAATAGGAATTCAGTGTAATGTAGGATTTAATTAATAGTAATTCACATTCATTCGTAATTAAAGTAATAATTAAATTAAATTTAATTAAATTCTAGTTAATGTCAAAGTTAAATTTATAAGTTATATAATGATCAAATAGTTATTAAATTTATTATTATGTTATAATAGTGTATCGTTAAGAAATTTGTCTACTGTGTAATAGTATTTTTCAGTCAACAAATATTTTAATTTTCTTTTAATAATGTTCAGCTCACAGTCTTTTAAACTATCTGGTAGCTTATTATAAAGTTTAGGAGCCACGGAGTACACGCTGTTTTTAAAATAAACTGTTCGTTTCTTTTCATAATGTGAGAATATTTCAAATTTGTTTCGTGTTTTACGTGGGCGTGTATTAACTTTTAATATGAATTCTTCAGGATGGTCTCTTACAAATAAGCAAGCTTCAAAAATATATAGCGAGCTAAGAGTGAGAATTTTGTTTCTGAAATAATGGCTTGCAAGTTTGTCTTTGTCTTGCTCCAAACATGGCCCTTATGCAACGCTTTTGAACTTTAAAGAGCGTCAAAATGTCTACAGAATTGCCCCATTGAAGAATTCCATATCGCAAATTTGAGGATACAAAACCATGATACGCAGTTACAGCAGTTTTGCGTGACGAAACTTGCGTCAACTTCTTCAAAGCGAATACAAATCTGCTTATTTTAGTGCAAAGATATTTTATGTGTGCCTTCCAATTAGCGTGTCTGTCAATTTGAACTCCCAAAATTTTTGTTTTATTTACGTTTTCAATAACTTCGTCATTATATTTTATATTTAAGTTAATCTCATGCTGCTGTGGTAAACGAAATTGAACAGATTTAGTTTTATCTAAGTTTATTATTAGATTATTTAGTTCTAGCCACTGTATTACATTATTGAGAGCTGCAGATGGTACAGATTCATCACATTCTTCATTTTCATATTTAATTAAAATAGTCGCGTCATCAGCAAACAAAATCATTTTGTGGGTAGTACATGTCGGCATATAATTTATGTATAGCAGAAATAACAACGGGCCCAATATACTACCTTGTGGCACACCGTATTCTATGGTTCTTATGTCAGATTTTATCATTTGTTCATTTTTATTTTTATCAATTGATGTAATTTCTGTGAACTGTCTACGATTGTTCAGGTAGCTCTTTATCAGATCGTGAGCAGAGCCTCGGATACCGTACGTATACAACTTTTTCAGCAAATTCCTGTGACATACGAAGTCAAATGCCTTAGACATGTCCATGAATATAGCTGAAATAGGTACGCCATCATTAAGGCATTCCGAGACTGTCTTCATAAGGTCATATATTGCTAAATTCGTTGACCTTCCTTTTCTGAATCCGTATTGTTGATTGTGGAATATATTATTTTTCTCAAAGAAAGAATAAAACCGATTGTAAATAACACGCTCAAAAATTTTTGATAAAGCTGGCAGTAAAGCTATGTTGCGATAATTTTCACATATCTCTTTGTCGCCCTTTTTTTTTACCCTATAATTTTGTAATAACACTTATTGACCAGTAATATCTTAAATTTTCTCAAGTAGAGTTGGTAGGCCCCCCACCAGGTGGACTGACGACATCGTGAAAGTCGCGGGTAGCCAGTGGTTACAAGTGGCTAATAGCCGTTCTTTGTGGCGTTATATGGGGGAGGCCTTTGTTCAACAGTGGACGTCTTCCGGCTGATGATGATGATGATGATGAATATCTTAAATTTATGTATATAAATGTGTCAATTAATTCCCTACAGGGTGTTGGTATTTTATTAATGATACTTTGAGATACGCCACGAGCGCCTAAAGCAGTTCACAGACGGCAGCTATAATTTATATTATAGCATAACTGTCGGTATAAACAAATGAAAATGTAAAGCTATATATTATAGCTGCCGTGTGTTGTCACTTGTCAATTTCTATGGAAAATGTGTTGAGATGTATTGAAATATATCGAGCTATAATATATAGCTTTATATTATAGCTGTCGTCTGTGGAACGCTTTAGAACAAGACAAGTATACAAAAATTTCAGAAGGAGATTCGTGTACCGATGAATACACCAACACAAGTGGTCGCTGCAGTCCCCTGGACCGGTGTCAATCAGCTAAAAACGATTTTCAGTAAGATATTTTTAATTATTTTGACTTTACTGTATCGTGCATAGAGAATATACTGTTTTCTCATCTCTGTGGTATCGTGTGTAACATATTATAGTCCCACCAACTTATCTGTTCAGGCGGCAAAAAAAAAGGACTACAACATTCCTTCAAATTGTGACAGTTTGTATTTGATTTCCTTGACCAGTAGCGCCCTCGAAAACTGCACAGTTAAGTTGGTGGTACTATACAACGCTCACAGAAGGAAATTCAAATTACACGTGAAAATCTAACGTTTTGATTAAAAAATTCTGCTATACAGTTTGTGATTACTTAAACGACAAAAATGCTTGAACGATTCCGCCTCTGCCAAGCTATCACCTGTCACCTACGTAATATTGTAATAATTTTATATTAGGAATACATATATGGTTTGTTAAAGAACGTTGATAATAATGGCATCGAGTTTCTTGCCCGTTCTTTTCGCAGTGGCTCTATAAATATTTTTTGCTGAACGTGGCAGCACAGTGTTGAATATTTCTATTAATAACATTTGTAATTGGCCTTCATGAGAGCGTCGTAGACGCCTACGTTGAATAAATGATTTTGACTTTGAAGGTACGAGACAAAAGAAAAACCCGAGGGCAAACCACAATTTTTCACCTCATTCCTAAAATAATTAGATAATTTATAGATTTGATTAATGTTTACTATAAGAGAAAAGATTTCTCCCAGAACGCAAATTAACGCAAATTATAAGTTAAAACTTGAAGAAGCTGCAATAGTCATTATCGCACTATTCGTTTTACGTTGTTACGTTTAGCGCGAGACAGCATCACTTTGTTAAAATACCTATTTTTCTGTAGGAACTTCTCTTCCCGTTCCTCTTAACAAATAAGTCTCAAGGTGACGGGCGCAGTGAAATTCGTCACTTGTGATGAAATACATCTGTTATAGGCAAACTTTAGTCCACTTAACATCAGGTGGTCAAGCGCTAGTTCCGTCACGAATGTCACAATTACGTTAAAAAAATATATAGAACAAAATTGACGTACCTAGATATAACTACCCTCGAATACCTACTTATAAACGTTTTCTGTTGCAGACAAAATGGCGTCCGACCTACTTTTTGCGCGTACAAAGCGTTCGGCGTTTCGCTTGTGTGCTGCCGAGATGGGAATTCCATATTGCAAACAGCTACTACCAAGGCTGCAGAGTGAGTACAAATTAAGGCTATAGTAGTGACGTATGATGTTGAAGAATCACAAATATATGATAGGAAAAATTTAAGTCATGTGCGGGATTCGAACCCGCGTCCATCCACCCCTTGAGCCGGGGTATGCTCTAACCAATTGAGCTAACATGACATGACGTCATAACTCAAATCTTTCCTACCGTACTTTAACCATCGTATTGGGATGGACCGACATCTATAGTACCACTTGCGTTGTACTACAAACAAGACCAATTTTGCAATTGGTTTTATACTTGTAAATGATGACGCAACCTTATAATTTGAATAAATTCTATCATACTTAAATTTTTCCTATCATATATTTGTGATTTTGTAATGTAATCCGCAATGCAGGCGTTATTGCAAACCTAACAATATTGAAGTTGAAGAAGTTTCTACATTGACCTATACACTCTCCCCCACTTCTGGGGACTCGTAGAGAAAACACGGGCTTTACGTCCGAAAATTGCTTATTCAAAATACTAAAATGATAATACACAATTTTCGAACGTAAATCGCGTGTAATCTCTACGAGTGCCCAGCTGCGTGTGGGGGACAGTATGCCGGCCGGCATACTTGCATTGGTTGACAATCCTCGTTTGAGATGTCGCGTCTAGTACATATAGGTCAATGAGTTTCTATCATTACAAAATTACAAATTTACGAGTACAAAAACTTAAGTCATGTGCGGTATTCGAACCCGCGTCCATCCACCCCTTTATCCGGGGTATGCTCTAACCAATTGAGCTAACATGACAATGAGTCATAACTCAAAGTTTTTCTATCGTTCTTTAACCATCGTATTGGGATGGGGCGACATCTATAACTCAACAGGCTAAAGGGGTGGATGGACGCGGGTTTGAATCCCGCGCACGACTTAAATCTTTCCTCTCGTATAGTTGTAATTTTGTAAAGTATAGAATGTAATTATTATTTATATAAGGAGGATGAAATAAATATAAATTACTAGCTGACCCGGCAAACGTTGTTTTGCCATATAAATAATTAAATGGCTATTAAAAAATAAGCGTTGATCGTAGAAGGGTGAAAATTGAGGATTGTATGTATTTTTGTATGTTGTATCATAAAAAAATAGAAATTAAAATTTTGTCTAAAAAATAAAAAATAAATTTAGGGGGATGAAAAATAGATGTTGGCCGATTCTCATAGATACAGGATAAGCACAAAAAATTTCATCAAAATCGGTCAATCCGTTTCGGAGGAGTATGGCAACGAAAACTGTGACACGAGAATTTTATATATTAGATTTATATTATTTGTAAACCTAGTTAATGAACACGTTATTATATAAGGAGCATCACATTACACGTGCTTTTATACGTCCACCGTTGAAAAAAGTCCCATTGAGGGAGTTTCCATAATCCCTTCGCTACCTTGGGGTACCAGGGTATAATAACTGGAATTGTACCCCCCACATCTGTCTGTGGTAGTCTGAAGAGGCCACGAAAGCTGACCTGCCTCACTCTGCCCTTTAGATTAGGGTTGCCAGATTAAGGTATATCAATTCCTGGACACTTCTGGGGTTAGAAAGGGAGTTGGTACTTTGACAGTTAGTTTGAATCATAATAAATGTATGGTTGAACTGACTGAAATTAATATTAAAATAAATTTATGTTAGATGTAGTGTTTTTTTCCTATGAAATAAGAAATGGTAATTATTGTTAAATATCTTTATTTGAGACAAAGATAATGTAATCTAAATTTGGTAAAAATAGAAATAACATAAAATTTTACTTAAAAACAAAATTGTGACTCTCTTTAAGGCTAACTATTAACTACTTATGAAACTATGGATCAACATTAGAAGAAAAAACTCTGTAACCTTAAATAGGCATTTAAACTAAACTTTGAATACCCAAAACTCGTGAATTCCGGGACAGTAGAGCGAAATTACTGGACACGGGACAAGACACCCTATTCCGGGACTATCCCGGATTTCCCGGACGTCTGGCAACCTTACTTTAGATACAAAGATACAGGTACATCGGCGTATCCGTCCGGACGGGATTATTATACGTGCGTGCCGCGTCAGAAGAGAACAGAGCTATGCATGCACATGCGATAGAAAGGGACACGACTTGTACGTGAATATAAACATTAGGTACTCCATGCTTTCCGAGCTGAAGTGCACTTTATTGCTTCGTATCTAGAGTCGCTTATATATTGGTGTTATAATTGGCAGAGTATAGTTGAGGGAGCGGAGATGAGCACAACATACAGCAAAACACAACAACCAGTTGCATGAACGTTTATTCATCAAAATAAACTCATTACAAGGATATACATATTGTTAAATATCTTATTGTAAGAATACAGCGTCCGGCCCTTACAAAGTGTTCCAAGGAAGACAAGGAACGAACCAGAGATTAGAGTGTTGTCATATAGAATATATATTTAAGGTATACTACACACAATTAAGGATTTCCATACATTATCTGACAATTGGAAGGGCTTTGAGTGATCCTTCTGGTCTTTTTTATTCTGTGACTAAAGTATGATTATAAAACCAGAAGGTGGGTAGCAGCGTCTTATGAAGAACTGCCATTTTACATTGCGATCCCCAAGCCGCCAAGCGTGGAGGCATGTTCAACGGTGGACGTCCAGCTGTACTATATAAAACCTGAATTTTAATAAGAGAATATGCCTTTTTATTTTCAAGGCGTCCTGTTTGGAGTGGTAGCAACCCTAATGACAATCGACGGGTCAGCGAAAGAAGTAAGTAGATTTAAAACTCTATTCTCAAAAATGTATCGTTTTAACAAACATTACTTAACTTAAATATATCAGAGTACCTACAATAATATAGCAGTATATTTTACATTAACATTGGAGACACATTGGTACCCAAACTAGGACAGACCTGTTATATGGCATACCAATACTCTCTCACGGACACGAAAATTATGAAATTTATTAGGTAACGCATTGCAGGTAATGAAATTATAAATTATATGTTGTATTGCATGCATTTCTGTAAGCGTACATAGATTATGTGTAGAAGAAGTGTTCTTTGGTTACGGAAGCCTTAGAAGGACCCTTTAAATAAGTTTATGATAAATATAACCACAGTATAGCATGCATTTCTGTAAGCGTAATTAGATATGTGTAGAAGAAGTGTTCTTTGATTACGGAAGCCTTAGAGGACCCTATAAATGAATTTATGATAAATGTAACCACAGTATATAGCATCCATTTCTGTAAGCGTACTTAGATATGTGTAGAAAAAGTGTTTTTTAGTTACGGATGCCTTAGAAGGGACCCTAAAATTAAGTTTATGATAAATGTAACCACAGTATAGCATGCAACTCTGTAAGCGTACTTAGATATCTGTAGAAGAAGTGTTCTAAGGTTATGGAAGCCTTAGAAGGGACCCTAAAAACGAATAGCTCTCTAAGCTGTAAACCTCCCGAGTCTGTCCTTGCATAGCTTACAATTGAATAAAGGTTCACTGCTCACGCTGATGGAGGTATGGGTCACAAAATACAAATATCTATATATATAATGTAAATAATGAATGATTTTCTTGGACTCTGAAATCAATAACACGTGCGCCCCAGGAAAGCTAGTTGTATCAAAAATAGGTAGGTAAGTAGTAAATATACAATAATTTTACATAATTGGTAATGTTATGATTACATAATTTTGTTATTTGTGATCTAATTTTCTCCCGTATTTTTCTCGCATTAATATACTGGCTACAGAAACATCGAAAATAAATAATTGATTATACGAGAGAGAGACTATAATTTATAGGCAACGTGCGTATCACGGACATTGCCATTAAATTAAGCGCAGGCGTCTAACATTCAACAGGATACAATGTACTCCGTCATTTTGAAAAAATCCAAAATATGAATCGACAAAAAGAAATTATGGACTTATCAAATCTGCAAAATTTCGTGAGAATCGGTTGAGAAATGCGACCTATAGAGGAGAACAACCGGACATACGAAAGCATTTTTGTGTGAGGTAAAGCAGAGACGCTTCGCTCGAACTAAGTTCTCGCTCGGTGAATAAGTTTATGATAAACGTAACCAAAGTATAGCATGCAATTCTGTAAGCGAACTTAGATATGTGCAAAAGAAGTGTTTTTTCGTTACGGAAGCCTTAGAAGGGACCCTAAAATTAAGTTTATGATAAATGTAACTACAGTATAGCATGCATTTCTGTAAGCGTATTTAGATATATGTAGAAGAAGTGTTCTTTGGTTACGGAAGTCTTAGATTAGAAGGGACTCTAAAAATAAGTTTATGATAAATGTAACAACATGCATTTCTGTAAGCGTACTTAGATATGTGTAGAAGAAGTGTTCTTTGGTTACGGAAGCCTTAGAAGGACCCTTTAAATAAGTGTATGATAAATGTAACCATAATATAGCATGTATTTCTGTAAGCGTACTTAGATATGTGTAGAAGAGTTCTTTGGTTACGGCACCCTTAGAAGGGATCTTAAAAATAGTTTAATGATATCTATAACCACAGAATGCGAAGAATATAGCAGAGGGGTCGTTGAGGAGGTCGTGTACATTCCGCTGTTGCCGAACCCCGACTCCATAACGATACGAGCCCCGAAGTGCGACTACACCAGCGTCGAGCTCATCGTGGGTGGAGAAGACGCAACACAAGGGGAGTTCCCGCACATGGTGAGTGTTAAAGATAAAGATATGCAATGACGAAGCAATGATGGCCGAGCGGTAATAGCTATGGACTGCCGAGCAGCAACCCTAGTTCGATCCCCACCGCCGGCTTGAGCTTCAACGCATGGTGGAAGGGCATTTTGCGATTGCCCGCCTATCTAGCGACCACCCTCAAGTAGAAAATCTGTCGCCAAGCAGCTAATGGTGTGTTCCGGCAGCAGTCCTTGAGAGCCAGTGAAATTACAGGCACATGAGACTTAACAACTATGTCTCAAGGTGACGGACGCAGTGCAATTCGTGACTTGTGATGAAATGCATCTGTTATAGGCACAGGATACCGCTTAACATCAGGTGGGCATCCTTGTTCCATCACAATAACATAATAAAAAATATATAAATGTATTAAATTATAAATTACCGAGAAAAAATTATAGTCATGTGCGGGATTCGAACCAACGTCCATCCACCACTACGGGGTATGCTCTGACCGAGTGAGTTTTTTTTTATGCCTGATTATCTCACCTGATGGTAAGTGATGATGTGGTCGAAGATGTTGTCCAGGCTAATCTAGAAGTACTGGCTCTCAAGGACAGCTACCGGAACACACCGTTAGGTGCTTCGCGACAGACTTTCTACTTGAGTGTGGTAGCTAGCCAGGCGGGCATTCTCAAAATGCCCTACCACCATGCTATATCCAACTCATGACCGTGGCGGACGTTGCTTAACTTTGCTGATCGGTTAGGCTGTTCTTAACTACTAAGTAAACTTCGCTACGAGCGCTTCATTTTTCCCCTTGTTCTTTATTTCACCATCGTATTGGGATGGAGCGACATCTATAGTACCACTTGCGTTGTATTACAAACAAGACCAATTTTGCAATTGGTTTTATACTTGTAAATTATTATTATAAATATATTATTATTAAAAGAAAAAAAATAACTTCGAGCGGGACATGCACTTCTAACTGAGCTATCGTAGTGAGTGAGCTATTGGAGAATAATGTTAAAGATAGGGTTTTGTTATGTCCAGGCGGCCATTGGTTGGTCCAACTTCGAAGGTGGTTTCTTGTTCTACTGCGGTGGTGCCCTTATCTCACCGCGGTTTGTTCTGACTGCGGGACACTGCCTGCAGTTCCGAGACACCAGAGTTCGCGACCCGGCACCCGTCGTGGTCCGGCTTGGCGACCAGAATATCGATCCTAGTGTTAATGATGGTGCCAACCCTATTGATGTGAGTTAACAAAAAGTATGGAGGGTAGAGGTAAGAAGAGTCATCTCATACGGTAGATTTATTTTTTTCTTAGGCTTGATAGGTAAGCCTTTGACCACAATCTCACCTGATGGTAAGTGATGATGTGGTCGAAGATGTTGTTCAGGCTAACCCATGATTACTGGCTCTCAAGGACAGCTGCCGGAACATACTGGTAGGTGCTTAGCGACAGATTTTCTACTTGAGGGTGGTAGCTAGCCAGGCGGGCATTCGCAAAATACCCTACCACCATGCTATAACGACTGCCATCCGAAGACGGCTTAACGTGCCCTCTGAAGCACGGAAACGCTCAGTAGTAATGTCACTAGCGGTCACCCATCCAACTCATGACCGCGCGCGACGTTGCTTAACTTTGCTGATCGGTTAAGAACAGCTAAGCAAACTTCGCTACGAGCGCTTCAAAAACTTCAAAAAGTGTCCAGCTGTAAGCTATAAATAACAGTTCAAAAACCATCCAGAATGGCGCTGGTGTAGACAAAGGCCATACCCTTTGGCCATGTATGTAGCAATTGTAAACGAATTGAAGTATATCGAGTTTTAAAAAAAGAATCGACTAAAGTAGTTACATATTGAAAATTTAAACTATTTGCGTAGTACAAAGTAATGTAGTAAATATAACCTTAAAGAATTATTATGAGAAAACGTGTAGCTGTTTTAATTTCGTGAACTGTGAATAGTACGTTTATTGATTTTGGCACTTCCTTTAAAATTTACCCTGATGCTAAAGTGGCGCCACCCTAATTTAATGCATTCGGACCACAGATCTAGGATTTTTTCGCTACGCTCAACAGACCTACGAAGTGTGGGAGTGAAAGGTCCTAAGCTGCTACAAACCGTCGCGAGAGAAAAAGAGATGGTGAAACAAAAAGACAGTATGTCATTTTTTCCGCGAGTAAGAGGCCATAGCGTCCCGGCCGCTTCCAAATCGGCGCGAATTTTGTGTATTTGCTCAAATATCTTACGATTATAATATAAAATATGTATTCTGCAAGCATGGTGTCTTGTTCAGTGAGTGATTGTGAGGTTACAAGACGCAGTAACCCGAATATATACACGTTTCACAGGTAATTTATGTTTATTTGTACTGCTTTTTTGATAATCATTATTTCGTCATTTTGTTTTAAAATGAGTTATAAGAACTATAGTAATATTAGATAATAGGTTTCTCTTCATACTTATCATCAAATTACATTGCTAAATGAAGAATTGGTTGGTATTTTACGAGAAACTATAAAAACATTTGTTTACGATAGGGCTTGACAAAGTCCTGACGTCACAAGTATCGATAAAGTCGATAGTTTGTGTCTGACCTGTAGGTTTGACGTGACTGCTCGGGTACATATTCGTACCTCAAAAATAACTGGTAGTTAGTTTAATAATAAATTAGTTTAAAAAATAATATAATTACATAATAATTAGCGAGAAGTTGACAGATCAGTTTATAGTTTATTGAGTATTTACGAATAAGGGAGTAAAGATATATTATTTAAAATTTATTATGATGTTTTCTGTGCAAAGTTCCCCTAACACTCAATAAATAATTGGAAATATCTCTTACTTCTGTCATAAAATATTAGTATCTTTATACAAATGGCTATTTAACAGAATTTGAAATGACTATATGCACGCGTATAATAATGTTTGTGTTCTTACAGATTTCCAACAAATTTTGAGTATGAGATAAAAGGGTTCGGATTATTGATGGAATCTAAGTATAAACTCTACAGTTTGTAGTAAACTTTGAATCAAAATGCTTCATACAAAGAAAACATCGATGTATACTAATGAAAGACTCAATACCAACTTTTAATGTCCCTGAATGCATGAAGCTGTGGAAATGGTAGTCAATAGCTTTAGGAAATGATGACACAAGTAACAGTTTCATTTGTAGTAAAATACATGGACAAAGAATTTTTTTTTAATGTAAAGACTGTATGATATAGATTTAATCTAATAACCCTTCCCTTAGCGTCCCTGTTGCAATAAAATCTACAATACTCGCTTCATTGCAGCGCTGGATAGCTATGGCTATCCTGACACAAAAAAAAAATATTTTTCCTTTCAGATCAAATTGAAAATAGGCTGCCCTGTCCTTACTTAAATAGAGATATATCACCATCGTTAGCCATTACTTGGTCCTTCAAATCAAGTGCTGTCTCCAAGGAAAAAAACTTATTAACTAATGTTCTAAGTTGTGACAAAAAAGACAGAAAAAAATTAGCTTTTAAGAAGTTTAAAAGCTGAAACAAAAATAATGACAAAACGGCTTTTAGTCTTAAAAGCAGACTTTAAAGAATTATATGTTTAGTAGGCCAGTTAGTAAAGATCATCGAAATTATGTACACATCGTCATTTCTACAGCCCAAGGAGCTATGTTTACACAAGGGACAAATTCGACCCTTGCCTACCACATGTGAATGCTTTACGCAAATGGTATTCAGATAAATGTAATTTAATAATTTACAGTATCTGTATATTTGCAGCTTAATGATTTTGTTAATGGTAATCATAATACTTAGTAATGGTAAGTTTTATTTCATCTTGTTACGATGAAGTTATAGTAGTTTGGTTTTTAAAAGTGCTGTACCATTTTAGACCTACAATAAATGCATTTGACTTCAACTTTGAAAGAGTTTTATTTTTAACAGATCAAAAAAGGGAGCAGGTTCTCAATAAGGTTGTATTCATGTTATGATATTTGGTTTGATATTTATTTGAAAACATGAAATTTCACCATAATCAGTTAAGTAGTTTGGTTTTTAAATCATAATAACTTGAAAAATAAGTTGTTCAAGTTAATTAAATTGCATAATTTGCATTTCTATGATTTCAAGTTGTTTACGATCATTATAATAGTATCAATGAACTATATAGGGCATAATTTCAAACGAATGTGTCCTAAGATTCAACCAGTAAAACTGTCGATAGTATTACGCTCGCGTCATGACAACACTATGTCACTCACACATTTACATTTCATTTTTTGTTACACCATTCATCCGTCACTGTTGGTCTTGTACATCCTAAGCCTATGATTCGGACGGACACTTTTTCATGTCCACCTCAGATGTATAGTACCACCAACTTAACTGTGCAGTTTTCGAGGGCGCTACTGGTCAAGGAAATCAACTACAAACTGTCACAATTTGAAGGAATGTTGTAGTTCTTTTTTTTGCCGCCTGAACATATAAGTTGGCGGGACTGCATACTTAGTCTGTGATGTACACAGACGATTCTCCTACCTCTACCCTCCATAACAAAAAGGTTTTACTTACGGTGGATTTTTTTTGTTTTATATTGGATTCGTACGATTTTCACATTTGCCATTCTTTCACATTTAGGGGCTGTTTCAGAATGTTCGAGTAAGTTCCGGTTATACTACCCAGAACATAAAATAACTGAATGATAAAAATGACCGTTAACATGCAGTGCGTTTCAAGCTTTAACCGATGGATAAGCTAAATCGATGACTGTGAAACGCAAAGATAGTGTTTTATTTATTAAATATGGTCTGGGTAGTATAACCGGGACTTCTCGAACAATCTGAAACAGGCCCTTAGTCTGTGATGAACACAGATGATTCTCCTTACCTCTACCCTCCATAACAAAAAGATTTTACTTACGGTATCTTTTTTTTTTGGTATATTGGATTCGTGCGATTTTCACGTTTTCCATTATTTCACTTTAGATAGGCGCCAAATTAAGGAGTGTGTAATATTCGTATGTGTTAGAACTGTTATACTTAACTGTAATAGTTCGTAAACTCAGTTGTATTGACCGAGCGAGCACGAAGATCGAGCGAAGCGTATCTGCTTGAGCCTGAGCAAAAATGCTTTCGTATGTCCGGCTGTTTCTACAGGTCGCATTATCACGAAATTTTGTGAGCAGGCTGGATAAGTCCATAGAATATTTTTGTCGATTCAGTTTTGACAAATTATTGAAAATGACGGAGATATGGGGTTTAAAAACTTTAAGGAAATCATATATCTGGCATATAGAATAAAATTCAAGAATGTCAGATAAACTTTAGTTATCTACCCTTATTAAAATGCTACTCTTTTGTCCCAATAACCATTTTTATGCCATAAACTATAATGGGTCGGACGCGTGAAGGGGGAGGGTTTTTTTTATGTTATTCTGACGGAACAAGCTCGAGGCCTACCTGATGTAAAGCGAACTAACCTCTGCCTATAACAGATGCATTTCATCACAAGAATTGCACTGCGCCCGTCACCTTGAGACAAATTTGTTAAGTCTCCTGTGCCTGTAATTTCACTGGCTCTCAAGGACTGCTACCGGAACATATTGTTAGGTGCTTGGCGACAGATTTTCTACTTGAGGGTGGTCGCTAGCCAGGCCGGCATTCGCGAAATGCCCTTTCACCGCGCGGTGAAGCTCAAGCCCGCGGTGGGATTCGAACCATGGACCTGCTGCGCGGCAGTCAATAGCCAATGCCGCTGAGCCATCACTGCTTCAAAGAAAGGGGTTTTGGGTAATAAAACAAGGGTAGAATCGCCATATTTACAGCACCGAGGGGCACTAGTCTAAATAAAAGTACCTACGTCTTATTCTGTAACTTTTTATTCCAGGTTCCTATAAGGAAAACCTACAAGCACCCATCTTACAAACCCCCGATCACATACGATGACATAGCACTGCTGGAGCTGGACTACGATGTGACGCTAAGCAGCGGGGTCCGCCCCGCTTGTCTATGGACGCGCGGGGACTTCGGCCCCCATACCAAGGCAGTCGCAACGGGCTGGGGCGTCACTAATCCTTCCAGTGAGTTAGTTTATGTACATCACAACATGTATTTTTAATTAATTGTTTAACTTTGTTACGGGTATAAGTTTTTTTTGACATAGTTGCCAGTTTCATGTCTGATTATGTGCATCAATCACTATTTTTATTAATATTAACAAATATTTTAAAAATATTTTAAGAAAACATTAAATTAATATTTTAACAAAACACTTGATAATATAGTACTCAAAATGACAAATTATTTATATAAGACTCATATTACCATAGTAAAAATAAATTATAGCTAGCCAGTTTCTAGATAAAAGGCTTTCACACGCTGACTGAGCGCGTTCAGAAATATGATATGATATGAATATGGTAATATGAGTCTTATACTAATGAAAGCATCATTCGTTATTTATATATTATGTTTAAGTTTTATGCAATTATGTATATTTATATAATATTTTATATGCTTATCTATTTATTATTATTTATGTGTATACTTAAATGTATATATGTTGTATACGTGTATATATTACATGTATATGTATATTATTTGTTTATTATTATTTTACCTATTTTAATGTTAGTAGTATTATACAAAAAAATTGTCATTTTGAGTAATTTATTATTTTATTTTATTTATTTATTATCCAACTTACAGCTACAGGTACTGAACCCATTGCGTCAGTGTAGTGATTTATACATTAGCAACATAACATAAAATTCTCAAAGCTACGTTTTTGAATTCACTCAGGTCACAGCTAAATAAGTCTATTTCATCCGCAATGTCATTGAGAGTGCGAAACGCTATATATATATATATATATATATATATATATATATATATATATATATATATATATAATATAATATATTTATAATAATCTAGATCAACGCCATTTCTTGGTTCTCTTTAGCTATGTCTCTTCTTCCAATGGTTGTCTGGAAGAGATCGCTTTCAGCGATAAGACCGCCAGTTGTTACCTTGTCTTGAATTGAGTGTTTTTTTAAACATTTTTTTTAATATTTAAGGTGTTTCAATAAAGTGTTTCTATCTACCTATCTATCTCAAAAATTATTAAAAATTAAATGATCTAGTGACATCTACGCCTAATTTTCCTGTTAAGCCGAAGTGACGTCACAAGCGCCACGTAGCCAGACCGGAAGAATTTTCTACGCGTTTCGATTGTACTCGAAGCATCCACAAGAGTCTTCACTCTACGAGCGCACGATCGAGACTATTTCTAACAGGAAAATTAGGCGGAATTGTCTCTAGTTAAATAGGCTATATTATTAAGAGTTTTATTAAAATATTTGTTAATATTAAATATGGATTTCTGCAAAGTAACGCCTGAATCTATTCGCGCCGGTATAAAATATATAGCCTATGTCATTCACTGAAAAAATGATTTAAATCGATCCAGTAGTTTTGATTTATTTTAGGATTAAGAAGATAAGAAAAATTTAGAAGGTATTTAATTAGGAAGGATTCATGCTGTATTGGTTAAAATCGCTTCGAAAATTAGCCATTATTTGTCGTGAAGTAAATGAAATTTTTTTTTTGTGGGATATCCATAATAGATAGACATATCAGACATCGCGGAGTTTTCTGTAGACCTTTTCAATGTGTACAATACTCAATACATTATTTTGATAAATCTCGTAGGGTTCAGCCTGCGTTTGCATTGTAAGCGGAAAAAATTAAATCATTTACGACATCACATTAGAAACCTCAAAAATTTCAGTATTTCTCCACTATTTAATGGATGTTATTGTACATATAAACCTTCCTCTTGAATCACTCTATCTATTACAAAAAACCGCATCAAAATCCGTTGCGTAGTTTAAACGATTTAAACATACATATGGATATAGGGACAGAGAAAGCGACTTTGTTTTATACTATGTAGTGAACTGAAGTGATGATAGGTAGGCTCGCGTTTATCTTACAACCTGATTCTAGTGGTGTCATCTAGTATTAAGTAGATTAACTACGATGTATTTGAGTATTGAGTTTAGTTCTGTTGCAGTAATGTTAACTCTTTGGTTTTCTAACAGATGGCGTTAGTAGTACAATAACATTCTATCCAACGAATAAAAATTGTTAATGTTCATTTCTAATGAAATTATTCATGTTTATAAATATATTTTTTTTGACAGATAACACAATAAGGTTTTAAGTTAAATTACTATGTTAAAGCATAAATCTATAGGCGTGATAGTTTTTCAGTAAAAGGGTCCACAAAATGTACAAGTTGTGGGACAGTGATAGGGAAGCGAAGTGAGCCCTAATAAAAAACTATATTTTTTTAAACCTACAGATTCATAAGGACCTACAGAACATACAGATTCATAATTCATTGTAGGCTTTGTCGATAAGTCAATACAGTCAATTTTCAATTTACCCGCCAAAACCACGAAGAAATTAATATGATTTTCATTTTGATTCCCAGAACCGAATGAAAGAGCTAAAGAACTGCAGAAGGTGTCACTTTCGCTGCTGCAGAACGAGTACTGCGGCCAGCTCCTCGCCAACTACCAGAACCGGAACTGGTTCCAAGGCTTCCGGAACACACAGATGTGCGCGGGAGAACTGCGAGGCGGGAAGGACACCTGTCAGGTTGGTACTACTGGGGGCCAACTCCCATCTCTTAATTCAGTCTTATTATAACCTTACATTAACAATTTTAATGTGCACTACAACATGTCCTAATAGTAAACTTACATTAGAACTCCAACGTGAGAGCGAGCTGCATGCATTGAATCAAGGCATTTGTGCGATAGAGATAGCGCTATATGAACATTATTGTTTCGTGACGGCCGTGGTACGAATCTTAGTATCAATATTTTAAGTTTTTTTTTTTTTTTTTTTTTTATGCCTTATAGGTTAGCCTTTGACCACTACCTCACCTGATGGTAAGTGATGATGTGGTCGAAGATGTTGTTCAGGCTAACCTAGAAGTACTGGCTCTCAAGGACAGCTGCCGGAACACACCGTTAGGTGCTTGGGGACAGATTTTCTACTTGAAGGTGGTAGCTAGCCAGGCGGGCATTCGCAAAATGCCCTACCACCATGCTATAACGACTGTCATCCTAAGACGACAGTTTGTAATAATGATGTTGGTTTTCCATAATAGTTTTAAAAAGGTGGGAGTTGGGCCCCCTGAGCGTCTTACTTAGTAATTAATCTCACCCATTGCTGCAAGCAGTGCAGGTGATTACATCTCAGATTATTATTGTGAGGTT
Organism: Plagodis pulveraria; assembly: GCA_963890685.1. NCBI lineage: Eukaryota > Metazoa > Arthropoda > Insecta > Lepidoptera > Geometridae > Plagodis > Plagodis pulveraria. Next base: position 3,627,851 of record OY982979.1, on the reverse strand, counting down.
AAACGCCTTATTGGCAACACAAAAAAAATTAAGACGAGAGTTAAGGGTAAAACACAAATCCGAGTTTTTTTAGGCACGTTTTTTTTTTTATTATTGTGACGGAACAAGATCGAGGTCCACCTGATATTAAGCGGACTAACCTTTGCCTATAACAGATGCATTTCGTCACAAGTCACGAATTGCACTGCGCTCGTCACCTTGAGACATAGTTCTTAAGTCTCATGTGCCTGTAATTTCACTGGGTCTCAACTGCCGGACACACCGTTAGGTGCTTGGCGACAGATTTTCTACTTGAGGGTGGTCGCTAGCCAGGCGGGCATTCAAATTGCCCTTCCACCATGCGGTGAATGCCACTGAGCCATCATTGCTTCAAAATTCATCATTGCTTATAATTTTGTAATGTAATCCGCAGAGGATGCGTTACAGCAAAAATAAAAATATTTAAATATATGTGTTTTAAAGGTTGCTTTAAAATTTACTTTATCAGTCATGTGCACTTACTCTAATTTGTCGAAGTATCGAACTTCAGGTCCGAAAGTAAGGTATCCGCAAAACACGTACCTATTGTAATGGCTTACTTTTGCTTAACTTCGTTCGTGGCATAGACTTGCAAGCATTTCCCTGTGTAGATTCTTATTGACTTTTTTTTAAATCAGATTCGTATGGTTTGTACATTTTCTAAATATGAAATTATAATTTATTAGTTTGCTTATAAGTAGTCATAGTCGTGTTCTAAATATGCAGACAGAACATAAATACTAATGAGAATATAAATACTTAATATGGAGAACAAAGACTTTCACGTAAATTCTAAATATCTAACCTGTACTTTCTAGAACAGTTCCACCTGATGGAAAGTGTTGATGTGCTCGAAATGTTGTTCAGGTTAACCTAGAATTACTGGCTCTCAAAGACAGCTGTCAGAACACACCGTTAGGTGCCTGGCGTCACTACTTGTGAGTGGAAGCTAGCCCCGAGGCCAGGCGAGCATTCGTAAAATGCCCTACCACTATGCTATAACGACTACCATCTTAACGTGCTGTCCGAAGCACGCGCACGCTCAGTAGTGATGTCACTAACGGTCACCCATCCAAGTCATAGCCGCGGCGGATGTTGCTTAACTTAGCTGATCGGTTAAGAACGGCTAAGCAAACTCCACTACGAGTGCTTTTCGTCGCTGAAACGGGCGACAGAAAGCGCACTCATGTCCTCTCAAGCCATATTAAAACTAGTAAATGTATAGATTCAGGTGTTACTTTGCCGAAATCCATATTTCATTAAGGTTGAACTGGCCGGTCACTTCTCCATGCAAACGTCGTAGGGTGATCACTCCCTTATTTGAGATTTTAAGTCCAGACTTAAGCATAATACCGATTGATATCGTCATTATCTAGCCTTGTATGTGCCGAAATTTTAAAAAGTAAATTATGTTGTAATTTATGAGCCTCGAAAACTTTATATGAAAATGTTTCGAAGCTCATAATTCTCAAGTTAGTTATTTTATTACAATTTCGGCATCATACAAGCCTAGATAATGACGAGATCAATCGGTATTATGCTTTATTTTGGACCTAAATCCTAAAATAAGGGAGTGATCACCCTACGACGTTTGTATGGAGAACTGACCGGCCAGTTCACCCTCATATATTAAAAAAATATTTTAAGAAATAAATAAATTTTAAAATAATTAATTTAAGTATTTTCCATGATTTTTTTTCCTGTTTATAATATTTTTTAAGTATTTTATTAAAATATTAATTTGATGTTTTCTTAAAATATTCTTTATTATTAAAACAAGTTATTTCACCAAGATTTACGACACTGATGATTCAAGAGATTTTTTAATTACAAAGCTTATGTTTTATTGTTTAGGGCGACTCCGGTTCACCCCTGCAAGTGTCGTCTAAAGAGAACCAATGCATCTTCCACGTGGTTGGCGTGACGTCATTTGGTGCAGGCTGCGCTAAGAGCGGCCGCCCCGCCATCTATACTCGAGTTTCGGCATATACTGACTGGATAGAGTCCATCGTGTGGCCCGGTGAATGACAATTGTGAACATATAAGGAAATAAATTAATATGAAATATTAAATGTATATACTTCTAGGTTAGCCTGAACAACATCTTCGACCACATCATCACTTACCATCAGGTGAGATGGTGGTCAAAGGCTAACCTATCAGGCATAAATAAAATAAAAAAAAAAAAAAAACTTGCAACTCCATTTATTGCAGACCTATATATATTTTTTTATGTTATTGTGACGCAACAAGCTCTAGGCCCACCTGATGTTAAGCGTACCTCTGCTATAACAGATGCATATCATCGCAAGTGATGAATTGCACTGCGCCCGTCACTTTGAGACATAGTTGTTAAGTCTCATGTGCCTGTAATTTCACTGGATCTCAAGGACAGCTGCCGGAACACACCGTTAGGTGCTTGGCGGCAGATTTTCTACTTGAGGGTGGTAGCTAGCCAGGCGGGCATTCGCAAAATGCCCTACCACTATGCTATAACGACTGCCATCCTAAGACAACAGCCGGGACCGACGGCTTAACGTGCCCTCCGAAGCACGGAAACGCTCAGTAGTAATGTCACTAGCGGTCACCCATCCAACTCATGACCGCGCGCGGCGTTGCTTAACTTTGCTGATCGGTTGAGAACAGCTAAGTAAACTTCGCTACGAGTGCTGCAGAAACCTTACCGCGGCGGGCGTGGTTTAAGATGTACCGCGCGGCGCAACAGCATAACGTTATATAATCTGTGGTGTAAGGAAGGTGAATGCAGTCTTTAGGAGAAGGGGGGATAGATAACCTCATTAGGCATAAAACTAGAACCTCATTAGGCATGGTAAGTGAGTAGGTACCTTTTATGTATGGTTTTTGTGCAGTCTCCCTTAAGTATGTTTTAAATTAGTACATACTTTTGGGATACTCCTAAGTTGGTGCATACTTTTGGGATACTTCTAAGTTGGTGCATACTTTTGGGATACCTACTTCTAACTCGAGCATGGCTCGACGTTTATTCTTAGTTTAATAGAAACATTGTTATTAATATAAATCACAAAAAGTATGTACATACGCGTCTATTGATTTTAACAAAATTATCAGAATTAAGAAAATCTAAATTACAAATATACGAGAGGAAAAATTTAAGTCATGCGCGGGACTCTAACCCGCGTCCATCCACCCTTTTAGCCGGGGTATGCTCTAACCAATTGAGCTATGACAATGAGTCATAACTCAAATTTTTCCTAACGTTATTTAACCATCGTATTGGGATGGAGCGACATCTATAGTTCAACTTACGTTGTACTACAAATAAGACTAATTTAGCTATTAGCTTTAAGCTTGTTAATGATGACGCAACCCTAACATTTTAATATTTTTGTTTGCAATAACGCATGCTCTCGGAACATTTAATCCGCAGAGAATGCGTTATGTATTGCAAACTTAATAATTTGAGTTATGACTCATTGTCATGGTAGATCAATTGGTTAGAGCATACCCCAGCTAAAGGGGTGGATGGACGCGGGATCGAATCCCGCACTTGACTTAATTTTTTCCTATCGTATATTTGTAATTTTGTAATGTAATCCGCACAGCATGCGTTATTGCAAACATAATAATATTAAGAAAATCTAATATAGTTACCAATCGCTAGCAACTGTGTTAAGGCTTCCAAACCACGTCCGTCCACTTGACATTCTAAACACACCGAGGTGTGGAGTTTAGAGATGGTTTGCCTGCTAGCATCCCTAGAACGAGGACTTTAGAAGTGAAACAAGGATATCACGGTACTGATCATATATTATCTTGGAAGCTTAACCTAAGGTTTACATACCTACATACTTTTGGGATACTTTTAAGTTGGTACATACTTTAGGGATACCTACTTCTAACTCGAGCATGGCTCGACGTTAAAACTTAGTTTAATAGAAACATATTTTTTAAAATAAATCATAAAAATTATGTACATACGCGTATATTGATTTTTACAAAATTATCAGAATTAAGAAGTTATGACTCATTGTAATGGTAGCTCAATTGGTTATAGCATACCCCGGCTAAAGGGGTGGATGGACGCCGTTTCAAATCCCGCACATGACTTAAATTTTTCCTCTCGTAGGTAAATTTGTAATTTTGTAATGTAATCCGCAGAGAATGCGTTATTACAAACAAAAATATTAATAAAGTATATTTCAGTTTACAAACCTACATGTGCGTGTGGACTGAGTGACCACATTTTTTTTGTTTATCTTTGTGAAGTTCTACTTTGTTTGTTAAGTTTTTGTTAGTCCACTTGACATTCTAAACACAGCGGAGTGCGTAGTACAGAGATGGTATTTGGTAATATTCCCAATATTATCCAATTTCATGAACGCATCCTTTCTAACTCAACTCCTACCTCCAACATATCCTAATATTTTTCCTTGGCTACCTTGGGGGTAGATAAATCTAGCCGTTGACGTCTGGCGTGCATAAGAACGAGTCTAGCTCCGGTTAACTCCTCGCTAAAATATCGAAAAACCCAACGTTCAACAATCAGCCGCGATCCTCGCGCACGGAAAATCAACCGAAAGCATCACAAAAGCACATCATCATATTGGAGAAGGAAGAAAGGAACATTGCAGACGCGTCGCAATACATCCAGCACGCGGGGCGAGTTTCGAACCAGGTAGCCTTCCAATGTTCTATTTTTTCCCAACCAGATGGTTTGCCTGCTAGCTTCCCTAGAACGAGGACTTTAGAAGTGAAACAAGGATATCACGGTACTGATCATATATTATCTTGGAAGCTTAAACTAAAGTTTACAGTCGGTGTAGAGACATAGGTACATAACATGCTTGTATCTAATTACATATGTATCACGCGAGACAGTATCTCCTGCTCGTAAAGAACTTCCTTTCCTGAGTTTAATCTACTTTAACCAGGGTTTTAAGGCCACCGTGCCACTCGAAAGCCAGCACTGGTCTTTTTCCGTCGAATACCGTGCTACCCGAAGGCCCTGGCCGCACTTGGTGATTCCGATAACCCTACGAGAGCCAGGGTCTCTGCCATGCTTCACAAATTGCTACGGCCGCAATTGGTACAGTTTGAGAGTAAGCACTAAGTCTTGAGTTCCTTCTACAGTGTACGAATCGAGAAGTCAGTCCGCACATTAGCGCTTGCTTGTTAGTCAGCTCCGCTCCTTTTTATACCATCGCCGGGAGTGGCGGCCGGCGAGGAGGCTGCGGCGCGGGGCGCAGTCGTATAACTTGCTCCACCTAGCTACTTTTTATTATTCTGTGCCTTGGAATGCGTGGTTTGTCCGAACTTTGTCGCTATCGTGTCATAAATGGAAGAAGTAGATTACGTAGAGTTACTTTCTATATTATGTCACCTGCACCATGCTACACAGTAGACTGAACACGTGTTTATCTAGTGTGTATTTTCATATGTCTATTTAATCGAAGTCTTTGACCGCATACATAATTACACATATTGCACTTATGTGCTTTCTCTTCAGTATGTCTTTTCATGTGTAAATTAATGCTACTTACATGTGAACATTCAAAGACACACAAAGTGCATTTAAACGGTTTCTCTCCAGTGTGTATTTTCATATGACTATTCAAGTCAGTTCTACGAACACATCCATAGTCACACATATTACATTTATATGGATTAACTCCAGTATGTTTTACCGAATGCCTTATTAAGTCAATTCTTCGACAAAATTCAGAACCACATATATTACACTCATATGGTTTCTCTCCAGTATGTATTTTGATGTGTGCACTTAAGTTACTTTTTTGAACAGATTGGAAGTCGCACATATTACATTTATAAGGTTTATCTCCAGTGTGTATTTTCATATGACGATGCAAGTTACCTTTGCAAGTAAATTTAGAATCACACATGTCACATTTATATGGTTTCTCTCTAGTGTGTGTTTTCATGACACAATCTAAGCGATTTCTTCCGCATTCATTGTCATACATATTACATTTATATAGTTTCTCTCCAGTGTGTATTTTCATATGACGATGCAAGTTACCTTTGTCAGTAAATTTAGAATCACAAATGTCACATTCAAATGGTTTCTCTCCAGTGTGTATTTTCATATGACGATGTAAGTTGCTATTGTAAGTAAATTTAGATTCACATATGTCACATTCAAATGGTTTCTCTCCAGTGTGTATTCTCATATGACGATGCAAGTCACTTTTGCGACTTAATTTAGAATAGCATATGTCACATTCAAATAGTTTCTCTCCAGTGTGTGTTTTCATGACACAATGGAAGCGATTTCTTTCAGCGCATTCATTGTCACACATAGTACATTTATATGGTTTCTCTCCAGTGTGAATTTCCATATGAAGACGCAAGTTGCCTTTGTGAGTAAATTTAGCATAACATATGTCACATTCAAATGGTTTCCCTCCAGTGTGTATTTTCATATGACGATGCAAGTCAGTTTTGCGAGTAAATTTAGAATCGTATATGTCACATTCAAATGGTTTCTCTCCAGTGTACATTTTCATATGACAATGAAGTCACTTTTGCGAGTAAATTTAGAATCACATATGTTACATTCAAATGGTTTCTTTCCAGTGTGTGTTTTCATGACACAATGGAAGCAATTTCTTCCAGCGCATTCATTGTCACACATATCACATTCAAATGGTTTCCCTCCAGTGTATATTATATTCATATGACGACGCAAGTTACCTTTGTAAGTAAATTTAGAACAACATATATCAAATTCAAATGGTTTCCCTCCAGTGTGTATTTTCATACGACGATGCAAGTCACTTTTGCGAGCAAATTTAGAATCACATGTCACAATCAAATGGTTTCTCTCCACTGTGTTCTCAGGTGACAATTGAAGCGATTTCTTCCAGCGCATTCATAGTCACACATATTTCATTTATATGGATTTTGTCCAGTGTTATGTATTTAATAAGTCTATATATTTATATATTCACAGTCATGAATAAATCATACTGGAGAAATATATTGTTCTCCAGTATGATTTATTCTATGTTCATTAAAATTTTCTTTATTAACACTTATATAGGGTATTAGGCTCAGGACAGAACTATTTAGGAGTTTGGGTTGGGGGAATGCGCTTGGAGGACCGTCCATTCCCGCCCGAGACAAAAACAAATGTGCTCCATTTATTTGTAAATGCGGTATTACACTATCATATTAATTTGTTCACAGTTCAATCTGTGTGTCCACCAAATAAATGTTAGCAGCAGATACATTTGGCATACTTCTATATTAGTAACATACTTTTGGGATACCTCTAAGTTGGTACATACTTTTGGAATACTTCTAAATGTGTTATATTAACCAAAATTCTCATGCAGAAATTATGGATATTTAAGTTGTCCTGGGATGATCAGTTACCATCAGACGTAGCCAAAACTTGGAGTAAAATATTAGGGTGCCTTCCCAAGTTAAATAATTTGCGGATTCCTACGCTCATTATTTGTGATTCATACAACATTCTGGATTTTCACATCTTTTCGGACGCATCTTTAAGCGCGTATGGGGCGTGTTTGTACGTTCGTAGCACTAACTCAAGTGGTGGAATTTCAGTGCGTTTATTTATGGCCAATATACTACTAATATACTACTACTACTACTAATATACTACTCCTCGGACTTGTCATGAGTTTTAACTCATGACAATTCCGAGGCTTGAACTGTGTGGAGCATTGGTAGGGTTATATTAAAAGGTTATGAGCTCTATTCGTACTAAGGTGAGAGAAACCACATTTTGGACATACTCAACTTTTGTTCTTGGATGGTTAAAATGCTACCAAATAAACTTCAGCCATTTGTGAGAAGCCGTGTTGAAGAGATTTTGGAAATTAACGAATGTTTCTAGTAATTTAATTGATTTCGATCGGTTTTCGAATTATTTGGGACTGCAACGTGCAGTAGCTTACATGGTTAAGTTTGTAAGTCTGTGCAATACGTTAATAAAGATTTTATTAGAACTGATGAATTGCAAAATGCTTTAATTTTAATAATTAGACTTTCTCAACAGAGTTCATTTCCGGAATATGATATTTTCCTCAAGGACAAACATATTCCGAGAAAAAGTAGTCTATGTACTGAACTGAACGTTTTCTTAGATGACCATAAATTAATCCATATTGGCAGACGTTTAGGCAATTCATCATTCGATTATGATAAACAGTTTCCTATTCTTATACAGTCCACTCATAAATTTGCGAAGCTATTAAACAATATGATCACACTTAAACAAGTGTGAGCATATTCGGCTTAGGTATGCATGCCCGGCCCGCAATTATTACTATTGGCGACCATTAGGGAAAGTTATTGGCCAATAGGAGGCCATAACCTGGCAAAGGTTACCTACCATCAATGTGTCCGTTGTACACGCATGAAGGTAAAATCTCTACAACCTCTAATGGGAAATTTACCTCAGGCACGTGTCATGCCTGGCGGATATCCGTTTGAATGTGTAGGGGTTGACTATGCAGGTCCTATTTCATGTGCCAGTCGTCAAGGACGTGGCTGTAGGATGACCAAAGTGTACATTGCTATTTTTATTTGCTTTAGTACTAAGTCAATTCACTCGGAACTTGTAGGTGACTTAACAAGTAACAATTTAATGTCAGCGTTGTGTAGATTTATATCTCGCACAGGTAATTTGTACCTCGCGATTTATACTCCGATAATGGCACAGCCTTTGATGGTGCTTCCAAGGAACTTGGTAAATTTATAAAGAACAATTGCAGTTCACTTTCTGATAGTGCGGCCAATGAAGGCATTAACTTTCACTTTATACACTGAACCAGAAGGCGTTATACGTTAGAAGGCATTAACTTTAATCAGATTTGGATAAAAAACTGCTGGTCTTCTTAATAACTTCGGTTTATTACATACTACAATTTTACATTATTCCTTCACCCACAACGGTCAGCAATAAAAAATGGGAAGTGGATGTGACAATTGACATAAAAGCATATATTGAGGGAACATTTATAACATACAAGAGTAGTGTTGTGAAAAATAGTCCTATCCTACCACAGACTAGTTATATCATAGAGATAATCTAAATGAGATTAAGTATACAATATTAAATCTAAACACTACGGGAAGGGGAAGAGGGTGGGAGGTAATGGAAACTTAGTCTGTTTGATAATATTGGTTACTACAAAACTACATACACATACATTAGTTCAGAATAGAGTGAACCACACAGATTGTACAACTAAGTGCAACAATGTTCTCCCTTTCAATTGAACTTTAAAAGTACCCCGACCATTGTTAATGAAATTGAAATGGGACCGACTTCTTAGAAGAAAACCAACCGATCGAACAGGCAGGATTCAGAAATAACTACAGTAATATAGACCACATTCACACAATCAAACAAGTCTTGGAAAAATACAATGAAAATCAGAAGACATTGTATATCTGCTTTATAGACTACTCCAAAGCATTTTGACATTCTAAAACACAAATTCATCTGGCTGAGTCTAAAAGAACAAGGAGTGGTCTAATAGAACTAATTAAGTCCATCTACAAAAAAAGGAAAAGCAACTAGAATCAAAAGAAGACCCCTTTCCAATAAACAGAGGCGCGAGACAAGGAGACCCATTATCTCTTCAGGTAAAAGACATAGCAGAAAAAAACAAGAGAAGTAGGTTTAGAAATATATGCAGAAAAACTAAACTATTGCCTAACTCAATAGAAAGCAACATAGAGGTATACGGAACCAAATTCGAATATGTGAAAGAATATGTTTACCTAGGACAAATTAAATCCCCTGAAGACTCCATGTTCAAGGAAATAAACAAAAGAATAGCCTGCGGTTGGAAGAAACAATGGTCCTTAAAAAGGAATAATGAAGACTAAAGATTTAGGCATACATATCAAGAGAAAGACTTTCAACGCATGTATTCTCCCCAGCATGACATACGGCTGCGAGATATGTACATTAACGGATAAAAACTTGCTTAAACAGAAAGAGCAATAGAAAGAAGCATGTTGAGTATCAGCCTTAGTTACAGAATCCGAAATTTGGAAATAAGTAGGAAGACAAAAGTAACGAATATAACTCATATAGAACATCTAAAGTGAAGTTGGACAGGACATATGCTACGTTGCAAAATAAATAAATGGAGCTAACAAGTAACCCTATGGTATCCAATGGGGAGAAGAATTTCTTAGCATTCCATTGATTCACCGTGCGGGTGCCGGGTCCATAGCGTTGCAGAGGAAAAGGCCAGAGGGGCCTGGGACTTTCAACCCAGGAGTAGGGTTAAGGGGCCCCTTTATGATATATCAATGCTCCCCTTCACCGCTCGAGCCTCCTCCCCTGCCTAACCAATTTTTTTTTTTATTTGGTAGTATCCTACTAATGCCGCCTTAGATACACGTCCTAGGATGGAAGTTGCACTGTGCCCGTCACACTGAGACGTCCAGTTGTTAGGTCTCATTAGCCTGTAATTTTTCTGGCTCTCAAGGACTGCTGCCGGAACACACCGTTAGGTGCTTGGCGACAGATTTTCTACTTGAGGGTGGTCGCTAGCCAGGCGGGCATTCGCAAAATGCCCTTCCACCATGCGGTGAAGCTCAAGCTCTGGGCGGGATTCGAACCATGGACCTGCTGCGCGGCAGTCCATAGCCAATGCCACTGAGCCATCACTGCTTCGAAACTTACTTCGATTAACCACATAACTGTTTTTGGTTAATTCATTTGTTAGGTTATAATACTTTTTTGTATTTATTGTGTGGTCTTTAGGTAGTTTTGTTTCCCACGGCACAGTAAGTTCTGTAAGTTTTAGATTTTTGAGTACAGAAATATGTCTGGTCTGGAATACGAAATACCAACATCCTCAGGATTTTTGTAGTGTTTTTCATACGTGTCCATCAAAATAGTCCAATCGGGAGCTGCGCCTAAGATGGAGTAAGGCTTGCATTTAAATTTTGTAGATGACTCTTCTTTTACAAAATCGACGTGTCTTTTGTTCGTGGTCAAACCTTTTTTTGCTCTGGCTACCGAGAGACTCACCGCTTCTCGTATGATTTTGAGGACTCTCTTGATATTGACTTGACTCATAATAAACCCTATCAAGGAGCACTTTGCATCCTACCGATAGATGCCTTGCTGTACCTATGGCCTCCCGACAAATACTGCAAGACTATTCGGTGGGATGTATTCCTCCATCTTACTAAGTTACTTTGGTCTGGGAGGGTCATCTGAAAGGTGTTTAGATAGAATTTTAATGAAGCAGGTGACCAATCGTATATCAAGGTAACTTTTTTTAACACTTTACCGCCAGAGGGATACAAAAGTCACCTATGGTTAACCGTTCGCTTTGCATTTCCAAACTCATTGCATGCACTTTATAGCTATCATTTTCGTCTTTTTGTAGAAAAGATTTTACAACGTCTTTATCACTAATTTTCTTTTTCGACTAGAAACCCGCTTTACTGGACTGTGCGTACCTATCATAAATTGTATGTGGAATTGAAGCCTGGAATCAAAGTCGGAGGCACTTTTGATTTTTGGGAGCGATGTGACTATTTCGTCTTTGAGATTTTAATAAGACGTGCGATTTGGTAGCTCTGAGGTGTTTATAGAGCTCCGATGGTTTATTTAATTCCATCCCAAAATTATTTTTATCCCTAAATAATGTAGATGGGTCTGCAGTAGGTGCGAGCCCCAACCATGACTTCAATATCCTTATGACGTTTACCAGCTTAATTAAAAGGGATTAATTTATTTTTAAATTGGCCCCGTGAATCATAATCGTTTTATACGTTGACTTTTAGTACCCAATTTTCCATAAAGTTTTCCATTCTGGTACACTTCGAAAACATATATTTACTTACATACATACACATATATATTTTCTTGCCCCGTGACTACAAATTCAAACGTAGTGCCCCATGTCGAGTGTTGTAACATATCGTTAGAGTACTCAGCAGTGGTAAAATTGTCTCCGTTACACTTAAGATCATAAGCCAATGTCGCAACTTCTTGCCAATTAGCCACTACATGGCTGACAATCGCTTTACGGACATCAATTGCACTTTCCTGAGTGCAATAGAATAAATTAAACAGGGATTGAAAGTGGCTGCGCTCATCGCTTGAGGAACCTCGGTCCAAGATAAGTGGTGAGGCACCACGTGATTGATCGCAACACTATACTCGAGTTGCCTGTCATACTCGACGCGCGGCGGACGTCTCATTCGAATTCCAATGCTCAGCGCGTAGTGTTCTCTCCATGCTTTGTAAAACAAATTTGTAATAATAAGGTATTATACATTTAATAACTAACTGAATTAGAAAATTATCTTCATTGTACACAGATATAATAGTATTATAATTTTTTAATATAAAGTTTTATTAGTAAGCTAGTTTTTATTTTAGTTTTTTAATAAATATTAATTTCTTTAATTTCAAGTATCTGCCTATTAAGTTTTTTTTTATATTTAGATACCAATTTTCACCACAACCACTTCAAAAACAAAGAACTTTCCGTACAAAGTTCAATTCATTTTTTATTTTGAATGAACTATCGACATAATAATTTTAAGAACTGTAAGTTAAAAAACAAAGGACTTTCACAAAAACGTTTTTACCCATTTTTATCCCCTTAGGGGTTGAATTTAAAAAAAAAATTTTTGGTACACGCATCAAGACGAATACACCCTCAAAGTTTCAAGTCTCTGCGACCAGCAGTTTAGACTGTGAGTTGTATGTCAGTCAATGAGTCAGGACTTTGATTCTTATATATTCTTATTCTTATTCTTATTCTATTTGGGGGCGATATGTCCTGCACTGACGTCCCGCTTGGGGTGTATTGTGCATTTCCCCCGCCAGCTTCTACCCAAGCCATCCCAACTCCTTAACGTAGCGGAGAAGGACCTTGGGTCGCTGGCATAGCTGCTCCAGTGACTTGTGTGATGGTGGTGAGGATGTCGTCGATGAGAATGACTCTTGTAGTCCGATTGTAAATCGTATCTGTTCCGTGGCTTCGCAGTGCAACAGTACATGCTCCACGGTCTCATCTTTTAGCATACAGCCTCTACATAGAGGACTGTCTGTTGCTCCAGTTTTATGCAGAAAGTAATTCAGGTTACAATGACCTGTGATAAGGCCTGCTACAATGCGTAGTTCCTCACGCTTTAGTTTCAGCAGGTTGTTTGTCAGCTTCTTATTTAGAGTTGGGAACATGGCCTTTGTTTGTTTACAATCCTCTGTCTTATTCCACAGGTTTTGTTGTTCTCTCTCGGTGTGACGACGTAGTAGTTCCCGTACTTCCATTGCTGATGGCTTGCAGAGGCTCCTTACGTCATCACAAACTTGTTTTTTTGCTCCTTTCTTTGCTAGAGTATCTGCCATGGCGTTACCCGGGCATGCACTATGTCCCTTTGTCCATGTTATCATTATTCTGTATTTTTTTGACAGCCTTTGTAAGGCAGAATGACACTCAGCTATGACTCTAGACCTGGTTACTGGTCTTCTGAGTGCATATATTACAGCCGCACTGTCTGTAGTAAAAAGAAGGAGCTTGTCCTCACGCTCATTTTCTAAACTAGGTGTTATGTCTAGATGTGATATTGCCCTCGCAGCTAGCAGTAAGCCCATTGCCTCTGCTTGCATTACAGTGGTGGTCTTATTTAGCCCTTTTGCGTCTGAGATTCCAAGTTCCGGTGAGTAGTAACCGCAACCGGCACCAGTCTTGTTTTTTGCGCCATCTGTGTAGATATTGTATGTCGGCACTAGATCTGCCAGTGCACTGTTCTCAGTAGCCAGTTTGTACTTCTTATTGTCAAGGTGGGTACTGGCTACTTTGTCAGTGCCTTGCTTTGATTCGGGGATTATTTTAGTGGCCTTGTCTAGTATTCGACAATGGTTTGTGATTTGTCCCGTGCCTATCCACTGGTTTGTTGACTTTATCCTTAGTGCTGCCGCCATCGCTTCTTGCTGTATATGAAGATGCAGTGGCGTCAGACCCAGGATGACATCAAGGGCAGCTGATGGTGTTGATTTTATACAGCCGCTGATCAAAGAGCAAGCCAGTCTTTGGGTTTGCTGCAGTTTCTTTATTGTAGTCACCAGACTTGTTCGTGGCCACCACACTACGCAACCGTAGGTGAGGACAGGTCGTACTATGACTGTGTAGATCCATCGGCAGAGCTTCGGTTTCAGACCCCAGTCTTTCCCTACTGCTCTTGTACTTTGCATCAAAATTTTTGTAGCTTTTGTTGTGATGTGTTCAAGGTGTTTTCCCCACAAAAGCTTGCTGTCAAGCCAAATGCCTAGATATTTAACCTCCTTACTTAGGGTCAATTTTGTTCCAAACAGCGTAGGAAGGTTATAATTTGCTAGCTTTGTTTTTCGAGTGAACATGACTATTTCTGTTTTCTGTGGGTTCACAGATAGACTGTGACGTTGACACCATTCCTCGACTATGTGAAGAGCCCTCTGCATTTTTTCGCAGAGGGTTGCCTCAAACAGTCCAGAGACCATTATAACTAGGTCATCTGCGTATCCTACGGTGACCATACCATCTTTGTTCAGGAGTTCAACCAGCTCATTCACTACTACTACCCATAGCAGAGGTGACAAAACTCCTCCTTGTGGGCAGCCTCTCGTAACACGACAACGGGCTGTTCCAGAGGTTTCTATTCTCGCTGCTCTCTTAGAGAGCATATTGGTAACAAAGGTATTCACTCTATCATCAACACCCCTATTTCTCAGTCCATGGTTAATACTGGAAAAGGTGGTTTTGTCAAAGGCTCCTTCAATGTCAATAAAGGTAGCTAAGCAGGACTGCTTGTTTTCCAGTGCTGATTCGATCTTGTGTACCACATGGTGGAGGGCAGTCTCTGTAGACTTGCCAGATTGGTACGCATGTTGATTTTTGTGGACAGGGTTTTCCGCTAAAGGTCCACTTCTTAAGTATTTATCACAAAGTCGCTCCAAGGTTTTTAACATGAATGAGCTTAGACTTATCGGTCTGTATGACTTTGGATTGGTATAATCTGTTTTACCTGGTTTTGGTATAAACACGACTCTGACTTCCCGCCATGATTTAGGTATATACTTCCATGCTAGACATGACCTGAAAATGGCCAGAAGATGAGTCTTTATCTTGTTAAGAGTCCACTGCAGAAGCGCTGGGAAGATTCCATCCGTTCCAGGAGCCTTGAATGGTTGGAAAGTGCTTACCGCCCAAAGCAGAGCTTCTTCAGTCACAATTTTGTCAGCAAAGGCCCAGTCTTCATTACCAGGCTTTTGCATAGTTTCTATTTCCCATTCTTCTTCATTGTCTATATGACAGTCTGGAAAGTGGGTTTCTTATATATATATAGAAGATAAAATATTTAGTGATCTTTACACAACTGTATATTCAACAAAATCACTAAAACATTCCCGCTTAAAATATGTAAATAAAAACGCATAAACGTTTGGTAATAAACCTAGCAATGAAGCATATAAATATCTATTTATCGGCATAGTGTGTCCAAACGGGTATATCCAGAGGCCCCTCCGATTTCCATCACGTATATGATGTGATGAAAATGCTAGGAGTACCATGAAGGTAAGGACATACATATTTAACTTTTTTCCTATATATGAGTATATGAATAGTATTGTAGTGATGAATATCCCAAATGTAGTGCAATGGAAGATTCCTTGTTGATTTAGGTTTGTCATATCCTGTAACATAAAAATAAGGATTATTGCACGGTTTGTAAACAGCTTGTAAATTATTCTAAGGCGATAAGAAATATGAGAGCTAGTTGATTACTCTGAAATAACAACTGCCAGATTAGGTTAGTGCATGAACAAATTATGTAACATTATAACAAAAAGGAAAATTTTTACTACAATCGAGATTAAAACCCACATCCATCCATAGGACATGACCTTTCAATATTGTAGTGAGTAAGTCATAGCGCAAATTTATCCCTTAGCTTCTATTATTTGACCGTATTAATTAAAATTTCCTGCAATTACTGAGTCGAATACGCAATGGCAATCACAGTGATAATGACAGAAGTGACAGTTCGGACGGAGGAATTCTGACTTTGACAGCTACGGCCCAACCGTCTCAACGCCAGTTAAATGCTGAGGCCCGCACTCGACGCTGTGCACAATCTTGACTCCCTGACGAAGAACTTCAAACAAGTTCGAAACCGGTTGGATCATTATCCGGTAAATATTACGGGAGTCCTAGCCGGTTATTGAATAATAATTATGGACAAAACTCGCTAAAGATTTTTAGGTCAAATTACTCAGTCCATTGTTTCAAAGCTGACAAACAATGCTAGTATGCAACGTCGTTAACACTAGTATATTTTTATGACTTCTAAATTCTTAATAGCCTGATCTGATCATGCATGTTATATGAATAATTTTCCATAACTTTTCAGGTTTTTAAGCTGCCTGATGATGTTAGGCAGATAAACAGAAACTCTGTAGTAGTATTTATGGCCCATGGTCCACCATAACATTTTATTTAACAAAAATAGCAGGGAATGTCTTCAGTTACACATAATATCATACAATTACCAAAAAATATAAACTAGATTTTTGAAATACCTCATAATTGTTATTGAAGCGCTAGTACATCTCTGAAGCATTGATAGGGAAGCAATAATAGCTATAGACGGGTGCCACAGGTCCATGGTTCGATCCCCACTGCCAGCATGAACTTCAACCCATGGTGGCAGGGCATATTGTGAACGCTCGCCTGGCTTTTTACTACCCTCAAGTAGAAAACCTGCCACCAGGCACCCAATAGCGTACAAGTAATTTCTTAATAATTAACATTTCTTGACCTTGTACCTGTGCAACAAAACATTCACTTTATTTTGGGTTTCTTATTTACTAATCATAGTACAGTATCAGGGATCAAGTAAGCAAATACTAAGAATTTTGGTTTACCTTTAAAAACTATACTGGAAAACCAACATCAATATTTCAAACTTAAAACATTGATACTAAGATTCGTAACACGGCCATCAGGAAACAATAACATTCATATAGCACTATCTCTATCGCACAAATGTCTTGATTCAATGCATGCAATGCATTCAATGCTCGCTCTCACATTGAAGTTCTAGTGTAAGTTTAGTATAGTGACATGTGGTATTGCAAATTAAAATTGTTAATGTAAGGTTAAAATAAGACTGAATTAAGAGATGGGAGTTGGCCCCTAGCTCACCTGATCTTGTTTAGCTAACAATAGAATTTGATAGAGGGCATGTTATGACATAATAGTGGATACTGACATATACTTGGGCTACAATTAGAACAAGAACAACAGAATTATTAAAAATACAACTTCTTCACGACCAATTTTGATATTTAAAAAGTTGCAACAACCAAACACTCTACTTGTGGTTGTGAACGACGTTAGAGTGAAAAGTTGCACTCCAAGTGTGCTCTAACCAAGGTTCGGAATGGCCCCCAGTAACTAGTAATAATAATTATTGCCCAACCTTATTTTTTATTTTTTAATGACATATTGTTCACCAAAAACTTGAAATACTTTAAAACAAGAGGTTTCTTATTCTTAATGTTAACATATATTAATTTATTTATTATTATTCTTTAATCATATATTTTACAAGAATTATGTAAGATATGCAACAGATTACAATTTACAACTGACAATAATTCACTTGAGGGGAATTTTCTCATGTTTTGCTACAGGTAACATATTCAATTGATACATTATTTTTTACTTCTTTTTCCAACGACCTCGAGTGAATGTAAAAATTCACAACTGTGATTTCCGGACAGCATTCGGGTAACTTTTACATTCACTCAGTGATTTCTGAACACGCCCACATCACCCACATGGTATTGTGTGTATTTATATTGATATGTAAATATGTAGTTACTAAATAATTTTTACCTTCAAATATAATGATTTAGCGACGAAAACGTGGTCTATATCTATCACGGATGATAACACAGCACAGAAAATTATGTTTACCACGCATACTTGGGCAGAAAAGTTAAGTTTATGACTAAAAAACAAACTTGCTGACAGGAATCCAATAGTACCGTGAACTATACTATCAGAAACTGCACACTTGAACACTTGAGATTGAGAGTACTTCGACTGAAATACGATAAAATCCCCAACGAACGCTGATAAAATAAGAATAAAACTGAGTATAAACTTTAGATATCTCATTATTTGTTTAAAATATCCTACGAATAATTCATTATTCGTACTCAGTGTTACCAACCCTACCGAAAAAAATCCCCGGAGAATTTCTTTAAATGCCCTAAACATATTAATATTAACATACATATATATATATTAAACATATTATTGGGCCTATTAATTTTTCACTAAAAGAATTTTATCTTGATATAAAATTAGGTAGTATTTTTTTTTAGTTTGGAAATTATTTGTTTGTAAAGGCATCCGCCGTTTAAAAAATAAAAAGTATTTACTTATCAAATCATTATAAACCATACAACAGAAGTTAAGGCTACTTTTCTCTATGGCTCTTATTCATAGGATGCGTACCATTTTTATTTTGTTTTATTTATTTATTCCACACAGAACAAAAAGCAATCAAAAATAAATACAATAACAATGTAATGTATCAGACCTGAATTAAAGTTAAATTCACCAAAAACGCTTAAAACGATCAGACTCCCAAACATTTTTTCCAGATGGGTCTTGGCATTATTTTCGCCACAATCGCTATGAAGCTACTGGAACAGTTTGGGTGTTTACCATTTGAAGTTAGATTCGCTAAAAACGATCACACTCCCAAAAAGTTGTTCCTCATGGGTCTTGGCACTGACCTTAGAAACCTAGTTTTCCTTCCTCTTTGGGTCTTGGCGTTATTTTCGCTTTAAACGCTGCATCTAATGTCAAAAGTGACAGAAGTGGCAAATTTTAGTGGCATTCTTAGCGTTCTTATCCTAAATGGAACAGGGGATGACAGTTACAAATGATCACAGTGATCACAACCATAGACGCAAATGTGATCAAAATTATCGAAAATAACGTTCTTAGCGACTAATGGAATATACCCTTAGAATTACCTAGATCTAATGTCAAAAGTGGCAAATATTAGTGGTATTCTTAGCGTTCTTATCCTTAATGGAACAGGGGAGAACAGTTACAAACGATCACAGTGATCACAACCATAGACACAGCAGAATGTGGTCAAAATTATCGAAAATAACGAAATTAGCGTCAAATGGAATAGGCCCATGAATGCATCTCAAAGTTGATATCGATCTGAAGATAGTGACTTTGATATTGTATTAAGATCGATCTCATGTTCTTCTTCTTCTTCTTCTTCTTCTTCATAAATGGCTCTTATCGTTGCTTTGACGATATACTGCCAATGTCTTGTCTGTGTACACATTAAACGTCACAAAAGCATCTTAATGTCAATCTCAACTTTCAGATATATTTATTAATACGAGCCTAGGAATCCTAAAGCCCATTGCAGACCCACAGGCAGTCCGAATGCTCTAGCTCACTATCAACTTCAACTTCTTGTTAATGTGGCTTCTGTGGGCTTGCCACATTTCGCCAATATCGCTTGGAAAGAGAAAAAACAAACGAAAAAGAGAGTGCTCGGTTGTATGCTTTTGTACGACTCAAAATGTGGGTCAATTTGGCATCCGGGTAAAGTTTATCTGAAAGAGGACAACACAAAACATATACAGTGCAACACAAGTTATCTACAAAACATGGTTATATAAAATCAATATAATAAAAATATAAATAAATAATTTATAGCCAATTGGCACCGTGCCGAGCATAGTGGCAGCATTACCCCTTTTACATTGCAATGCTTATCATTTGAGCCAAATAGTAGTGCTAGCGTTTTGATCACGCATCGCAGCGGCTGCTTGGTTGATATAATTTGGAAAAAAAGGATTAGCTCCCGACCCCTCCAGCCCACCTTAAAGATTTCATATACAGATCCGTCTTCTTTCACTCTTCTTTTTTTCACTCATAAATCTTACCACACGGTAATTCTAATTGCAATACGATACTATTTAATTCTTCGAATGTTTTAAATTGCAAAAAAGCTTGAGACTGACACGTATTGTCTCTTGAACTGGTTTGTGTATACGTCTTGCAAATACGATGCAAGGACGCAAATTGCATGCAAGTTTAACTTGCAAATCTATCCACATTGCGCCAGTAACTTCTACATGCCATTAACAAGCATACACGCTACCACCCCATTCTACAGGCATGTGTATGCTCGGCTTTAAAGATAGACAATAAATGCGAAATGAGAAATATAGGGTACGCTCCGATTTGCGCAATTGGTACAAATAGCACGCTCACAGCCCGTCCGATTTGTGCGAAGGGTATCAAAATGTTTGCATTGCAGTTAGGTGTGATGTCATCGCCGACGAAAAAGTTGCGGGAAACACACGTTGCCGTCGTGTGTTCAATTCCTGTTTCCAGTAAAATTTTCCATGAAAATGTCTGTTTTCATGTTTTTTCGCAAAGCCTTTATCACGAAACTTGCAAAACTTTGTATCTCATTATAATACATAGGATTTACCTTCGCGATGCACGAATGTATATATCATACTTGGATTCGTCTACTTGTCGGCTGCTAATTACTCGGTTCTGCTTTACCTTTGTTATGGGTAGTTGTTGTGTCTCAGCCTGCTTTCCACATCCACATCCTGTATATATTATGGCAAGATGAGTAAACCCGACCCATCTTGTCGCGGAGAGTCACGGTAAGCCCGTGGCGGTCCTCGGTCAACTGCAAAAATAACTAATATCAGAGCAATGGCAAAATACAACTACCATCTCACAAGTTTCCGACACGCGGCCTAACATACAGGCTCACTCTCAAAGGGTCGAGGGATATACCAGACGTCTCCGGTAACCCACTCGCTGACGAAACGTACTTGGTCAAGTGCGCACCCGAAGATTCTGAACAACCCAGATCTCACCCCCTGCCTGGAGACGAGATATGTGCCGGGATCGGCGATGGAGCTGTGGTAAGAGTATAAGATGAACACCAGTGAGTATTGATCCCACACAGCGTGTTTAGGCAACCGTCCAAAATGGCGTCCCCAATAAAGGTGAATAGTAAAGACAAGGGTACAAAGTAACACCGAATATGCACATAAGTGACAATCCGACGGTGGCGCACGGCGCGGCGCGGGCATTCGGAACGGTCATGCTCACGAAAATATGTTGGCAAGCAGCGGTGTCGTGTGTTGAGTCGCCCCCTATAATGTTTCGGATTGTCACTTTTTTTAGAAGAATTTATTGATTTTCCACAGACTACATGGTCCGTGCCATTTTTGATATCGTGTCGTGCTCGTGAACGAGTGCTGCTTGAGGACACTGGTCCGTTCAGGATGCCTGTGCAAAACTGTTTGTATCTGATTTGTGATAGTATATATAAGATATAATTAGCATCTCTTATAACAGCAGCTGTGTTTCCCCTAATTATTAAGAATATCTTCATAGTAATATAATTGCTTAATAAATATATTCATTAACTTCAAAAATGGCACGGACCCTGGAGTCTGTGGAAAATCAATAAATTCTTCTAAAAAAAGTGACAACCCGAAACATTATAAGATATTCAGGTATACTCTGCTTGCGAAGAAAGAAATCCCGCAGGGTATTCTCCGGACCTCCGCCGCCTTCACCACCTTGAACACACTTATTGAATGCTATTATCCTTTTAAAACCTATGACATTTATTTTTCAGAATTAGAATCATTAATTTTTATTTCCTCGTCACCTCCAGCCAACCAGAAATATTTATTCTATTTAGTGTTGCCACCTCAGAACTTATAAAGCGCATCGCCCACCTATTGATTCGCGCCTGTGTCACGACAGCCTATATGATGAGGGTAGCAAAAGTACCAAGAAGTTTATGTGCAACTGGAGATCGCATCAAATAAAGTCGATATAAAACAAAAACATTTTGCTATTGTCTCGGAAACAAATGATGGTATTATTGTTTACGTATGGTATAGGCAATTTATTCTTTGTAGTTTCTGGATTTGTAGCCACCATGTTCAGGTAATGGAAAACAACTAATTACTAAGTTCAATATCACGACGCCTGCAAAGCTTGGAAAAGGGCATTGACAGCTACAGCTTACCCTCCTTTTCCGAAGAACGTATTAGAGGATGCAAATCGGTACAATCGTTTCCATCAATCAGCCAAGCAAATTTTTTATAAAATAAATATTATAAAAGACGCAAATATAGTAATCTCAGTAGTTGTTACATGTTTGTGCCTTTTGGGGTCGAAACGCTGGGGCCGTGGGGACCGAGCGCCAAACTATTATTCAAAGACGTCTCAAAACGTCTGGTCGACGCTACTTGTGACCAAAATGCTTGCATATACTTTGCACAGAGGATAAGCATTGCCATACAACGTGGAAATGCGGCCAGTATTTTGGGGACACTGCCTAATGGTAGCGGAATATTGCATTAGTTTTTTTTAGTTAATTTTAAGTTTTTTTATTTAGAATTAAATTGAATAAACATTATTTTAATATTTTAGGAAAATATATTGAAAAACCTTATGTTTTGATTAAGTTTACCGAAACAATATTTTATATTAAAAAAAAAAAAAAAAAAAAAAAAACAGGTACTCTTCGTACAAATCGGACCAGCTGTGAGCGTGCAATTGGTACCAATTGCACGAATCGGATCTTAAAACTCTATATATGTACCAAGTCTATGGTAACATCGAAGTCATCGAAGATAGAAAACCACACCTTCTTCCAAACAAATCATTGATTAATAAATTATCAAGTTTACAAGGCCTTCATAAAAAGTGATTTTATATTAATTGTACAGCTCATAATGCGCTGGATGTTAAAACACTTCAACCTCATTCAATTTAAGCCAGTATATTCGCGGTTATCAGCAAATACTGCATTGCCTATCGGAATTCAGTAAAAACGCCTGATAAGATACGATAAAATATCATTTTTATGCTTACGAAATTCTAACCGTGTAAAAAAACTATTTTATAGTCCTTTAGTTTCGTTTATTACTGGCCAGTGTCGTGTAAATCTAGTTATATAAAATGCGTGAAATAGTGCACGTACAAGCCGGGCAATGCGGCAACCAAATTGGATCCAAGGTTCGTGATTTAACTTGTTATCTCCTAACTTAATATAATTTATGCATCTTGTCTGATTAAGGTCTATTAGCAATAATGTCTAATTGCTGTTTTTAGGAGCTTTATTAACTACATTGGTAGAATAATTTTAACCTACAAAACGGTGTCATCGTATGCGTAATAGGGTATGTACATGTACTTTTTGAAAGTCGAACGCTGTTTTTTTAAGCGTAATGCCGCTAAGATAATGTGATGAACCATAGTCGTTATTACATAATATTTTCCGTTTTTTTGGTGATTGATTTTTGTCATTGTAAAATGGGTGCTCAAGGGCGGGAATTAATACGACTTTAGTGTGTTCGGTTTGAAACTATGGCTGTTGTAGATGTTTCAAATTCGGTATTCTCAGGATTATGATGACTACGGAAAGGGGAAGAAAGGCTGCATCCCCTTGCAGGGTGGAGTTCTGTTTTTTTTTTTAATTTGGAATGTAAAGAGTCCTGAAGAGTTGATAATAAATAAACCCGGGCATGGTTGTTGCTGCTATGCTATGATAAATATTTCAGAATATAAGGGACAGCTAGAATCTTACTACCAGTAGTAACATGTGGCAATTTTCAGACAAACATTGACTCTGACTGGTAGATTTTTCCCATACATACCAAAATACACAACAGAATTAACATGTACATTACAGTTCAAGCTTCAGAGTAATTTTTATAATTACTGTACCTTATTTTAAATCGCTTTCACTGGAACTGGACTTATGCTGCTTTGGGTTACTGATTTTTTGAGTTTTGTTCTGAAAGTGCAGTAAAAGTTCGTATGCATATGGTTCTCGTGCTCATAAGCAGATATAGTTGCTAACTTGGAATTTAGGTGTTTTGCATAGCATATTGACCCAAACCATTTAGATAAAAAAAATCTGACAAGTTCTATAAACTGACTTATTATACAAACTGATGAGACTATTAAACTAACCTATTAGGGTCTCCTAGCTCGTAAACCAAATGAGCATTCTGAAATTTACCTATTTTGCTTAGAATATGACCATAGAGACGAATTTCTTAGCATTCCATTGATTCACCGTGCGGGTGCCGGGTCCATAGCGTTGCAGAGGAAGAGGCCAAAGGGGCCTGGGACTTGCAACCCAGGAATAGGATTAAGGGGCCCTTATGATATATCAATGCTCTCCTTCACAGCTTGAGCCTCCTCCCCTGCCTAACCAAATTTGGTAGGATCCTACTAATGCTACCTTAGATACACGTTCTAGGATGGAAGTTACGGTTGTTCTTGGTAGGCCAAGGTCTTTAAGTAGGTTATATAGGGATTTCGCTGGTATACCCCTTGCTCCAACTTCTACAGCATACAGATTAACCACATAACCGTTTTTGGTTAATCCATTTGTTAGGTCATAATACTTGTTTGTTTTTATTATAAGAAGATTAAAAAATCTGACGATTTCGGTAAAATTACCTAATAGTCAATCTGACAAGTACAGTGAACTGGCATTTTAAGGCAACTTTAATTGCTGCACGCGGAGATATTGATTAACACTAATGATCATTAATTACTGTCAATTTCCATACAAAAGGCACAGTTTAATGATACATTAAAGTTCATGAATGTATCTCTAGTGCAGCAGTAAGATATTAGGGAACCTACACTTCAATTTACTCTAAGAACTTCACACAAAAACCTTAACAGTATTTTAGCATTCCAAAATTATGTTAATTGGTTGAGTAGAAAATTTGTTTTGTTTTGTTATGTTTGTTTTTATAACTATTGCATGATTTGTATCAAGTGATTTACTTTTAGTAATGTGGGTACTCTTGTAAGGTATCATAAAAAAATAATAAAATAGTTTGTTTCTGTACTCAACTTATGGCGTATCTTTTATTGGCTACGAGGATGGGATACGAACCCACGCATGCATAGCACATTGGACTATTAAATGTTATTAGTTGGCTGATTCTGTACATTATGACAAAAACAGGACTCTCTACCATCTTATTGATCTAATTATCCAAAGGTAACAGTATATCTTGAAGCGCTCGTAGAGTAGTTTGCTTAGCCATTCATAACCCATCAGCTAAGTTTAGCAACATCTGATGGGTGACCTCTAGTGACATTACTACTGAGCGCTTCTGTGCTCCAGAGGGCATGTTAACCCATTGGCATAGGCGATAGTGATAACAATAGAATTTTATTCATAACTAGGCCATAGTGGTCGAGTACAATGCCAACTTATTAAGTCATTGGGCCCAGTTGTTGCCTTCAGATGGCAGTAAATACTAATTATAACATGTTGGCAGGGCATATTGCAAAAGTGCTCCTACCTAATGTCCATGAAAGCCAGTAATTCTAGGTTAGCCTGGACAACATCTTCAACCACATTGTCACTTACCATCAGGCAAAATAGTGCTCAAAGGTTAGTCAATCAGCTATAAATAAATAAAAAAAGGTATATATGCTTCCTGTGGGTACCAGGCTAGAATGTCATGTCTCATTTCTACCTGTGGGTGTCGTAGGAGGCGACTAAGGGTAACAAACCAGAAGGTGGGCAGCAGCGCTTCCTGAGGCACTGATATCTGACACTGCGATCCCCAAGACGCCTGCCATACGTGGGGGATTACGGCAAACCCCCCATAATAGGGGAGGTAAACTGACTTTAAAAATTTTCTACAAAGAACTGTGTGTCATTTGAAATATCTTGTATTGTATAAGGACAATGGAAGGGGATAAATGGAGGAGGCCTTTGCCAATAACAGGCAAATAAACAACACTGCATATTAATAATTGAGGCTGTGAGTACAAGAGAACATAGATTGCTATGCTGATACATTTGATTCACATAGTGCATAAAAAGATGAAAAGTTGATGTGCATTGTCATGCATTAGACAAAACGAATTACCCAAACGGCTTCAAAAAGGGATTATCACTTCTGAAACAATACTCTTGCCTTAAACCTGAGCATTGAGGTTGCCCTTGACATCCAGAGCTCCTCCAAACTCAAGTAAGTCTTGTAGCAAGCCGCATACCGATACGAGACTCGTCAGAAAAGCACACAAATATAATCCTCTATTGTGACAATACTCGAAAACATAGAATAGAATACTCTATATTGTTAGACCACAAAATAATAAAATACATGTTGACTAAAACAAATAAATAAGTAGTGTTACAATGGGCGGCCTTATTACTAAAAGTGATTTATTTGAGAGACGCGCCAAGAGGTTAATAGGCAGCGACTTTCTAGGGGAGTCTCGGCTGCAAAGCCTCGAGCACCGCCGTAAAGTCGCTGATCTATCGGTCTTTTACCGGATACATTTCGGTGAATGTACACAAAAACTGCACGACTTGGTTCTTCCCTCCCCCTTTTTCCATCGCACGTCCAGACAAACGGAGAGGCGCCATCCGTACATGGTTGATATTCCCAGGGCTCATACGAAGCGCTTTGCTTCCACTTTTCTCGTGCGTACAGCGAAGGAGTGGAACTCCTTACCGTCGTCAGTTTTTCCTGATGGATACAACATGGGTGTCTTCAAATCGAGAGTAAATAGGTTTCGTCTAGGTAAGCATACTCCATTTTAGACCACATCAATGCCTAACATCAAGCAGGGTGTGGTCAAACGCGAACCTATTATGAATAAAAAGTGATCTCTACCAGGCAACCTTAGCATGGAGTTTAAACAAGCTTACATTTGAAGTGTACTCGATCCCTAGGCACTTTTGATATGTGTAGTTAAGAGTACCGTTGTCTGTGTATTGGAGACACAAATAAATGCCTTATCGATCTATAATTTGTATTTAAGCGTTTAAAAAGCAATATTTTGCTAATTTTGATAATTATGCTCCTTCCTTACCTGTGTTACTACCAGTAATAACACGGGTATTTCTTTGCCAGAGACAAATTACTTAGAATTCCATGGATTCACCATGCGGGTGCCGGGTTCATAACAAAGGAATGCAAAGGAGCCTGGGACTTGCAATCCAGGGAGTAGGGTTAACGGCTCCTTTACGATGACATCAATGCGCCCCACCGCTCGAGCCTCCTCCCCAAATTTGGTAGGATCCTACTAATGCCGCCTTGGATACACGTTCGAGGATGGAAGTTATGGTTGCTCTTGACAGGCCAAGGTCTTTAAGTAGGTTATATAGGGATTTTGCTGGTTGAAATATGACCGAATTAAGAGATGGGAGTTGGCCCTTAGATGTCATACCTCATTGGGAATTTCATCTTCATATACAATTTTTTTTTATTTATAGCTGATGGCTAACCTTTGAGCACTTCTCACCTGATGGTAAGTGAGAATGTGGTTGAAGTTAAAAGTACACTGTTAGGTGCTTGGCTTCACATTTTTACTTGTGGGTGGAAGCAAGTTGAGCCTTTGTAGTATGCCCTACTAATTACTATAATTACTACCATCTTAAGATAACAATTGGGACCGATGACTTCAACTTTTGACTTAGAATTTGTGCATAATTTGCGTTCTGGGAGAAAACTTCTCTCTTATAGTAAACATTAACCAAATCTAAAAAAATTGGTGTTATTTTATAACAGACAGAATAAACTAGGTTCATAGGTTTTCCATTTTCTTTATTTATCATTATTTTTCCTATTAATAATTCACAAACTAGAGATACCAGTTTTGCGTAAATATCGGTATTTTAATACCAATTAATTCAAATTCCTTTTTAATATAATGATAAAAATCAAAACCTATCAACCTGGATATTGATAACATCTATAACATATACAAAAATCATCAAAATCGGTGATTGTTTAGGGGGGTAGAAACGTTTTCTCTGTTTGTATGAAAATTCGAGACTTCCCTCCAGTCTTAAAAGCTCATGGCTTATTTTGCTCTTTGAATACGAAACTCTTAAGATCAGTAATTCGAAACGGCAAAAGTCCGGTTCCGGTGAAAGCTTTTAAAATAAATTAAAACCGACCAAGTGCGAGTGGGACTCGCGCACGCAGGGTTCCGTACCATTATCTCGTTTTCATTATTATTATTTTTAGCAAATAAACGGCGAAAACCTCGTTTATTGTATGGGAGCCCCATAATCATTTATTTTAATTTATTATATTTAATGAGAACATAAAACTATCTATTCTGTGAATAGTTACAGCGTCTACTGTCACCGTTATTAGTATCGAGCAAGAAACTGTACAAAAATCAAGTTTGTTGTATGGGAGCACCCTTAAATATTTATTTTATTTTTAGTATTTGTTGTTATAGCGGCAATAGAAATACATCATCTTTGAAAATTTCAACTGTCTAACTATCACGGTTCTTGAGATACAGCCTAGTGACAGACGGACACCGAAGTCTCAGTAATAGGGTCCCGTTTTAACCCTTGGGGTACGGAACCCTAAAAATAAGGTACAGCATGTATATAAATTACTCTGAAGCTTCGACCGAAATGTACACGTAATACCAACTGGTTTGTGCCGTTTTGTAGGTTGGTATGTATTGGAAAACATCGTACCAGCCAGTCCTTTTTAGCGAAACGAGGTCGAGGTTTTATTACTGCTTTTGTATAATTTGCGAGTGAACAAACTTTTCTTTTTATGTTATTGTGACGGCACAAGCTCGAGGCCCACTTGATGTTAAGCGGACTAACCTATAACAGATGCATTTCATCACAAGTCACGCATTGCACTGCGCCAGTCAGTTTGAGACATAGTTGTTGTCTCGTGTGCCTGTAATTTCACCGGCTGTCAAGGACAGCTCCCGAAACACACGGTTAGGTGTTTGGTCACAGATTTTCCACTTGAGGGTGGTCGCTAGCCAGGAGGGCCATTCGCAAAATGGTCTTCCACCATGCGGTGAAGCTCAAGCCCGCGGCGGGATTCGAACCATGGAACTGCTGCGCGGCTTTCAATAGCCAATGCCACTGAGCCATCACTGCTTCTTCAAAATTCAAAATTATTTTATTCTCGTCAACCAATTCGAAAGCGCGATCTTTTGTTCTAATATAAACTTTGAAAAATAGTAAAGATAAATGGTTTGCTGCGTAAATAAATCGCAGTGTGCCTAACGCCCGAAATTAATAATCGATCTCAACCTGTTTTTAACCGATTTAAAAAGGAGGAGGTACTCAATTCGTCTTGTTTTTTTCTATATTTGTTACCTCAGAACTTTTTGCTGGGTGAACCGATTTTGACAATAGGGTAGTTGACACAGTCTAAAATAAAATACAGTGTAACGTTAACATGATAGTAGTTGGAGCACATAACTCGATGAAATTAACAAATTATTTATTCTGCATTGGATTACCTTTATTTTGAATAAACAAAATGTGTTTAAATTTTCTTTAAGTCACGTGATCTCAAACGGAAGTAAAGGCGGAAATGATGTCATTAGGACAAAAACAAAGCTACAGAATAGGTAATAGTAATCATGAGAGTTTGCTTCCAAAGGTTTTGACAGTGACAATTGACATTAGTAATTGCTAATAGCAAGCAACCCACAAAATGTCGCATCACTATCGATTTACTACTTAGGCCCCTACTACACTATCAAATCCATTGGATCCCATATATTTAATAGTGTAATGCCGGGTACAGACCAAGCGAACGAGAGCGAGCGAAGGGTAACGAGCGAGTGCAAACGAATCAGTGTGGACGTTATACCGTAAGCAAGCGAAGCCAAACGAGGGCCTTCGTTCGCCTTCGGCCGTGCTCCGGCGGCTGTCGGTACATCAAAGAGAAATGGAACGAACGAACGGCCGCGGTGTGGACGGACGAGCAAATGCTCATTCGGTTGCGTGGATTGCACGTAACGGACGTTTCGATCCAGCGATTTTTTTTATCAATTTACGATTATGGAACAGTAGTTATTTATCTCATGAACCGTATTCGCTAGACAGTTGAATTTTTCACAGATGATGTATTTCTGGTGTCGCTATAAACAAATACTAAAAATCGGCCAAGTGCGAGTCTAACTAAGTTTGTCTGTCACCAGACTGTAGTTATCTCATGAACCGTATTAGCTAGACAGTTGAATTTTTTACAGATGATGTATTTCTGGTGTCGCTATAAACAAATACTAAAAATCGGCCAAGTGCGAGTCTAACTAAGTTTGTCTGTCACCAGACTGTAGTTATCTCATGAACCGTATTCGCTAGACAGTTGAATTTTTCACAGATGATGTATTTCTGTTGTCGCTATAAACAAATACCAAAAATCGGCCAATGATGTATTTCTGGTGTCGCTATAAACAAATACTAAAAATCGGCCAAGTGCGAGTCTGACTAAGTTTATCTGTCACCAAACTCTAGTTATTTCATGAACCGTACCTATAAGCTAGACAATTGAATTTTTCACAGATGTTGTAGTTCTGTTGTCGCTATAAAGAGTGCAGTCTGTATGGCACCACGAATTTATAACAAAATCCCAAAATTGTTAAGAGATTTAAATATCAATGCATTCAAAATTAAATGTAAAAAATTATTAGTTGATAAATGTTATTATAATGTGTATGACTTTTTAAATGATAAATTTTAATTAACAATAATTGACAATTAACCAATGACATAATCAATATATTTATAAAATTTAATTGAAATATAATTTGAAAATATGACATTATAAAAATTCTGGATGACATTGATATATTGTATTTTGTGTTTAGTGTGAAATAATAGTTTTTAATATTTTATTTATAAGGTGTAATAATGTTATAATTGGTTAATTTTATATTTAATCTCAATAAGAATGTACGGTTGCTCCATCTCGTCAAAATTGTACGCCTGCATAGGCAAAACATGGTGGAACAATTTTAAACCCAACAACTCTGTGCATAACCATTATATTATGTATAATTTACCCATGTTTTGAACAATAAATATATCTTTATCTTTATAAACAAATACTAAAAATCGGCCAAGTGCGAGTCTGACTAAGTTTATCTGTCACCAGACTGTAGCTATCTCATGAACCGTATTAGCTAGACAGTTGAATTTATCGCAGATGATGTATTTCTGGTATCGCTATAATTAAATACTAAAAATCGGCCAAGTTCGAGTCTGACTAAGTTTGTCTGTCACCAGACTGTAGCTATCTCATGAACCGTATTAGCTAGACAGTTGAATTTTTCACAGATCTCTCTTTTTGTAAGTCGTGCATTAGTTGGGTTCCATCATACAAAAACCTGCTTGTAATAACGACGTCATCCAACAGCGCCACCATTTTCTTCTAGTTGGGTACTTTCGTTTATCTCAATAAATGCAGCGAGCTAGTGAAGATCGTTGTTGTTCATGATCACCAAAGCACTACGTGAGTATCGCTTCGCCGTGGTTCGCCGATGGTCGATGAACTTCAATGCGTTCACTTAGTGTGGACACAACAGCGAAAGCGAGCGAGCGTGCGGTACTGATCGGCAAATCACACTCGTTAGCCTTCGCTCGGTCTCGTTCGCTTGGTCTGTACCCGGCATAATACGTACATTTGACTCACTGATCTTTGATCATATTTCGCCGTGAGATTTGATCAAAGATTAGCATAGATAATAAAACCCAAACTCGGAACAAGAATCTATGGAAACATTTTCCAATTATTACTCTTAGTAATACAACAACTTTAAACAGTTGGAAAAGCTTATGTTTATCATTATTGTTATTCCGACGTCACTGCACGCCATTGTCTCGATCACTTGAAAGTGTTTACATTTCGGGATTACAAAAATGTTTAATAAAATTGTGATTTTGAACCGTTTAAAGTTGTTTAATTACCATGTATGAAAAAGAATTGATAATGCTGCCACTCATATATCCGTGCTTCAAACTGTGTTGGTTCTGTGATTGTTTTATTCAGTCTACATACACCCCTACACTATGGTACACGTTCTGCCGAACAACCTGTATAATCGATTCTAAAATCGATTACGCACGACACTACAACAAACAAGCAAAACGTATTACATTTCAGCACTATTTGTTTTTGCCCTAGTGACGTCATAAGCTTACAGGCCGCCATTGAATGATGTTTTAGCGCCAATTTTAAATGTTGAAATAAAAAGATGGATTTCTAGTATTTCCGGACTCCTAAAAAAAATATTAAAAATGCTAGGTGTATATTTCGGTGTCCTGAATAATTTAACATACTTTAAAAAAACAAGTCAACAACCCTATTATTGTTTTTATTTGTAAGCTGATGCTTCCCGTGTGGCGTAAATTTCATCCAAATATTTTCCTATTCTGATGACATGGTCGTTGACAGTAAAAGACAGTTATAATAACTTGTTGACTGTAAAAAAAAGGGGTAAAATATTTTTTTTACCTAAAAATAGAACTGACTTCCGCACTCAAAACTGTGAAATAAGTTGTTGGAGTCGGTACCGTGCGCACAATATTGTGATAAAAGGTACTTTTGAACTATCATGGCGCCGACTTCAACAAGTTATTTCACACTTTTGAGTGTAGTCGGTGCCATTTTTAAGAAAAATACTTTTAATTATCGAAGATTTTATAAGCAATCCATTTTAAGGTTTTACCGTGCCTATAAGCTATCTAGAGATTGAAACTTCTATCTGTGGAAGCTATATATCGCTGGGAGGTCGGTTTATAGAAGAAAGATTGACCTCTGTTCGTAAATGTCACTTTGTGTGTCAATAACCTTTTTGAGAGCCAGTGATTCTAGGTTAGCCTGAATAACATCTTCGACCACATCATCACCTACCATCAGGTGAGATAGTGGTCAAAGGCTAACCTATCAGGAATAAAAAAACACAAAAAAACTATGAATTTTCGTGTCAGCAATCCAAATTCGTAATTCCAGAAATTTCTTGGTTCAATTCCTAATCCAAAAATGCTAATTTTTACTTTTCTTTTATTTATTTTATTCGACTTTTTCGGCACTAGTGTGACGGTAGACGCACATATATACTATAGCTAGCTAGCACGCGATCCTTACATGCTTTTCATATTAGAAAAATATTAACCATGGAATGCACGTAAGGACCGTTTAATATAGTCGAATATTTAATTAGACGAAGTAAACTGACAGATCGAAATGTCACATTTCAAAATAAAGTTGCCAACTTCATATCATAGTGATGTTTCTAGTTAAGTTTCTATGAGCGGAACTAGATTGTGTTGGACATAATATAATAGTTGTAATCCCTAAATTGTATAATTTATTGCTGTGCTGCAGTCTCATAAACAACTTATCTTATAGTAATAAAAATCGCTTGTATAGTAAAATCACTCTTACGACAATAATAATGACTTTTACGAAGATTATGAAAAAATTATACAGAATCTTAACAGTAGGACATGCAAATATTATGTAAAACATAAAAAATATACACGATTAAATTAATGTCAATTTAGAATAAAAAATGTTTTTATAATTATAAATCACAATATCTTAGTTATCATCTACACGCAATATAACAATACAAAAAAACGGAAAATAATACTTATCATTAATAAAGGACAATAAATTAAAATTAAATATTTATCATTACAAATTAATTATTATTATGTCATTAATATGAAATATCCTTACAGTCAAAAAATCTTTTAAATTATAAAAACAGTGCTTCGTTCTGGTGTAATTTTTATTTTAAAATAATTCAATGGAAGCTCGCGTATTCTGTTTGGTATTTTATTGAAAACTTTAACTATTATTACCTCACAATTTTTGCCTAAAAAAAATTTTTTTTTTTTTTTGCGAAAAAAGCTAAGAATTAGCAAAGCGTCATCTATAGACACATTCGTAATTCCACGAAACGAATTATTAATATAAAGCAAGTAACGTATACAATAACTTAACGGCTTTTATGAACTTGGTTTTGCGCAGAAAAACCGCAGGTATAAAGAATTGAGAGATTAAAGACATAGTAGGAGTGAGGAAGTAAGTTATCTTCATACAAACGCACCGCGCGCGGCTTGTTTGTGTGCGCCATAGTATCTATGCGTCCCGCACGCACACTCTTAACACAATCTAGACCCGTTTCTCAGTGCGCCAGCCGGGGCTAACACCGAACAAAGATCGCGCGTCACAGCTTTTCGGCACCGCTAATAAATGAAAAATGTTTGATAATCGCAGGACAAATTATTGCTGTGTTGGGTTGTCTCTATTCAGATTACCTACTGAATATTAAAGGTAAGCAAGTCACTTAATCTAGTATACCTATCATTTTTACTTGATGATGAGTTATGCCTACTTATTTTTTTGTTGTATTAGGTATGCTCCACGTCGTTCGTCTCTAGCCCCGCAACCAAATAGGTATCGCCTGTCGGTACTTTTGTCATCGTGAAAGGTTTTATCATCGTTTAGGTAAAACCGACCTTACTAACCCTGAACCCAGACAACACAAGTAAAAATACAACTTCCCGGCCCTTGCCTATTTCTAGGTACTGAATTAAAATTTAGCATATGTACGAGTACCTACATATATTATAAATAAGTAACAACCCTGAGCCAGGCAAGTATGGTAGGTAATTATATCGCGAATTGGGCCGGAGATGGCCTACTTCCCACTCTTTCTACTATGTTAAAGATGTCAGGCAGATGGTATGAATGGCACTTACGGACGGGTGCCCGGGGGTCCGATTTTCTTAGGGCCTGTTTCAGAATGTACGAGTAAATACCGGTTATACTACCCAGAACATAAAATAACTGAATGATAAAAATGACAGTTAACATGCAGCGCGTTTCAAGCTTTAACCAATGGATAGGCTAAATCGATGACTGTGAAACGCAAAGAAAGTGTTTTATTAAATATGTTCTGGGTAGTATAACCGGAACTTACTCGAACATTCTGAAACAGGCCCTTAGCTATTGACCGGCGTTAACGCAACTTAATTGCATGAACATTGTAGTTTTTGACAGTATCCGTAGTCTGCCCGTTATTTAGGTTCGATCGCAAGTGAGTGGCTTGCTATCAATAGTTTTTGACATATTTGGTATGCTGTAAGCTATTTTGTTGCGATTGCGTTGCTACAGTCGCATAAAATATTTTGGAGGATTTTAGATACAAAAATAGCTAAATGATTTATATAGATAGATAAACTCTTTATTGTAACACAAAGATTAATATTAACATAAAAAACTTACAACTAAAGATACATCATAACTGAGTGAAACAATGGGCGGCCTTATCGCTTAAAGCGATCTCTTCCAGACAACCCAACAATATTGGACATTTTGACAGTACATGGACAGGGGTTTTTAATCGAATGTTACAAATACTAGAATAGTAAAAAATAGATAGAGAACTTAGTTAAATTAGACAAAAATTTATTATATTATACACATACACAACAATATACGTAAAGTATAATGATTATATATAGATATATATTTATATAAGTACATAACATACAATAAGTATATATACATACATATTTTTAAACATATATAAATAAAGATAAAAAAAAAAATACCTAAATAGACATAACACAACAAAACATGGTAAGAATATTATAGAATAACTAAGGTCAGTAATGTTTGTAAATATTACAGTTAGAGCGAAAGATAGTAAGTTTTAAGCTGATTTTTAAAAGATATACATTGATTTAATGTATTGTTTGCTAGAAAACCACTGTATTGATGTTTTGACTGATGCTTGATTGATAGAAGTTTTCATTATTATTTCAGTGGCATTATTTTCAAGCCATACGATAGCGACGCGATTGCTATACAACTGCGATTAGGAGCTAGAATCAGCAGACTACCGAATTTGACATTAACAGCAGTTCTATCTCAGAAGCGTCGCAGTAGTGTGGCGTTTGGTCAACAGCTAAGAGAATTGGGGCCAGGGTGACTGACAGTTTTTTGAATTACGTTCCATTATACTCTATCTAAATCTCTATTTTCTACCGCATGGTGGAAGGGCATTTTGCGATTGCCCGCCTGGCTAGCTACCACCCTCAAGTAGAAAATCTGTCGCCAAGCACCTGTGTGTTCCGGGAGCTGTCCTTGAGAGCCAGTAATTCTAGGTTAACCTGAACAACATCTTCGACTACATCATCACTTACGATCAGGTGAGATAGTGCTCAAAGGCTAACATATCAGGCACAAAAAAGACATCTGAGTCTCACTATTAGGGATCCGTCTTGCCCTTTTTATACGGTACCCTTTGAGATACGGTATACGGAAATATTTGAGATTTAAGTAGTATTATTATATGTTCTATGGTAAGGCAGTAGTTACTGCTTAACATCAGTGGGCCTCGTGCTTGTTCCGTCACAATCTGATATAAAAAATATATAGTTTAAATTAAAAAGTAAAGAGCTTAAAAAAGTAAAAAGCAGACCCCAAATTATTTATTTTAGTCAAGCGTTTTATCGTTCCAATGAAATTAAAGCTGTATGATGATATATTTATGGAATCGTTTTTAAAAGCAAAAAATCTAATCTAAATCAAAATGAAGGTTTGTTTTGTAACTCGATGGGTTTGGAAGAAAAAACAATATTTTCTCCCAACATGGCGTCTAAAATCCACCAGTTTTCTATTATTATTCTTTTCATGCACTAGTGTCACTTGCACTAACAAGACATATCTAATGATATCTCATACATTAAAATCAGTTAAGCCGTTTAGAAGTTATAGTGTATTTAAATTTATTAGTTATTAAATATTTTTTTAACCTAAATATGGAACCGTTTTCAACACTCAAAAGTGTAAAATAACTTGTTAAAGTCGGTACCATGATGGTTGAAAAGTACACATTGTGATAATATTGTGTGCATGGTACCGACTTTGACAAGTAATTTCAATTGGCAATGCTGCCAGCATGCTGGGCACGCTGCCAACTGATAGTGGGTTAGAGCATTTGGACTCCCTATGAGTCCAAATGCTTTTATTGTAGTAGCTGTAGTATTGTAGTAGCTGTACTGTTGTCCTTAGTAATTTCATACTTGAGTGTTAAAGTTAGTTCCATTTTTAGGTAAAAAAATATTTTCACCCTTTTTAGTGACCCTTGCTACTTACGGGATCGATTGTCATTCACTGTCAATGACTATATCATTAAGTTAAGAAATAAAAACAGTTATCGGAGTGTTATTCAAAAACGACTTGACCGATTTTGATGAAATTTAAATAGGATCACGCGACAAGCAACAGCTTTTAAATAAATAAAAAAGAAACATCAAAATCGGATCACCCAGTAAAAAATTCTGAGGTAACAAACAAAAAAAACAGAGGAGTTGAGAACCTCCTCCATTTTTGGAGTCGGTAAAAAACAAAACACTCCTTTTTTGGGCAGTCGTGTAATAACACCAACCTATTAAGGGTGGCGTGGTGGGTAGTTGGGCGAAATCAATAAAAACAAAATACCTACCAATCTTTGGCCTATTCAGGAAAAAAGGTCAGATCTTGGAAACTGTGGGCAGTAAGCAGGTAATCAGTGTTCATGGCGAGTATATTCTTAAAAGATGTAGGTAGACTATGATGTCATAAAGGATTTAGTGAAAGGGCCGTATTAAGGGAGTCAAATTGGGGGCTGACATTTTATATGTAATTCGAGAAACTATTCAGTATTATGGTGTTTCGTCTTCCAGACCAGATATATTTCTATACTCAAAAAATCTAAAAGGAGTACTTATAGAACTTACTGTGCCGTGGAAAACAAACATACCTAAAGACCACACAATAAAAACAAACAAAAATTATGACCTAACAAACGAATTAACCGGTTATGTGGTTAATTTATATGCTGCAGAAGTTGGAGCAAGAGGTATACCAGCGAAATCCCTATATAACCTACTTAAACACCTTGGCCTACCAAGAACAACCGTAACTTCTATCCTAGAACGTGTATCTAAGGCGGCATTAGTAGGATCTTACCAAATTTGGTTAGGTAGGGGAGGAGGCTCGAGCGGTGAAGGGGAGCATTGATGCATCATAAAGGGGCCCCTTAAACCTACTCCTGGGCTGCAAGTCCCAGGCCCCTCTAGCCTCTTCCTCTGCAACGCGATGGACCCGGCACCCGCACGGTGAATCCATGGAATGCTAAGTTATTCGTCTCTGTATGGTTTATATTACGTCAACAGCTGGAAGACGTCCACAGATGAACAAATGCCTCTCCCATTTGGGGTTCCATAATCCCCATGCTTGGCAGGTGGCTAGAATTTCACCCCCATATTTTCCTGT
Organism: Plagodis pulveraria; assembly: GCA_963890685.1. NCBI lineage: Eukaryota > Metazoa > Arthropoda > Insecta > Lepidoptera > Geometridae > Plagodis > Plagodis pulveraria. The sequence continues at coordinate 3,589,630 of OY982979.1, read as the reverse complement.
GAGAGTCGTAAGGGGCGACCAAGGGTTCTTTTTATTGCTGATAGGTTAGCCTTTGACCACAATCTCACGTGATGGTAAGTGATGATGTGGTCGAAGGTGTTAACAGGCTTAACCTAGAATAAAAAAAGAATTATATAATGGAAGGTGGGCAGCAGCGCTTTCTGGAACTGCTATCTTAAACTGCGATCCCCAAGACAGGATATCGGGATCATAGCAAAAAAATGGCAATAGTTTTTTTTTTCTGTTTTTATTGTTGTGTTGGAACAAGCACGAGGCCCACCTGATGTTAAGCGGTATCCTCTGCCTGTAACAGATGCGATGCATCACAAGTGACGAACTACACTGCGCCCATCACCTTGAGACATACTTGTTAAATCTCATTTTTGCCTGTAATTTCACTGGCTCTCAAGGACTGCTCCCGGAACACACCGTTAGGTGCTTGGCGACAGATTTTCTACTTGAGGGTGGTCACTAGCCAGGCGGGCATTCGCAAAATGCCCTTCCACCATGCGGTGAAACTCAAGCCCACGGCGGGATTCGAACCACGGACCTGCTGCGCGGCAGTCCATAGCCAATGCCACTGAGCCATCACTGCTTCAAATGTACTAATATGATAATTATTACGGCTTATAATATAAAATGATTTTATTAATTATTTAATTGGTGTCCAATAACTTTGTAAGATAATACGAGCAATATGAACTCGCTAATACCATGATCTTGTAGAATGGTTACAAAACTTAACAAGTGTGAAAAATACTGATTAAACTTTGCGTTTATAGAAGTCAATTTTCACCTTAAACAAGAGCTAAAATAATGTATTTTAAAATTCTTAACCCATTGGCATCGGCGATAATGATAACAATAGAATTTCATTCATAACTAGGACGTAGTGGTCCTGACGATGCTTACTTATAAAGCCTGCTTACCATCCACGACCGCATCATCACTTACCGACAGGTGAGATAGTCAAAGGATAGGTAACCTAAAGCTAAAAAACACATTGTTATGTGGGCCTTGTTTTTGAACCATTATACAGAAGTACCAGGCTACCATAGATCATTAGGAGATTTTAAAATATTCTAGCAAAATATCCAGGCTTACCATAAACCTTGAGGAGACCTAAAAACAATTTAGCAGAAGTACCAGGCTACTATAAATAATGAGTAGGTCTCTAAAGTAAACTCAATATTAAGAGTCGATAGGAAATTATCGTGGGTTAGAATGCCTTTAACTCCAGGTTAACCCATTTGCATCAGCGATAATGATAACAATAGAATTTCATTCATAACTAGGTCATAGTGGTCCTGACGATGCCAACTTATAATCGTCAACCACAATTGCGGACATGACAGAAAGCTGCACAACCGGAATAAACCGTTCGTGTCGTGACGGGCAAGGGAGGCCATTTTCATTAGCTGCATGACGCAACCTCCTTGCATCGTGATACGATTACACCCACATGTCAGGATAAGAAATTTTATACAGGTCGTCCCACAGCGATGCCACATGGAGGGAAAGTACCTTGAATATTTTAGATGGAACATTTTACTGCAAGAAGACATTATTTGAATTTAAAAAACAATATAACTGCATTCATAGATATTTAAATAATAGTACACACCGAGCCAGTACTTCTAGATTAGCCTGAACAACATCTTCGACCACATCATCACTTACCATCAGGTGAGATAGTCGTCAAAGGCTGACCTATCAGGAATAAAACTAAAACGGCATTACAATACCAAGAAGATATTAGAGCGTACTCTGTTCCTTTTTTAAATCGATGCCTATAACAGATGCATTTAGTCACAAGTGACTTACTGCCTAACTGCACTGCACCCATAACACTGAGACATAAATTAAGTCTCGAGATGAGTCAGAGTCCTGTATCCTTATTCTTATTATTTGCCCTTCACGAGGACGGCGCGACATCTAAGGTCAATGCACTTAGACCTACAAACGAGACAGAATTGTCAATAAGCTTTAAATTTATTTACGATGAAGTCTCATCTGGGGACGCATCTGGGGGCCAAATTCTCTTAATTCAGTCTTATTGTACCCTTACATTAACAATTTTAATTTGCACCCCCACATACCACTATAGTAAACTTACATAACTTTTACGTGAGAGCGAGCTGCACGCATTGAATCAAGTCATTTGTGCGATAGAGATAGCGCTATATGAACATTATTGTTTTGTGACGGCCACTGTACGAATCTTAGTATTCATATTTTAAGTTTGAAGTAATGATGTTAGTTTTCCATAATAGTTCTTGAAGGTGGGAGTTGGGCCCTTGCAAAGTGAATATGCTAACAAAATTAAACGGATATAATACGGATATATAAAACGGATAAATTAAACAGATATAGGTTTTGTACATTATGATATAAGTGCAGTAAGTTGAAAATTGCAGCTGAGGCGATATTGCTACAAGAAAGCAGAGGCTGTAATTATCAAAGCGCACATATGTCTTACGACGTTTTTCAACACACTTGCGAGGAACAAATACGAAAATTTCGATACGGAAATATTTACTTTATCTCTTTGATAGCAATAATAATCTGATTAAGAAGGTTTATTAGATCTTCTAAAGTTCTACTTCAGTTGGTAAAAAACTCTTTGGTTAGTTTTTATATGAAAAATGAACGAAACAAACTACAATCTCCTCGGTGAGAAGTGTGGAAACGTTGTTTTCTATTTAAAACACTAGGGCGGTAAAGTAGAAAAAAGCACGAGTGCGTAATAGACTATATTATGACACTAAAATCGGTGCATTTAAAGGCCCGTTACGAGTTAAGTGTGTTGAAAATAGTTATTTTTAAATTTCAATAAAACAGGAGGTTGTCAATTCAACTGTGTAATATTTTGTTGGTGAGCTTTTTGACCGACTTTATAAAAGGAGGTTTTTATTAGACTAAACTTTTTTGTGTGTTATAATCCAATAACAATATTGTATTTTAGTGCATTTGCAAAGAAAATATGATTAGAAAATCAAATGGATATAAATAGTTATTATTAAATTTCAATAAGACGTTAGGATCTCAATTCTACTGTATAATGTTTTGTTTGTTAGCTTTTTAACCGACTTTATAAAAGAAGGAGGTTCTCATTAGACTATATTTTTTTGTGTGTGCTGTAATATAATATAATCCATTAATAATATTGTATTTTGTTACAACTGCAAAGAGAATATGCTAACAAAATCAAACGGATGTAACTACTTAGTTATTTTTAAATTTCAATAAGACATTTGGATCTCAATCAGACTGTATAATGTTTTGTTTGTTAGCTTTTTAACCGCCTTAAAAAAAGGAAGAGGTTCTTATTGCACTATTTTTTGTGAGTTATAACAATATTGTATTTTAGTGCATTTGCAAAGAGAATATGATTATAAAATCATTTTTTTTATGTTATTGTGACGGTACTAGCTCGAGGCCCACCTGATGTTAAGTGGACTAACCTCTGCCTATAACAGTTGCAATTCATCACAAGTCACGAAATGCACTGCGCCCGTCACCTTGAGACATAGTTTTTAAGTCTCATTGTGCCTGTAATTTCACTGGCTCTCAAGGACTACTGCCGGAACACACCTTTTGGTGCTTGGCGACAGACTTTCTACTTGAGGGTGGTAGCTAGCCAGGCGTTCAATCGCAAAATGCCCTTCCACCATGCGGTGAAGCTCAAGCCGGCGGCGGGGATCGATCCAGGGACCTGCGGCACGGCAGTCCATAGCTATTACCGCTCGGCCATCATTGCTAATATGGATATAAATAGTTATTTTTAAATTTCACTAAAACAGTAGGTATTTTAATTCCACTGTATAATTTTTTGTTTGTTTGTTTAGCTTTTTAACCGATTTCAGAAAAGGAGGAGAATCTAATTTTGAGGCCTATTTATTTTGCATGAATAATGCGTATTTTATGCTTGAATTCGGTTACGTAACAAGCACGAGTCCCATCTGATGTTAAGAAAACTAGCCTCTGCTTATAACAGATGATTATTTTCTATTCGAAAGCTGATGCTTGCCGAATGGTCCCATTTTAATTTCATCAAAATCGGTCGCGCCGTTTTTGAGTTACACTTCAATAACTAAAACGTATTTTCCTATCTTGATGATATAGTCATTGACAATGAATGACAATCTATCCCGTAATAAGTAGCAAGGGTCACTAAAAAGGGTGTTTTTTATTTTCCCAAAATATTTAACCGACTTCAACACTCAAATGTGTGAAATAACTTGTCGAAGACGGTACAATGTGCACAATATTGTGATAATAGGTACTTTGAATCATCATGGTACCGACTTCAACGTTATTTCACACATTTGAGTGTTGAAGTCGGTTCCATTTTTTGGTAATTTTCTTTTAAATGACACATGCATTGCGTGTTACGTGTTGTTGGTATGGTAAAGTTGTTCAGTTTTTATCGTTTGTTTCCAGTTCTGGGAGATAATCTCCGACGAGCACGGCATCGACCCCCAGGGTCACTACCACGGGGACAATCCTCTGCAACATGAGCGCCTCAACGTCTACTACAATGAGGCATCAGGGGGTAAGATTATTATTTACACTAATAATAGGGGTAAAAGTATGAAATTGTCGTTTTATGGTAATAGTTACTTCGAATTGACATAGAACCTTCATGGTTTGAGATTTTTGAGTTGAAACTTTTTTCAAATGGTACCTATGAGGTTCTCCTTTTAAAAAATATGCAACATTCGATTCTAGACTTTCAGTTGTTTTTTTATTCAGCTTACACAAGAAAGATGATACTTCGAAAATTCGAGTGTTTTTTTTTAATACGAGTTCCGACGCGGAACTAACGCGGCAGAAACAGCTCGCAATATCAATGTTGGGTTTGGAGAGGCTGCTAATGAACGCAGCGTGCGATTTTGATTGAAACTCTTTCATGATGGAAACCTTGGTTTGAAGAATGAACCACGTGGAAGACCGCACAGGTGAAGCGATACCTCATACAGCACGAGAAACGTTTTAACTCTACAGGAACTGCAATTAGAAACCATTCGTCACCCTCCGTATTCGCCAGACCTTGCTCCAACGGACTACCATTGCTTTCGTGATTTGGACAATTTTCTACGTGATAAAAAGTTTTCTTCCCAGGAGGCAGTACAATGCTTTCAGTTTATCGAATATAGATCACCAGAGTTCTATCGCAAAGGCAATTACCTTCCTATTAGATGGCATCAATGTATAGATAATAATAGTAATTTCTTTTATTAAATATATCTGTAAAATTAAAAAATACTGTACAAATCGGCAATTTCATCCTTTAACTCCTAATATTATAAAGAGGAAATATTTATATGTTTGTATGTAACGAATAAACTTAAAAACTACTGAACCGATTTGAAAAGTTCACCATTGGAATCCTACACTATCTCTGATGAACATAGGCTATAGAATATTTAAAAAAACTTAGGGATCCGTATGAAAACTTCGATAATGTAACCCAACGTGTGGAAAAAAATACCAAAAAAATCGTTATATCGCGTACGCTACAGAAATTATTGACAATAGAGCAAAGTGATGTACTACAATTTTATAGAGGACATCAATATCTACAAAAAAGTCCGCAATACCATATGTCTAACTATTACAGTTATGTCATAATAACTACTTTTTATGTGTTTCAATTTATAATTTTTGTTGAATACCCGCGGGGAGTAGACGCGGGCCGCTAGTCTAAGATATAGATCCTTGGCATCCACGTGAATGATATCGTCCATTTATGATTGAAATTCTATCGTTCTCGTTGATCTGGATGCGCATGGATTAACCAACTGCGGCGAATCAGGAGTTATGTTTAAACTGTATGTATCTCCGTTTCTATGTCCGTTCGTAAGTATTCAACGGCTGAACGGCTTTTGATAAATGATACCACATTAGATTTGTCTAGTGTCACTTTGAACATGCCATTCTAAAAAAATCATATGGGCGGATTTAATGTGCGGTGAATTATCTTTTAGTTTCACATTTGTGTTGTCGAAATAAAAAAAAAACAGTGAGGAGTAAAACATATAATATTGTTGAAAACAATATTATATGTTTTTTGATGCGCTCGTAGCGAAGTTTACTTAGCTGTTCTCAACCGATCAGCAAAGTTAAGCAACGTCGCACGCGGTCATGATTTGGATGGGTGACCGCTAGTGACATTACTACTGAGCGTTTCCGTGCTTCGGAGGGCACGTTAAGCCGTCGGTCACGGTTGTCGTCTTAGGATGGCAGTCGTTATAGCATGGTTGTAGGGCATTTTGCGAATAACCGCCTGGCTAGCTACCACCCTCAAGTAAAAAATCTGTCGCCAAGCACCTAACGGTGTGTTCCGGCAGCTGTCCTTGAGAGCCAGTACTTCTAGGTTAGTCTGAACAACATCTTCGACCACATCATCACTTACCATCAGGTGAGATAGTGGTCAAAGGCTAACCCATCAGGCATAAAAAGAAAAAAAAAAACAGTTTGAAATGATAAATCATAGTAAATAGTATTTTTTTCACCGCAGTCGGGTTTTTCTTTTTAATTTCCTTGTTATTCCGATTTAGACCCGAGTTTCTTGCCCGTTCTTCTCGCAAAGATTCTTTAATATTTTTTCCTGAACGTGGCTGTATATTGTAGAATATTTCAATATTAAAATGTATAACTGACCTTCATAAGAGCGTTGTAGCCGCCTCAATTAAATAAATGATTTTGACTTTGACTTAGATTAGTCATTCATAAGGTGCGGTGCGGCCATCAACCATATGTCATGTTAGCTCAATTGGTTAGAGCATACCCCGGCTAAAGGGGTGGATGGAGTCGGGTTGATTGCCCACGTTATGAGAGCTCAGCCAATAAATATCCTGATGTCGAGAGATGAAAGCCTTCCTTACTTACTACTATATGTCATCTCATAATACAAAATATATTTAACAGTTTTAAAATGTTATGGATTGAGTCTACTCGTGACCACGGTCTATGCAACTTGATCGAAACGTCGAGGTTAGACAAAATATAATTATTTTGATGTTTATTCGTGCGTGAATAGACCCGTTTAGGATTTAGAAACATGAGCTTTGTTCACGAAAAGTTATGGATTTAATTTAGCAATAAAAATACAATAACTTTTACTTATATACCTACAGGTTTGTACGGAACCCTCGGTTAGGCGAGTGCGACTCACAATTGGCCGGTTTATTTTTTATTCGTCATAAGGTGCTGTGCAACCATAAAACCAGGCTTCTAAACTTATGAATGACTAAGTGCATAACTATACCCAAAAGTATATATCTAAACGCTTGTTCATTGTGAGATTTTTTTTCTTCGAAATACTAAATTGATAACATGTTTTCAGTCATCAGATAAAAAATAATATCAGATTGATAAAATGTTAACGACCAAATAACACAATTGAAGTTTTATTAAAAAAAACTAAGATTCGTTTTTATTAGGGATGGGCCGAATATTCGTTTTATATTCGGTATTCGGCATATTCGGCAGGTTTGCCGAATATTTGTATTCGGCCGAATATTCGGTTAAATCACCGAATATTTGGCAAAGGGGTACTCAGTTTTCACGGTATTAAGCCGTGTATGATTGATCATGATTTGAGTGTTAAATGTATTTCATATTTATATTAATGTGGTAAGTAATTTGCAGTGTACCTTTATGTTTATGTCGACACTGTAGCTTTATTTCGAAATGTATTAATCGGAAATAGTTCTTTTTAAGAAAAAAAGTGATTGTATTTTATATCATTTGAGTAATCAATCAATTACCGGGAGCGGGCGGGAGGATCCGTCCGGCTCCTGTCCACGCGTTTTGCTTGAACAAGTTCAAACCTGTATTATTAACGTAAGGTAATCGATTATGCCGAACATTCGGCCGAATATTCGGTTCGGTAAAAGTTTTTCCGAACATTCGGCCGAATATTCGTATTCGGTGAAACCCATGTTCGGCCCATCTCTAGTTTTTATCGGTTGTGTTATCTTTTATTTATTTATTTTTCTATACTTATATAATAAAGAGTAAAGATTTGTATTTTTATATTTATGTATGTAACGAATAAAGTAAAAACTACTGGACCGATTTGGAAAATTCTTTCACCATTAGAATCCTATATTATCCCTGATAAACAGAGGCTATTATGTCCTAAGTTTTTTTTAAATGTAATTGTGACGGAACAAGCTCGAAGCCCATCTGATGTTAAGCGGACTATAACCTCTCCCTATAACAGATGCATTTCGTCACAAGTCATGAATTGCACTGCGCCCGTCACCTTGAGACATAGTTCTTAAGTCTCATATGCCTGTAATTTCACTGTCTCTCAATGACAGCTGCCGGAACACACCGTTAGGTGCTTGGCGACAGATTTTCTACTTGAGGGTGGTCGCTAGCCAGGCGGGCATTCGCAAAATGCCCTTCCACCATGCTACAATTACCAAATATAACACAATTGAAGTTTTATTTTAAAACCAAGATTCGTTTTTATTGGTTGTGTTATCTTTTATTTATTTATTTATCTATACTAATATTATCCTATCGTTCTTTAACCATCGTATTGGGATGGAGCTTGAAGATTTGAGTTATGACGTCATGTCATGTTAGCTCAATTGGTTAGAGCATACCCCGGCTCAAGGGGTGGATGGACGTGGGTTCGAATAAAAAAAAGTTAGCATTTGATCACAATCTCACCTGATGGTAAGTGATGATGTGGCCGAAGATGTTGTTCAGGCCAACCTAGGATTACTGGCTCTCAAGAACAGCTGTGTATACATACATTAATTGTTGTCAACTGTGCCTTATATTTTACATAAAACATAATTCAAAATAAAACTTACTGATTGGCATTTCTATATACTGTACTGTATCAGCCGGATCGTCCACTGCTGAACACAGCCTCCCCTATTAAGGGGGTATTTGCCGTAATCCCCAAGCTTGGCAGGCGGCTTGGGGATAGCAGTGTAATATAGTAGATCTTAAGGGTGAACTGGCCGGCCCGGTCTCCATACAAACGTCGTTGGGTGATCACTCCCTTATTTGAGGATTTAGGTCCAAAATAAAGCTTAATACTGATTGATCTCGTCATTATCTAGGCTTGTATGACGCCGAAATTTTAATAAAATGATTTACTTGAGAATTATGAGCCTCGAAACATTTTCATATAAAGTTATCGAGGCTCATAACTTACAACTTAAATATCTTTTTTAAAATGTTGGCATCATACAAGCCTAGATAATGACGATATCAATCGGTATTATGCTTAAGTCTGAACCTAAAATCTCAAATAAGGGAGTGATCACCCTACGACGTTTGTATGGAGAAGTGACCGGCCAGTTCAACCTTAAGAAGGCGCTGCTGCCCTTCCAGTATAATTCCCTTTAGTCGCCTCTTACGACACCCACGGGATGATATGTGCAATTCCAACCCGGCACCCCACGGGGTCTTTTTTATATATATATCTACAATTTAATTGGGTACTTGATTGTATAAACGAGTAACTTTTAATCGAAGATTGAACAACCTCCTCCGGGATAACCTCCAAGCGGTGAAGACGGTAACAGTTTGAGATCGCGTCTTCGACCAAAAGCGGGTAATGAAGCGAAGGTGGGTCACCAATTTTGTTTCCATATCTCCGATGCCCACTGTCACATAAAACGCGATCTTGCTGGCTAAAACTCCCATTCTCATTATCATCCATGCCATAGTAGAAAGAGTTAATTTATATAGTTGTGCCGAAAAGCCGTGACGCTCAATCCATAGTTCTACTATGCTCAAACTTTGTACGGTGTTAGCCCCGGCTGGCGCACTGAGAAACGGGTCGAGATTGTGTTAGAGTGTGCGTGCGGGACGCATAGATACTATGGCGCACACAAACAAGCCGCGCGCGGTGCGTTTGTATGAAGATAACTTACTTCCCCACTCTTTCTTCGTGTGTCATGTCTGTGCCTACGTATATGTATTGGATATTAGAGTAATCATGTAGAGCAGCAATAAACGGACGTGTCTTGTGAACATTATTTTATTTAATCGCTGCACCTAATATGGACGAGCTCATATGCTGCCGCGTCAGAAGAGAACAGAGCTATGCGTGCACATGCGATAGAAAGGGACGCCTTGTAGGTGAATATAAACATTAGGTACTCCGTGCTGCGAGCTGAAGTGCACTTTATTGCTTCGTATATAGAGTCGCTTATTTATTGGAATGACTTTGCGGAGTGAACCTTCTGGTCATATATTGTGGTAGAAATACAATTAGATTGCTGGGTTTCTATTAGTCATGCGTTAAATTACTTAATAAACAATAGCCGTGCAATATTAGTATTGTTTATGGTTTAACTAAGTAGGTAAACCTTTTTATATAATCACATTCGGTAATATTCTAATTATGAATTGAAATACAGACTTTTATTAGCATATTACAAAATCACAAATATACGATAGGAAAAATTTAAGTCATGTGCGGGATTCGAACATCATTTACAAGTATAAAACCAATTGCAAAATTGGTCTTGTTTGTAGTACAACGCAAGTGGTACTATAGATGTCGCTCCATCCCAATACGATGGTTAAAGAACGATAGGCAAGATTTGAGTTATGACGTCATTGTCATGTTAGCTCAATTGGTTAGAGCATACCCCGGCTCAAGGGGTGGATGGACGCGGGTTCGAATCCCGCACATGACTTAAATTTTTCCTATGGTATATTTGTGATTTTGCAATGTAATCCGCATAGCAGGCGTTATTGCAAACCTAACAATATTTTATTAGCATATTTTATTTACATACTTCTTTAATAAAATTAAAAAGTTAAATTAAAGCATTATTCTCCTAACAAAACAATGCTTTAAAACAAATATTAATGTATAATGTGTCCCGACCAAGGAGGTTTCAATTCAATTTAAGTACACATTATCTGTGGTGAGCGCTGGTTCCGAGCCATAGACCAATGACAGACTTTCCATTTTGGCGCTATTTCGTAAATACGAATTTGAGTAATATTTTGTTGGATAAAATGTTTGTTTAATGTAGCTACCTATAGTCATGAGATTAAATAAAGTAGTGTATGCAACTGCATATAATTTAATACCCTCTATTATATGACAGTTGCATAAACTACTATTATAGATTTTAATTTTGTTAGGTTTGCAATAACGCCTGCTATGCGGACATTACAAAGAAAAAAAGGAATACTTGAGCCAACGCAGTGTGTTTTTATTCAAGAATATTTGTGATTCATATATATTGAAAAAAAATATATTCTTGAAAACAGAAAGGAATATTTTTTTTATATTGTTATGATTGCAATAACGCCTGCTATGCAGATTACATTACAAAATTACGATAGGAAAAATTTAAGTCCCGCACATGACTTAAATTTTTCCTATCGTAATTTTGTAACAGAAAGGAATATATTCTTGAATCAAAGTATATATTGCATTCTTCTTTGGAGAAATCGTTAAAGTGTTTAAATACGAACATGGTTAGTTTTGAATCCAAGAATCTTACCATAAATATTCGTAAGTGAAGCACCTTAATTACATTCGAACAAGAATATTTAAAAATATTTCTTGAAAGAATATAGAAATTTTATTTAGAGAATAAAATGTAAACAGAAGAATTCCTATTTTATTGTTAGAAGAATAATTTTTTATCTTGAAATAATAATTTGAATATTAACTTATTAGGAACCGGCTAGGACCCGCGTTATATATACCGGAAAGATTCCGACCAGTTTCGGACTGTTTTGAAGTCCTTCGTCTGGGAGTCACGATTGCGCGAAGCGACGAGCACGGGCCTCGGCGCGTAACTGCTGCTTCCTAATAAGTTTATATGGATAAAACTCGCGATAGTTTCCAAAGTGAAATAATTTGAATACTTTACGTGAAGAAATATATTTTGGGTCCAAACAATATTCCTATGAATATTCGAGTGTAATATCAAGACTCGATTATTTTTCAGTTCAGAATATATTCTTGTTGTAATACAGCATTCTCTTGAATTTATTAAGACAATGTATATTCTTCGCTAAAGAAGTCTTTTTGTTCTGTGTACCATATCACAAATATTTTATTTATCCCGCACATTCTTACGCGAGCATTTCGCACTCTCAATGAAATTGCGGATGAAATAGATTTATTTACCTGTGACCTGAGTGAATTCACAAACGTAGCTTTGAGAATTTTATGTTATGTTGTTTAATGTATAAATCGCTACACTGTCGCATTGGGTTGAGTACCTGTAATGATAGCTGTAAGTTTGGATAATAAATAAATAAATGCCTTAAATTTTTCCTATCGTATATTTGTGATTTTGTAATACTATTATAGTTACTGGAATAGTGAATCAATGATTGTTACGTTACTTACTATTATGTAACAAAGTTCAAGTGACCTTTACTTCAGCCGGTTAATTTATTATTTATTGATCGAGCGACGAAGGCCTTCTGATGGCAGGTTAGGGCCTCCACGTAATAAGTACTTTATTCTATGCCTCGATCGAGCGCGGGGTTGCTACCTTAAAAACCGATCAGTGGCAACTTTGAAGCAATGATGGCCGAGCGGTAATAGCTATGGACTGCTACGCCGCAGTACCCTGGTTCGATCCACACCGCCGGCTTGAGCTTCACCGCATGGTGGTAGGGCATTTTGGGAATGCCTGCCTGGTTAGCGACCACCCTCAAATAGAAAATCTGTTGCCAAGCAAAAAAAAAGCCATGTGTTCCGGCAGCAGAGCTTGAGAGCCAGTGAAATTACAGGCACATGAGACTTACCAACTGCGTCTCAAAGTCCTTGAGAGCCAGTGAAATTACAGGCACATGAGACTTAACAACTATGTCTCAAGGTGACGGGCGCAGTGCAATTCATGACTTGTGATGAAATGGTTAGTCCGCATAACATCAGGTGTGCCTCGAGCCTGTTCCGTCACAATAACATAAAAAAAAAACAATATGGCCCTCTACAGCATGAAGTATAAGAGGAAACAGAAGAAAAAGCACGATAGTTCAGACAGAAGTTGTGCAGAGCGACTCATAGATTTAAGAAACCTGTTTACCATAACAATATGTACTTCTAGAAATTAAATTTTCATTATAAGTTTTTGCACGCCAGTCATTTGGTGAAATGTGTAAGATTTTGAAGCGCTCGTAGCGAAGTTTACTTAGCTGTTCTCAACCGATCAGCAAAGTTAAGCAACGTCGCGCGCGGTCATGAGTTGGATGGGTGACCGCTAGTGACATTACTACTGAGCGTGCACGTGCTTCGGAGGGCACGTTAAGCCGTCGGTCCCGGTTGTTGTCTTAGGATGGCAGTCGTTACAGCATGGTGGCACTCGTGCTAGTTCCATTACAATAACATAAAAAAAAGAACTTGGCCGGTTTTATATGTACTAAAACCAAAAAGTAAAGCATAACACACAAATAAGGCAATCCGGACCGACTGCAATTATGTATGACCGTAAAACCTTATGTAAACTCCATACATTCCGATCTCTTTGAATGAACACCATATAGATTTTAATCGGGGCATACTACTCTTAGTTAGTCAACCTTTTTGAGCCATCGAGCCTTGGCTCATGGCCTCTGCTGAATCTCGACGGGAACAACCCCACGGTATCTCTCGTTGTGCAGCCTACACAATATGAATAGAATAGAATATCATTTATTAGCTTCAAATGTCAGTATAATAATGTTGTTGAAAGATCATGAAGTTACAAAAATCTATTTAAGTTATTTTTTTATGCCTGATAGGTTATCCTTTGACCACTATCTCACCTGATGGTGAGTGATGATATGGTCGAAGATGTTGTTCAGGCTAACCTAGAAGTACTGGCTCTCAAGGAATGCTGCCGGAACACACCGTTAGGTGCTTGGTGACAGATTTTATACTTGAGAGTGGTCGCTAGCCGGGCGGGCATTCGCAAAATGCCCTACCATCATGCTATAAAGACTGCCATCCTAAGACAACAACCGGGACCGACGGCTTAACGCGCCCTCCGAAGCACGGGAGCGCTCAGTAGTAATGTCACTAGCGGTCACCCATCAAACTCAAGACCTCGGGCGACGTTGCTTAACTTTGCTGATCGGTTGAGAACAGCTAAGTAAACTTCGCTACGAGCGCTTCAAAATTTTCAAAAATTCCAAAATCACATTTTATACAAGTAATGATAATAAATACAATTATAATTTATGTTCTTCTCGTATAATAAACAATCATGAAGTGTGCCGCGTGTCAACAGTGGCGAAAGTCGGTAGGTGTATTGCTTTTCTCTATGGTAGGTATAGGTATACTTCTAGGTCAGCCTAAACAACATCTTCGACCACATCATCACTTACCATCAGGTGAGATAGTGGTCAAAGGCTAACCAATCAACCATAAAAAAAAAAATTAGGGTACAAAGACACTTATTTCGCTGCAAACGAAGTCGATATCCACGGATATTTTTTGCAAACGAAAATTTTCTAAAATAATCATTATTTGAATAGCAGTTTGAATAAAATACAAAGATAAAATATTATGTTTGTATTTTTTGCAATAGGTAGGTACCTACTGTAAATTACCGGTTTTTCTAAGTTTCTGAACTGAAGTACGGAAAATAGGTAGGTACGTAGTGTAGGTTACCAAGAATGACTTAACCTCGTTTTATCCTTAGGGAATCTATCTATAAAAACTCCTATCCTATTTCTTGTTTCGTTGATAAGCAACCGTAAACAGAACAAGATTACCTCATTCTCAACTTTTAAAATACTCGTACAATCGTCACGCTTCGTCGTAACGTCATCGTGCGCTAGTTGCGCGTCCCGTACTCAAGTCAGCTTAGCGACAGCTCAGAATCGGTGGCGGGGTGAGGAAGGCTCGTTTGGTGGGGGGTGAGGAGTGTCCATTCTATACGTAGTATTATTATATGTTCTATGACATAACTGTAATAGTTAGACATATGGTATTGCGGACTTTTTTGTAGATATTGATGTCCTCTATAAAATTGTACATTACTTTGCTCTATGGTCAATCATTTGCGCAGCGTACGCGATATAACGATATTTTGGTAATATTTTCACATGTTGGCTTACATTATCGAAGTTTTCATACGGAGCCCTAAGTTTTAGAAAATATTCTATAGTCTATGTTCATCAGGGCCCCAATTCTATTAGCTATTGACCAAACGCCACACTACTGTGATGCTTCTGCGATCAAACTGCTGTTAATGTCAAATTCGGTAGTCTGCTAATTTTAACTCCTAATCGCAGTTGTATAGCAATCGCGTCGCTATCGTATGGCTGTGCTATGGCTTGCAAATTTTGCCACTGTTCACTTTAGCCAATAGAGTCAATATTTTCATCTGGTATCATCACATAATGTGTGGTACTTATTTTTCTTGTACTAGCAACTCTAATTACCTGCCCTTGAAAAATGACCTTTACTCTTTCTTCTTGTCGTTTTCGCTTTCGTCGAGAGTGGATCAATTTTCGTGTCGGAGCCACTTCTCGTTCATTTTCTATTTAATTTGTCGGGCATTCGTGCCAACTTTGTCGAGGGCAAAGCCCTAAGTATAATAAGTCACCAAAACTTCATATTTGTGCAAACTGTGCCATCACAACCGGCACCCAGCCAAGACAGGTACTGAGCTATAGAGGAGGTAAGCGCGCGAGCCAATTCGTAGTTTAGATACCAATAACGGCTCTGAACCCCATCGGATTATCTGGTGAGTTGCACAATCTTACTTATTATATATCTTTGCCCTAATTTCACTTCGTCATACAGTCCATTACTCTTATCGCCCTTGCATGGGAATTTTCGTATTTTGTGCTAGATCGTAAAACATTAAATACATAACATTTTTTGGCCCATCGAGCCGAATATTTGAATAGTGACCTAATCTTCGCATATTTAGTGAATTACGGTCATATTTCTCGAATTTTGTTGAAATTTCTAACATAAACTTTTTTCTGTCATACCCACTAGCTACCCACTAAATAGTTGTCGGCTCGAACATTCATGCCCATGTTAATTTGAACTATTACTAAACTTGCCATATCAAACCGTAAATTGAAAGTTGAATTGTCTATGGTCAACTTTAACAAGTGTCAAATAGATTTCGTTCTAAAATATCACTGTCAAATACAAACAGTGTTTTTGTTGTCGTCCTATTAAACCGCAGAAGCCATTAACAAAGAAATAATAATAGTTGTCGTCCTTGTAGGTTTTTTGTTTGTTTTGATTTTTGTGCAAATTATTGTGTACGTGCGTGTATATACTGGATATTGTGGAAATGGAATCGCCAGGCTCCGTTAGTGATGTCGAGGAAAACCGCGTGAAGCGAGACTATCAGCTGATGCGAGTCGAGTTGTTAGAAACGTCCACAGAACTTCTCAGAGGTTATACAGAAGCCGACCTGAACACCATCGAAGCGGAATTTCATGCAGCACAGTTAAAAGTTCTTTCACCTCTGAGTCCCGCTGATCGTAAAACTGAACTCTCAGTGACATTAAGTTTTGAGCGGCGTTTTCGGGAGATCAAATGTCAATTTATGGCGGTTCATAACCACAATCTTGGAGTCAAAAATAATAGTGATGTTAAAAGGCAGTTGTCATGTGTTTCAGCTAAGTTGCCTAAAATTGAGATAAAACCATTTGATGGAAATATTGAAAACTGGATATCCTTTATACAACTGTTTGAGTCATTAGTATATAATAGAGAGATGTCAAATGTTGAAAAATTGCATTACCTTTTGTCTAGTGTTACGGGTACTGCTTATAATATCATAAAAAACTTTCCCCTGTCTGATGGTAGCTATCCAGATGCATACAATGCACTTAATAAATATTATAATAGGAAAAGACAAATAGCTTTTACATATTATGGCAAAATTCTAAATTGTGAGACAATTAAATCTAAAACTAGTTTTGAGTTGGAACGGGTTCACAGAACATTTACAGAAACATTATCAATTTTGAACAAATATCAATTGCCTGATAAGAATTTCATGCTTTTCCATTTGTTGTGGTCGAAGCTGGACAGGTATACCCGAGAAGCATTCCAATTAGAATTTAATTCTGATGAAATCCCTCTTTATGAAGATTTACTAAATTTTATTGAAAAAACATATCGGGCATTGGATGTATCAAATATCAAATCTAGTAGTAGTCATAATGTCGGAATATCTACCAACAATTTTCGTAAAGGTAAGTCATCTTCATTTGTAGTGGCTTCACAAAGTTGTTTGTGTTGTGCAGGAAAACAACATAACCTCGAGTCATGTGATAAATTTTTAAATTTGTCTGTTCAATCTCGTTTTGATTTTGTCAAAGAAAAGAAACTTTGTTTGTTGTGTTTTTCACCTTCCCACTTGGTCAGAGGTTGTCGATCTGGTTTTAAATGTGAGAAGTGTAATTATTCACATAATAGTTTATTACACTTTGACAGCAAACAGGTCAATGAGTCAGCGGATGAGAATTGCAGTAAAAATATAGTGTTAACATCAACTAATAAAACTGACAGTGTGTTGTTTGGTACTGCAAAAGTTTTAGTAACTGATTGTGATGGTAACCTTAAGGCAGTTAGAGTGCTATTAGATTGCGCAAGTGCTAGTAATTTTATGTCAGAGTCTTGTGCCCACTCTCTTGGCTTGCTCGTAAGAAGCAATCACCACACAGTAAGTGGAATAGGGAATGTAGAAGCAAACACATTGGGTTCAGTGTCATGTCAAGTTCGGTCAATGAATTCAAAATTTAGTTTTGATGTTGAAGCTTTTTTACTGCCGTCTATTTGTTCTGAACAACCAATGCAACACATAGAGTCGTCTTCATGGTCACACCTGATTGGATTAAAGTTAGCTGATCCTGATTTTAACCATCCGGGACCTATTGATATGTTGCTAAATGCTGACATTTTTTCGTCATCTTTATTACCAGGCCTCAGACATGGTAGAGCTGGCCAGCCTCATGCTTTGAATACCAGTTTCGGTTGGATTTTGATGGGTGGTTGTGATTCGACATATTACAAATCACATGCTCATCGTGAGATACAAAGTAAAAATTGTTTTTTCGTGTCAAACTTGTCATTAGATAATTCTCTCAAACGGTTTTGGGAATTAGAAAATATTGGACCTCAACATAAAATATTATCGAAAGAGGACCAGCTTTGTGAAGAGTATTTTACTCAACAACATCGGCGTACCCCTGAAGGAAGATTTGTCGTTCCTTTACCTTTCGTAGAGTCATTAGATCGGCCATGTTTTGTAAATACTCGTGCCATAGCGTTAAAAAGATTTTCATCAATAGAGAAAAAACTTCAATTGAACCCAGAATATAGGAAAGCATATGTCGCTTTCATGAAGGACTATGAGACTTGTCATCATCTAGAACAGGTAGAGCCACCTGTTGTTGATAAAGGTTTGTTCTACTATATTCCTCACCATGGAATATTGCGTCCTGAATCAGTGAGCACACCATTACGCGTAGTCTTTGATGCAAGTTGTTCTGACTCTACCGGGAAAAGCTTGAATGATACTTTGTTGCCAGGGCCCAAACTTCAAACAAATATTTTCGATTTGTTAATTCGTTTTCGATGGCATGCAATTGTATTCACTGGTGATGTCAAGCAAATGTATCGGCAGATTTTAGTGCCAGAGGCTGATGCAGATTATCAACGCATTCTATGGAGACCGTCGATTAATGAACCGGTACGTGATTATCGTCTTCGAACTGTGACTTACGGTATTTCGTCCGCACCTTATCAGGCTCTCCGTACCATCGCGCAGCTAGCACAAGAAGCTAGCACTGATTATCCTCTTGGCTCCGCGGTATTGAAAAGAGATATTTTTGTCGATGATGTTGTTAGTGGAACTGACTCTATCAGTGAAGCTATTGAATTGAGGTCACAACTTTGCCAAATTTTGTCGTCGGGTGGTTTTGATCTCAGGAAATGGACTTCAAACCATAGAGATTTTTTCGTTGGGCTCTCTACCTCTGACCTGTATTCGGAGGACTTCAAGCGATTTGAAGACATCTCTGACGTATCATTGAAGATATTAGGACTTTCGTGGCTATCACATTCGGATTGTTTTCGTTTTAAAGTTTTTGTCGAAAATCGTAGATGTACCAAGCGTACAATTTTATCGGAACTCTCTCGTATCCACGATCCTCTTGGTTTTCTCGGCCCAGTCACTTTCTATTTGAAGTATCTGGTACAACTGTTATGGATCTCTGGCGTATCCTGGGATGAGGATGCACCGGAAACTGTCGTTTCGGAATGGCTGCGGTTTAAATCTCAGTTATCGATGTTGTCGGCCATATCGATACCTCGTCGTATGGTGTCATCATTTGTCGTTTTACAGATCCATGGATTTTCGGACGCCTCGGAGAGAGGAATGTGTGGGATTATTTTTGTGCGCGTTGTCGATGCGGAAGGTTGTTGTTCCGTATATTTTTGTGCGTCACGTTGTAAGCTCGCGCCTCTCCGTAAACTTTCGATACCCAGACTGGAACTCCAGGCAGCGGTTTTATTGTCGGACTTAATGACTGCTGTTGTTGAAGCGCTAAGCCCATTTCACACAGTCATATACCGTTTCGCGTGGTCTGACTCTACGGTTACTTTGTCGTGGATCAAGTCTTGTCCCTCGAGGTGGAAGACTTATGTGGCAAATAGGGTTAGCCATATTCAGGAAAGAGTTGCGCCGGAGCTCTGGAGGCACGTCGGATCTCTCGATAACCCAGCTGATGTCGGTTCGAGAGGAATCCTACCGTCAGATTTGGTAGAGCAGTCTCTTTGGTGGAATGGGCCTTCATGGCTCTCCAGACCTGAAGCGGAATGGCCTGTTGTGTCTTCCGTCGCAGATTCAGCTTTCGCAGAGGATGAGCAAAGAATTTTAACTCTTGTGACTTCTGTAGATTCTAACGTGTGCGACCAAATTTTAAATAACTTTTCGTCGTTTTCGAAAGCCAAACGCGTGTTGGCGTATGTGTTTCGATTTCTGCTCAACTCCAGACCCAAACGTCTTGAACCGAAACTTGTCGGCGCTTTGTCACCATCGGAGATCAGAAGCTCGTTCATGTTTTTCATCAAACATGTCCAACGAAGCGCATTTTCGGTAGAGATAGATAAACTTAAATCTGGTTTTCCAAACTCTTTACCCAAGAGTTTGAGAAAATTAGCACCTTTTCTTGATGAAGCGGGTCATCTCAGGGTGGGCGGTCGCCTGGCCCACGCCAGCGTAGATTTCGAAACCAAACATGCTTTGCTTTTGCCTCGTGACAATCGGCTCACTTATTTGATTATTGACGAGTATCATAGGAAATTTATGCACCCTGGTGCACAGACCTTACAAAACCTTCTTGCTCAACACTTTTGGATTTTATCGCCTAAGCGAGCTATCCGTGCTGTTGTTTCACAATGTACCAAATGTTTCCGGGTCAATCCTAAACCTGCTCCAGCTCCAATCATGGGAAATTTGCCTGAATATAGAGTCAACCAAATTAAACCTTTTTCGACTGTTAATATAGACTTCGGTGGTCCTTTTGACATTGCTCTCGGTCGTGGCCGAGGAGTAAAAACATTTAAAGGATATATTTGTGTTATCGTATGTACAAGTACTAAGGCAATTCATTTGGAGTTGACATCAGAATTATCCACAGAAGCTTTCTTGCGGCTTTAAAAAGATTTGTTGCTCGCCGTGGTCGCTGTAGTAAAATCGTGTCAGACCAAGGCCGAAATTTTGTAGGTGCGAGCAACTACCTCGGGAAATTGATGAAAAATGCTGCTGAGATTCAGGAAATTCAATTCGCGTTTAGTCCCCCTGGATCTCCGCACTTTAATGGACTTGCTGAAGCAGGAATTAAATCTGTAAAGACCCATATATCTAGAGTCGTAGGAACGCAGAGACTAACGTTCGAAGAATTTTATACTGTACTTGCACAAATAGAAGCACTTTTAAACTCTCGGCCGCTGACACCCCTCAGCTCTGATGCGAATGATTTTTCGGCGCTCACTCCTGGACATTTTCTGACGCTAGAACCCTTGTCGATGCTTCCAGAAGAACAGTTTGTAGATTTAAATATAAGCACACTAAATCGCTGGAAACTACTTCAGAAAATGCACCAGGATTTTTGGCGCAGATGGCATCAAGAATACGTTCATACTCTACAGCAACGGATGCGTTGGAATAAAATCCATCAAGAAGTAGCGGTTGGCACCCTCGTTCTTATTGTAAATGAACAATGCAATCCGATGAAGTGGAGTATGGGGCGTATCGTTGCCTTGCACAAAGGAACTGACGGAGTTTGTCGTGTCGCAACTGTTAAAACAGCAACTAGTAAATTCAAAAGACCACTTGTTAAACTTTGTCCATTGCCAATTCTACATTAATTTTCGTTTTTTCAACCATATTATACTATAATTATATCGTTTTCGTAAGATTTTTGATAAGTAAATTTGTCGTTTGTCGTAGTTTTTTTGTAAATGTAACCATTTAGGTGGGCGGAATGTTCACTTTAGCCAATAGAGTCAATATTTTCATCTGGTATCATCACATAATGTGTGGTACTTATTTTTCTTGTACTAGCAACTCTAATTACCTGCCCTTGAAAAATGACCTTTACTCTTTCTTCTTGTCGTTTTCGCTTTCGTCGAGAGTGGATCAATTTTCGTGTCGGAGCCACTTCTCGTTCATTTTCTATTTAATTTGTCGGGCATTCGTGCCAACTTTGTCGAGGGCAAAGCCCTAAGTATAATAAGTCACCAAAACTTCATATTTGTGCAAACTGTGCCATCACAACCGGCACCCAGCCAAGACAGGTACTGAGCTATAGAGGAGGTAAGCGCGCGAGCCAATTCGTAGTTTAGATACCAATAACGGCTCTGAACCCCATCGGATTATCTGGTGAGTTGCACAATCTTACTTATTATATATCTTTGCCCTAATTTCACTTCGTCATACAGTCCATTACTCTTATCGCCCTTGCATGGGAATTTTCGTATTTTGTGCTAGATCGTAAAAGATTAAATACATAACAGCCACTTAAATAATAATGAAAACTTCTATCAATCAAGCATCAGTCGAAACATCAATACAGTGGTTTTCTAGCAAACAATATATTAATTAAATATATTTAAATCATATAGCTATTTTTCTATCTAAAGTCCTCCAAAAACTATTTTATGCCACTGTAGCAACGCAATCGCAATTAAATAGCTAACAGCATACCAAATATGTCAAAAACCATTGATAGCAAGCCACTGACTTGCGATCAAACCTAAATAGCCGACAGACTACGGATACTGTGAAAAACTACAGTTTTCATGCGATTAGGTTGCGTTAACGCCGTTCAATAGCTAAGGGTGCATACCATTTGAAGTTAGATTCGCTAAAAACGCTAAAAACGATCACACTCCCAAAAAGTTGTTCCACATGGGTCTTGGCGTTATTTTCGCTATAAACGCTATGAGGCTACTGGAACAGTTTGAATTCCCTACATCTAATGTCAAAAGTGACAGAAGTGGCAAATTTTAGTGGCATTCTTAGCGTTCTTATCCTAAATGGAACAGGGGATGACAGTTACAAACGATCACAGTGATCACAACCACAGACGCAGAATGTGATCAAAATTATCGAAATTAACGTTCTTAGCGACTAATGGAACATACCCTAAGAGAATCGGGGCCCAGGGATAGTGTAGGATTCTAATTGTGAAAGAATTTCTTTTTCAATATAATTTAAGTTTATTCGTCAAATACAAAAATACAAATCGTTCCTCTTTATTAATTACTTTCAAACTTCTTTTAATAATGTGTTACATACATTATAAAACTATTACATTATTTGTTTAAATTACGTAGGTGACAGGCGATAGCTTGGCAGAGGCGGAATTGTCCAGGCATTTGTGTCGTTTAAGCAATCACAAACTGTGTAGTAGGGTTTCTTAATCAATATGTTTTTCACGTGCAACTTGAATTTCCCTTCTGTGAGCGTGTAATATGTTTGGGAACTGTATTATAAAACCGTACACAATTACCAAAGAAGGACCTTTTGTCTGTCTTTCTCTGTGTGGTATTGGTAGACTTTTTAACTACTAGAAAACATCACAAGATGGCGCTAACTCACAGTATTTTTTCTTTGCAGGCAAGTATGTGCCCCGAGCGGTGCTTGTGGACCTCGAACCCGGAACTATGGACTCAGTGCGTTCCGGCGTATATGGACAGCTGTTCCGGCCTGACAACTTCGTCTTCGGACAGAGCGGTGCTGGTAAGTCATATAAATAATTATAAGCAGTACACATCTTAATACATTTATAATCACGCCTGTATTTTCGCCAATAGGGTTTTTGCCCCGTGTAATAGGGGGCGAGCCTGTTGTCATTGACCGGCAGACATTGACAGTATTAGAGTCCCACAAAATGTTATATCTTATTTTTTTATGTCTGATAGGTTAGCCTTTGGCCACTATCTCACCTGATGGTAAGTGATGAAGAAGTCGAAGATGTTGTTCAGGCTAACCTAGAAGTACTGGCTCTCAAGCACAGCTGCCGGAACACACCGTTAGGTGCTTGGCGACAGATTTTCTGCTCTTTGCGCTACCAGCATGCTATGACGACTGCCATCCTAAGACAACAACCGGGACCGTCGGCTTAACGTGCCCTCCGAAGCACGTGCACGCTCAGTAGTAATGTCACTAGCGGTCACCCATCCAACTCATGACCGCGCGCGACGTTGCTTAACTTTGCTGATCGGTTGAGAATAGCTAAGTAAACTTCGCTACGAGCGCTTCAAAATCTAACACACTGGACGAAACACAAGAACATATTATACGTAATAACGAATGTGTGTGTTGAAGTGCGTTTAATGCACACAACACTGACAACAAGGTCAACAACACACAATATGGCCGCCCATTGTGACACTATCACTACATTTTAATTTTTACCTTAACCCCCAATTTCTGGAACGTTTGTCAAATCAACAGAGTGAATACTGAACGCTCATTGGTCGCATATCGCGTCATAGAATGCTATTAACCAATCAGCGTACAGTATTTCATCTGTTCATTACTCAAGCCTTTGACAATCGTTTCAGAAACTGTGGGTGTATTTATTATCTTGTGTGGTGTGACAATGAAGAATCTATCTATATATAATAATAAATTTCATCAATAAATAAATAAATAGATTCCGGCGTCAATTTGCGGAAATCCATATTTAATAATAACAAATATTTTTAAAATATTTTATGAAAACATTAAATTAATATTTCAATAAAACACTTAAAAAATACAAAAATATATCTAGTGACAATTCCGCCTAATTTTCCTGTTAAGCAGAGGTAACGTCACAAACGCCACGCAGCCAAACCGGAGGAGTTTTCGAAGCGTTTCGATTCTACACGAAGCATCCTCAGGAGGTCTTGACTCTACGAGCGCACGATCGAGAAATTATTTTCTCGATCGTGCGCTCGTAGAGTCAAGAATTGGAATTGTCACTAGATATATTTTTGTATTTTTTAAGTGTTTTATTAAAATATTAATTTGATGTTTTCATAAAATATTTTTAAAATATTTGTTATTATTAAATTTCATCAAAATTGGTCCAGCCGTTTGAGCAAGAAAAAAAGAAGAAGTAACAAACTTTCGCCTGTATAATATAAGTATAATATTTTTCTTTGCGTAGGTAACAATTGGGCGAAGGGTCACTACACAGAGGGCGCTGAGTTGGTGGATGCAGTCATGGACGTCATCAGGAAGGAGTCGGAGAACTGTGACTGTCTGCAAGGTCAGTACTCTCTGTAGAAATAGGTCTGATGGAGCTGGTCTCTGTGCTTGAATAAGTGTCATATGACATTTACAAATTACAAAATTAAAGATATACGATAGGAAAAATTTAAGTCATGTGCGGGATTCGAACCCGCTTCCATCCACCCCTTGAGCCGGGGTATGCTCTAACCAATTGAGCTAACATGATATGACGTCATAACTCATATCATGTTAGCTCAATCTTTCCTATCGTTCTTTAACCGCGACTAACGAAGCTGCGTGATTTGAGTTTTATCACTAGCTCTCGTAAAGTTCTTTGAAACTATTATTTTTATGCTTGATAGGTTAGCCTTTAACCACTATCTCACCTGATGGTAAGTGATGATGTGGTCGAAGATGTTGTTCAGGCTAACCTAGAATTACTGGCTCTCAAAGACAGCTGCCGAAACACACCCTTAGGTGCTTGGCGACAGATTTACTACTTGAGAGTGGTAGACTGACATCCTAAGACAACGACTGACACGCGACGGCTTAACGTGCCCTCCGAAGCACGGAAACGCTCAGTAGTAATGTCACTAGCGGTCACCCATCCAACTCATGACCGCGGCGGACGTTGCTTAACTTTGCTGATCGGTTAAGAACAGCTAAGCAAACTTCGCTACGAGGTACAAAGTGTACGATATCCACGCACTAAGTAAGGGAGCAAATGACAACACGGTGACTGGTGGGCAACTGGTTTATTGTCTAGTTTGTATGCTGTAATAAAGGAAGCGACCTATAGCGTATACCCACACATATATATATATATATACACCGTGTCCCAAAATTCAACGATAAGCCGGCATCGGTGCATGGACCTACTCATGACTACTCGGGAAAAAAAAAAAAAATTATAACTGTTTTTTTTTAATTACAGAGACTTTTATAAAGTTGCGCCAACTTTTAATAAAACTTGCCATGGTAGTGTCCATAATTTTTTTTTTAACCCAGACTATAGAAAGTGCATAGAATGTTAAAATCTATGAAAATTATAAGAAAAAAATTTTTTTTTACTGATTTTTGTAAAATAACTACAGACTTTCTGTAATTTTAAAGGATTGTGGTAGATAGCCGTCCTTCTTAGGTTGCTAATGCACAAAAAATATCAAAAATATGTCAAAAATTGTGGTCATGGTAGTTGAAAATAGCATAATGGGTATCGAATATCGATGAAATTTATAAAAATCTCTGTAATTAATAAAAAAAAACAGTTATAATTTTTTTTTTTTTTTCCGAGGAGTCATGAGTAGGTCCATGCTCCGATGCCGGCTTATCGTTGAATTTTGGGACACGGTGTATATATATATATTTACGTGTAACTGCAATACGTATATCACACAAAGCTTCCTCAATGCCATTCGAGTGTCCAGTAATTAAAAATAACTGTTCTATCCAGGGTTCCAGTTAACACACTCGTTGGGCGGCGGCACCGGCTCCGGCATGGGGACGCTGCTCCTCAGCAAGATCCGCGAGGAGTTCCCAGATCGCATCATGTGCACTTTTAGCGTAGTGCCCTCGCCTAAGGTAACAAACGACAAAAACTTTTAATTTTATTATTATTCAAAACTAGCTCTCCGGCCGCGAGTATATCGGTTATCGTGCAAAACCTCTTTTTGCGCAGTTGGATAAAAAATATCCTATGTCCTTCCCCGTGTCTCAAACTATTTCCGTACCAATTTTCATCCTAATCGGTCCAGTAGATCGGTTATCACGCATAACCACTTTTTGCGCAGTTGGATAAAAACTATCCTATGTCCTTCCACGTGTCTCAAACTATTTCCATACCAAATTTCATTCTAATCGGTCCAGTAGATCCGTTATCGCGCAAGACCATTAACCTCTTTTTGCGCAGTTGGATAAAAACTATCCTATGTCCTTCCACGTGTCTCAAACTATTTTCATACCATATTTCATCTTAATCGGGCCAGTAGAGCGGTTATCGCGAAAGCCATTAACCTCTTGCACAGTTGGATATAAACTATCCTATGTCCTTCCCCGTGTCTCAAACTATTTCCATACCATATTTCATCTTAATCGGGCCAGTAGATCGGTAATCGCGCAGTCATAAACTTCTTTCTGCGCAGTTGGATAAAAACTATCCTATGTCCTTCCCCGTGTCTCTAACTATTCCCATACCAAATTTCATCCTAATCGGTCCAGTAGTTTCAGAGCCTATTCAATGTAAACAAACAATCAAATATTTCCTCTTTATTATATTAGTTTAGATAAGTTGCACCCTGCCTGATGTTAAGCATTGATGTGGTCTAAGATGGTACCCATACAATTCTTTTTTTATTGCAGAAAGGTAAGCCTTTGACCACAATCTCACCTGATGGTAAGTGATGATGTTGTCGAAGGTGTAAGCAGGCTTAATAAGTTGGCATCGTACTGGACCACTACGTGGCCTATTTATGAATGAAATTCTATTGTTATAATTATCGCCGATGCCAATGGGTTAACTTGGAATTACTGGCTCACGATTTATTTGTAAACTCGTCAACGCTCCTCGCCGTTGTAACCTGACAATTTTATGTGCAATTCCGTTGTTAAAAGCGGTCGGTCGCTATAAGCGGTTGTTATATGCGAAGTCGTAATAAACGGTGATATTTTCATAGTGGATCATATTGAAACCAAAACTGAACACAGCCTCCCCTATAAAGGGGGTATTTGCCCTGATCCCCACGCTTGGCAGGCGGCTTGGGGATCGCAGTGTGGTGCTGCTGCCCACCTTCCAGTATAATTATTCCCTTAGTCGCCTTTTACGACACCCACGGGATGATATGGGGAGGTGCAATTCTAACCCGGCACCCCACGGGGATTACTTACGTCGCTAAAAATGATTGGTTGCTATATGCGAAGTCGAACTAAACGGACTACACTGTAAATGATTTGATTTGAACTCTGAGGTCTCACCTTATTACAGATACCCCTCTGCTGATGTGCTCTGTAATAATATGATATTTCCAACTCCACAGGTGAGCGAAGTGGTCCTGGAGCCCTACAACGCTACACTGTCCATGCATCAGTTGGTGGAGAACACTGACATGACCTTCTGTATCGACAACGAAGCTCTCTACAACATCTGCTTCAAGACGCTGCGTCTCACCAGCCCTAGCTACGGAGACTTGAACCATTTGATTTCGGTGAGTTGGTTTTAGTGCCATCTAGCGGCGAAATCGTGAAACTTTCTAAATTGCGTTATATTTATGACGTCTGTATCGCAGGCGTCCATACTTTCAACACCTTATAATGTATATCTCCGTAATTTTGAAAATATTCCAAAACTGAATCGACAAAAATTGTTTATAGTCTTATAAAACCCACTCACAAAATTTCGTGAGAATCGGTTGAGAAATGCGACCTGTAGAGGAGAACAATCGGACATACCAAAGCATTTTTGTCTAAGTTGAAGCAGAGACGCTTCGCTCGAACTAAGTTCGTGCTCGGTCAATCAGCTAATAATGTATACATAATAAACGTCTAAGAATTTAGTATGGATGCATTTACTTTACACCATCCTTCTACAATAATTTAAATGTTTGCTTTTTAAAAGTATCGAAATTTTGTTCCTCGCAAGTGTGTTATACAACGTCGTATGACATATGTGCGCTTTGATAATTACAGCCTCTGCTTTCTCGTAGCAATATTGTCTAGGCTGTAATTTTCAGCTAACCTCACTTATATCATTATGTACAGTCGCCTGCAATAAGAAGTATACACTTCGTTATTTTCAAAATAATGTGATGTTGCTTATTATTAATAATCGAAGTTTACATTAACATGAGTAAAAATATTCAACTTATTCTTTGATTTTAAGATACTTCTGATTATATAGAGAAAAACAGAACTCTTTAGCACTATTTTGAAAATTACAATGTGTATACTTCTTATTGCAGGCGACTGTACTATTGTATTGTATATTATAAAGACATATATTCCGTTTGTTCCAGTACACAATGTCCGGGGTGACCACTTGCTTCCGTTTCCCGGGACAGTTGAACGCTGACCTCCGCAAGCTGGCCGTCAACATGGTGCCCTTCCCGAGGCTGCACTTCTTCATGCCGGGCTTCGCGCCGCTCACCGCCAGGAACTCCTTCAACTACCGCCCGCAGACTGTCGGCGAGCTTATGACTCAGGTATCATAAAGATCCCTTGATGAGACGAATTTATTTAGCATTGGATGGATTCACCGTGCGGAGGATTTCAGAGGAAGAGGCTCAAGTCAAGGTGCCTGGGACTTGCAACCCAGTGAGTAAGGTTAAGGGGCCCCTTTGTGATGCATCAATGCTCCCTTTCACCGCTCGAGCCTCCTCCCCTGCACAACCAAGATTTGGTAAGATCCTACTAATGCCGCCTTGGATACACGTTCTAGGATGGTTCTAGGATGGACTCACTTAGTTTTTAAGATATAACACCTTACACTAACCACCATGTAAGTGTAAATAGTAATTGATGATTGGAGAATGTTATTGTAAAATTAATTAATATAATAAAATAAAAATAAATGTAAAAAGAGTACGGACCACGAGTCTGTAGTGCGATATTTAATTATAATAGAAAAAAAAAAACATTATGAAAATTCTAAAAATTATAAATTAACTGTACCCGACTATATTTCGCGTTATTTATTCTAAAGTTTCAACAAGTTTATCTCGACCATATAACTCTTGTGGTTCCCATATTCATAATTCCACTTTTGTGGTTCCCATATAACTCCCAAGTATTCAACACTATTTGATTCTCCATATAACTTCTTAATTTCTACACGTTTTGTGGTTCCCATCTGATAAGACTCCAAAAATTCAACATGTTTTTTGGTTCCCATATGACTCCAAGTATTCTACACTTTTTGATTCTCTATAGAACTTCCTAATTTCTACACGTTTTGTAGTTCCCGTCTGATAAGACTCCAAAAATTCAACATGTTTTGTGGTTCCCGTATGATAATATCGACACGTTTTGTGGTTCCCATCTGACTCCAATAATTCAACACGTGTCATGGTTCCCATATGACTTCATAAATTCTACAAGTTTTGTGGTTCTTATCCTATATGACTCCAAATATTAAAACGCTTGTGATTTCCATATGACTCAAGAATTTTTTACGTTTTGTGGTTCCTATATGACTGGCATATCCGTGTTGGGTTCGATCCCCGGATATTTCAGTTATTGCGTTTTTCTGACAGAAACTTTCAGTAGAATTACAAAATTACAAATATACGAGAGAAAAAAATATAGTCATGTGAGGGATTCAAACCCTCGTCCATTCACCCCTATAGCCGGGGTATGCTCTGAACGCTTGAGCTAACATGAGAATGACTCGTAACTTAAATTTTTCCTCTCGTTCTTTATACCATCGTCTGGGGATGGATTTGCATGGTGGTAGGGCATTTTGCAAATGCCTGTCTAGCTAGCTACCACCCTCAAGTAAAAAAACTGTCTCCGAGCACCTAACAGTGTGTTCCGGCAGCTGTCCTTGAGAGCCAGTAATTCTAGGTTATCCTGAACAACATCTTCAACCTCATCATCACTTACCATCAGGTGAGATGGTGGTCAAAGGCTTACTTATCAAGCATAAAACAAAGCGACATCTATAGTACCACTTACGTTGTACTACAAACAAGACCAATTATGCAATTTTGTTTTAAACTTGTAAATGATGACGCAACCTTACTTTCAGTAGAAGTTGTAGTCTAGAACCGTGTCAGATTGACGGCAATAGGCTCGCCGTCATTTAAATGCGACCATAACAAATCTGGCCAAACGTGGATTTTATACAAAAAGATATAATATGTTACAAAATTACAAATACACGATAGGAAATTTTTTTTTTTTTTTTTTTACAATATTACAAATATACAATAGGAAAAATTTAAGTCATGTGCGGGATATATAATATGTTATTATTGTATTACAGATGTTCAGTCCAGCGAACATGATGGTGGCCGCCGATCCCCGACACGGGCGGTACCTCACCGTGGGCACTATCTTCCGCGGTCACATGTCCATGCGGGAAGTAGACGAACAAGTGCTCGCCATACAAAACAAGAACTCCAGGTAATCAAAGCCATAGAGAAAGAACTAATAAGAGTAGCATTCGCAACGTACGCCGGAATAAGCTCGGATCAAGCACGAGGCCCACCTGATGTTAAGCGGACTAACCTCTGCCTATAACAGATGCAATTCATCACAAGTCACGAATTGCCCTGCGCCCGTCACCTTGAGACATATTTGTTAAGTCTCATGTGCCTGTAATTTCACTGGTTCTGCTGCCGGAACACACCGTTAGGTGCTTGGCGACCGATTTTCTACTTGAGGGTGGTCGCTAGCCAGGCGGGCATTAGCAAAATGCCATTCGATGCGGTGAAGCTCAAGCCGGCGATGGGGATCGAACCAGGGACCTGCGGCCCGGCAGCTACTATTACCGCTCGGCCATCATTGCTTCAAAATCCCCACGCTTGGCTAGCATCTTGTGGATCGCAGTATAAAATGCATTTCTTCAAAAGGCGCTTCAAAAGGCGCTGCCTACCTTCTGGTTTCGCCTCTTATGACTCTTATGAAAACTTGGGGAACGCAATCCCGGCACCATATGGGAGATGCCATGAAGCTTATTGAACATAAATTCTCTTCCAGCTACTTCGTTGAATGGATCCCTAACAACCTGAAGGTAGCAGTGTGTGACATACCACCGAGGGGCCTCAAGATGTCGGCTACCTTCATCGGTAACTCGACCGCAATCCAAGAGATATTCAAGCGTATATCCGAGCAGTTCAACGCTATGTTCCGCAGGAGGGTGAGTTTCTGATGTCCACCCTGATTCACACCGTTTTACACACACTCACACTATTTTACACAGATACTACCAAGTCATCAGACACCCTTTTACACAAGAGACACACCATTTTCATTGATTGATTATATGCACACAAACTAATTATATTCAATTATAAATTCAAGCATATATCCGGGCAGTTTAATGCTATGTTCCGTAGGAGGGTGAGTTTCTGATATCCACCCCGACACACGCTCACACTATTTTACACAGATACCACCAAGCAATCAGACACCCTTTTACACAAGAGACAACATTATCATTTAATAATTATATGCACACTGTAATACACATAATATTTGTATTCAGTTATAATTTTATACTAAACAAATCTTATATATAAATTCAATCATACTCATTTGAAAAAAAAACACCAATATGAGTCTCACCATCGCCGTATCGGCTACATTGATCGGAAACTCGACGACCATTCAAGACATATGCAAGCTTATATCTGAGCAGCTCAACGCTATGATCTGTAAAAGACACACACTTTTTTACACAACACAGACACACCTTTTTAAACAAATACACACTATTAATTTATCTTATTATATATCAATTATACACACTATTCTTCACACACAATGTTTGTATACCATTAATCAATTTATACTAAAATTTTTTTTAAAGTATGATAGTTTTCCCACCAAACCCTTACAGTTCCTAACATACCAGTGCATATATTTATAATATTATAAATTATGACATACTACCGCACGGTCTCAAGATATAGACTGTCGGAAACTACTGCAATCCAGGAGATATAGAAGCGTAAATCTGACAGTTCAAATATATTTCAAATTCGGCTTTGAAGTCTTTGATTAGGGTAGAGAGATCTTCAAATCTTTACATGTGTGTTCATGTTCTCGCTCACATCTTATATGTACACACTTCTTTGCAAACACACTTTTACACAGACACACCTTTTTACACAAGAGATACATTATATTGTATTATACAAATGCACACTATTCTACACAAATCTTTTGATAAACCATTTATAAATATTTTTTTACATTCTATGTCAATATGCATATACCTTTTGTATAAAACATTGTTCAATGAGTATGCAACAGTTACAGCGAAGTGAGTCGTCAATATGCCCTAGCCTTTGACCGCTATCTCACCTGATGGCAAGTGATGATGTGGGCGAAGACGTTCTTCAGGTGAACCTAGAATTACTTGGCTCTGAAGGACAGTTACCTGAACACACCGTTAGGTGCTTGGCGGAAAATTTTCTACTTGAGGGTGGTAGCTAGCCAGGCGAGCATTCGCATTATGACCTGTCACCATGCTATAACGACTGCCATCCTAAGACAACTACCGGGACGGATGAACTACGACCCAAAGCGAATCGTTTTGACCCGATCACTATGCGAATGGGTCGTGTTCGACCCGGGTCAAGACAAATGTTATGTCGACACGGCTCTAGTTAGCTCTAGAATAATAAATATTGGACCACGAACAAACAACACGTTGATTTTGTAAAAGAAGAGTCATCTATAAAATCTAAATCCGAGCTTTACTCCATCATAGGCGCAGCTTCCGATTGGACTCTTTTGATGGACACGTATGAAAAACATAATAGAATACCTGAAGATGTTAGTATTACATCATCCAGACTCGAAATATCTAAAACGCATAGTACTTATAGAACTTACTGTGCCGTAGGAAACAAACATACCTAAAGACCACACAATAAAAACAAACAAATATTATGACCTAACAAGTGACCTAACCAAAAACGGTTACATGGTTAATTTATATCCTGTAGAAGTTGGAGCAAGGGGTATACCAGCAAAATCCCTATATAACCTACTTAAAGACCTTGGCCTGTCAAGAACAACCGTAACTTCCATCCTCGAAGGTGTATCCAAGGCGGCATTAGTAGGATCTTACCAAATGTTGGTTGGGCAGGGGAGGAGACTCGAGCGGTGAAAGGGAGCATTAATGCATCATAAAGGGGCCCCTTAACCTTACTCACTGGGTTGCAAGTCCCAGGCCCCTCTGGCCTTCTCCTCTGCAACGCTATGGACCCAGACCCACACCATGAATACATCCAATGCTAAGTCATTCGTTTCTTACAATTCCTTTGCTTTTCCAGGCTTTCCTCCACTGGTACACCGGCGAGGGTATGGACGAGATGGAGTTCACGGAGGCTGCTAGCAACATGGCTGATTTGATCTCCGAATACCAGCAGTATCAGGTAAGGTTTCTTTTTCATTACACCAGCTCGTAACGGGCCTTTAAATGCACCGTTTTTTTTTTCTTTTTTTTTCTTTTTATGCCTGATAGGTTAGCCTTTGACCACTAATCTCACCTGATGGTAAGTGATGATATGGTCGAAGATGTTGTACAGACTAACCTAGAATTACTGGCTTTCAAGGACAGCTGCCGGAACACACCGTTAGGTGCTTGGCGACAGATTTTCTACTTGAGGGTGGTAGCTAGCCAGGCGGGTATTCGCAAAATGCCCCACCACTGATATAACGGCTGCCATCCTAAGAACAACCGGGACAGTCGCGATGACTTAAAGTGCCCTCCGAAGCACGTGCACGCTCAGTAGTATTGTCACTGGCGGTCACCCATCCAACTCATGACCGCAGGCGACGATGCTTAACTTTGCTGATCGGTTATGAACAGCTAAGCAAGCAACGCTACGAGCGCTTTAAAACCACACTAAGACGTGTGTAAAGTAGGTTAAGCCTGATAACACCTTCAACCACATCATCACTTACCATCAGGTGAGATTGTGGTCAATGGCTTACCCATCAGCTGTAAAAAAAAATTACATACGAAGAGTGAAGAGGTCTGTACTCTAAAAAGTTTTTAATGTGTCTTCTTTTCTCTTCTTAGGAGGCAACAATAGAAGACGACGAATTCGACGAGGAAGAAGAACAAGAGGACAGGGAAGAGGTTCAAGTCGCACATTAGCTTTACCCTAGCTTCTAACATTTCAACTGCGGCGAGAATATAGTTTTTAATAATTAACACTGGCTTAATGCTATTAGTTCATTTGCCACTTAAAAAAGAAAAAAAAAGAAAAATCAAAATGGCGGATCGGAATGGTTTGAACAAAATGACAAGTAAAATGGCGCTGGAGTAACGAAAAATCATGTGCTGTATTTTAATTTGATTTTATTATATTATTTAGATTTATTTAGGCGAGTTTTTCAATTTACGTTTAGAAATTTAGTAAATATGTTCTGAAAGTGTTTAATTAATAATTTTTAAGTAACGGGAATTAATGAGAAAATTAAGGTTTAATTTTAGAATTTCCCGCCTTTGAGGTCAGAGTTCTTCTTCTTCTTCAGGTCTATTAACTGTCAGTGTCAAAGTGTGACCAATGTACGGCTTATAATTTAAAATGGCCGCCAACACAAAATAATGATCTAGCAATATAAAAATTATAAATTATAAATATAAAAATCAATTTTGACATTTATTTCGAATTTAGTCGCGTTATATTTAATGTTTTGGTAAATCTCTATATGTTACGATTGAAAAACTGAGCCTTTTTAAGTTCCCTTGGTAATTTAGTCGTAAGTGCACTGGTTTATTTTTCATGAGGCTATTTGGAGTATATCTTTAGTCTATTTTTGGCATATCTTTAGTCTATTTCGGCATAAATTTAATCTATTTTGGCATAAATTTAGTCTATTTTGGCATATTTTTAGTCTATTTTGAGAAAATTGTTTTTTAATTTGTTAAACAAAACAAATGTTATTGTTATATAATGAGAATTAAAAAATAACACTAGTTACAGTATAACATCACTATTAAATCACTATAAATCGTTCATTTTTAATATTTTACTTTTTATATATTATTTCGTTGAGTAAATAAGCGAAATTGTCTTACAATAAGATTATGGTTATTTTTTCTACACACTTGCTCGTAAATTGGTTGTTACTCAACAGCTCTTAGATTCCAGTATAAAAGTTTATCAATACCGCACTAGTGCATTTTTTACTTTACCTTTTTTGTATCCAAGTTATGTTTATTTTATATTACCGCGCTAGTGCAATTTACTTAAAATTTTGTTTGATATGCACGTCCTTTTACTTCACATATCCGCACTAGTGCATTTTTCTTTACTATTTGATATACAAGTACTGTTTAATTTACATTACCGCACTAGTGCAATTTACTTTAAAACTTGTTTGATGTACATCGTGCTTTTCCTTTTATATTTCCGCACTAGTGCATTATTCTTGCATTATGCACTAGTGCAAATTTAAGCCGAGTTTATATGATTTTTATCTCGCAAGTGTGTTGAAAATTTTGGGATTGCGTGAGCGTTGGTCATATACACTATTACTTACGTTACGGCCTCGCCTTCGGCTCAGAATGCAATGAAATCATCAGTGTACTGACCAATGAACACTTGTACCATAATGTACGATTTAATGTAGGTATCTGTTTTTTATGTAAAAATTAAGTTACGGGAATGATAATTCTTTTTTATAAGTACTAAGTATTTACTTTTATATATTTATTTATAACGTGTTTTTTATTATATTTTATTAATTATTACGTTAAAAAGGCGGAAAAGGCAGTATATACGAAAATTACCGAAAACCTACCTTAAGGAATCGGCAATAATAATATCAAAATAATAAATTGGAAATATTTATTTGTAATAAAATAATAATTCATATAAAAAATATCGGAAAATGTATTCACGAAAATTACAAAAAATCCTAGGAAACTTCAAGAATAATAAAATGAATACATAATAATTTATAGTTATATTATTTATGTTAAGAATTGTAAAGAAGAAATTCAGGCGTTCTTTTGCAGACATCCATTTTATTTATTATTAACAAATATATTTAATATATTATAAGAAAACAAAATTATTTTTTTAGAAAAATACCTTGAAAATAGTAAAAAAATACATCTAGTGACGATTCCGCCAAATTTTCCTGCAAAGCCGACGTGACGTCACAAACGCCAAGCAGCACGATCGTCAACAGTCAGACCTGAGGATGCTTCGTGTAGAAGCGAAAGCCGTCGAAAATTCTTTAGGTTTGCTGTGTGACGTCTTTTCGGCTTAACAGGAAAATTAGGCGGAATTGTCAATTAATATATTTTTCATGAATATTAATTTAATGTTTTCTTAAAATATTAAAAAAAATACGTGTTATTATTTAAGAATTGTATTTCTTAATAAAGCACCACCCAAAGGGTTGGAATATAACAAAATTAATTACAGTAAAGTTATAGCATCAAAACCTATCTCCTGTGCAATATCTGTCGCCAAGCACCTCACGGTGTGACATGTGAATATTGTGAAACTCATGCACCTTTTTAATTCAAGGCACTTAACGAGATCACATATAGTATTCTCAAAATTAATGTTATTTTTTGGTAGTAAAAACGAAGAAGGTTCACTTCGCAAATCCGTTCCAATAAATAAGCGACTCTAGCTACGAAGCAATAAAGTGCACTTCAGCTTGCAGCACGGAGTACCTAACATTTATATTCACCTACAAGGCGTCCCTTTCTATCGCATGTGCACGCATAGCTCTGTTCTCTTCTGACGCGGCACGCACGTATAATAAGCCCGTCCGGACGGGTACACCGATGTACCTTTAGCGACGTATCTAAAGTGTGGAGTGCGCCAGGTATATTTTGGTATCAAATTCCAAGGGATTTTTTATTTTTTTTGTTTTTAATAAGGCATCGTCAGGACCACTACGTCCTAGTTATGAATGAAATTCTATTGTTATCATTATCGCCGATGCCAATGGATTAACCTGGAGTTAAAGGCATTCTAACCCGCGATAATTTCCTATCGACTCTTAATATTGAGTTTACTTTAGAGGCCTGCTCATTATTTATAGTAGCCTGGTACTTCTGCTAAGTTGTTTTATAAGTCTCCTCTAGATTTATGGTAAGCCTGGATATTTTACTAGAATATTTTAAAGTCTCCTAATGATTTATGGTAGCCTGGTACTTCTGTAAAATGGTTCAAAAACAAGGCCCACATAACAATGTGTTTATTAGCTTTAGGGTACCTATCCTTTGACTATCTCACCTGTCGGTAAGTGATGATGCGGTCGTGGATGGTAAGCAGGCTTTATAAGTTGGCATCGTCAGGACCACTACGTCCTAGTTATGAATGAAATTCTATTGTTATCATTATCGCCGATGCCAATGGGTTAAGGCTACCATATACGATAAGTTATACAACGTCAGGTGCTAGGCGACAGATTTTGTGTTTGTTATATTCAATGTTTTAATTTAAAATGGTCAAGTGCGAGTTGGATACTTATGCCGACGGGTTCCGTAGCAACACACCATAATTGTTTTGTGTAATTAACTAAATCGTTATATTTTCATTCGGCGTTAAAGAGAATGTATAGCGATAAATTCCTTTCTTGTAATAAAAACAATAAGTTTAAAAATATTTTAAGAAAACATTAGAATTAATATATTAAAGAAACACTGAAAACTACTGACAATTCCGCCTAATATCCCTGTTAAGCCGGCGTGACGTCATAAATGACACGATAGAGAAATTTACTCTTTTTAACAGTAAAATGAAGCAGACTTTTCACTAGATATATGTTTTAAGTGTTTTTCTTAAATATGACTACTGTTTTCTTAAAATATTGTTAAAACATTTGTAATTATTAAATATGGATTTCCGCGAAGTAACGCCTGAATCTATTCATTATCTTTCGTAATAATATTTTCGTATAATAATTCTCTTAATATTTAAACTATTTGATTTTACATTTATTTAATACAATATTCGCCTTAAAATCTGCGAAAATCTTATTCGGCAACCTATTACGGTTCAATATGATGTATGGCTTAGTAATAGGGTACCATTTTGTCGTACTTAACCCTAAAAATACATGTCATTTATAATTCGTAAGGATTGGTAGTGCCTGCTTATTAATATTGTTACTTTTGCTAATTATCTGCTGCACGTGACTACAATTAACTTTAATTAGAATTTAAAACGTTCTGTACTGCTTTTTAGTATTTAATTATATTTAATGTTAATTAACTTCTCCGATTATGGTATTAACGAGTCGTACTCACTCACTTTGTTACTGCACAGAAATTTCCTTAATTAAAACTTAAAAAGAAATGCAAGTGATATCAATTAGATTAGGTACCAAATCCTGGATTGGAACCAAAAATGATTGCCATTTTATATATAAACGAAGCGTTCTCACAAATTTGTATACTCTATGTTAAGTCTTTTATTTTATATGCTAAGCTAACTGTAGACATAGGCATTCCACGAACGTAGCCCCGCGGCATTTAAAGGAACTAATGTGAACTTTATAGGAAATGTTCACATTTTAAACACTTGTTCGACACTAGCGCCAATTTTGCGGGTTATTGCGTGTAACTCGACACTAGCGTCATTTTTGCGCGACATTGCGTGTAACTCGACACTAGCGTCATTTTTGCGGGTCATTGCGTGTATCTCGACACTAGCGTCATTTTTGCGGGTTATTACGTGTTACTCGACACTAGCGCCACTTTTGCGGGACATTGCGTGTAACGCACTTAAATTCTCGTCGTAGTTAAGTTTTCATTTATAAACAGCTTGTTGAATATTCTTGGAATGAGAGATGTATGCTTTGAGCTTCTTTAAGTATATTTATATTTTTTATGGAAATAAATGAACGTTTTGAACTGAATGTCGTTTTTTATTTATAGTGCGGTCCGAAATTCGCCAATAGTACCTAATGACGATGCTAACAGTACTAAAGATTGGACCGATTTACATATGTACCTACGCTCACGGCTTTACTATCAATTCGGACCAAGCAAAACAGTGTAAATGACATCATAACGTCCGTTTCAAAAAAATACATATTTGACTGTTGATTACTTGAAAGCGAAAATAACATTTTGGAAGACAACTTTAAAAGGTCTCAGTTTTTTATCTTTTCTTGCGTTGTGACCATGGAAGATTTCCATGGTTGTGACAGTTGAGCAACAAATTCGTCAGCAAGCCAATGCTTGGTCCTCAAGCTTGGGCGCTCAGAGCACGATTGGCACGGAGTGCTCACGGTGCTTATCCGCGGCACCGTGAATACTGTTAGCGCTGAGTTCAGACATCGTCGATGACATCACACCTACTATGCAAACGTTTAAGGTTACGCTAATACCTTCTTTATGATTCTTATCTCTCCTGGTACTCAAAGGTTTGATTTGGATAGTTTGTAGCGTGTTATGTAAAAAAATCTCTTTTTTTTTTACTTCTACTGTTTTTACACCCTACAATTTCACAAGTGCCTAAAATAAAAATGTGTAATTAGTGATAACAAAATTCAACACTAGTTTCATAATTTTAAGAATCTTTTAAAATTGAACTAGTGGTTAAAATAAGATCAAGATACTTATGGTTTATTACGCGGCACCACATTTACTCTAAACTTTCTGACTGTGGTTGTCCAAAATGTTTTTTTTTTTTTTATGTTATTGTGATGGAACAAGCGCGAGGCCCACCTGATGTTAAGCGGTATCCTCTGCCTATAACAGATGCATTTCATCACAAGTGACGAACTGCAATGCGCCCATCACCTTGAGACATACCTGTTAAGTCTCATTTTGCCTGTTATTTCACTGGCTCTCAAGGACTACTGCCGGAACACACCGTTAGGTGCTTGGCGACAGATTATCTACTTGAGGGTGGTCGCTAGCCAGGCGGGCATTCGCAAAATGCCCTTCCACCATGCGGTGAAGCTCAAGCTCTGGGCGGGATTCGAACCATGGACCTGCTGCGCGGCAGTCCATAGCCAATGCCACTGAGCCATCACCGCTTCAATAATAATCAAAATATTTAGCATTTTGCGAATATAATGTTTTGCGATTGTAATATTTTGAGAACAAAGGCTTTTCGTCACAGGATAAAAAGGGATTTCGTCCAAATCGGACCTACTGTGAGTGCGCTATTGGTACCAATTGCGCAAATCGGAACGCAGTCATAGTAAATATACCGTATTTTAGAAAATGAAAATGAAGGGTGTACAGAAATATTTTTAATATTATTTATGTACAACCTTCATATTTTTTTACATAACTGATGTGCGTGCCTTTAATAATAATAATAATCACTCTAGTTGAACTTACATTTGTTCAGTACAGGAGATATAGGTGATGCTTTGTGGCTAAAAATGTGGGTGAACTGGCCGGCCCGTTCTCCATACAAACGCCGTTGGGTGATCACTCCCTTATTTGAGGATTTAGGTCCAAAATAAAGCATAATACCGATTGATCTCGTCATTATCTAGGCTTGTATGATGCCGAAATTTTAATAAAATAATTAACCTGAGAATTATGAGCCTCGAAACATTTTCATATAAAGTTTTCGAGGCTCATAACATAGAACTTAATTATCTTTTTAAAATTTCGTCATCATACAAGCCTAGATAATGACGAGATCAATCGGTATTATGCTTTATTTTGGACATAAATCCTCAAATAAGGGAGTGATCACCCAACGGCGTTTGTATGGAGAACGGGCCGGCCAGTTCACCCTTAAAAAAAATATATTGTGCTTAAGTTACCGAAGTAGGTTCAACACCTGTTTTTCAGCGTACATACAGCGCTCTTCCCAGGGTTTCTTTTATTTTAAAAGCCGTGGTTAATTATACGAGTACAATTTCGGCTGTCCCCACGTATACTATCGAAACTGATTTTGAAGCAGTGATGGCTCAGTGGCATTGGCTATGGACTGCCGCGCAGCAGGTCCATGGTTCGAATCCCGCCCAGAGCTTGAGCTTCACCGCATGGTGGAAGGGCATTTTGCGAATGCGCGCCTGGCTAGCTACCACCCTCAAGTAGAAAATCTGTCGCCAAGCACCTAACGGTGTGTTCCGGCAGCAGTCCTTGAGAGCCAGTGAAATAACAGGCAAAAATGAGACTTAACAACTATGTCTCAAGGTGATGGGCGCAGTGCAGTTCGTTACTTGTGATGAAATGCATCTGTTATAGGCAGAGGATACCGCTTAACATCAGGTGGGCCTCGCGCTTGTTCCTTCACAATAACATAAAAAAAAAACTAAACATCGCGAATTTTGAGTTTCGTGAGTTTACGAGGACCAGCGACGTCACATTCAATACTTTACGACGTGCTTAAACTGAATATATTAATAATATTTGAAATAAATTTTATCTACACTGCAATATAATGTGATAGAAACAAGTTGCGATGGTAATAAAAAAACCCTTTTTTGAGTTTCGATAGTCTACGTAGGGACAGTCGATTTTATAATGCAACTTTAAAGTAGTGAACCTTTCTTAGATCACTTTAAAAAAAGATTATTTTATTTCTATTTACATCTGGTAGCCTTTGACCTCTATCTCAACTGACGGTAAGTGATGTAGTCGAAGATGTTGTTCAGTCTAACCTAGAATTACTGCCCTTCAAGAACTGCTACTGCACCACAAATCTAGTTGCTTGGCGACATATTTACTACTTGAGGATAGTAGCTAGCCAGTCAACACGGACTATAACGTCTGCCATTCTGAGATAAACGACACGCGACGACTTAACGTGCCCTCCGAAGGAAATGCACGCTCAGTAGTAATGTCACTAGCGGTCACCCATCCAACTCATGACCGCGGGCGAAGTTGCTTAAGTTACCTGATCGGTTAAGAACAGCTAAGCAAACTTCGCTACGAGCGCTTAAAAAGATTTATTAGACATAAATAAAACATTACCGTACAATTCTCATTGACTTTATTATAAATATTAATTTATTAAAATTATATAAATAAATAAAACTACGATTACAAACCATTATTATCATTAAAATAAAAATATAATTCCATCTAGGACAAACAAACAAACATCATAAAAAGGTATAAATATATGCCCAAAATAATAAAAAAAACAAGAACTTTACTCAATTCATATTTTGCCTGGAAGAGATTGCTTTTGATAAGGCCGTCTATTTTTACACTAATATTTTAAATTGTAAATCTCCGTTTCTTTTAAGATTTTTTTTGTTTTTATGTATATATCAAGAAAATAAAATATTTAATATTATGTTTCTAAAACAAGCTTTAAAATAAATAAATTATGCACGCACATATTAAAAAATAAACTATAATTATGGCATCATTATATCTTTTTACATCTACTTAATAATAATCAGATCTAATTAATTATCACTCACGTAAAACTTGTCATTTATTTAAATATATATAATTAGCCCAATCGATTACGTCCTGATTACGTGGTACAGTTTCAAATAAACTATTAGCCCCAATTTGACATCCTTAATACGTCCCTGTCGCAAACTCCTAACTCTTAGCTTTATCATCAGTGTCTTACTGTATCAGCCAGATTGTCTATACTGAACACATCCTCCCTCAATATGGGGGGTTTGGCATAATCCCCACGCTTGTCAGGCGTCTTAGGGATCACAGTATAAGATATCAGATCCTCAGAAGGCGCTGCTGCACACCTTCCGGTATTTTATCTTTAGTCGCCTCTTACGACATCCACAGGTAGCAATGGGGGGTGATATTCTAACCCGGCACCCCACGGGGGCTATTCTCATGGCTTGCCAGTTGTATTTTTTTTATTGCTTGTAGTTAAGCCTTTGACCACAACCTCTGATGGTAAGTGATGATGTGGTCGAAGATGTTGTTCAGGCTAGCCTAGGATTACTGGCTCAAGGACAGCTCCCGGAACACACCATTAGGTGCTTGGCGACAGATTTTAATTATTTACAAGCTGCAATCTGACATATCAATCGTGTTGAACATGATGAAAAGTGCTGTTGATGATGTATTAATCCAGGACCTATCAATATTTAAAGTTCCATCCAAATCAGTGTAGCCATTTCAGCGAGTAGGAGCGACATACATATATATAGCTTCTCGCTTTATCGCCGAGCAGTGGGACAGTGCCTTAAGGGGCATCAGATCTATACAGAGTTATTAGTAAAATGCTAACAACCTCTTAGGGTTGACTTCTGCTAGTCCTAACAAACATTATGAGATGAATTTCTTTTGGTTTGGTATTTTTTTTTTTTTTTTTTTTTTTTGCCTACTCTGAGCCAAGGGCGCCCGCCGCGGCAACACTGGACCGCGCCGTGATCCCTTTGAATAGAGTTTTGAATATTTACATCGAGCAAAGTAATAAAAATATGAAATAATACATTACAGGCACAAGATACTCTTGACATCAGGTGGTCCTCGTGCTTATTCAGTCAAAAACATATAAAAAAAGTTCAAAATGTTTGTTAGGACTAGCAGAAGTCAACCCTAAGAGGTTGTTAGCATTTTACCAATAACATTGTGTATGTTTTTATATCTTCATATTGTAGTATAGAGGTTTGTCGTCCAGTATATTGATGTCGGT
The DNA here is from genome assembly GCA_963890685.1 of Plagodis pulveraria. Lineage (NCBI taxonomy): Eukaryota > Metazoa > Arthropoda > Insecta > Lepidoptera > Geometridae > Plagodis > Plagodis pulveraria. The sequence continues at coordinate 3,545,673 of OY982979.1, read as the reverse complement.
GAGCTTGGGTTCGCATCCGGGCCATAGAGGCTGGACGCTTGTCTCTGCGCCGCTTTCCACTCCAGGCGGCATTGCTGAACCCTGGAACAAGTCAAACTATATATTAAAACTAATACATAATATAATTTAGTATTATTTAATAAAGCATTGATGCATGAAGAAAAAAAAATAACTTCCACCGGGACTTGAACCTACAACCCTAGAATACAGTCCTAATACATTTCCAATTATGCTATAGAAGCGGGTGCTGGACTGTCGAATTAATTCACTCCGCTTGAATGCACGTCTCATTGAAGTCAGCGACATCTACCTAAATAGCAAAAGACTATTTACTGAAGCTGGTAGGTAGTACTGAAGCAATGATGGCCGAGCGGTAATAGCTATGGACTGCCGCGCCGTAGGTCCCTGGTTCGATCCCCACCGCCGGCTTGAGCTTCTCCGCGTATTGGAAGGGCATGCTAGCTACCACCCTCAAGTAGAAAATCTGCCGCCAGGCACCTAACGGTGCGTTCGGGGAGCAGTCCTTAAGAACCAGTTTAATTGCAGGTACTTGAGACTTAACAACTATGTCTCAAGGTGATGCGCAGTGTAATTCAACACTTGTAATGAAATGCATCTGTTATAGGCTGTTATAGGTTAGTCTACTTATCATCAGGTGGGCCTCGAGCTTGTTCCGTCAAAATTACATTAAAAAAAACTTATGTAGAAATATACGATCAGACCAAATCGATGAAACCATATTTTAATTCAACTACTATTATTTCTATATATGTACAAGCGCGCACCGTCCACTATGATGGTTACATTTGAAACCAATGAAGCAAAAAGTTCGTCTCGAACGAGTAAGTTCCGGTGGCTGAGTGGAATGGGTTCCAGGTGATGGTGACGACATTTCCTGGGTGGCGGGCCCCTTGTGGCGGGCCCGTTTGGGCCACGTCTTTGGAGGTGTTCCAGGAGATGCTGAGACATTACCTGGGTGGCGGGCCCCTTGTGGCGGGCCCGTTTGGGCCACGGCTTTGGAGGTGTTCCAGGAGATGCTGAGACATTACCTGGGTGGCGGGCCCCTTGTGGCGGGCCCGTTTGGGCCACGACTTTGGAGGTGTTCCAGGAGATGCTGAGACATTACCAGGGTGGCGGGCCCCTTGTGGCGGGCCCGTTTGGGCCACGGCTTTGGAGGTGTTCCAGGAGAAGCTGAGACATTACCTGGGTGGCGGGCCCCTTGTGGCGGGCCCGTTTGGGCCACGACTTTGGAGGTGTTCCAGGAGATGCTGAGACATTACCTGGGTGGCGGGCCCCTTGTGGCGGGCCCGTTTGGGCCACGGCTTTGGAGGTGTTCCAGGAGATGCTGAGACATTACCTGGGTGGCGGGCCCCTTGTGGCGGGCACGTTTGGGCCACGGCTTTGGAGGTGTTCCAGGAGATGCTGAGACATTACCTGGGTGGCGGGCCCCTTGTGGCGGGCACGTTTGGGCCACGGCTTTGGAGGTGTTCCAGGAGATGCTGAGACATTACCTGGGTGGCGGGCCCCTTGTGGCGGGCACGTTTGGGCCACGGCTTTGGAGGTGTTCCAGGAGATGCTGAGACATTACCTGGGTGGCGGGCCCCTTGTGGCAGGCACGTATGGGCCACGACTCTGGAGGTGTTCCAGGAGATGCTGAGACATTACCTGGGTGGCGGGCCCCTTGTGGCGGGCCCGTTTGGGCCACGACTTTGGAGGTGTTCCAGGAGATGCTGAGACATTACCTGGGTGGCGGGCCCCTTGTGGCGGGCCCGTTTGGGCCACGACTTTGGAGGTGTTCCAGGTGATGCTGACATTACCTGGGTGGCGGGCCCCTTGTGGCGGGCACGTTTGGGCCACGGCTTCTTGAGATGTACGTAAGTAACGTGCGCGCGCTTCTCGCTCGCGTGCTTGAACCCCTTGCCGCACATCTCGCACGAGAACGGCTTCAGACCGGTGTGGATCTGGAAATAACAAAATCACTATAATGAATAGATTCAGGCGTTACTTTGCGGAAATCCATATTTAACAATAACAAATATATAAGAATACATTAAATTAATTATTAAATAAAACATTTAAGGTTGAACTGGCCGGTCAGATCTCCATACAAACGTCGTAGGGTGTTCACTCCCTTATTTGAGGATTTAGGTCCAAAATAAATCATGATATCGATTGATCTCGTCATTATCTAGGCTTGTATGATGCCGAAATTTAAATAAAATAATTAACTTGAGTTATGAGCCTCGAAACATTTTCATATAAAGCTCATAACTTTCTACTTAATTGTTTTTTTATAATTTCGTTACGATACAAACCTAGATAATGACGAGTTAAATCAATATTATGCTTAATTCTGAGCCTAACATCTCAAATAAAGGAGTGATCACCCTACGACGCGACGTTTGTATGGAGAACTGACCGGCCAATTCACCCTAAAAATCTTTATAAAAATTATATATATAGTGACAATTCTGCCTTATTATCCTGTTAAGCCGACGTGACGTCACAAACGCCACGCAGCCAAATCGGAAGAATTTTCGACGCGTATCGCTTCTACACGAAGCATCCACAGGAGGTCTTGACTCTACGAGCGCACGATCGAGAAATAGTGTAATCGGTAAAAATATTTGTTATTGTTAAAAATCACTATATTTTAAACCGACTTCAAAAAAGGAGGAGGTTTTCAAATCGACAGCATTTTTTTTTTTTTATGTTTGTTGCCTCTTAATTTTTTTTATACTTGATGTGTTAGCCTTTGAACCTTTTTACCTGATCGTAAGTGGTGATGTGGTCGAAGATGTTGTTCAGGCTAACCTAGAATTACTGGCTCTCAAGGACAGCTGCTGAAAGTTAATGCTTCCCGTGATAATGGTCCCATTTAAATTTCATCAAAATCGGTCGAGCAGTTTTTGAGTTACACTCCAATAACTGAAAAGAATTTTCCTATCTTGATGATATAGTCATTGACAGTGAATGACAATGGATCCCATAAGTAGCAAGGGTCATTAAAAAGGGTGAAAAATATTTTTTTACCTAAAAAAACCGACTTCAACACTCAAAAGTGTGAAATTACTTGTTTAGTTCTGTTGCAGCGATGTTAACTCTTTAGTTTTCTAACAGATGGCGTTAGAAGTACAATAACATTCTATCCAATGAATACAAAATTGTTAAAGTTAATTTTTAATAGTAATAAATTTTATATATTTTTTGACGGATAACACATCTAGATATGAAGTTAAGTTATTATATTAAGGCACAAATCTATAGGCGTGATAGTTTTTGAGTAAATTGCACCACAAAATGTTCAAGTTGTGGGATAGAGATAAATTGCATTTCCTTACAGTTGTGAAGCAGTTTTATATAAATAAATAATTATTTTTTGTATGTATGTCAAACCCCGTGGGGTGCCGGGTTAGAGTTGCACCTCCCCATATCGTCCCGTGGGTGTCGTAAGAGCCGACAAAGGGAATAATACTAGAAGGTGGGCAGCAGCGCCTTCTAAGGAACTGCCATCTGACACTGCGATTCCCAAGCCGCCTGCCAAGCGTGGGGATTATGGCAAATACCCCTTTAATAGGGCGGCTGTGTTCAGCAGTGGACGATCCGGCTGATACAGTATGTATGTATAGTTATAAAGTATATGTATATTTCTTTATTCTTTATGTTATTGTGATGGAACAAGCGCGAGGCCCACCTGATGTTAAGCAGTATCCTCTGCCTATAACAGATGCATTTCATCACAAGTGACGAACTGCACTGCGCCCATCACCATGAGACGTACCTGTTAAGTCTCATTTTGCCTGTTATTTCACTGGCTCTCAAGGACTGCTGCCGGAACACACCGTTAGGTGCTTGGCGACAGATTTACTACTACTTGAGGGTAGTCGCTAGCCAGGCGGGCATTCGCAAAATGCCGTTCCACCATGCGGTGAAGATTCGAACCATGGACCTGCTGCGCGGCAGTCCATAGTCAATTTCACTCAGCTATCACTGCTTCAGACTTGGATTGAGTTTAGTTCTGTTGCCCCGATGTTAACTCTTTGGTTTCTTAACATATGGCGTTGTTGTGAGATAGAGATAAATTGCATTTCCTTACAGTTGTGAAGCAGTTTCATTTAAACAAATAATTATTTTCAGTATGTATGTATAGTTATAAAGTATATATATATACTAACAAACATATGTCGTTGCCTGTTGCTATGCGTGGAGAAGTGCTTCTGGCAGAGGCTGCAGGAGTAGGAGGCCCTGACGGCGGCGTGCACGCGGCGGTGCGCGACCAGGCGCTGCTTCATGCGGAACGACTTGTCGCACAGCGGGCACTGGAACGGCCGCTCGCCGGTGTGCACCCAGCGGTGGTCCTTCAGGAGGGCGTAGCTCTGGAAATATTACGACATATAATAATACTACGTATAGAACGGACACTCCTCTCCCCCCACCATATGAGCCTTCCTCACCCCGCCACCGATTCTGAGCTGTCGCTGAGCTGACTTGAGTACGAAATCACATCAACGCATTCATTTTTGATCCCAATAAGAATGTAACTGTTGTTACTAGTATGATCAATAGATTTTACGGTACCATTAATAATAGTGGAATACGAGCGTTGTTCGAAGGATTATATAAGAAACTTGAAGAAATTGATCGGAAATATATAAGTGACTGCAAAGCACCAATAAACACCAGAAGTGGAAGCGAGTTAAATAATATTTTTTTTCGTGAATAATCACCTTAACATTATGTACCAAAATATATCGGGATTAGTAACAAAATCTGTTAAACTAACAGTGTGCCTTGAAGAACTTTTAGAAAAAAAGTGACTGTCGACGTCTTATGCATCACAGAACACAACATGATGGCAGGATATGAACAGTATCTACACATCCCGAACTATTCTTTGGCAGCTACTTGTAGCCTAGTAAAAAGAAAGGAGGAAGTTGCATTCTAGTCAGAGATGGAAATCAATGGATTGAACTGCCAGCAAATAGACAATTTGCTGAGTTTGGTCTAATAGAGTGCTGTGCTATAAAAGTTATTGCTTACAAAATTGTCATATTATGTATTTAAAGAGTCCCAAAAAATGAAAAACAAGCCGAAAACTTGGAAATATTCTTTTCAAAATTTAATAGCATCTTAGAATGTTTAATTAAGAAAAAATATACTCAGATTATTGTGGCAGGTGATTTTAATATTGATGTACTAAAAACTAATAAGACAACACGAGCTTTTGAATATTTATTGTCAAACTTCAATTTAACCTTAGTATTAAAACAACCGACTAGACTTATAAGCCAGACATGTATTGACAACTTTGCCCATACGTTTAAAAGAAAATGCAAGATGGAAGTGCTGGACCTAGGGTTATCTGACCACACTGCACAGTTGTTATGTTGTCCTTTAAAGAAAATATGCGTGCTTAAGTTTTGGCGAAAACGTTGTAGAGATTATAGTGCTGGATACATCGACAAATTTAAAAATTATTTAAAGAATATTTCGTTTTCTTTAGTCTATGACATACATGATCCAAACATAGCATATAAAACTTTTATTGAAACTTTTCAATTACTGTATGACCTCTGTTTTCCGTATAAATTAGTGACCATTAGAGTAAATAGGAAAGTGACTTGGGTATCACGTGGATTAAAAGTTTGTAGTAAAAAGAAACGTCTACTGTTTAACAATAATAAAATAAACCCCAGTAAAGAAAATAAAGATCAGTACATAAAATATAGTAAATTATTCAAAAACAATTTTTAAATTGACACAAAAGGCACAAAATAAATACTTCAGACAATATAGTCCGGTCAATTTAAACATTCGAAGTTACATAAAGTCCCAACAAGCTGAATTTCTGTGAAATTGTTCAAAACATAATTATAAACAATGTCTAGAAGTTCCCCATCATTCCCGTGTATGGATAAAAATTTATTCAAGGTCAAAGGTCTAAAAAATTAGTTTATGCGATTTTCAGCAAAACGGTAAGTTTAATCATAAAAGTTCCCCAGACAAAAATTGTAGATCATAAAATTATCTATAAAAAATGCATCAATACTTTTTTTCCTACGAGCCACTGTTTCGGAGATATAACGATTCAAAAAGTTATAAAAGTTGTTATCGTCATAATATGCACACGTTTCCACGTCACCTATGAGGTAGTGTACTTAGCGCGTTTTTTTAACGTGGTTTCCCCAGTCAGGCCTACTCCACGGGTCAGTTGTGATCCTGTTTTATTATTTTGATCCTTTTTCGAGTATATTACCAAGTTCAAGTGTGGCTTGGTTATCAGCTAGACCCTACAGACTGGGGTTGGAAGTTGGTCAACAATATATTAGAGCCAGTTCAAACTTTACTTCCACCTGCGCCGGAAAAACTGCTGAACACTCATTTTTGCAACTGCAAAAAGGGATGCAGTGCTAAATATGGCTGCAAAAAAGTTGGACTGTTTTGTTCTTTGGCATGCACAAATTGTCAAGGCCGGTCGTGCTCTAATATTGAATCACAAACAATGAAGAATTCGTTTGATTCCGACGAAGTATCATGCGATACATCGCTATTGACGCAATTTTCTTGCATCCAAAATGAAGATGAAGAAGGAGCAGGAGAAGAAGAACAAGAAGAAGCAGGAGAAGAAGAACAAGAATTTGAAACTTACGAATAAGACGAATGAACTTCAACACTTTTTTTTTAATTTACATCGCTTTTAACTTTTCCAATCTTTATAAAATTCCGTTTTTTTGCAATAGTTTTACATTCAACAGGATCACAACTGACCCGTGGAGTAGGCCTGACTGGGGAAACCACGTTAAAAAAACGCGCTAAGTACACTACCTCATAGGTGACGTGGAAACGTGTGCATATTATGACGATAACAACTTTTATAACTTTTTGTATCGTTATATCTCAGAAACGGCGGCTTGTAAGAAAAAAAATATATATGCAGTTTTTATAGATAATTTTATGATCTACAATTTTTGTCTGGGGAACTTTTATGATAAAACTTACCGTTTTGCTGAAAATCGCGAAAAACTCATTTTTTGACCTTGAATAAAAAAATTTCCATACACGGGAATGATGGGGAACTTCTAGACATTGTTTATAATTATGTTTTGAACAATTTCACAGAAATTCAGCTTGTTGGGACTTTATGTAACTTCACTCTCATTTTTTGGTGTAAATTGACCGGACTAATACATCAAACATGACTTGGCGAATTATTAATAAAATGCGACATAATTTACCTAATATTTCACACGAAAAAATTAAACACTATGTTGTGACATGTGATGAAAAGCCCAGATAAACTCTCTATTGACAATGCGACAGTCTTCCTCCCGCCCGGACCTCGGTGAAGAGCAGACGTGTGCGCGACCCCACGCTCGTTTTATTTATTTAAAATCGTACAAAATTGTTTAAAATATACGCGTAAAGTGACTCCTCAAGATATCACAAGTACCAGGCGCGCATACGTCTCGACATGAGTCAACATTATAACGCACACAGACGCACTTACACGTTCGTGTCACCGAGTTATAAACTTGTGAGCCCGTGCTAATTCCTTCTGTTAAGTAAATCTGCGCGTTCCTATAATTGTTTTGCATGGGAACCGGAAATCTTGATATACTGTACCGTTTGTTGTCCTGCACTCGTATTAATATTAATATGCCTCATACACCGGAAAAGAGTTTTTCTGACTCAGAGACTACTAAGAGAAGTGACCCGCAACTACAGGCCCATCAGGTGACCAATAGAACCATGCGACGTCGATATCCCGAGGCCTCGGTTGACGATAAGCTCAAGAGTTTTGAAGATAGAATTTCCAAGATGCTTTCAACTTGGAAGTCTGACATGGACTCAAAATTCGATAGATTTGATAGATTAACAAAAATCAAGACAAAGAAGTCAGTTTTTTTTATGGCATCTGATTTTGAAGATATGAAACTTAAAGTTATTAATTTAGAAAAGTACTGCCAATAGAATAAAACCCAGATGGACAACTTAGGCGAGTAGTTTGAGGATCTCGTTCGCAGTGCACGAAGCTCATCTATAGAACTCCGGAATGTATTCGTACCACATACTACAAACGAGACTAAGGAAGTTCTCTCTAATTAGTTGGTCCAAATGAGCTCGACAATTGAATGTGAAGACATGTCCAATTGAGATCAAACATATTTTTACGATTCTGGGTAAACCTGAAGCGAATAAGCCGATTATAGCTGAACTGACTTCTACTCTGAAGAAGAACAATATCATTAGAGCTGTCAAGAAATTTAATAGATTAAATCGGTCGAGTAAACTGAATACATCTCACCTTGGCCTACGAGGGCAGTATTCACCTTTTTTCGTTGCTGAATATCTTACCAGTAAAGCTAACCGACTATTTTTTCTTGCAAGAGACCTGACAAAATCAGGTCAGTATAAGTATTGCTGGACGTCCAATGGTAAAGTGTTTTTGAGGAAATCGGACGGATGTCCAGTCATTCCTATTAAAAGCGAAGAACAAATAACTTCACTGAAAAGTATTACTGATTGACTATATAATATTTTTTCCATTTTTTGGAATTCTAAAATAATTTACTGTTATACTCTTATTTTGCATGCTATTTGTATTATGTTTACACTATACACACTCATATTGTATCACTGCAGACTCTGCTTCATTTTCTTGAAAAACATTCTCAATCGACAAAGCACAATAAAAACACTGTGGGTTCCTCAAACTACAATCTATGTAAATGTATTATTCGACAATGTCACCAATCTAATAGTTAATAATGGATAAGAACCAACAACATATTCAGTGAAGTTGATGAACTTAAGGTCGTAGAGTCTTTCTCTTGCACTGTTTATAGGTGCAACGAAATAATTAAAAAGACACATAATTTTCTCAAAATATTTTCCTAGAACATAAGAAGTATTTACAACAATTATTATAATATGTTCTGTGCTATTTTGACAAGGCTAAAGTTTGCAGGTCACAGAAGGCAACTGTACTAATATTTAAATTTTAAAAAAGGCAATTTTAGCAATATATCTCTCTCCTTCTTATAAAAATATTAAATAATTTATTGTGTCCCTCGAAAGTGCATTGCAATAAAAACTATGTTTTTAAAGTTTTTGATAGATATCAAAAACTTTAAAAACATAGTTTTTATTAGGCGACATAAAATAATAACAAATATTTTAAAAATACTTTAAGAAAACATTAAATTAATTTTGTATTAAACGTTTTCTTAAAATATTTTAAAAATATTTGTTAAACTTTAGGCCTATCTCAATTTTACCAGCTCTGTCAAAAGTAATCGAGAAAATTTTGAATATATGACTAATGAACTACCTTGAGCATCAAAAACTGCTATCCGACTCTCAATATGGATTCAGAGCAAATAAATATACGGAACAAGCAGTGATTACCAGGTCCAGATCCAGATTACCAGGAAATAAAATGAAATGAAATTTATTTCGATTTAACGAACATCATTTAACTTAAATATATCAGAGTACAATAATATAGCAGTATATTTTTTACATTAACATTGGAAACACATTGGTACCTAAACTAGGACAGACCTGTGATATGGTATACCAATGCCCTCCACCGGACATGAATACATGCATCTATACATTGCTGCCATCTAATAGGAAGGCCATTTATTCCTTTGCGATAGAATTCTGATAATCTAGATTCGACAAACTTTTTGAAAGCGTTTATTGGATCTCCGAGGGATGTTTTTAAATAAATTAATATTTTAACATACTCTTATACAGACAGGGTAAAGATTATATCAATTTATTTAAAAGGATCAATCAGAGATCCATTTCATATATTGCTCGCATGCACGCTTTTGTAAGATAAATATTGTCTAATAATTATCTAGATAGATAGCAGCTATTAATCTATTATAATCTCATTTAGAAATATAGAAGGGTAGTGACATTGCGAGAGTTAAGTGTTTGAAAGCACTTCTTAGCACGTAATAGTAGATTATGATACAAGTAAGCTAAGTTGCTTACGAGTTTCATACGCACTTTTTCAACATCCTTGCGAGGAAAAAAAATATATATTGCACAAATGCGATACAAACAACATACGAAAATTATGGAAAATATCGCGCAAGTTTTTTATTTTGCGCGCGGCAAATGTTTGATGGTTGATTACATATAAACCTCTTTTTACAAATCTGTATTACCCGGTTAAATTGAAAATGCTCTGTTTACTTGCATATAATTTGCAGTTAGGTACTAACTTAACTTTGTAGGGATAATTCTATTACGCACTAGTGTATAATTGTTTTTTATAATAATATAAAAAAAAGCGTATCAAACTACTAACTATATACAAACCTGGAAAATCCTCCCGCACAGTTCGCACATGCAGGGCGACTTCATGGAGGGGTACTTGGTTCGATTCTTGTCTGGGTGCATCCGCCGGAAGTGGCCGTGGTACGCGCGGGAGTCCTCCAGCTGGAGACCGCACTGAAATACATCATCATCAGTGAGCCAATGGGGTTTTTGCCGATGTGGTTAATATTAACCTTAATATATTATTTATCATTAAGCTTCTGGTAAAATAGCCTAAATTATACCCGTGGGGTGCTGGGCTACAATGCTACCCCCCATCTCTACCCATGGGTGTCGTAAGAGGAGACTAAGGGTAACACACCAGAAGGTGGGCAGCAGCGCTTTCTGAGGAACTGATATCTCACATTGAGATCCCCAAGCCGCCTGCCAAGCGTGGGGATTATGGCAAACCCGCCCTTATTGGAGGAGGCTGTGTTCAGCAGTGGACTATCCGGCTGATAAAGCAATGTACATTTATATCTTTTAAAAATTTCCACATAATACAAGTTTGTAAAAAATTTTGGAGCAAATATTTTTGTACCGGGAATTGAACACGTGTCCTCTGATGCCTATTCCACTAAGCCACCGGAACATACTCGACCGAGCCTAAACTTTCTGCTACAACTGTATTACTTTAACCGTCATAGGGGACGATACGCGTAAATGTTATTTTAGCTAAGCACGCGATAAAACAATAATCATATTTAGAAATAAAATTACTAAAATGGGTTGTAAAAAAATATTTTTTATGAAACTTCTTTGGAAGTTCAAATTTCAAAAACCTTCACACGCTTGCGGATAAAAAGCACTTTTCCTTTAGCTTTCGAACGATACACCTTTCAGAGTTTTTGAGGTAAAATCTGTCGCCAAGCACCTAACAGTGCGTTTCGGCTGCAGTCCTTGAGAACCAGTAAAATTACTTGAGATTTAACAACTATATGTCTCAGTGTGACGAGTGCAGTGCGAGTTCGGACGAAATGCATCTGTTATAGGCACAGATTAGTCTGCTTAACATCAGGTGAGACTCGTGACTGTTCCCTCACAATAAAATAAAAAAAAATTAAATATGAATTCAAATTGGTCAGCATTTTCAGCGTGCTGCTCATTGGGCGCATTTCAGTCTTAGTTAATTACCTGTTCACAAGGAATGGGTCCTTCCGCTTTCCTCAGTTGACTTGGATACATTTTCTTTGATTCGTCACCCTCATCCTGACTCTCTTCAGGTTTCGTTGTCTTTTCTCTGAAAAAAAAATTATTGAAAAAGTCTTAAGGTTGAACTGGCCGGTCACTTCTCCACACAAACGCCGTAGGGTGATCACTACTTTATTTGAGATTTTAGGTCCAGACTTAAGTATAATTTTGAAGCGCTCTTAGCGATGTTTACTTAGCTGTTCTCAACCGATCAGCAAAGTTAAGCAACGTCGCCCGCGGTCATGAGTTGGATGGGTGACCGCTAGTAACATTACTACTAAGCGATTCCGTGCTTCGGAGGGCACGTTAAGCCGTCGGTCCCGGTTGTCGTCTTAGGATGGCAGTCGTTATAGCATAGTGGTAGGACATTTTGCGAATGCCCGCCTGGCTAACTACCACCCTCAAGTAGAAAATCTGTCGCCAAGTACCTAACAGTACTTCTAGATTAGCCTGAACAACATCTTCGACCACATCATCACTTACCATCACGTGAGATAGTGGAGCCTCGAAAATGTTATATGAAAATTTTTCGAAGCTCATAACTCTCAATTTAATTATCACATTAAAATTTCGGCATCATACAAGCCTAGATAATGACAAGATCAATCGGTATTATGCTTTATTTTGGACCTAAATCCTCAAATAAGGGAATGATCACCCTACGACGTTTGTATAGAGAACTGACCGGCCAGTTCAACCTTAACAACCAGATTGCAATGTTTTTGATAACCCCTGGCGCCTAAACCACTATGCTACCGAGACAGAAAGAGATGCAAATATATTTACTATAACTCATTGTCGTCATCAAACAAGGCTTTTTCAAATGCTACACCGACGCCTCGGCTTTTGAGATAGGGGCCTTCCATTAATCACGTGATGTTTTTTAGCATTCTATAACGCTCCCTCCCCCGTTGGTGATACTTAGTGAGGTAATAGTAACTTTATTCGCGATTTGAACACACATTTATAAGTATTTAAGTGGCCTTTTACATTTCGCAGCCCTTTCACTCGCACTTTTAAAGATAATTTCAAATAGCAACAATATGGTTTATATTTTTTAAAATGTAGTCAATCATTATTTCGCTGCATGCAACTGTAGATGTTCTCAACATATTTTTACTTTGTTACATGTTGAGTCCAATTAGAATTAGAGGCCCAAAATTTAAAATAACTAAATTACGCGTTTTGGATCTCCCATTACAGATATCAAAATGAAAATTAGTAGAGAACATCTATAGTTGCATGCAGCGAAATAATGATTGACTACATTTTAAAAAATATAAACCATATTGTTGCTATTTGAAATTATCTTTAAAAGTGCGAGTGAGAAGGCTGCAAAATGTAAAAGGGCTCTTAACGGGACTTAATCGCGATAAAAACATTTATAAATTTATTTATTTACCTCGACGTTTCGAGGTAAATAAATAAATTTACCCACACATCTTTAAAGAAATGCCAGAGACTCACAGTGAAAGACTAAGAGAACGATTCAGGCATAAACTTATTACCCCTAAGTTTAGACTTTTAAGCAACATGGGCATGGGAAGCATTTTCAGCATGTCTGTGGTATAACAACCTTCCTACAGAGATAACCCAGCTACCTCTACCAAAATTAAAAAAAATCAGTTGTTTTCATGGCTTTTGGGGAAAAGTTTTTACTATATAAAAGAGTTTTTTATGAATATGTAATGAAATATAATATTAATCATACTTTGACATCTCATAATATACAATTTTTATTTTAATGTACTTATTTTTAGTTTATATAATTTGGCTTATTATTTTGTGGCAATTATATATATTTTATTATAGCATTATATTTATTAAAACAATTTATAAATGAAATTAACAAGAATATTTCCGTAATAATTATAACATTGAATTATATTAATGCATGTGGATTTTGATATTTAACTCTATAAATAATTAAGCTGAACACTCGTAAGAGTAAATTGTACTCGGAACTCATTTATGTATTACATCTAATGTACCTGCAATTATGACAGCAATAAATGGTTTAAAATAAAAAGGTTTAAAAATAAATGGTTTAAATAAATAAATGGTTTAAAATGGTCACGAGCGGACTGAAGAGGCGCAACGTCTTGACAGGCGGGTATTTTCTCCAACTACCCGCATTTAACTTAAAAATGTATCGTCTCGACACACAACACTGACAACATGCACAGGTCTTAAGGAAGGTAAAACGCGTTTGGTGCATTTCCTTATCACTGGATTCCAGGATGCAGCTCACTTAAAACCATCCTCTCTATTGAAATTACGTAAACATTTATAAGTAAACTAGCAGACCCGGCAAACGTTGTTTTGCCATATAAACAATTTAAAAAATAAGGGTTGATCGTAGAAGGGTGAAAATTGAGGATTGTATGTATTTTTGTATGTTGTATCATAAAAAAATAGAAATTAAAAATTTTGTCTAAAAAATAAAAAAAATATTTAGGGATGGACTACCTATTTAGGGGGATGAAAAATAGATGTTGGCCGATTCTCATAGATACCGGATAAGCACAAAAAATTTCATCAAAATCGGTCAAGCCGTTTCGGAGGAGTATGGCAATGAAAACTGTGACACGAGAATTTTATATATTAGATTTATAAATGTTTTTATCGCGATTAAGTCCCGTTAAATACTTATAAATAGGTGAGGTGATCACTGACCACCAGGTGAGCCGCCTGCTCGTTTGCTCTCCTATCCCATATACATATAAGTTTAAATATTGTATGAATTATAAGTTGTTGAGTTTCATGTGCCTGTAATTTACTAGCTCTCAAGGACTGCTGCCGGAACACACCATTAGGTGCTTGGCGACAGATTTTCCACTTGAGGGTGGTAGCTAGACAGGCGGGCATTCGTAAAATGCCCTAGCACCATTTTGAAGAGATTGTTAGCATTTTACCAATAACCCTGTAGAAATAATATTTGTAATATCTATGTTGTCACTCCTCTTGTTTAAATATATTTTTTTGTAATTTGTTTACACCAGTTGTCAGTTACTTAATTTTCCAATCTTATATATAAAATTCTCGTGTCACAGTTTTCGTTGCCATACTCCTCCGAAACGGCTTGACCGATTTTGATGAAATTTTTTGTGCTTATCCGGTATCTATGAGAATCGGCCAACATCTATTTTTCATTTCATCAGGGTAGTCCATCCCTAAATTTTTTTTTTAAATTTTTTAGACAAAATTTTTAATTTCTATTTTTTTATGATACAACATACAAAAATACATACAATCCTCAATTTTCACCCTTCTACGATCAACCCTTATTTTTTAAATTATTTATATGGCAAAACAACGTTTGCCGGGTCAGCTAGTCTGGTTTTTAATTCGAGATCAAAAATGTAAACAAAGAAATGTCAATATATGTCACTGTCAAACTGTATTCAATAGTTTTTCTTCAAAAATATTCTCACAAGTGTGGCTATTAAAAACAAAAAAATCTTACACTAATTTTTTCAGGCTTGAATATATGCGTAAATATTTACGCGCATATAAAAGTGTTTTATTGTTTCATAATAATGCAATAAATTATAGCATTAAATATATTTTTTACATTAAATGCTCCATCCGTTCCCAAAATTAGAAAAATTACCAAGTACTTGTAATTTTTTTGCACAGTTAACACCTTTGTTTACATTTTTGATCTCGAATTAAAAATCAGAGTATAGTCATGTTATAAAATTTCATGGTCTAATAATGAGTAAGGTAATATAACCTGTCTCTGATCTCCTTGGTCCTGCGGCCCTTGTTGGCTTTGTTGGCCTCCCTGGTCTCCTTGGTGGTGTGCCGCGCGGACACGCTCAGGTGCTTCCTGTACGCCTCTTGGGAAGCGAAACGGACGTCGCATTGCTCGCAGAACGGACCGTCTTCTGGTACCTGGAAATTTTGAATTTCGAACCAGTGATGGCTCAGTGGCATTGGCTATGGACTGCCGCGCAGCAGGTCCATGGTTCGAATCCCGCCGCGGGCTTGAGGCTTCACCGCATGGTGGAAGGGCATTTTGCGAATGCCCGCCTGGCTACATTGAACTATATATACTTGACGCGACATCTCAAACGAATATAGTCGAACAGTGCAAGTATGCCGACCGGCATACTCTCCCCCACACGCAGCTGGGCACTCGTAGAGATTACACGAGATTTACGTTCGAAAAATGTGTATTTAAAATACACAATTGATAATACACAATTCTCGAACGTAAGGCGCGTGTAATCTCTACGAGTGCCCAGCTGCGTGTGGGGGAGAGTATGCCGGCCAGCTTATCTGCACTGGTCGACTATCTTCGTTTGAGATGTCGCGTCTAGTATATATAGATCAATGCCTGGCTAGCGACCGGGGTGTTCCGACAGCAGTCCTTGAGAGCCAGTGAAATTACAGACACATGAGACTTAACTATATATCAAGGTGACGGGCGCAGTGCAATTCGTGACTTGTGACGAAATGCATCTGTTATAGGCAGAGGTTATTTAGGTAACTTCAGGTGGGTCTCGAGCTTGTTCCGTCACAATAAAAAAAACCCTGGAAACATCACAACACTAGATCTCATATTCGTGAGAGAACACATGGGAACTCTTTGAAGCGCTCGTAGCGAGGTTTACTTAGCTGTTCTCAACCGAACAGCAAAGTTAAGCAACGTCGCCCGCGGTCATGAGTTGAATGGGTGACCGCTAGGGACATTACTACTGAGCGTGCACGTGCTTCGAAACAAACTACAATCTCCTTGGTGAGAAGTGTGGAAACTTTATTTTCTTTTTCTATATAAAACACTAGTGCGGATAGTAAAAAAAAACACGAGTGCGTAATAGACTATATTATGACACTAAAATCGGTGCATTTAAAGGCCCGTTACGAGCGAGTGTGTTGAAATAGTAGATTATGATACAAGTGAGCTACGTTGCTCATTATACACGAGGCTGTGTGTTGCAGCCCGAGCCGTAAATCAGCCGAGTGTATAATGAGCAAGTTGCTCACGAGTTTCATAAGCACTTTTTCAACACCCGTGCGAGGAAAAAAAAAAAAAAAAATATATATATATATATATTGTACAAATGCGATACAAACAACATAAGAAAATTATGAAAAACTGCGCGCAAAATTTTTGTTTGGGCGCGGCAAATGTGTTTTGATTGATTACATATAAACCTCTTTGATGTTACAATTCTGTATTACCCGGTTAAATTGAAAATGCTCTGTTTACTCGCATATAATTTGCAGTTAGGTACTAACTTAACTTTGTAGGGATAATTCTATTACGCACTAGTGTATAATATTATTATGCACGACGGTGTTATAGTTCGATTTATGGCCCTAAGAACGATATAATAAAGCTCACTTTACGAGCAAGGGTGTTGAAAACCTAATTACATGACTGTATAGAGATCAAATATTAAAAATAAATTAAAGATATAGTAAAAATAATAATAAATGATTATATAATTTTGATATTTTAAATGTAAAAGTATTTATTTAATTGTAAATTTAAAAATGTAGGGGGTAAAATTGGAGGACCACTATTTTGAGTGAAAATTGCCCTGAGTGAAGGGGTTTATACATTAATTTATGTCCTCCTTCCAACCTCTTGGCCTATATATAGCCTTATATAGTTCGGTTAATGGCCCTAAGAACGATAATGAAAAGTAACTTACCGTGCCGCTGTCTGATCTGTGTTTAAGTTTCTTATGTAGCTGTATTCCCTTAGCGCTGACGAAGGAGTACCCGCAAAGAGAACACACGAAGTCTGAAGGATGCTTGATGCGAACGTGGCCCATGTACGTCGTGAATTTTCTAGAACAATACAACCCTGTTTGGTTAAAAAAAAACTAAGATGGCACTGCTTATCATGCCCTCTCACTTGCACACTATTGCTGTCTTTTTTACCCGGCGGTATTCCTTTATTAACAAAATACTACGAACTATACAGGGTTATTGGTAAAACGCTAACAACCTCTTAGGGTTGACTTCTGTTAGTCGTAACAAACATTTTGAGATGATTTTTATGTTATGAAACAAAAAAAAAATATTTAAAAAAAATTCAAAATATTTTTTCTGATTCAATGCCTACTCCGAGCTAAGGGCCCCCGCCGCGGCAACACTGGAC
This sequence comes from Plagodis pulveraria, assembly GCA_963890685.1. Taxonomy (NCBI): domain Eukaryota; kingdom Metazoa; phylum Arthropoda; class Insecta; order Lepidoptera; family Geometridae; genus Plagodis; species Plagodis pulveraria. The sequence goes on along the minus strand of OY982979.1, from coordinate 3,528,029 downwards.
CGCGACGTTGACCCTTTGAATAGAGTTTTGAATATTTACATCGAGCTATGTAATAAAAAAATATGAAATAATACATTACAGGCACAAGAGACTTTTGACATCAGGTGATCTTCGTGCTTATTCAGTCAAAAACATATAACAAATCAAAAAGAAATAAAAAAAATAAATAACTTTGTTAAAACTAAAAAAATCACCTCAAAATGTTTGTTAGGACAAGCAGAAGTCAACCCTAAGAGGTTGTTAGCATTTTACCAATAACCCTGTATACCGCACTACAGCTACTACAATAAAAGCATTTAGATCCCTATAAGTCATTGCAGACTCATAGGCAGTCCAATTGCTCCAGCCCATTACCAGTTGGCAGCGTGCCCAGCATGCTGGCAGCATTGCCCCGTTGAATTGCAATGCTTATTCAAAAACATGCAGTCCTATATTCTTATTGTACTTTCTCTACTGCATTTTTAACTGTGGTGAAAGTGGGATTCATATTTAGGGTTTCGTACCCAAAGGGTAAAAGCGGGACCCTATTACTAAGACTACACTGTCACCAGGTGTTTTTTTTTTATGCCTGATAGATTATCCTTTGACCACTATCTTATCTGATGGTAAGTGATGATGTGGTCGAAGATGCTGTTCAGGCTAACCTAGAAGTATCTCATGAACAGTGGTAATTAGACAGTTGAAATGTTCACAGATCATGTATTTATCTTGCCAGTATAATAACTGTACTGTACTGTAACAGCCGACTCGTCCACTGCTGAACACAGCCTCCCCTATTAAGGGGGTATTTGCCATAATCCCCACGCTTGGCAGGCGGCTTGGGGATCGCAGTGAGAGATAGCAGTTCTTTGGAAGGCGCTGCAGCCCACCTTCCAGTATTTTTCCCTTAGTCGCCTCTTACGACACCCACGGGATGATATGGGAAGGTGCAATTCTTACCCGGCACCCCACGGGGGTATAATAACATATACTAATAATCGGCTAAATCGGCACGTGAAAACTAAAAAAGGTTATAATATAGTATCTTATGTAAAGATAATGGTACGGAACCTTTAGTGCGCGAGTTCGACTCGCACTTGGACGAGTTGTAAAAAAATCACAAATATACGTTAGGAAAAATTTAAGTCATGTGCGGGATTCGAACCCGCGTCCATCCACCCCTTGAGCCGGGGTATGCTCTAACCAATTGAGCTAACATGACATGACATCATAACTGAAATCTTTCCTATCCTTCTTTAACCATCGTATTGGGATGGAGCGACATATATCCTACTTGCGTTGTACTACTTGCTTTGAGTTATGACTTCATGTCATGTTAGCTCAATGGGTTGGAGCATACCCCGGCTCAAGGTGTGGATGGACGCGGGTTCGAATCCCGCACATGACTTAATTTTTTCCTATCGTATATTTGTAATTTTGTAATGTTATCCGCATAGCAGGCGTTATTGCAAACATAACAATATTAAAAAGACTATATATATTAATATATGAATCAATACTCACACAAACTCCTCCGGACAGTGCGGGCAGCGGTAACGCGTTCCTTTATGCCAACGCTCGTGAAGTCGCGCCGTCTGTCTGTCAATAACATTACATTTTAAACAACTAACTTTCAAGTAGAAACTCTGTCGCCAAGCACCTAACGGTGTGTTCCGGCAGTAGTCCTTGAGAGCCAGTGAAATTACAGGCACATGAGACTTAACAACTATTACGTCTCAAGGTGACGGGCGCAGTACAATTCGTGACTTGTGACGAAATGCATCTGTTATAGGCAGAGGTTAGTCCGCTTAACATCAGGTGGGCCTCGGTCTTGTTTAGTCACAATAACATAAAAAAATATATTTACTAATAACAAAAAAAAATAAAGCATTCTAGATAATTAATAGATTTAGGCGTTACTTTGCGGAAATCCATATTTAATAATAATAAATATTGTAAAAATATATCAATATTTTCATTAAACGCCAAAAACAAAAATATAAAAGAATATATCTAGTGACAATTTCGCTTAATTTTCCTGCTAAGCCGACGTGACGTCACAAACGCCATGCAGCCGAACCGGAAGAATTTTCGACGCGTTTCGCTTCAACTGCAGAGTCAAGACCTGCGGAGGAAGCTTCGTGTAGAAGCGAAACGTGTCGAAAATTCTACCGGTACCAGTTAAGATTCATTTTGAAAACATCCCCATCGGTTATCAGTTCTTCGAGCAATGTCAGTGCCCATCGCCACTTCAACTTGCTAATTCTGAGAGCTATGTCGGTGACTTTGGTTTTTTGGCAAATATCCACGTTCCGGATTTTATTTGGCGGTGCATATCCCGGCTGTAAGGACAGATCGTCACGAATTCGAATACCGCTCGTGGTTCAAATTTTTGTTACCTGTGTGTAGTCACGTATGGGCGCTGGTTGCAGCTGAACCGCTGCGTGTGATGCGCAGTTATATGCTTGCGGAGAGCGTGAGAATGTGTTATACCTGTGTGTAGTCACGTATGGGCACTGGTTGCAGCTGAACCGCTGCGTGTGATGCGCAGTTATGTGCTTGCGGAGAGCGTGAGAATGTGTTATACCTGTGTGTAGTCACGTATGGGCACTGGTTGCAGCTGAACCGCTGCGTGTGATGCGCATTTATGTGCTTGCGGAGAGCGTGAGAATGTGTTATACCTGTGTGTAGTCACGTATGGGCACTGGTTGCAGCTGAACCGCTGCGTGTGATGCGCAGTTATGTGCTTGCGGAGAGCGTGAGAATGTGTTATACCTGTGTGTAGTCACGTATGGGCACTGGTTGCAGCTGAACCGCTGCGTGTGATGCGCAGTTATGTGCTTGCGGAGAGCGTGAGAATGTGTTATACCTGTGTGTAGTCACGTATGGGCACTGGTTGCAGCTGAACCGCTGCGAGTGATGCGCATTTATGTGCTTGCGGAGAGCGTGAGAATGTGTTATACCTGTGTGTAGTCACGTATGGGCACTGGTTGCAGCTGAACCGCTGCGTGTGATGCGCATTTATGTGCTTGCGGAGAGCGTGAGAATGTGTTATACCTGTGTGTAGTCACGTATGGGCACTGGTTGCAGCTGAACCGCTGCGTGTGATACGTCGTTATGTGCACCGGAGTGCGTGAGAATGTGTTATACCTGTGTGTAGTCACGTATGGGCACTGGTTGCAGCTGAACCACTGCGTGTGATGCGCAGTTATGTGCTTGCGGAGAGCGTGAGAATGTGTTATACCTGTGTGTAGTCACGTATGGGCACTGGTTGCAGCTGAACCGCTGCGTGTGATACGTCGTTATGTGCACCGGAGTGCGTGAGAATGTGTTATACCTGTGTGTAGTCACGTATGGGCACTGGTTGCAGCTGAACCGCTGCGTGTGATGCGCCGTTATGTGCTTGCGGAGAGCGTGGGAATGCTTGAAGTGCGTGCGGCAGATCTCGCATTTGTGTTCGCCGCATTCCTACAAAAAACTAACAATATATCTTTTCTCTTTATCTTTCAACATTCCACATTACGTCAACATAAAAAGAAAGTACTTTATAGAATAGTATTCATTTTAAAATCTATCGCCAAGCACTTAACGGTGTGTTCCGGCAGCTGTCTTTGAGAGCCAGTAATTCTTGGTAAGCCTGAACAACATCTTCGACAACAACATCACTTACCGTCAGGTGAGATGGCAGTCACAGGCTAGTCTTGCAGTTATAAATAAAAAACAACAATGTACATCTAGCTCGCCCCCACTCTTACCCACAGCAGTATTTGCATGGTGGTAGGGCAGTTTGCAAATGTCCGCCTGGCTGGCTACCTGATGTGGTCAAGTGAATGATGTTCACACCGTTAGGTTCTTGACAAGTTTTTTTTATCTTCCCCTGCTTCATTCTTACCTCAGTATGCCTGGTCATGTGTCCGTTGTATGCGTCTTGGTCTAAAAATCCCTTGAAGCACTCCGTACACTTAAAAACAGAATGTTTGTAATTATCACTTTCTTGTCGCTTCTGTATCTCCGCAATTTGTTCTTCAAATGTCAAATCGGTTACAGTGAAAAGTGTTTCGTTCAAATCTTGGTTCAAGAATGGTTTTCTACGTCTATCTATCTTGGGTTCCGTGGGTTTCTTGTCCGCTTTCTTACGTACCTTCTTCACTGTTTCCTTTTTCTCTTTCTGTTTCTTCTTTCTTCTTCTTGTCACTTCTAGAGGTAAGCTGTCGTCTGATTCAATGTGCTTATCATCGGTGTATGTTGTATCGTTCACATCATCTGCATTGTCGAAGTCATCAAAGTCTTTTATATCATCTGCGAATATGTCTTCATTAGTTTTTTCTTCAACAAATATATTATCATTTGTTTTTTCATCAACAAACATGTTATTATTCGCTTTTTCATCAGAAAACATGTTTTCATCTATTTTTTCATCGGTGAACGCATTGTTTTCTGTTTTTATGTCTAATTCTATGTTTTCTTGCGTTGTTTTGTTTGGTTCTGATTCTATGTGTTCTATTTCTAGGTTATAGTGGTCTGGGATGCAAGGGGCAGGTGTTAGAGGTGATGTTAAGTGATGAGTGTCTCGGTTTATCGTTTTCAATGTTTCGGCTGTCAACTGAAAGTTAAAACACAAGCAAAAATTTTAAGCTGGATTTAGTGCTCGATCTACGTCAGTGATGCAAGCTTAAGAGCTTATTTTTAGGTGGTATTTTTTAACAGGCAACAACCAGTGAGGCTAAGGCTTGTATGATTAAATGAAACAGTGATGGCTCAGTGGCATTGGCTATGGACTGCCGCGCAGCAGGTTCATGGTTCGAATCCCGGCGCGGGCATGAGCTTCACCGCATGGTGGAAGGAAATTTCGCGAATGTCCGCCTGGCTAGCAACCACCCTCAAGTAGAAAATCTGTCGCCAAGCACCTAACGGTGTGCTCCGGCAGCAGTCCTTGAGAGCCAGTGAAATTACAGGCACATGAGACTTAACAACTACAGCGAAGACGTACCACATTTTGTTTGGTAAGTATATCCATCATGAGAGAGTGCGCTTTCAAACTTTTATTTCTAAAATGGTCAGCGTTGATCAACCTCCTTGCGCATTCCGAGCACAGCTTCTGAGGGAGACGGTCGTCTTCGTTCACCTGAAAATAATACTTATTAATTATTATTATAAACAACATAACAAATAAAACAATATACAAGAAACATTTTTTTTTATGCCTGATATGTTAGCCTTTGACCACTATCTCACCTGATGGTAAGTGATGACGTGGTCGAAGATGTTGTTCAGGCTAACCTAGAAGTACTGGCTCTCAAGGACATCTGCCGGAACACACTGTTATGTGCTTGGCGACAGATTTTCTACTTGAGGGTGGTAGCTATCCAGGCGGGCATTCGCAAAGTGCTCTACCACCATGCTATAACGACTGCCATCCTAAGACGACAACCGGGACCGACGGCTTAACGTGCCCTCCGAAGCACGTGCACGCTCAGTAATGTCACTAGCGGTCACCCATCCAACTCATGACCGTGCGCGACGTTGCTTAACTTTGCTGATCGGTTGAGAACAGCTAAGTAAACTTCGCTACGAGCGCTTCAAATACAATAGTTGAGTAATTACGGTGCTTTTATAGCATTAAAGAATATATGGAGGTTTAGTAAGATATAGATGTAATTAATATTATATTGCAATTCAACGGGGCAATGCTGCCAACATTTTGGGCACGCTGCCAACTGGTAGTGGGCTAGAGCATTTGGACTGCCTATGAGTCCAAACGCTATTTCAAATTCAAAATTGTTTATTGTCAGCTGTGTGTTACATGTTGGTCAAAATGGTGAAAGTGTCAACAGCTACCTTTTCAGGCGTACAATATTACATAAATCAATATTACAATATGATACAATTAATTCTATGTCATTCTAATTATTATTATGTCATGCAATCATTATTTTATAGGTAAAATGTCAAGATTATTATCACTTAAGAATTTGTCAATTGTGTAATAGCATTTGTTCAGTAATAGTTTCATTAGATTGTTTTTAAATTTGATGAATGTCATAGCTTTCATTGTATCTGTTAAATGGTTGTATAATTTAGTACACATTACGTAAATACTTTTGCTAAAAAATTTTGTTTTGGAGCCCTGAGGGGGTAACACATAGTAGTTTTTACGAGTTTTTCGTGGCTTACGTGTAATTTTTATGTCAAAGCTATTTAAATTTTGTTTAACAAATAGGCAAGCCTCTAGAATATACAATGATGCTAAGGGAAGTAATTTAAACCTTTTAAATATTGGTACACAACTTTGTCTTTGTCTGGCTCCGGTTATTGCTCTTAAACATTTTTTTTGCATTACAAATACTTTTCTAGCGTTCGCAGAGTTTCCCCAAAGTAATAATCCGTAACGCAAATTGGAAGATACATTTCCATGATAAGCACAAATTGCTGCTCTCTATGATGCTACTTTAGTTAGTCTCTTTAATGCATAAACGAATCTACTTATTTTTTTGCGTATGTAATCAGTGTGACTCTTCCAATTTCCGTGACAGTCAACCATTAATCCTAGAAACCTTATCTCTTTTACCTGTTCTATAATTGTATTTTGGTGTTTTATTGTAATATTTTTTGTAATAGATTGTGGAAAATAAAATTGCATTGCCTTGGTTTTAGATAGATTAACAAGTAGATTATTATTGTCAAACCAATTCATAATACTTTCAAGTGCTTCGTTTATAGTATTATCATATTCTGATGTATTAATGCCTTTAACTATAAGGGTGGAATCATCCGCGAAAAGAACCATTTGGTGATTTACGGTGTTTGGTAAGTCATTAATGTAGACGAGGAAAAGTAATGGTCCCAAGATGCTTCCTTGAGGCACACCATGTTCTATACGCCTTAATCTGGATTTGAATGCTACTTCCACTTTCTCGTGTATCTGAGTTATTTCAGTATATTGTTGACGATTGCCTAAGTATGATTCCAGTAAGTTGTACGCTATACCTCTGATTCCGTATGATTCTAACTTTAGTAGCAGCTTTTTATGATTTACGAAATCAAACGCTTTTGACATATATCCATGAATATTGATGTTACCGGTATTCTACTATTGAGACATTCACTTACTGTCTTCATCATTTCATAAACTGCTTGCGTTGTACATCTATTTTTTCTAAATCCGTATTGTACATTAGTTAAAATATTATATTTTTCAAGATATTTAATGAGTCTCTTATAAATTATTTTTTCATATATTTTTGTGTATTAGCGCTATAGGGCGATAGTTCTCACAGAGTTCTTTGTCACCTTTTTTGAAGAGTGGTTTCACTATTGTAATTTTAAGGAGATCAGGATACTTTCCGTGTTCAATTGAGAGGTTAACCAGGTATGATAATGGGGTTGTTAATATTTCTTTACAGTGTTTTATTACCCTTGTTGACCATTCATCGTAGCCTACACTATTTGTATCTTTAAGTGAAGATATGATTTTTATTATCTCGTGGGGTGATGTTGGTTCGAAGTAGATCGAATGTGGTATTCGGTCTATTTTGTTATAGATTTTATTTGTTTGTGGTTTGTTATTCGTCTTTATTTGTTTGTTCACTAAATCTATGTATGTATCATTAAATGCATTTGCTATTTGTGTTGGGTTCTCTATTAAACCATCGTTGTATCTAATTTTAACTATCGGGACTTTAGGCACTTTTAGTTCATAACTGCTTATCACCTTCCATGTTGCTTTAGTTTTATTATCAGATCGGTCAATTTCTTTATTATTTTGTATTTTCTGTGATTTTTTAATGACTTTATGTAATATATTGTTATAATTTTTGTATTGTTTTTTCATTTGAGAATTATGTCTAAAATCAACATAAATGGTTCTTTTACGTTTGCATGATAGTTTAATTCCTCGTGTTAACCAGCGAGGTCTTTGTTTCGCGTTTATTTTTATATTATCGAAGGGAAAATTTGTTCATATACATCCGTCAGAGATAAGCTTTCAAGGCACGATTGGAATTTATCCATATTCTCCTGAGTATACATGCGTCGTTTGACATACCAGTATTTCAAATAGTACCTTTGTTTTACCGGACACTTAAATATTAAGGTAGAGTGATCAGAAAGCTTTAAATGATGTACTTCACTCTTACAATTTCTGATGTTACTGTGTATAATATTATCTATACAAGTTTTGCTTTGCATTCGTGTTACTTCTTTAAATTCTAATTTAAATTTGTATTCTGAAATAAGGTTTTGAAAGTCAGTAGAGCTTTTTGTTTTAGATAAAATATTTATGTTGAAATCTCCGCAAATTATAATATTCTTATTTTTTATAAGGCATAACATTGACAAGAGTGTTTCTAAAGTTTCCATAAACTCTTCTAAATACTTTTCCTTAGGAACTCTATACACTGATATGACAATAATTTTATAAGTAATAAGTTCGATAGCACAACACTCGAAAATAGAAACTTTTGAAAGTTTTTTATATTGTGGTAGTTCCCTGAAATCTAGATTATTTCTTACAAAAATGCAAGATCCTCCTCTACTCTGGTCTCGTGCGAAGTAGCTCGCAAGTTTGTAATTTAAGATGTTGATGTTTTTGATGTGATCATCCTTAATGAAATGTTCTGTGAAACATAGTACATCCATTTCTTCATTGTTTTGATCAAATTCCTCCAAGGTTACTTCTAATTCGTTCGATTTTGCTATGAGACTTGCAATGTTTTGGTGTAGTACTCTTATATAATTGTTACTTTTGTTATTGGGCTCGAAAAAACGTCCGCTGATCATTTACCATAACTTTGGTGGTCTTTGGTTTAGTTTGATCGAGTCTGTGAAAATAAAATGGTATCGTTCCTCGTCTTTCGTCAGAAGTATTTACGTTGTTAATTGTTTTCGTATGTGTGTTTGGTTTAGTTGTATTAGTTCTATCTTTCGTTTCATTAATTTTTGTATTTTTATATTCATTCTGGTAGTTTATAAATAGTATAAATTTCCTCATTCTATCGCATATGTGTTGAGCGATTTTATTTTTAGATGGTATCCAACTATTGTAGCTCATGTTTACGTAGTGAGCTTGTCTTAATCTGTTGCATGCTAATTTTAGTTCATAATTCAATCTTTTTTCATTTAGGCTACGGTTATATGGTACTTCAGATAAGAGGCAGTTTGTGTTTTTGCAACTTAAAAGTAATTTGTTTGTATACAGTTTTAAGTTGAATGGGTTGTCATCATTCATACCTGCCGCTACGACAACGAAGTCTTTTTTAGTTAGGGAATTCAGTTCTTGATCAACTAGTGATACTATGTGTTCCATCTTTGCGTTTGGCTTGTATTTACAAATAACATCGTAATCTGGTCCTATAAGTTTTTGAAGTGTTTTTTGTAAGTTCGGCCTTGTTGATCTGCCATTATGATAACTTTATTCTTTTTTGCATTTTCTTCGTTTAGACTAAGTTGAATTGTATGGTCAAATTTAATATCTGTATCGATTTCTTGTGTAATGTTAATGTTATCATGTATATTTATATCTTGTGTAATGTCAATAATTGAATCTTGTATGGTATTATTTGTCATAGAATTATGGAAGGTCAAATGTTCGAGCACTGTATTTTCTATTTTGTCTGTCTGTAGATGTTTTCGTATTTTAATATTTTTCTTAGGAGTTGAGCATGGTTCAAATCGAATTTTTTTATATGTGTCAATAATTTGTTGCAATTTATCACAGTTCTCTTTCATATTTTCATTAGTTTTGGTCAAAGTCATATTTTCTAAGAGCAGTTTTTCAATTTCTACATGTGCTGAAATGAATTGAGTCCTTAACTGAAGTGTTTCTTTTTCTAACATATTAATTTTTGGAATATTTTCGTCAGTCGATATGTTAACTTCACTTCTTGTGGTAGTGTTTGCGTCAAAGGTTGAGTCAGCGGTTTCAAAGGATATATTACTTAATGAAAGAGCTCGTTTAATTTTAATTCTACGATTTGTATTAACATTGTTGTAATCCATTATTAATCCAAATATTTTTTGAAACGGAGCTTAATTCTGTTTTTCTCTCAATGACTGTAACAAGGCGTCTCTAAAGTGCCTTAACTGATATTCAGTCTGTAGTATCTCAATACAATCAAAACTCGCAAATCGATCGATTTTTAAATCGTGTAGTTCTTCTCGATAAAGTTACGGTATCTGAACGCACCCACTGTTTCTTCCAACAAGTAAAATGTCAAAGTCAAAGCTAGATGACTGTCAGTATTGACAACCTTATTGACGGATTCTGAGTAAGAAGTAGTATCCTTCTCTTTCTACGGGTGTTAGTGTGAATATTGTTGTATATTTTCAAAAAATTTCAAACAGCTGTGTGTGTGAATTTTGAATCCAGTAACGATCTGTATATTCTATTTTGGTGATTACAAATATTAAAATATGGCTCACCGTGACAATAAACAGTCCTCCACAAGTTTATAGGTTAGGTTGAAGTTTGTTTACAACATTGCACTATCACATTTGTAAGTTTTTATATTATTAAAGCTTTAAAACTTTCAGCACTTTTCTAAAGATGTTACCTCGGCAAGTGTTGCCATTCGCTTTTATTGTAGTAGCTGTAGTGTTGTATATAGTTCGTAGTATTTTGTTAATAAAGGCATACCATTAATGTGATATAACATTATACCATTTGCAGTGGAGACGATGGGCAGCGGGGGCGCAGATGCAAAAAGTTTGGTGAACCAATTAGGGCGCAGACTAAGGGAAAAATCGGGTGTCTCCCGCTCCGGCTCGTACCTGGTGCAAAGGTTGGCCATCGCAGTCCAACGAGGCAATGCAGCCAGCGTTATGGGCACCTTTGCGCCAGGTACAGTGAGGGGCGGGTTCTTTGTTTATATTTAATTTAATTAGATTTAATTTAATTTGATTATATTAAATTTATTTTATTATATTTAATTTATTTTATTATATTTAATTTATTTTATTATATTTAATTTAATTATATTTAATTTATTTTATTATATTTAATTTAATTTGATTATATTTAATTTAATTTGATTATATTTAATAATTTCACCATGTATTGTAAATCGAGTGTTAATGTGTAATAAATTTGACATTTATAGGTTATTAATATGTATAAATTGTTAATATTATTAGTGTTAAACATTAGCTTTACATATTTGCGCGTCTGCTTGCAGGCAGAATACAGAGACCACGCAATTTACACAAGAACTCTAAATGTACATACAATTTGATTTGATTTAGAGTCAACTTTGAAACTGTATTCTATAGAGAAAATTTTAAGGAAACGTGTTTCGGACATTTCTTGGCCTTAGATAATGTGATCAATATTAACATATATATTTTTTAAATATTGTTATGTTTGCAATAACGCCTGATATGCAGATTACATTACAAAATTACAAATACACGAGAGGAAAAATGTAAGTCATGTGATCCCAATACGGTGGTTAAAGAACGATAGGAAACATTTGAGTTATAACGTCATTGTCATGTTAGCTCAATTGGTTAGAACATACCCCCGGCTCAAGGGGTGGATGGACGCGGCTTCGAGTCCCGCACATGACTTAAATTTTTCCTCTCGTATATGTATTTGTAATATATATTTTTTACTGCAAACTAAATACATTTTGCTAAAAATCTGTTCAAGTAAAGCTATCATGCCCAGTGCGTTTTGGAGCAATGATGGCCGAGCGGTAACAGATATGTACTGCAGTGCCGCAGGACCATGGTTCGATCCCACCGCTGGCTTGAGCTTCATAGCATGCTTGTAGGGAATTTCGCGAATTATCGGCTGGCTAGCTAACACACTCAAGTAGAAAATCAGTCGCCCTACGAGACTAGTATTATCAAGAGAAGTCACATGTAAAATACATCATACACATAATAAAATACACAAAACACAACTACTAAATTAGTGTTAAGTATGTTATGCCTATATTGAGCCTTACATTTTTGCCATAGAAATTGTATAACTTTACAGTTATTTCCATATTATTTATGTTCTTGCTTGATGACTGTTGTCGACTTCTTACATATGAAACAGCATATAATGTAAATCCGTTATTGGCTGTCGGTTCAGAAATTATGTTTTACTGTGTATCTCTAAGAGCTGTGGATTTTGTTAATAAATAAATAAAACAAAAAAAAAAAACGGTGTGTTCCGGCAACTGTCCTTGAGAGCCAGTAAATTTAGGTTAGCCTGAACAACATCTTCGACCACATCATCACTTACCAGCAGGTGCGATTGTGGTGGGAAATAAAAAAAGTGACTTATGTACTGGTTGCAACCTTAGAAGATAGATCACATCCAGCGTATTCTTACGTTTTCTATTTGACAACTAAATTTATTCTACTGAAGTTCTAGAGAGTTCTAGAGAGTAAGTATTAAAAAAAGTTCTTTCAAATACTTCAAATACTCATTAATTAATAAAGCTTGTTTACACGTCAATAATAAATAATCATTTAATTTAAAAATTAATTAATTATTTAATTAAAAAATTAAATAATTATTAATAATTATTTTGGCTCAAAGAATAAGCATTGCAATTCAACGGGGCAATGCTGCCAGCATGCTAGGCACGCTGCCAACTGATAGTGGGCTAGAGCATTTGGACTGCCTATGAGTCCAAATGCTTTTATTGTAGTAGCTGTAGTGTTGTATATAGTTTGTAGTATTTGTCGTATAAAGGCATTATGAAAAAAAAAATTATTAACACATGGTATACCTACCATGCGATGTTACACTGAGTATTTTATAAATATAAATTACAAGAAATATTACTTTATCGAGTAATGTCAACACAATATATTCACCCCTTGATGCACATACACCTTCTCCAACACCCTCGCTGGATGACTGTTAGACAATGCCTTAGCATTAAGTCCTCCTTTTGTACGTATGTTTTTTGGGCAATAAAGTATTAAATAAATAATAAAATAAATAAACTTACCGACATCCCGGTAAGTCGTTCAAACGCCTGCTCCAAATTGTAAAGCCTCATCGAAAACAGTCTATGTTCCATCACTAGACACATTCTGCACGCCTGAAATCATAAAAAATATAAATGAAGCGCTGCGCTCGTAGCGGGGCTTGCCCAGTTGTTGAAACCGACTCATCATCAGAATTAACTTCTCAGCGGTCACTTTTAGATGGTGATATACTTTTTTTATGTGTTTCCTCCTCGGCCACCTGGACTTTTCGTTCTCCAATTGTATTACTTTAACCGACATAGGGGACGGTGCGCGCCCACCAGACTACTAGACTTCAACTGATCAAAAGAAGTGCTTTTCAAACACTTAACTCTCGGTATGATGTCGCTACCCTCCTATATTTCTAAATATTATTACAAGCACTATCGCGGCTAGAATGTTGGCTAGGAATGCGAGTCCAGGTGGCCGAGAAGGTTTAGGCATCAGACGCGATATCGGAGGACGCGGGTTCGATTCCCGCCTTGGGCATAACATTTTGTACTCCAATAATTTTTTAAATATATTTTCGCTTAGCACGCCATAGTGCTTGTAATAATATTTAGTAGTAGTAGTTTTAAGTTGGGCTGGAGACGTCGCTCCATCCCTTCAAGATCAGGTGAGATAGTGGTCAAAGGCTAACCTATAAAAGCATAAAAAAAAAAAAAAAAAAAAAAAGATGGTTAAAAGATAGGGAGATACGGCATAAGTTTGAGTTATGAGTCACTCACTATGATAGCACAGTTGGTAGCGGATTCGAATCCAGCTCATTGATCAAACTATATCTTTCGTTGTAATTTTTAATGGTAGAGGTAATTTAGTAGGTTATTTAGTGACGAAATAGTAACGTACCTGTATGTCTAAGTTCCCATAGTCGAAACTGTTAGGAAATTCCTGCAAAAAAATTAAATAGTTAAATTAATTTTATTCAACACTATCGGCTTCGCATGGGTGTTTAGTAAAAAATATAAATTGAAACACATAAAAAGTAGTTATTGTGACATAACTGTAGTAGTTAGACATATGGTATTGTAGACTTTTTTGTAGATATTGATGTCCTCTATAAAATTGTAGTACATCACTTTGCTCCATTGTCAACAATTTCCGCAGCGGACGCAATATAAGGATTTTATTGGTATTTTTTTCACACGTTGGGTTATATTATCGAAGTTTTCATACGGATCCCTAAGTTTTTGAAAATATTCTATAGCCTACGTTCATCTGGGATAGTGTAGGATTCTAATGGAGGCCCCAGAGGGGCCGCTCCACTGGGGCCGCTCCACTGGGCTTTGCCTCTAAGTCCAGACTGGAGCGGCAACGGGTAGGCTGCGGTGCTGTATGGGCAGCACTGCATCTGAGGCGGGCTGTGGTGTTGTATGGGCGACACCACAGCTGACGGTGAGGGGCCACGGCGGGAGAGGAGTGCCGGTATCACGGTGCGCCGCTCTCCCTACCTTCCGTGGCCACGGCGGGGCCGCCACCGTTGGATGGCGGACGCGGAGGGGCCGCAGGGGAGGAGGAGTGTTGGTATAGCGAGGCGCCGCTCTCCCTATCCTCTGCGGCCGAAGTAGCAGGCGACGGGGCTACTCATCTGACCCGTCGCAGGGGGACCTTGGGCGTCGGAAGCGGGGTTGTCTGACGCCCATTTGCGGGCTTGGTCCCCGGGTGGTAGCGACGTGCCATGTGTTCTGGTGCGTCGTGAGGGGTAGCACCCCAGGAGGGGTCCGGCAACGGACAACCGTGGCGGGTTCGTGGTTGAGTGCTAAAGCGACCTTGGGATCCCGCCGAGAAGCGGTAGAGATGGAACACCGTGTGTTATTTAGTCGGTAGGGGCACTTGCTGCTGTGGGAGTAGTTGGTGTCGAGCCCGACATATCCCGGCCACCTTCCCCGGGGTGGACGGGAATGCGTAAATGCATTTTTCACACGTAAAAAAAAAAAAAAAAAAAAAGGATTCTAATGGAGAAAGTTTTAGTTTTCAAATCGGTCCAGTAGTTTTTAAGTTTATTCGTTACATACAAAGATACAATTAATAATTTTTTTTATAATATTAGTGCAGATATAGATTAATACTGTTTCGGTAAGAAAATATTAATAATTGTAGGAAAATATTAATAATTGTAGGAATATATTAATAATTGTAGGAAAATATTAATAAACGTAGGAAAATATTATGCTTGTCACAACTTCGACCGCATCATGAATTACGACAAGCTTAACCAAGAATTACTGGCTCTCAATGGCAGCCGCTGGAACACACCGTTAGGTACTTGGGGACAGCTTTTCTACTTGAGGGTGGTAGCTACTACGCAGGCATTCGTCAAATGCCCTACCACCATACAAAACTTTGAAGGAAAAAACACGCTTAACCTCAAACTCCCGTACTCCCTAGCGCATATACTCTTGTTAATGTCAGATGTTGCTGTGCATTGGACGTAAAGCCTCCTAATTATTTAACTACCTAAACCCTCTGAGAGTATTTACTAGTACTGAATAGTATGCAATAATACCTGCGATATAAGCGGCGCAGCGCCCGCTCGCACTTTCCTCAGTCCGTTCTTTGTTACATAGAGGTCACCTGGAAGGAAATGTTCTGAGCAAATGGCACTACGTTCTCTCGGATGCCAGTGCTCTTTGCCGAGAGCATTCAACCATGCGGTGCGGTGAGCAGGTGTCGTTGGGAATCTGAAACAATAGATAACCAACAAATAATTAAATTGAATAGTCAGAAACCCCTACTCATACGAAACTAAATGCCCCGCATTGCCTTAGCCAGTCAGACTTTTCATTCCAATCTGAAGCATCTAGCCATTATATTAAACAAGATATGGTGGTAAGGGTGGAAACGCAAGATTAAAACAATATTGCTCATATTATCCTGAAAGTCATTGAACTCTTTAATCTCTCACTTAGCATTCCATGGATTCACCGTGCGGATGCTGGGTCCCTCGCATTGCAGAGCAAGGAGAAGAGGCTCAAGTGCTTGAGAACTGTAACCTAGGGAAAAGGTTCAGGGCCTCTTTACTATGTCATTAAAGCTCCTATTCATCACTCAAACCTCTTCCCCTGCCGAACTAAATTTGGCAAGATCCTATTAATGCTGCCTTGGATACACATTTGAGGATGGAGGTTACAGTTTTTCTTAATAGGCCAAAGTCTTTCAGTAGGTAATAAAGGGATTTCGCTGGTATACCCCTTGCTCCGACTTCTACAGCATATAAATTAACTAGGTAACCGTTTTTAGTTCATTACTAAGATGTAAAATTTGTTTTCTTTTATTGTGTAGTCTTTAGGTATGTTTGTTTCCCATGGCAGATTAAATTCTAAGAGTACTATATGTTTTAGTTTTTATGAGTACATAAATATATCTGGTCTAGATGACAAAACACCAACATCATCAGGAATTTTCTAGTGTATTTCATATGGGTCCATCAAAAGGGTCCAATCGGAAGCTTCCCTATAAGATGGAGATCATGTAGATGACAATTTTGTGAACTAGAACTTCTCATCTAGTTCTTACTAGTACTTTTCCACATATGTAAATAAATGCACAAAACATTGCTAACTTTTCCTACATTATGATGTAAGCGTCACACTATATGGTGATATGTCTTTTTTGAAAGTGTTAATCCAAGATTGTTGCTATATCCTGCCTGAGACCCAGGAGCAAGATTGAAGTCTACAATGCACATAATGATCCCGTTAACCACCATAGCTTCCTCCTCTGCATAGGCATATAGAGCAATCTTCAGAATAGCCCTTGTAATGCATCCAATGGATAACCAACTTTTTGTTGATGTCGCAGTTGTTAGTTCCTTTAAAGCAAGGCTTAACTTGGCAAGGCAAACACTCGCTTATTGACCAAATAATTTAAAGATAATGTTTCATAAACAAAAAATCTTCATAAATTACAAGGAAAGGAAAATTTTTAACTATGATAACCCCGCTATGATCCATTCCTGGGGCCCAGTCAGAATAAAAAGGTCCTGTCATTGCGTGTGTGTGTTACCAATAAATTAGTCAGAAACCATATTTCTGTTTTTATTAATAAATTGTTTTTTTGTCTACCTTTCTATTTGTGAATTTCATGTAAACATAAGTGTTGAAACGTAGTAGTGTAAACTAGACAGCTATGCAGAGTTTGGTGTAGCTCAGGGTAGAATATTCCAGGGACACAGGAATATTCTACCTTTGAATATATGGTATTAAGACGGCGGATTACGAAGCTGTCCGGTTTCTCTATTTCCAAAGAAACCAGAGAAACAACATTCATAAATCACATGTAAATCAAGCTATGTATGCTTACGCATGAAAAGTGATTCCTTGAGATTTGGAGCTGTGTCTTGAATCATTCTTGCAGCCGGGAACACAACACCGCATTTTATATTAATTTATTTGTTTTAGGTACTAAATTAAAATACACTTGGCTCGCAAACAGCGGCAACTACTGAGGGCGTGTTCCATTAGTCGCTAAGAACGTTAATTTCGATAATTTTGATCACATTTGCGTCTGTGGTTGTGATCACTGTGATCGTTTGTAACTGTCATCCCCTGTTCCATTTAGGATAAGAACGCTAAGAATGCCACTAAAATTTGCCACTTCTGTCACTTTTGACATTAGATGTAGGGAATTCAAACTGTTCCAGTAGCCTCATAGCGTTTATGGCGAAAATAACGCCAATACCCATGTGGAACAACTTTTTAGGAGTGTGATCGTTTTTAGCGTTTTTAGCGAATCTAACTTCAAATGGTATGCACCCTGAGTAGGGATATACATTGACAGATCTTATGTTACAAGTTGCGATACTGTTCATTTTGTATCTAATTTATTTTACATTTTGTTTGTTTATTTTAAAATTAATATATTTTATCTAATTAATTAAAATCATATAAAAATCACAAACAAAGCGATGCCTGATCTACAGATCAGAATATCAGATAGAATATGTATGGCCGTATTCCATTTAAGATATTTTCGATAATTTTGACCACATTTTGCGTATTTAATATGAACCATAGACACAACATGTAATCAAAATTATCGAAAATAACGAATTTGGCGTTAAATGGTATACGCCCTATATCAGATCCACCCAGGGTTGGATTCAGAGCCTTAAAAAAAAATTGTACATGGAAAATAAAATTACACTATTTGTCCAAAATTATACTACGTTTGATTATTCAAGTTGCATATCATTTTACGTTTCTATTTTCGGCCTTCACTTATCCGATCCGATAATGGTACGAACTACAAAGGTGCGTCATATTACTTGCGGGAAGTAGTTAAATTCTTGGAGGACTATAACACCTCGCCCGGAGGGGGATAACCTGGAGAATGAGTCCGCCAGTTTGACCCACTGGGGAGGTTTGTTTGAAGCCGCGGTAAAATTGGCCAAGACGCATGTTGTTATAGCAGATGGGCCAAGACTTTTGGCGTCGTTGGTCCCTGGAGTATCTGTACTTATTGCAGCAGCTGGTCAAATGGACAGACCGGACGGATCCCCCCAAAGAGGGTGATTTGGTTCTGTTGAAAGAACCCAACTCGCCTTCTTTGTACTGACGAAGGGGGCACATTTTGAAATTGTTTTTGGGTCGGGATGGGACACCACGCGTCGCTGAGGTGCTGGTCGGAGGCTCGATCTTGCAACGGCCTCTAGCGAAGCGACGCTCTCCCGCCTCCCGGTAGAGTAAGCTAGCGAACGGCTTCTCCGTCCGGGGAGGGGGGTTGTTCGGTAAATAAAGGTAAACAATGCATTCTGTTTCTGAGCGCGCTGGACGCGACGAGAGCGGCGCGCGCGCGCTACGCTACGGCGCGCGGCGGGGCGCCGGCTTCGCGTCATTCCGTTGTTTGCAGTAGGCCGAAGCGGCTGCTGAGTCTTTATGGAATTTGGAACACGCGGGGGTGTAAAATTGAGGTCGCGGCGACCTGGTGGATTATAGCAGTTTTGTATCTGTTATATTTTAGTGACGATATACATTGGTGTTAGTCAGTGAGGGATTGTTATTTGTGACGCCAGGCGTTCAGTGTCAGCAAGGATTGCTGTTCGGCGGGAGCAAGGAAGAAAACAGGGGAAGTATCCTAAGATAAGGCCGTATTTTAGCTGATTGATCAATTATCTAGCTTTAGGGTGTTTAGCGATAATCCCCTGTAGACGGAGCGCCTAGCACGTAGCCCGAAGGTAGGTCATTCCGGCCGTTTTATACACACGTGCCTAGTAGCACATATATCGGCTGGTGCCTTCCTGTGACATTCCAGGAGCCCAGTCGAATACGCCACGACACAGTGGTAAAGTGTGGGACTACGGGGATTAAGAAGAGCCCCTGTCCATACAAGGACAGTTGCCAATAAAAAAATAAAAATATGGCAAAGTGGTCCAAGTCCATCCTGAAACAAAATAGGAAAATAAAAAAAAGTGAAAATGGCGACGGCAACAAATGAATTGTTTAGCGAAATAATGTAATTTTATCGCAAAGTCTATGTTAAAAGTGCATTGCACATCTTATTGCTTTATTTTGTACAGATATATCTATAACTTCCATGTGAAATCAACTGTGGCAATTGGATCAAAACTGGTTAATCACTTGGTAAAACTTATCGCTAGGTATGTTGTTGCCCGATAGTCGTGATTTCTCTAAAACAAAATGAGGTGTAGCGTTCAGAATTGTTGTAACGACACTAAAAAGACAACAAAGAGTCATGGAATCACATTTCACCTGTAAGTACTTACACAAATATGTAGCCATTACAAATAAATTTATAGTTTCAACAGATGCTTCACTATTTGCGCTGTTGAGTTAAATTATTTGAATACTATATATCTTGTAAACACTATTCATTTCATAACTATATCCTTGAGTATGTACGGAACAGAAGGAACTCAAGAAAGAAGCTGTTTAGACCTATATGATATGTAGCTTAGCGTTAACAATACATACTTGTACATATCTGCTTTACTATCAACGCTGCTATGTTAATATTATTTGGATACTTTTTATCTTGTTAGCAATATTAGGTTCTCGATAAAATGCAGTAAATATGTAGGTACCAAGACAATGTACGGAACAGAAGGCATTCAAGAAAGAAGCTGTCTAGACTTCACAAAGCAATTACAAATATTAGTTTTAAAAATATCAATAGCTCACGGTGTATATAGTCAGTAGTACGCTAGTCTAGGGCCCCAAGCTTTGCAGGAAGGTTCACTATCATCTATAGAGAATAATTGCTATCATAGACAGCTTAACATTCATTGTCAATTATTATTTAGTATACGGCTAGGACTCGCGTATTATTTACCGGATATTGGGAGTCACAATTGTGCACAATCGTGATTCCCAGACGAAGAACTTCAAATAAGTTTAAAACTGGTCGGAGCAATATCCGGTAAATATTACGCAAGTCCTAGTCGGTTACTAAATAATAATTATGGACAAAACTCTCGAAAGTTTTTTAGTTCATTGTCGATGTTTATCAAGCTCAAAACATCAATGGTTTTTGTAAACATATATATATAATATTTTACACATTTTAGCAGTTCAGAACTTGAAAACCAGTTCAACACTATCGAGTCCCATATATGGTTCGGCAATAGACAAGTGTTTGGTTTCAATCTTGTATCTATTGATATAGAGCACATTACCAAATGTATCTATTTAGGAATGAAGCAAGTGTAATGAGGAATATATAGAAGTAATGAATAATAAGTATAATATTAACTCAATATCACAGGCTGGGGGTGGCATGTGACAAATAGATGGTACAAGAAATATAATTTCACCAAAATAAACTTATTTCAGATTTCCTAAAGATCCCTCTCTACGATCAGCATGGGTAGAAGCTCTGAATCTCACCAAATGGGAGCCCAAAGAACGCAGCACTGTCTGTTCTGAACACTTTAGGAATGATGACTTCTATCTGACTAAGACTGGACTCAGGAAGGTCAAAAGTGGCGCTGTACCACTTGCAGCTCAAGTGAGTTCTTTTATGAATAGTACTGTTCTATGTCTGTGGACTGATAAATTTAAGTTAAATGTAAAATTGATTCTTTGATGATCATACAAGTTATCTTGCACAACAACTGAGCCAATTATTATTAAAATACACCATTAGTGAAAAATGGATTTGATTAAAAAAAAAATCTAATGATCAATGATTACATACATTTTAATTACATAGATATTCTATTGAAAATATTTATTTATTATTAATGGACGAGCAGCAATATGCTGATATGTCCATATCATTGCAGTGTTGGATTTATAGTTTCAGAAGAGATTTCTTTTTTGTAGATAGCCATTGGTCCAGTTTATTTTTTATTGATGTGGCTGACACAACATGTTCAGGTAGTTTATTCCAGTTATGCACTACTCTGTTACTCAGGAAATGGTGTGCAGGCTTTGTTAATAAATGGCTAGCAATAAAATGAAATAGCAAGAACAGCTAGAAACTGCACAGCACTTCCGAACAGACATAGCTTCTCATATTTTAAATACCAAGTATTTAAATATTATTCATTAAACCGTCTGGGAGCTGCGATATGCTCGAATCCCAGGTCAACATATTCAATCCTCAACTCAAGTGTTTTTGCCGGTTTTATAATACAAAATATAATATATTAATACAATGCGATTAAAATAAGAATAGGATCGGCCTAGCGCCATGTTGTGACGTCAAAACTAGAACTTCGTACAGTGTGCCAAAAAAGAAATGATACAACATGTATACATTTTTAATAAAGAAAAAAAAACACGACTGCAATACTTTATTTTCGTTAAGCGTTTTATCGATCCATTGAAAATAAACTGGAGGTTAATATATTTATGGAATCATTTTTTAAAGCCCTTCATTTTGATACACACCACGATGGCTTTGGAAGAAAAAATAAAGCCGTTTAGAAGTTATAGTAAAATAAAGAAACTCACAAACATACATACATACATGAACCCTGAAAACTTAACACATGTTTATGTGGGCAGTTGTGTAAAAAAACAAGCAGTCATAGGTAGGTAAACGAAGTTGTAGGTGACTGTAGGTACAGCATACACAGAAATAATTTGAACTGATTTTATTTCTTGGCAATATTTTGTATAAGAGAAAGTTCAAATTAAGACCTAAATACAAAATATTGCCAAGAAATAAAATCAGTTCAAATTATTTCTGTGTATGCTGTACCTACAGTCACCTACAACTTCGTTTACCTACCTATGACTGTTTGTTTTATTACCCGACTGCCCACATAAACATGTGTTAAGTTTTCAGGGTTCATGTATGTATACAAAATTACGAGAGTAAAAATTATAGTCACGTGCGGGATTCGAACCCGCGGCCACCCACCCGTATAGCCCGGGTATGCTCTGACTGCTTGAGCTAACATGACAATGACTCATAACTCCAATTTTTCCTCTCAAATATAAACCATTGTATTGAGATGGAGAGACACCTATAGTTCAACTTACGTTGTACTACAAACAGGTTAGTTCTATTCTGAGGTGAGGTAAATAGTTAAAGGATTAGCCTGTTGTATAATTTATACCTACATAGTACCTAATTCTGTAAAAAAACTATTTGTAAACCTTCTTCTTCTTCTTTAGATGACTTAAACGCTGCTTGACGTTTTTCTGCCAGTGTCAGAGTGGGCCAATGTACGGTTTAAATGAAGAATTCCCGGTATAATAATTATAGTTAAATACAGCAAAAATATTGTAAACCTTAAATTATTTATTTCATTTAATTGTTTTTGAGAATGATTGTATAAGAGAACTAATAAAATGTTTGTTTTTTCAGGATTCAGCGGAAGACTTAGAAGCGCCGGCCGCATTAAGGGTTAGTTTTATGATGTTCAAAAGCTCAATGCTAATAAATATAAAACTGAGTTTAAATAAAATAAACTTTTTTTTAATTTGTTATTGAGGTACCAGACTGACATGGGGCTTGGTGTGGCCAGAAAACACCGAAGTGCTTGGCGATAGATTTTCTACTTGAGGGCGGTAGCTAGCCAGGCGGGCTGTGATTCTATAATCTTATATATGTACTAGCGGCCCGCCCCAGCTTCGCACGGGTATTTTACAAAATAGATAAAATATATTAATTATTATACACACACATACATGTTATACACCTTGTATTTGAGTCAGGTTACTAAGAAAAGAAAATAACAAAGAATGTTTGTATATAATTATTTTAATGAGCTTTTATTTGTATATTTTTGTGTTGTTATGTTATTTGTTATTACGTTTTAATTTTTTTGTTTTTTTAGTAATAAACTATCCTAAGTCCTTCCGCGTGTCTCAAACCATTTCCATACCAAATTTCAACCTTTTTTTTTTTTTTTTTTTTTTGACCCGGGAAAATCCTTTATGGATACACCGGCCACCCGGCTCCGGGGGGAGCAGAGTGGTTATGTGGGAGTCCTCGTCTGAGGGGCCTTACTACCCCCACGGGGGGGTAGTAAGTGAGGTTACCCACTAAAAACCCGGGATGAGCAGTCTGCCGCCTAGTCGGGGCGAGATGGGGTAGCGTTAGCAATCACCATCTCGCCCCGGCGGTTGGCCCGTCACCGGTGACGGGCCCCGGCCAATGGAGGGATGACCCAGCTCATTAGGGCCATCCCCCAGACGTGTGGGATCGTGCAAGCCAGTGGAGAATCCCCCGACTCTCCACCGATGATCCGCACAACACTAGGATAGAGCGAGAAGGCGCCCGAATCGCCTTCTCCTTCCACCAGTTCGTCTACGCCGGAGTGGGTCTGAGAGGACGTCGTCCTCCCTCGCCCGCTCCGCGGCCTCTTTCTGCGCCATCACCTCTTCGCAGAAAGAGACCACCGCCTGCCACGATCCGTCGCTGCCGAGCATAGCGTTAACCACGCTCGGCAGCGACAGATCTGCGCCTATGACCGCTGTGAGGGCGTGCCGCATGGGACTCCACGCGGCGCACTCCTCCAGCGTGTGGAGCGCCGTGTCTTCTGGCGCTCCACACTCGTGACAGGCGGGGGTCGCCTCACGTCTTGCGATGTGATGCAGGTACTTGCCGAAACATCCATGCCCGGAAAGCACCTGCACCAATCGGAAGGTGAGCGACCCGAATCGCCGCCCTACCCACCTCCGAATACCAAATTTCATCCTAATCCAATACCGCGCAAAACCATTAACCTCTTTTTGCGCAGTTGGATAAAAACTATCCTATGTCCTTCCCCGTGTCTCAAACCATTTCCATACCAAAATTCATCCTAATCGGTCCAATAGATCGGTTATCGCGCAAAACCATTAACCTCTTTTTGCGCAGTTGGATAAAAACTATCCTATGTCCTTCCCCGTGTCTCAAACTATTTCCATACCAAATTTCAACGTCGTAAAATCGGGAGCGCTTAGTGTGATACACCGCGCCCGCCGCCCGCACCTCTCTCAGTCTCCTTTGTCGTCCTACCCCCGCGCCTCTGTACCGCGCAGGCGAGGACTAAGATAAACGGTTTACTTATAAATGTAACTCATTACTGTATCAACGTTGGGTCCCCTCGCCTCAATGGCACAACTACTTGTTGTAGGCTTGTGAGAATAACATAAATTTAGCAACGGCGCCTGTACTTATATTGGTAATCAACAGGTGTGCAGAATATGCTTCGCGATGGACGCAAGAATGTACGATATACGGGATCAAAAGCTTGATCGGTTATATGAAGAAATCAGTGGAATTTTTGTAAGTATGCATTTTACTCATAATATGAGTTGAAGAACGATAGGAAAAATTTGAGTTATGAAGTCATTGTCATGTTAGCTCAATTGGTTCGAGCATACCCCGGCTAAAGGGGTGGATGGACGCGGGTTCGAATCCCGCACATGACTTAAATTTTTCCTCTTGTATATTTGTAATTTTTTAATGTAAACCGCATAGCAGGCGTTATTGCATACAAAACAATATTAAAACTATAAGGCTGCGTCATCATTTACAAGTATAAAACCAATTGCAAAATTGGTCTTGTTTGTAGTACAACGTAAGTTGTACTATAGATGTCGCTCCATCCCAATACGATGGTTGAAGAACGATAGGAAAAATTTTAGCAATCCCCGGCTTGAGGGGTGGATAGACAGGGGTTCGATGACTTAAATTTATTATATCGTATATATGTAATTTTGTAACGTAATCCGCATAGCAGGCGTTATTGCAGATATCAAAAAAATTAAAAAATATAATGACATGTTTACTAATACTTAGCATTAATTGCTGTGACTGAGCACGAAATATTTCATCTTGAGCGTGAATCGAACCCGCGTACCCCCATTTTAAAAGGACTTCATCATGATCATATGAAGACTAGTAGTTTTGTTGATGGCTGCTCTGTCACCTATGACAGTTAAAATAATAAAATTAGACCACACAATTTCAATACAGTCGAGTAAGTCTCGATGGCCCAGTGGTTAAAACACCCGGTGCTGCTAGAGATGAAAAAAATGGTTATAGATAAGAAGAAGATAGTGAGGTCGTGCTTATATATATGTATGTAATTATGTACACGTTCTTTGTACCTATTCATTGTACCTATGCTTCCGTAATGGCGTCCGCTTCACAATAGTTTCAATGTGTTCTCATATTAGTCTAAGATCCCGCTGCAGATTGGTGTGCTCATCGACTTTTTGTTTAAAACCAAATTTTTATGTTTATTTATAGTTAAGAGTATATATATTTACTAGGGTGCCTATCAAAATTTGGCCGCCATTATTTTTAATTAAATTATTTTTAATTGATTTTTGGTAAAAAATTTCGTTTATTTATTTTTTAAATAAAATAACGTCTACATCACGGTAATTAATATGAAGATTCTAAAAAATCACGGTTGCCGTTGCGCACCTGGCCGCACCTCTTTGCAGCCAGGTGTAAACAGGTATGATTTCGATGAATTTATACGTTTATAACCTATTTTTATTAATTATATGTCAAATTGAAGCTAATTTTTTTCTATTAATTATCATATAAAGTTGCTTAATTAAATCTGGCCGCAAATAAGGGTTGCTGGCTGTTAAAGATAATTAATATTTAAGGTAGAGTGAAAGAGAGTTAGCGCGTAACATCATTTGTCAGACGAGGACAGCGATTGCCGGCTGTGCGGCGCTTTTAAGCCATTGCGCATGCGTCGAATGTTAGTGTTCTCAACCACCGGGGAGTTATAGAGACGACTTATAATAAATACTCCAAAAAATATGTAATTTTTTTCAAAATGACAAATTTAAAAATTGCAACAAAAAATTAATATTGATTTGATATATCGACGGTCTAGTTAGCAATTTTTCTAACTCCTTATTTTTTAGAGGGTAATTTTTTTAACATTTTGATAAAGCAATAATCCAATTACAAATTATTTGAATGATTCAAACTTAAATATTATATCTCTATTAGATATAAAGGATATTAAATGGTTTTTTAAAATGATAATAAATTTTGAAGTAATTGTTTTTTTCCGTACAAATAAAAGATTCTCTAAAATGGAGTTAGATAATTTGCTAATTAGAACGTCGATATTTAATATTAATTTAAAAAATAAAAAAATAAAACCAAGGTGACTTAAGTAAAAGAAAATTAAAAAAAAAAATAACTTTCACTCGATGCATTTTGCCGCGCAAACACTCACCGATCGAAATTTACGTAATAAATAATCTCGTAACTACTTTTAAACCTGTAAACCTAAACATCTGAAACAATTCAGGTGTATAGATTACATCTGAATAATCATATCAAAAGAAAAACCAAATTCGTAGGTGGTATAGTTTTTGAGAAAAAAAAAAAAATCCGCTTATGTACAGTTTTCCCGCCAAAATTCTTAAAAAAAATCGCGTTGTTTTAATCTCGTTACTACTTATAAAATATTTATCCTTACAATCTGGTATTATTCATGGGTAAAGAACCATAATAAATACACACATTAAAAAAAAAACAAAGTTGTAGGTGGAATAGTTTCGGAAAAAAAAATAGAAAAAATATATAAAAAATGCCGTTTCCCGCCATTTTCATCGTCTGTTCAAACCCATTTTCCTGTAAAATTTTCCATGAAAAGGTCTATTTTCATTTCTTTTCCCGTAAAGAGAATATGATGAGGATTGCATTGGTACCAAGAAGTTTATATGTTGATTGGAGACTGCCACAAATAAACTCGATTAAAAAACAAAATACCTTTAAAATCTGGAAATATATATATTTTTATTCGCTGTTTGATCCACTCAAACTAAATGTATGAAAATGTTATTTTTTGTATGGTATAGGTAATATATTGGGGTATGGGGATGTTAGGGTGACATGTTTAGGTAATGGAAAACTACTTAGTACTACAAAAAAACGTTACGGGGCGTCGCGGGATAAAAAAACGTGAGCAGTTTGGACGATTGTGTCATAGGAGGTGGACAGATTGTACTCACGAGGGGAAAACGTTGTTTATTACGAACTCCAAAACAGCGTGGTTTTTATGTTAGAATAAAAATGCTGCATCTGTTCAGTTGAGAACACTAACATTCGACGCATGCGCAATGGCTTAAAAGCGTCGCACAGCCGGCAATCGCTGTCCTCGTCTGACAAATGATGTTACGCGCTAACTCTCTTTCACTCTACCTTAAATATTAATTATCTTTAACAGCCAGCAACCCTTATTTGCGGCCAGATTTAATTAAGCAACTTTATATGATAATTAATAGAAAAAAATTAGCTTCAATTTGACATATAATTAATAAAAATAGGTTATAAACGTATAAATTCATCGAAATCATACCTGTTTACACCTGGCTGCAAAGAGGTGCGGCCAGGTGCGCAACGGCAACCGTGATTTTTTAGAATCTTCATATTAATTACCGTGATGTAGACGTTATTTTATTTAAAAAATAAATAAACGAAATTTTTTACCAAAAATCAATTAAAAATAATTTAATTAAAAATAATGGCGGCCAAATTTTGATAGGCACCCTAGTAAATATATATACTCTTAACTATAAATAAACATAAAAATTTGGTTTTAAACAAAAAGTCGATGAGCACACCAATCTGCAGCGGGATCTCGTACTATATGTATTCAAAGATTGAAGCTGTATAAAGTGTATAAAACTCTTTAAATTATCCACGGCTCGACAAAAGTAGTGCTCTAACAATTTGTAAATGTTATTTTCGCGTGCAATCTATAGTGTTGGAATCATATATATAGAAAAATACAAGGCATAAATGGGCAGTGACATAAAAATAAATAATAAATCGATTCGGGAAGTGCTCGAAATGTGAGTTGCAACATTCCGCCCGGAACAACCGACAGACAAAAAGAAAGTGTCTCATTTGTTTAAAATCACCTTAAACAGAATCTTAGTGACGGCCTGGCTCGCTTCTAAGGATCTGAACACTATAGCGGCCATCTTAAATCCGCCATTTTGGATTTTAGACACGTGTCAGCCATTTTAAATGTCAGATGCGTTTGGTTACTAGAGATAATAACTATTATCATTGCCAAGATAATAATTTTATATTTTTCATTATATAATTTTGTTTATCAATCACGACGATCATTTTTATCTCTTATTAAAATGATCCAGAGAATAGAATAGAAGAGCTTAATAATATTTATTTTTGAACTTCACATATATTTAATTTCAGTTTGGCACAGAAGACCGCCTTCCGCAGCGTTTCTGTTGGGAATGCGCGCATCGACTGACGTCTGCTTGTTCGTTCAGAAACAAAGTGCTCAAATCTCACACTATATTGACGGACATGCTAAAAGCTAACACATTCGTAAGTTTTTTTCTGTTAATAGGTAATATACCGTGAGATGGGTGATGTTGTAGTCGAAGGTGTGAAAGCATCAACCCAGAAGGACCTCAACGATAGCTGCAGGAAAATACCGTTGGGTGTTTGGCGACTGATACATAATAGCTAGCCATGCGAAAATTCGCGAAATAGCCTAACGCCTTGCGGCGAAGCCCTCGGTGGATTTTAAACCATAAACATCCGGTTGCGGCAGTTAGTAGGCATTACCACAGGTCCAACATTACGTTATAAAAAACAGTTATATATTACGTTGATTTGACGGTGGTCACAAAAAACAGTAAAGCACGTGACTACAGGGGCACGGAGTCTACTTGTGACCAAGTTCTTTCAGATAAACAAACGTTTATAACATAAAAGACAGGAAACTTTTCAATTCAATGTTTCCTCTGAAATCTGTCGTTTTGCGTTTTTGATGTCTAAAGCTTTTGATTCCTAACCATTTTCTATATATAATATATCCGAACAATAAAGTGCTACTAATTAAGAATGCTATTTATCTTATATTTATATATTTTCTTCCAGATAAGAGTAAGAGACATAAAATCAATAAACCGCTTACATAACAATCTAAAATCAACCTTACTACAGAAGATATACGATTGTAACGACTATGACATGTTAGTACGCGACAACGAAATCATTAAATCGGAAGCTAATAACGAAACAGAATATAACGATAATGGGCATGACGACAATGAAGATAACGGTTTTAACGAAGATACTAAATATGAAAGTTATAATGATAATGCAGAGGATAAAGGTATTGAGAATCTGCCGATGATGCAAGTGGAAGTGAAAGATGAGAGTGAAGCGACAAATGAGATATACTTTGATGAATTTGTTGATTTCGAGTCGGATGATAATAAGAAGTTGAGTGAAATATATCCAAACGTAAGTCAAAAGCCGAAAGTAAAGGTAAAAAAGAAAAAAATCAGAGTGGAAAAGAAGGTTAGAATTCCAAAGAAAAAGCTAGAAGATGAAGATAAGCCAGACAATGTGCTAGATAAGTAAGTATCAAATATTGTTGGCATTTTTTAATTTACAATATCAGATTTATTTATGTTGGTATGCCTTTATTAACAAAATACTACGAACTATATACAACACTACAGCTACTACAATAAAAGCATTTAGATCCCTATAATCATTGCAGACTCATAGGCAGTCGAAATGCTCTAGCCCACTACCAGTTGGCAGCGTGCCCAGCATGCTGGCAGCATTTTGATCACGCGTCGCATCGACCAAGCGCTCTGATAAGTTTTGGAAAATACGATGAGCTCCCGGTCCCCACGGACCCAACGTCTCTACAACGAACGGCTCAAATATGTAACCCATACCGAGGATATATATGTTATATATATTATATTTATGTTGGTTTGTTTCATAAACAAGTACATAGTCAATTTCAAAATACTAAACTACTAAAGACAAGCTTTAGGTACATTGACTATAGATGTCTCATCACCGAGATAGCTCAATTCATAGAGCATGTCTCAACCCCAGGGATGGTTTGGTCATGGGTTTGATCATTTTTGCTTTCATTGTTGTTTATTATTCAATTAGTTCTCATTAGACATAAATATATTAATGCTTATACGTATAATTATGGTAATTATAATTTCAGATATAAAACCAACGAAATAAAACGCCGGAAGAACGACAGCCCTGACGAGAATCTCTTCACGATCACCTCTTTGACATACGATGAACAAATAGCGGAGATAGAGCGACGCCAAGAGAGTGCGGCGTACAGGAACGCGATATACAAATGTACGGTGTGCTACAGAGGGTTCCAGATACGAGAGAGGTACGACGCGCATCTCGTCCGACATAGCGAGGTGAGGACTAAGCTTAACATCACGTGCTTTGACTAATTTGTTTAGAGTTTTATTATTGAAATCAAAGATGAGATATAAAGATGAAAGTAAAATGTATTTTAATTAGTGTTTTAGAGAAATTCACAACAATATTCTGAAGATGTTACATAAGAAATAAATTAATAGAATTTATGATGAAAGCATGTATTTGATGTAATTTTAGGTGGAACTATATTTTTGATATAGTCAAATACTAACTACTAATATAACTAAGAAATATTTGAAAAACTTGTCTAATGAAGTAATTAAACAACTTTAAACGGTTTAAAGTTGTTTAATTACTATGTGTAATAATCGCGAAAACCTAAGACAACATTGTCTAGGGAAGGTTGGTAGACTTCCAAGGGAAGTATAATCTACTGACATTTACTGCTAATTTGGCTTTGTTTGAGCAAAATTTACTGAAGACATAGCCCTAATTTGAAACAAGGACGTGTTGCATTGGACATTTGGACTGTAGCGCTGTTTATGAGTTTTCTTCAATCTTGCCAAAGCATTTGACACAGTTTCAACTCTAATTGTATTAAATAAACTAGAATGCTTTATCATCCGACGTAATCCACTAGGATGGTTAACCAGGTACCAGTCAAATATGCAGCAATGTGTCAGGGTTGACGAGTACGTAAGTAACAACATGTATATTGTTTACGGAGTGCCTAAGGGAAGCATCCTAGGTCCAACATTGTTGATTGTTTATATGGATGACATATTAAAAATTAATTCATGCTATGGCGAACTTAGTTGCTACGTGGGTGATATTGTGGCAATATTATGTGGTTATTGTCGAAGAGAGTGCAGCATATGGAAACGTGGTACACCAATGTGTGCTACAGAGTCCAAATATGGGTGAGGTACGAAGCGCGAGATGCACTACTTACTGGCATAGCATGGTAAGGGCGAGCTTACAAACGTCTGCACTTGTTTGTGTCATTAATACTAACCTTAAAAACAAAACTTATTAAGGTAAGAAAATATCTGTCGCAATACCCCTAAAGGGGCTCATTATGGCAGCTATCCTTGAGAGGCAGTTCTAGCACTAGGCACCATTTTCGATTCGATTCGTTTCTTTATTAAACCGTGCTATATCATTCATCACTTACCAACAGCTCTTCCCAGCATTAGTTACTGTTAGCGCCGCTAGTGCAAGATAATAATACCCCTAGGCTTTTAAATGTGTAAGTACGCATTTCGGTATGAAAATAAAATAAATGGCGAGCTGGGCTAAAAAAAAAACATTGGACCGAAATTCTTTAACGGAAGACATATCCAAGACCTGCTAAACCAGATGACGAGAAGAAACGTTGAATGGGGGGGGGGGGGGGGGATTTATGTTTTCTTAAAATACTTTTAAAATATTTGTTATTATTAAATATGAATTTTCGCAAAGTAACGTCTGAATCTATTAATTATCTTAAGTAGTTAGCACCTAGTTTACGGTATCAGATAGGCACCTGAGGTACAAGAGGGGTTCTCGAGCACCAGAGCAGTTGCAAACTTGCCAGAGAGCGAATACACGTCACTCCATAGCAAAAAACCCTATATGCACTAGAGTCTAGTCTAATTATTATTGAAATACGTAAATTGTTACAGCAATGCGGCGCGTTCGAGTGTTTTATTTGCAAAACCCGTCTCAAAACTGGTCGAGCGCTACGGAAACATTTGACGGCGCAACACACAGAGAAGTTCAGCTGCAAGGGGTGTCCGTTTGTCACTAGAAATAGGTATGTAGCAAAACTAGAAAAAAGAATTTATTGTCACTAGAAATATGTATGTATTGTCACTAGAAATATGTATGTATTGTCACTAGAAATATATATGTATCGCCACTACAAATAGCTATGTATGATCACTAGAAATATGTATTATATCGTCACAAGAAATGTGTATGTATTGCCACAAGAAATATGTATGTATCATCACTAGAAATACGTTTATATCGTCACAAGAAATATAAATATGTAGGTATCGTCACTGGACATATATATGTATTGTCACAACAAATATTTCTCTCCACTAATACAGTTGCTCTCCTAAATAGTATTCCGCCAAAATTCTTAGATAAAAATCGGGTTGTTTTTATCTCGTAACTACTTTAAAATAATGGCCTTTAAATGTGTAATATTTCATGGATATAGAACAATAGTAAATAATAATATTAAAAGAAAAAACAAAGTTGTGGGTGAAACAGTTTCGGAAAAAAAAAATGCAATTTAAATTACTGTTTCCCGCCGTTTTTGCAGTGTGTTCAAACCCCTTTTCCAGTGATTTTTTCCATGAAAAGGTCTATTTTAATTCCTTTTTGCGTAAAGCCTGTATGATGAGGATTGCATTGGTACCAAGAAGTTAATTTTATGTTGACTGGAGATAGCATCAAATAAACTCGATCTAAAAACAAAAAAACCTAAAATCCTGAAAAAATATTATTACATTTCGCTGTTCGGTCTTCTCAAAATAAATTGACGAAAATGTAAATAACATTTACGTCAATTTATTGATAAAAAACCATTATATTAAAGTCAGTCCAGCTGTTTTTGAGTACACACCAAAAACTGAAAAGTGTTTTCCTATCTTGATGATATAGACATTGACTGTGAATGACAATCGATCCCATGAGTAGCAAGGGTCAAGTAGCAGGATGAAAAAAAATGTTTTTGCTAAATATAAAACCGACTTCAACACTCAAAAGAATGAAATAACTTGTCGAAGTCGGTACCAAACGCACAATATTGTGATAATAGGTACTTTGAACTATCATGGTACCGACTTCAACAAGTGATTTCATTCTTTTGAGTGTTGAAGTCGATTCCATTTTTAGGTAAAACTATTTTTTAGTCAGTCGTGTAATAAATTCTCACATAATTTTATTCCTTTTTTTTCAGAGGGGTCGCAAGGGAACACGAGAAGTGGCATTCAGGAACTAAATACCAATGTCCACATTGTCCCAGCACGTTCGAGTGAGTAATGTTCTATTGTTAGCTGGATAAGCTAGCTTGACTATATTTTAGAAGCAGTGATGCTCAGTGGCATTGGCTATGGACTGCCGCGCAGAAGACCCATGGTTCGAATCCCGCCGCGGGCTTGAGTTATACCGCATGGTGGAAGGGCATTTTGCGAATGACCGCCTGGATAGTGACCTCAAGTAGAAAATCTGTCGCCAAGCACCTAACGGAGTGTTCCGGCAGCAGTCCTTGAGAACCAGTGAAATTACAGGCACATGAGACTTTACAACTGTACGTCTCAAGGTGACTGGCGCAGTGCAATTCATCACTTGTGTCGAAATGCATCTGTTATAGGTAGTCTGCTTAGTATCAGGTAGGCCTCGTGCTTGTTCCGTCACAATAACATCACAACAACAGAAAAAAAAAACCCCAAATAATAGATACAACGAACCAAATGACGCACTAATTTTACGCACCTAACCTTATTCTATATAGGGTATATTCGTAATATACAGGGTTATTGGTAAAATGCTAACAACCTCTTAGGGTTGACTTCTTCTCCTGACAAAGATATTAAAAAGCTGTCTTTGTTTTTTCATTAAAAAAAATTGTGTTTATTTATGTGTCTTTTACGGGATAAGCACGAGGACCACCTGATGTTAAAATTCTCTTGTGCCTGTAATTTAATATTTCATATTTTTCATTACTTCTTCTTATTATAGTGCCTCTACAATAACTGAAGGTTGGCGATCAGCTCAGTACATTTGTCTGTGTCCCTCGCGAAGGGAAAAAGGTCTGCTGCTCTTGCGATACCAGTCCACTCCCTGATGTTTCTCAACCAAGACTTTTTCCTACGACCGGCTTTTCTTTTTCTAGCGACCTTCACCATTTATTACTTAGCTCGATGTAAATATACAAAACTCTTTTCAAAGGGAGCGCGACGCGGTACAGTGTTACACAAAATATTGTTATTGCTTACAATGTAGGCTAAGTTTAAAATAATGATCATGAATGGCTTTTTTACATTCATAATAAAATTGGCCATTTTGAATGAAAAACAGAAACAAAAGAAAATCACCGGAAAAAGACAAATACTGTCTTGTCACTTTTGTTTCTCCTTTTCAGTAACGAGTATGTCCTCCTCTCTTAGCAATGCACTCCTGAAACCTCGCATGGATACTCTGGATCAAATTCAACCCAGACACGTTTTAAAGATTCAATCAGCTGCTTTTGGTTGTAGACCCATCGCTCATTCTCTCTAACCCTTCGTTTCAATTGACCCCACATGCTCCATTGGATTTAAATCCGGACTGTTAGCTGGCCATGGTAATACCTCAATATGAGACACTTCTAGTACAGCTTGGGTCCATCTAGCTGTGTGTGCAGGGGCATTGTCTTGCATCAGGATGAATCCAGGTCCCTGTGAAAATCCCCTGTGCAAATGGGATCACTTTAGTCCTGATGATGTCCTCGATGTAACGTTCTGCAGTTACGGTACCCGCGTTTGAAATGGTGAGCTCAGTTTTACCGTGTAAGCTAATCCCACCACAAACCATTACGTTGGGACCACCGAAACGGTTAACTTCGTGGATGCAGGATTCCGAAAACCGCTCGCCGCGTCGTCTTCACACGCTAATACGCCATCATTAAACAATTTTACTTTGCACTTGTCCGTAAATAGCAGTTTGCCCCACTGATTAACCCAGTTCAAATACTCACGGGAGAATCTTAAACGGTTTGCACGTTGAACCCAGGTCAGGTTAATTCGATAAACTCCTCGTCTTGACATTGGCTGGTCTTCGTGCAATCGATTACAGATAGGTTGGTCACTGACACGGGTACCCGTTGTCAGCCGTGGGTGGTGTTGTAACTTACGGGCTGTTACTGTACGATCCCGACGAACACTTAACTAGACGTGCCGATCCTCGTTCGCCGTTGTTATACGAACTCTACTTGAACCAGGTCTTCTGGCAACACCGCCGGTCTCTTGGAAGCGGTTCCATGCATTTTGGATAGCTCTGCGAGAAAATCCAACTACAAACACACATAACGCTGTGAACGTCCTTCTTGAATCATTGTAATGGCTCTGGTTGCAGTAATCATACCCATGTGCCTTTGTACTTTTGGCATGATTAACTAGAGGTGCTAAATAATCAATTAACATTGAAAAAGTAAAGCTTTTCTCCATATACAAGCGATACAAGAAGACAATCGAAGCGAAACATAAGAAACACATCCAATTTTTTTTCCTTAAAATGATGGCCGGTACTATTCATATAAGGAACACGAACACCAGCATGAAAGAGATCAGAAACCAAACAGTTCGTAATATCAATATAATGTTACATACCAGTTACTTTCAGTAGTTTTAAAGTAATATATACCAATTTATTTGTTACAGAAAATTGACGACGTACATGGGGCACATCCGCATAAAGCACGCCTCTGACTTCGTATGCGAATTGTGCGGTTACACATTCGTCAGTCAGAAAGGGATAGAAGTACACAAGAAGAAGAAGCACAGACTGCACGATAGAAAAGTGAGTATGTCTCTGTTACAACTGGAATCCTAGCTTCGCTTTAATACTGTAACACGTGTTGTATTAGGGCGAGTGAAGCGACCCGCAACTTGAAAATTTTGTGACTTCTACACGAAGCATCCTCAGGAGGTCTTGACTCTACGAGGGCACGATCCAGAATCGAGAATCTTTCTCCATCCATAGAAGCGAAACGCGTCGAAAATTCTTCCGGTTTGGCTGCGTGGCGATCATGATGTCACGTCGGCTTAGCAGGAAAATTAGGCGGATATGTTTTATTTTTATTCCTAATAGTTTAGCCTTTGACCACTATCTCACCTGATGGTAAGTGATGATGTGGTCGAACATGTTGTTCAGACTAACCTAGAAGTACTGGCTCTCAAGTAAAATATTAATTTATTGTATTCTTAAAATATTTTTTAAATATTTGTTATTATTAAATATGGATTTCGACAAAGTAAGGCCTGAATCTATTCATTACCTTGAGGGACATACATATTAATTTCGTTTCATTGTTTCCAGGTAGACTTGGCAGGGCCGTATTGTGAGCTGTGCAACGTGAAGTTCGTGTCGGACGAGGCGCATTCGAGACATCTGAAGTTATCAGCGAGACACAGCAGCGACAGTGATCCGTAAGTATGGCCAAACTTATTGGTGGGGGTGTGTTAGTGGTGGTTAAACTAAAAAATTGCGACCATTTTGTTTCAATGTTCTTTTTATTGCTTTTAGGACACAATTCATCTGATAGTAAGTGATGATGTGGTCGAAGGTATAAACAGGCTTAACCTAGAATTACTGGCTCTCAAGGACAGCTCAGTCACGGACAGGTGCCGGAACATACTGTAAGGTGCTTGGTGACAGATTTTCTATTTGAAGGTGGTCGCTAGATCGGTGGGCATTCTCAAAATGCCGTTCCACCATGCGGTTAAGCTCAAGCCCGCGGCGAGATTAGAACCATGGACTTGCTGCGTGGCAGTCCATAGCCAATGCCACTGAGCCAGCTAAGATACAACCCATTAGAGGTCGAACGGATTGTAGACTGCTGTAGACTCCCCCATAAAAGGGGGGTTTGCAATAACGCCTTGGGGATCGCAGTGGAGGATCAGTTCCTCAGAAGTCGCTGCTGCCCACCTTCCGGTATTTTACCTTTAGTGGCCTCTTACGACACCAACGTTGCGGTGACATTCTAGCCCGGCACTCCTACGGGTTTTCTAGTACGGAAACCCTAAAAAGTTAAAATTAATTAAATATAAACAGGGTTATTGGTCAATAGCTAACAACCTCTTAGGGTTGACTTCTGCTAGTCATAACAAACATTTTCAGATTATATTTTTAGTGTTTGTTTATTTATATTTGACGGAATAAGCACGAGGACCACCTGATGTTAAAAGTCCCTTGTGCTTGTAATGTATTATTTCAATTTTTTTATTACTTAGCTCGATGTAAATATTCAAAACTCTATTCAAAGGGAGCGCGGTGCAGTCCGATGTTGCCGCCGCTGGTGCACTTAGCTCGGAGTACGCATTTAAACTCAAAACAATAAGTTTTTCTAGTACTGTCTGACACTTTTCGAAGTGCGATTCACAACTCTGGTGCATTTTGACTGAAACTACACCCTCGATAGGAATCGGTAACTTTCCTCCCTAGGTGAATAATGTAGTATTAATTTGATAATATTACAGTAACAGAATACGCAACGACTCGCAGAGCATGCGTTCGTCTGAGAGCGGGCGCGTGATGC
This sequence comes from Plagodis pulveraria, assembly GCA_963890685.1. Taxonomy (NCBI): domain Eukaryota; kingdom Metazoa; phylum Arthropoda; class Insecta; order Lepidoptera; family Geometridae; genus Plagodis; species Plagodis pulveraria. The sequence continues at coordinate 3,490,213 of OY982979.1, read as the reverse complement.
GCAACATAGAGCGCAGGCCCCTCATACACCCGAGGGGCCTCGCAGACCCCGAGGTGGCGCCGCCGGGGCCCGTCACTTGCGAACAGGTTACATATTTTATTTATGCTATTGTGACGTACAATGCGATTAAAATAAGAATAGGATCGAAGGATGGCTTCTGTGCGGTCAACCCTAAAAATATGAATTTATTATAATATAACATTATAATAACAATTTCGGGTCACTCATTTAAAATTACGTATAAATATATGGCACTGCTTTATTTTTAAGTTTGTTCTGCTGATCGTACTTATTAGTGTGAATATGAGTGAAGTTAGCAGAGAGCCCGTCCTATTCTTATTTTAATCGCATTGTATACAGGATTATTTCATTTTAGTAAATAATACGGGAAACTGACGTGAATAAGTCAGATAGCTCAGTCCTAAGGGAGAGTCAACGCGGGCGTCCCGAGCTCTCCTTGAAGAAGACCACCGAATGTGGTTGAAACTATAGTCGGAGCTATCTGACTTATTCACGTGAGTTATTCCGTATTATTTACTTAAATAGATTATTGGTAGAATGCTAGTCCTAATAAACATTTCGAGATGGTTTTTTTTTTGTTTTGAAAAAAAAAAAATAAGTGTAAACTTAATCGGACCAACCTCTGCCTATAACAGATGCATTCCATCACAGGTCACGAATTGCACTGCGCCCGTCACCTTGAGACATAGTTAAGTCTCATGTGCCTGTAATTTCACTGGCTCTCAAGGAAAGAAAGAAAGAAAGAAAATATATTTATGGACTGCTGCTGGAACACAACGTTAGGTGCTTGGCGACAGATGTTCACTTAAGGGTGGTAGCTAGACAAGCGGGCATTCGCAAAAAAAACCTCCAACTATGCAAAAAATCTTTGTATCATTGTAGAAAGTCGGTTCCATTTAGTCACGTTAAACAGAGATAACAAACAATCATTTTAAATCTGACTTTGTTCATGCTAATGTGAAGTCGGTGTTTTGAATTAGCATGGCACCGACTTCCACAAGTTGTTTCATACTTTTCATTGTAGAAAGTCGGTTCCATTTAGTCACGTTAAACAGAGATAACAAACAATCATTTTAAATCTGACTTTGTTCATGCTAATGTGAAGTCGGTGTTTTGAATTAGCATGGCACCGACTTCCACAAGTTATTTCATACTTTTCATTGTAAGAAGTCGGTTCCATTTAGTCACGTAAAAAAGAAATAGCTTCTTAGGTGATTGTGTACGGTTTTATAATAAAGTTCCCAAACATATTACAACGCTCACAGAAGGGAAATTCAAGTTGTACGTGAAAAACATATTGATTAAAAATCCTACTACACAGTTTGTGATTACTTAAACGACAAAAATGCCTGGACAATTCCGCCTCTGCCAAGCTATCGCCTGTCACCTACGTAATTAAAACAAATACTGTAATAATTATATTATATATATGTATGTAACACATTGTTAAAAGATGTTTGCAAGAATGGCCCCGAGTTTCTTGCCCGTTCTTCTCGCAGTGGCTCTATACAATTTATTTGCTGAACGTGGCAGTTCAATGTAGAATATTTCAATATTAATTTTTGTAATAGACCTTCATAAGAGCGTCGTAGACGACTTAATTGAATAAATGATTTTGACTTTGAAGGGATAAAACAAAGTGTTTTTTATAATTATTAAAAAAACATGTAAACGCCTTCCGACACGGATTATTTGAAGTAGCTTGTTGAAGTCGGACCATGCTAACGTGAGATCGGTGTTTTAAAGCATGGCACCGACTTCCACAACTTATATCATATACTATTCAGTGCTAGAATTCGCAAGTATTTTTTTTTAAATTAAATTAATACCCCTGAATTGTATTAGATAAATAATAGTAGTTTATGCAACTGTCATATAATAGAGGGTATTAAAACATCAGTGAAGAGTTTTAGTTCAAAAACACGAGTGTTTTAATACCTTATTATATGCAGTTGCATACACTACTTTATTTAATCACACGGCTATAGGTAGCTACATTAAATATATTTTTTATCCAACAAAATATTACTCAAATTCGTATGTACGAAATAGCGCCAAAATGGAAAGTCTGTTATTGGTCTATGGCTCGGAACCAGCGCTCACCACAGATAATGTGTACTTAAATTGAATTGAAACCTCCATGGTCGGGCGGGACACATTGTACTTTAATAATAAAAAAAAATGTTGTAAAGCATTGTTTTGTTAGGAGAATTATGCTTTAATTTAACTTTTTAATTTTCTTAAAGAAGTATGTAAATAAAATATGCCAATAAAAGTCTGTATTTCATTTCATAATTAGAATATTACCGAATGAGATTATATAAATGTATAAAATAATGTTTTGTATAGTGCGGCGTCCAGCTTCGCGACTTACGTCTGTACGCGCAACACTTCCGTCGCGCGCATCCCGACAAGAATCGAACCAAGTACCCCGCCATGAAGACACCCTGCATGTGCGAGCAATGCGGACGGATCTTTCAGGTGAGGACTAATCGCATGGGCATTAAAGCCAGGGGCCCAACTCCCCCCTTTTAAAAACTATTATGGAAAACCAACATGATTATTTCAAACTTAAAGTATTGATACTAAGATTCGTACCACGGCCGCCACGATACAATAATGTTCATATAGTGCTATCTCTATCGCACACACGTCTTGATTCAATGCATGCAGCTCGCTCTCACGTTGAAGTTTTTTTTTTTTTTTTTTATGCCTGATAGGTTAGCTTTTGACCACTATCTCACCTGATGGTAAGTGATAATGTGGTCGAAGATGTTGTTCAGGCTAACCTAGAAGTTCTAATGTAAGTTTACTATAGTGACATGTGGTAGTGCAAATTAAAATTGTTAATGTAAGGTTAAAATAAGACTGAATTAAGAGATGGGAGTTGGCCCCCTGTTTGGAGTTTGATTAATGTTTAGTAGCGCTTTTAACCCATTTTTCATGGTGGTAGGGCATTTTGAGAATGGCCGCCTGACTACCTACCACCTTCAAGTAGAAAATCTGTCGCCAAGCACTTAAGGGTGTGTTCCGGCAGCTGTATTTTGAGAGCCAGTAATTCTAGGTTAGCCTGAACAACATCACCACTTACATTACTTACATCAAGTGAGATAGTGGTCAAAGGCTAATCTATTAAGCATAAATAAAAAATTGATTAGTTAAATCTTACCCTCCACTTTACCATTATATGCCTTATAGGTTAGCCTTTGACCACTATCTCACTTGATGGTAAGTGACGATGAGGTCGTAGATGTTATTCAGGGTAACCTAGAATTACTGGCTCTCAAGGACAGCTACCGGAAAACACCGTTAGGTGCTTGGCGACAGATTTTCTACTTGAGTGTGGTAGCTAGCCAGGCGGGCAATCGCAAAATGCCCTTCCACCATCCGAAGCTCAAGCCAGCGGTGGGGATCGAACCAGGGTACTGCGGCACTGCAGTCCGTAGCTATAACCGGTATCATTGCTTCCAAATTCTGAGTAATAAATAAACAGTTGATCTGTGAATTTGGACCTTAGTTTACAACTGGTATTATTTCTCTCACCAGAGCATGGCACTCCTAAAAGACCACATGTGGGTCCACACGGGAGAGAAACGGTTCAAATGCCCTCACTGCCCGAAGAGTTTCACCCAAAAGACCAACCTGGTCTTCCACGAGAGGGTCCACTCGGCGACGAGGCCGAGCTACGAGTGTCCCCTGTGCGGGAAACACTTTGCGTTCTTCAACAATCGACGGAGGCATATGTTTGTAAGTATAATTAAAAAATATTTTCATTTCACATACACGGAAAGTAGTGTTTTTTACCCGATTAGCATGGAAGACGCTGCTTCCCACCTTAGGGCGGGAAAGATTCATGTTAATTGTTTCCATCTCTAGGGCGGGAATGAATGTGATCTTCTCAAGTTATTGTAAACTAGCTGTACCCGCGACTTCGTACGCGATTGCCGTACCTGCAAACTAATTATTCACATTTGAGCACTGTTTATCTCATATTAAGCAACGTTGTCGTCTGTGGTGAAGCACTCTTAGTAAAGCATAGCTCAGAAAGAAGCTTTTTACTTTGGGTTTGATAACTCCTAGCTTGTTTTTCCAGAAGACAGTAGTTAAGTAACTCAGAGAGTTCCTTCGCGGTTCGCACAATAAATGTTGAAGCAAAGTAGGTACTTTGTGCGTTTCTTTACAATTTCGATTATAAAACGATATCTTTTTGCCGAGGTTCTCCTTGCTTGGCGGTAGAACAAAAATATATTAGATTGTACACTTCCGTTGCGCAGTCTCCAAAATGTATCCGGCAAAAGATAGATAGTTAACAAAATTGATTGTGGCGAATGTTCCAGATTTTAGAGTTTTATCTTAGCAAGCTGGCAAATCTAAATAAGGATGCCGAGATACCCGTGGGGTGCCGAGCTGCCCATGGGGTGGTGGGCTGCCCGTGGGGTGCCGGGATGCCCGTGGGGTGTCGGGATGCCCGTGGGTGCCGGGCTGCCCTTGGGGTGCCGGGTGGCCCGTGGGGTGCCGGGCTGCCCGTGGGGTTCCGAGCTCGCTCGTCACTATTCTAACACAAAAAGAATAATTGAAATTGGATAACGCGTTCATAAAGTACAACTAAGTAACATTTTGACTTTCATCTCCTTTGCCGAGGGAACCGTGCTAAATTTCGGGATAAAAAGTATACAATAACGTTCTTCGTGGTATGAACTCAGATCGTGTTAAGTTTCATTGAATTCCATTCAGTAGCCCATGGGGTGCTGGGCTGCCCGTGGGGTGCCAGGCTGCCCATGGGGTTCCGGGCTCACTCATCATTATTCTAACGAAAAAGAATAATTGAAATCGGACTACGCGTTAGTAAATTACAACTAAGTGTAAATTTTGACTTTCATCCCCTTTCCCGAGGGAACCGTGCTGAATTTCGGGATAAAAAGTATACAATAACCTTCTTCGTAGTATGAACTCAAATCGTGTTAAGTTTCATTGAATTCCATTCAGTAGCCCATGGGGTGCTGGGCTGCCCGTGGGGTGTCAGGCTGCCCATGGGGTTCCGGGCTCACTCATCACTATTCTAACAAAAAAGAATAATTGAAATCGGACTACGCGTTCATTAATTACAACTAAGTAACATTTTGACTTTCATCCCCTTTCCCGAGGGAACCGTGCTGAATTTCGGGATAAAATGTATACAATAACCTTCTTCGTAGTATGAACTCAAATCGTGTTAAGATTCAATGAATTCCATTCAGTAGCCCATGGGGTGCTGGGCTGCCCGTGGGGTGCCAGGCTGCCCATGGGGTTCCGGGCTCACTTATCACTATTCTAACAAAAAAGGATAAATTGAAATCGGACTACGCGTTCATTAATTACAACTAAGTGTACATTTTGACTTTCATCCCCTTTCCCGAGGGAACCGTGCTGAATTTCGGGATAAAAAGTATACAATAACGTTCTTCGTGGTATGAACTCAGATCGTGTTAAGTTTCATTGAATTCCATTCAGTAGCCCATGGGGTGCTGGGCTGCCCGTGGGGTGCCGGGCTGCCCATGGGGTTCCGGGCTCACTCATCATTATTCTAACGAAAAAGAATAATTGAAATCGGACTACGCGTTAATAAATTACAACTAAGTGTACATTTTGACTTTCATCCCCTTTCCCGAGGGAACCGTGCTGAATTTCGGGATAAAAAGTATACAATAACGTTCTTCGTGGTATGAACTCAAATCGTGTTAAGTTTCATTGAATTTCATTCAGTAGCCCATGGGGTGCTGGGCTGCCCGTGGGGTGCCGGGCTGCCCATGGGGTTCCGGGCTCACTCATCACTATTCTAACAAAAAAGAATAATTTTAAAATTAAAATCGGACTACGCGTTCATATATTACAACTAAGTAACATTTTGACTTTCATCCCCTTTCCCGGGGGAACCGTGCTGAATTTCGGGATAAAAAGTATACAATAACCTTCTTCGTAGTATGAACTCAAATCGTGTTAAGTTTCATTGAATTCCATTCAGTAGCCCATGGGGTGCTGGGCTGCCCGTGGGGTGCCAGGCTGCCCATGGTGTTCCGGGCTCACTTATCACTATTCTAACAAAAAAGGATAAATTGAAATCGGACTACGCGTTCATTAATTACAACTAAGTGTACATTTTGACTTTCATCCCCTTTCCCGAGGGAACCGTGCTGAATTTCGGGATAAAAAGTATACAATAACCTTCTTCGTAGTATGAACTCAAATCGTGTTAAGTTTCATTGAATTCCATTCAGGAGTTTTGGAGTGATGCGCGGCCGGGATACAGACAGACAGACAGACAGAAAGACAGACAGACAGACAAAAATATAAAAAAATACAGTTTTGGCATCAATATCAGCTACAGAGTGCTCTCAAATTTTTTTTTGCAAAATATCTCTTATGTACAGAATTGGACCTGTTACAGTTTTATTATAAGTATAGATATAGATAGGATTGTCTCCAATGAATAAATTATATGTACTTGTGTCTGTCCCCATGGCGTGCCGGGTTAGAATTGCATCTGGCCATATCATCCCGTGGGTGTCGTAAGAGCCGACTAAGGGAAAAATACTGGAAGGTAGGCAGCAGCGCCTTTTAAATAACTGCCATTTTACACTGCGATCCCCAAGCCGCCTACCAAGCGTGGGGATTATGGCAAATACCCTTTTAATAGTTGAATATTTGAAGCAGTGATGGCTCAGTGGCATTGACTATGGACTGCCGTGCAGCAGGTCCATGGTTCGAATCCCGCCACGGGATTGAGCTTCACCGTATGGTGGAAGGGCATTTTGCGAATGCCCGCCTGGTCAGCTACCACCCTCAAGTAGAAAATCTGTCAACAAGCACATGAGATTTAACAACTATGTCTCAAGGTGACGGGCACAGTGCAATTCATCGTTGACGAAATGCATCTGTTGTAGGCAGAGGTTAGTCCACATAACATCAGGTGGGCCTCGGTCTTGTTCCGTCGAAATAACACAAAAAAAAATACACTCACAGGAACATAAGGAGTCTGCATAGTTTTTTTGTTGTTTTTTTATGCCTGATAGGTTAGCCTTTGACCGCTATCTCACCTGATGATAAGTGATGATGTGGTCGAAGATGTTGTTCAGGCTAACCTAGAAGTACTGGCTCTCAAGGACAGCTGCCGGAACACACCGTTAGGTGCTTGGCGACAGATTTTCTACTTGAGGGTGGTAGTTAGCCAGGCGGGAATTCGCAAAATACCCTACCACCATGCTATAACGACTGCCATCCTATGACAACAACCGGGACCGACGGCTTAACGTGCCCTCCGAAGCACGTGCACGCTCAGTAGTAATGTCACTAGCGGTCACCCATCCAACTCATGACCGCGGGTGACGTTGCTTAACTTTGCTGATCGGTTGAGAACAGCTAAGTCTAACTACTACTCTAAAACTTCGCTACGAGCGCTTCAAAAGTTCAAACAATTATGTATTTTTTCCTTTATATAAAATACATATTTTCAGATCCACACGGGCCTGAAGCCGTTCAAGTGCGAGACGTGCGGCAAGTGCTTCACTACGGCGGGAGAGCAGAGGGCGCACGTCGACCACGTGCACCTCAAGAAGCCGTGGCCGAGACGGCCGCGGCGGCACGACAACGGGGATGGCTGTGGGCCCTTAACTGAAGACTGAGGTTACTACTTAGGCATATATATTTATAGTTTAAAGATATGCTCATTAGGGGAATAATATGATATTACACACTTTGTAATATGATATTACATACTTTGTAATATGATATTACATAAGATAATGAATAGATTCAGGCGTTACTTTGCGGAAATCCATTTTTAATAATAACAAATATTTGAAAAGTATTTTAAGAAAACATTTAATTAACTATTAAATAAAACACTTGAAAAATCTTTATAAAAATGATATATATCTAGTGAAAATTCCGCCTAATTTCCTGTTAAGCCGACGTGACTTCACAAACGCCACGCAGCCAAACCGGAAGAGTATTCGACGCGTTTCGCTTCTAAACGAATCATCTCAGGAGGTCTTGACTCTACGAGCGCACGATTGACACATCTTCCGGTTTAGCTGCGTGGCGTTTGTGACGTCACGTCAGCTTAACAGGGAATTAGACGGAATTGTCACTAGATATATATCATTTTTATAAAGATTTTTAAATAGTTAATTAAATGTTTTCTTAAAATACTTTTAAAATATTTGTTATTATTGATATTACATACTTTGTAATATGATATTACATACTTTGTAATATGATATTACATACTTTGTAATATGATATTACATACTTTGTAATATGATATTACATACTTTGTAATATGATATTACATACTTTGTAATATGATATTACATACTTCACTTAGACAATTATCGCGAGTTATGTCCATTATAAATAAATAGGTACCAGGCTGGGACTCGCGTTATATTTACCGGAAAGATTCCGACAAGTTTCGGGCTATATTGTAGCCCTTCGTCTGGGAGTCACGGTTGCGCGAAGCGGGCCTCAGCACGTAATTGAACGTGACTCCCAGACGAAGGGCTACAATATAGCCCGAAACTGGTCGGAATCTTTCCGGTAAATATAACGCGAGTCCCAGCCGGCTACCTAATTTTTTTATGATATTATATACTTTGCAATATGATATTACATACATTGTTATCAGCATCATCATCAGCCGGAAGACGCCCACTTTTGAACAAAGTCACCATAGAGCGCCACAAAGAACGGATATTAGCGCTTATAACAATTTTTTACCCGTGACTTTAACGATGTCGTCAGTCCACCAAGTGGTGGCTAAAGTCAAAGTCCTTGTATTGGTAAATGCATATTTACAAGTCATTTTGCAAAATAAATTATTAATTAACAAAATATGTAAATTTATAACTCATCAGCATAACTCTACGTCATCCGGTGTATAGTGGCAACGCTCTAGAACCTTTCTTCCCCATCGGTTATCAGTTCGTCGAGCAATGTGGCCTGTCCATAGCTACTTCAACTTGTTAAATTCTGAGAGCTATGTCGGCGTTCCAAAGTCACCGACATAGCTCTCAGGGTATGGTATTACAAACGTAGTAATATGATATTACATACTTTGAAATATGATATTACATAATTTGTAATACGATGCAAGATTCCATATGACGGTAAATGTAATAAAATCGAAACTCAAAAGCACTAAATTCTGCTTAGTCGAGCAGGTTTCAACAGCCTAAAGGTCAGGAGACTTGGTGTGAATGCGGTGTAATAACCATATTCGTACATAACCCGTTCTTCTCGCAGTGGCTCTATACAATTTATTTGCTGAACGTGGCAGTACAATGTAGAATATTTCAATACTAAAATTTGTAATTGACCTTCATAAGAGCGTCGTAGACTCCTAAATTGAATAAATTATTTTGACTTTGACTTTGGACCATAATCTCAAAGAAATTATAAATTATCTACCTATATAATAGCTTTGAATGAGTATATTATATTTGAATTTGTAATATTATTTCACAATGTTTGTGATATCATATTATACAATTAAACCAAGTAGATATATTGCGATATGATATTTAACATTGTAATACCATATTACAAAGTTTGTAATATCATATTACCCTAGACTGGTTCTCTTTTCATGGTCGATCATGTACATCTAAGATACCGTGCCCGAGAGGGGCGCGGTGGCACGACAGCCCAAGAGATGGGTGTGCAGCCTTATCATAGTTTACTCAATCATAAGATTTTAGTATTAAGGTTAAACTGGCCGGTCAGTTCTCCATACAACCGTCGTTGGGCGATCACTCCCTTACTTGAGGTTTTAGGTGCAAAACAAAACATGATATCGATTGAACTTGTTATTATCTAGGTTTTTTATCATAACGAAATTTTTCAAAACTTTAGAGTTATGAGCCTCGAAACATTATCATATAAAGTTTTCAAGGATCATAACATTCAATATAATTTTTTTTTTTAAGTTTATTTACGTTGCAAACTTAGATAATGACGAATTTAGTCGATATTTTGCTTAATTCTATACCTAAAATCTCAAATAAGGGAGTGATCACCCTACGACGTTTGTATGGAGAACTGACCGGCCAGTTCACATCACCCTACGACGTTTGTATGGAGAACTGACCGGCCAGTTCACCCTTAATGAGTGTATGATATTAGTACCTTTTTTTTTGTGATTGGAATAATATCTCAAATTAAGTATTAGTATAAAATATGTAAGAAAATAAGATTTAGTTATGTGAAGTATTAATGTGGAATAATATGTGAGAAGAAATGACCCCAAAAAAATATAGATGGATGAAATATAGATTCAGTGCCGATCGTGCGCTCGAAGAGTCAAGACCTCCCGAAGATGATTCGTGTAGAATCGAAACGCGTCGAAAATTAATCCGATTTGGTAGCGTAGCTTTTATGACGTCATGTCGGCTTAGCAGGAAAATTAGGTCTTTTTTTTATGCTATTGTGACGGAACAAGCTCGAGGCCCGCCTGATGTTAAGCGGACTATCCTCTGCCTATAACAGTGTGTTCCGGCAGCAGTCCTTGAGAGCGAGTAAAATTACAGGCACATGAGACCTAACAACTGAACGTCTCAGTGTGACGGGCACAGTGCTGTTCGTACATCAGGTGGGCCTCAGGCTAGTACCGTCACAATAAAAAAAAAATACCTTAGAATGGAAATATTTTATAGAGGGCTTCCACATACATTTCTTTTAATTTATTATTTTATATGTTTGTGTGTGTATATATAATAAATAAATGACAAATTAATTTATTTTTAATATTGTTAGGTTTGCAATAACGCCTGCTATGCGGATTACATTACAAAATCTAATCATTAAAGATATAAGGTTGCGTCATCATTTACAAGTATAAAACCAATTGCAAAATTGGTCTTGTTTGTAGTACAACGCAAGTGGTACTATAGATGTCGCTCCATACGATGGTTAAAGTACGGTAGGAAAGAGATTTGAGTTATGACGTCATGTCATGTTAGCTCAATTGGTTAGAGCATACCCCGGCTCAAGGGGTGGATGGACGCGGGTTCGAATCCCGCACATGACTTAAATTTTTCCTATCGTATATTTGTGATTTTATAATTTATTCTTATAAACAGATCTCAGTGTTTTTTTAACGCAATATATCACAATGTTTTATATTTAAATAATGGATATAAATACTCTATAGATTATTGTTTTAGCATAATTAGAGCTTTAGTTTGTAAATTATTTTTCAACACCCTTGCTCATAAAGTGAGCTATATTATATCGTTCTTAGGGCCATAAACCGAACTATAACACCCTCGTGCAAAATAATATTATACACTAGTGCGTAATAGAATTATCCCTACAAAGTTAAGTTAGTACCCAACTGCAAATTATATGCGAGTAAACAGAGCATTTTCAATTTAACCGGGTAATACAGATTTGTAACATCAAAGAGGTTTATATGTAATCAATCAAAATATATTTGCGCGCAAAAACAAAAAACTTGCGCGCTATTTTCCATAATTTTCGTATGTTGTTTGTATCGCATTTGTGCAATATATTTTTTTTTCCTCGCAAGGGTGTTGAAAAAGTGCGTATGAAACTCATGAGCAACTTGCTCATTATACACTCGGCTGACAACAACACACAGCCTCGTGTGTAATGAGCAACTTAGCTCACTTGTATCATAATCTACTATTATATTGAAATTAGGCGTCTACAAATAAATATGAAAAGAAATGTAAGTCAAGCCCAAAAACAGCAGAACTCAAACCTTACCCCAGCGCGCGTGGTTTAAACTATACCGTACGCCGCAACAACATTACTGCATAGCGAACAATTGGTACACAGCATTTATAAACGACATTTTTTTTAATAGATTTTATTTTTTTATGACGGAACAAGCTTGACCCCACCTGATGTTAAGCTTACCTCTGCCTATAACAGATGCATAAGTCATGAATTGCACTGCGCCCGTCACTGTGAGACATAGTTGTTAAGTCTCATGTGACTGTTATTTCACTGGCTCTCAAGGACTTTTTTTTTTAATGTTTTTGTGACGGAACAAGCTCGAGGCCCACCTGATGTTAAGTGGACTAACCTCTGCCTATAACAGTTTCAATTCATGACAACTCACGAATTGCACTGCGCCCGTCACATTGAGACATAGTTGTTAAGTCTCATGTGACTGTTATTTCACTGGCTCTCAAGGACTGCTGCCGGAAGACACCGATAGGTGCTTGGCGGCAGATTTTCTACTTGAGGGTCGTCGCTAGCCAGGCGGGCATTCGCAAAATGCCCTTCCACCATGCCATAACGACTGCCATCCTAAGACAACAACCGGGACCGACGGCTTAACATGCCCTCCGAAGCACGGAAACGCTCAGTAGTAATGTCACTAGCGGTCACCCATCCAACACATTCAAACGATTAGGAAATAAAGTATTCAGTAACTACAATGAAAGAGTTTAGGCTAAAGGCCATTGTAGGCATGGCATTATTGCACCATTCTATTGCGATGTTTATATTTTGAGCTAAATATATTGATTTGCAGATTGTATATATGATTTTTTAGCAAATTGATATTTAATTAAGTTTAATTTGTGGTGTATTACGACTTTATGTACAATCAGTATTTTTGTAAGGTAAATAGGATTTGTTTTATGTCCAGTGAAATATTTAATATTACTCATAATATGCAAATAGATCTTGAAGTATGTCTACGTATCTACAACAGATGTTGCGAGGAAGATAAACGGAGCGTGTGGAGAAAGCCCACCTAGGTAATCACTTCGTTCATAAGTTTTAGGTACAAGTATAGAAAAAAATATAATTTTATAAATGTCATTCCGCTAAAACTTGTCTTTACAGACGTATGAATACAATTTCAAATTAATTAATTTACAGTTAAAATGCCAAGAAAATTTTATTAAAATTATGGACACATAAATGTCGTTTTTTTATAATTATATGTACCCTAGCGACCCGCCCCAGCTTCGCACGGGTATATATACTACAGAATGTCATTATATACAACGTCGCCAAATTTTATGTCATTCCACAATACAAACATGTTTTCTTTAGAGGTTACTATTGAAAGAGCGACATATAATTGGCCATGTGAAAAACACTCAACGCGCAACGTAAAATCTAATGCTGTAAAGGTCATATTGATCTATATTAAAATGTATTTAAGGTACTTAATTGGATAAGGATTGATGTTGTCTTGCCTAAAACCGCTTGGTAAATAATCCATTATTCCTCGTAAAAAGTAAAGTATACAAAATGGTTATTGTGGGTTATCCCTAAGAGATACACATATGCGGACTTTTTTGTAGACCGTTTTAAGGTGCACAATACTGTAGTACATTACTTTGATCTATCTCGTAGGGTTCAGCCAACGTATGCAATGTAAGCGCAAACAAATGTGATTATTTAAGACATCACATTAGAAACCTCTAAAATTATCAGTATTTCACTTCTATATTATGCATGTATTATACATATACTTCCTCTTGAATCACTCTATCTATTTAATAAAACTGCATCAAAATCGGTTGCGTAGTTCTAAAGATCTAAGCATATATAGGGACAGACAGATAGCGCGAAGTGACTGTTTTATATTATGTAGTGATAGTGATTTTCCTACACTCGCAGAGCGCAGCTCTCCTATTGGTTGATATGTTCCTTGCACACCGCTTATCTTCCTCGCACATCTTGGGTGCGTACGCAGCCTTAAAATGATTGCTTTATTGGCGACTTATTTAAAGTCACATATTAGTACCTACTATGTTATGTTACCGCAATAAGGTTCACTTTGGGAAGGTTTGTAGTTAAACGAATGTATGTCGGTAGTAACCATGTAATTGCAAATAACTTCAATAACAGTATATTGGACTGTTTGATATGACGTAGTTATCTACCTAGACATATTTCTACTCAGGCTTGTTGTAAAGTAGGACAGTAGCTAAATACAAACATGAACAAAGATAAGAAATTATAAATTAAGCTGGATATGCCAGCTGATAAAAATCTAGTGACAGACCCACCAAACTTATCTGTTCAGGCGGCAGAAAAAAGAACTACAACATACCTTCAAATTGTGACAGTTTGTAGTTGATTTCCATGACCAGTAGCGCCCTCGAAAACTGCACAGTTAAGCTATATACTTAACACTGCATATTACCAATCTGTGCTAATTTTAAAAGCAAATGTAAATAAAGGTGTGAAATCGTGATTTGATATAATCAGTTGTTGTACATGAGAATTTTTTGTATTCTAAGACCCGGTTTTTAATCACCAGATGTATCTATGCATATAAATGTATACACACCTAAATAAATAAATAAAATGTTGGTTGTTAAAATAAAAGTTCATTTGTTTTGAACTTGGTCGGTTAACATTTTATTGGATTTAATTATTTTTATCTTAAGATTATAAAACCGAGTCTTTGATTACGACCCTATAATTATAGGTATTATATTTATAATCAGTAAATAGAGATTAAGTAATGAAAATAATGTCTAGCGAAAAGTACTGATATGTTAAACTCATTTGTGTGCGTAATGTGTGTGTATTTATTGAATAATAAATTATTTAAAATAAAGAAATAGACAAAGAAGTGTGTGATTTTATTTAGCTTAACCACAGAATAAAAAGGACGAAAAGGATCACTCCGCAAAGGAGTTCCAATATATAAGCGACTCTAGTTACGAAGCAATAAAGTGTACTTCAGCTCGTAAAGCACGGAGTAACTAATATTTATATTCACGTACAAGGCGTCTCTCTCTTTCTATCGCATAGCTCTGATCTCTTCTGAAGCGGCACACATCGTACAGTCCCACCAATTTATCTGTTCAGGCGGCAAAAAAAAGAACTACAACATTCCTTCAAATTGTGACAGATTGTAGTTTTTTTTTTTTATGCGTGATAGCTTAGCCTTTGACCACTATCTCACCTGATGGTAAGTGATGATGTGGTCGAAGATGTTGTTCAGACTAACCTAGAATTACTGGCTCTCAAGGACAGCTGCCGGAACACACCGTTAAGTGTTTGGCGACAGGTTTTCTACTTGAGGGTGGTAGCTAGCCAGGCGGGCATTCGCAAATTACCCTACCACCATGCAGTTGATTTCCTTGACCAGTAGCGCCCTCGAAAACTGCACAGTTAAGTTGGTGGTACTATACAATAATCCCGGACAGATACGCCGATGTAAAATAAACTGCGGATTGAGCCAGACCTTGCTTAACCGATATTCTAAATTAACCGCTTAATAAAAACGGATTACCTACATTACATAGCGCGGTCCTGCATCAACTATTTATCTAGTAGAGGATAAAATAGGTTATATCTGCTTATAACCAACCTTTACATCTCAATTTTGTGGAAGCTGTCCCCACTTCAGTCCTCTCTGGTCATTGTCCGATCCTAATGACTTGGAGGTTCTAACCCCAGGTCACTTTTTGGTGGGGCAACCACTTACAGTCATATTCGTGGAATGAAGAATGTACCACATGGTTATAACGTTTTCAAAATTGACAACAAACGGGTCTAGACTTTTGGCGTCGTAGGTCGTAGCTATAGGTACAGGTATTCAACTGCAACTCTAGTGGCTACGATTCAATTGGACAGACCGGAAGGGAATTAGTTTAGTTAAACGAGCTCTCTTTCCTTAAACTGGCGCAAGCGACGCAATAAGTAAAATATTATATTTTGGTCTGGATGGAACTATACGTGACGCGGAGGTGCCGGTCGGTTATCGATTTTGCAACGGCCCTTAACGACTTTCATCTCCTGGTTGATTAAAACTAGCGGGCGGCTTCTCCGCCCGGGTCGAAGGAATGTTTAGAAAAGGCCGCGTGGTTTGGGCAATCAGCGACGTCGATTATACATGATCCTATGCAGCCTGTATAGTACCACCAACTTAACTGTGCAATTCGCGAGGGCGCTGCTGGTCAAGGAAATCAACTACAAACTGTCACAATTTGAAGGAATGTTGTAGTTCTTTTTTCTGCCGCCTGAACAGATAATTTGGTGGGACTGTATATAATTTTGCGGTATTTATTTGGTTTACCATTATTGCCTGATCATATTTCCGAGCAAACAAGTTATTGGATTATTAGGATTATATATACAAAGTTACTTTATGATTAGGATATCGATCTCTAACTATTGAGGATTCCTCTATTATTTTTTTTCTCTATCGTAACTGGTAACTATACTCTGGTATACATAATGATTCGAGATCAAAAATGTAAACAAAGGGGTTAACCGTGCAAAAAAATTACAAGTACTTAGTAATTATGCTAATTTTGGAAACCGATGGAGCATTTAATGTAAAAACATTCATTAATGCTATAATTTATTACATTAGTATGAAACAATAAAACACTTTTAAATTCGCGTACGTATTGAACCGATGAAACGATGAACGAAGATGAAACCGATGGAGCATTTAATGTAAAAACATTCATTAATGCTATAATTTATTACATTAGTATGAAACAATAAAACACTTTTAAATTCGCGTACGTATTCACGCAAATATTCAAGCCTGAAAAAAATTGTGTTGATTTTTTTGTTTTTAATAGCCACACTAACGGGATCGTCGACATTTTCCAGCTTGCGCCAATTTTGCTAATTCGTTTGTGTTCTTCGTCGATTGTTTTTCTTGTTGTTGTTGTTGAATTTCGTGTTATTGTTTTTGTTGTTTACAGCTGTTGTTGTCAGAAAGTTGTATTTTTTTTATTGTTACGAAAATATTATTTTCGGAATATGGAGGCTTGAGCTTCCGAAACACAGCCTGGACCGGGCCCTTTAACAACGAAACTCGTATTTTCTCCTGAGGTCTGAGTATCCACTCTCAAGTATACTGTAGCTTCTTCCCCTTTAATATAGTAGCGTGCGCATGGTGAATCTACAGAATGTAAACATTTGTCTGCTGATAAATAAATGTATTAAATCTTTATTGTGTTTTCATTAACCCTTATCATGTTTTATACAGTTGGCATATAGCTTTAAATTATTCTAATTCACAATTCATTTGGACAATATCGAAGTTGTTAGTTCTTTAGAAGGCGCTGCTTCCTACCTTCCGGTATTTTTGTGGCCCAGAACCCATGGGATGCCGGGTAACAATTATTTCAATGTTATAATAAAAACCAGCCAAGTGCGAGTAAGATTCGCGCACGAAAGGTTGCGTAACTAAATATTCTGTGAATATCTAAAGCGTCTACCTGTCACCGTTATTAGTATCGAGCAAGAAACGGTAAAAAAATCTAGTTTGTTGTATGGGGGGCTCCCATACAACAAACTAGATTTTTAACCGTTTAATTTCTTAAATATTTATTTTATTTATAGTATTTTTTGTTATAGCGGCGGTAGAAATACATCATCTGTGAAACACCATCACCACTAACTATCACCGCTTTTGAGATACAGTCTGGTGACAGACGGACGGACGGACGGACAGCGAAGTCTCAGTAATAGGGTCTTCTTTTTACCCTTTAAGTATGAAACCCTAAAAATGTGTGAAACTTAGCTCAGTAGGGTGCGCCGCTACGGATTACGTAATGTACGGTTTACGTACATTTTGATGACTTAGCGCGACTGCGTCCGCTTATAATTTTATGTAAACTTTATTCAATAATCAGTCTGCAATAAACCTCCGCACCAGGCCGTTAATACGTCTTTTACTTTATTATATCATAATTTTATGTAAGGACAATCATCAGGCCGTACACGTAAGAATATTGTTGATGAAAAAATATTGAATACCCCTGACCTATTAGTTTGACAATGAGATATATTGAGGCCGATTCCATACCAGGAACTTGATTAAAACTTGACTGTAATTGCTCTTAGTCCTGTCAGATGTATGATTTGGTATTTGGAATAAGTTGAACTAATATAACTTTAATCGCCAAGATTAAGATGCGAGACTAGTAAGTGCCCGTGTGTCATAAACTTTCTTGTTCATTTTACAAGAGATTTTCTAGAGAATCATCGATGAGCGTTGAATCGAATCGCATATAATGCTCGCAGGATAGGTTTTTCTTTTGAGCATATTCTAAATATAAACAAAGATAGCTTTTGTAATACATTGTTAAGTACGTGCTTTGTGACTGATTACTAGATAAGAGTGACAACCATCCAGGAGTGCATTCATAAAACGCTAAAAATATCTATATGTATGTTTTTAGATCATTACATAATTAAAAGTCGTAGTAGAGCTTGCCAAGTCATTCTGAAACATTAAACTGCGTTCAGCGGCGGAGTTGTTAGAATGGATGGCTGCTAGTAGCGTTTCCAAGCGCTTCTGTGCTTCGGAGAGCTGGTTGAAACATCAGTCTCGGTTGTTATCTTAGAATGTCATCACCAATAATCATTTCAACATAGTGATAGGTCTTTTTGCCTTGGGGCAGAGAGCATGCATAGCTAACTACCACCCTCAAATAGAAAATCTGGCACCAGACACCTAACTATGTTGAAGCAGCAGTCTTTGAGAGCCAGTTTCCATTCTAGGTTAAGCCTGATCACCATCTTTGACCACATAATCACCTACAATTAGTTGGGATTGTAGTCAAAAGCTAGCCTTACGGATATTTAAATAACATAATATAATAATAATATATTATTAAATCGAACCCTGGTCTCCCGGTCTCGCCTATTTTACGCACCGGGTGCCTTAAACTCTAAGTCACCGAAGGTATACAGATAGGTAACGAAATAAAGAAAAAATGTAACCAATGGAATGTTACCTAATTAAAATATCGATACCTATATATATATATTAGAATGTTGCACGTAAAATTCGATCACGCAGCAATTTATACAAACGTTTCTAATTATATTTATTTTACTATCATTATTTTGTGAAGGAGATATATTTTTTTTTTTTTTTTTTTTTTTTTTTTTTTTTATTATTTATTAATCTACACTCCACAGACTCCAGGGTCCGTGCCTTTTTTTTAATAGTGACATATTTTTTTTTTAATTATTACTAGAATTAGAAAATATACATACAACATTCTAAGAGGGAACAGTGCTAAAAGAAATTTCTTTTTTTTTTTTTTTTCGGTTAAGTCATTGGCACTAGCATTCAGAACAGACCGGTGTTCTCTAGCAGCACCCGTTCACGAGTTGACGCATGTGCCAGCCATCGCCTTCCTCAACCATTTCTGAGGGAAGATGGCGACCCGACACACAACACCGCCGCTAGACAACACCTTTATGTGAGCATGACCGCTCTGGATACCCGTGCCAACGATTACAATTATTACACATATTTATAATTTGGGACTACAATATTATTATATATATGAAAATAACATACAGAAATTAAAATTTTTTTTTGTCATTCTCCCACGTCACATTTTCCAGTATGACGTGAAACTGCAACGACTGCGTGCGGGACGCTCTCGTGCAGCTTCATGCTGCTCTTGGTCTTGATGGCGATGACCGACTCGTATGTAAGTCCCTGAGCTTCGTGGATGGTAAGGGTGCGTGATCCCTTTCCCTCTCCGTAGCCCTGGCTTGTTAGGGCCTCCTTTTCTTCCTGAGTGTGAACCATGAATAAGGTGTTCGGGAGGGATTTGGGGATTTTTGCACCCGTGTACCTTTCAAGCTCAAGTGACTTCATACGGGGAGCTGAGGAATATATACCAGAGTATATTTCCCTCAGTGCGTACGCGACATCCGCGATCCTATGGCTCCGAAATGGTTCATGAGAGCTTCATCCACTGTGAGGCGGCTGTATCTCTCAGTCCTTTTAAAACCATTTACGAGGACTGAAGCCATTGTGCGCACCTTGGTTTTCACCAAGTCTCCGATTTGGTGCGCAAGCTTCTCCCTCAGGTCTTTCGCTGCTTCTGTGGTTGTTGTGATAATGATGTCCCTGTCCACATCGAATTGCCTTACCACCCAAGTTGTTTTGCCACATCCTGGAACTCCATTTACCCATTGTATTTTCGGTACTTCCCAGTGTTTCCAGAATGCTTCTATGTCCGATCCCCCCGCAATAGATTTAGCCATTTCGAGGATACGGTCATCTAACATTATTTTGGTGCACTGGGCCGTTACTACTATTGGGTCGTTTTGTGGTGTCGCGTATTTAGGCCTCCCTAGTCGCTCCGTTGCTCCCTCGTCCAGGGACACAAATCCGCCTGTTGCATTGTATGCCGCCATATACTTACCTGACATTTTCCCCTTGATGACCTGGGATGTGTCGTTGTTGTATATAGCGGCTTCTGCCTCTTCGAGTCTCACCTTTAGAAGGTTTTCATTTTCTAGCCTGAAGGACTGCAAGATGTTTTCGCAGTTTCTGTGGTTGACCTCTCTGGTTGCCCTTATAATGGCTAGAAACTCTAGGATGGCATTAGCTGCATGGCTCGTTGGTTCCTGTGCCGGGATATATCGGGGCGGACTGACCTGTCCCATGTCGGCTCTCGTCCTGGTAACCTTTGATGGTGCTTTGCCACGGGGTGGTGGTTTTGTGGGCATTTGGTTTCGGGGTTGGGATGGGTATCGGAATAAGCTTCCTACTGCTGTACCGAAAGCTGTCAGGAATGCGGCGACTCGCCCACTATTCTTTTTTGGGCTACATTCCTGGCTTCTTTCTGCCTCTGCTCTTTCTTGGAGCCTTTCTGAGCCACTTTTGGTAACTGAACTCGGGATCGGATGTCCCCAACAATCAGTTGCATTGTTGTGTATGGGTTTTTTGAGTTAACTAAGATTTTCTCCTCTGTCTTCATACACAACTACCTCATGGTGTTCTGAGGCTTTAATGCAACCAAGTTGGTCAGCAACTTCTCCCTTTGAGTGTTCTATTACCATTGCGTCTACGCTTATCACTCGGGCTCTGTCGGCATTTTCTGCAATACTTGAGAGCAACGAACATGCTTGAGCAAAGGGTGTCCTGTCCGTCCACTCGATTAGTACGACCGTCCTGTTTTTCAGTCGCAATAAACGACATGGATTTCCCATGACAACCTTCACTGGCATCGCGTTGTAGGTTTTACGCTTCATAGTTGTTTTAAAGCTGCTCCCATTCAGCAAGCAAGCGAGCCTGGGTGATAATCGGACGCGGCTCTTGGCTCCAGCATGACAGAAGCTTATTCCGAGTCTCTCTTTACTGCCTTCCATATAGAGAGCAACGCCTCGGATGCGAATCCCAGGCTCTCCTTGCTCTCCATATGCCAACAGTTGGGAAATTTCTGTGTTTTTTGGATCGGGGATATGTGGGGCTATGATCGGGGCAGGAAGGGTAAGAGGGGTACTAGAGCGGGGGGGTAGATTCGAGTTGCTCTTCACCGCTGTTTTGAAGGACCTCTCAACGAAAGACAGGAAGTGTGCTCTGCTATCTGTATCTGCTAAGATGGTGGGCAGATCAGATTCTAGCAGTTTCCTGCTAAGCAAGATTTCGAGGTCCTGTCTGGCAGTGGAAAAGCGGGGACATTCATCAAATGCTTTTCGACGATTTTACCAAGAACTGACAAGAGGCCTATGGGCCGGTAAGACTTCGGATGAGTGTAGTCCGTCTTGCCGGGCTTCCTAAGGATAATGACGTGCGCTTCTTTCCATTGCTTGGGGAAGTATTTCAGCGATAGACATTTGTTAGCTATCGCCATGAATACATCCCTTTCACTCTGGATAGCAGCGTTGCATATGTCAGCGGTTAGCCCGTCGGATCCTGGGGCTTTCCTTGGATTCAGTGCTAGGAGCACTGAGTCCAATTCCGCTGGCAGGAATGGTGGGTCATCGTCGGGTAGGTTGGATGGTGATGCTCTTGTACTCTCACGGATTGCCGAGTGACACGGATGGTCTGTGTTATCGTTATCGTCTGGAAAGAAAGTTCTGGCTAGGAGTTCTGCAGATTGTTGTGGGGATAAGGTGTTTCCTTCGTCGTTCCTTAGGAGCATATCTTCATGCCTGCGTGAGGTCTTCCGAAGGATTCGGTATATCCCATCCCACATGCTTTCTTTGAGTTGGGTGGTGCAGAATTCCTTCCAGCTTTCTGTCTGTGCTTTATCGGCTATCTCTTTGTACTCTTCTCGGGCTTTTTGGTACTCATTTACTACTGCATCGACTCGGCAGGGGGCAGCGTTCCTTATGCGTCTTTTTTTCCTTAGGACCTCGATTTTGAGATCGTTTAGCTTCTTAGTGTACCACGGGGGAATCCGGTCCCCTTTCCGTTGGCCAAACGTTGGGATGGTGTTTTCGCAGGCTTCGTGGATGCAACTAGTGTAGCTTGTGATCATTGTTTCGAGGGCCTCGTTGCTATCTAATTCTCTCACGGAGGCTGGCGTGATGTTTTTTGCCTCAAGACAGGTCTTCACATTGGACGTAAAATCTGACCACTTAGCCTTCTTTGTGTTGTATTTGCGCGTCGTAATAGGTTTTAGGGATTCTAAGTCCTTTCCGGAGCGCAAAGTGAAGGTGATGCTGTTGTGATCCGACGTTGTGATACTTCTGTCTACTTGCCAGTCTTTGATTTTTCCCAAGAGCGGAGCGCTGCAAGCGGTTACATTAACTCTGCTTGTACACGCTCTGCCTCTCCTGTAGGTTTCAAAGGTAGGTTCATCTCCATTGTTGAGAATCTGATAGCCTATTTCGTTAAGGAACGCGCTGTAGGCTTTTCCTCTCTGGTTTTCTATCTCACTTCCCCACCAGTGGCTCCAAGCATTGACGTCTCCATCTTCAAGGAGATATATTTATTACGTTTAGTTAATATGATAAAGATTTCTCATTCTCACCTCACTCATCTCAATCACTTAGGATTTCTCGAATCAATTTTGTTCACTATGATCACTAGTTCGTCGATCAAAATACAATACGGTTTGACTATAATTCAGCTTATTTTCACGGAAAACTATTTTTGATTAAGTTATAGTTTGGTTAAAATCGAACAAAACCCGAATTGGCCTCATTGACATTTATTTGTTTACATTTTTGATCTCGAATTAAAAACCGGTGTATAGTTCATTGACCAAAAGCGTACTCCATTTGACGCCGAATTTTGATCACACGTCACCATAGACGATAGTGGCGTCAAGTGGAGTGGAATACGGTTTGATTATATTTCGGCTTATTTTCCCGAAAAAATATCTTTATTAAGTTATAGTTTAATTCGTCCAACTAAACCCGAATCAGACTCATTATTTTCCTCAAATCAAATAAAATAGTTTCTTTACTTGCAAGAATACAATTGCAGGTGTGCAAAACATTCAATTGGTATTTTTAATATCGCTTATCTTCGATGTACTTACACCATACACATCAGCTAACTTACGACAGATTTCTCCTTATTTTAATAAACCAGTAATATATATTTTTAAATATGTAAACGTGACTCGCACGTCTCTTACTAGAATTACTGGCTCTTAGGGACAGCTATCAGAACAAACCGTTAGGTGCTTGGCGACAGATTTTATGCTTGAGGGTGATAGCTCGCTACGCGGGCATTCGCAAAATGCCCTACGACCCTATAAAAATACATGCTTGCATAAATTCGACTTCTCGTTGACCGTCCGTTAATTGGTCGCAATTGGTAGTCCGGATAATCGCAAATCCGTATAGAACTACGATACTAGAGGGCTAACTGAGGGCCGGATACTGGAGTTTTACTGGTTTTTCTTACTATAATTTACTATTACTTAATCTGTATTGAATCGGTTTCTTATTATTTTTGGGTTGTTGTCTTCTCGCTAGAATATTATTCTGTGTTGGTTTTGTGATTTGGGACGCGTTCCAGTAAGACCGGGCCAAATATTGGTCTAGCTAGATTTGCTCTAAGGTACCTGGAACGACCTTTAGAGCTAGTGTCAAAATATGATATTGACAGGGATGTTTTTAGATGATAAATATTTTCTACATGTTTTGGAAATGTGTTTCATTACGTAATTAAGCAATGATAGCATTGTAATTATAGTACCACCAACTTAACAGTTCGCGAGGGCGCTGCTGGTCAAGGAAATCAACTACAAACTGTCACAATTTGAAGGAATGTTGTAGTTCTTTTTTCTGCCGCCTGAACAGATAAGTGGGACTGTACCATTCCTTGGCTTAGCTTGTACAATATTTATAATTTATTGTAGAATCTGACACTTTTGACAGCTAGCTAAGATTTGGCCGATTCAAAAGGTAGTAAAGTTTTGGCCAAGTAGAGCAAAATTAGCTCTGACAAGTCGCCCGGAACGGGTATGATCAAATCTTGCCAGGATCAAATTAAGCTCGATTGCAGTGCTGGAACGGCGCGGCGTATATGGCCAAATGGCCAAAAGGCCAAAAGGCTCAGACCAAAATGTGTCTTGGCCGAAGGCTTACAGGAACGCACCCCTGAAGTAGTTGCATACAATTGGTCTCTGGTTGCATAGAGAATAGTAAAGTATTTGAAAAATATCTGTGATCGGAAGTGGTTGAAAAATAATAAAAGTGGAGAGTAAATTAAAATATAATTTATTTGCGAAATTACATTAATTTAATGGATAGTTGCCTCTTTAGATGCAAGCTACCGCTCCATCGTCAATCACAGTGTTGTTATTACTAAACCAAAGTGCATAAGTTGGAATCAGGTACATACACTTTTCATGGATTTTAAAGTCTCTTCTCAAAAGTACGTTTCATTTCGTTTCATTAATTATTAATGAAAACTACAACTGACTTGGAAAAGGTTGCATGCATTTGATTACCGTTAATGTTATACATATATTGCGATATTTTTATTATGAATATATAATTTCCTGATAGTTTATACAGTGCAGAAAGTCCTGATTGCATAAATCAGACAGCCCTACTAAGATAGTTAATTTATTGACGTAGTGTAGGAATCCTATGGTTGGAGTGTACCCTTGGGGGGATCCGAATATTTTGAAATGGGTATGTCCATTTGTCCAACATGATTCAGTGGTGGGCCACATAATAACACAAACCATAGTATAATAATTATAGTAGAGCTTCATGTAGATAAAATGCAACTTTTCTGTTTCAACAAAAATGTTTATTGGAAATCAAATGTACAAGTTACAATTTGTTATGTAGGTAGTGAGAGTTGACATCATTTTATTAATAAGTTGAAATCGGACTGACCCACTATGGCCAATTTATGAATGAAATTCTATTGTTATAATTATCGCCGATGCCAATGGGTTCATACTGGGAATGTCTATTGAGTGATATTTTGAAACTTTAAAGTATGCAGGTTGAAGGGTAGGTACTGGTACTGTGTGATATGAGCTAGACACACAGTAAATTATGACTTATTATGACTTATTAATAATTAGAATAAGATGAAAATTAACAAATTGATTTCATGTTCCCCTGTTTTCTTTAAAAGAGAGCTAGTTTAAGAAAGAGCTAATTGACACCCTATTATTTTCTTTAGTACTAAATTTATTTCAAATTTGTCTGCTACTCCTCTGAATATGGTAGTAATAAGAGGCATTTTGTGATTTTGAGGGTCATAGTTGTAATAATTTGTTGCTGAAATAAGGAAATGGATTAACTCGTTGTCATCGGCTGACCCACTATGGCCAATTTATGAATGAAATTCTATTGTTATCATTATCACAGATTTCAATGGGTTAAGGCACTATGCACACTATGATTATGACAATATGATTATACGAGCAAAAAAACATTGTATCCACTGAGTTTTGGTGGAGAAAACATTGATTTTGACAAAACCCATGACAATATTCTGGCACACTTTGTTACTTTACACTTACACACTTAAGTGCTGACATACACAACAATGAATATACTACATGTACAACAAGTTTGTTTGTGTAATTACACGACCTCCAGGTACCTATCTAAACTAATATTATAAAGAGACATATACATATAAGGTGTAAATTTCAACTCGCTCTCTATGATCATTTTAAAGATATAGCTCATTAAAGGTCAGATGGACGGACAGCAGACTTTGTAACAGGGCCCCGTTGGCTCAGTTTTCCATTGCCTGACGTCGGGTTGAGGGTTGATATTTTTTTCACAGAAAGGTTACATTATTATAAGCACACAGGCAAAGTTTCAAAATCAGAAAATGCATAGTTTTTGAGAAAAAAATTATTGAAAATTAATTATTTTGCAATATTAATGCTAAATAATATAGAATTCTCGCCAATGAACGTTTCGTTTTATGAATGGTTAAAGGCGTATTCCACTTGACGCTAATTTCGATATTGTCGATAATTTTGCGTCTATGGTTCCACATTTAATATGAACCATAGACACAAAATGTGGTAAAAATAATCGAAAATAACGGCGATAATAATTGGCGTCAAGTGGAATACGTTCGGTAACGTTTTATATTAAAAAAACAGGTTAGGTTAGGTTGAAACTGCGACAACACAACAAACTAAAAAATCTGTTACACATCCAACAAAACAATAAATTTGATCAGTGAAGTGTTACAAAAAGTGAGGTGATGATTTTACAAATATTAGGTCCTTACATATGAAATTGGCGTTTTGTATGGGAGGAACAAAAAGTCGAATATTTTTTAATATAATATATTTAATTAATCAAAGTATGAACCATTATTTTCTATGCACTTTTGCCATCTCATAGGTAGTTCATTGATCCCTTTACTAAAAAAACCAGTCGGACGGGAATCAATAAAATCTTTGAAGGCGATTTGGACTGCCCCATCGGAGTTGAATTTTTTCCCTTGCAAGAAGTTATCCAAATTTCGAAAAAAATGGTAATCTGTTGGAGCAAGGTCCGGGGAGTACGGAGGATGTCTTAGACTTTCCAATTGAAGCTCTTCTAATTTAGTAGCCGTCTGTAGCGCAGTGTGTGGTCTAGCGTTGTCGTGAAGCAGCAGTGGCGTGGAGCGATTGACCAGCCTAGGTTGTTTAGCCGCTAGCTTTTCCATCATGGTTTGCAATTCCTGACAATAGACATCAGCCGTAATAGTCTGGCCAGATTTGAAAAAACTGTAATGAACAATACCGGCACTAGTCCACCAAACGCTTACAAGTAACTTTTTTGGGGTTAATTTTCGCTTGGGGCAGGATTTGGCTGGCTGGCCAGGATCTAACCATTGCGCTGAGCGCTTCCGATTATCGTAAAGAACCCATTTTTCATCACAGGTAATGATTCGGTTTAAAATACCTTCATTATTGTGCCGGTTTAGTAATGTAACGCAGCAGTCGACGCGCGTTTGCCGGTTTGTTTCAGTCAATTCGTGAGGTACCCACCTTTCAAGCTTTTTAATCTTCCCAATTTGCTTCAAGTGAATTAAAACAGTTTTATCACTAACATCGCAGCCTGCAGCTAACTCGGACGTGGTTTGCGATGGATCCGCTTCCACAATAGCCTTCAACTCTTCATTATCAACTTGAGTCTCAGGCCGTCCACGGGGCTTGTTCTGCAGGTCGAAATTTCCAGAACGAAAACGTTGGAACCAAAAACGAACTGTGTTTTCTTTTGCAACACGACCGCCATACACATCATTCACCCTTCGAGTTGTTTCCGCAGCACTAGTGCCACGGCGGAACTCGTACTCTTAAATAATGCGATATTTAAGGTTTTCCATTTTGTAAAATGAGTGACGCAAACAGAAAAAAATAGAAGAAAAAAAACAAATGAATGACGATCATCGAAGCACAAATACATGAGTCTATAGCTGTACAAATTTGAATTTGGAATTCCTTACCAAAGAGGAGAAATTCGTGATTAAAGTGGCCAGTACGAAAAACGCCAATTTCATATGTAAGGACCTAATATATGCATAACTCGAAAACTATGCATTACCTTGTAATAAAAGTGGTGGGAAAGGGAAGAGATGACCCTCCCCTTCCACTGCCCTCCTTAACGGCAATCGATTTTAAAATTATAATTTAAATTTTAATCCAGAAAATGAGGAAAATTTAAAATAAGTACAAAAGGGGGGGGATGCGGGACTTTTCTTTTGAAGAGGGGGGAGTGGTACCCCTCCCCCCTCTCCCCACCCCTCTACCCCCTGGATTCGACGGACGTCAATGGAAAGTCGTACCTGTAGGCATTTTGCGATTGCCTGCCTGGCTAGCTACCACCCTCAAGTAGAAAATCTGTCGCCAAGCACCTAACTGCGTGTTCTGGCAGCAGTCCTTGAGAGCCAGTAAAATTACAGGCACATGAGACTTAACAACTGTATGTGTCTGTGTGATGGGCGCAGTTGCAATTTGTCACTTCGAGCTTAGTGCGCTTAACAACAGGTGGGCCTCATGATTGTTTCGTCACAATGACATAAAAAATATATAGTTGTAACTGAGTTTGTAATTACACCTTTGAAGCGCATGTAGCAAAATTTGCTTAACCAATCAGCTAAGTTAAGGAACGTCCGCCCTGGTCATGACTTGGATGGGTGACCTTACTGACTAGTGATATTACTACTGAGCGTGCACATGCTTCGCAGGGCATGTTAAGCCATCACATGTTGGTTGTTGTCTTAGGATGGCAGTCGTTACAGCATGGTGGATGGGCATTTTGAAAATGCCAGCCTGACTAGCTACCACCCTGAAGTAGAAAATCTGTCGCCAAGCACCTAATAGTGTGTTCCGGCTGCTGTCCTTGAGAGTTTCTAGGTTAGCTTGAACAACCTCATCAACCACATCATCACTTACCATCAGGTAAGATAGAGGTCAAAGGCTAGCCTATCAGCTATAAATAAAAAAACACCAACTTTGGCGTCTTTAAGTTTTAAGTTGAATATATCCTTTTTCACTAGGGAGGAAATTTTATTTTTTGTTTTCTTGCTAGGTTGTCTTACTTTTGTATTGGATTACGTACAATATAATCTATCCGTGATGACTGATGGCCTATAATTGGCTTTATCATACTTATACCATGAAGGCGAAAGTTTGTGAGGGCGTTTGTATGTGTGTTACTTCTTCACGCTCAAAGGGCTGGACCAATATTGATTAAATTTGGTATATAGGTAGATGAAGCGGTGGATTACACATTGGATACATTTGATCATTATTATCTATCACCAAGCGGGTGTAACCGCAGGGTGAAGCTTATGTTTCCATATTTTTATGTATAAGAGGTTTGTCCTAGCTGTTGGTCATCCATGAAAATAAATAATATGCGTGATTCAGATGACATTTCTTACGATGTATAATCTTTTTATTAAAGTTAATGTATGAGACGTATTTACTTAGCATTCCGTGGATTGACCGTGCGGGTGCCGGGTCCATAGCGTTTCAGAGGAAGAGGCCCACGTCAAGGTGCCTGGGACTTGCAACCCAGTGAGTAAGGTTAAGGGGCCCCTTTATGATGCATCAATGCTCCCTTTCACCACTCGAGCCTCCTCCCCTACCTGACCAAATTCGGTAAGATCCTACTAATGCCGCCTTGGATACGCATTCTAGGATGGAAGTTACGGTTGTTCTTGACAGGCCAAGGTCTTTTAGTAGGTTGTATAAGGATTTCGCTGGTTTACCCCTTGCTCCGACTTCTTACATTTGTTACGTAATTATTAGGGGAAGGTGTTTTTTTATGTTTTGTGTCGGAATAAGCACGAGGCCCACCTGATTTCAAGCACTGTCTATAGATGCATTTCATCAAAGGATCGCAGTGCAAAGTACCAGTTCCTCAGAAGGCGCTGCTGCCCACCTTCCGGTATTTTACCCCTAGCGGCCTCTAAGAAAACCTGCGGGAAGAGATGGGAGAATGTAATTTTTTTAACCCGGCACCCCACTGGCACATTTAAACATGCAGCAACAACAGCATTTTGAAGCAGTGATGGCTCAGTGGCATTGGCTATGGACTGCCGTGTCGCAGGTCTATGGTTCGAATCCCGCCACCGATGAGTGACCGCTAGTGACATTACTACTGAGCGCTTCCATGCTTCGTAGGGCACGTTAAGCCGTCGGTCCCGGTTGACGTCTGATGGCAGTCGTTATAGCATGGTGGTAGGGAATTTTGCGAATGCCCGCCTGGCTAGCGACCACCCTCAAGTAGAAAATCTGTCGCCAAGCATATAACGGTGTGTTCCGCCAGCAGTACCAAGTGCCGAAGGGTCAAACAGCTTTTTACGTTGGTCGGGCGGAAAAACCGCCTAGACATAGTAGAGTCCAGTAAAACATGCTGTTATATAATTGTCAATTCTTTCTTATTGTTACAGATTCCATGGAAGTGATCCTCAATCATTACAGAATAACTATGAATAGTGAAGTGGAGAAGAAAATTATTGATGCATTGAACATATTGAAACATGTTTCATAAATAATATGTTACGAACTTTAATGATATTGAATCAATCCTGTCAGTGTTGCAAGAAGATAATAAGTAGTTTCTCAAATAGCTGCTTTAATGCTACTTAATCAAAAACCAATACTGAATTAAAGATTTCCAGTAATTGTTATCGACGCTGGCTATTTTTTATGAAATGCATATTTAATGTAATGGAGGACCTAGAATAATACCTTATGGTACTCATTATTTTTCAATGACATTACTTATTTCTAAGAATAAGCCAATTTTAAAATTAGAAAGTTGCTTTGCTGTTTTAATTCTTGAGTGAAAATGTCACAAGGTGACTTCGTTTGCGACTACTGTAGTCGATCATTCACAAGGAAATACAATCTTCAAACTCATATCGAAAACTATCACGTAAACTCCTCATGCTACTGTGAGATCTGTGACCAGAAATTTGGGAGCCCTGCTGGCTTCCAGCTACATCTCTCACGTGGGCACAACAGATATGGCCAGCCGTATCCAGAATGCGACATATGTGGACGCATTTTCACAAGAAAACAGAATATTATGTCTCATATGATCACAGTACATTTACAAGGCATAGGACCTGAGATTCGATGTCGGATATGCCGTAAAACTTTCACCACTGAACGGAATTTAAAAAGACACATCAAGATATTGCATAACCCTGATTTAGAATATCCAACTTGCGATGATTGTCACAAAGCTTTTAAAAGTAAGCATTCGCTCGTTGCTCATATTCAAGCAGCGCACAACGCTACTGACAAAACAATCAAATGCCACATGTGTGACAAAATTTACACAAACAACAGAAACTTGAAGAGGCATATCGAAATGCTTCACGGAGAAAAAGAGGATCACAGGTGCCATATTTGTCCCAAAGTTTATACATCTAATCAAAGCCTAAAGCGTCATATCAGAACTACTCATAATTCTGATGAAGAAAGTGTACACTGCGAACAGAAATTGTACGATTATGAGAATGCTGGAGGCTATGAAGATGCTTGGAATAGCGACTACGATTCCAATGATTCATACGATTCTTTAACTTGTGAAACATGCAATAAAGCTTTTCATGAAGAATCCACTTTACGCCAGCACGTAAAGCACGAACATCCATTCAACGCTTTCTACGAATACTGCAGAAATTATTTACAGAAACAAGCAAACCGAGATCAACCTATGACAAAACAAATGGTCTACAAATGCGAATTTTGTTTTACAGCTTACTTCAATGTGTACGAGCTAAAAGATCATATGAAAGTAAATCATGATACTGAATACAATCTGTCTACGTGCAATGTATGCTTCTCCAAGTTTTTCAGTAAAGAAACTCTGTACAAACATAAAAAAATCTGCCTCCCTCCACCCGATGTCAATTCCTGCAGTCATTGCGATAAACTATTCACTGATATATCAAGCCTAGAATTTCACACAAGGATTTTTCATCCCCAAGCCCAACTTGCTGATTCCAGAATCACTTCAACTAAACCTGATATCTCAGATCTGAAGTCATTTAAATGTAACCACTGCGCTAGAATATATTACAGCGATAGGTCGTTGAAACATCACATCAAACTCAAACACACGACGGACGAGGTGGTCGAATGCGGATACTGCAACAAAATCTGCAGCAACAAATACTATCTCGCGTCTCATATCAAAATCGTTCACAGCGCTATAGATCTCTCGAAATGCGATTACTGCGATAAGCTCTTCAAATCCAAACGTAACATTCGAAGACACATTGAGTATACTCATATGGGGATGCAAAGATATAAGTGTGTTGAATGTGAAACCCTTTTTAAAGAGAAACGGAGTCTCCGCAAGCATGTAAGGACTAAGCATCCAAATTCGGCCTCGTTCCCCCAATGCCATATCTGTCATAAAAGATTTGAATCCGCCAAATCGTGTAAAATACATCTGAAACTTCTTCACTCCATTAATATGAATACTTATCCTTGTGACTTGTGCTCCGTATCATTCGGATCGAAGGAAGCATTGAAGATACATTTAGAAAGCAAGCATCTGGCCGAGGATGAAATATATAAATGTGAAGAGTGCAATTTAGTTTTTAAAGGATCTCAAAAGTTTGATGCACATAACGAAAACAAACACGCTAGCTTCGATTACACGGCCAGTCAAAAAGTGTTGCCGCGTTGTGTTATATGCGCGAAGGACTTCAGTACGCGTAAAACGTTGAGGCGTCACATTAAAAAGTTCCACGGTGAATTTCAAGCGGAGGAACTTGCGAACTTCGGCTGCAAGAAGCGGTCTTTGAACGTCGACTGCGAGGATTGCATCAAGAACTTCAACGATGATTTCTACGTGAACATTTACAATAAAGTTAAAAACATTCAAGACTCGATCGTTTTTAAGTGTGAAACGTGTCATTCTCGGTTTAGTTGTATCGAGTTTGCGGTACAAAGACATAGGGTTTTGAACTTTGACACGGTTAAACCGAAGCTTATTCTGAGTGATCTTTGTACGACGCAGATGAGTGACGAAGAAGCTAGTTATACCGGATTTGGTTCGTTGCATGAGTACATGGAAGCAGAGAGTACCACAGCCGATATTAAATTAGAACCCTCCGATCATTTGATGGTGGATGAAATTAAAAGTGAACCGGTGTCACCTTAAGGCGCTGACAAGTGCTAAATAGCTTTACTGGAACAGATTTTTAGCAAATTGTATTTAGTTTGTAGCAGTAAAAAAAATATATTAATCTTAATCACATTATCTAAGACCAAAAAAAGTCCGAAACACGTTTCCTTAAAATTTTCTTGATAGAATAATATTGCTAAGTTGACTCTAAATTACGCTTGTAACATAAATCTTAATTATTTACATATAAATATGTATGAAATATATAATAAAATAGCAAAACTTTATCAAGAGTGACAAGAAAAGTTACATTTTCGATTCATACGATACATTACCAGTTTTGTGTTATCAAGCTTTCTTTCGGATTTTACCTAAAATGATGGAGATTTCATAGCTGCCTCTCTTTCACTCCTACCTAGTTCGATAGTGACAAAAATGCTGCATCTTAAATTTGCGTATTGACTTAGCCGATGCTAGTATAGCTCAGCTAAAAGCAAAATGAACTATTTAAAGCCCTTAGATTATTGATGGGTCTCCGCTCGCGCTCCGAGCTCGGAGCGCGAGCGGAGACCCATCAATAATCTAAGTTAAAGCCATTGTATTAAGAAAGTAGTATATTTTAAATTTTTCCTAATGTCTGAACAGTTTTTAAGACTTCAGAAAAAGGGGGAGGTAATTCAATTTGACTGTGTTTTTTTTTCTTTTTTGTGTTTGTTACCTCAGAACTTTTGATTGGGTGAACCGATTTTGATATTTTTTTTAATTGGACGCTGGCGCTTTACTTTGGTCCCATTTAAATTTCATTACAATCGATTTCGCCGTTTTTGAGTTACACTCCAATAACTGAAAGGTGTTTTCCTATCTTGATGATATAGTCATTGACAGTGAATGACAATCGATTCCGTAAGTAGGTCACTTAAAAGGGTGATTTTTTTACCTATAAATAGAACCGACTTCAACACTTAAGTGTAAATAACTTATCGATGTGAATGCGCTCAATATATATTGTGATAATAGGTACTTTTGAACTATCATGGTACCGACTTCAACAAGTTATTTGACACTATTGAGTGTTAATGTCGTTTCTAATTTCAGGTTAAAAAATAGAAAAATATTTTACTGTACAATCCACTCGTATACGGAATGCCTTGCCCTTTGCAAATTAGACAAGTAAAATCCCTAGATATATTAAAAATTATGTTAAAAGAACATTACTCGACTAGCGTATTTTGAAACTGAACTGATGCTTCTTTATGATAGGACTTGATATATCATAATATCAGATTAATCATATTATTAGGTATGTCTTGTCTTCTACATACGAGATTATAGATTTATGTATATAACTAGCGACCCGCCCCGGCTTCGCACGGGTGCAATACTGATACTAAATAATCTGTAATATCTTAGATAATATTCAAATAAATTACATGCAGTAAAGGGCCATATTGGCATAGTAGAAAGAGTGGAGAAGTAGGTCATCTCCGGCCCAATCCGCGATATAACTACCTACCATACTTGCCTGTCTCAGAGTTGTTACTTATTTATAATGTATGTATATGCTCAATTTTAATTCAGTATCTAGAAATAGGCAAGGGCAGGGAAGTTGTATTTTTTACTTGTGTCTGGTGTCAGGGTTAGTGAGGTCGGTTTTACGTAAACGATGATGAAACCTTTCACGATGAAAGAAAGAGCGACAGGCGATCCCTAATAATCTCTATGTGGTTGCGGGGCCAGAGACAAGCGTAAAAAAAATAAGTAGATATCTCACTCATCATCAAGTAAAAATGATAGGTATGCTTAGAATAAGTGACTTGTTTACCTTTCCTGTTCAGTTGGTAATCTGAACAGAGACAACTCTGGAATCGATAAATTATATAAACAGGCGAACACACAGCAATAAGCCTCTCCTGCTATTATCAAAAATTTTTCATTTATTTAGCCGTGCCGAAAAGCTGTGACGAGCGATCTTTGTTCGGTGTTAGCCCCGGCTGGCGCACTGAGAAACGGGTCGAGATTGTGTTAAGAGTGTGCGTGCGGGACGCATAGATACTGTGGCGCACACAATCAAGGCGCGCGCGGTGCGTTTGTATGAAGATAACTTACTTCCCCACTCTTTCTACTATGATATTGGTCTATATAAAATCCACAATGTATTTAAGATACTGACTTGAAAAAAGATTAATGCTGTACTACTTAAAATCGCTTCGTAAACAAGCCATTATTTCTCGTAAAAAGTAAAGGAATAAAAATGGTTATTGTGTGGGTTATACCTAAGAGATAGAAGCGCTCGTAGCGAAGTTTACCTACTTAGCTGTTCTCAACCGATCAGCAAAGTTAAGCAACGTCGCGCGCGGTCAGGAGTTGGATGGGTGACCGCTAGTGACATTACTAATGAGCGTTTCCGTGCTTCGGAGGGCACGTTAAGCCCTCGGTCCCGGTTGTCGTCTTAGGATGGCAGTCGTTATAGCATGGTGGTAGGGCATTTTGCGAATGCCCGCCTGGCTAGCTACCACCCTCAAGTAGAAAGTCTGTCGCCAAGCACCTAACGGTGTGTTCCGGCAGCTGTCCTTGAGAGCCAGTATTTCTAGGTTAGCCTGAACAACATCATCACTTACCATCAGGTGAGATAGTGGTCAAAGGTATCAGGCATAAAAAAAAAAAAAAAGACAGATGAACCAAGAAAAAAGTTAGCCGTCACTTTATCTCTGGGTTAGTACTACTCAGCCATTGTGAAATTCATTTACACGGTTTCTTGTGACTTAAACCGGCAATTAGCCTACTCGAGACTTTATTTGAACTTCGTGAAAGAGGCCCTTATACTTTATTTCGGTGAAATTGGCCGTTGGGCAACTTCACGTGTATTTAATCGAGTATTTAGCTTATTTTATTATAATAAAATATCCAGTCATAATAGTAAATTATGATACAAGTGAGCTAAGTATCTCATTATACACGAGGCTGTGTGTTGCAGTCCGAGCCGTAAGCGAGGGCGTAAATCAGCCGAGTGTATAAGGAGCAAGTTGCTCACGAGTTTCATAAGCACTTTTTCAACACCCTTGCGAGGAAAAAAAATATATATTACACAAATGCGATACAAACAACATACGAAAATTATGGAAAATAACGCGAAAGTTTTTTTTTTCGCTCGCGGCAAATGTTTGCTTGTTGATTACATATAAACCTCTTTGATGTTACAAATCTGTATTATCCGGTTAAATAATTGAAAATGCTCTGTTTACTCGCATATAATTTGCAGTTAGGTACTAACTTAACTTTGTAGGGATAATTCTATTACGCACTAGAGTATAATATTATTATGCACGAGGGTGTTATAGTTTGGTTTATGGCCATAAGAACGATGTAATAACTTGCTCACTTTACGAGCAAGGGTGTTGAAAACAACTTTTACTATAATAGGTTATATATTAGTCTAATAAAGTTAATTTCTATGATTGTATTACGAATATAAAGAATCTCATTATTTTTATTTAATAACTAAGTAGAGAATATTGCTAGAGTGAAAAGGGTTTAGTGTCAAAGTCGCTAGCATACTATATTTTCAAAAGTAAATAAAAGAACTGTCTATATACGAAATTTGAACAATGTTTTATTTTAAGTGTCATCATTTCGAAAAATACAGAATTCTGAAGCAGTGATGGTTCAGTGGCATTGGCTATGTACTGCCGTGCCGCAGTACCCTGGTTCGATCCCCACCGCCGGCTTGAACTTCACCGCATGGTGGAAGGGCATTTTGCGAATGCCCGCCTGGCTAGCGACCACCCTCTTAACGAAGTAAAATAAAGAACGAGAGGAAAATTGGAGTTATGAGTAATTGCCATGTTAGCTCATGTGGTCAGAGCATACCCCGGCTATAGGTGTGGATGGACGAGGGTTCGAATTCCACACATGACTAAAATATACAGTGGCATAAGTGGTGGTGGTAAGGATTTAGTAGGTGAAAATGACTCACATAGCATCAGCATATTATAGGTATCCTTTCCTCTTATTGTTTAATAGGATTAAGGGAATGAAATCTAATTGTAAAATTTGTATTTTTTGAATTCAATTCATCTTGACTATCTATATCAGCATTAAGGAATACATAAAATTAAAGAGAAGTAAAATGACAACATGATTTATTTAAGCGATTGTCTACTGCGCTTTGTGAAATTACTAGCTATTTTGTTCAACGGTAATTTCAGTACAGCCACCTTCTTACCGCTCGTACCCTGCCGTACTATCCAAGCTCCAGTCATATTTACCTTCAAGACCAAGGTACGCTCAACTATCTTCACTTCTTTACAAAAAGCTTCAACGTCCATTTTGTAATTATTTATCAATAATATAAAAACTATAGCATAGCACAGACCTTTATCTTTATATGGAACAGGTCTGAATCTCATATTGTTCTTGTAAGTAAAAAATTCATTCAAAATGATTGCATTCAACGTTTCAGAATATGGGCAGGCTACAAATTTTTTAAGTTTGATTTCTTTTGATAACTTGTGGTGACAACTAAGTAATGCGCTAGTGTAAACTGCTAAAACTGTTTGTTCTTTTGACCAGTTCTCTGAGAATAGTTCTTTTATGATCGGTGATAAACCTGACTGGTAATCGTGGCTGTCAATTTCATTATATATGGCTGTGTATTGTTTTTCTGTAAGAATAGATGTTATTGGGTATATATCATCCACTGTGGTAGCATCTCTGTTTATGGGAGGGATGTAGGTTTCTCCCATATCAATTTTATTGTATGCCGACAGGTCGAGCTGGTCCTGCGATACATTTAAGGAGACATCCTTTAACTGTTCCATAACTACTTCCTCGTTCAATTTCAGTTTCTCATTCTGCTCTAACTGTTTCTTGTGCTTTTTAGAACCAAACTTTCTTCCCAAGTCTACGTAGGACGTTTCTTGTTCCGTTGTTTCTACATCAGCTCTCATTATTGGTTTAACTTCAACGTTTTCGACTTCAATAATTTTAATTTTACCAGTTTTACGATTTCTTGTTAATAGCATGGTTTTACCCAGCGGTTCTTCATACTCTTCTCCGTAATATAAAATGCCGTTTATTTCCGTGGCGATAGATTTTCTCTTAGAATTTTTGTTTTCTAACAATGTACAGTCTTGGTGTCCAAAATTTTCGGTAGTGTATCCATTTTGGAAGTTTACAATTAGCGGATAGTACTCGCTTTTAGGAAACACCTCTACGATGTGAAAATCAACCATTTTTCTTAATTTAAATAGTTATTTACATTTTGTTTACATGACCATCGCGTGCTAGGAACGCATATCAATAATTTGAGGTTATGTTGTTATCGTCAAAGAGTATATAAATGCATGCGTTACATTGACATATTAATAAATTTCATAGATCCATGGTTGGCATGTAGTAGTCTGTGGAATACTACTACTCGTAGGGTGCGTACCATTTGGAGTTAAATTTGCTAAAAACGACGATCATACTCCCAAAAAGTTTTTCCACTTGGATCATGGCATTATTTTCGCCATAAACGGTATGGGTAAGTACCATTTGGAGTTAAATTCGCCAAAAACGATATGAACGATCACACTCCCAAAAAGTTGTTCCACTTGGGTCTTGGCATTATTTTCGCCATAAACGCTATGAAGCTACTGGAACAGTTTTGAATTACCGCCATCTAATGTCAAAAGTGACAAATTTTAGTGGCATTCTTAGCGTTCTTATCTTAAATGGAACAGGGCAGAACAGTTACAAACGATCACAGTAGTATTATAATACGTACGTACATAATACGAGCAAGATGTGCCGGAGTGCACATGTGGCCCAAATGCATTCGAATCAAAACAGAAGTAGCACGTTTACTTAGTTTCACTTTGGTAAACCAGGGCTTAACCGGGATCATGGTTGTATTTTATAGAAGTGTTTGCCTTTTATTCTGATACTATTAGTCTAGGCTTCACTACAAGCACAATGCAGGTCTATTTTAGAGAGAGCAGCTAGATCCTAAGGATAATTCTCATATGGGAACATGTCTCCGCACATATGGGTGTGTGAATAATGACATATTTATTTACACTAATAATAATAGTATCATATATAGAATGTTAAGTAGTAGTTATTCTAAGTAAGCTATTCTAGCTAAAAAACTTTCGCGAGATTTGTCCATAATTATTATTTAGTAACTTCAAATAAGTTCGAAACTGGTCGAAGCAATATCCGGTAAATATTACGCGAGTCCTAGCTGGTTATTAAATAATAATTAAGCTATTCTATTTTAGAGACACAAGATCATGTACTAGTCACGGGTTAGTTTTTAAACGGTAGAAGTCTTCATCACTGGCAATGCGGATAGCCGGTTGGCCATCTCCTTTGCGCATGTGTACAAAGCCGCGGGCGATCCCACAGGACTTATATAAATTTGTTTTTGCGAAGTCACGTGCCTGAGTAAACAACCGCCTGTTTTTTGTAGTTAATGTCTCAGAAATAAAAACTCTTGTAGAATCTCCCTTAAACCAAAATATGAGGACTCCAATTCCAATTGACCATTCCTGTCACATTTGAACTTTTTTGGATTCTAGCAGTTCTTCTTATTTAATCACAGAAGTAAATTCAACGTTGATGGGCTTGTTTTCGCTGGGTCTCAAAGACGGCTCTCGCACCACACCGTTAGGTGCTTGTCCTATTAAGACACAACTGGCGCACAATTGACAATATACTAAATATGAGAAACTGACAATAGTAATTAAAGTTAACATCAGAATTAACCTATAGGTAGGCGTACATTTCCTTACCTTTCGATTTAGTTTGGAAGTGAGTAAAACGTGATTTTCGGATTTTCGTTGTTATTCATGTTAGCCAAATGCATTTCAGTACGATCTTGCCCTCATTTCGTCCTACCTACTAGATACTAACCTTTTTTTTCTGTGATAATAGGTACGTAAACAGAAATGAAAATGAAAAAATGAAATGAGATTTATTGCTAAAAATATGGTGTTACAAGTTGTTGTACAAGTCATAATAATGAGTAGTTTCACATATTTAGTCAGAAATCTGACATGCAAAATTAAAATTACCAAATTAATTAGTTGAGCATATAAAATATAATAATACAATTACAATACATTAACTAAACACATTTTTTTTAAATAAAATGTTCGGTAGAATAAAAAATTAAATTACAATTAAAATAAGCATTATGTCATTACATTATATAATTAGATATTTTAACATGTCCTATGTCATAATACAATTACAATACATTAACAAAACACATTTTTTTAAATAAAATGTTCGGTAGCGTAGAAAATTAAATTACAATTAATAAGCATTATGTCATTACATGTTACAATTAATTAGATATTTTAACATGTCCATTGTTTGTTTAGTAGTTCAGATACATTGTAGAAATTTTTGTCATGAAGCCACTGGAAAAGTTTAAATTTAAATTGTCTTAGTGTCAATTTTCGTATGTCTCTGGGTATTTTATTAAATATTCTCATTGACATTATATGACTATTTCTTGAAAATAAGGCAGATTTGTTAACAGGCATAATAATAAGAGTAGGATCTCTTTTTTTTATCCTAGAATTGCTTATTTTTAAAGATGAGAGAAATTAGCTTATCTTTAAAGAAGTTATACAAAACCTCATGCCATAATAATGAGTAGTTTCACATATTTAGTCAGAAATCTGACATGCAAAATTAAAATTACCAAATTAATTAGTTGAGCATATAAAATATAGTAATAAAATTATAATACATTAACCAAACACATTTTTTAAATAAAATGTTCGGTAGAATAGAAAATTAAATTACAATTAAAATAAGGATTATGTCATTACATTATATAATTAGATATTTTAACATGTCCATTGTTTGTTTAGTAGTTCAGATACATTGTAGAAATTTTTGTCATGAATCCACTGGAAAAGTTTAAATTTAAATTGTCTTAGTGTCAATTGTCGTATGTCTCTGGGTATTTTATTAAATATTCTCATTGACATTATATGACTATTTCTTGAAAATAAGGCAGATTTGTTAACAGGCATAATAATAAGAGTAGGATCTCTTTTTTTATCCTAGAATTGAGCTTATCTTTAAAGAAGTTATACAAAACCTCATGCTCTTTTACAAAAGTACACACTTGGAAGATATACATGCCCGGTTGTGATATTAAATTCAGTCTCTTGAATAGAGGTTTACATGAGCTCAGTGGCCGGACATTACATACAGCTCGGATACACTTTTTTTGAGCAATAAAAACGTTATTAATATATGTGCAATTACCCCACAAAATGAGACCATATCTCAATACTGATGCAACAAACCCGTGATAGGCAGTGAGGGCAGTTTTTTGATTTGATAATCTCCTAAGCCTTCTAAGAGCAAAAACAAAACGGTTAATTTTATTACATACGTAATCTATATGTGCCTTCCAGTTACACTGTGCGTCTAGCATTAACCCTAAAAATTTTATGATGTCAACTTGTTCAATTTTCTCATTTCGGCATGTCAGATTAAGAGATAAATTATTTTTATTATTATAATTACAAAATTGTATGAATTTAGACTTAGAAAAAATTGCATTTAAATTATTACGTTCCAGCCAATTAATTGTAGAGTTGATTTCCAGATTAATTGTATTTTCATAGTCAGTATTATTATCGTTTTTATCGTTCGCTATAACAATCGAAATATCATCGGCAAATAGGACACATTTATGCTCTGTGACGTTAGGCAAATCAGTTATATAGAGCAGATAAAGTAATGGCCCAAGGATACTCCCTTGGGGTACTCCGTACTTGTTGCATAGTGAACTTGATTGGTAAGTGGTATAAATAAGATTGTCATCAATATTTTATAGCTCTACATATTGTGT
Source organism: Plagodis pulveraria (assembly GCA_963890685.1). Lineage (NCBI taxonomy): Eukaryota > Metazoa > Arthropoda > Insecta > Lepidoptera > Geometridae > Plagodis > Plagodis pulveraria. Next base: position 3,448,533 of record OY982979.1, on the reverse strand, counting down.
TCGTCCCCCAAGATAGCTCGAGAGCCATCGTGAAGCTGGACCTCGTATCCCGTACCGTTCGCATTTTTTGATAAGTATATCGTGATCTACAAAATCAAACGCCCTGCTCATATCAAAAAACACTACGCAGACGGGAATACGTTTATCAATATTTTCAGTAATAACTCGCATTAGATTAAATGTAGCTAGTGTTGTAGATTTTTTCTTCTGAAAGCCATTTTGTTCCTCTTTTATAATCCTACATTTATTAATAAATTCACTTATACGATAATGCATAGCCTTCTCAAAAAGCTTCGCAAATATAGGGATAAGAGTTATTGGCCGATAATTATTGATGGCAGTTTTAATGTCTTTTTTATGTAAAGGTTTGACAACAGAGAGTTTAATCTCTCTGGAAAAGCACCTTCTTCCAGAGAGAAATTTATGAGATACCTAAGTATAAACATTAATCCAGTGGTACATTCCTTTAAAATATGTGTAGATATTCCATCAAAACCCACTGATTTTGTATTATTTAGTGATAGCATAATTTTGACTACTTCATCTTCACTTAATGGCCGTAGAAAGAGACTAGAGCAAGTATTTTCTATAGACTTAAGGTCACAAATATTGTTTCCATATGTTGGAGAACTTTTATTATTTAATCCTATGAAAAATTTATTAAACGCTTCCGCTATATCTGATGTGGTGGTCAATTTACGACCTTCATAGACAATGGATTCAATACTATCACAAGACTGTGTTTGTTCTACTTTATCTTGTATAATATGCCACGTGGCCCTACATTTGTTTTTTGCTACAGATAAGTATTTTTGATTTCTGTTTTTTTTTGATAAAGTAATGCATTTTCGTAATATACAACTATATTTTTTAAATTTTGTTTTGGCACTGGGTGTTTTGTATTTATAATAATAAAATCTTAGTTCTCTATTTCGTATAGCAGATTGTTTGATACCTTTCGATATCCAATTGGCAGGTGACTTATCGGGGCAAATTTTAACCTTTTCTATTGGGAAACATAAATTATATAATAAGCAAAAAAAAATCATGAAAATTGTCAAACGCCCTATTGATTTCAGGTTGCTCTAGAACATCAGTCCACGTCAAAGATAATATGTGAGCTTTAAACTTTTCTATGTTATCTCTACTATAGTTTCTTTTCTCTACGTACCAGTGTTTTAATTTATTAGGTGTTTTATCAACCGGGAAACACAGCGACTGACCTGTGTTATGGTCTGAAAGACAAAGCTGATGGGTTTCCCCTATAGCATCCGGTATATTGCTTATTATATGGTCAATACAGCTCATCTGACGTGTTGGTCCCTGAATATGTAATTTTAGATTATAATTTAATAAGAGATCTTTCAAACGAGATGTTGGTGCACTATTTTTGAGAATGTTAATATTTAGGTCACCCGCTACTATTTTTTTTTTGAGTGTTTAAGAAATAAATTATGTAACAATATTTCTAATTTGTTGAAAAATCTATTAATATCACTGGTCGGGGTACGGTACACACATACAATAATTAAATTGAGAGCAGGTATTTCTATGCCACAGCATTCAAAAATTCGTTCAACCGACATATTTTTGCATACGGCAAGAACTTTAAATTCTGTACATTTGCGTACCATTATGCAAACACCTCCGCGTTTTTCATTTTTTCTAGAGAAGAAAGAAGAACAATTTCAAAATCCTTTAAACGGATGTTGGTTTCGCTGCCCGATTTAACAAAAGTTTCTGATATACAAATAATATCAATTTCGTAACGCTTTTGAGTGAATTCATCAATACATAATTCTAGGAAATCTAATTTGTTCAGAAGGCCTGCAATATTTTGGTGAAATAAAATCATTTTATCTTAAAAACTGCTCGGAACCACGGTGATCGCTTAATATCGGAAAATAATATGGAATGGTTCCTTTTTTAACCACAACATTTCTTGACTCTATTGGGGCTTCTTGTAAAGTGTATTTCATAGAGTTTTTATTGCTCATCTTACGAAAGTAATAAGGAATAGTTCCTTTTTTCGGTAGAGCATTAGTTATAATTCTGGCTTTCAAATTCTTAATATTTAAAAAATTATCTTTATAATACCTATAGTCCACTACATATGAGATTCTATTACTAAGTTCAATCAGATATTGGAGATGGCTTAAGCGGGATGAATTATTTATTTCCACAGAAAGGAAATCGCAGTTTGACCACTTATCGCATATTGAGCTAATACACTCATTCAATTTAAAAGTATTAATATATTTGTTGTGGTTTACGCTTAATACAATTACGTGACATAATTTATGTAGAATTTTAATTTTAGTTTCAATTTCATTCAGTACTTTGATGGGATTTCTGTCGTTTTCTCCCACACACAGAACAATCTGATCCTTCTCCATTAGTTCCATGGAGTTGCAGGCGCGCAGGACCTCTTCGCTTGCAGCAGATGGCTTGATAATTGAGTGAATATTAAACTTTTCAAAATTTCCATTCGATGTTTTCCTTGAGTTAATAAGTTGAGATGCAAGTCCTCTGCATTGTTGAGTACTAAAAATAAGTAGACGAGGCGTCTTGGATACCTCCATTACATCAATGGTATTTTCTCCTAGCTTGTCTTGTTTTAATTTTTCTGATCCATCATTGTTGCACCGTACTGAAGGATGAGCATTTAATTGACAGGTTTCTTGTCGTAAGGATAAATTAATCACATTATCTCCTGGTGGTTTCTTAATGTTATGGTTAGTTTTTGTTAACGTTTCATCTCCTAATTCCAAGTCAAAGCTACTTGAATTTATAGTTTTCGTAGAATTCAATTTCCTCTTCATTTTTTTACTACTTCCAATGGTGTTAGAACATAATTTCTTTAATTGATTTATTATATTTTGTTTCTCTTCTAATTGTCTATGTAATACAATATTGCTGAGACATAAATTTTCAATTTCCTGGTTGGCGCTAGCCAGTCTATTTTCCAGACATTCTATTTTTCCCTGTAGTTCATGGGTTTCTGAAAATTCCGTTGATAAATCCGGCAAACTACGAGGTCTTGTGTCTGACAACAGTGATGTGTATGATCTATCTATGGACTCATCAGACACTCCCCTGAAGAATCTTTTAGTAGTAATATTGTCATTTTCTGATGATTCCATATTTTATTTTAACTATCAATTGTATAATAATGTCGATAATTATGCAAGGACTAAAAACTAACTACAAAAAGTGAAGGGTAGTGTGCTGGGATTCGAACTCGGTATGCACGGTGTCTCGGAGTTTGCAATCCGGTGTCCTAACGTCTACGCTATTTGTATTTAGTGCAGTGAGTCGAAATTTGTCAATGGTCTCGTAGTCACTTACTGAGTAAAGTTATGAATCATCATACTGTTTGACCTTGCACCACAACTTGCACTCGCGTCAGTTACGTTAAAAACAAACGGAAATTTTTGGGCACTCTTTTGTTGATTGCACTCTTTCTCGTAGCAGATTTTAGAAAACAAAATCGCTCTCTTGTATCAATTAGGTTAAGGCACACACTGATATAACTTTTAAAATAAAATAAACACTTTTTACAACTTTTTTGAATTAAAACCACAGAGAAACTTGTAACACGTCCGCACTATAGTGGCGCAGCGCGCGTTTACAGACTACGAAGTACGAACGAACAAATACGAATATGGCGCGTTGAAGCTAGAATACGTCCCACTGTTGAGTATGCCTAGGGTTGCCATTACCCAAACTACTGATGCCGGACAAAATCTTTAAAAACCCCGGACATTTGAGTAAAATTTAGTTTTGTTCTCAAACCCCCATGAAAACATTGTTCATATTTTTGTTTCATTTATACAGCTTCCTTGCAAAAAGACTACAGTGTTACAAACAAATTGCTCTTCTCTTTCTGAGGTAATCTGGTGATAAAAATAATGAGGAGGTTTGTTATTTAGCATCAAATTAAATATAAACTATAAAGTTTGGTTTACATAAGTAAACAAATAACGAGTAATAATTAGAAACTACAATCTACATTGAATAAAAAAATAAGTCATCTTGTTAGGTTACGTATACGTGTGGACGATATCATCCATTTATGAATGAAATTATATTGTCCTCGTTATCTCTGATACCAAAGGATTAAATATCCAAGACCTTTAAACTATTGTGATAAATGTAAATAAAATATAAGTACCTAAAAGTTTAAAATTTGACGAGCTCAAGATCTTTTTACTTATTTCGGTATTTTTCAGATGTTCCAATTTTTGCCAAAGTAGTCTTTCTTTTCCACCTGGAATTTGTAAAAGTTAAAGCAACTCAAGGCCTTAAAATTATACTTGATTTTGATCAGAGAAGAAACCGTTTGTATATTTAATGTGTTTTTCTCCTTTGTCCAAAGCCGCGAGACTAACGAACAAAGACACAATGTAACTTGGGTTGTCAACTAATATCAAGCAAGATTATCATGTTACCGGCAGATTTCACTAGATTTTTAGAGTATGCTAATGAGGAAAAAAGGGTTAAAGATCCTAGAAATGTTCTAGATATAGCATCAAATGCGCCAAAACGGTAATACTATGTTGAATGATCGGCGGCAGTTCTTTATGGTTCTTTCTTTATGGCGTCACGTTGAAAAGCCCCTACCGGACGCCACCCGCCCCTACAGGGCGTCCCCTAGGACAAATCTGGGGAATCCCGGACGGATGGCGGCCCTAAATATGCCTGTCTACGCTGATGTACTTGTAGCTTTATACTTCAAGTGTGGAGTGTGCTTAACGCTTGGGTGCCGTTCCGAACCTTGGTTAGAGTGCACTTGGAGTGCCACTTTTCACTCTAACTTCGTTCACAACCTTCGGGTAGAGTGTTCACTTGTTCAGTAGTTGTAACTTTTTAACTATCAGAATCAGTCGTCAAGATGTAGTATTTTTAACTAACATGAACTCGACATTTCTTGATGAGAGAATTATAGGCACTCTTTTGTATTTTGCAGGTAGCGGTAGTTATTGCATTTTAAATATCATAAAACGTCTATATATTTTGCTAGTTCCCCACCTAAAATCGATATTTGAGGTTATAAACAACCGGGTCGTCCCTAACCTTTGAGTAAGTGTAACCGATCTAAAAATATCGGTTAACTTAATAATTAAAAATTTCACTAAATACTAATTTAAATCAGCGCGACATCTGTAGGCAAACGCACAAACGAGTATCTAAATTCCATCTGAATTTAGAAAGCACCTAGGTTAAGCTTAACTACCGCGCGCTGAGGTAGTTCAGCGACTCACCAATAGAGGTCGCAAATAACAATGTTAAGTCTTCTTCTCTCCATGCAATTCAAATATATAAATCATGACAATTAAAACAAATGTCAAAGCAGTCTGTCAGAAATAATACCATGAGGTGGTTTTTGAGTTCCGCTTGAGGAACGTTTGGATTTTAAATACTTTCAAAATCAAGTGCAGTCATTGGTTTTGCGACGCCAACGGTTTTGGAGGCTTTTTTCGTTACCATATATGGTAATGAAATTCGCCCCCGACATCCGGCCAACTTGATGTTTTCCTCAACGAGGAATCACGATCACTTTGACCCCAGCCATCGTCTGTGCAACTACTACTAAAGACTGAGTTAACTAAAATTCTAATCTCCACACGACAAGCCCCACGTTGGGCGCCAATGTCACCTGCCTACCTAAGGTTGGTAGAAGTTGGCCCTGTGCTGGCCCGGGGCCTGAGAATAAGCCGGCTGCAGCTCTGCATGTCGTAAGAGGCGACTAAAAGGCACGGGTTATACCCAGGGGGTCAGAAATCCGCCCATTATCGTCTTCAACGAACTTGTTTTTTTTTTTCTAACATTAAATTTTAGTTTTTTTTACAACTTTGCAATTTTAATTAATTTTTCTTAAATAATATCTAATATTCTGTTTCATAACTTCTCTTCAGCTTATAAATAGCACACACCTCAATTGTAATTCTACCCACGTGTTTTTTTCATCTGGAAAAAATTGTACCCTCTAAAATATTTTTTTATTTGACCTTGTATGACACTGTTGTCATTGGGTATATAGGTCAAGTATACTTTCACTACTTCAAACATGAGTCTACAACTTAACTTTTTATCTCTGCAAAAAGCTGGATTTGCATATGAAGTGGCACTACCTAATAACTTATTATTTTCTATAAACTTGCAACGGAGAATACCATTCTCCAAACTTCAACTGAACTCTAAATTTTTCAAATGTCGTTTTAAATCTGATCTTTTACTGCTTTTCTGTGAACTTATTGTTATGCATAGATTATACTTATGACATATCAAGGTTCTTTTAGTTAATACTTATCTCAGTATTAACTTCTTTTATTTTTAACGACTGACTATATGAAAAATGTTCAACTGAATATCTAAAATTCAACTAAATTGAATTAAATATATTATAGAAATCTACATTAATACTATGACTTACTATCACAGTAATATAAATAATAGGTTTTCTGAAAAACTTGTCTCTAAAAACTTAAAGTGTCACATTTAAACTTAATTGATTTTTCTTGTATATGACTTAACTGAATTTTTTTTTTATCCTTAGTTTTTGCCTGCATAATATACTGCTCTTGGCATATCTAAGATTTTAAATTAAGTAATTACATATACTAGTAATTATTTCACTTTCTTAACAATTGCAAATCTTTGTACTGAATAACTTGTTGTCGACTTAAAATTTATAGAAATTCTCAAATTAAACCAAATTCATATTATGAATTAATTTATTAAAGCTTTAAATATACAATCTTACATCTAAAACGCATATTCTATGTATCTTAACTAAACTTAAACTAAAATATATTGGTAAATAAAACCAAACTCATAGAGTACAACTTTTTAATAATCTCTTAAAATAATCTTATCTATATAGGAAAAATAAATCCTTATATACAACTAATCTTATAGGTAACAGTATCTTATATACTTCTTGTATTCTAATAACTTGCGATCCTTGCTTATATTGATCATTATTTATATCTTATATACAATGATGGCATAAGATATATTATAACTTAACTACAATACATATAACGTACTACAAACTATACTTATATACTGAATTAATTTAACTTCCTTAAATACTCTTTGTCACTCTCCACTTTCAATGGAATAGTGTTATAAATAGCTAAAATCATCCTTTTACGTGCCAGATGGTAATTCTTCAAATAGAGTGCGGTTGTACAAACACTTTAAAAACAAGCCTATTGTACTGAGCGGTGGATAACTCACTAAATTAAGCCATTATCTAGAGCGGGTTACAGACTCTCAAAAAAAGCCTTAATGTAAAAAATTTCCTTTTGTTTAACTTCTCTGTCTTAAAATTTAATTTAACTTAGGCAATTATGGAACTTATATTTAAAAAAATAATCCATGAATGTCTACTATAAGTACTTAACTTGACTATGTTCTAGTGTGCTATTCATACCTATAATGTAGCTAGCTGTTCATAGAAGTTAATTTCTGCAGCCTACAAATTCCATTCCTCTCAATATATTGCTGTCAATTAATCGTTTCTTGGGATATCTAATCCAAACGATGGAGGGGAATTCTAGGAAATACTTGGGTGTGTATCTGCACATAGACATAGTTAATAACTTAAGATCATATACTGGAGTTTCTGTAGCTTATATAAGATACTCAAAGTTAGGTCTTAGGTCAAGTATTTTTTTTCTTAGAACTGCTCAAGGCTAGTGAATTTTTTTTTTCTAGTAAAAAAAATTCTTTCTTGGGTGGGGAGATATGTAACCGATCTAAAAATATCGGTTAACTTAATAATTAAACATTTCACTAAATACTAATTTAAATCAGCGCGACATCTGTAGGCAAACGCACAAACGAGTATCTAAATTCCATCTGAATTTAGAAAGCACCTAGGTTAAGCTTAACTACCGCGCGCTGAGGTAGTTCAGCGACTCACCAATAGAGGTCGCAAATAACAATGTTAAGTCTTCTTCTCTCCATGCAATTCAAATATATAAATCATGACAATTAAAACAAATGTCAAAGCAGTCTGTCAGAAATAATACCATGAGGTGGTTTTTGAGTGCTGCTTGAGGAACGTTTGGATTTTAAATACTTTCAAAATCAAGTGCAGTCATTGGTTTTGCGACGCCAACGGTTTTGGAGGCTTTTTTCGTTACCATATATGGTAATGAAATTCGCCCCCGACATCCGGCCAACTTGATGTTTTCCTCAACGAGGAATCACGATCACTTTGACCCCAGCCATCGTCTGTGCAACTACTACTAAAGACTCAGTTAAATTAAAATTCTAATCTACTAACAAGCCCCAAAATCTGGGTAAGTTTGTGTTTTAAAGTGAAAGTGTACTTGACCATCACCATTAAAAACTAACCTTACTTCTATGGTATGTAATCTTATTGTAATTGCTGTACTTTATTGTGTGTCTTACCTGCTAACTCTCTTGTTGAATTTATGTGTTTTTCTGTTGCTTCTCAACATTCAACTGTTCTCTATTTTACGCCCTTCTGGCAAACTTTAAAGGGTGTTGCTGGTAGCTCGCAATTTACGAGGTACCTAGGCTAGTCCCTTTTTTGCTCGGTAGTGAACGGACCTCGTGGATTGTGAGCATCATTACCGGCAACATACCTACTTGCGCCCTTCTGGCATTCTGAGCGGCTGGTGGTTCACCTTCGCCTGGGGCCTAGCTAGTCCCTTTTGCTCGGTAGCGGAAGCCTTAGCGGAGGCGAATTCTTCACCAGCAGCATCTACCTCTTTGGCCCTTATGGCATATCTCTTGTTTGCTGGCGGGCCACATCCCTAAAGGCCCTCTGCGAGTCCCTAATATGCTCAGTAGCAGAGGGACAGTGGACCCACCAGCTCAACACTGTACTAGGACCCATCATAACCGGAGCACATGTGCCTTCCAGGGTTCAAGTACGAGGGAAGTTCCAGTACACGGCTGTTGTACACGACTTCGAGTACGAGGCTGACCTACTAGCAGCACACAACTACTGAACTCCGGCCGTCCTCTGACCTCCAGCACCGACCGCGGCCAAACGTCTCTACAGCACCTAGCTGGGACAATTCTACCGGCGCGGCGGTGTGGAGCCTGGCCCTGCACGGCAGACCTGCTGCTGAGCATCGACTCAATTACTAGCGGACCGGAGATAAGTCCTTAACAAGGAAGCTTGCCAAAAATTGCCATACCTGTCTGAAATCCACGACCCTTTCTATTCATTATACTTATATTCTAATCTCTCATCAAAGTTTCTTTTTCTATGCTCCCTACTACCAACCTTAGGTAGGCAGGTGACATAAGTTAAAATAACCAAACAACTACACTTGGACACAACAAGTCTTGGAACGGCCCCTGCTATGGGTGTCATCCATCTATGGTGCCATCCCGTTATCTGCGGCCTATTTCTACTGGGGTGCGTTCCCGCACGCCTTCGACCAAGACAAATTTTGGTCTAAGCGCGGATATACGCCGTTCCAGCACTCCAATCGAGCTTAATTTGATCCTGGCAAGATTTGATCATACCCGTTCCGGGCGACCTGTCAGAGCTAATTTTGCTCTACTTGGCCAAAATTTTTCTACCTTTTGAATCGGCCAAATCTTGGCTAGCTGTCAAATGTGACAGATTTTACAATAAATAATAAATTTTGTACAAGCTAAGCCAAGGATTAGTGATTTCTATGCTGTCTTTGCTTAATTACGTAATGGGGCTCATTCTCAAACATACAGAAAATATTTGATCACTTAAGAACATCGCTGTCAATTTCATATTGTGACAATAGCGCCAAAAGGTCGTTCCAGGTACCTTGGAACAAATCTAGCTCGACCAATATTTGGCCCGGCCTTACTGGAACGCACCCCTGATCTATGCCTCGTAGAGAGAGAATACTACTTTTACTAATCTGTGATCTTGTTCTTGTTTGTTTGCAATTTGTTTGGCTGGCGTTTTAAAAATCATAAAATTATGGTTTATCTTTAATAAATAAGTGTAATATGCAAATAAAAGTAGGTAAAATATTCAACATACCAAAAACGCTTTTGAAGATATAGTAACAAACTAGAAATACATAATAATAGGGTCCCGTTATCTGGTACGGAACCCGAAAAATGGATACCCTAGCGGTTTGTAGAGTTTGCCTGACTGAGAACATAAAAATGCGTAATATCGCGGACACTACACTACAAGAAATTTATGAAAAACTCGCCGACACCAAGGTACTTTTGAAGTGTTATTCCTGCCGTCTATCCAACAGTGTTTACGTATAAGTACATTTTACTTCATTTCGCCATAACTAAACTTGTACAGCAATAATTTGGATACTATTTGTCTTATTTTGATATTTTTAATTTTGCAACAAGGCATTCTCTGAGGATTACACATAAATTTGTAATTTTGTATCACTGTCTATCTGTTAAGCATGCTGTATAATTCTGCATATTATGAAAATACCCATGTAATTTTAAGAAAGCGAAATGTAATAGAAGGTGCATACTGCTGGGGTGCATTCAGACCTCAGTTAGTTCACTCTCGGACAATATGCATATATTAAAATTTTGCAGGTACGGTCCTAGTAAGCACTTTCAAATTATATTGTATATATATTTTTAACCCCGGCTAAAAAACATCAAACACCATTAAAAAGATATTTCAGTATGAATGATGATAGAATATTGTTATAAAACAACTGTTGGTCAGTACATATGGAATGTTCAAAAAAACAAAATCTTCACTCTGAGGCTATGAACATAGCCCTGTATTTCTCAACTATGACTAGAATTTGTTTAAACACTAGTATTAGTTAATTTTATGGCTTTGGTTTAAGATAATAAAACATTTATTTTAGGGGGGTGGTGGGTGGGGGCGGGTGTGGGGGATGGTTAAAGCCGGGGGGCACAGGAGGCGGTGAAAGGGAAGTTGCAACCCCCACCGGTTCAGATTTAGTAGGTAGATAATGTACATCTAATTGCTAAAACCTACGTTTTTAGTGCAGTGGATTGGGTTAGGTTGAAAGTGAGTCACAGATCCAACACAGAGCACACCAATACCACCTGGTCTTGTGGTCCGTACCCCTAGAGTGTATATAAAAAATGCGGAGCCAGAAGCTCGCTATGGAGATCCTAAGTGGAGCAAGCCGGCTGGGTGAAGTGACACTCAGGGGCAATATAGCGAGAGTTCTGTCGAGAGCCCATAAAAGAGTCTAATTTAATCATGAAAAAAAATCTCACTTTTATGGTAAGAGAGATTAGAATTTAAAAAAATTATATCCTAGAAAGGGGGGAGGGTGGGGGTCGCAACTTCCCCTTCACAGAGGGTCTACTTTACCCCGCACTGCCCTTGAAATTTTATTTAGCTCTGAAGCATCCCCATGTTTGGCCATAAAAATAGGGGTTGATATGTCCAAAGAATTGCATATGTTAAATGTCAGTCATAAAATTTTATAAATTTAAATATATAAATAAATTAAATGTATTCATTGAGCCTGAGGGATGCCAGGCTAGAATGTCACCCCCATCTGTTTCTGTTGGGTGCTGGGCTAGAATGTCCAGCCCATCTTTTCCTTTGAGTGAGGTAAGAAGCAAAAGGGTAAAATAGTTAAAGGTTGGCAGCAGCACATTCTGAAAGATAGACTGATAGAAGCGCTCGTAGCGAAGTTTACTTAGCTGTTCTCAACCGATCAGCAAAGTTAAGCAACGTCACCCGCGGTCATGAGTTGGATGGGTGACCGCTAGTGACATTACTACTGAGCGCTTCCGTGCTTCGGAGGGCACGTTAAGCCGTCGGTCCCGGTTGTCGTCTTAGGATGGCAGTCGTTATAGCATGGTGGTAGGGCATTTTGCGAATGCCCGCCTGGCTAGCTACCACCCTCAAGTAGAAAATCTGTCGCCAAGCACCTAACGGTGTTTTCTGGCAGCTGTCCTTGAGAGCCAGTACTTCTAGGTTAGCCTGAACAACATCTTCGACCACATCATCACTTACCATCAGGTGAGATAGTGGTCAAAGGCTAACCTATAAGGCATTAAAATAAAATTTAAAAAAAATTAAAAATCAAGACTTGTTTTTATCACTGATCCCCTAGACGCCTGCTAAGCATGGGGATTATGGCAAGTAACCTTGTGAAAATAATCATTTAAAAGATAAAAGTTAATACACACATACACAATAATACTGAACTTAAGCCAAAACAAAAACTGCCTCTTGGTAAAAAAATAATCTTTTTTTTTTATGTTATTGTGAAGGAACAAGCGCGAGGCCCACCTGATTTTAAGCGTCATAATCAATCATATGGACATTTGTGATGACTCTGCGTTATTAATTTATTTTTTATCTTGCCTCCTGAACTACTAGACCCATCATTAGCAGGTATGCCTAACATTTCAGCCCATTTCTCTGAACTAGGTATTTCAATGATATCCTGGCTAGAATTATTATCTCCGATGTCCACATTTCTGTCATTCCTAACCAGGTAGGAGGCTTCATCAATAATGTCTCTTTCTTCTCCCTCATTGCCTTTTCCTTGTTGCTTCGTTTTATCCCCAATCTCTACATTAGTTTTTTTCTTAATTAACTGGTCTATATGTCGATTAACAACACTCCCATCACCTGTAACTATTCCGTAACTAGATGGCCCTTGCTTGTTTACTATTGTACCAGGTAACCACCGTGGACTGTTACTGTAGTTCCTGTACATTACCTTCTGACCAACATTAGTTTCACGATTATTTTTTTGAGCATTATTGTATATTTGTTGGTCTACTTTGTGATTGGTACGGTTGTCAGGGTGTAATGTATCCAGTAAAGTACGTAAACGCCTGTTCATTAAAAGTTCAGCTGGACTTTTATTAGTGGTTGAACAAGGTGTTGTACGTAGCCCCAATAACATGTTGGGAATCTTCACATCCCAGGAAACATCCTGCATTTTTCGCAGCTTGTCTTTAACTGTTTGAACCATTCTTTCTGCTAGACCGTTTGTTGCTGGGTGATATGGTGCAGTGGTAACATGTTTAATTTTATTCGCATCTAAGAATTGCTTCATTTCTGCAGAAACAAAAGATGTTCCATTGTCGGATACCAATATTTCACACAAACCATGTATCGCAAATATATTTCTTAGGTGCCGAATAACTGTTAATGATGACATATTGTGTACCATTATTACCTCTGGCCATCTCGAGTATGCATCAACAACAATTAGAAAAGTTTTTCCTTGGAAAGGGCCTGCAAAGTCAACATTTATACGAGACCATGGCTTTGTTGGTGTGATCCATTCATGTTTTGATTTTGGAGGCATGTGCTGGTTTTCAAGGCACTTATTGCAATTGCCTACCAAAATCTCAATGTCGTCATTTAACTGTGGCCACCACACATAACTCCTTGCCAGTGCCTTAGTTTGGACAATGCCACTATGTGTTTTATGTAAAGCACGAAGAACTATACCTCTTAATGATGGTGGTACCACCACGCGACAACCCAGTAAAAGACAGTCCTCATGCATAGAAAGTTCAGAACGATGCAGCCAGTATGGACGTAGCTCTTCATCTGAAACTTTTGCAGGCCAACCGCTCAGCACATAATGCCTGGCACGAGATAGTATTCTGTCTCTTTTCGTTGCTAATGCGATTTGGTCTGCATCAACAGGAAAATCTGTTGGAGTTTCTGCCATCAATAGCACATCACACAGCTGCTGTTCTGGTTGTTCGGGAACTGGTTGTGGCCATCGACTCAAACCATCCGCATGACCAATCTGTTGACCTGGTTTGTACACAATTTCGTAATTGTGTGAAGTCAAAATAATCGATATCCGTGTTAAACGAGGTGACAAAACTGTAGGCATGGGCCGCTTAGGATCAAATATCCCCAACAAAGGTTTGTGGTCTGTCACAATCGTAAATTTCCTTCCCATTAAATAGTTGTGGAACTTGAGTATGCCGAAAGAAATGGCAGTTGCCTCTTTGTCAAGTTGGGAATATCTGCGTTCATGACTGTGCAGAGTTCTAGAACTCATGGCCACTGGACGCTCTTGTCCGTCCTCCATGACATGGGCCAATACAGCTCCGACGCCATACTCTGAACTGTCACAGGTGAGTACCAAAGGCTTATTCAAATCGTAATGAACGAGTGTCAGGTCAGATGACAGTAACCGTTTAGCGGTATCAAAACTTCTTTGCTCTTTGTCTGTCCAATGCCATGGTTGTGACTTGTCGAGCAATCTATGCAATGGCTCAAGAATAGTTGCTTTGTTAGGTACGAATCGCTCATAAAAATTATATAGCCCTAGAAAAGCTTGCAACTCTTGAACATTTTTCGGTTCCGGTGTATTCAAAATCGATTCTACTTTGCTGGGTGCAGGATGAATACCATCAGAATCGATAATAAACCCCAAAAATTCAACAGATTCTTTGGCAAACTTGCATTTGGTTTTGTTTAGACGTAAACCAGATTTTTCGATGCGCTCTAACACCGTGTCGAGTCGCTGCGTCATCTCTGCCATCGACCGGCCACTGACAATGACGTCATCAATCAGTACCGCAACGCCCGGCAGTCCAGCAAGCAACGATGTCATCAAACGCTGAAAAATTCCGGGGCAAGCCTTCACACCAAATGCTAATCTGTGCAGGGAGAATAAACCTTTACATGTATTCAAGGTTAAAAGCTTCGCTGTGGCGTCTGTGACCACAACTTGAGTGTAAGCTCTTTCAAGGTCAAGGGTCGTGTAAAATTTACCACCAGCAATAGTAGCGAAGACCTCACTAGCAGTAGGCATGGGATAGGTATCCGACTCAGTAGCCTGATTCACCGTACTGCGGTAGTCTCCACACAGTCGTATCTCTCCGTTCCGTTTAGGTATCGGAACGACTGGAGTCGCCCACTCAGAATAAGGAACGGAACGAAGTACTCCTTCGTTGACCAGACGGTCTATCTCCTTTTCTACCTTGTCTTTAATAGCAAAAGGCACGGGACGAGCCTTCAAAAATTTAGGGGTCGCATCCGATTTTAAGTGTATAGTAACGGGAGCCCCCCTGTACGTACCAAGTCCGTCTTTGAAAACTTCACTGTGCCTATCTACCGTTTCATTAGTCAAGGTCATGTCAAGCTCTGATATTACATTAACATTTAAATAAATGCCTAATGCGTCGAACCAATTACGTCCTAACAAATTAGGTCCAGAACCCTTAGCTACAATCAGGTTTAACTCACAGTTTATGTCTTTATAATGTACGCGCACTTTAACCTGTCCCAACACTAAAACCGGTGAGCTATTCCACGTACACAGCCTGTTAGGGAGTGCGCGCAGTGCGCTTCGGGAGCGCATCCGCACCCACGTCTGCTGGTTGACGAGAGAGAACGCAGCGCCAGAATCCACCTCCATCATCACCGGCACTCCCTCCACCGTCAACTTCGCCGTGTACGGCGGAACGCGGGAA
This sequence comes from Plagodis pulveraria, assembly GCA_963890685.1. NCBI lineage: Eukaryota > Metazoa > Arthropoda > Insecta > Lepidoptera > Geometridae > Plagodis > Plagodis pulveraria. The sequence goes on along the minus strand of OY982979.1, from coordinate 3,433,116 downwards.
CTCAGGCTCTTTACGTTATAGACACCATTCAGTTGAACTTCAGGCTTGTCGTCGGCAAAATTGATTTTACGGCTTCGTTTTTTCGCCGTGCATATCTTTTCGATATGGCCTTTTTTCTTGCAGAAGTGACATACAGCATTTAAAAAGCGACATTCACCTCCATGACGATCTCCGCATCGATAACATAGTCGTACGTTAAGTTTGGATTGCACAGCGTTTACGTCCATAGGTTCATAGGCCGACGATGACGTCATCGCGGTAGTCCCTGTCGCTGCCGGGATGTCGTAGCGGACCGCAGCGCTAACATGAGCGGCGGCGGCGCCCTGCATCATGAGAGCGTCCCGCCCTGCACTTTCATACGATAACATTGCATCCACAACATCAGTATATAGTAAATTATCCTTCTTTAACAATTCGTATTGTAGTTTACAATCACTCATGCCGCACACGAGTCTATCGCGAAGCATTCGCTCCATATCCATGAAATTACATCCTGAACATATTTTCCGAAGTTGCGCAATGTACTCGGAAGCAGATTCACCCGGTATTTGATCACGCTTGTAAAATTTGTACGACACAGATATTTCATTAGGCTTAGGGCTATAATGTTTGGTTAGGATTGTTACGATTTCACTAAAGGTCACATCACAAGATTTCCTGGGTGTAATTAACGCGAGAAGCGTCTCAAACACGTGTGCGCCACAAATTGTAAAGAAATTAGCCCTTTGTGCTGAATCCGCGTCGATTCCATTTGCCTCAAAACAATATTTGAGTCTGTCTATGTAATTGTCCCAATTATCACACTTCACATTAAATTCATTGAATTTCACTGATTTACGCTCCATTGTTCATATTTTACCTACGTCGCCACTGTTATAACTTCAATAAAACACCGAAATATGTATTAACGTGTATTTGGCTAAGTAGCCATAATAGTAGTGAAGCTTATCTTATGTCTACATTGCATAGTGTCAACAAAGGTAGTGAGGGTATTATAATATTGTAGTACCCTCAGAAGTTCAGACTATGATATCTACTTACAACCTAGTCACACATGTATATAACAAAGCGGTATCCTCTAACTATAACAGATGCATTTCATCACAAGTGACGAACTGCACTGCGCCCAACACCTTGAGACATACCTGTTAATTCTAATTTTGCCTGTTATTTCACTGGCTCTCAAGGACTGCTGCCGGAACACACCGTTAGGTGCTTGGCGACAGATTTTCTACTTGAGGGTGGTCGCTAGCCAGGTGGGCATTCGCAAAATGCCCTTCCACCATGCGTTGAAGCTCAAGCTCTGGGCGGAATTCGAACCATAGACCTGCTGCGTGGCAGTCCATAGCCAATGCCACTGACCCATCACTGCTTCAAAAACTTAGTCAAAAAGTGACCAGTAACAAGCATGCAAGACACCATAAATTGGAAATGGAAAACATACCTAGTTTACATTATGGATGGGAGCATTATAGTTCAATACAATTACAACCTTTAAACCTACCTGTGTAATCCTTAAGACTCTGACAAATGCTGAAAGTCCATCCCTATCAGACTGCATAGGAATGAAAGAGAGACAGGGATGAAATCGTGATCAGTTATAGTAAAACCAATAGAAAGCTTATTAACACAGAATACAGAACACCATACTTCAGAGGGCACATTATGCTGTCAGTCCCGGTTGCTATCTTACGATGGCAGTCTATCCGGTAAATATAACGCGAGTCCCAGCTGGGTACCTATTTATTTATGATGGCAGTCGTTACAGCATGGTGGTAGGGCATTTTGCGAATGCCCGCCTAGCTAGCTACCACCGCTACAGCTAAATGAAGCAATAAAGTGCACTTTATTGCTTCATTTAGCTCGCGAAGCATAGCGTACCTAACATTTAAATTCACCTACAAGCCGTCTCTCTTTCTATTGCATAACTCAGATCGCTGCTGATGTGACTTACACTGTAGAACAATCCCGCCTGGACGGATATGTCAGTGCACCTGTAGCTTTGTACTTATCCACAACTTTAACATTTTGTGGCCCCCTTTACTGAAAAACTATTACTGTACCGTATCAGCCGGATCGTCCACTGCTGAGCACAACCTCCCCTATTAAGGGGGTATTTGCCACAGGCGACTTTGGGATCTGTAAGATAGTAGTTCTTTAGAAGGCGCTGCTGCCCGCCTTCCAGTAGTATTATTCCCTTAGTCGTCTTTTACGACACCCATGGGATGATATGGGGAGGTGCAATTCTAACCCGGCACCTCACGGGGAGTAGAAGTAAGAAAAACTATTATGGCTATAGATTTATGCTATAACATAGTAATTTAACCCCATATCTAGGTTTGTTATTTCTCAAAAAGTGTGGAGTGAGCCAGGCCTGACAAAGCTACGAACTTAAATGGAAAATTTTAATTTACTGGCGCGTTATCAAGAGGGCTTGATAACGCTATGGTCTTTTGTTTTTATACACATAAATGATTAAGATATTTTTATTACAAGCAAGATTTAAAGTCAACTTTGCTAATTTGTTCTACCAAGAAATTTAGAAAGCAACATGTATTGGAACGAACTTGGCCTTATTATAGAATAGAGCTTAATCTGCTTAACGTCAGGTGAGCCTCGTGCTTGTTCCGTCACAATGCCATTAAAAAAAGTCCCTTTCATTACAAAATTACAATTTTACATGAGAAAAAAATATAGTCATGTGCGGGTTTTGAACCGCCTGAGCTTAGATGAAATTGTTTTTTTTTTTTTTTGTTTCTGTTATTCTTTCCATCTACAATTAGTGGCCAGTTTAAGCAGATGTGTTGTGGGCGTATTATCAGGTAGAGTGTGTCCTCCAGCGAGTACATCTCCTCATTTTGTTAATGACTGTCCTTAGCACTTAACGGGTTACTAGGACTTGTTTCCGTTTTAATCTTCTATTATAACTCTGGGTAATCAATTGGGCTGCCAAGGTGTTTGGGTGTTTCTTGAGTCGTTGGTGGTAGGACTCACTCGCATTCACAATTTCCTCTTTCACTGTGCTCATATTCAGATTTTTGTGTATTTCGCCGATCAATGTGGAGACCAAGGTATCTCACCTTGTTTTGGTGTGGTAGAGGGTATATAGGTAGAATTATAGATATATCATTTTTATTTTATTATTTTTTTCAGATTGATGTGAATGATGGAAAACCTGCGAGGCTGTGTTACATGTGCCTGGCGCAGCTACGGAGATGCTGTGGATTCACACAGGCAGTGCGCAGGTCGGAGATGTTGCTTGCTGGGCTTCATCACAGTGGAGCCGTGGTTAGTATTTATTTAATGTAATTTTAGTTTTCTTAAAAGATTGATTGATTGATTCTTATATTAATGGCTTCTGTGGCATATTGTCACAATTCTGCCAATGTCCGTATTTGCTAGTGTCATAAATCATGTGGAGAGTGTTTAATGTTAAGAGAACGGTTGGTGTTTACAAGGGAGAATCCACAAGATGTTTTACAACCATGATGATTATTTTATCTAAAACAAAAGAGACATCACAACTAAGACAAATACAATGTTAGTAGAACAATCAAAATTACAATAGACATAATTATATATGTATAATGTGTTAATAATAGGTATATATTTACAATTTAATCTTATTTCTTTTAATAAATTTACATAATATAGGTATAATTTGTTTAGTAAAAGTTAAGGCTAATAAACATTTAAGGGAAGTAGGACGGGGGATATAAGGTGGGAGGATATCATACAGAGAACAAAGCAGTTTAGGGCAATTAAAAAATATGTGGTCCACATTTCCCTCGTCCAGGCCACACTCACACATTGAGTGATCCCTGATCCGTAACTTGGCTAAATGAACAGGAGTACATGAATGACCCAACCGAAGACGACAAATTGTGGAGGTGACAGTTTTATTTGCATTGCGGAATTTAAAAAACCAGGGACATCTAGGAATTTGGGGTTGTATGTCTCCATAATGCTTGCCTTTTTGTTTTTTGGATTCCTCCCAATATTTTGACCAGGAATTTTGCAGGTGTATTTTAGGGAGGAGACAAAGGTCATGAGAATATATTTTAAAATGCTCAAGTGAACCAATTTGAGAAGCTGCTTTTGCGCATGAGTCAGATGTTTCATTGCCAGGAATTCCCGAATGTCTTGGAATCCAGGCCAGAACAACATTTAAATTAAGTTTATGGCATTCAAATAGGATGTTTTTAATTTGGAAAATTACAGGGAAACGAGAGGAAGAACGGAAAGGATTGGAAAGTATACTTTCTAGACAGCTTTTAGAGTCAGTAAAAATTAAGGTATTGTTAAGGTTATGGGACTTAACAAAAGAGATGGCTTCCAGTATAGCCAGGGCTTCACCAGTAAATACCGAGGAGTAGGAAGGGCATTTAAAAGGTAGACAAATTTTATCCGAGGGGATCCACACCGCTGCACCAACAGCACTATCTGATGACAGCTTTGATGCATCAGTAAATAAAAAGTGCCATCCGATGAATTGGGAACTAATGCATTCACTGAACTGGGATGATGCATTAGGTGAATTTTTATTAATACCGAAATGTAAAAGGACTTGAGGTTCAAAGGTAAGTGCTTCATAGGGAGTTGAGTACAGTGGATTGATTGACAATTGAATGAGAGGATCAGGAAGGGTTGTGAATTTAATGAAGCTGCGAAGAAGGCAAGGGATATTATTTGTATTCCGCAAATCATACAGGTCAGAAAGAAGACTCAATTTTGGAAGTAAGGGGTGGCTAGAGTTTTGAATTAATTTGGAGATAAATCTGTCTGAAAGGAATTGCCTGCGAATATGAAGAGGGGGTTCTGTGCACTCAACCTGCATGGCATTAATAGGTGAGGACTTCATGGCTCCAAGGATAATTCGCAGGCATTTGGATTGAATTTTGCATATCTTCTCTTGCCCTATTTTATTGCACATATTTAAAAGAAATGAACCATAATCAAAATGGCTTCGGATTATGGCATTGTAAAGCAGTTTTTGGGAATATGGGTGGGAACCCCACCAAACACCTGAAAGAGATCTGAGAATATTTACGTTTTTTTCTGCCTTTTGTGAAATAGTATTAAAATGGGGGACACCAGACATTCTCGAATCCAGCTTGATGCCCAAAAATGTAGTACTGTTTAGCTGTGGAATAGATTCCTGACCTATAAGTATTTTGATCGGAGGGATAATTCTCTTTTTAGTAAACACTACCACTGAGCTTTTTGAAGCAGATAGCGATAGACCATGGTCAAATAGCCAGTCCCCGAGATACGAGAGAGCCATATTCAGTCTATGGGTTGCCTCCTCTATGGACTGCACTTGTACATACAGCGCCAGATCGTCGGCATATTGTAGTACTTCACAGAATGAGTCCACAGATCTGTCTAAATCATAGGTGTAAAGGCTGTAAAGTAATGGACTTAACACTGAACCTTGGGGTAAGCCTCTCCAAACTGTTCTAGGAGGGAGGGTATGTTGGTCATGTTTAATGACTACTGTACGTTCCATTAGCATGTTGCAAATGAATTGTACAAGCCTCGCAGGAATACTCAGCTGAATAAGTTTATTCCTGAGTAGTGGAAGCAACACATTGTCATATGCAGAAGCAATGTCAAGGAACACCCCCACGAGATATTTTTGCTCCTTAAATGCAATGTTAATATCCGTTGTTAGCAGGCCTAGACTATCCATGGTACTATAACCCTTTCTAAAACCAAATTGTGTCTTGGCTAGAATAAGCCTGTTCTCAACAAACCATTCAAGCCTATGTTTTATCAGATGTTCCATAATTTTAGCCATAACTGAAGACATTGCAATAGGTCTACGACTGCTTGGATCTGAAGGATCCTTTCCAGGTTTTAAAAGTGGAATTATAAGTTGGGTTTTCCATTTGTCAGGTACTATGCCATGCTCAAAAAAGTAGTTTATTAAATCTAAGTATGTTTGCTTACATTTGACCGAAGACTTAATTATAAAAGAATATGGGATTCCATCAATCCCTGGAGATGAGTCAGTCAGTCCGTCTAGTGCCAGAGTCAATTCATGGAAGGAAAAAGGCTGATCAAAGCAATCGTAGGAAGGAAGATAGCTAGGGAGTGAAGGAAGAGAATCCAGAGAAGGGACAGAAGGAGGAGCAAGTTTATGTGAAAAGGCCTCCAGCCAACTTGTGGGATCATTCGCTGATATATTTTCTATGTTTGTAGAACATCTAAATCGCTTTATCTGTTTCCAAACAAGAGATGCTGGTGTTTTAGGTGCCAAATTTTCACAAAAACCTATCCATCCAAACTTTTTCTTTTTGAAAGAAAGTTTCTTAAGTTTAGCCGCTACCTGCTGATATTTTATGAAGTTTGCATTTGTCATACACAAATTATAATTCAGTTCAGCTTGATTCCTATCTGACACCGCAGATGTGCATTCAGAATCCCACCATGGAGTTGATATTACAAAGTCTTTTGCAGCTTTCTTTAAAGGAATGTGAAGGTCAGCGGCTGCAGTAATATTTTGTATATATAAGTCATATGACATAAGAGGGTCGATGTCCAAAGGATAGATAGAAGATGCAGTTAATTTATTGTCTAGAGTAGCAGAGTATGACAGCCAATCAGCAGAAGAAAGTTTATATTTTAATGATGGGCTAGGGTTACGAAATGGTATTACTCTATTAGGAATAGAGATGATAATGGGAAAATGGTCGCTTCCATAGGTAAGTGGAAGAATTTTCCATGTAAGCAGTGATGAGAGTGAAGGTGAGCATAAAGTTAGATCTACTGCACTTTTAGGATTTTGGGTTGGATAGACTCTATGAGTGGGAGACCCATCGTTAGCCACACAAAGATTGACCTCATTAAATATTTCCAGGAGGGAAAGTCCAAATAAATTGGAATGATGGGAGCCCCACATAATGTGGTGGGCATTAAAATCACCCATGACCATCATTGGGGTAGGAATAGAAGAAAGGAGAAGGAGTATATCAGGTATTAAGGAAGAGTTGGGATGGGGTATGTAAATAGAGATGAAAGAGATATCCAAGGATCTGATACCAACAATGTTGATATCAGGGGAATGGGATGGGATGGTAATTTGGGAAAAGGGGAGGGAGCGCTTTATGAGTAAAGCACTACCAGCATACCCGTCAGCCCTGTCATCCCGGAGACAGGAGTATCCCGGAACCCTAAATTGGGAACCAGGAACCAACCATGTCTCCGAGATGGCAATGACTGACGGGTGGAATTTTGAAATTAAATGAACCAGCTCATGCTTCTTTGGTCGCATGCTCTGGGTGTTCCATTGCAGAACGGTTACTGGATCCATTATGGCCAGTAAATGATACTATTTGTCTAAGTTTATCGGCAACGTTGGACGGTATGGATTGAGGGTTCATTAAGATTATGTTTATGATTAAATTTAACAATGTCTCCAACATATTCTCGTTATGGGGAGCAGGTTCTGTACTTTGGTTAATGCCTAAAGCACAACCGTTAGGCATTGCAGATGCAGGGGTGGCAACTATATCTCGGTGGGATGCTTTATCGTACGACTTCCCAAGAGGGGCTTTCGTACGAGGGCTGGCATATACTGTTCTGACATATGAGTTACTGTGTTGGGGCTGTGACGACCTTGGCTGTGCCAAAGAAGGAGATGAAGTGGAGGGGGGAGCAAGTATGCTTTGGGAGACCTCAGAATATGATCTCGATACTTTAGGACATTGAGTAGCAGCTTCTTCATAAGATATACTGTTTTGAGCCATGACAGCCTTTATGGACTTTTGTCTCTCTAGTTCTGGGCAATTCTTGTTGGTAGCAAAGTGCCGACCTGAGCAATGTAGACAAGTGGAGTCTTTTTCTAACACATCGCAGCTATCACCCGTATGTTCTTTGGTGCAACGGAAGCATCTGGGTTTTGACCTGCACTGGGCTTTAGTATGGCCAAACCGGCAGCATGAGTGGCATTGGATGGTGGGGTACTGGTAGAGCTCAACCGGCAGAGATGTGTAGTATGAGTAAACTCTAGATGGAAGAACCTGTCCAAGGAAAGTAACAACCACTGTTTGGGTGGGGACCCAAGTTGGATTTCCGTCTACTATAGTCTTCCTGTTGAGACGACGCGCTTTTAAAACTTTACCGCATCCTACAGGGAGTTCGAGTGAGGTAACAAAATCTGTCATGGACATATCAGTCGGAACTCCACGTATGAGCCCCATGCGAGTTATGTTGTATGTGGGAATTGTAGCAGTGTATTTACACATGGCTAATATAGGGAAGCTGATAAATTTGTTGGCGTCTTCAGCGGAAGTGAACTCTACTGATATTTTATTCCTGCCTACTCTTTTAACTCCCTCAATACAAACATTGGACACCTTGTGTGTTTTCAGAAATTGCCCAAACTTGATAGGTCTAATGGTAGTTCCTGCAGATAGATCGGGTTCTACTCGGGAAACATGGACCACATAGGGGCCCTTGTCCAGAGATGTGTAAGCGAGTCCGCCAACTACTAGTGACGAGTCCGTGTACACAGTCTCAATAGAGGCCGTTGCCAGCTCAGGTGATGTTATAACCTTCTTGGCCGGGGGTTGTTCTTCTATCTCAATCCGCCTCTTAGTTGCGGTTGAAGTAGAATTAGAGTCCGGAGGATCCGGAGGGTCGGGGGGATCGTAATCCATGATGGGTGTTTGAGGTTAGGTGAACCTCAAACACCGAATTAGACAACTAAACACAAAAACTACTACTAATTATATCTTACCGACACCTAAATAGGACAACACAACACTTATAATAATCAATATGGTGGAATTAACCACACTAAACTGAATAAAAACGCAAAATCACTCCCACAAGTTTACTCGCTATCACTTCCGAACCAGCTTCTTAAAAGATATAAGCAAATGCAGTTAACTGTCATGTATGTTTTTTTTTTTTTTTTTTTTTTTTTTTTTTTTTATGGTTTGTGTGGCAATCGAGCTTGCGCCTCACCTGGGAGTAAGTGATGCAATGGTGATCACTTACCACCAGAAAGTGCTACCTGCAAAAAAAGAAAACTTGTCAGCCTTATAAATTTTATTGTCCGTATCTATTGTTTTAATTATGATGATGCGCATGGGTTAAGTAATAAAAACACTATTAATACTATTCTATTAATGATTGTGAAAGCCATAAAGTGTACTATAGTTGTATTTTTTTTTCTGAGGTAAGCTCTTCACCACAATCTCACCTGATGATAAGTGATGATGTGGTCGAAGGTGTTAAAAGGCTTAACCTAGAATTACTGGCTCTCAAGGACCATGCTAGTGACTTCAACAAGTTATTTCACACTTTTGAGTGTATCAACACTCAGTCGGTTCCATTTTTAGGTAAACATTTTCTTACACAAGTGATTTTATGATGTAATGTAATCCGCATAGCAGGCGTTATTGCAAACCTAACAATATTTTAAATAAAATGATTTAACAATATCGATCAACTTATTGCTGTAAGTGCAGTATCTGCTTTAGTTTTCATATTATTTTTTATATATGTTTACCTTTATACATGTCCCAAGAAGTATTTTACTTGCATTAGTCATAATGTAAATTAAAATTTTGCACTTACCACATTTAGATTTCAATTTTTTTTTGAAGCGTAATAGATAGAGCAAGTTTTTAAAAGCAAAACCGTATCTTTCATGGCATTTAATTTTTTTTTAATTGCATTCAAAGATCTAACTAGTAAAAAATACACACAAAAAAAATCAAGCATCTGCTGCAATAATTCACGTCATCTCATCGTACTCGGCGATAGATGAAAAATGAAAAAAAAAATTAAAACTCGAACGAAAAATCGCGGAACAGACATGGGGGTGATTCAGATAGCCCTCTTCCCAGCTTCAGTATATTACTACTTCTTGGGACACCCTGTATTGCTATGCTATATATTAGTTATCTCCTTAATTTCTATTATTAGGACGTTCTTATGTAAGCTATTTTGGTTTTCCCTGAGGAGACTTGTAAATGACTCTATTCATTATATACATTTGTTATCTACGTTAAATAATTAGTCGATAGTCCTCATATGTATTAAATAAATTTAATAAAAATATCTTGTACATAGCTAAGTCAAGTACAACAATTGAAGCAATGATGGCCGAGCGGTAATAGCTAAGGACTGCCGCGCATCAGGTCCATGGTTCGAATCCCGCCTTGGGCTTGAGCTTCTCTGCATGTTGGAAGGGCATTTTGCGATTGCCCGCCTGGCTAGCTACCACCCTCAAGTAGAAAATCTGTCGCGAAGCACTTAACAGCTATGTCTCAAAGTGACGGGCGCAGTGCAATTCGTGACTTGTGACGAAATGCATCTGTTATAGGCAGAGGTTAGTCCGCTTAACATTAGGTGGGCCTCGAGCTAGTTCAGACACAATAACATTATAAAAAAACATTCAGGTGTGCAAATATTAAATATTATTCGTCTGTAGGGCTATATAATATATAAATAATTGAGACAAGTAAGATACTAAAGCTCCTCAAGTATATAAACTTACAAAAAACTTCGTTTTAGTTCTCTTAAGATGATAACGCTACCTCAAGAACATAAATCCTCATGAAAACTTAGTTGTAGTTCATATATAGGTACAATAGCTGAGCCCCGCGGTTGCGCCCGCGCGGTGACGGATTATGATGAAAAAAAGTATCATATATGTTAATCCATCGCTACATATCCTCCTTACCAAATTTTATCAAAATTGGTCCAGTTTGAGCGTGAAGAAGTAATATACATACGAACACATACACAAATGTTCGCCATGTAATATTAGTTGATAATGATCAATTTGTTAATACCAAATTTGCATTTAATTAGAAATAAATTATAATCTTTTATAGTATTTATGGTTCACTACTTTGGTGATAATGGCTTACACATAAAAGATAGATATATACTGCCGCGAGCTTTTTTGTAGGTTAATTTAATACAAACATTTCCGTTATACATTATGTTCGTGTGACACTAAAGGTTTTGCAGCGCACGCCAGAATAGGTCGCATTATGGTGTTTTTTTTCCTACTTGACACTTATCGTTATATTTTGGACAAAGAACACAAAATGTTTATAAATTATAACCTATATGTTATTCTAATATGTAAGCTATATTATTGTAAAGTTTCATTAAAATCCATTCAGTAGTTTTTGCGTGAAAGAGTAACAAACATCCATACATACATCCATACTTACAAACTTTCACGTTTATAATATTAAATATATAATATATATATATATTAAATATTAATATTATTATTAAGAGGAACGGGAAGAGAAGCTCCTACAGAATTATAGGTATTTTAACAAAGTGATGCTGTCTCGCCGCTAAACGTCCGAACAGAATAGTGCGATAAGGACAATTGCAGCTTCTTCATGTTTTGGCTTTTCTTTATAGTAAACATTAATCAAATCTGAAAATTTTGATCTTATTTTATAACTGACAGAATAAACTAGGTTTATAGGTTTTCCTTTTTCTTTATTTATCATTATTTTTCCTATAAATAATTCACAAACTAGAGATACAAGTGTTGAGAAAATATCGGCATTTAAATAACCATTAAATCAAATTCCTTTAATATAATGATAAAAATAAATACCTTTAAACCTGGATATTGATAACATCTATAACATTTCCAAAAATCATCAAAATCGGTGATTGTATAGGGGGGTAGAAACGTTTTCTCTTTTTGTATGAAAATTCGAGACTTCCCTCCAGTCTTAAGGAGTAAGGATACTAATAAAAAACTTTGTTTCAGTTCACACAAGAACTATTTAAGATGATAAAGCTACCTCAAGTACATAGCTACTCAACAACGCCCATAGAGAATTTCGATATCCTAGACGGAGATAATGTGATGCAGACAGAGAATATAAAGGAAGGGATCAAGTTAGAGATTGAAAGTGTTTGTGAAGAAAAGGTTGATGCAAATGACAAGGAGAATGTTGCAGGTATAGTAAACCTTTTTTTTATGTTAAGTTTTTTATTATGACTTCTTTTCTTTGACTTACAGTGTATTGGCTGGTCATTCTTCGCATGGTGGTAGAGCGTTTTGCGAATGCCTGCCTGATATCTACCACCTTCAAGTAGCAGCCAAACAGGAATAATTTTCGACGCGTTTCGATTCTACACGAAGCATCCTCAGGAGGTCTTGACTCTACGAGCGCACGATCGAGAATGAGAAATTTCATTCTCACTCTTCTTCAGAGAATGAAATTTCTCATTCACGATCGTGCGCTCGTAGAGTCAAGACCTCCTAAGGATGCTTCGAGAAATTTCATTCTCACTCTTCTTCAGAGAATGAAATTTCTCATTCACGATCGTGCGCTCGTAGAGTCAAGACCTCCTGAGGATGCTTCGTGTAGAAGCTAAACGCGTCGAAAATTCTTCCGGTTTGGCTGCGTGGCATTTGTGACGTCACGTCGGCTTAGCAGGAAAATTGGGCGGAATTGTCACTAGATATATTTTTGTATTTTTTAAGTGATTTATTAAAATATTAATTTGATGTTTTCATAAAATATTTTAAAAGTATTTGTTACTATTAAATATGGATTTCCGCAAAGTAACGCCTGAATCTATTTATTAATTCTAGGTTAGCCTGAACAACATCTTCAACGACTCATCACTTACCATCAGGCGAGATAGTGGTCAAAGGCCAACCTATCAAGCATAAAAAAAAAGAAGCGGACAAGCCTTCTAAATTTGTTTTAACACCTGTATTACAGATGCGTTGCCTGCCAAATTAAATGCAAAAATCAATTATTATATAATAATATTTATATTTCAGCATCAGACAATGAGAGTGTGAAAGATGACCAAGATTTTGATGACGGTGGCTTTGATAACCAGGAACAAACTGATTCTGACGACGAAGTACCATTGAACAATTTAAAGCCGACAGAAGAAGCCGACAAACTTGAACGTAAGAAAAGAAAATATAGGAAAAGTAAGTGATTATTGTTTTTATAATATAACTACAGTGTATAACTATATAACGACACTGAAAGGACTGTGCATTTTATGGCGTTATAGAGAGTTGTTGGTAAATGGAGAGAAGAAAAAAGTTTGTGAGCAACTAAGAATATGATAACGTAAAAATAATCAATGACTCCTACTTATTAGTCTTATTCAATGCAAGCTATCACAATTTATAAACCAAAGTGTTACGTTTCAATCGTACTTATAGAACTTACTGTGCCGTGGGAAACAAACATACCTAAAGACCACACAATAAAAAGTAACAAATATGACCTAACAAACGAATTAACCAAAAACGGTTACGCGGTTAACTTATATGCTGTAGAAGTTGGAGCGAGGGGTATACCAGCGAAATCCCTATATAACCTACTTAAAGACCTTGGCCTGTCAAGAACAACCGTAACTTCCATCCTAGAACGTGTATCTAAGGCGGCATTAGTAGGATCTTACCAAGTTTGGTTAGGTAGGGGAGCACGCTCGAACTACATAAAGGATCCCCTAACCCTACTCCCCAGGGAGGGTTGCAAGTCCCAGGCACCTTGACTTGGGCCTCTTCCTCTGCAACACTGTGGACCCGGCACCAAACAGGTGAATCCATCCAATGCTAAGTAATTCGTCTCTCTTTGATGCCTTACATTTTATTTGAAAGTATTTAATAGACTCCTTTAGTACGAAATTTGATAATTCCGTAGTCCATTAGACATTGATTTGACTCGTGACGTAATACTTGAAGGGGAGAGTATAAATGGCCAGTTGCCGGGAGAATTCGAGCCAGTCTGAAATAGAATCTTGTTATGTAAGGACGTTACTGTACTTAATACGCAAAGTGCCATGAAGCGCTCGCTCGTAGCGAAGTTTACTTAGCTGTTCTCAACCGATCAGCAAAGTTAAGCAACGTCGCCCGCGGTCATGAGTTGGATGGGTGACCGCTAGTGACATTACTACTGAGCGTTTCTGTGCTTCGGAGGGCACGTTAAGCCGTCGGTCCCGGTTGTTGTCTTAGGATGGCAGTCGTTATAGCATGGTGGTAGGGCATTTTGCGAATGCCCGCCTGGCTAGCGACCACCCTCAAGTAGAAAATCTGTCGCCAAGGACCTTACGGTGTGTTCCGGCAGCAGTCCTTGAGAGCCAGTGAAATTACAGGCACATGAGACTTAAGATCTATGTCTCAATGTGACGGGCGCAGTGCAATTCGTCACTTGTGACGAAATGCATCTGTTATAGGCAGAGGTTAGTCCGTTTAAAATCAGGTGGGCACCAAGTTGGTTCCGTCACAATAACATTAAAAAGCAAAAAAACAAAGCCAAGTGATTCACGGAGTTTGTCGTTAAATCGAGTGACATTACATGGAGTTTCATTGTAATACAATATATATATACAAATATATATTGTATTGTTGATGACCCGGCGTACTTCTTACCGCCATATTTTGTGCAGTTAATACTGTTATTATATTTTAAACATATTTTGCTTAATCGGGATTATGGCAAACCCCCCATAATGGAGGAGGCTGTGTTCAGCAGTGGACTATGAGTCAGATACAGTAACAGTACAGTTATTAACGCATTCGTCAACTTTTTACTACTTTGCAAACTCGAGTGTCTACTGCTTTTTTTTATATTGCTGATAAGTAAACCTTTGACCACAATCTTGCTTGGTAAGTGATTATGTAGTCGAAGGTGTTAACAGGCTTAACCTAGAATTACTGGCTCTCAAGGAAAGCTCCCCGACCACACCGCTAGGTGCTTGGAGACAGATTTTCTACTGAAGGGTAGTCGCTATCCAGGCGGGCATTCGCAAAATGCCCTTCCACCATGCAGTGAAGAACTGTGTGACATAGCCAATATCACTGAGACAAAAAAGAAAACAGCCTGCTCTCCTTCAAGAATCTTCGCTTAGCCAGTTCCCGTCCCTATACCATAACTTATTTCTTTTAAACCTCATCATCGCTTACATTAAGATTGTAATAAACTTATCAATTATCTTCCAGGAAGAAAACTAGATGCCAGTGAAGTGTTATTAACCAAGGAGCAACAACTGCATGATGTGGCCTCCCGAGCTACTTCGCTCAACTACCTCAACTCACCATTTCGGTGTACATTGTGCTACAAGGGGTTCGTGAGCTACGCCGCGTTTACCAACCATCAGGCGAAGCACGATGAGGTAACAATTATATATCATAACATTCGAAGCAGTGATGGCTCAGTGGCATTGGCTGTGGACTGCCGCGCAGCAGGTCCATGGTTCGAATCCCGCCGCGGGCTTGAGCTACACCGTACGGTGGTACGGCATTTTGCGAATTCCCGCCTGGCTAGCGACCACTCTCAAGTAGAAAATCTGTCGCCAAGCACCTAAAGGTGTGTGCCGGGAGCTGTCCTTGAGAGCCAGTAATTCTAGGTTAAGCCTGTTAATACCTACAACCACATCATCACTTACTGTAAGGTGAGATTGTGGTCAAAAGCTTATTTACCAGCAATATAAAAAAAAACTATATCTGAAAAAAAGTCTCTGTACATTATCAGGCGGATTGTCCACTGCTGGACACAGCCTCTCTCATTATGGAGGGTTTGCCATAATCCCCACGCTTGGCAGGCGTCTTGGGGATCGCAGTGTAAGATGACAGTTCTTAAGAAGGCGCTGCTGTCCACCTTCTAGTGTGTTACCCTTAGTCGCCTCTTACTACACCCACGGGTAGAGATGGGAGGGATGACATTAATGCCAGGCACCCTACGGGAAAATACATCTATAAGTATCCGAAAAGTACCTCTCTAAGTATCTGTAAAGTACCTCTATAAATATCGGAAAAGTACCACTATACGTATCTGAAAAGTACCACCATAACTATCTGAAAAGTACCTCTATAAGTATCTAAAAACTACCACTATAATTATCTGAAATGTACCTCTTTATGTATCTGAAAAGTACCTCTGTAAGTATCTGAAAAAATAGGTCTATAATTAACTGAAAAGAACCTCTATGAGTATCTGAAAGTACCTCTTTATATCTGAATCGAACTCTCATACGTGTGAAAAGCACCTATAAGTATCTGAAAAGTACCTCTATAGGTATCTGAAAAGTACCTCTATAAGTATCTGAAAAAATAGGTCTATAAATAACTGAAAAGTACCTCTATAAGTATCTGAAAGTACCTCTTTATATCTGAATCGAACTCTGATACGTGTGAAAAGCACCTATAAGTATCTGAAAAGTACCTCTCTATGTATCTGAAAAGTAACTCTATAAGTATCTGAAAGTACCTCTTTATATCTGAATCGAACTCTCATACGTGTGAAAAGCACCTATAAGTATCTGAAAAGTACCTCTGTAAGTATCTGAAAATACCTCTATGATTATCTGAAAGTACCTCTATATATATATATCTGTAACGAATTCTCTAATTATGTGAAAAGTACCTCTAAGTATCTGAAGAGTACCTCTATAAGTATCTGAAACTACCTCTATATAAATATATATCTCAAACGAATTCTCTAATTATGTGAAAAGTACCTCTTTAAGTATCTAAAAACTTTGTCTATATGTAATTGTTAAGTACGTTTACAAGCTATTAGAACACAAAATGTTATCCCAGGCGGGAGTCGAATCCGGGTTCGATGATTTCACGCCGGGTGCTTACACCACTCCACCACCGCAATATGCTCGTTTGAGCCGAAATATTGTGCTCTGATTGTATTACTTTAACCGTCATAGGGGACGGTGCGCGGCCATCAACCAGACTACTAGACTTCATCTGATCGAAAGAAGTGCTTTTTCAAACACTTAACTCTCGGAATGATGTCGTTACCCTTCTATATTTCTAAATGTGATTACAAGCACTATCTCGTGCTTAGCGAAAATCACATTTACATATTATTGGGGCTCCTTTGTCTTCCCTATTTTATGAAAAATTTACTTTTTCCTTCGCACGCGATATTGCTTCTAATATTTTTTATATAATTGATAGGTAAGGTAACCACAATCTCACCTGATGGTCAGTGATGATGTGGTCGAAGGAGTTAACAGACTAAACCTAGAATTACTGGCACTCAAGGACAGCTTCCGGAACACACCGTTAGGTGCTTGGCGACAGATTTTCTACCTGAAGGTGATCGCTAGCCAGGTTATTCGCAAAATGCCCTTCCACCATGCGGTCAAGTTCAACCCCGCGCGGCGGGATTCGAACCATAGACCTGCTGCGCGGCAGTCCAGCCAATGCCACTGAGCCATTACTGCTTCAAAATCATATTGAGATATACTGAAAAGTACCTCTACAAGTTTCTAAAGTATCTCCATTAGGTCCTCAAGTGCCTCCGAAAACTTCTTAATCCGCTAACTCTTGTAACTTATGTACCCTAGAAAAGTTTCAAGACATCTTCTAAAAGGTTTCTGTAGCATATATAAGAACTACTTCAATATGATCTAAAAGACACCTCTAAAAGTTTTCCTGCCACCTCAAAAACCTCCAAACACATGTCCTATGGTACGATAAATAACCTTTTTCTAATTAACAATTATACCATAATTACTTTAATTTTAGTGATTATATAAGTACATTTATCTCTAAAATGTACTTATATAAGTTTCTGAAGTACCTCAAAAAAGATCTAAAATGATCTCTAATTATCTCTGAAAAGATCTATATGTATGATGAAAAGTACCTCTAAACCTCTTGCGTGGTGGTAGGGCCATGCCTACTTGGCTACCTATCACCCTCAAGTGAAATATCTGTCGCCAAGCACCTAACGGTGTGTTCCGGCAGCTTTCCTTGAGAGGCAGTAAATCTAGGTTAGCCTGAACAACATCTTGACGATCAATTACCATAAACATTTGCCAGTTCTGTCAAATTGGTTACAGGCACGCCTATAGAACAAAATAGTTATTATTACATTTCTGTTTTGTCGGTTATTCCGATGTAACAAAGTGATTTGCAACTTATTTTTTGGGTTAAAAGTTTTCTCATGTTACACAGTGTTTGCACTTCTATTTTATTCGTTAAAAATTTGCCAATGTAGCAAAGTGATTTGTGTTTGGAAAACGTTTCTATAAATAACAAAGTTGTTTGCTACTTCTGTATTGTCGTTTAAAAGATTTCCAACGTTACACAGTGGTTTTGCACTTCTGTTTTGTTGGACAAAAGATTATCAATGTAACAAAGTTATTTGCTACTTCTGTTTTGTCGTTTTAAAGTTTATCAATGTAACAAAGTTGTTTTCTACTTCTGTTTTGTCGTTTTAAAGTTTTCCAATGTTACACAGTGGTATTGCACTCCTGTTTTGGTGGACAAACGTTTATCAATGTAACAAAGTTGTTTGCTACTTCTGTTTTATCGTTTTAAAGTTTTCCAATGTTACACAGTGGTTTTGCACTTCTGTTTTGTTGGACAAACGTTTATCAATGTAACAAAGTTGTTTGCTACTTCTGTTTTGTCGTTTTAAAGTTTATCAATGTATCAAAGTTGTTTTCTACCTTCTGTTTTGTCGTTTTAAAGTTTTCCAATGTTACACAGTGGTTTTGCACTTCTGTTTTGTTGGACAAACGTTTATCAATGTAACAAAGTTGTTTGCTACTTCTGTTTTGTCGTTTTAAAGTTTATCAATGTAACAAAGTTGTTTTCTACTTCTGTTTTGTCGTTTTAAAGTTTTCCAATGTTACACAGTGGTTTTGCACTTCTGTTTTGTTGGACAAACGTTTATCAATGTAACAAAGTTGTTTGCTACTTCTGTTTTGTCGTTTTAAAGTTTATCAATGTAACAAAGTTGTTTGGTACTTCTGTTTTATCGTTTTAAAGTTTTCCATTGTTACACAGTGGTTTTGCACTTCGGTTTTCTTGGATTAAAAAAATGTTATGTAACAAACTTGTGTGCTATTTCTGTTTTGTCGGTTATTTCTGTGCTACGAAGTGATTCGCTACATCTGTTTTTTCAGGGTATACTAGATAATCCTAGGGCAATATAGTTTGGCTTCAATACTTCATGTTGAACTGCAAGTTTGGCGAGGCAGAACCGATTCAATCGTTGCAAATGACTCTCATTCCTATCTGTTTGATTGGCCACTGTTGAACACAGCCTGTCCCATGGGGGGAGGGAGTGTTGCCATTGGGTCCCGTAGTGTGAGAGAGCAGTTTATCAGAAGGTGCTGCTGTCCACCTTCCCGTATTTTACTCATAGCCTTCTCTTACGACACCCGCTAGAATATAGTTTATATGTGAAACATAGTTTATTTTTGTTTGATGTATTAATCATCGGACATTGTAGGTACCTATTCGTTGTTACTATAACTATTTTTGTTTAATATAAGTTATAGAGCGCTGACTAGTGTTGTGGCAGCCGCCATCTGTGATGCGCCAGAAGATTTTTCAGCCACTTCTTAGCGTCAATATCATTATCTATGTAATATAAACCCAGTGCTGCCTTGGCCATATTATATTATAAAAAAATACAGTTGAATTGATAACCTCCTCCATGTTTGAAGTTAAGTTAAAAAAATAGTTATCCAATTTGGTGCAGCCGTTTGGAAGTTATGTGCGTACTAAAATTTCGGTATAGTGCTGTATCAGCCGGATAGTCCACTCCTAAACACAGTGTTTCCTATTAATTGGAGGTTTGCCATCCCCACGCTTGGCAGGCGTCTTGGGTATCGCAGTGTAACTTCAGAAGGAGCTGCTGCCCCACATTCCGGTGTTTACCCTTAGTCACAGAATCAAGACACCCTGACACGTGTAAGATAAAATAATTTGACGTAGAACAAACTAATTTGGCCTTAAATCGGGTATGGCCGGTAGCGTACCTATTAAGGGTACTTACCATTTGAAGTTAAATTCGCTAAAAACGCTAAAAACGATCACACTCCCTAAAAGTTGTTCCACTTGGGTCATGGCATTATTTTCGCCATAAACACTATGAAACTACTGGAACAGTTTGAATTACCTACATCTAATGTCAAAAGTGACAGAAGTGGCAAATTTTAGTGGTATTCTTAGCGTTCTTATCCTAAATGGAACAGGGGATAATAGTTACAAACGATCACAGTGATCACAACCATAGACGCAGATGTGATCAAAATTATCAAAAATAACGAAATTAGCGTCAAATGGAATAGGCCCATATATGAGCCGAAATGTTTTACATAAAAAAATTATGACCTATGTTTTATTTTTAATCTTAATTTACGTTATCTCGAATAAATATATAACAAAAACATTAGATAATAATGTGACTTAATTTAATATGCCAAAGAATCTTATTTATTATTTAATTAATTTATTTAAAAGATCACCAACACAGTGTACAACAATACATTGAAATTATAATAAACATAGAATTTAGCTAAGTGTCACAGTAATTATAGGTGAAGACATGCAAAATATTAAACAAGAAAATGTAAGAAAGTAACCTAAAAATGTTTTTTTTATTAAAATACACTTCTTCTTCTTCGTGTCGACAACTCAATATTAGATAGATGACAGCCAGTAGCTAGGCTGTAGCCACCCAAAGGGTAGAGGCCTCGTACAGGTCACCCAAAGTGCAAAAGGACACTGAGGGAAAAAAAAAAAAAAACTTTTATATTAATATTAATCATTATTTTCGTGTAAACCAGTGTTACTCCTCCACGCGAGTCCGACTCGCGCTTGATCGGTATTTTTTTTCCTATTTATAGGACTTTGAAGTGTTACCAATTATAGAAGGTGAGGAAGTGACGCGTGAATTTGTAGAAGCGTCAGCTCTGGAATACCATCGGTCATCGTCGGTCTCTGAAGCGAACGAGGACGATATCGGAAGTACGTCATCGGCAATTGAAAAACCTGATAGTACTTCAAATAGTGTAAGTAATAATACATTTAGTATTCATATAATAATAATGCTTTATTTTCATAAACTACATGTATCCATATAACATTGTGTAGGGGCCTTCTTTTAAGTAAATGTATACCTTTAACAGAAGACCTCACTCTTTAACATAAATCGAAATTAATATCTTGATACTTACATACTAAATACTGTAAATTTTAATTAGAAGTGAGGGTGAGTGCGTGTGTGTGTGTGTGCGTTTGTGTGTGAGGGTGCGTTAGTGTGAAAGTTTGTCATATCATATAATAGGATGAAGAACTGCCTCAGTTTCATCATAAGTTAGAGTCCTGAGCCATGAAGATAGGGTTTTTTACACCCATAATATGATTTTGGACAAATCGCCAATTTTCTGTTTATATATTATATACTATAATTATCGAATGAATTGATTCAAATAATATTGATCGAACTTCACAAGTTCGCCTACAATTCCAGTAATTCTGTTATGCACTTAACAACTTGAATTAAGTCAAATATTATACTGTTTATTTTAAAATCTACATAGGCGTAACGTAACATTTGTGATCGACAGTCCTAAAATTAAAATGTTTTCTTAAAGTGTTTTCAATAGCGGGCTAGTTTGTCAAAATAGAAACAAATTATTGTTTTTTTTATATCCGCATATAAAAAGCGCTTATTCTCTCTTTAAGTAAACACAAATTCTTGAAAATTACTTGTTATATAAAAGTGAAATTTGTCAGTTTATAGTAAGGAGATGTCAGCTAAGAGCAGATTTTGCGACAGGGCTGAATTAAGGGGGTCAAATTGAGGCTGAAAGTTTGTATGAATGTCCTGTTCTGAAAATTGCTTAAGAGGCCTTCTACCTGGTAAAAATAACTTCTCTGTGTTAAATCGGCTTAAAAATAAACGCGATTGAATAGAAAAAATAATAATTTTAGGATTGTCATTGATCATATCTGTTTGGATGTTATCGTAAACAAAATAAAAACTTTCGTACTATACTTTTCACTTTATATTGCAACAGTTCTGTGTGTATGAGTGCTAATTCCCAAAATGTCTGTTTAGTGCATGTTCCTGCGATACTTCGACCAATTCTTAATTTCTTCTCTTATCAATAATCCTCTCCTACCGCGAATACTACGCTTTCGATGAATCTATTTGAGCATAATTTTTATTCCATATTACATAATTTAAACTCCATTTGAGCATAATTTGTACTCCATTTTGCATATTTTTTACTCCATTTGAGAATAATATGTACTCAATTAAGCAAAATTTTGACTCCATTTGAGCATAATTTTTATAGTCTATTTAAACTCCATTTGAGCATAATTTGTACTCTATTTAGTATAATTTAAACTCCATTTGAACATCATTTGTACTCCATTTTGCATGTTTTTTACAATATGTACTCAATTAAGCATAATTTTGACTCTATTTGAGCATAATTTGTACTCAATTTAATATAATTTAGACTGCATTTGAGCATAGTTTATACTCGATTTATTATAATTTAGACTCCATTTGAGCATAATATAGCCAATTTAAGTATTATTTAAACTGACTGAGCATAATCTAGACATAATTTCATTTGACAACCGTATCAACATCTTAATTTCCTAGCCTGGTCCCAAATATGTAGGGGTCGGTGCAGTAAGTTTTCCTTAACTTCGCGTAAGACGAATCAAGGACATATTAAAAGTACAAGTTTTAGCACATCATATAATCATAAAAGGCACATTACATTGAATCCCTCATAAGTTATAACATAATTTGACACATGTAATTCAGTAATAAATATACTTTTACTTTGACATAGTTAATTTTTTTTCTATATATTATGTTCTGGATTGGTCTTCGGTGTAGGGAAGGCATAATTGTACCGGCCCCGTTAGAGTGAGATAAAGGTAGTAAGATGTTAACCCTTAATTACTCGCGTGGGATCACTGGACATAGGGGTCAATCTGGACAGATCGACCCCAAAGCGTATTTAAACGTTTATATTTTTGTAGTTTTTGTGTCTACCCTCTTCGTTTTCCAAGTAGCTTCCTAAGTTGTAGTTAACATAACTAGTAACGGGCACGTCGCTGTCTAGAACGATTGTAGCAGGAGAGTGCTTTTGGGGTCAACCTGACCCCACGCGAGCCAAAAGATATAAAAGATAAGAGATAAAAAGTCTACGTAGTAGACTTTTTTGGTAAGTATTTGTTCCATATCTTCTCCACAAGTTGACCAACGTCAAATTCGTAGCAGACACCACATTTGTCCAAGATCCAAGGATGAAAAAACAAAGATTGTGTGTAATTAATTCAACAATTATGTATGCAATGAACACTAAAGCGTGATATGCCATAATAGTTGTAAGGAAAATAGCTCCTAAATGAAAAGGTGTTTTCTATTTAGTATTGATTATATAATAGACATTCTAATTACAATTTCATAGTAATTAGTATAAATAACGATTTAATTTAATAAAAAGTCACATATTTAAGTGATTGTATTATTGGTGATTGAATTTTGGGATCAAATTGACACCACGCGAGCATAAGTGAAAGTTTATCAACGCGAGTAATTAAGGGTTAATAATGATGTAGTATATCTAGCTGTTATCATGTTCTTTCGAGAAACATCAACTAATTCTATCTTGATTGAGCAGTATTTGGCCGAGGCGACGCTTGATGGTAGCCCTTTACGAATAAGTATACAGTGTTGTCATCTGAATTTACCTATAATTTGTGCTATATTAGATTAAGTAAAAATTACTCTCTTGCAGATTCTGATTAAACTATTAAAAGATGACCTCGAATTCTCATCACTTTTGGCTGGAGTAGGAAATTGTCTCCAAGGAGACTCTGCAAGGAACTTGTTATCCTCAGTTATCGCTAAAGAGATATTAAAGACCGGAACGAAACCAACAATTGAAGTATTCCACAAATGGTGTGCAGAAATCAAACGTGTTTACCCAAAAGAACGTAACACGACATACTATATGCCTGCATCAGTTGATTCTAGAGGTGTCACGCGTCAAGCTAGAGGTAAACTAGTTAGCCAAGTTTACAACATTCGACGGAAATATCAGAAACTGGGCATTCTAGGAATGATTAAATATAGGGTAAGAGGCAAGAGCAGTCCCTCTTCCACGATTTCACGTTTAGTCTCAGTTGATGAAGACATTGACTTGGAAAAAGAAATACAGTGGTTGAAAAGCAGTTCAGGTCCTTGGAGTACAATCGAGGAGAAATGGAAGGTCACTGTGAGGTACCGTTTGGAGCAGTTAAGGAATATTTGTGTTGATGATTACATGGCAGAGTTTCCAGTATTGAAGAATACGCGTGGATATATTTTGGTAATTGTCTAGATTAATTCATATATAGACATATTTAGAGCAGTTTTTTTTTGCGTTTACAGCATTTCTGAATGTGTTATATACCAGGTGCCTTACCCCTTGGCCACCGAGACAGTTGATTGAAGTGCGAATTTTTGCATGTGGTAGTACTTGAAATAATATATTATATTTCATTACAAGCTTTTCAACCTATCGATATTAGTAAATACCTATTCACCCACGAAGGAGCTCCTCACCATAAGATTACACTGGCCTACACTCATTTTGGTGCCTAAGATTTTAGCCTGATTTTGGGTATATTTTGTGAGCCGACACGAGAAAACTAGTCACATTTTTCATATCAGCTCTTGTTGATGAGAAAGAAGCTTGCCAATTTCAATACCGAAGTATACAGAATACAAGCGAATTACCGTGTCATTAATCGGTTTCCTTTCATTATATACTCACAGCATATATAACAAAACATAGCAGGATCGTTAATGCCACTTCTTGACTTACTTGCAAACATAAATTTATACGATTAATGTCATAAAAGTAGTTATAAAATGGACTGATTTTGAATAAAACCGTTAAAATGTTAAAATAAGAATAAGATTGAAGGTAAACCAGAGCTGTCAGCTGACGTCTAGTAGCAGCAATGTAGTTCATACTACCTACTTTACCGACTACAGATGCAAACAGAGCTGCACCAAAACATTTTTTTTATGTAGGCCAGTGATTATTGATGCGTATTAGTATGGGTAGAGCGTATGAGATATCTTAGTGTGCGTTTAAATGTAAATGGTGAAAACGCTCTCGTCATACACACTCAAATTACTTATGCAGATATGTTTACAACTACATACATAGTATATGTATGGGTGTGCCTTCGTGAGTGAATAGCTTTGTGCTATGTTAATTTCTATACATCTAGTATATATACAGGGTTATTGATAAAATGCTAACAACCTCTTGGAGTTGACTTCTGCTAGTCCTAAGAAACATTTTGAGATGTTCTTTTTTGTTATGAAAAAAAAAACTTAATATATTTTTTATTGTTTTAATGCCTACTCCGAGCCAAGAGCGCCCGCCGCGGCTACACTTGACGGTGCCGTGGTCCCTTTGAATAGAGTTTTGAATATTTACATTGTGCAAAGTAATAAAAAATATGAAATAATACATTACAGGAACAAGAGACTTTTGACATCAGGTAGTCCTCGTGCTTATTCAGTCAAAAACATATTAAAAAACGTAAAAGAAAATATAAAAAAATATATAAAAAAATGAAAACAAAAAAAAAACTTCTCAAAATGTTTGTTAGGACCAGCAGAAGTCAACCCTAAGAGGCTGTTAGCATTTTACCAATAACCCTGTATATAGCGCTCGCAGCACAATTTGCTTAGCCGTTTTTAATCGATAAGCAAAGTTAAGCAACGTCGCCCGCGGTCATGAGTTGGATGGGTGACCGCTAGTGACATTACTACTGAGCGTTTCCATGCTTCGGAGGGCACGTAAAGCCGTCGGTCCCGGTTGTTGTCTTACAATGGCAGTCGTTATTGCATGGTGGTAGGGTATTTTGCGAATGCCCGCCTGGCTAGCTACAGGTAGAATATCTGAAACTGTGGTGTTGCACACCTCAAGAGACCTATCACTCGAAAAGTCTATTAATGTGGTCATTTAGTCATCTGTATAATATAAAAACGAATGACTCAAATTCCATAACATTGGCTATGGACTGCCGCGCAGCAGGTCCATGGTTTGAATCCCGCCACGGGCTTGAGCTTATCCGCATGGTGGAAGGGCATTTTGCGAATGTTCGCCTGGCTAGCGACCACCCTCAAGTAGAAAATCTGTCGCCAAGCACCTAACGGTGTGTTCCGGCAGCAGTCATTGAGAGCCAGTGAAATTACAGGCACATGATGAGACTTAACAACTATGTCTCAAGGTGGGTGCAGTACAATTCGTGACTTGTCACAAAATGCATCTGTTATAGGCAGAGGTTAGTCCGCTTAACGTCAGGTGGGCCTCGAGCTTGATCCGTGACAATAACATAAAAAAGGCATGATTGAGCACACCTTTAGGTGGTTTTCTATCTTAAGCAAGCCAGGCAAAATACCCACAAATCAAAACGCCGAAATCGTTTATACGTCTTGAAAGCAGTATACCAATGTAGCTGACAGACATTCCGTCTGGATGACATAAAAGTTGTCAACTACGTGTAGTTGATGACAGATTTGCTTTTTTAAGCAAGAATAAGAATGAACAGCTCATACATTTTGTACCCCTTACACAGATATTTTGCTCTATAGTAGCAATGGCGTTCATATCCAATTAGTAATAATGCCATTTTTAGACCCAGACTTTTTTCGTCTAGAATATTTTTACTCATGACATTTTAAGATCAAGACGTTTTGGTAATTGCGGCAATTTGCTATGTGGGTATTCTGATAGCAAATTGCCGCAATTACCAAAACGTGGGTATTCTGATAGAGACACGCCATGCCGGCATTCGCAAAATTCCCTACCACAATTGCAAATTGTTGGAGTTAGGTAGTCTTGGGCCATGCCTAAGACTGTCAATCAATAACACAATCGGGATCAATGGCTTCACGTGCCTTCCGAAGCACGGAAACGCTCAGTTGTAAATGTCAATAGCGGTCACCCATATAAGTAGTAACGTTGCTTAACTTAGTTGATCAGGTAAAAATTACTAGGCATATCCAATACGATCGCTTCCTAACTGCACTCCTCGGGAAATTGTTTCATGGTATCGTTAAAAATGAATGGTTGAGCGTTTTAGTTTCGCTGTTTGGTGCCTATTTAACTTAAATTGAGCTGAAATGAGGTGAAGTCAGACGTTAATACTTGCTTTCATTTACAGCTGCAGAGTGACTTCGACGCTGCTTATCCACAACTGTCTAATAATTTACATATAAATTTTCCCGTCATGAAACCCAAATTGTTGCGAAAACTTGAAGAGAAAAATACGAAAGACCCTTTTTACCAAGAACTGGCAGAATTGGCTGATGGTAAGTATACTTTGTTTTCATTATATACGAGGGCGGGTCTAGTAGGCGGTAGCATTTGCATTTTTGCCGTGGAATCTGCACAGGTGATCCATTGCTCTGTCCTGGCGCAAATAAATTGTTGTCTTGGCTAAATGCGGTCGTGATTTTAAAATCCTCTTTAAATCAACCCAATAAGTAAGCATAATATTCGGCATTGGTTGTTTTACCTTTTGTTAGTCAATGTGTATTATATCGCGTGCATCCCAGAAAACGGTCGCCGTGAATTTTATTGGCTGACAAACACACATTAAAAAGAAAGAAAGAGTTTATTTTAAACATATCGTGTATTTTTTGCATTGTTTCGGGTGTAGAGATCTTAACCGGACGTCCAGAAAGTTCGGCATCTTGCGTGCTTGTACGGACACAACGAAATTCAGTAAACCACTTTTACCATCGAAATTGATGCAGATGGGTGCAGTTCCATATGTATCAAGCTTATAGCCTTGGTTTGAGAGATCGTTTTTTTTCGCAAAAACTAATGCATAATAAGCACACGATATTCAGTTCTTATCATTTTCCCCTTAAAATACGTGGTAGTCCCCTATCAATGGCTGTCGAACACAAACTAAATCACGCAGCTTGTACAAATTTTGACAGGAGTCAAATGAGTCATCTGACAGATGCCTATTGACAGGAGCAGTGTTGCCTATTCTGTAAGAGGAGCGGAGCGGAAAATTCAAAAGTTACGGAACTATTGACTCGCCCTCGTATATTAATCCTAGTGTTTACTTGTACAATTTTTGAATCCGCTATCGATCTCGCGTTTTCTGGCTACACGCACCGGATGCCTTACCATCTTAGGTTTAAAAAACTTTATTTCTCATAAGAACTAGTGTTCACTTACAATTAGATTCTCTTAAATATAATTTATAAATGATAATGATTCAGGCGTTACTTTACGGAAATCCATTTTTTATAATAACAAATATTTTAAGAAAACATTAAAGTAATTATTTGATAAAACACTTAAAAAATTTATAAAAATGATATATATCTAGTGACAATTCCGCCTAATTTCCTGTTAAGCCGACGTGACGTCACAAACGCCACGCAGCCAAACCGCAAAAGTATTCGACGCGTTTCGCTTCTAAACGTAGCATCCTCAGGTCTTGACGCTCGATCGAGACAGATCTGTCTCGATCGAGCGCTCGTAGAGTGTTTTATTAAATAATTAATTTAATGTTTTCTTAAAATACTTTTAAAATATTTGTTATTATTATTTATAAATGAGTCCTATGGCTTCGTAGGCATTACTTATTTAACGAGCTATTTATGTAGTGCTAAGTTTATTTTGATATGCGTTAATACTTTACTACTACTTTACATTTATACTACTTTACTATTCTTGGCCACCGCAACCGGTAGAAAAGGTGCGAAGTCAGCGCTTTAATTATTTATGATAACTGCTATAGTTGTAAATTCAATCATCTTCTAGACTATTTCTACTAACTAATACTTGTTAAACGAAATAAGTATTTTGTAAGCACTTAAGTTTTTTAAATGATGTGGCTTACCCTTCTGAATAACTTTTTTTTTATTCCTGATAGGTTAGCCTTTGACCACTATCTCAACTGATGGTAAGTGATGATATGGTCGAAGATGTTGTTCATTCCTAGAAATACTGGCTCTCAAGGACAGCTGCCGGAACACAGTGTTAGGTGCTTGGCGACAGATTTTCTACTTGAGGGTGGTAGCTAGCCAGGCGGGCATTAGCAAAATGCCCTACCACCATGCTATTACGACTGCCATCCTAAGACGTCAACCAGGACCGACTGCTTAACGTGCCCTCCGAAGCACGGAAACGCTCAGTAGTAATGTCACTAGCGGTCACCCATCCAACTCATGACCGCGGGCGACGTTTTTAACTTTGCTGATCGGTTGAGAACAGCTAAGTAAACTTCGCTACGAGCGTTTCAATACAACGCTACGTTTAGAAATCACATTCAATTTTGTTGTTTAGAAGGCAAACACAAAATAAATGTAGAAAATCTTATTTAAAATAGTAGCTAAGCGTTGTGTTAGAAAATCTTCCTTAAAATACCGTATGTACATATTATGAAACTGAAAGTTTTTGCATGGTGGTAGGGAATTTTGCAAATGTCCTCCTGGCTCAGTACCACCAGCCAATCTGTCGCCAAGCACGTAACGGTGTGTTCCGGCAGATGCCCTTGAGCCAGTAATTCTAGGTTAGCCTGAACAACATCTTGGACCACATCATCACTTACCATCAGGTGAGATAGTGGTCAAAGGCTAATCAGCTATAAATAATAATAAAGTAACTGTATTATAGCGATTATAACTAGTATTACAACTCCTGCTTGTATCAAGGATAATTTTGAAGCAGTGATGGTTTAGTGGCATTGGCTATGGACTGCCGCGCAGCAGGTCCATGGTTTGAATCCCGCTGCGGGCTTGAGCTTCACCGCATTGTGGAAGGGCATTTGGCGAATGCCCGCCCGGCTAGCGATCACCCTCAAGTAGAAAATCTGTCGCCAAGCACCTAACGGTGTTCCGGCAGCTGTGTTAACACCTTCGACCACATCCTCGCTGATGGTCAACTGATATTGTGGTCAAAGGCTTACCTATCAGCAATAAAAAACTTCATATCTGATACAAACATAAATCTTTATTCCAGCCGATGATGAGGAAACCACAAATATAGCAGCATTTCTGACTTTACCATTTTTGATAACATCCAACACGATTTCCACACCAACATCGACCAAAAAGAAAAAAACTGGCAGAGAGAAGATGTGGAGACCAACAAAAGTTGAGACCAGAGAATGTTTCATCGCACACATTAAGGATGACAGCTATTTGAGAAAGACCATAGAAAATAGACACATAAGTTACACGGAGAAAGGTTTGCCTGTACAACCCTATATTGTCATAGTGGGCCCTTCATTGTCGAATATCAAATATTACTTTGTCGTCATCAATTCTGAGGTGTATTACAATAGGAGTGATATCTTGTCGGCTGTAGATACGTGTTTTAAAGCAATTTGGGCGTTGAACTTGGAGTATTCAGCGGATTGCTATGGTGTTTGGTATTTTATACAAAAGGCGTTGTATGATTTGAACAGCGCGCGTGACAAAGGCTCCGTGGCCGCAGAATCGTTGATGACAGATTGTATGTAGATATAGTAGTTGTAATGTAATGCAAATTTACTTGTTACATATAACCAAGATTTTGTTGTCATTAGCACTATCGTGTGTTAAGCTAAAATCACATTTACAAATTATTAAAGCACAATTTTTTTACCAATATCTTATTAAAAAAAATCATACAGAAAATATTCTAAAACAATAAACGCACTATTAAGTTAAGAAATCAAACCGTCGTATACAGTTTTTAGGGTTCCGTACCCAAAGGGTAAAAACGGGACCGTATTACTGAGACTTCGCCGTCCGTCCGTCTGTCACCAGGCTGGATCTCAAGAATCTCGGTTGAAATTTTCACAGATAATGTATTTCTATTGCCGCTATAACAACAACTAAAAATAAAATACAATAAATATTTAAGGTTATAATTATTTTTTCCCATACAACAAACTTGATTTTTTTACCGTTTCTTGCTCTATACTAATAACGGTGACAGGTAGACGCTTTAACTATTCACAGAATATTCAGTTTCATGTTCTCTATAAATATAATTAATTTAAGTAAAATAAATAATTAGGGGGGCTCTCAGACAATAAAAGAGGTTTTCGCCGTACCTTATTACCCAGCTCAATCGGAATGCGAAAAGTGTCTGTAACGTGCAAAATTAGGTTACAGATAATGGTACGGAACCCTTCGTGCGCGAGTCCCACTCGCACTTGGCCGGTTTTTTTTGTTCCTTTTACATCGACAAGTGAAAATGAGAACTTCGTTGTAGTCGAAGCCTAACTCAAATACTACTCATCAGATCTTTACATTTAAATATAACCACATGATAAACACCAACTTTCGAATGAAAAAAAACATCAAAATCGGTGCATCTAGTTAAAAGTTATGAGATAACAAAACAAAATACAGTTGAATTTACCACTTTTTTTTTACATTAACTTTTATTTAAGTATATAAAAATATCAAAACTAAGAACACTCGGTGCGAAATCGAGGGACACTGCTCCGTTTCCCGCCCAGGACAAAGAAAAATGTGCTTTAATAATTTGTAAATATCAGTTGATACATGTTCATCATATAACATGTAGTTTTTCGAAAAATTACTTCGTATGTTACTTGATCGTTTATGACATTTTTATTTTATATATAATGAAAAAAAAGTGTTTGTTTTATCTGATACAATACGTAATTGAATATGGTACTTGTGCCGAAATTGGCATCACACTGACAAAACAATGACGCTGAATAGTTAATAGTTAGTACGCAAAAGACTTTCGTAGTGGCATTGCTAGGAAATCTATCTGAATCATTATTGTTTCGGGATGGTCATGGTACGAATTACAGCATTCATATTTTGAGATTTAAAATAAGAATTTTATTTTATAAGACCCTATTTTCTACCCTTAAGACGAAACTGAGGCTATTCATTCATTCATGTGCAAAATTGTGACCTGAAACTGATTTTGAATCAGTAAATTTAATTATATTTCAGGGGCTTTCATTTGTATGCGTAAAAAGTACAATATTTTTAGGGTTAGTACCAAAAGGGTATAAACGGGGCTCTATTACTAAGACTCCACTGTCCGTCTGTCTGTCACCATGAACGGTGATAGCTAGGCAGTTGAAATGTACACAGATGATGTATTTCTGTTGCCGCTATAACAAAAAATACTTAAAAGCGTACCCTTCGTGAAAAGTGAAAAAAAACGTTATATTAAAAGTTATATAGTATTTAATGTTGTATAGATAATGGCACGGAACCCTTCGTGCGCGAATTCAGCTTGCACTTGGACGATTTTTATTTTATATCCGTTCTTAAATAAAAATATATTCGCTCTTAGAAATTATTTTCTATAAAAGCGCTTGGGTCCTCCGTTATAGCTGCCAATTTTGGACCATTTTGTCTCACTTCAAGTTAGTAGAAATTTGGTATATCTGTATATGAATAACAAATATACTTAAAACAAGCCATGTGTGAGTCCGCCTCGCAATAATGATTCCTTAATTTTATGTTTAGTTACATAACATTAAAAATCTCTACCCTCGTTCCCCCGTGGGGTGCCGGGTTAGAATTGCACCTTCCCATTATCATCCCGTATGGGTGTCGTAAAAGGCGACTAAGGGAAAAAATACTAGAAGGTGGGCAGCTGGCCTTCTAATGAACTGTCATCTTACACTGCGATTCCCAAGCCGCCTGCCAAGCGAGGGGATTATGGCAAATACCCCCTTGATAGGGGAGGCTGTGTTCAGCAGTGGACGATCCAGCTGATACAGTACCCTCGTTGAATGAATCTGACTCGTTTTAATAAGTCTAAATATTCAAAATACAGTACAGCGCGAGTGCTCAGTTCGGAACGAACCATTAATATTAATTTGATTTTAATTAATAGTCTTAGGGCCTCCTGAATGTTCGAGTAAGTTCCGGTTATACTACCCAGAACATAAAATAACTGAATGATAAAAATGACAGTTAACATGCAGCGCGTTTCAAGCTTTAACCGATGGATAGGCTAAATCGACGACTGTGAAACGCAAAGATAGTGTTTTATTTATTAAATATGTTCTGGGTAGTATAACCGGAGCTTACTCGAACATTCTGAAACAGGCCCTAAGTCGTATGCAATAATCTACACATATTATAGTATAATAAATATAAAAAAAATATCGTAAGCACTGAATAAAAAGAACCAGAAGGATCACTCCGCACAGTTATTCCAATAAATTAGAGACTCTAGCTACGAAGCAATAAAGTGCACTTCAGCTCGCAAAGCACGGAGTACCTATTTATATTCACTTACAAGTCGTGTCCCTTTCTATCGCATGTGCACGCATAGCTCTGATGTCTTCTAACGCGGCACGCACGTACAATAAGCCCGTCCGGACGGATATGCCGATGTACCTGTAGATTTGTGCCTATAATTAGGAGTGCGACAGGCCCCTCAACAATTCCACCGGCGTGATATTACGTCAGCAACTCCACATTCGGAACGAGTTTCAACGCGTTTCCATTCCACAAGAAGTATTGTCAAAAGGTGTTCACTAGCCAAAAAAAAAACGTTCGCTTCTCGGTATTGATTATTTTTTCTTTAATATACATGTAATTTTATTTATAATTGTAGCTGGTATGATTGCTTAGGATAGGATTAAATAATAATAATGTAGTAGGTACAGTAGGCGCTTAGTAATCTGGCACCCATATTTTTTCGCCGATGCCGGATTATCGGAAGTACCAGTTTTTTTTTATGATATTGTGACGGGACTTGCTCGAGGCCCACCTGATGTAAAGCGGACTGCATCGAAACACCGTTAGGTGCTTGCTTGGCTAGCCAGGCGGGCAATCGCAAAATGCCCTTCAACCATGCCGTGAAGCTTAAGCCCGCGGCGGGATTCGAACCATGGACCTGCTGCGCGGCAGTCCCTTGCAACTGAGCCATCACTGCTTCAAAATCATCGGATCGGATTATCGGATTTGTATGGGAAGTAAAAGCTTTATACTTAAAATGGAAAATATTTTTTGCATATCATAGATATGTATCCACAATAAAATACTATATATGGTCCACCGTCAAAGTTAGGTTATTGCCAAGTGAGAGCTAAATTACAAAAACAATGCAACCGCTATGTAATCCCTTGGCATCGGCTGACCCACTATAGCCAATTTATGAATGAAATTCTATTGTTATCATTATTGCCGATATCAATGGGGTAATTTGGCGGTCGGCTGTGTAAAATGCCGGATTATCAAGCACCTTAGTCGCTGAGTGCCGGATTACTAAGCGTGCCGAATTGGCGAGCGCCGGATTAGCGAGTGCCTACTGTAATTGTAATTACAATAAGTAATTTATTAGTATTTAATAATTTATCACATATTGTGTAAACTCCTATTTTATAAATTGAACGCGAGGTAATAATATGAAAACTAAATAGAAGTTCTCATATAGTTCTAACTTTTTTAATATTATTTTTGAAACGCGCGGGTATGATTTTGTAACGGAATACTACAAACATTAAACAACAGCTAACAAATTACAGCATTTAGGTCTCGAAATTCTTTTTTAAACTATTTTTTTATGCACTTTAATTAATTTTAACGTTTTATTTTAGTTTTTATTTTACCTTAACATAGCACTTGAAACATTGTCCACAATATGGGTATCTGAAGTCTTTGCCGTTTTTAAACTAGAAGTTTAATTGTATTAATATTACTCTATTGTTTACTTATTTAATCTTAAGATGTACATACTTATTAAAATTATGACACGTTTTGTACTATATTAAAATATACTTAATAAATAGTTAAACGTTATTTGGTTTTATTTCAAAATTTGGTCGAGGTTAGTTACCATTTTTAACCGTCTTCAGAAAAATAGGAGGTTCTCTATTCGACTGTATTATTTGTGTGTTACCTCATAGCTTTTTATAGTGTGTACCGATTTCGATGTATTTTTTTAATAATCTTAGCTGGTGTTTGTCATGTACTGTACTTACTGTATCACCTGGAATGTCCAGTACTGAACCTCCCCTATTTAGGGGGTGTTTGCCATAGTCCCCACGCGGAGGCGTCTTGGGGATCGCATTATATGATATCAGTTCCTCAGAAGGCGCTGTTGCCCACCTTCTGGTATTTTACCCCCATTGGCATCGGTGATAATTATAACAATAGAATTTCATTCATAAATTGGCCATAGTGGTCCAGTCCGATGCCAACTTATTAAGTCGCCTCTTACGACATCCACAGGTAGAAATGGGGAGATGACATTCTAACCCAGCACCCCACGGTTTGTCATGTGATCCCATTTAAATGTGAGTGAGTTTGAGTTATCCCTAATTTAGCTTATTTTAGGATTGAAGTCGGATTTTTTGTTATAAAAATTTGTCTTCCCCTTATCGTTCCGAACCAATTGAAGTAATTTTTTTGTTGTTAATATTTTTCATCTCCTTTTCGTTCCCCAATAATGTGGGGAAGGATACAGCACCTGTTAAAACTCTTGTAACAGATAAGATAATAATAACTCTTGTCTTGTAGCGCTCGTAGCGAAGTTTGCTTAGCTGTTCTTAACCGATCAGCAAAGTTAAGCAACGTCGCGCGCGGTCATGAGTTGGATGGGTAACCGCTAGTGACATTACTACTGAGCGTGCACGTGGTTCGGAGGGCATGTTAAGCCGTCGATCCCGGTTGTTGTCTTCGGATGGCAGTCTTTATAGCATGGTGGTAGGGCATTTGCGTATACTCGCTTGGCTAGCTAGTTACCACCCTCAAGTAGAAGTCTGTAGCCAAGCTCATAACGGTGTGTTCCGGCAGCGGTCCTTGAGAGCCAGTAATTCTAGGTTAAGCCTGTTAACATCTTTGACCACATCATTACTTACCATCAGATGAGATAGTGGTCAAAGGCTAACATATCAAGTATAAAAAGAAAAAAAAGCACGAGCATTATTGGCAAAACTTCTGGCTTCGGTTTTATTATTTTAAAATGTTCTCGTTAATAAGTATTTTAAGTAAATCATTACAATAAGTAATTTATTGTGGCTAGTCACATTATCAATAAATTATCACATATTAAGTAAACTCCTATTTTATAAATTAATACGCGAGCATTGACCTCTATATCTTAGACGTGACATCTCAAACGAGGATAGGCGACCAGCTCAGGTAATCCGGCTGGCATACTCTCCCCCACATGCCGCTGGGCACTCGAAAAGCGCGTGTAATCTCTACGAGTGTCCAGCGGCATGTGGGGGAGAGTATGCCGGCCGGCTTTCCTGCGCTGGTCGACTATCCTCGTTTGAGATGTCGTGTCTAGTATATATAAGTCAATGTACGCGAGGTGATAGTACTAGATCTAAAGGTTCTCATATACGTGTACCTTTTATAATATTATTTTTGAAACCGGCGGTATGCCTTTATTGACAAAATACTACAAACTATATACAACACTACAGCTACCGTAATGACACCATTTAGGCCACCAAAAAATAGTTTTACCTATAATATTTAAACTTTTTTAATTTTTTACGCAATTTTAATAGTTTTATTTACAATAATCTGCTACATGCACAAAGCTTTTGAATTTGTTCTTCAACAACAGGTGAAAATGATTCGTATAGTATCGGTGAAACCAAAGCTCGAAGCTAAATTTTTTCCCAACCTAATATTAGGCACAAAGGAATTGAAATTTTCAATAACATAAGCCGAACAATTATCACAAATAAAAAGTTCACATTTGGAAAAATTTAGCTCTAAGCCAAATTATCGTCTATTATTACTCGCATATCATACAGTATCGCTTCCTATGGTTCCATCATTCAAATACCAAATGGAGACGTCGAATTCATTAAATTAAAATATTATGACTCTAAATTAATCCATATTGTTATTTTTACAAAGGAATGGCGCCACATATGTTAATATAAGTATACTTCAGCTTGCAATGCCCTTACAGGACACATAATTATTAGTATTCTAAGAACATATAATTTTCTGTAATAACTATTATGTTTGCATGAATAAATGAATATTAATAATGAATTATTGAGTGGTAGGCAAGGCTAAAGATGAATTTTTTTTTATGCCTGTTAGTTAGGTTAGCCTTTGACCACTATCTCACCTGATGGTAAGTGATGATGTGGTTGAAGAGATGTTGTTCAGGATAACCTAGAATTACTGGCTCTCAAGGATAGCTGCCGGAACACACCGTTAGTTGCTTGGTGACAGATTTTCTACTTGAGGGTGGTAGCTAGCCAGGCGGGCATTCGCAAATTGCCCTACCACCATGCTATAACGACTGCCATCCTAGGACAACAACCGGGACCGACGGCTTAACGTGCCCTCCGAAGCACGGAAGCGCTCAGTAGTAATGTCTGTAACGGTCACCCATCCAACTCATGACCGCGGCGGACGTTACTTAACTTTTCTGATCGGTTCAGAATGGCTAAGCAAATTTCGCTACGAGCTCTTCAAATGCCATAGAAAAAGGCTGCCAAGAGTTGGCATCCTTATTACCTTATTTTGGTAGGTTATTTAATTTAACTTTCATTTCTTTCACCCTAGTTTAACACGCTTGTGTCAGATTCATCAATATGTATGTAGTTGAATCTACCAACATGAAATTCATCCGTTTCTAATTGTTGTATCAACATAGAACTTGGCAATTATGTGTACTTAGTTCTGAAGATTTTTCTTAAATGTTATTGTGACGGAGCAAGCACGAGGCCCACCTGATTTTAAGCGGACTAACCTCGAATTACCCGTCACCCTAAGACATAGTTGTTAACTCTCATGTGCCTGTGATCTTACTGCCGGAACACACACTGTTAGGTACTTGATGACAGATTTTCTACTTTAGGGCGGTAGCTAGTCAGGCGAACATTCGCAAAATGCCCGTCCACCATGCGATGAAGTTTAAGCTGGTGGTGGGGGTCGAACCATGGACCTGCAGCACGGCAGTTCATAGCTACTATTGCTCGGCCATAACTGCTTTATAGTACTATCACGCTCACAGTGCTACAATATGGATAGTAAATCTGTGATAATGCTGATTATAGAATTCGCAGGAGAACTCGGTGGCTTAAGGATCTTTTGATCAGGCTAATTATCTATCGACTTTTGGCTTATAGGATTTGTCCTAAAAAGTACCGCTACAACCTACCATAACGTAGGAAACTAGTTAGGGTTAGGAACTTATGAATTACTTCATCTCTGAAATTTTCAAATCATTAATTTAACTTGACAAGAGCTTTTATTACAAGTAGACTAAAAATATTTATTGTCAACTGGTAAAATCATAGAGGTGATGATGAAACCAATTAGATTGACAAAAATATGTTGGATGTTTTACTTATTACTTGGTAAGACTGATTATTATATTTTGTTATTGTAACAAGATAATATTGTAAATGAAATACAGACATACCAACTTATCTGTTCAGGTGGCAGAAAAAAGAACTACAACATTCCATCAAATTGTGACAGTTTGTAGTTGATTTCCTTGACCAGTAGCGCCCTCGAGAACTGCACAGTTATAGTTGGTATATATATATATACCAACTTAACTGTTCAGTTTTCGAGGGTGCTACTGGTAAACGAAATCAACTACAAACTGTCACAATTTGAAGGAATGTTGTAGTTCTTTTTTTTACCGCCTGAATAGATAAGTTGGTGGGACTGTAAGTTGGTGGTACTATAATACAAGCGACATCTATATTCTTGATTATAACGCCATCTCTGGCAAATTAACGGAATTTACTTGCAAATTTGTAGCAGTTTTAAATTGGAGTTGTATGATTTGTTCATTTACCATTTGTCAATACGTGTATGACATTCAAGATATTTGTCAAGACGTGAAGGGAATGATCTTTAAATGTTTTGGTCACGTAGAAATCTAGTCTAAATTAGCATGTTAAAAGAATTGTGATGGATGGAGATGTTATTAAAACTTTGTATGGGGGATTAGTTGAGAGAACTAAATTAACATTTTGGACTGTTGTCTCTCGACCACACTCGTAAAGATGATCTAAACTTAATAATGAACACAATGACACAAATCCATTTTACCGCTGATATTACTTATTTGATTATAATCACATTATATTTTCGTACTATCCCTACTAGAACTATTTGCGCGCTGTCAGCAGTATGTTTCCCTATATAAACGGTGATTTCCAAATTAAGGTGATCTTTTTATACGATAGTGTTCTAGGAGTCACCAGACTCAAAACTCTCTTCAGGTGAAACCTTTACCCAAATTCGTAGCTAAAAGTAGGTTGTGAGAACTTAGTCGTGTAAATTAATTAATAATATATCACACACACACATTTAACTTTCAAATAAAATAATTGTGTGTGTGAGAACATGTTTTTTTTATTACAACTAAACAGGTCCACGCCACACTTCCAGTAAGTAGGTAAATCTAGCGTACTGTTTAAGAATTAAATAGTTCCGACTCGAGATGCTGGCGACAAAATCGCCACAAAATTAAATTACAAAAACACCCGGTTTTTTAAGGCTATAATTATTTCTGTTTAACTATTATTAAATACTGAACTTTATAATATCTGCAATGGTGTTTGGTTAATTTTGTCATCTTCTTGCCTAACTGCATCAAATACAAAATCAGAAGTACTTACACATTGATTGAATTAAACAATTTCAATGAACAACACAAACAAATTCTTGTCAATACTAAGTTATTTAGTTAGGTACACTTATTGTTAGCAAATGAGCAGCTTCATGTTCAAAACTGATTATTATATTACTTATTTTAGTATATAATTATAATTTGCTAACAATAAGTGTACCTAACTAAATACCTTAGTATTGACAAAGTTGAATCCATTTTGATTCCCAGGTAGACTGTCGCATTGTCAATAGAGAGTTTATCTAGGCCAAGTTTAATGTTTGGTTCAACATAAGTAACATTTGGTAAAGAAAACTTTAAACGTTTCGTCTTTTTTAAGAGACTTTAAGAGAAGATTCATAGCCGCGAAACATTTACAGATCATAGATAACACATTATTTAATTGAATGAGTTCACTGTCTTTCCTAACTACATTAAATATTAGAGAAGTATCATCTGAGTATAAAACTATATTGCAAAAATCTTTGACTTGATTGTTTAATCTATTTAGAGGTGCATACAGCTTACAAGATCATTAACTCGCCTTAAATACTATTCACCACTGCAATCACCATTCAATCAGCCAGGTATGCAAATATATTTTCCTGCTAATTGACTATATTAAAAAAGCATTACTTATAAGTAATTTTACATATTTATTACAAAAAGTACTCAACCGATTTTGATTTGAATGGGAACAACTTGGAGGTTCTAAATCAGTTCATAATTGGCGAAGTAATCGCGTAACAAACATACAAGTAAAAAAGACTTGCAGTGGAATTAAGAACCGCCTTATTTTTTGAAGTCGGTTAAAATAGTAAAACGTTTTATATTCAGTTTTTTTATGCAATCGTGATTGTACATGCTCGAGGCCCACCTGATGTTAAAAGAAATAACATCTCGGAGTGACGCAGTCAAAGGCTATGCTATCAGATATAAATAAAAAAAACCTTTGCAAGCCGTCTGCCTGACGTCACATTTCGTAAAAGTCAATGCCGTTACAAGTAATACTGCAAATAGCTGGATATCTATATTTTTTTTATTCGAAATAGGTTCGTATTTGACCACACCCTGCCTGTTAAGCATTGATGTGGTCTAGGATGGAGCACGCTTTCCTAGAAAAACCTATTTACTCTCGATTTGAAGACAGCAATATATCTATCTATAATAATTATAATGCTATTATATTTTAATGGTTACTAGTATAAAGTTAAAATTATAATGGTTAGTAGTATAAAGTTAAAAGTATAATGGTTACTTGTATAAAGTTAAAATTATAATGTTTTTTTTTTTTATTATAATTATGCTACGCACTACAGACTCTTGGTCCGTACTCTTTTTTGATTGCACACATACACTTTCCAATTTTACAAATGACATTCTCCATACATCATTGACTTTTTAACACTTAGATGTAAGTTAGTGTAAAAGGTGTTAGATCTTAAAAACTAAGTGAGTCTAAAAAAAATCTAATGGTTAGTAGTATACACTTAAAATTATAATGATTGGTAATATAAAGTTAAAATTATAATGATTGGTAATATAAAGTTAAAATTATAATGATTGGTAATATAAAGTTAAAATTATAATGGTTAGTAGTATAAAGTTAACTAATCTAGGCTTTATTAATTTGCGGATGCATATATGCATAGGTTGATGAAATTGGACCGTAGATAACTTATATTTTTATCAAATTTCGTGAAGATCTGATGAAGCATTAGCAAGTTATCCTCGTTGGACTAAACTACACACATACAAATAATAAGACCCCCAACATAAAACCTCGCTTCGCTTCTTCAAAGTAAAAATACGTTCATTTCTTCTTTGCAGACAAGTTCGGCCGTAATGCACATAGAAGATGCTGATGCTAGTAGAACGTACACAGCCATTGGTGTGTTACCACAAACACCAAAGAAGTCTTTTGTCTCCGAAGAGGCATTAATGTTATTAGAACATGCACCGTTGTCAGATAAAATTATTAGACGCCCCTCAACAGTGGCTATGTCAAAGACCAGTGATAATGTTAGTAATCCTCCTTGTACTGCTATAGCTGGAAATATTAAAGTCAAAGAACCTGACTCACGAATAAATAATATTGTAAAATTTATTGTCAATGCCGTAGAAGGCAATGATTCTGATGTAGATGATGCTAATAATGTTGCTGACAATGCTTCTGATTTAACTGTCAATGCTTGTGATATTGCCGAAAATGCTTCTGATAAAAAAGAAAAAGTTTATCTTATAAATGAAGCGAATAAGGTATCAAATATTGATGATGTATTTACAAATGATGATTATATAGTATCAGACGAAGATAATAATGTACCAGATAATAACACAGTACCAAAGAAACGTACCAGAACCCGTGACTGCTGTTTTTTCTGCAAGGCCTTAGTTTTAAACTTTGCCAGGCATATTTTTAGACATCACATCGATGAGCCGGAGGTACAAAAAATATTGACTAAACGAAAACTCAGTCTTGAAAGGAAACAACTCATTACATCATTACGTAAGAAAGGAAACTTTATTCAAAATTCGGTAGAGATCAAGAAGCCCATGAAGAAACATAAATCAACATCTGAATATTTGCCATGTACAAATTGTTTGGGTTTTTATTCGAAAAGGCTTTTATGGAAACACAGAAAAAACTGTACTGGTAAAACAGGGAGAAATGTTCAGTCAGAATCACAAAATTGGTTAATACGACATATAAAAATAGATCCGTATCTCAAAGACACCGTTTTTCCAAGAATGAGAGCTGATAAAGTATCTATGATTGCTAAATCTGATTTCCTAATCCGTGCATTTGGATCCCATTATATGAGAACTCATAAGGAAAAGAGTGTAGTACACGTAGTTTCTCGTAAAATGAGAGAATTAGCAAGAGTATTGCTTGAGACAAAACAGCTTAATCCTTCAATCAAAGATTTGTTTCATTTGCTGAGGCCAAAGCACTACGACAATATCCTGGCAGCCGTAAAGAATATAGTAAAACATATACCTGATAAATGTTATGAGAATGCTACTTCTGCAATGAACATGTGTACCAGTATAAAACAGTGTTGCAATATAGCAATTAGACTGGCACAGAAAAAACAAGGAGTAAACACAACTAAAATAGAATCTGAACTAAAAACTTTACAAAAGATTTTGAACGATAATTGGAGACATGACCTATCTGGTCGTACTGCAGCAGAGTTACCTAGCAAAACGAGCGATGTAATTAACATAGAAGCAGCTTTAGTGAAAGCCTATAATGATTTCAAAGAACGCTGTAACTCTGATGACCAAAGCACGGAAGACGAATGTAGTGAAAGCGATGAACCTCAAGCAGTATCAACAGAGATCCAGGGAGATGATACTGAACACCATTTACCATCACCAATTATCAACAACATAATCAAAGGAAGGAAAAGGATACTGGTGCCATGGACAGAAGAACAGAAAGATGTGGTCACAGCGTTCTTCAAAAGCCATATAGAAAAAAAACAACCACCTAAAAAAACGGAATGTGATACCCTCAAAGAGAAATATCAAGATCTATTGAGTAATAAAGATTGGCTTAAAATTAAAGTGTTTGTGCAGAACGCATATACTAAGAAGAAGTCGGTAGCAGAGCGTTATTAAAGGCCCGTTTGTACGTTGATAAGTGTTTAGTGCAGGTGATTAGTGATTAATACTAAATATGTTTGGACAGCAACTGATTAGTGTTTAGTGTTGAGTATTTATGTTTAGTAGCGCGTTCTAAGATCAGTTAAGTAGAAAGATCAGTACCGATTTGGACTCGATACAGTGTCAGCTGGATTGTTTACTGCTGAACACTGCCTCCCCCATCAAGAGGGGTTTGCCATAATCCCCACGCTTGGCAGGCGTCTTGGGGATCGCAGTACAAGAACAGTTTCTCAAAAGGCGCTGCTGCCCACCTT
The DNA here is from genome assembly GCA_963890685.1 of Plagodis pulveraria. NCBI lineage: Eukaryota > Metazoa > Arthropoda > Insecta > Lepidoptera > Geometridae > Plagodis > Plagodis pulveraria. Next base: position 3,389,788 of record OY982979.1, on the reverse strand, counting down.
CCGGTATATTTCCCTTATTCGTCTCTTACGAAACCTACGGGAAAAGATAGGGGTGACATTCTATCTCGGCACCCCACGGCAATTTTGATCTACTAAACACAACAGCTAAACAGTATTGGGCACCACTCCCACTATACACGTCCACTAAACACTAACCACTAAACAATTTTACTAATCACTAAACAACTTAACAGTAATCAAACTGCAAAATTGTAAAGGAGCAAATTTATAATATTTCGTTGGTTGATTTCGGAATACTTTGGTGTGACTTTTAAACTAGAATTGTATAAAATTCGGTACTATTATTAGGTGTACACAATTTTTATAGGTATTTTTTTAGAATAGGTAGAACGGGTTCTAAGAAAAATCTTTTAGGTTTAAATATCCTCTAAACATCGTGCTTGCAAACTAGATGCGGTATTAGGGGTATATGCAACAGGTGTGCTAATTCGCACAGCCGATCGTAAGCGGATTTCCGGCTTTATATTATACAACCAGCACAGCTTCTTGCTATGTGTTCCTGTACACAATTTTAGTAGGAATGTTTATAAACATTTCTTTATCATCAATTTCATAAAATCATAAAGTTTGTCTTATGTTTGTCTTATAAGACAAACTTTATGATTTTATGAAATTGATTTTTGGGAAATTTTAATGGGACCACACGGCAAGCATCAGCTTTCATATAAAAAAAGAATCATCCAAAAAGGTTTAACCAGTCAAAAGTTCTGAGGTAACAAACATAAAAAACCGACGAATTGTCAAACTCCTTCTTTTTTTAAGTCAGTAAAAACAATATTGGTTCTATTGGGTTCAACTGTTTATTACTTACCTATAGGCAAGTTTTTGCAATATTATACCCTTTTATTATACCTAGATAAATATTAATTTATCTATGTAGCAGTGAGGTGAAAACTAGTATGTTTCGCTCGGCAGGAAAGTAGTATACGTTCTGTATCTTTGTAACCCTCATTACGCTCAAGGTTGCTATTTTTTATTCTCACACAGTGAATCAATATCACCAAAATAGATCGCCTATTTTGGTGATATTGATTCACTGTGTGAGCATTCGCCAATTTCCAATAAATGGTATTTTTCAAACTCACTTGTGACTGAAATTCTTTATAGTAACATTTGGTGGCACCATACGTACTTTTTTTAAACGGACTTTAGTGGGTTGGTAGACTGTGGCATTGACATTCAACTGGCATTCAATTTTTTTTAACAAATCGAGCCACCTTCAAACTTTTAATATTTTAAAACAAAAAATGCACAAATAAACCAAACCTTCGTATACCGTTTTTTTGTTAATTTTACATAGTCAAGTGAAAATGAGAACATCATTAATGTAGTGGAAGCCATTTAAATATGCATTATTATGTATAACTCAAATACTACTCGTCAGATCTTACTAAAATTTAAATGGGACCACATGACAAGCACCTGCTTGTCCTATCGGCCATTTTGATAAAATTTTGTCATTGATTGAGATTCAAAAATCGAACCGCAGCACGCATTGAAAAGTGATACTAGTGTTATTTAATTATAATATAAATATTGTCTTTATTTCTTTTTAAGTGTACCTAAATCTTGTTATAGTGCAGAAATATAATTATTTGATAAATGTTTTATAAGTTTTTTTTAATGCACCTGGATGTATAAAGATTCGCTCAGTACCGATGCAACGTCGTGGCCAGCCATTTGGAGGAAACTTGCTTTCCTTCAGTAGGTATGTTATGCATTATATTTGTATAATTTAGGTACCTACCTGAAAACCTGCCTTACAGAAAGTAAACTGTACTGTAAGTTTTGAAGCGCTAAGTTTTAAGCAACGTCGCGCGCGGTCATGAGTTGGATAGGTGACCGCTAGTGACATTACTACTGAGCGTGCACGTGCTTCGGAGGGTCCCGGTTGTTGTCTAAGGATAGCATTCGTTGTAGCATAGTGGTAGGGCATTTTACAAATTCCCGCCTGTCTAGCTACCACCTTCAAGTAGAACATCTGTCGCCAAGCACCTAACGGTGTGTTCTTGAGAGCCAGTAATTCTAGGTTAGCCTGAACAACATCTTCGACCGCATCATCACTTACCATCAGGTGAGATAGTGGTCTAAGGCTAACACTCTCAAGTTCTTTGAGAGCTCAAAGAACTTGAGAATTCGTAGCTGAACAGTCGATGAAAGCCTTTTTTGTATACGCAGTTCTTTGAGGATGTTCATTAGTCCCAAACTAAATATCTATATCTGAATATGAGACGCGCATCACAGATTGGAAGGTAACAAGCTGTTCCACTGTCATCCACGGACATTTGCAAAACCAGAGGTCCCCATTCCGAGTATGCGTTGCCGGCCTCGTGGCCATTCATGACATGTACGTTAGTATGCGTTCAGGCAAACACGCGCAGTGCGACTGGGAGGTGCAGGCTACCTGCACTGAGGTTATTTCCACCTCACCACCTAAGAACTGTCCGTGGGGTGCCGGGCTAGAATATCACCTTCCCCCATCTCTACACTGAGAAAAACCTAAAGTCAATCAAAAGCGCCCTAATGACGGCCAATTTATATGGTATGAAGGCAAAAAACCGACCAAACGTAAATACGTACAAAAACGCCTTCCAACTAGAAGGCGTTAAACGAGGTCAGTGAAGGCGAATGTTTCTTTTTGTCTTCATTTAAGGTGTATTTTGTGGTCTTTCTTAAATATTGACTTTTGATGAGGCTGATTAAGTCGTACGTTATAGTGATAATCACCGTATATAAACCGCCGTAAAAGTAAGGTATATTTTATGGTCAATACTGCAATTATTACCGTATAACAAGTTCAATTCTGAAAATACTTTACGGAAGGCGTTTTTTGACTGTTGTGTTTATTATAAAACATGGTACATTTTTATTGATTTCGCTTTGCGTGGTGAAAATCATCTTAAGCGTTGTGAATTCATCTTGCGTAGTTACAATTCAACGGTAAAAGGTCAAATTTGATTTAAGCTCCAAAGTCGTTTTTCTCAGGGTACCCGTGGGTGTCGTAAGAGGCGACTAAGTGTACAAGTAACAGACTAGAAGGTGGGCAGCAGCGCTTTTTGAGCAACTGATATCTCACTGTGATCCCCAAGACGCCTGCCAAACTTGGACATTATAGCCACCATAATGGAGGCTGTGTTCAGCTGAGGACAGTCCGGCTGATACAGTACAGTACCTAAGAACTGCCAAATATTACGTTGGTATCAAGACCATTGCGTAATAAGCTTGGTAAGATTTTCGTCTCTGTCTTACTCATGAAATTACCTGAGTACCTACCGCGCTTCGCACACAATCATATATTATGTTATTATTTTAGACCGCAAATGCCGTGCCGCAGTACCCTGGTTCGATCCACCACCGGCTTGAGCTTCACTGCATGGTGGAAGGGCATTTTGCAATTGCAAAATTCGTCAATTTTTCTATTTGAGAGTGGGAGCTTTCAGCACGAGCAGTCGCAAAAGCCCTACCACGAAGTTAGGTATAACGACTGCCTTCCTAAGACAACGACCGAAATGCGACGGCTTAACGTGCCCTCCGAAGCACCTGCACGTTCAGTAGTAATGTCACTAGCGGTCACACATCCAACTCATGATTGCGGGTAATCTTAGTATCATATCTATATATAGAATAACCGGGGTTATTGGCAGTTGTTACAGCATTGTGTTAGGGCTTTCTGCGAATGATCATCGGTGGAGAGTCGGGGGATTCTCCACTGGCTTGCACGATCCCACACGTCTGGGGGATGGCCCTAATGAGCTGGGTCATCCCTCCATTGGCCGGGGCCCGTCACCGGTGACGGGCCAACCGCCGGGGCGAGATGGTGATTGCTAACGCTACCCCATCTCGCCCCGTCTAGGCGGCAGACTGCTCATCCCGGGTTTTTAGTGGGTAACCTCACTTACTACCCCCCCGTGGGGGTAGTAAGGCCCCTCAGGCGAGGACTCCCACATAACCACTCTGCTCCCCCCGGAGCCGGGTGGTATCCATAAAGGATTTTCCCGGGTCAAAAAAAAAAAAAAAAAAAAAAAAGGGCTTTCTGCGAATGCCTGCCAGGCTAGCAACCACAATCAGGTATAAGATCTGCCGCCAAGCACCAATCGGTGTGTTTTGGCAACTGTCCTTGAGAGGCAGTAATTCTATGTCAGCCTAAACAAGATCTTCGACCACATCAACACTTACCATCAGATGAGATAGTGGTCAAAAGTTAATCTATCACATAAAAATAAAAAAAAACACTAAGTAACGACATGAACTAATACGAACAACTTTGTGTTTCAGAGCAGCGGTGCGTTCGAGTGCGAGATCTGCAAGTTGCGCTATCAGTCGGCGCGCCTGCTCCGAACGCACACGTCCGCTGCACACGCGCGCTTCTACAAGTGCAACAAGTGTAACCACCTCTCACACACCGCGTGAGTCACACACACTTCTCTTCACACCCTTTTACAATACAAACACTCCTTCACATAAACATCATCATCATCATCATCATCAGCCGAAAGACGTCCATTGTTGAACAAAGGCCTCCCCCATAGAATGCCACAAAGAACGACTATTAGCTTGAAAACATTGGCTTTACCAGCAACTTTAAAGATGTCGTCAGTCCACCTAGTGAGGGGCCTACCAACTCCAAATATATTTTTTTTGTAATCTTATTGGAGGGCATTCGAGCAGGCGGCTCACCTGGTGGTAAGTGATCACCGTCGTCCACGAACATCAACAACGCCAGAGGTCCCGAGGATGCGTTGCCGGCCTTTGTGGAGGGAATATGCTCTCTTCTTGAAGGCCGTACAGTGCACCTAGTGGGGGGCCAAAGTCAAAGTCCTTGTATTGGTAAATGCAAATTTCCAAGTCATTTTGCTAAATAAATTGTTAATTAATAATATATGTAAATTTATAACTCATCAACATAACTCTACGTCTTCCGGTGTATAGTGGCAACGCTCGAGAACCTTTCTTCCCCATCGGTTATCAGTTCGTATTTCAACGTGTATTCCAACACGTATGTTATAGTATTAGTTAACTTTTTTTTATTACAGACATCAGGCAAGTGACCACGACCGATGGCACGAAGGTCATACCTACAGATGCCAGCTGTGCGGCCAGAGCTTTATGTAAGTAAATCATCTTCCTAAATAACGTCGTCCTCGCAGACGCATCCCCGAAGGAGATAAATTTAAGGGCTGATTATTTATGAAAGATGTTTAAAAGAATGGCCCCGAGTTTCTTGCCCGTTCTTCTCGCATTGGCTCCATACAATTTATTTTGCGGAACGTGGCAGTACAATGTAGAATATTTCAATACTAAAATTTTTAAGTGACCCTCATTAGAGCGTCGTAGACGCCTAAATTGAATAAGTGATTTTGACTTTGAGGCATCTAAACAATCAGGTTTCGCTGGATATGTTTTGATTTCGCCTAGGAAACGAGCCTTTTGCCATCTACCAGCCACAGTTCTAGACTCCGTAATAATACTAAAAAAATATTTGTCACAAAAATCCAACTGGAATCCAACCCAGGGCCAGAAGAGCGATACCAGATCAGAAGCGACAATTTCGCCACTCAGCCAACAAGGCAGTTTTACTGGTTAATATTAAAAACTCGCCTCCGCCCGCGGCTTTGTCCGCATAGTCAGTTATATAGCGATCCCTCGGGAATATACTCGGTAAATCGAAATAAAAAATGTCTTATATCCTTACCTAAAAGCCAAGGTATGTATGTACTAAGTTTTTTTTAAATCCATTTGGTTATTTCAGAGATGAGTAGCAACAAACACACTTATACACCCACGCACCCCCACACACACCCTCACACATATCTTACACATTCGTGGTAAATTAACAGCATCCGAGGCGTGTACTCTTCTAGACGAGACGTGGAAATGTAGCGCATTCACTCACGTACACTAATCCATTTACTACATATTCCCATCCACCTGACTGTTGAAGTTGTAGTGTGACGTAAACTCACACTCATTTACACATACATTCACACAACCTTCCTCTCTTTCACAGACTTACACACTTTCGCATTTATAAAATTAGGATTAGCAGAATAAGGAATCTGTACATGATATCCAGATACATAAATGTATGTAATATAACGATGATCGCGCACTAACACGCGTACAGGAGCCGCACGCGCCGCAGTCATCAAATTCATTCAGTAAAGCAAGGTCTCGCCCCTATCTACGCTGAATGACCCGTACTTTTGAATGGATTCTGTTCACGGAGCGTGGTTCACTTCGGTTCGATAGCTTCTCCGAACTACGCGCGCGGTCGTGCACAAGTAATTGATATACCTTTGCCCCTGGTTTTTTTATTAAACAGTGTTTGGTTGTTTTGTGAACCACGCTCCGTGAACCGAATCCATTTAAAAGTACGGGTCATTCGCCGTAGATAGGGGCGAGACCTTGCTTTACTGAATGAAGAGACCTCACAAAACAACCAAACACTGTCTTTTCCCAAAAGAAACACGGGAAAAGGTATTTAAATTACACGGCCGCGCGCTTAATCCGAAGGAGCTATCGTACCAAAGTGCGACGCGACCCGCGTCCTATATCAAGAAGAAAAATTATCCGCGCTACCCGTATATGACCCAGCGCCGTCTCGGGATTCCATTGACAACAGTATCCGCGTCCGCACGAATATGAACCCTATACACCTAGAGATAGGCTTCAACCCGAATTCATATAGTTTACCGAACACGTTGAGTTCGGCGCGTGCGGCTCCTATGACGTGTATAGGTGCTCAAGCGTTTCTGAATAAGGAAAGAGGTAGTGATATATTTCAACGTGTATTCCGCAGCAAGAGAACGTCATACCTGACGCACGTCCGCAAACGTCACGCCAGCGAGCACGTATGCGAGGTGTGCGGCGAGGGCTTCGTTTCCGGACACGGCCTCACCATGCACAGGAGCAAGGCGCACTCACACACTAAACGGGTAACTTTATCTGTACATTCTAAAATAAAATTCATTCATTCTTAAATGCACTACACTAAATTATTATATTGGTATAATATTTAATTTATTAATGCGTTGTTATTTTATATATTTATGTATATTGTTTCACCAATTTATTTTATATTACTTTAATGATTTTATATTAACTAAGGAAACACCTAATTGTAAATTAAGCGTACTTTTTACACTTTGTCTATGTATTTTTATATTGTATAAAATGTAAATCCGTTATTGGCTGTATGGTAAGCTAAGTTTGAACTTTTTGTATGTATATTAAGGGCTGTGGATTTTGTGAAACAAAAAAATAAAATAAATAAATTCTCTCTATTAGTTCATTCACTTTATCTGTATATTTTCCCTGTTTGTTCATTCATTTAAACACAGTAATGCACACTACTGCAGAATATCTGACACGGCGTTGGTACCCACAAAGACGGAATCTTGCTGAAGATTCCTACAATCGGTCTCTTATCTCTGTTCGCTTACTTATACTTTGCTCATAATGTTTAACCCTAGGTTTATTCAATCTTTCTTCCTTCCTACCATACATAGACTCATTCAGATATTCACTCAGTGATTTTAATGTAACTATAAAAGTATATAAATATAATGTTGTCTTAGGTTTTCGCGATTATTACACATAGTAATTAAACAACTTTAAACGGTTTAAATCGCGTATATTTATCATTATTTTTGTCCCGACGTTTCAAACACTTTGCAGTGATCGTGGTCACGGGGTACTATATATAAATATCAATATATAAATATTTTATGCCTTTGACCACTATCTCACCTGATGGTAAGCGATGATGTGGTTGAAGATGTAGTTCAGGCTAACCTAGAAGTACTGGCTCTCAAGCACAGCTGCCGGAACACACCGTTAGGTGCTTGGTGATAGATTTTCTATTTGAGAGTGGTAGCTATACAGGCGGGCATTCGCAAAATGCCACCATGCTATAACGACTTAGACAACATCCGAGGCCGACGGCTTAACGTGCCCTCCGAAGCGCAGAAGCGCTCAGTAGTAATGTCACTAGCGGTCACCCATAAATATAAATATGTATATATATAGTTTAGATACCGATTCCAGTAATTTGATATTTTAATATCCACCTTATATAATATATTATTATACACGGTTACAAAATTACAAATATACGAGAGGAAAAATTTAAGTCAAGTGCGGGATTCGAACCCGCGTCCATCCACCCCTTTAGCCGGGGTATTCATATTCATATTCTTTATTGGTAAAGATTCGCTTCACAAGTCAATAGGTTACATAATATATACATTTTTATTATTTTACGAGTTGCATTATTATCATAGTATGATGTAACCAATTGAGCTAACATGACAATGAGTCATAACTACATTTTTTCTCTATCGTTCTTGAACCATCGTATTGGGATGGAGCGACATCTATAGTACAACTTAGGTTGTACTACAAACAAGACCAATTTTGCAATCGGTTAAGTTTAAGTAAATGATGACGCAATCAAAAATGTTTCCTTATATTTGTAATTTTGTAATGTAATCCGCATAGCAGGTGTTATTGCAAACATAACAATATTAAACATATTATACAGGGTTATTGGTAAAATGTCAACAGCCTCTTAGGGTTGACTTCTGTCAGTCCTTACAAACATTTAGAGATTGTTTTTTGTTTTAGTTTTTTTTGTATGTTTATGTTTTTTTGACAAAATAAGCACGAGGTACAGGATAAAATTACAGGCACAAGAGACTCTTAACATCAGGATGTTAAGAGTCTATTGTGCCTGTAATTTTATTGTACCGACTTCAACAAGTCATTTCACACATTTCAGTGTTAAAGCCGGTTCCATTTTTTGGAAATTTATCTGTGTTTTTTGTCTGTAATATTTTTGGTAATATATGTAGTTAATTGTTGTGTTGTCAGAAATAAAAGTATTTGCTAATGTGTATCTAATGTAGGAGATCGAAGAGTCGTCCTCGCCTTCGGCTCGTTACTGCGCGTCGTGCAACATTCAGTTCGTGACGTCACGCGCGTGGCGACGTCACGTGCTCACGCACAATAAACACATAGAACAAGCGCAACTCACGTATGTAACTAACTTATATTTTAAACTAAGGCACACTTAGCAATGATGGCCGAGCGGTAATAGCTATGGACTGCCGTGCCGCAGTACCCTGGTTCGATTTCCACCGCCAGCTTGAGCTTCTCCGCATGGTGGAAGGGCATTTTGCGTAGCTACCACCCTCGAGTAGAAAATCTGTCGCCAAGCACCTAACGGTGTGTTCCGGCTGTCCTTGAGAGACAGTTAAATTACAGGCACATGAGACTTAAAAACTATGTCTCAAGGTGACGGGCGTAGTGCAATTCGTCACTTGTGATGAATTGCATCTGTTCTAGATAGATAGTCCGCTTAAAAACGGGTGGGCCTCGAGCTTGTTCCGTTCCAAATATATAGAAAAATTAAAAAAAAAATTTTTACTTCTGTAGTTCTTATAAGGAGAAGTAGGGTGAGCAGATCACCCTACTTCTCCATTCAGTTCTATTCAATTTTGAATAACTTAACATTAGTTAAGAAAGTATCTAGTTGCATGATAACTAAGTGTCAACTCGAACCTATCGGTCCGGGCCGATTCTCATAAAAAATATAGATGTCTGGAGGCCGGAATCCAATATAATCCAGTACTGCTGGCCTCACACTCACCCGATTTTGCCCAGTAAGCAAGTTACTGGCCTGGTCATATTTTTAAAAACTTTTTCCACGCTATCGCAAAAAGACGCTTTTCCACGCAGATTTTGAAACAACAACTTTCCGAGCTTGTGTAGTGAAAATGTTTGTTTTGTCGTTCCAGTAACGAATGCCCTATATGTTCGGTGCGGGTGGTCCCCATCGCGGAGCACCTGAAGGAGCACGGCCGCAGCTTGCGGCTCCTACCCCCCTCCGCGCCGCCCGCAGCCCCCGGGGGGGGAGGGGCCCACGTAGAACCTCTGCCTTGTGAACAGGTATCTACGTCTATCTATTCAAAAGGAACATATCAGAATAATATAATAATTATCTTAACTCATTGTTATAATTTATTATTGTAAGTTTTTTATTGTATGTTTTTTTTTTTTTTTTTTTTATTATGACGGAACAAGCCCGAGGCTTACCTGTTGTTAAGTGGACTAACCTCTGCCTATAACAAACGCATTTCGTCAATAACGAATTGCACTGTGCCCGTCACACTGAGACGTCCAGTTGTTAGGTCTCATTAGCCTGTAATTTTTCTGGCTCTCAAGGACTGCTGCCGGAACACACTGTTAGGTGCTTGGCGACAGATTTTCTACTTGAGAATGGTCGCTAGCCAGGCGGGCATTCACAAAATGCCCTTCCACCATGCGGTGAAGCTCAAGCCCTTGGCGGGATTCGAACCATGGACCTGCTGCACGGCAGTCCATATCCTCCATAGCCACTGCTACTGAGCCATCACTGCTCCATAATGCTCCATAATATGTACACTGTTGGCGTATCTGAATAAATAAATAAATAAAATAAAATAAAACTCTATTCAAAAGGAGCGCGGCGCGGTCCAAAGTTGCCGCGGCGGGCGTACTTCGCTCGGAGAGAATCAAAACTTAAAACAATAAGTTTTTCTAGTACTGTCTGACACTTTTGAAATGAAATGATGAAATTAAATTTATTTACTTGTGGTCCTAGGTTACAGTGTTAGGTATTATAATAAACAACTAGTCTCGCTAGGGCCCGCTTTACGCATACAAGTATTACCTATGCAAGCTATATTGTCAACATAGTCACAAACATTAGGAAATTAACAAATTTTTCTCATCTAAGAATTAAATTAATTGTATAGTAGGCCTTGAAAATCAGGAAGTCATGTAACTTTTTTTTGAAAACTATATATTATTTACATCACGTATAATGTTCGGAATTTTATTATAGACATTGGGGCCATACAGAACACACTTTTATTTAGTAGTAACGTATTTGAGTTAAGTTCTGTGTCTCCTAGTAAAAGACAACGCCTACTCCGAGCAAAGAGCGCCAGAAACGGCAACACTGGACCGCGCCGCGCTCCCTTTGAATAGAGTTTTTTTTTATTTTATTTATTTATACAGGGTGCCCGGTAATGAATGGATAACCTTAAATTAGGTATTTGTATATCTAATGGCCATTCAGAAAAAAAAAACAGAAAAAAAATATCAAGTAGTACCAAAGTTATGGTCTTTTTAATAAACAAACATATTCATTTTGCCAAAGTTTAAGCATCCATAGCGTAAAAAAAAAAATATGAATACACATGTGACCAATCATTTTAAAATAAAGTGTGCCTAAAGCCGGTTTCAAAATGGTATTTGTTTTATTATTTAAATTATTTTTATTATTATTATTTTTTAATTATTTTTTTTGTTCTGTTTTTTTTTTCTGAATGGGCATTAGATATACAAATACCTAATTTAAGGTTATCCATTCATTACCGGGCACCCTGTATATTCAGATACGCCAACAGTGTACATATTAAAACATACAATAAAAAACTTACAATCATAAATTATAACAATGAGTTAAGAGCGGCCAACCCGTCTTACTTTTCATACAAACGCTCGTACGTGATTATGGCGTTGTAACAAATCTTTCTTTGAAACTTTTGAGCTAATAGGTATCTTGTGCACTATATCTAGGTTTTTATGCAAACAAAAAAGTATAATATGTAGAAACAATTTCAATGTAAGCCTCCAAAAATCAGTTTTTTAACTTAACTGAACTTTGGACGTTTAGAATGTTCTCATAAATTGTATAAGTAGAGAAAGTATCTTGATAGAAACCTTGAAAATATAATGGAAATTCTCAATAATAAACATTTATTTTACAAACTTATAAGGCTTATTGAAAAACACGTAATTCCTGGATCAAGTTTTATGAAGTTTACGCACACTATTTTTCGTTAAATGTTGTCTCGTTCTTACTTGCTTGTTAGCCAAGTGGCGGAAAGAGGTATGCGGGGGACAGAGTGAGACGGAGAATAGAATGCCAAGCGTTGAAGATGAAAAAAGATGAAACAACAAGCTTTTCAATCATGCTCGCTTTGACGAAAGACGGACCGGGGAGGGCCCTCTTAAGTCATTATTATATTAGTCTGATATACACCTATTATAGGCATATACAGCATTCATTATAATATTGATAACTAAATATAACTATTCTAGTAGTTGTCTAATATTCCAACCTCAGTTAGTACCTAGTCGGCAAACTAGATGGCGCCACCGGTAAAATTAGCCATCGCAAGCGTTTGTTACAAAATTCTATCGATGTACTTTGACAAATATAAACTTTTTAACTTTTTCACTGGGAATAGTGGTGCGTTTTATTTGCTCCTGACCTCTTATAAGTAGTAATTTCTACATGGTCCTATTCGAGTCGAATGGTCAAGTGACCTATCGGTGTACAGTAAAAATTCAAGTGTGCGAGCGAGCACACTAGCCGGTTTTTTTTCGTCAAGCACTAGAAACCAGTGGTGGGTCGCCACTGAAGGTGCTCATCGTATTTCAAATACGAACGGTTGGAGCGAGAAGTGCGAAGCACTTCTTCACCGAGGAGGCGCGGAAATACCGGAAGGAAGGAGGCGCGGTAGCAATACCCATCCAGTGAAGTTAGCAACGACACAGCAGTGACGTTTACAGCAACGTATATAAGCGAGGTTTGCCAGTAATAAATTGTGAGTACAATTAATTGTGATTATTACAAAGTTCTTCGAAAATACTGTGACAAAGTTCCATCGACTTAGAAAAATTCATCTTGGACATTATCATGGACTTGTAATTTCTGTGTGCATGCTAATATTAACTTAGAATAGTTTCGCAAAAAGTGTTCAGACGAGGAATCTATGCCCGATTTCTCGCAGAGTTTAAAAATTCCAAACACTTAGAAAAATTTCACAAATTTTATCATCGACTTGTAATTTTTCAAGAAAACATTCATATCTTGTTAAGTGAAGTGCATTGTCTAGTAAAAATAAAGTTGCATATTGTGTTAAGTGTGTGTCTCTAAACTTCTGTAATTAATATAAACTAAATAAGGTATCAAATATGGCAAGTATTATCAAAGGCTTGGTATGTTCAAAAAATAGTTTGGAAAAATCATATGAAAATTTTAAAAAATCTCCAAAAGATCGGCTAGCTAAAGAGTCTTACTTGCAAACAAGATTAGAATCACTTGAAGCGCAATGGAAATTGATTACATCAAGTCATGCTAAATTATCTAGTGAAGTTACAGACACCTTATTAGAGCATAAATACTTTACTGAAGATGTATACGCCGATATGGAGGAGACATATATAAGGTATAAATCTGATATCATAGAAGTTTTATCCACTTTTCCGACAAAATGCTCTTCAAGCAACAATCTACCAAGTAGTAAAAACGAAAGCAATGTTCATTTGCCAAAAATCAACATACCAACCTTTTCAGGTCACTATGCTGAATGGCCCAGCTTTAGAGATTTGTATGTATCACTGATTCATAATAACACTTTCATAGACAACGTGCAAAAAATGCATTACCTTAAGGGACATCTCTCGGGAGAAGCAGAGCAACTTTTGAGACATGTGCCTATTACAGGCGATACTTATTTAGAGTCATGGTCTATTTTAAATGGAAGATACAATAATAAAAAATATCTAGCCAATGGTCTACTGAGGCGTTTTATGAATCAGCCTAGTATAGGAAATGAATCATGCAGCGCTATCAAAGAGATGTTAGATACGACTAACGACACGCTCAATGGTTTGAAAAACTTAGGTCTTAAAGTAGATTCGTGGGATGTCATCATCATCTATATTATTTGCATGAAGTTAGATTCCGAAACGCGAAAATTATGGGAGGCAAAAATAAGCGTCAATGATGAGCTGCCAACCTTACATCAAATGCGGGAATTTTTAGAAGCAAGATTTCGGTCTCTCGAATTTCTCGGTCCTAAAACAAAATCTAAACCAAGTTTTTCAACCCAAAAGCCGAAAGTAATGCATGCATTAGCAACTGGTTCCATCGCTGCACCAGATTCATGTACATTCTGTAAAAATGGAAGCCATAAATTGTGGCAATGTAAAGAATTTATCAAGATAGATTATGACGCTCGACACAGTTTTGTCCAAACTAGTGGATTGTGCTTTAACTGCTTAGGGAAAAACCACTCAGCCAATGCTTGTCGAACGTCTACCAAATGTCGCATCTGTAAGCATAATCATCACTCACTTTTGCATCCAAAGCCAAAGCCAGAATCACGCACTTCCGAATCTTCCAGAAGAGACGTGGTAAATGCGTTGGAAGTTAAGTCGATTTGGCCAAGAGATCAATCATCCCCGGAAACCGCATCAGTATCTAAAGTTACGGCGCATTTTTCGAGGGAAGTCACACCCAGCCAAATTCTTTTGGCCACGGCTCTTGTCAAGACACAAGCTAGGAACGGAGACACACAGCTTCTGCGGGCATTGCTAGATCAAGGCTCGCAGGCGTCCTTCGTTTCAGAAGCAGTTGTTCAACTTCTTGGCCTTAAGAAAATACGAAGCAAAAGCACTATCTCTGGTTTGGGGGGTGACAAGGGTACGTTAGTTTCAAAGCACATCGTGGTAATCACAGTACAATTACGCCACGATCCCGCATTCAAAATGGAAGTACATGCACATGTTTTAGGCGCTATTACTAGCTTGCTTCCATCTAATAAGATTGAATCGATAGAGTGGCCTGAGTTGGCTGAGGTCACTTTAGCTGATCCTCAATTCAAAACGCCAAACAAAATAGATATTTTGCTTGGCGCTGATGCATATGGTCAAGTATTGAGAGAAGGATTGCTCAAGGGTCCCAACGGTATATTGATTGCTCAACACACTACTTTGGGATGGGTCATATCAGGCCCCACACATCGTTACGATGATGATCAGTCACCCTCAATACAATCACATCATAACATAATTATGAGTATGCACGCTCATTTAGATGAAAATGAGCTTCTGAAGAAGTTCTGGCAAATAGAATCTGACACCTTCGAAGAAAAATTTCTAACTGATGAAGAGCAACAGTGTGAAGAATTTTATAAGCAAACAACCCGAAGAGATGTTTTTGGAAGGTACATTGTGCAACTTCCGTTTAAGGATCAAGATCCTTAGTGCAAGTATGGACGTTCTAGAGATATTGCCCTTAAACGATTTCACCTTCTTGAACGACGGTTCAAAAAGGATCCTGAGATGAAGAAAGGGTATACCGAAGTGATGCACGAATACCAGAGCCTTGGTCACATGGAACGTATAACGAGCACAGAAGAGAGTTCTGAATGTGTTTTTTTGCCACACCACGCCGTTATACGCCCTGATAAGATTACCAGCAAGGTTCGTGTTGTTTTTGATGCATCATGCAAGGGAACCAACGGCGTATCTCTAAACGACACCCTGAGGGTTGGACCTACATTACAGCAGGATTTGCGCCACTTTATATTAAGGTGGCGTACACACCCAATTTGTCTGAGCGCAGACATCGTTAAAATGTACCGCCAGGTGCTCGTATCCCCGAAAGATGCAGACTTCCAACGTGTGCTCTGGAGAGATGATCCGGAATCTGAAATAGAAGAATTTAGATTATTAAGACTTACCTTCGGCACGGCATCAGCTCCTTACCTCGCTGTGAAGACGTTGCAGCAGCTTGCGATTGATGAGCCCGAAGAACCTGGAACTGGTACATCTGAAAAAATAATAACTGATTATTACGTAGATGACTTATTGACTGGTTGTCAAACAGTAGAAGAAGGTATACGGATTTACAAGGACATGACAAGAGTATTAAGGAAAGGAGGATTCGAGTTGCAGAAATGGATAACAAATAATAAGGTGTTGGCAGGAGTAGTAACAAACGGACATGAGAATCAAGAAGGGAAGGTAGATATAAAAACAATTGATGAAGTGGTGAAGATACTAGGACTGTCATGGGACAAGGAATCAGATTCCTTCCATTACACCGCGAAGCTTCCTCTTCTACAGAACCCTGTTACTAAAAGAAAGGTTATTTCTGACATTTCACGCTTGTTTGATCCCTTAGGCTGGGTAGCACCGTGTGTGATTGTCGCCAAGGTGATGATCCAAAAGCTGTGGCTAGCAGGCATAGACTGGGATGAAGAATTACCTGACGATCTACTAGAAAAATGGTTATCCTATCGCTCAGAACTAATCAACGTTCACAATATAACTATACCAAGGTGGATAGGAGCTAAGGAAAATGATACTCACCGGGAGATACATGGCTTTTGTGACGCTTCAACCACTGCATATGCTGCTGTGGTGTACTTAAGAATAGTAGACGCAGATGGTACCGTACATGTGAATATTGTAGCGGCAAAAACCAAGGTTGCACCAACTCTTCAAGTGTCGATACCGCGACTTGAGTTAGTGGGTGCTGTCTTAGTGGCGAAGCTAAGTACAGAAGTTGCCAAGGTTTTGAACATCGACAAGGCAAACATTCATGGATAGACTGACTCAACTGTCGTATTATCTTGGCTTAGCAGTCATCCAAGTCGATGGACAACATTCATTGCCAACAGAACGTCGGAAATATTATCAAGATTAGACAATTCTCAGTGGTCTCATGTACAGTCTCTCCAAAATCCAGCAGATATTGCATCCAGAGGATGTACTCCCACAGAGCTAGCTCAGAACGAGATGTGGTTTCGTGGTCCTTCCTGGTTGACAAATACTGAACTAGAGTACAGCAGGCCAAAGTCCATATCCACAGATCTGGAGAAACGTCACATCAAGACTCACGTGGCAATGGACGCTACAGCAGATCCCATATGGACAAGATTTTCATCGTTGGAAAGACTTGTACGCGTTATTGCATTCTGTCGGAGATTCCTGAAAATCAAGGAAGTGTAGGCTAATCGTCACCAATTCAAAGCTTATCTCGGAAGTTCAGAACTCAACGACGCTCTAGACACGTGCATAAGGCAATGTCAGGCCACAGAGTTGGAAGAAAGCAAGAGTAAGTTGAAGCCACTGAATCCATATAAAGATGACAAGGGAATTCTTAGAGCACAAGGTAGAATTCAGCATTCCAACCTCACCGAAGATGCCAAACACCCAATCATTCTTCCGCATAAAAGTAATTTTACGAACCTCATCATTGACGATGCCCACAAAAGAACGCTGCATGGTGGTCCTTTGTTGATGATGAACTACTTACGAACCAAATACTGGATAGTAGCTATGAAGGAGCTGGTCAGGAAACACGTTCACAAGTGTGTCACTTGTGTCCGACATACAGCTGCAACAAGGAATCAATTAATGGGCCAGCTGCCACCGGCAAGAGTGACGCCATCGAGGCCTTTCCTCCACAGTGGCGTAGATTTTGCGGGGCCCATTAACATACGAGTTTCCAAGGGACGTGGGAACCGGAGCTACAAAGGTTACATAAGTCTATTTATTTGCATGGCCAGCAAGGCCATCCACTTGGAAGTCATAAGTGACCTAACTTCTCAAAGCTTCATAGCAGGCTTTAAGCGATTTGTGGCAAGAAGAGGTTATATCAGCGACATATGGAGCGACAATGGTACGAATTTCGTCGGAGCGGCCAAAGAACTTCGTATGCTAGTCGATGAAGAAAAATCTTCCGTAGCGACGGAAATTCGGGAGTGGTTGAGTTCTAACCGTGTCACATGGCATTTTATACCACCTCACGCGCCCAATTTTGGCGGCTTGTGGGAAGCTGGTGTAAAATCCACAAAGTATCACCTCAAACGCGTTGTTGGTAACTCAACCCTTACCTTTGAGGAAATGACGACAGTTTTAGCGCAGATTGAGGCTTGCCTCAATTCCAGGCCACTGTCATCACTGCCCAATGATCATAGCGATCCTTCTCCGCTCACGCCGGGACACTTCCTGGTTGGAGAACCCTTAATGGTAATCCCCGAGCGCAATTACGAGCGGAGCAATATCGGTGTACTAAGACGATGGCAGTTGACGCAAAGGATGCTGCAGGATTTCTGGCGTAGGTGGGCAAATGAATATCTTGTGCATTGCCTACAGAGGTACAAGTGGTCGAAACTCACTCCAGGACCAAAAATTGGTGATGTGGTTCTCGTGAAGGAGGACAACCTTCCTCCAGCGCGCTGGCTTTTTGGCAGAGTAGTTGCGATACATCCTGGTTTGGACCAAATTACTAGAGTGGTAACTTTGAAATGTAAAGACTCTCTCATCAAAAGACCCACATCAAAATTGTGCATATTGCCAGTTACTGACTGAATAATCAAATGTATTTAACACGTAGTATTCATTTAAATTTAAGTAGCGCAATCTTTTCTAAATTGTTGTATTGTTTAATTTTGTATTCACTTTAACTAATGTTTTTGCAACGCAACACTCCTTTGATGGTGGGCGGTGCTACCTATCAGTTATGTTGTGAAGAACGTTCAATAACGTTCTTGGTGGGCGGTATGTCTAATATTCCAACCTCAGTTAGTACCTAGTCGGCAAACTAGATGGCGCCACCGGTAAAATTAGCCATCGCAAGCGTTTGTTACAAAATTCTATCGATGTACTTTGACAAATATAAACTTTTTAACTTTTTCACTGGGAATAGTGGTGCGTTTTATTTGCTCCTGACCTCTTATAAGTAGTAATTTCTACAGTAGTACTAACGATTGGTGGTTTTGTATTCAATAAGAGTACTGTACTGTATCAGCCGGATCGTCCACTGCTGAACACAGCCTCCCCTATTAAGGGGGTATTTGCCATGATCCCCACGCTTGGCTGGCGGCTTGGGGATCGCAGTGTAAGATTGCAGTTCTTTAGGTGCTGCTGCCCACCTTCCAGTGTTTTTCCCTTAGTCGCTTCTTACGACACCCACGGGATGATATGGGGAGGTGCAATTCTAACTCGGCACCCCACGGGGTATGCTTAATTATTTAATAAATAAGAGTGCTTACTTATTATTATTACTTATAAATCACGATGTGATAATATGCAGCTATAAAAACTTATATAACAAAAATATGATTATATCACTAAAAATGTATAGAGTTTTGGATATTTACACCACTTCTCACGTGGACGTGAGTAGGGTGTTGTTTGCATTAGACGCACGACAGGGGTGTATACCATCTTAGTGCCCTTACAGGGTTTAATTTTTTTTTGTTTTTTATGCCGGATATGTTAGCCTTTGACCACTATCTCACCTGCTGGTAAGTGATGATGCGGTCGAAGATGTTGTTCAGGCTAACCTAGAAGTACTGGCTCTCAAGGACAGCTGCCGGAAACAACCGTTATGTGTTTGGCGACAGATTTTCTACTTGAGGGTGGTAGCTAGCCAGGCGGGCATTCGCAAAATGCCCTACCACCATGCTATAACGACTGCCATCATAAGACAAAAACCGGGAGCGACGGCTTAACGTGCCCTCCGAAGCACGGAAACGCTCAGTAGTAATGTCACTAGCGGTCACCCATCCAACTCATGACCGCGCGCGATGTTGCTTAACTTTGCTGATCGGTTCAGAACAGCTAAGCAAACTTCGCTACGAGCGCTTCAAAATGTTCTTGTGTTCGTGTATTATAAGTTGTTAGTGTAAACATATTATTCGTAATATCCCCGATCGTTTCCCGTTGGTTTGGGCGCGATCGGAGCTATAGTTTTCTTAATATTACCAAATCTTTGTAATATACCTTTGATCTGTACAGTTGGATTCCCGACCGGAACAAAAAAATCTATGGTCATTTCGTCGCCTTGGGGCAACACCGTTCTATGTGTAGTAATCTATAGTTTTCAAGAGAGTCATTGCAAAATTTGATGTTTTGTATCTTGTTTAATCATCAAAATTAGTAGGAACTGGATGTTAACATTGTTTTTCATTACATCAAGAGAACATATTTCATAGGGTTTCAGATACAAAAAGTAATTGAAGCGCTCGTAGCGAAGTTTACTTAGCTGTTCTTAACCGATCAGCAAAGTTAAGCAACGTCGCCCGCGGTCATGAGTTGGATTGGTGACCGCTAGTGACATTACTACTGAGCGTTTCCGTGCTTCGGAGGGCACGTTAAGCCGTCGGTCCCGGTTGTCGTCTTAGGAAGGCAGTCGTTATAGCATGGTGGTAGGGCATTTTGCGAATGCCCGCCTGGCTAGCTACCACCCTCAAGTAGAAAATCTGTCGCCAAGCACCTAACGGTGTGTTCCGGCAGCTGTCCTTGAGAGCCAGTACTTCTAGGTTAGCCTGAACAACATCTTCTTCGACCACATCATCACTTATCATCAGGTGAGATAGTGGTTAAAGGCTAACCTATCATGCATAAAAAAAAAAAAAAAAAAAAAATATTTACTATTTTAAAATTTTGATAGAACCATGTTGCTCTGAGGCGACGATTTGTAAATATGTTTATATTTCAGTGCGGACGAACGTTCCTGAGTAAAGGCAAGTTGTCTGCGCACACGAAGCGGACGCACCTCGGCCTCAAGTACAACAAGAACATTGTGTGCGAACTGTGCGGGAAGAAATGCACTGTAAGTATTATACATCATATAAAACACATACATATATACACCTCTTTTTTCTCACTTATACACACCACACTCAATCACTTACACTCCAAACATACCTAGTCATCAGGTATATAATTCATCACTACCCAATAACGAAAAACCATTTTTCATATGTATCGATTGTTTGTTCAAGCTGTTTCTGTTTTAATGAATAGATTCAGGCGTTACTTTGCGGAAATCCATTTTTAATAATAACAAATATTTTAAAAGTATTTTAAGAAACATTTAATTAATTATTTAATAAAACACTTAAAAATCTTTATAAAAATGATATACATTCTGTGTACTAAATATCGGGAATTTGTCAATAAAACAAAAAATACAAATTATTCATCTAAATTTATTTTATCGCCTTCAAAGTAGGCCCCATCGCTTGCAATACAACATCTCCAACGCTTCACCCAGTCTTCCATACATTTTTCATAGGCTATTTGCGGTATGGCCTTTAGCTCATTCAGTGAATTTTCTTTTATGGCTTCTATCGACTCAAAACGTTTTCCTCGAAGTGGTAATTTTACTTGGGAAATAAAAAAAAGTCAGACGGAGCCATATCAGGTGAATACGGTGCTTGGTCGAGAACTTTTGTTGAATTTTTCGCTAAAAACTCTTTCACTATAATGGCTGTGTGTGATGGTGCATTATTATGGTGCAGCATCCATGAGTTGTGTTGCCACAAATCTGGACGTTTTCGGCGGATACTCTCACGCAAACGCTTCATGACGCCTAAATAATATTCTTTATTCACTGTTTCTCCCTCTGGAAGGAATTCGGAGTGAACCACACCACGGTAGTCAAAAAAAACTGTCAGCATCACCTTGATTTTGGAGCGACTTTGCCGCGGTTTTTTGGGTTTCGGCTCGTGTTCGAGACGCCATTCTGAAGACTGTTGGCTTGTTTGCATGTCGTACTCATAAACCCATGTCTCGTCGCCAGTTATTATACGTTTCATAAAGGTCGGATCCGTAGAAGCTCGGGAAACCATGTCTTCAGCGACATGCTTTCGCTGCGCTTTTTGAACAAAATTGAGCTCTTTTGGAACTAGTCGAGCGGGGACGCGTTTCATGCCTAAAATGTCAATGAGAATGTTGTGGATGGACTTAAAAGATATGTTCACCTCACTAGCCAACTCTCTCAGACTCATACGTCGATTTTCGAGCACTAGCTTCTTGATTCTGTCGATGTTTCCTTTGGTCGTAGCGGTTGAAGGTCTACCAGAACGAGGCAAGTCTACAACTACTTCTCGGCCTTCTTTAAAAGCCTTATACCATTCATAAGCCCTTGTTTTCGATATACACGATTCGCCGTAGGTATTTCGCAACATTTTTAGTGATTCACCACATGAAATATCATTCGAAACACAAAATTTAAGGCACACTCTTTGTTCAACAATATTTTCCATTGTAAAAATCGCCGAGAACTCAAAACTATGACCAACAAAAAGTGTAGTTTAAAACAAATTAAATGACAGATCCCGCTAAAACTTTGCGCGCTAAATCAGTACAGTGCTACCAACATGCAGTAAAAAAATTAGTACGACCTCTTTTAAACGGGTCTTTTTATTGACATATTCCCGATACTTTTTACACAGAGTAGTATATCTAGTGACAATTCCGCCTAATTTCCTATTAAGCTGTCGTGACGTCACAAACGTCACGCAGCCAAACCGGAAGAGTATTCGACGCGTTTCGCTTCTAAACGAAGCATCCTCAGGAGGTCTTGACTCTACGATCGAGACTCAAGACCTCCTGAGGATGCTTCGTTTAGAAGCGAAAAAATACTATTAAAATATTTGTTATTATTGTTTCTGTTTTATTTTATATTGTTAATATACACAGCACAGCTCTTTTTTTTATTGTTTAGACCTATATAGTTATATCGGCTAACATCTGCCCGAGTAGGTTTATGCTGAAAAACAGCGCAGCTTTTCTTTTTTTCCTGTGAAAAAGGACTGAAGTTGCACAAGCTGAGCTGTTGCCCAAAATTAAATTATATAGTTTTTTAAAGTATTATTTCGTTAAATTTGGTGAAGGCAATAAATTGATAATTTATTTATTATTATTTATATGTAATATACGTTTGTATGAAATAAATTGTTGACGTGTTCAGGTTGAACTGGCCGGGTCGTTCTCCATACAAACGCCGTAGGGTGATCACTGCTTTATTTGCGGATTTAGGTCTAAAACAAAGCATAATACCGATTGATCTCGTCTTTATCTAGGCTTGTATGGTGCCGAAATTTTAAAAAGATAATTAAGTTGAAAGTTATGAGCCTTGAAAATGTTATATGAAAATGTTTCGAGGGTCATAACTCTCAAGTTAATTATCTTATTAAAATTTCGGCATCATACAAGCCTAGGTAATGAGGAGATCAATCGGTATTATGCTTTGTTTTGGACCTAAATCCGCAAATAAGGCAGTGATCATCCTACGGCGTTTGTATGGAGAACGACCCGGCCAGTTCACCCTTAAAATGTGGAAGTAATTTTGATTGATAGGATTGAAGGTTAATATATTTAACTTATTAATTATAAATTATAATCTATATAATATTTAACTTTATTTATTTATATTATTATTATCAAGCGCATGGCTAGTTGTTAACTGTCACAGGATAGTGACAGTGACAGCTACACGGCAGTTTAGGTGTGTTAGAGGTTATATATTTTTGAGCACGTTTTTCGATTAAGTTTTTTTTTGTTTGTTTTGTTAACGTTTTTTTTTATATTTTATGTTCTTGTTCATTGCTGACGTCACGCAATATCGAAAGATAATTTTGATATTGCGTGACGTCAGCAATAAACCCCACGCACTTAAAACAATAAATCAATCAATAAAAGAACAAACATAGACATCTCCAAAATATATAATATTACATAATTATGTATTATTATGATTTATTGTTTTAGGTGCAAATTTTTTTTTTGTTTTGATAAATATTTGTTGATGATGAATTTTTGGAGTTGTGTGTTGTCAGAAATAAATGTTTTTTCATAGCTTCAAAAAAGTTTGGAAGTAGTATATCACAGTAAATATACTTGATTCCAGTCGAACGCGGCCCTTCGGTACCACCAGCGCACGCACTCCGGCGAGCGGCCGTACAAGTGCGGCGCGTGCACAAAGAGGTTCTCCGACAAGAACCAGCTGCGCATCCACACGCGCACGCACACCGGCGAGAAGCCCTACAGCTGCACACTGTGCGCCAGGACCTTCGCACAGAAACCCGCACTCAACCGACACTATAGGGTGAGTTAGGTACCTATTCTAATCGCACAGAAACCCGCACTCAACCGACACTATAGGGTGAGTTAGGTACCTATTCTAATCGCACAGAAACCCGCACTCAACCGACACTATAGGGTGAGTTAGGTACCTATTCTAATCGCACAGAAACCCGCACTCAACCGACACTATAGGGTGAGTTAGGTACCTATTCTAATCGCACAGAAACCCGCACTCAACCGACACTATAGGGTGAGTTAGGTACCTATTCTAATCGCACAGAAACCCGCACTCAACCGACACTATAGGGTGAGTTAGGTACCTATTCTAATCGCACAGAAACCCGCACTCAACCGACACTATAGGGTGAGTTAGGTACCTATTCTAATCGCACAGAAACCCGCACTCAACCGACACTATAGGGTGAGTTAGGTACCTATTCTAATCGCACAGAAACCCGCACTCAACCGACACTATAGGGTGAGTTAGGTACCTATTCTAATCGCACAGTAATAGTAGTTTATGCAACTACCATATAATAGAGGGTATTACAAAATCACAAATACCCGCGTCCATCGACTCCTTGAGCCGGAGTATGCTCTAACCAATTGAGCTAACATGACATTGGTTAGAGCATACTCCGGCTCAAGGTATAGATGGACGCGGGTTCGAATCCCGCACATGACTTAAATTTTTCCTATCGTATATTTGTGATTTTGTAATGTAATCCGCATAGCAGGCGTTATTGCAAACCTAACAATATTGAAATAATAGAGGGTAATCAAACTTGAGTGTAGTTTTTTGTTCAAAATAAGATTACAAGTGTTTTAATACCTAATTATATGCAGTTGCATACACTACTTTATGGCAAAGGTAATTCTATATCTGCTCCAGTACATATACTAGACGGGACATCTCAAACGAGGATAGTCGACCAATAAATGTATTCAAAATACACAATTTTCGAATGCAAAGCGCGTGTAATCTCTACGAGTGCCAAGCTGCGTGTGGGGGAGAGTATGCCGGCCGGCTTACCTGCACTGGTCGACTATACTCGTTTGAGATGTCGCGTCTAGTATAGGTCAATGATCTGCGCGCGCATTTTTAATTCAAATTGTTAAGTTAACAAAGGCAATGGGCTTTTATTCATCTTTTATTATATCTACAAGCGCATTTTACTTTGGGTTAAAAATGCGCGCGCTGATAAAATGCAAAAAAAGGAAGTTAAATAAGTTACCGAAGGCAATGTAGTTCCTTTTTCTATAATTTCTCGACGCGTCCTTTAAATCCAAAGTGTTAAGTTCCCAAGGGCAATAGCCTTTTTTCCTTTTTTTTTTTAATATCTGCGCGCGTTTTTATTCCAAAATGTTAAGTTACCAATGGCAATTTTTCTTTTTTTTTTATATCTGCACGCCAATTTTGAATAAGTCAATCAAGTGTTAAGTTACCAAACGCAATGGCCTTTTTTTCCTATTTTTTTTTTTATATTTGCCCGCCCGCTTTTGAGCCAGTGTTAAGTTACCAAAGGTAATGGCCTTTTTTATATCCAAAGAGTTAGTGATTGTTATAGTTTTTTTTTCATTTTAAGGTACACACCGGTGCGAAGCCCTACGCCTGCTCGTTATGTTCCAAATCTTTCAGCCAGTCCAACTCTCTCAAGGGCCACGTCCGATCTGTACATCTCAAAATGCCGTCAAACAGAAGAAAGGGACAACGCAATCCAGAAACACCAGTAACGGAAAAGGACGCACAAAATACTTCTTCTGTAAAGAGTGAAGAATTCATTTTGGGTTAAATGTGAATTTGTTTTATATGTGTGGTGTGCCTAAATAAAATTTGTAAATATTATCGTTGTTTTTTTTTCTCTTTAGACCATTTAGTTTTTTTTATGCCTGCTAGGTTAGTCTTTGATCACTATCTCACCTGATGGTAAGTGACGATGTGGTCGAAGGTGTTAACAGGCTTAACCTAGAATTACTGGCTCTCAAGGACAGCTGCCGGAACACATTGTTAGGTGCTTGGCGACAGATTTTCTGCTTGAGGGTGGTAGTTAGTCGCCTTCTTTTTGATATGTGTAAAATTCTACGTGACTTGACTTTTATTTTATTTTTTGTATTTCATTTACACAATTTCTTTACAAAATGTGCGGGAAAAGTTTTTTGCAATTTGTGACTTTTTGAGTACTCCAACGATGGTATATCCCATAGAAGTTTTTGATCAGTATTAGGAACAGGATCGATTGGTATCAAAAATTTTTTTTGTGTAAAATGGCTTATTATTGCTAAATGCAATTTATTTTTTAATCTGTGAATGAGGATCCAAATTCCATTAAAAATTATGGCTAGTCTCCTAAGACCATTTCCGAGTAGCTGCAACGGATAAGGTACTTCCCCATACTGCCCCGCTGAAAGTTTCCACCCTGTATATAAAATCTAGTGCTACTGTTCCTTCAAGACAAAAAAGGGATTTACTGGAACGGTACACACTAAATAAAAATATTAGGTCCTTACATATGAAATTGGCGTTTTGTATGGGAGGAACAAAAAGTCGAATATTTTTTAATATAATATATTTAATTAATCAAAGTATGAACCATTATTTTCTATGCACTTTTGCCATCTCATAGGTAGTTCATTGATCCCTTTACTAAAAAAACCAGTCGGACGGGAATCAATAAAATCTTTGAAGGCGATTTGGACTGCCCCATCGGAGTTGAATTTTTTCCCTTGCAAGAAGTTATCCAAATTTCGAAAAAAATGGTAATCTGTTGGAGCAAGGTCCGGGGAGTACGGAGGATGTCTTAGACTTTCCAATTGAAGCTCTTCTAATTTAGTAGCCGTCTGTAGCGCAGTGTGTGGTCTAGCGTTATCGTGAAGCAGCAGTGGCGTGGAGCGATTGACCAGCCTAGGTTGTTTAGCCGCTAGCTTTTCCATCATGGTTTGCAATTCCTGACAATAGACATCAGCCGTAATAGTCTGGCCAGATTTGAAAAAACTGTAATGAACAATACCGGCACTAGTCCACCAAACGCTTACAAGTAACTTTTTTGGGGTTAATTTTCGCTTGGGGCAGGATTTGGCTGTCTGGCCAGGATCTAACCATTGCGCTGAGCGCTTCCGATTATCGTAAAGAACCCATTTTTCATCACAGGTAATGATTCGGTTTAAAATACCTTCATTATTGTGCCGGTTTAGTAATGTAACGCAGCAGTCGACGCGCGTTTGCCGGTTTGTTTCAGTCAATTCGTGAGGTACCCACCTTTCAAGCTTTTTAATCTTCCCAATTTGCTTCAAGTGAATTAAAACAGTTTTATCACTAACATCGCAGCCTGCAGCTAACTCGGACGTGGTTTGCGATGGATCCGCTTCCACAATAGCCTTCAACTCTTCATTATCAACTTGAGTCTCAGGCCGTCCACGGGGCTTGTTCTGCAGGTCGAAATTTCCAGAACGAAAACGTTGGAACCAAAAACGAACTGTGTTTTCTTTTGCAACACGACCGCCATACACATCATTCACCCTTCGAGTTGTTTCCGCAGCACTAGTGCCACGGCGGAACTCGTACTCGTAAATAATGCGATATTTAAGGTTTTCCATTTTGTAAAATGAGTGACGCAAACAGAAAAAAACAGAAGAAAAAAAACAAATGAATGACGATCATCGAAGCACAAATACATGAGTCTATAGCTGTACAAATTTGAATTTGGAATTCCTTACCAAAGAGGAGAAATTCGTGATTAAAGTGGCCAGTACGAAAAACGCCAATTTCATATGTAAGGACCTAATATTTAATTTGGCGCTTACAACATTTACTTTTGTTTTTTTTTTTAATGTTTTTGTGACGGAACAAGCTCGAGGCCCACCTGATGTTAAGCGTACTAACCTCTACCTATAACAGATGCATTTCATCACGTCACGAATTGCACTGCGCCCATCTCCTTGAAACATAGTTGTTAAGTCTCATGTGCCTGTAATTGCACTGGCTCTCAAGGACTACTGCCGGAACACACCGTTAGGTACTTGGCGACAGATTTTCTACTTGAGGGTGGTAGATAGCCAGGCGAGCAATCGCAAAATGCCCTTCCACCATGCGGTGAAGCTCAAGCCGGCGGTGGGGATCGAACCAGGGTACTGCGGGGCGGCAGTCCATAGCTATTACCGCTCGGCCATCATTACTTCCAAACTGCAGGCCCTTGCGCGGTGCGAGGGACGACCCGTTAGTGCCGCATTACTTGACGACGTTCAAGGTTATTAGCGAGATCCTAAGCCTTAAATCGCAATTACCAGATCTACAAAAAGTTTGTACAGACTACGAAAGGTACGTTAAACGTAATTTTCAGAGAATTCCCAAACTACATTAGTGTAGTTTGGGAAACTACACTAATGTAGTTGAGTGAAATTACAGGCACATGAGACAACAACTATGTCTCAAGGTGACGGGCGCAATGCAATTCGTGACTTGTGACGAAATGCACCTGTTATAGGCAGAGGTTAGTCCGCTTAACACCAGGTGGTCCTCGTGCTTGATCCGTCACAATAAAATATAAAAATGTTGAAGAAAGGCAAGTCATTTGAATGCACGAAAAAATAAACCAGGATGAAGAAATTGTTGGCTGCTTTGTTTCAGTGCAGTGGCGGGGAGAAGTCTGTTAGCAATCACTCAAACGGCTGTCTTCTTTGAATTTATGAATTCCTATTCTTTTTCAACATGATTTAGCGTAATATGTCAAAAAATCGCGGTAAAATACATTTTTCACGAAATTGTGTGCACGTCTGTTCGTTCCCGAGGTCCAAGAGCATTTTTAAAGAACCTTAAATACCTTGAAAGTAATATAACAATGTTTGGTGAACGCCACAGAACCACGAACATTTTGGAAGTCTTTCAGTCAAATAATATACTAAATTAAAAAAAACTCCGTCACCTTGATGCGTTTGCTTAGGTCTTAAAGCAAATTCACACTTTGGAGATCGTTCCAAAAAGACGATCCACGCTGATCATAAGCGTAAGCCTTGAAATTGTGAACAAAAACATCAGTAGACTACGGGCTAGATAAATTGCATGTGTGACATCTTTTGTTTGTTTTTGTTTTATTTTCCACCGAGGTGTGCTTTAATAATTAATTGCGAAAAATATATGTAACTTATTTAGGGTATGTTATGTAAGAAGTAAGTTAGTGGTCACTTTAACTGTGGGTAAGTACTAATCAGCCATTGTGAAATTCATATGCATGGATACATTGGCTGAGTAGTACTAACCCACAGATAAAGTGACCACTAACTTACTTCATGGTTCATTTGTCTATCATACAGGTTTCGAAAAAAAGTTGGTATTGCAAACTCCATATTATAAATTATTCGACGTATGAATGAGTGACGTTGACAGATTATGAACGGAGGAGGGTCGGAACAAATACCGATATACGACATGACTTTTTTTTTTACTTTTTGGTGCGTAATTGCAGTTTTTGTATGTTTCCATATGATGACCTTATTCAACCTGTTCTAAAAACGATTAATCCAGTACAAAAATATGCTCAAAATTCAATGACCTAAACATCTACCGATAAATCCACTGACGAAGTAACAGAAAATTAATATCCAAACAGAAACCGATAGATCCTTAATTAATTAGGTAGATTAACAGAATGATACATTCGTTTTTGGGTTCTTTTAGGGTACATAATAATGGTAACACTAGATAGGTTAAGTCTCTTATCACAGTCTGTGGATTTTAGGACAGTTTTAGTGATTCAGACCGTGACACTGACGGTTGAAATAGTTTCGCGGTTAATTTGAATGTTCAGTTCAAAACATTTTCCGTTTGTTTATATTATCTGTGTGGTTGCTGAAATTTAAAATATTATATCATAAGTATAAGTATTATTAAGAATGGAGGAAATAAGTCATTTAGTACAGGATATTAATACAGGATCACGAAAAAGAACAAAACAGAAACGAAAATCGGAATTGGAGCGAGAAAATAGGTACGTACTTTATTAACTATAAGGAATTGTTGGTTTTTCATAAATGCTTAATAATTTGCATTGTATCAGCTTGTTTTTATGGTTTAAGGTATCGGGATGTTGATCCGCTTGGCATAGCTTTTGAAAGACCTTGTTCCCACAATACTAATAAGTTCCAATGCAATAACATTTCGCTACGCTATATACTTCGAAACAGAAAGAAATTTTTCAAACATCAGAAGAAAGTTGAGCAAGACATATTTTTAACACGCTTGATATTTTCCCTTTCAAAATCAAATCAAAATCAATCAAATCAAAATCAAAATCGAAATCGAAATCGAAATCGAAATCGAAGTCGAAAATGTTGAAGAAAGGCAAGTCATTTGAATGCACGAAAAAATAAACCAGGATGAAGAAATTGTTGGCTGCTTTGTTTCAGTGCAGTGGCGGGGAGAAGTCTGTTAGCAATCACTCAAACGGCTGTCTTCTTTGAATTTATGAATTCCTATTCTTTTTCAACATGATTTAGCGTAATATGTCAAAAAATCGCGGTAAAATACATTTTTCACGAAATTGTGTGCACGTCTGTTCGTTCCCGAGGTCCAAGAGCATTTTTAAAGAACCTTAAATACCTTGAAAGTAATATAACAATGTTTGGTGAACGCCACAGAACCACGAACATTTTGGAAGTCTTTCAGTCAAATAATATACTAAATTAAAAAAAACTCCGTCACCTTGATGCGTTTGCTTAGGTCTTAAAGCAAATTCACACTTTGGAGATCGTTCCAAAAAGACGATCCACGCTGATCATAAGCGTAAGCCTTGAAATTGTGAACAAAAACATCAGTAGACTACGGGCTAGATAAATTGCATGTGTGACATCTTTTGTTTGTTTTTGTTTTATTTTCCACCGAGGTGTGCTTTAATAATTAATTGCGAAAAATATATGTAACTTATTTAGGGTATGTTATGTAAGAAGTAAGTTAGTGGTCACTTTAACTGTGGGTAAGTACTAATCCGCCATTGTGAAATTCATATGCATGGATACATTAGCTGAGTAGTACTAACCCACAGATAAAGTGACCACTAACTTACTTCATGGTTCATTTGTCTATCATACAGGTTTCGAAAAAAGGTTGGTATTGCAAACTCCATATTGGGTAACTTCTTGATTAAAATTATTCGACGTATGAATGAGTGACGTTGACAGATTATGAACGGAGGAGGGTCGGAACAAATACCGATATACGACATGACTTTTTTTTTTTACTTTTTGGTGCGTAATTGCAGTTTTTGTATGTTTCCATATGATGACCGTATTCAACCTGTTCTAAAAACGATTAATCCAGTACAAAAATATGCTCAAAATTCAATGACCTAAACATCTACCGATAAATCCACTGACGAAGTAACAGAAAATTAATATCCAAACAGAAACCGATAGATCCTTAATTAATTAGGTAGATTAACAGAATGATACATTCGTTTTTGGGTTCTTTTAGGGTACATAATAATGGTAACACTAGATAGGTTAAGTCTCTTATCTACAGTCTGTGGATTTTAGGACAGTTTTAGTGATTCAGACCGTGACACTGACGGTTGAAATTGTTTCACGGTTAATTTGAATGTTCAGTTCAAAACATTTTCCGTTTGTTTATATTATCTGTGTGGTTGCTGAAATTTAAAATATTATATCATAAGTATAAGTATTATTAAGAATGGAGGAAATAAGTCATTTAGTACAGGATATTAATACAGGATCACGAAAAAGAACAAAACAGAAACGAAAATCGGAATTGGAGCGAGAAAATAGGTACGTACTTTATTAACTATAAGGAATTGTTGGTTTTTCATAAATGCTTAATAATTTGCATTGTATCAGCTTGTTTTTATGGTTTAAGGTATCGGGATGTTGACCCGCTTGGCATAGCATTTGAAAGACCTTGTTCCCACAATACTAATAAGTTCCAATGCAATAACATTTCGCTACGCTATATACTTCGAAACAGAAAGAAATTTTTCAAACATCAGAAGAAAGTTGAGCAAGACATATTTTTAACACGCTTGATATTTTCCCTTTCAAAATCAAATCAAAATCAATCAAATCAAAATCAAAATCAAAATCGAAATCGAAATCGAAATCGAAATCGAAAATGTTGAAGAAAGGCAAGTCATTTGAATGCACGAAAAAATAAACCAGGATGAAGAAATTGTTGGCTGCTTTGTTTCAGTGCAGTGGCGGGGAGAAGTCTGTTAGCAATCACTCAAACGGCTGTCTTCTTTGAATTTATGAATTCCTATTCTTTTTAAACATGATTTAGCGTAATATGTCAAAAAATCGCGGTAAAATAAATTTTTCACGAAATTGTGTGCACGTCTGTTCGTTCCCGAGGTCCAAGAGCATTTTTAAAGAACCTTAAATACCTTGAAAGTAATATAACAATGTTTGGTGAACGCCACAGAACCACGAACATTTTGGAAGTCTTTCAGTCAAATAATATACTAAATTAAAAAAAACTCCGTCACCTTGATGCGTTTGCTTAGGTCTTAAAGCAAATTCACGCTTTGGAGATCGTTCCAAAAAGACGATCCACGCTGATCATAAGCGTAAGCCTTGAAATTGTGAACAAAAACATCAGTAGACTACGGGCTAGATAAATTGCATGTGTGACATCTTTTGTTTGTTTTTGTTTTATTTTCCACCGAGGTGTGCTTTAATAATTAATTGCGAAAAATATATGTAACTTATTTAGGGTATGTTATGTAAGAAGTAAGTTAGTGGTCACTTTAACTGTGGGTAAGTACTAATCAGCCATTGTGAAATTCATATGCATG
This sequence comes from Plagodis pulveraria, assembly GCA_963890685.1. Classification (NCBI taxonomy): domain Eukaryota; kingdom Metazoa; phylum Arthropoda; class Insecta; order Lepidoptera; family Geometridae; genus Plagodis; species Plagodis pulveraria. The sequence goes on along the minus strand of OY982979.1, from coordinate 3,357,242 downwards.
GATACATTGGCTGAGTAGTACTAACCCACAGATAAAGTGACCACTAACTTACTTCATGGTTCATTTGTCTATCATACAGGTTTCGAAAAAAGGTTGGTATTGCAAACTCCATATTGGGTAACTTCTTGATTAAAATTATTCGACGTATGAATGAGTGACGTTGACAGATTATGAACGGAGGAGGGTCGGAACAAATACCGATATACGACATGACTTTTTTTTTTACTTTTTGGTGCGTAATTGCAGTTTTTGTATGTTTCCATATGATGACCTTATTCAACCTGTTCTAAAAACGATTAATCCAGTACAAAAATATGCTCAAAATTCAATGACCTAAACATCTACCGATAAATCCACTGACGAAGTAACAGAAAATTAATATCCAAACAGAAACCGATAGATCCTTAATTAATTAGGTAGATTAACAGAATGATACATTCGTTTTTGGGTTCTTTTAGGGTACATAATAATGGTAACACTAGATAGGTTAAGTCTCTTATCTACAGTCTGTGGATTTTAGGACAGTTTTAGTGATTCAGACCGTGACACTGACGGTTGAAATTGTTTCGCGGTTAATTTGAATGTTCAGTTCAAAACATTTTCCGTTTGTTTATATTATCTGTGTGGTTGCTGAAATTTAAAATATTATATCATAAGTATAAGTATTATTAAGAATGGAGGAAATAAGTCATTTAGTACAGGATATTAATACAGGATCACGAAAAAGAACAAAACAGAAACGAAAATCGGAATTGGAGCGAGAAAATAGGTACGTACTTTATTAACTATAAGGAATTGTTGGTTTTTCATAAATGCTTAATAATTTGCATTGTATCAGCTTGTTTTTATGGTTTAAGGTATCGGGATGTTGATCCGCTTGGCATAGCATTTGAAAGACCTTGTTCCCACAATACTAATAAGTTCCAATGCAATAACATTTCGCTATGCTATATACTTCGAAACAGAAAGAAATTTTTCAAACATCAGAAGAAAGTTGAGCAAGACATATTTTTAACACGCTTGATATTTTCCCTTTCAAAATCAAATCAAAATCAATCAAATCAAAATCAAAATCGAAATCGAAATCGAAATCGAAATCGAAATCGAAGTCGAAAATGTTGAAGAAAGGCAAGTCATTTGAATGCACGAAAAAATAAACCAGGATGAAGAAATTGTTGGCTGCTTTGTTTCAGTGCAGTGGCGGGGAGAAGTCTGTTAGCAATCACTCAAACGGCTGTCTTCTTTGAATTTATGAATTCCTATTCTTTTTCAACATGATTTAGCGTAATATGTCAAAAAATCGCGGTAAAATACATTTTTCACGAAATTGTGTGCACGTCTGTTCGTTCCCGAGGTCCAAGAGCATTTTTAAAGAACCTTAAATACCTTGAAAGTAATATAACAATGTTTGGTGAACGCCACAGAACCACGAACATTTTGGAAGTCTTTCAGTCAAATAATATACTAAATTAAAAAAAACTCCGTCACCTTGATGCGTTTGCTTAGGTCTTAAAGCAAATTCACACTTTGGAGATCGTTCCAAAAAGACGATCCACGCTGATCATAAGCGTAAGCCTTGAAATTGTGAACAAAAACATCAGTAGACTACGGGCTAGATAAATTGCATGTGTGACATCTTTTGTTTGTTTTTGTTTTATTTTCCACCGAGGTGTGCTTTAATAATTAATTGCGAAAAATATATGTAACTTATTTAGGGTATGTTATGTAAGAAGTAAGTTAGTGGTCACTTTAACTGTGGGTAAGTACTAATCAGCCATTGTGAAATTCATATGCATGGATCATGGAAGTAATAAGTACTACGTACAACAGGAATGAGCTCTATCTGTACATCTTGCAGCTAAAATAAAGAAAATAAAACCTTATGCTAAGGGCGTAAGAGTCTTGTTGCGCGCAAAATAAAAATGAAGCCGAGTGAGAGGGTAACCACTGAACCCTGTGTCTCGTTCTAACAGTGACCTAGAGTTGCCAGATTTCAATCCTTTCGTTGTTTGTAGAAAAATATGTGATTGATGTTATGAAATGAAGTAAAACCATTTACTTCTAAAATGTTTCTAAATATAAATAATAATTGATTACCGACATGTTAAAGCAATATTTTTTGTTGCTACGTGTAAAGCCTTATTAACGCAAAAATTTTGCTATAGCGTATAGGTTTTCTTTTATTTGTATGAAATACGGACACCTGACCTGACAACCCCACTTGAAATCGCAGACTCGGACTTTAATGGCGGATTGTTTTTTGATTGTGTGATATTTTAGAAGAATTTTAGTTATAATGGGGAATATTTTTGTCGTGGAGGCTTGCGGAATCGATTACTATCCTGATTCTGGTTTATTTTTTCACAGGTAATAGTTTTAAACATAATTTGTTAGTGATGAATTACGGTGACCATGCTTGACTATCCAGTCCTAGTTCAAGAACAAATAACTTAAATACCTATGCATTTTTTTATTCCTTTCTCTATTAAAATCACTTCGTTTCAATTTCAGATTTCTTAAAGATCCTAATGTTATGGAAAAAATCCACCACAACCTCCTCAATATATATTCGAAGATCCACATGATATTCAATTGGTGAAGGAGTTAGCGAATTCATATCTCAATTTTCGTTTAACTCATAATGCAAAATTAGAATCAGTGAAACATATAAGGAATAAGCTGGGTTTGCGGCAGAAACTTCACAAGACTGTTTTATTTAGCAATGTCTGATTTAGAATTAAACTAAAATGTATACTAAACTGCTTTTTTCTTAACTAATTAATTAGACAGCCGTCGAAACACACCGTTAGGTGCTTGGCGACAGATTTTCTCCTGGAGGGTGGAAGCTACACAGGTGGGCATAAGCAAATTGCCCTGCCTCCATGCTATAATAACTGCGATCCTAAGATAACAATTGGGTCGACGGCTTAACGTACCCTACAAAGCACGGAAGTGCTCAGTAGTAATGTCACTAGCGGTCACCCATCCAAGTCATGACCGCGGTGGACGTTACTTAATTGTTAGTAGCTGACAATTGCTTAGCTGATCTGTTAAGAACGGCCAAGTAAACTATGCTTTGCGTACTTTACACTTATTGTCCCTATTAAAGCACAACTGGCACTACCTAGGTGTATGAAAATCTTAAAATAGTCGGTAATAAGTTGACATTAGAAACAATAGGTTATATATACCTACCTAGGAAGGCGTACGTTTCCTTACTTTTCGATGTCTTTTGAAATTGAGAAAAAAGTGATGTTCAGACCTGTATTATTATTTATGCAGCCAAATGCAATGCTGTATAATCTTGCCCTCATTCCAACCTACCTAATAGTACCTAATAGGTACTAACCTATTTTTCTGTGCTACTAGGTACGTAAACAGCCTAACAAACACCAACACGAAATACGGCGCGTTGAAGTGAGAAGACGTGCGTTCCGGGCGGCGCCCGGCAACCCTTGTAGAGTAAACGCGACTTGTTGCAGCCGCCGATGTACTTGTAGCTTTGTACCTAAAGTGCGGAGTGAACCAGGCCTGCCTATATGACGCGAGTGTGAAAAGCAAGCAAAAACAGGAAATGTATAGTGCTCTATAGGCAAATGTTGCTATCTGCCTTAATGGGACGATCGGAGTATTGCTAAGCTTATACAGTTTACTGTTGCTGTTAAGTTGTCTACCCTACATGTATAGTGTTTTTTTATTTTTATTACTCCAGTGAGATGGATGATGTGTTTATTAAAAAACATGTTTTATGTGCCTATTTTAAATACCCAAGAATGTTCCTGCACTGGAGGAAGACATTGACAACTGTAACACAGTTGTCAATGTCAATAACTATACCATAAAATTAGATCACATACCATTATAACAACGTTATTGTAAATAATGTATAGTTAAAAATGTTCTATGTGATTTTAAAAAAATAAATATTTGTATTGGCATTTATTTGTATTTATAGGGCAAGTTTATCATTAGCATCTTCGGTTAAAATCCATCTGAAGCAATGATATGCTGACATCATATCACAAATCAGTTTTTGTAATTATTGTCCTTAAATCATATTCAATATGGTCACCATCGCCAGAAAGGGATAAGAGGTACAGTTACTGAGCTCTCGTTCGGCTTCAATTTTACGACAACAGCTCATTCCTGTTGTACGTAGTACTTATTACTTCCATGGCATGGATACATTGGCTGAGTAGTACTAACCCACAGATAAAGTGACCACTAACTTACTTCATGGTTCATTTGTCTATCATACAGGTTTCGAAAAAAAGTTGGTATTGCAAACTCCATATTGGGTAACTTCTTGATTAAAATTATTCGACGTATGAATGAGTGACGTTGACAGATTATGAACGGAGGAGGGTCGGAACAAATACCGATATACGACATGACTTTTTTTTTTACTTTTTGGTGCGTAATTGCAGTTTTTGTATGTTTCCATATGATGACCTTATTCAACCTGTTCTAAAAACGATTAATCCAGTACAAAAATATGCTCAAAATTCAATGACCTAAACATCTACCGATAAATCCACTGACGAAGTAACAGAAAATTAATATCCAAACAGAAACCGATAGATCCTTAATTAATTAGAAAGATTAACAGAATGATACATTCGTTTTTGGGTTCTTTTAGGGTACATAATAATGTTAACACTAGATAGGTTAAGTCTCTTATCACAGTCTGTGGATTTTAGGACAGTTTTAGTGATTCAGACCGTGACACTGACGGTTGAAATTGTTTCGCGGTTAATTTGAATGTTCAGTTCAAAACATTTTCCGTTTGTTTATATTATCTGTGTGGTTGCTGAAATTTAAAATATTATATACTTATGATAAGTATAAGTATTATTAAGAATGGAGGAAATAAGTCATTTAGTACAGGATATTAATACAGGATCACGAAAAAGAACAAAACAGAAACGAAAATCGGAATTGGAGCGAGAAAATAGGTACGTACTTTATTAACTATAAGGAATTGTTGGTTTTTCATAAATGCTTAATAATTTGCATTGTATCAGCTTTTTTTTATGGTTTAAGGTATCGGGATGTTGATCCGCTTGGCATAGCATTTGAAAGACCTTGTTCCCACAATACTAATAAGTTCCAATGCAATAACATTTCGCTACGCTATATACTTCGAAACAGAAAGAAATTTTTCAAACATCAGAAGAAAGTTGAGCAAGACATATTTTTAACACGCTTGATATTTTCCCTTTCAAAATCAAATCAAAATCAATCAAATCAAATAAAAATCAAAATCAAATCAAAATCAAAATCAAAATCAAAATCAAAATCGAAATCGAAATCGAAATCGAAATCGAAATCGAAATCGAAATCGAAATCGAAATCGAAATCGAAATCGAAATCGAAATCGAAATCGAAGTCGAAAATGTTGAAGAAAGGCAAGTCATTTGAATGCACGAAAAAATAAACCAGGATGAAGAAATTGTTGGCTGCTTTGTTTCAGTGCAGTGGCGGGGAGAAGTCTGTTAGCAATCACTCAAACGGCTGTCTTCTTTGAATTTATGAATTCCTATTCTTTTTCAACATGATTTAGCGTAATATGTCAAAAAATCGCGGTAAAATACATTTTTCACGAAATTGTGTGCACGTCTGTTCGTTCCCGAGGTCCAAGAGCATTTTTAAAGAACCTTAAATACCTTGAAAGTAATATAACAATGTTTGGTGAACGCCACAGAACCACGAACATTTTGGAAGTCTTTCAGTCAAATAATATACTAAATTAAAAAAAACTCCGTCACCTTGATGCGTTTGCTTAGGTCTTAAAGCAAATTCACACTTTGGAGATCGTTCCAAAAAGACGATCCACGCTGATCATAAGCGTAAGCCTTGAAATTGTGAACAAAAACATCAGTAGACTACGGGCTAGATAAATTGCATGTGTGACATCTTTTGTTTGTTTTTGTTTTATTTTCCACCGAGGTGTGCTTTAATAATTAATTGCGAAAAATATATGTAACTTATTTATGTATGTTATGTAAGAAGTAAGTTAGTGGTCACTTTAACTGTGGGTAAGTACTAATCAGCCATTGTGAAATTCATATGCATGGATACATTGGCTGAGTAGTACTAACCCACAGATAAAGTGACCACTAACTTACTTCATGGTTCATTTGTCTATCATACAGGTTTCGAAAAAAGGTTGGTATTGCAAACTCCATATTGGGTAACTTCTTGATTAAAATTATTCGACGTATGAATGAGTGACGTTGACAGATTATGAACGGAGGAGGGTCGGAACAAATACCGATATACGACATGACTTTTTTTTTTTACTTTTTGGTGCGTAATTGCAGTTTTTGTATGTTTCCATATGATGACCTTATTCAACCTGTTCTAAAAACGATTAATCCAGTACAAAAATATGCTCAAAATTCAATGACCTAAACATCTACCGATAAATCCACTGACGAAGTAACAGAAAATTAATATCCAAACAGAAACCGATAGATCCTTAATTAATTAGGTAGATTAACAGAATGATACATTCGTTTTTGGGTTCTTTTAGGGTACATAATAATGGTAACACTAGATAGGTTAAGTCTCTTATCTACAGTCTGTGGATTTTAGGACAGTTTTAGTGATTCAGACCGTGACACTGACGGTTGAAATTGTTTTGCGGTTAATTTGAATGTTCAGTTCAAAACATTTTCCGTTTGTTTATATTATCTGTGTGGTTGCTGAAATTTAAAATATTATATCATAAGTATAAGTATTATTAAGAATGGAGGAAATAAGTCATTTAGTACAGGATATTAATACAGGATCACGAAAAAGAACAAAACAGAAACGAAAATCGGAATTGGAGCGAGAAAATAGGTACGTACTTTATTAACTATAAGGAATTGTTGGTTTTTCATAAATGCTTAATAATTTGCATTGTATCAGCTTGTTTTTATGGTTTAAGGTATCGGGATGTTGATCCGCTTGGCATAGCATTTGAAAGACCTTGTTCCCACAATACTAATAAGTTCCAATGCAATAACATTTCGCTACGCTATATACTTCGAAACAGAAAGAAATTTTTCAAACATCAGAAGAAAGTTGAGCAAGACATATTTTTAACACGCTTGATATTTTCCCTTTCAAAATCAAATCAAAATCAATCAAATCAAAATCAAAATCGAAATCGAAATCGAAATCGAAATCGAAGTCGAAAATGTTGAAGAAAGGCAAGTCATTTGAATGCACGAAAAAATAAACCAGGATGAAGAAATTGTTGGCTGCTTTGTTTCAGTGCAGTGGCGGGGAGAAGTCTGTTAGCAATCACTCAAACGGCTGTCTTCTTTGAATTTATGAATTCCTATTCTCTTTAAACATGATTTAGCGTAATATGTCAAAAAATCGCGGTAAAATACATTTTTCACGAAATTGTGTGCACGTCTGTTCGTTCCCGAGGTCCAAGAGCATTTTTAAAGAACCTTAAATACCTTGAAAGTAATATAACAATGTTTGGTGAACGCCACAGAACCACGAACATTTTGGAAGTCTTTCAGTCAAATAATATACTAAATTAAAAAAAACTCCGTCACCTTGATGCGTTTGCTTAGGTCTTAAAGCAAATTCACGCTTTGGAGATCGTTCCAAAAAGACGATCCACGCTGATCATAAGCGTAAGCCTTGAAATTGTGAACAAAAACATCAGTAGACTACGGGCTAGATAAATTGCATGTGTGACATCTTTTGTTTGTTTTTGTTTTATTTTCCACCGAGGTGTGCTTTAATAATTAATTGCGAAAAATATATGTAACTTATTTAGGGTATGTTATGTAAGAAGTAAGTTAGTGGTCACTTTAACTGTGGGTAAGTACTAATCAGCCATTGTGAAATTCATATGCATGGATACATTGGCTGAGTAGTACTAACCCACAGATAAAGTGACCACTAACTTACTTCATGGTTCATTTGTCTATCATACAGGTTTCGAAAAAAGGTTGGTATTGCAAACTCCATATTGGGTAACTTCTTGATTAAAATTATTCGACGTATGAATGAGTGACGTTGACAGATTATGAACGGAGGAGGGTCGGAACAAATACCGATATACGACATGACTTTTTTTTTTTACTTTTTGGTGCGTAATTGCAGTTTTTGTATGTTTCCATATGATGACCTTATTCAACCTGTTCTAAAAACGATTATTCCAGTACAAAAATATGCTCAAAATTCAATGACCTAAACATCTACCGATAAATCCACTGACGAAGTAACAGAAAATTAATATCCAAACAGAAACCGATAGATCCTTAATTAATTAGGTAGATTAACAGAATGATACATTCGTTTTTGGGTTCTTTTAGGGTACATAATAATGGTAACACTAGATAGGTTAAGTCTCTTATCTACAGTCTGTGGATTTTAGGACAGTTTTAGTGATTCAGACCGTGACACTGACGGTTGAAATTGTTTCGCGGTTAATTTGAATGTTCAGTTCAAAACATTTTCCGTTTGTTTATATTATCTGTGTGGTTGCTGAAATTTAAAATATTATATCATAAGTATAAGTATTATTAAGAATGGAGGAAATAAGTCATTTAGTACAGGATATTAATACAGGATCACGAAAAAGAACAAAACAGAAACGAAAATCGGAATTGGAGCGAGAAAATAGGTACGTACTTTATTAACTATAAGGAATTGTTGGTTTTTCATAAATGCTTAATAATTTGCATTGTATCAGCTTGTTTTTATGGTTTAAGGTATCGGGATGTTGATCCGCTTGGCATAGCATTTGAAAGACCTTGTTCCCACAATACTAATAAGTTCCAATGCAATAACATTTCGCTACGCTATATACTTCGAAACAGAAAGAAATTTTTCAAACATCAGAAGAAAGTTGAGCAAGACATATTTTTAACACGCTTGATATTTTCCCTTTCAAAATCAAAATCAAAATCAAAATCAAAATCAAAACCAAAACCAAAACCAAAACCAGTTTAAGTATTATGTCACAGAAATAAGCGACAGTAAATAAAAACTTTGTATTCCTAAATACTGTTGATTTTATTTCAATCCCAATTTTAATTTTGGTAAACCATAAATCCTAAATGATTAGGTATTTCAGATCACGATAAATCCTTAATCGACTTTTTCAAAAAGCGATAAATCCAGGTAGTCTGAGCAAAAGCCGACAAATCCATTTATTTTTTAATTAAATTTCGTAAACAACTACACATACAAATCTGTTCAATCAGCCATCAAACAATCCTGCTATTGTCGACTTATTAACATAATTCAGTATCAATTACCTAAAAACCCATAGACAAAAAACGTTTTTTTCGATTTACCGAAAATCTTAAAAACTGGATTTATCGGTTTATGTTCCGAAGCTCCTCAACGGATATTTGAATTTACTTCGAAGATCCTTCAAGTAACCATCGAGTTGTTAATCAGAAGTCTGTTTTCTATTGTGAAACTGAAAAACTATAATTGCAACTTTTATTATTCGTGCAACTTTAACTAGGAAGTACATAATTGACACTTTATTTTATATGAAAGAGGCCCTTAGCCTTTTTACGGTACAGAATATCAGTGAATATTAAGCTTGTCGTGTACGTGTACTAGCATAGAGGAAAGAGTCTCTTTCTACTATGGTACTAGGCTTGCAGAATGGAAATCTATTGATTCCGCGATTGCGTCCATTGGAAAGCCAAGACGCCAGTCAAATCTTCGGAAGAAGAAACATTAAAATAAAATGTTTCGATTGGGCCGTGTTGATTCTGCTGTTTGTATATGGCGGGTAATTAGTTTTTTTTATGCTAGGTTGTCAAAAAAATGTTTAAAAAATATAAGTTAAACAGTTTTATTAGAAGAACTTTGTTTATTGAAGCATAAAAATTATACGTTTTTTTTTTAAATTTATTTAAAGGGCTTTGTCGCTTAGCGACCACACCGCCCTGTAATAACTTATAATACAAATATCTTAAAATCTACTAGGTAAGGCTACGTCCGCAAGTTTATACAATATTTTCGCTTCTTCTGACATTGGATAAACTAAATTACAACAGTATTTTAGTTTATCCAATGCCTACATCCATATCTCTCGCTGCACCAAAATATGTAAATCTACAAGCTGCGTTACGCACACATTCCCACAAAACATGTTGCACGTCCTCTATCGTTCCGCAATCAACACAATTAGGAGATAAGACCTTGCCCATTAGGAATGCGAACTTGTTTGACGGTAAAAATTATACGTTAATCTTGATCATACTCTTTAAGGCTTTAACTTGTCTCTGCCGGTCGCCGGCATATGTATGAGATTTTCGTAACATCGGGAGTCGCGCGCCCGTAGCGGATACCTACAATACCAATTTTTTTTACTACAGCTGCGAGCTTTACCTGTGCAATAAAATAAGTTTCTAACATTTCACTGGTTAAAAGTTTTTTTTTTATATTTTCGTCCCCAAATACCTAGGCAACGTGACGCTTTAGAGCATTAAATCCAAAATGTTTTCTTTTTCAATATACTCTTTACTAAATATTATTCAACCATTGTGCGCGCCAATTTGAAAGAAAACCAAGATGGCGGCTGAGTATTGCCAGCACTCAGAAGTAAACGGAACGTTGTATTTTGTGATACTCAGTTTTAGAGTCCAGTTGGGACAGCAATCGCATCAATATTAAAACAACGTTTAAAGGCCTATTCATTCACAAAGGCACGGCCCTCGACAACAAACAATGTCTTATTGTAAATTGAAAACAATAAAATGAGGGGTATAAAAAACAAAGTCGACACTATCCACACATTTTAGCTACGCCATCAGATAGAAAGATTACAGTTTCTTCTACGATATTTCGCCCACCATTTCTTTTTAGGTTACAATACATTCTGTAAACAGTAATTATTCACCATGTCCTGTAATTGTACTAAAATACTGTTTTTTTTTAAATAAATGTCTTTGGACATAGGCATATCTGTTTCTCAATAGTGGATAGTGTCTTTTTTGTACCTAAACCAATGGAGAGTGACGCTTTTGGACCTTACCTATGCCACTATTTTGATGAAGAAATTGAAGCGCGGCCATATTGGCGCGTCGAAATGTCGTCCGCTGATTGGCCGCTTTGGACAATGGCAGTTTTGAAATTTAATATGCATAGGACAGTGTCATTTTTGAATCTTAACTGGCATTTTAGGTTCTATTTTCTATGGGACAGTGTCAACATTGAATGTCTACTGAAGGCTGAACTGGCCGGTCAGTTCTCCATACAAACGTCGTAGGGTGATCACTCCCTTATTTGAGGATTTAGGTCCAAAATAAATCATGATATCGATTGAACTCGTCATTATCTAGGTTTGTATCGTAATGAAATTTTAAAAGACTATTAAGTTGAGAGTTATGAGCCTCGAAACATTTTCATATAAAGTTGTCAAGGCCCATAACTTTCAATTAAATTATCTTATTAAAATTTCGTTACGATACAAACCTAGATAATGACGACTTTAATCGATATTATGCTTAATTCTACACCTAAAATCTCAAATAAGGGAGTGATCACCCTGCGGCGTTTGTATGGAGAACTGTACGGCCAGTTCAACCTTAAACAATGACATTATTAGTTCATAAAATGTACACAAGATGGCATTCAGTTAAATTTTGACCTCAGTTGGACAGGGGCGACTTTGTTTCTACAGCACTCAAATGTGATCGCTTCCGTAAGCAGTACTGGTTGCTACTGCATAAAAAAATATAGGGCCTTCGTGAGTTAATGAAATCTAAATCAAGCTCAAAACCAACTAACTTTTTTCTTATGCCTGATAGGTTAGCCTTTGACCACTATCTCACCTGATGGTAAGTGATGATGTGGTCAAAGATGTTGTACAGGTTAACAAGGACAGCTGCCGGAACACACCGTTAGGTGCTTGGTGACAGATTGTCTACTTGAGGGTGGTAGCTAGCCAGGCGGGCATTCGGAAAATGCCCTACCACCATGCTATAACGACTGCCATCCTAAGACAACAACCGGGACCGACGGCTTAACGTGCCCTCCGAAGCACGTGCACGCTCAGTAGTAATGTCACTAGCGGTCACCCATCCAACTCATGACCGCGCGCGACGTTGCTTAACTTTGCTGATCGGTTGAGAACAGCTAAGTAAACTTCGCTACGAGCGCTTCAAAAAAAAAGCTTTTTTTACATACAAAGAATACTGAACGGTGATAGTTGAGGCGATGTCCGTAAGGCGTTGTGGTATGGACGTTCTATACAAAGAGTAGTGAATAAAGAGAGTTGAGGCGATATCAGGTCAGGATATTTCTGTGTACGCCACATAATGTTTTAAACCTAAGAAAAAAAGCAGTTGTTTCTGTACCCTGTACAACAGTTTTGAAGCAGTGATGGCTCAGTGGCATTGGCTATGGACTGCCGCGCAGCAGGTCCATGGTTCGAATCCCGCCGCGGGCTTGAGCTTCACCGCATGGTGGAAGGGCATTTTGCGAATGCCCGCCTGGCTAGCGACCACCCTTAAGTTGAAAAACTGTCGCCAAGCACCTAACGGTGTGTTCCGGGAGCAGTCCTTGAGAGCCAGTGAAATAACAGGCAAAATGAGACTTAACAGGTATGTCTCAAGATGATGGGCGCAGTGCAGTTCGTCACTTGTGATGAAATGCATCTGTTATAGGCAGAGGATACCGCTTAACATCAGGTGGGCCCCGCGCTTGTTCCTTCACAATAACACATAAAAAAAAATATACAAATTAAAGATATTTAAATCAAATATATTTCTTACTCAAATATTTTGTCTTATTCTAACTCGATTACATACTCTTAATATAAATCAGGCTTTTCTCTAACAACTAAATAAGCATATTCTTAAATAATTTCCTCTCAATATTTTTTTAACTTTACCTAATGTCATTTAATACTAAATTACTAATAATAATAATGAAATCATAAATTTTACTTATTATTTTTGTAGTATTACATATAGTGTAATATTACATATACAGCTTTTTGTAGTAGGTAGGTCAAGCATCAAAAGTATCTGAAACACATCACATTAAAGAATTTTAAAAATACTTTAATGTGACGGAAACTTTTGTTAAGAAATAGCTACCAACATAAACTACATAAAGTTTAAGTTAAGATTTAACACAACAAAGCATGATCTTGATAAATTAAATTAGATAATAAGATATAATTTCATATTTTACTTGTTTAGCGTGTTGTTGACTGTACAACAGATACAGACCATTGTGCTCACGAAAGCGTGCCCCTCCACATTTTTATAGTGTAGTTGTTGGTGGTAGACCATGTAGCGAATGCCCGCCTGGCTAGGTACCACTCTCAAGTAGAAAATCTGTCGCCAAGCACATAATGGTGTTTTACGGTTGCTGTCATTGAGAGCCAAAATTTCTAAGTTAGCCTGAACAACATCTTCGACCACATCATCACTTACCATCAGGAGAGTTAGCGGTCAAACGCGGCTTCTCTTTGTCACTTATCGCATCATAGAATAACATTGACCAATGAGCGTTTAGTATTGTACATGACAACTAAATTAAGGCTTTGAAAAACGTTCTAGAAACTAAGGGATAAAAAAATAAGCTTGACTTTGTTAATAGTATTTAAAATTAAGCTTTAATTCATTGTGATAAGTCTTATTTTTCAAAAAACAAACGGGTCGCAAGCTCTCCTATACTACAAATTATGTTAATTACAAAAATAAGTCTTAATACAATGACATAAAGCTTAATTTTAAACACTATCACCATTTGCTCTGCTCGCCGTTCCGGTCTATGTAAAAAGATACATTGACTACCTACTAAAAAACAAACTGATATTAACTAAGTGCGATTACGCTTTTTGAATATAAACGCGTAACTAAACTAAGTTCAGTTTAAACGAGTTCAAATGTCAATTTTTTTTCGACTTACGTCAAAACGATTACACTGGATACATTTAGATCGCATTTAGTTTCCATGGCAACGTATATTTTGATTGGTGCAATGTAAAGCTAATCGTATTTGATTGGCTGCAATTTTTGATGACAGTGACAGCTTTATGAAAATTTAGAATTAAATCTCGGTTTAGTTTGATTGAACTTAGTTCAATGTACATTAGTGTAATTCAAACTAAATAACAGAACTCAGTTTGACTCTTGAACTCAGTTTAGCTAGAATTAGTCAAGTTCAGTTCCTCTGGTGAAATCCGACCTAAGACATTAAAGTATATAGAAAGAATCAACACTGTCAAGTTGATAAAAAAAAATAGAACAAAATTACACAATTGGAACAAATATACTGAATGTAAATTAACAAACATCAGAAATCCACTAAAAAGACCACTAAATAATTGAAAACAAAACCAATATTGTAAGTCAAAAATATTTTTTAAATTATCCACAAAACCAATAAAATGTTCTCCTAGTTCAAAAGTGGTTAATGAAAGTTCACGATGTTCACAACTGGTACACAAAATTAAGTAATTGTTCATGAACTTCAAAATTAGTTAATAATATTAAGCTATAGTTCGATAACTTCAAAACTATTTGACAAAATTATTAAATTATTCGAGAAGTTCAAAACTGGACAACAAAATAATGGTTCAAGAACTTCAAAACTAAGTAATGCTTCAAGAACTTCAAACTGATTAACAAAATTAAGATATGGTTAGAGAACTTCAAAACCGGTTAATAAAATTAGGCAATGTTTCGAAAACTTCAACACTGGTACACAAAGTTAAGTAATTGTACAACAATTTCACAAAAATGCTAAACAAAATCAAAAAGTGGTTCAAGAACTTCAATATTGGTACACAAAATATACCTTAAAAATAACGACATTACCTGCGCCAAAAATCTACTCAGTAATTTCACAAGGTTCACAATCGGTTCAAAGTCCAGAATTGGTTCACGTAGTCCAATACTGGTTCACATGTATATCCGCCGCAAGTGAATGTTTCGAAAACTTCAAAACTGGTACACAAAGTTCAGTAATTGTACAAGAACTTAAAATTGGTACACAAAATATACCTTAAAAATAAACATTACTTGCGCCAAAACTCCACGCAATAATTTCACAAGGTTCAAAGTCCAGAATTGGTTCACCAAGTCCAATACTGGTTCACATGTATATCCGCCGCAAGTGCTGCGCAGTAGTTATGGCGCTGCATTGTGGACAAATCTTTTTGGCGCGAAGAGACTGCAGCCAGCATACCTAAAAATAATAAAAGCGGTATGTGGCCCTATTACTTTTTTATATATATATATATATGACACCATAGAAATAATGCACTAGTCAATTGTTTTTTTTTATATATGATTGTGACGGGACAAGCACGAGGCCCACCTGATGTTAAGCGGACTAACCTCTTCCCATAGCAGATGCATTTCGCAAGACCACAAGTGACAAACTGATCATATGATGATGATTTCTTTACGTATTTATTTGTAGGGTGAGGAGACTGAAAAGATAACTAAAATAAAAAACTTTGCACACAAGCATGTTATTTTCTAATATTTTAATAAATAAATTTATATTAAAAATACAAGTAAATTTGAATCTGTCGCCAAGCATCTAACGGAGTGCTCCAGCAGCTGTCCTTGAGAGCCAGTAATTCTAGGGTTAGACTGAACAACATCTTCGACCACATCATCACTTACCATCAGGTGAGTTAGTGGTCGAACGATGCTTTAATAGTTATAGACACTATATTTACACACATAGATGCATACAATCAAAACCCTAACCCATGTACCACGTCAGAAGAGATGAGAACTATGCGATAGAAAGAGAGGCGCCTTGTAGGTGAATATAAATGTTAGGTACTCAGCGGTATGCGATCTGAATTGATCTTTATTGCATTGTCAAAGTCAAAGTCAAAATCATTTATTCAATTTAGGCGTCTACGACGCTCTTATGAAGGTCAATTACAAATTTTAGTATTGAAATATTCTAAATTGTACTGCCACGTTCAGCAAATAAATTGTATAGAGCCATTGTAGCAGAGTTGCATATTTATTTAAACATCTTTGCGGAGTGATCCTTCTGTTCCTTTTTATTCTGTGCATCAGGTGATATAGTGGTGAAAGGCTAACCTATCAGGTATAAAAAAAATCGGCGGTTACGAAACACCGGGAAGAGATTGGGGGGTGACATTCTAGCCCGGCATCACAAAAGGCCTGCAACCTTGTAAAGTGTATTGATTTACCTCGCAGTAAACGTGCCAGCACTGAATGGAGACTGCAGGAGATGTGTACGAAGCGAGGCAGATCAGGCACTTAGCCTGAAACATACAAAAATATATTTTATATTACATTAATTGACAACGAGAATGATGAGCATATTTACCACATCTATACATTTATATCTCCCCCGTGGGTTAGAGTTGCACCTCCCATATCATCCCGTGGGAGTCATAAGAGGCAACTAAGGGAAAAATACTGGAAGGTGGGTAGCAGCGCCTTCTAAATAACTGCCATCTTACACTGCGATCCCCAAGCCGCCTGCCAAGCGTGGGGGTTATGGCAAATACCCCCTAAATAGGGGAGGCTGTGTTCAGCAGTGGACGAGTCGGCTGATACAGTACATTTATATCTGAAGTAGTTGTGGTTCCAACACCTATATGATAGTAGCTAGCGGAGCTAGTGTAGATCAAGTAGAAAATCTGTCGCCAAGCACCTAACGGTGTGTCCGGCAGCAGTCCTTGAGAGCCAGTGAAATTACTATGTCTCCAGGTGACGGGCGCAGCGCAATTCGTGATTTGTGTCAAAATGCATCTGTTATAGACAGAGGTTAGTCTGCTTAACATCAGGTGGACCTCGAGCTTGTTCTGTCACAATAACATAAAAAAAAAATATGAAAGTAGAATAAATACAGTGGAGATGAGAGCATTGAGGAGCATGATTGGAGTCAAACGGAGTAACAGGATAAGGAATAGTGTGATAAGGGAATGATGTGGTGTGAATGAGGACATAGTGACAAAAATCGAGAAAGGTATGTTGAGATGGTTTGGACCCAGGAACCCACTTATCTGAAGCGACACATAAGCCCACTTCACAAACAAGGCAGGCTGTAGAATAAATTATTATTAATTACTTATGGCAATAAAAAAGTTTTTTTTTTTTTTTTATTTATTTATTTAGAACATAATAAAATAAATTACCTCCGACGCTCCATTGTGCTTCCGTTCTAATTCTTTGATTTTCATTTTCAAAGCGAGGATTCTCGTCTGAAAAAAGTAAAACAAAAAATGTACATTAACATATTTTGAGACGACTTAGCATTGGATGGATTCACCGTGCGGGTGCGGTGTCCATAGCGTTGCAGAGGAAGAGGCCCAAGTCAAGGTGCCTGGGACTTGCAACCCAGTAAGCAAGGTTAAGGGACCCCTTTATGATGCATCTATGCTCCCTTTCACCGCTCGAGCCTCCTCCCCTGCCCAACCAACATTTGGTAAGATCCTACTAATGCCGTCTTAGATACACGCTCTAGGATGGAAGTTACGGTTGTTCTTGGTAGGCCAAGGTCTTTAAGTAGGTTTTATAGGGATTTCGCTGGTATACCCCTTGCTCCAACTTCTACAGCATATTAATTACCCACATAACCAATTTTGATTAATACATTTGTTAGGTTATAATACTTATTAGATTTTATTGTGTGGTCTTTAGGTATGTTTGTTTCCCACGGCACAGTATGTTCTATAAGTACTATGCTTTTTAGATTTTATGAGTATAGAAATATATCTTATTTGGATGATGATAGTTGAAACAAATATTCGTCGTAATCAGGCACTTTTTTACTATTCAGCCAAATACCTAAAATTTAAAGGAACATATGCTTGTAGATTTTCATTCATGTCACTCGCACGGGGATTGAACCCATGATACCTAAAAATGAAAGAAGTAAGGAGGCATTTTATAAACTACCACAATTGCCAATTGTTTCTTTTCTGCTTTCTGTAAGAGAAAGCATATATTATTTATAAGAAAACTAGTGACTTTGACCACTGTCACGCATGATGTTAAGTGATGATGTGGTCGAAGGTGTTGATCAGGCTAAACTATGATTACTAACTCTCAAGGACTGCTGCAGTAAAACACCGTCACGTGCTTGGCGGTAGGTTTTCTATTTGAGGATAAATATAATAAAATCCACTTTTACCTCAGCGCTGGCTTCAACAAGGCTGTTAACTTTTCTCGGAGTGTCGACAGCCATTGCTACGTCTCTCGTTCCGTTCTGAGCATCTCCTCTCCTCTTCTCTTGTGGACAAGGCTCTTGGTATTTATTGTGTACAAACTGCTCAAAGTCCTGAACAAAAAGAATATTTAATTATGCAACACGCTGTCTTGCACTCGTTGGGGCCAGGTTAGAAATACACCCGTTACCGTCCTCCAACCTCGTGGGAATCGAAGGAGACAACGAAAGACAAAATACCAGAGGGTGGCCTTCGCTTTTTGGAGTCATCTCACACTGCGATCACGGAGATGCCTGCCAAGAAATGCCTGGCAAATCCAAATACTAAGGTTTTCTTAACTCCCCAGTTAAGGGATTAATTTAAGGGGCTAGCCAGGCGGGCATTCGCAAAATACCCTTCCACCATGCGGTGAAGCTCTAGCCGCGGCGGGATTCGAACCATAGACCTGCTGCAGCAACAGATTTACTACTTGAGGGTGTGCTAGTCAGTCGGGCATTTGTAGAAGGTATACCCTTATCTACAGCATATAAAATAACCACATAACCGGTTTTGGTTAATTCATTTGCTAGGTCATGTTATTTGTTAGTTTTTATTGTTTGGTCTTTAAGAATGTTTATTATAAAATAATAATACATGTAAGTATCATGTTTAGCAATAAGGGTGGCATATTCTTTAAGAAAAAAATCATAGTAAAAAAATAATTAAATTAATTAGTATGTTTATTTCCCACGGCACAGTTCTATAGGTACTTTGCGTTTTAGATATTTTGAGTATCTGGTCTGGAAGACGAAACACCAATATCCTCAGGAATTTTGTAGTGTTTTGTGGTGTTTTATATATGTGTACATCAAAAGAGTCCAATCGGGTGCTGCATCTAAGATAGAGTAAGGCTTGGATTTAGATTTTGTAGATGACCCTTCTTTAACAAAATCGACGTGTCGTTTCTTTGTGGTCAAACCTTTTTTGCTCTAGCTACCGAGAGACTCACCGCTACTCGTTGTAATAACTATTTAGTGCTTACCTCTGCATTCGCCTCCATAAGTCCATTGGCTTTTGGAGGTGATTCCCCTGAAACCTGTTCATCTGGTAGACCATTCTGTATGGCATCCTCTCTTCTATTTTCTTCTGGCATACTCTGGTCTTCGTCTTCTTGAAGGTCTTCCAATGGAGTTATTTCTGCCTGTAACATATTATTGAAGTGATTATAGGGTAGCTTCCTTCGTTGTTCTTAACCAATCAACTATGTTGAGGAACATCCGCTGCGGTCATGATTGCTGTGTGACCACTATTGGCTACTACTAAGCGCTTGTTGATTCGGCCAGTCATTATAATATGGTAGTAGGGCATTTGAAAGAAAGGGCAATATTTTTTTTTATAGCTTATAGGCTAGTTTGTGACCACTATCCCACCTGATGGTACGTGATGATGACCTAGACTTACTGGCTCTCAAGGATAGTTGCCGGAACACACCTTTAGGTGCTTGGCGACAGATTTTCTACTTCAGGGTGGTAGCTGGCCAAGCATTCGCAAAATATCCTACCATCAAGCATAAAAAACAGAATCTACCTGGTTACCTAACTCGAGATCGAAACTATCAGTCAAAAATTACTTATTCAATTTGGGCGACGCGACGTTCTTATGAAAGTCAATTACAATATTTTTTTATGAAAATATTCTATTGTAGCATTTATAAAAAACGGTATAGATTTAGTCCCTCTAAATAGAATATGCTATGGTAAGTCTTTTTTTTTATAGTTGATAGGTAAGCCTTTGACCACAATCTCACCCATTTGTAAGTGATGATGTGGTTGAAGGAGTTAACAGACTTAACCTAGAATTACTGGCTCTCAAGGAAGAGCTGCCAGAACACAACATTAAGTGATTGGCGACAGATTTTCTACTTGAGTCGCTAGGCAGGCGGGAATTCGCAAAATACCCTTCTTCCACCATGTGGCGAAGCTCAAGCTCGCGGCGGGATTCGAACCACGGACCTTCTGCGAAGCAGTCCATAGCCAATGCCACTGAGACATCACTCTTACAAAATGTAGTATTAACAAACTACTTACATCTGGTGCTATCCTGGACGGTGAATATTGGGGAGGGCCATACAGTTCTGTGTCTTCATCACCATCTACCACCTGAGCAAATACAACAAAATTAGTAATATGGTCAGACATATGATCAATAGCCTATAAGTTATCATCATCATGTCAACCGTAACATCCAGAGTTGTAAGAATTCTCCCCCATTAGAGATATTTCCCATAATCCCCACGCTTGGCAGGCGTCTTGGGGATCGCAGTGGAAGTTGCCAGTTCTTCAGAAGGCGCTACTTTCCACCATCTGGTATTTTTCCCTCAGTCGCCTCTTACGACATCCACAGGAAGAAATGGGAAAGTAATATTAAAACCCGCGCCCTAAAGGGTATCAGATATAAATAAAAAAAATAATGATTTGCCATCTAGCCCCGTTGACATTGCCTCAACTCTCACTCTCGCTCTATGGACTGCCGCGCAGCAGGTTCATGGTTCGAATCCCGCCGCGGGCTTGAGCTTCACCGTATGGTGGAAGGGCATTTAGCGAATACCCGCCCGGCTAGCGACCACCCCCAATTAGAAAACCTGTCGCCAAGCACCTTACGGTGTGTTCCGGCAGCAGTCCTTGAGAGCCAGTGAAATTTCAGGCACATGAGACTTAACAACTATGCGCAGTGCACTTCGTGACTTGTGATGAAATGCAACTGTTATAGGCAGAGGTTAGTCCGCTTAACATCAGGTGGGCCTCGAGATTGTCCCGTCACAATGACATAAATAAAAAAAAAGATTCACAGTTATGCATGTAGATGTACAGACATTGTAGGGGTGTGCATTTTCAAAGTGAAGTATATGTAGGAGTGTATAGGGGCGACAGATAGTACAGTACAGCCAATCCATTTTACTCAGTAAAGGAATTCTTGCAAACTAATTTGACTGAATCTTCATTCTCGAATTGATTTAATTGTTTAATATGGAATTTTATGCGACTTGGAATTGTAATAAAATTTAATTTAATAATGACATTTTTGATATATTAGTTTTTACATTTAATTATTTTTGGCAACTATCTTAATTAATATAGTAAATTAATAAATTTAGTAAATTAATAATTCAGTTATAATTATATATATTTTTGAAGATTCATACAACATATATACAACCACTGCTGGAATATGCATTCCAAATTTGGAGTCCCCACACTTTAAAAAAGATATTGATCTTCTTGAAAGAGTACAGCGTAAAGCAACCAGAATGGTTCTATCATTGAAGAATGTGCCATATGAACTTCGTCTCAAGAAACTGGGCTTGACCACTTTAGAACAGCGAAGACAACGAAGAGATCTAATTGAAACATATAAAATCTTGAATGGATATTATAATGTCCCAAACATGACACAAATCTACACAAAGAATGACAACAAGAGGACGAGAGGACACTCTCTGAAGCTGCAAATTTTGAAGTGCAACAGCAAACCAAAAAAACACTTTTTGCCAAACCGTGTAGTCAATGAATGGAACAGACTGCCAGAAACCGTTATTAGTGCCCCTTCAGTGAACTGTTTTAAAATAGACTAGACAAACATTTGGAACTATAAAATTAATGTGCACTGTTTTGATTTCCATATACACGCATCAGCTTTAAGCTGCTTAGTGTATCACAATAATAATTGGGACCGAACTATTATAACTGACAAAACCGTACATTTTAACAAACCTGATATTTCTGTATTAGATAAAATCAACAAAAATACTTATCTTATAGATATTGCCATTTGCAATACACACAATTTACAAATAACACACACGGAAAAAATAGCAAAATACACAGACTTATCAATAGAGATCAAAACACAGTGGCAAATCAATAGCACCAGAACAATACCAATAGTCTTATCCACCACTGGGGTCATACCCAAAACATTGCTGACAAGCTTGGATACCATCGATATTCCTGTGACTGCTTACAAGTTGCTCCAAAAAGCAGTGATACTAAACACTTGCAGGCTTGTAAGAAAATTTTTATCATTAGAATAGAAATAGCACTTGGCTCCGGCCCGTGCAATATAAAAACCTCCATTAGCGGAGATACATAAAACGTTTTTGAAATAATAATAATAATAAGGCCAATAAATGAATCTTAGCCGCGACAGCTACTACAGTACGAACCAGCGCCTGGTCGGTGGAGGGTCTCCGCACGCTGTGCCCCCGCCGCGCCTCGCCGCTCTGCAGCGCCGTCGCCCGCACGCGCCACTCGCCGCACCACTGGTACTCCGCGCCGAACCCGCCCGACGGCTCGTCGTTCTACAACACATTGTTTTTTTTGTTTTATAAGATCTTTATTTAACATATAAAATATTATATACAATAATTACAAGACACGGTCAAGTACTTATTTCGACAATTTTACATTAGCTTGGCAGGTTAACATCACCTTTTTAAAGCCTTTTAATAAAATAGATACCTATTTATGAAAATTTTACATTGTTAAACATATATTCTTAGAAAGTATTTTATTCACATTACTTACGATGAATTAATTCATATGTGTCCTTTGTTCCAGTACACATTTATAACAACATCAGCACAAACACAATTACACACGAACAGACAAAATACTTAAGTAGGTAGGTACTTACTCTACAACACATTGCATTACTTTAATAGACAGTTGTGTTAATATGGTGGTGTTATTTTATTATGGTTCGAAGCAGTGATGACTCAGTGGCATTGGCTATGGACTGCTGCGGAGCAGGTTCGAATCACGCTGTAGGCTTGAGCTTCGCTGCATGGTGGAAGGTGGCTAGCGACTATCCTCAAGTAGAAAATCTGTCGCCAAGCGCCTAACGGTGTTTTCCAGCGGCTGTCATTAAAAGCCAGTAAAATTACTGGCACATGAGAATTAACAACTGTACGTCTCAGTATGACGGGTGCAGTGTAATTCATCGTTGAAGAAATGCATCTGTTATAGGGAGAGGTTAGTCCACTTAACATCAGGTGGGTCTTGAGCTTGTTCCGTCACAATAACATAAAAAACAAACACCTTAAGGTAAGCCTGAACGAACCAACGCATGCAGATGCGTCTGCGGTGGTGTGTAAGGTGGCTATCAGTTCTTTTTATTTAGTTCGCATCGCATGGTCGAATTTTGCGAATGCCCGCCTGCGGCTAGCTACCGTCTAGCCGTCTAGCCTGGCTAGTAGAAAATCTGTCGCCAAGCATCTAACGTTGTGTTCGGCAGCTGTCCTTGAGAGCCAGTAGTTCTAGGTTAGCCTGAACAACATCTTCGACCACATCATCTGAGATAGTGTTGAAAGGCTACGTGATATAAAAAAATAAATAAAAATAGTTTTACAAAATTACAAATATACGATAGGAAAAATTTAAGTTATGTGCGGGATGAAAATGCGGGAAAAAAATTTTTTCCTATCATATATTTGTAATGTAATCCGCATAGCAGGCGTTATTGCAATCATAACAATATAAAAAAAGTTTCTAAATCACCTCAACATCAATGCTGCCCTCTTCCTCGCTGGTATCAGGCAGGTCATCAGCTCCGTCCACGCTAGCCCCGCTCCTCTTGAGACAGCGCAGAGCGTGCCGCTGCAGCCGCGAGACTGGCAGCGTCATGTTGCATACAGGGCACTCGCCCTCTTGCGCGAGGGCGGGCGGGGGGCTGCGCCGGCGGGCGCGAAGTCTCCTCATACGATTGTCGTGGACCCTCTGAAAGATACAGTAACACTTTATGTTGTTGTGACGGATCAAGCACAAGGCCCACCTGATGTTGAGCGGACTAACCTCTGCCTATAACAGATGCATTTCGTCAACGACGAATTGCACTGTGCCCGTCACCTAGAGACATAGATGTTAAGTCTCATGTGCCTGTAATTTTACTGGCTCTTCTCAAGGACTGCTGCCGGAACACACTGTTAGGTGCTTGGTGACAGATTTCTACTTGAGGGTGGTCGCTAGCCAGTTGGGCATTCGCAAAAAGCCCTTCCACCATGTCATGAAGCTCAAGCCCGCGGCGGGATTCGAACCATGGACCTGCTGCACGGCAGTCCATAGCCAATGCCACTGAGCCATCACTGCTTCAAAAATCTGTTCAAATAAAGCTATTTAGCACTTGTGTGTACAATAATTTAAAGTTAATAATTTTGTTTGAATCAATTTTCTTTCATTTTTCACCAAAACTAATCACATAATGGGTAGTATAACCGGAACTTACTCGAACATTCTGAAACAGGCCCTAAAGCTTTTCAGCCAATAAGAAGTAGTTATGAAAAAAAACACAGCCCAACTGATTTTTCCAAGCTACTGCACAAGTCATCATTTCGCCATACTGTTATGATTGTGTTTAGTATCTGCTAAATTTAAAGCTTGTTTCTATTCAATAAAATCAGTTTAAGAGTGATAAAATTTTCCAAAAGATAAATAAAAGGTAATAAAAGGTAAATAAAATGTAAGCTATTGATTATTAAGTTAAATTGCATGTATTAATTTACGAATAATTCCTTATTATCATTACAAATGTTGGATTCATTCTTGAGGGAAGTTCCAAAATTTCTGTTTAAGAGTTGAGCGGTGTTACAACTTCTCTAATTACATTACAGAGTTCTTTGCCACAGTTCATTATGAAGATAAAACATCAGGTGATGATATTTACCAGAATACATATAACAGATCTTAAAATTACACGCAAACAAGCAGCGATGGCTCAGTGGCATTGGCTATGGACTGCCGCGCAGCAGGTCCATGGTTCGAATCCCGCCCAGAGCTTGAGCTTCACCGCATGGTGGAAGGGCATTTTGCGAATGCCCGCCTGGCTAGCGACCACCCTCAAGTAGAAAGTCTGTCGCCAAGCACCGAAAGGTGTGTTCCGGCAGTGGTCCTTGAGAGCCAGTGAAATAACAGGCACAATGAGACTTAACAACTATGTCTCAATGTGACGGGCGCAGTGCAATTCGTGAGTTGTCATGATTTGCAACTGTTATAGGCAGAGGTTAGTCCACTTAACATCAGGTGGGCCTCGAGCTTGTTCCGTCACAATATCATAAAAAAAAAAAAAAAAAAAAAATGCGTAATTACTAAACTAGAATATACGAAAAAACAGAAGACTACATAATATGATGAAAATTTGATGGGTGTTGAATTTTATTTTTTATAAGAATTTATTGATTTTGCACAGACTCCAGGGTCCGTGCCATTTTTGAAGTTAACGAAGATCTTAATTATAGAGTTATACCCCGGACTTACGCGGTAAGTGGGTCCGAGCGATTACCGTGTAACTCGAATTCGCGTAAGTCGGGGTTCAACTTCGCATATAAATACATATAATGTATGTTTAATCTGGACCAGAGTTTAAAGAAAACAATAATTTAGAACAAACATGTTTAATACAGTGTAAGATAATAAAACAATTTACATTGTTATGAATAAAGTAACCTAAACCGAAGTTATTTTGATGTCGAAGGCTTCATATATATAATGAATAGATTCAGGCGTTACTTTGCGGAAATCCATTTTTAATAATAACAAATACTTTTAAATATTTTAAGAAAACATCAAATTAATATTTTAATAAAACACATAAAAAATATAAAAATATATCTAGTGACAATTCTGCTTAATTTTCCTGCTAAGCCAACGTGACGTCACAAACGCCACGCAGCCAAACCGGAAGAATTTTCGACGCGTTTCGCTTCTACACGAAGCATCCTCAGGAGGTCTTGACTCTTCGAGCGCACGATCGAGAAAGAAGCTTCATATATTCTAACAATGTTGCCTGACGACTTAAGTTTTTGTTCTTCTCACGCAAAATTTCCTCGTAGCATACTTACCAGTATTTTTATTATTCCCCGTATGGAGTAGAAACAACTTCTTCATTAGAATCTATTTTTTCTAAAATTTGTAACCCCTTTTCAATTGAATTGAGTCCTTCTGTTAAGTTTGCAATTGTCATTCACAAATTTTAATTTTTGGTTGAAAGTCTTCAATTATATTCAGTTTACACTCCAAAGACAGTGTTTTTCTTTTCTTTTTTTTTTTTTTTTTTTTTTTTTTTATGATTGATAGGTTAGCCTTTGACCACTATCTCACCTGATGGTAAGTGATGATGTGGTCGAAGATGTTGTTCAGGCTAACCTAGAAGTACTGGCTCTCAAGGACAGCTGCCGGAACACACCGTTAGGTGCTTGGCGACAGAATTTCTACTTGAGGGTGGTAGCTAGCCAGGCGGGCATTCGCAAAATGCCCTACCACCATGCTATAACGACTGCCATCCTAAGACAACAACCGGAACCGACGGCTTAACGTGCCCTCCGAAGCACGGAAACGCTCAGTAGTAAAGTCACTAGCGGTCACCCATCCAACTCATGACCGCGCGCGACGTTGCTTAACTTTGCTGATCGGTTGAGAACAGTTAAGTAAGCTTCGCTACGAGCGCTTCAAAAGTTTTAGTGTTAGGCTCAAATGACTCATTTTTCCTTCTTTTAGATGGCTTGATTAGAGATTATAAGTAAAACACACTGCGCACGTAAAACAATTCCATGTGGAACATGTTTAAACCTATCGCAAACCGGGCAAAATCGGGCGGAGGGAGAGCTGATGCGCGCGGCAATCAAAATGAAAAACCGCGTATCTCTGAATTCACGTAAAACGGGGTAGCGTAAGTCGGGGTATTACTGTACAATTATATAACTATGGGGAACATTCTTACATACTTAGGGGGAAGCACAGTATAAGGGATGCTACTTATACCCAGGTAGTGAATTTTATAAGTAGATTTAAGTCATGTGCTTATAATATACGATAGGAAAAATTTAAGTCATGTGCTTATATTTTACCTATCGTATATTTGTGATTTTGTAATGTAATCCGCATAGCAGGCTCTATTGCAAACCTAACAATATTCAAATTTATTGATCATTACATGAACTAAATTTATAAATATGTTTCCATCTTTGACAACATCACAGTATTTCAATGATCAGTTAATCCAAGTTAATCCAAGTAAGCAAACTGAAGACCCATTCCACCTGAGTTTGTGGATCGCTTCATTACCTGCTAATATCTGCCAAACCAAATCAATAACTGGATTGCAAGATACCCTTATATATCTACTTCCTTGGTCACCACTGTCCTCTGTAGCTGAGGCGATAAAAGTACTCTCTGATAACTCAAGCCCAAATGAACTGTCTGAAATACCTCTCATGTGTACATCACCGATTGCACTGGCACTGTCTACATTAGATTTCTTGCAGATGGTGGATGTATTGCCAAAACCAAGTCAAAGTAAAAATCATTTATTCAATTTAGGCGTCTACAACGCTCTTATGAAGGTCAATTACAAATTTTAGTATTGAAATATTCTACATTGTACTGCCATGTTCAGCAAATAAATTGTATAGAGCCACTGACAGACAGACAGCTCAGTTATAGCCCATCTTCAGCTTATAACTGTTCACCTCGTCTCCTAACCACCTGTAGAATACCAATTCTACACAAGACCGGATGACTTGCCTGAAGCTTCTGATCACCTTGTGTGTGGATTAACACCTGCAGATGACAAGCCTAACCCCAGCTAAGCATTTCAAGGTAATGTTTAATCTCACTATTGAACTTATGACAACAATATGTGGACATACCTAAAACACCAGGACACAACCAATGCCATATGCATGCAAACTTCTGGATTTCAGTTTTGTTTACAGATTGGTCTAAACATCTGATCTAAAAATCTGTTCGCCCTGGCAAAAAAGTTTGTGAACACATCCTTTCGGACATAAGATTGTAGGAGTATAGCCCAGATTATTTATTTAATTTATTCAAAATTAGTACTGCTACAGAGCGAGTTACACTAATGATAGTAAAATCTTAGAAACTAGCAAAATAACAATGAAATAATAGCACAAATATTACAGACAGTCAATTGAAATAACAATTACTATAATAAAATGTATCTGGTAAAAATTTAAATGTCAAATTGAAAATCAAAATTTAAATGACAAGTTTTTTTTAAATTTAAATTATTAATTACTACAAATTACTACAATAAGATTAATCTGGTCACAAAAAAAAATTAGATGTCAAAATATGTAAATATTTTGACATCTAATTTTTTTTTGTGTAGATGGAATTATAATATACAAAACATGTTTAGATAAAAAGCTAAAGCCTTTGCCATTAAGATCTACAACCTTTCACCGCATAATATTATAATTATTTTTTTATAAAATTAATAAATATTCGAAGGTTAAGTTTATTTTCATTACCAATGCATTTAAAGTAAGTCTTATTAGGTCTAGATGGCCTATATTGATTATATTCACCAGCCTATGTTGAAAACCACACACAAGACATCTGCTGTAACACTGCCTAAATCATGCAAAACACTGCACAAATCAATAATTATATTTTTTTTTTTTTTTTTTTTTATGGGATAGGAGGGCAAACGAGCAGGCGGCTCACCTGGTGGTAAGTGATCACCGACGCCCACGATCATCCGCAATACCAGAGGTATCGAGGATGCGTTGCCGGCCTTTGAGGAGGGAATATGCTCTCTTCTTGAAGGCCCCTAAGTCGTATCCGTTCGGAAATACTGCACCTGGCAGCTGGTTCCATATTGTGGCAGTGCGAGGTAGAAAATGCCGTGAAAATCGCAAAGTTGTGGACTTCCAGACATCGACATGAAATTTATGAAACATCATGCTTTGTCGGGAAGTCCGATGGCGAAATTGAGCTGCAGGTAGTAAATCGAACAGTTCCTCAGAACACTCCCCGTGATAGATGCGGTAGAAGATGCAGAGTGATCCAACATCTCTACGTAGTGCCAGAGGGTCGAGCCGGTCGGAGAGAACTTGATCGTCAACGATTCGAGTCGCTCTGCGTTGTATGCGGTCAAATGGAAGAAGCTGGTATTGGGGAGCTCCCGCCCAGAGATGAGAGCAGTACTCCATGTGAGGCCGAACCTGAGCCTTATAAAGTTGCAGGCGATGGGCCGACGTGAAGTACCGCCTCGCCTTTCCAAGCACACCAAGCTTTTTAGAGGCTAATTTAGCCTTCTCTTCCAAGTGACAGCGAAATTGAACGACGCTCGATATGTCGACGCCAAGTATTCCGATGCTAGTTGAGGGGGCAAGGGGAGTGTCGTCAAAACGGAGGGATACGACAAAGGGGGATAATTTAGCGGTAAACGGACAAACTTGTGTCTTCTTGGGGTTAAATTGAACTAAGTTCAGTCGGCCCCACTTCGAAACATTAGACAACATGGTCTCGACTTCAGACACAAGTTTGTTCCGACTCTCCACAACGTTTTCCCGAGAAATTTTAGCACGGCTGGTGTAAGAGGCATCTCCGGTACTGTCATCCGCATAACAAGAAGTAGAAGTAGAAGTTTCAATGCGGCAGATAAACGTTTGGATATAGACTTATACTGTTCAAGCATCGCATTGGCGAGGCGGCGACTTAGTAGCGAGTTTTTTGCTTAAAATGTGTTTTATAGGAATTACGATTATTTTGTTTCTTGTTATAAATTTTCTATTTTCTTCTAAATTTTACATTGTAAACAAGTTCGAGAGTAGTAACGATTAAGTTGTTTGCTCTTTATTCTAATTAACTAAGAAGTAAGTGGTCATGGTCAAAATTTAATGTATCATATTGTTAAACGCGTTGTCCTATAATTGGCCCCCAGTTTCTATAAAAGCTTATTTAAAATTGTAAATAGGCTGTTGGATAACCAATAAATAAATAAATAAATAAATAAATAAACAATGAATATTGCTGAGCTGCAGCATGTCATTGATGTGCAAGAGAAATAGTGTCGGAGATAGCACACAGCCTTGCGGAACGCCAGCGTTAATTGGCTTCAAGTCGGAGCATGCACCGTCGACAACGACCTTGATGCTCCGATCTGCCAAAAAACTGGAGATCCACTCGCACAATTTCTCGAAAAGCCCATAGGAAGGAAGCTTCGAAAGAAGCGCTTTATGCCACACCCGATCAAAGGCCTTCGCTATGTCCAAACTAGTGGTGTGGGCCAGTGTGTCATTCTCTCTGTGCAGGGGCGGTAGAGATGACTGACAAAAATTCCCCTGGACAGCCCTGGCGAGAGACCAGAACGCACGTGTTCCCGAAGGAAGGCGGGCTAATCTCTCGCCAATTCTGCCGATATGCTCCGGCTTCGCTCTTGCGATTACTCTTTTGAAGGACCTGGAGGCAAAATTATATTCCTTTTTGCGATCGCTGGTATTTAAATCCTTAGATGCCACTGAGTTGGCCCAAGCTTGGTAACGCTCTCGTT
Organism: Plagodis pulveraria; assembly: GCA_963890685.1. Taxonomy (NCBI): domain Eukaryota; kingdom Metazoa; phylum Arthropoda; class Insecta; order Lepidoptera; family Geometridae; genus Plagodis; species Plagodis pulveraria. The sequence goes on along the minus strand of OY982979.1, from coordinate 3,326,749 downwards.
TCTGGCCAGAGGCCATTTTACAAGTACGACCAAACCAGGGCTGGGACCTGCCACCGATGGGCACTGCAGAATATGGAATAAAGAGTTCCATACCCTGAAGCACTACATCAGCAACATAGTCGGCAGTGACATCTGGATCATCCGGCAAGAAACAAACTTGCCCCCATGGGTAGGATGCAAAAAAAGACCGCATCCCGTCCCAATCTGCAGACCTATAGTGCCACACGCGACGACAACCTACAAAACGGGGTCGAGTTGGGCGTGTAACCGGCACTGAACTCCGGATCAGGCAGTGGTCCGACGAACCGAGAGGAGTGTTCACGGATACTGAGTAGTTGTCCGGGTGAGAGGTCAGCAGAAGGTCCAACAGGGAAGGTGTATGGTCATCCACATCTGGGATACGCGTAGGCGAGGTGACCAGTTGTGTAAGATCATATGCCAAAGCGAAGTCATGAACAGATCTCCCCGCATGATCGGTGGTGCGCGAACCAAGCCATTCGGTATGGTGGGCGTTGAAATCGCCAAGTATCACGATCTCTGCGGTGGGGATCTGCTCAAGCACGGAATCTGTAGCCATCTGTATGTGCTCCATGAACTGATCTATTTCGGCATTACCGTTGCTATGGGACCTATAAAGGCACGCGTAGATTCGCGGATGGTCATCGCAGTCTACGCGCAACCAAACCACGGTGCCCGTCACACTGAGACGTTCAGTTGTTAGGTCTCATGTGCCTGTAATTTTACTGGATCTCAAGGACTACTGCCGGAACACACTGTTAGATGCTTGGCGACAGATTTTCTACTTGAACTACTTCTACTTGGTTGCTAGCCAGGCGGGCATTCGCTAAATGCCCTTCCACCATGCGGTGAATGCCATAATGGCTCAGTGGCATTGGCTGTGGACTCCAGCCGCGGGCTTGAGCTTCACCGCATGGTCGAAGGGCATTTAGTGAATGCTCGTCTGGCTAGCAACCACCCTCAAGTAGAAAATCCGTCGCCAAGCATCTAACAGTGTGTTCCGGCAGTAGTCCTTGAGAGCCAGTGAAATTACAGGCACATGAGACCTAACAACTGAACGTCTCAATGTGACGGGCACGGTCCAATTTGTCATTGATGAAATGCATCTCTTATAGGCAGAGGTTAGTCCACTTAACATCAGGTGGGCCTCGGGCTTGTACCGTCACAATAACATAAATAAAAAGTACACTGCGCTGTTGTCCGCTAGCCGACGATACAGCAATGAAGAAGGTCTCCCTCTTTAAGGGCATTTGCCATAATCCCCATGGTTGGCAGGCAGTAGAAGTTGTCAGTTCTTCAGGAGGTGCTACTTCCCACCTTACAATATTTGCCTTAGTTACCTCATACAACACCCAAGGGATGAAATGGGAGGGTAATATGCTAACCCTGCATCCCATGATAAAATGGATTGCAGCATATTTCATTGTAATCATTATCTTCAATGGCTTGTTCAGGCTCACCACTATTTTACCAATGTTGTTGTTATTGTGGAAGAGCTTTTGAATGTCAGACATCATAAGGTGTTTGCTAACTCTGTCATAGGACTGCAGAGTGTGAGCAATAGATATGGTGACCAATAAAGCTGCATATAAAATATTTTCAATGCCAATTAGTGTAGGAAGAAACAATATCATAGGCTTTATGTCCCTAAATCTTGTAAAAATTGTTTTTATTATTACTATGTGTCTAGTAAATTGCCAAGGAGAAGATACCATCAATCATTGTATGCATCAAGATTCAGACCATTCTTTTAAGAAGAATCCATAAATTTCTGCAAGTTAGATGTCATTTAGAATTGTTTTTCGAGGCTGTCTCTTTTAGAGTGATGATAAAGTCCCCCAAACCTTACAGCCAAGGAGTACTGGTGGTAAATGGAAATATTGATATGTCAGCTGAAAAATCATCAATAAGTGTCACTTAGCAATGATTACAGACGTTTATGAGAATTATTATAAGCTTGAAATGTAGCACAACACAAACCTGGTAAATATCACTTCCTGGGCACCCAGACACATCAATTTCCTGGTCGTCAGGTATATCAGGACTCGTACTAGATCCCGGCACCGCTAAATTACTAGAAGTAGACACACTAAGCTTTCTTTTCCCACTTGAGCTAGATAACTTTTGTAAACGTTCAACTTCCAAACTCAAATGAGTATCTAACTCTCCTTGCCTAATAGTACAGCTGCAAACCGGGCAATTCGGTAATTCAGTCACTTTTTTACGCGTTCTAACACAATTTAATATCACATTTTCATCGTACAACTGTCCAAAGCTGGAATTATGATTACTTGTACCTGCTTCCATATTATTGTAAAGCACTATCGGTAACATCTCAAAACTGTTTTTGTTGACATCAGTTACAAATCTGCCGACATCGCGAGTTTTGTAACAGAAAAACACAATTTGACGCGTTAGGATTGTGAATGGAAGTTCGACGGACCCGTAAGAACTTATTTTGCAGTGATTGATCAATTAATTACATAAATATAAATACATTATTTTATCAAAACAATAACAAGGGCCGTTTGATTTTTCAGCAATTAATTTTTGATTTTATTACAGTGTTGCCATGCTAGCTCTAGAAATTATAGAATATAAAGTTGTGTAACATTCCGGCAAATTAATTTTAATTTGCGATATACAGATACAGATTTCTTTACTATTCCATGGTAAAGAAATCTATATTATATGATAAACCACATAAGATATATCAATAAGTATAATTATGAGGTAGAATTTCAGGTGAGGTAGACATTTGGTTTGATGGATGCCACAATCTTATTTATTAATTTAATTTAGCAAGCCAATTTATTATTTGTATTAAATATTGTATAATATGGTACTACTACTATAATATATATAGGACGTGAGTGACAAACGTAAATATGTGGAACGTTTACGTATCCTATAGCTTACTTGGGGCGCCTACAGTGGAACGCGCTAGTATGGTATGAATGCGTGACTTTCAACGATAGTACTAATCTTATATATCTTGCCCTGATGATCGTAAAGCATTAAAAGTGGTAAACAAGGCTAGCTTTCAGTTTGTGGCAGGCTGCCTGGATTATTTTGGATTTCTTAGGAATAGTCGTTAGCAGTACTACTTAATATTATGAATATATACGAAAATTTAGCATTAACCTACCTCCTCTCCTCTACACAATAACATTTAAAGACAAAAACCACACGTTTCTTACACAAAAACCCCTTTTCATATAATTATTACTAGTCACGTACCTTTATTTTGTTATTATATATAGGTATTTTTTTATATTTTGAAATGGACATATAAAGCAACCTTTTGGCCCGTTGTTGTGTTCGTCAAATTTTAAATAGCAAAGTGTAAATAAACAACATACAAAACACATTTTTAAATATTTCTACACAAAATGTATTAATAAACATAATACTAAAACACAATTTAGTGATTTAGGAGGAATATCTAGGTATCAAAGTTCAATAAATAAATTTAATGAATACGAAAATCCAAGGCTTCACGATATCATCCTTCATATTTCCATCAGATTGTATGAACAAATGTGTTGTTAATTAAAAAAAAATGTTGAAGGATTGATAGGAAAACATCCATCCATCTGCGGAAATACTTTCCAAACGTACATGATCAATAAATTTCCTAACATTAAGGGGCTACAAATTATACTTGTAACACTTATGTCCAAACACCAATCCACACTTCCACAGATTAATAAAATATCTTCAAATTAGGGCCTGTTCCATTAGTCGCTAAGAACGTAAATTTCGATAATTTTGATCACATTCTGCGTCTGTGGTTGTGATCACGTGATCGTTTGTAACTGTCATCCCCGTTCCATTTTTTGATAAGAACGCTAAGATTGCCACTAAAATTTGCCACTTCTGTCACTTTTGACATTAGATGTAGCGTTTAAGGCGAAAATAACGCCAAGACCCATTTGGAAAACTTTTTGGGAGTGTGATCGTTTTTAGCGTTTTTAGCGAATCTCACTCAAATGGAACGTACCCTTAATGTCTACACGACACTTTTTCATGTTTAGAATTAACTAAAGGCATATTCCATTTGACGCTAGTTTCGTTATTTTCGATAATTTTTATCACATCCTGTGTCTATGGTTGGGATCACTGTGATCGTTTGAAACTGTTCTCACCTGGGGGGCAATTCTCAAAATTGGGATAAATTTATCGGTTCTCGATATTTATCCCGTGTCACCTATAGACTATTAATACCCCAAAAATATCGACTTTTCACAAAAATGCTATTCTCGCGAGTGGTAGATATAAAAATATGCCCACAGATAAACTTTTGTTCATGTGTATAGAAAGTATTATGATAATCCCGATATCGCAATGTTGCGTGTCGATCGCTAGGGCTTGATATTTATCGATAGTGATATTGCGAGAATAATACAAAACTACACGACTCGATATTCGCCATGTTTTCTCGATATTTATCTACTATGATATTCATATCACTGCACGAGAATCGCCGTCCTGTTCCATGTAGGATAAGAACGCTAAGAATGCCACTAAAATTTGCCACTTCTGTCACATTTGACATTAGATGTAGGTAATTCAAACTGTTCCAGTAGCTTCATAGCGTTTATGGCGAAAATAATGCCAAGACCCATGTGGAACAACTTTTTCGGAGTGTGATCGTTTTCAGCGTATTTGGTGACTTTAACTTCAAATGATACGCACCCTTAATGTCTAGACGACACTTTTTCATTGATAACTGATTAGATTAACTAAGACCACCTACCACACACCTTACGAAATCCAATGCAATTAATACAATCGAATGGTCGCGTTCAATCGAACCATGAGAAAAACTATACAGTCGAACGGAGTAGAATAAAATCCGACTAGATAAATGGAATCGGAGGATTTGTACCACTCAATCGAAGCGTGTATGCCGGCTGGCCATCAGTTTCGATTTCAATGACGCACTCCTTCCTTGGTAGTGTCATACATGCAGTTTACCAACTAAACTATTTACTTTTTTTTTATTGGTGGTATGCCTTTATAACAAGCCACTACGAACTACACTCGAGAGCAATGAATCCGGGTCACTTAAAGAATGTTAAAAATCTCGGAAACTAAAAATGATAGGTTAATGCAATAAATTGTATTTAATAGACAATGTAATACTCCTTAAATGAAGGTATTAAAACTTCTTAGTTATTGTAAAGTTATATCATACAAAAATCAAATTTGAAAAAGGGCCACTTTCGAAGATGGAACTACGAAATTACAGCATTTGGTTTTGCTTTTGTTTGTAATCTGTCATTTATGTGGGTACATAAACCATGTTGATAGTGCTCTATATTCATTATTCAAGCTGAAATTATGTCGCTTACGCCTGAAGAATGCACCAGAATACTTACAATGCTGGAAACCGGCCGGAGTCAGCGCGATACAGCCAGGACTGTCGGTGTGTCGCTGTCAACAGTACAAAGAGTTCTCCGACGTTACGAAGAAACTGGTTCTAACCTACGCAGACCAGGAACGGGCAGAACCAGGTGTACCACAGCACGAGAAGACCGATACTTGGTGAACACCATGCTTCGAAATCGCTTTCTCACAGGAACTGAACTCACCAATCAGTTTCGACGCCTCGGAGGAAGTAACCCAAGTGCATGGACAGTAAGACGTCGGCTTGCTGAATCTAACTTAAAACCCCTTAGACCTGCAAACGGCCCTAAACTGGAGCGTGGGCATCGTATTTCGAGACTAAGATATGCCCAGAGCCACGTAAATTGGAGTATTGAAGATTGGTCAAAAGTTATGTTCTCCGACGAATCAAAATTTATGCTCTACAAGCACGATGGAAGACACAGAGTGTATCGAAGACCAGGGGAAAGATTCAAGCAAGCATGCATCGAAGAAAAAGTAGCCTACGGTGGTGGGTCTGTACTTGTGTGGGCCGGAATTTCTTCTGAAAGTCGCACAGAGCTGGTGATCATAGAAAACGGCTCTTTAACTAGCGTAAGATATGTGGAAGAAATCCTCAATGATCACGTTGGTCCATTTATGGTCAATTTAGGTGAGGATGCTATATTTATGCATGACGATGCCCGACCTCATACAGGTAGGATTGTGAATGACTACCTTCAAGAGATGAACATTACTCGTATGGAGTGGCCAGCGCGCAGCCCGGATATCAACCCGATCGAGCATGCTTGGGACGAGCTAGGCAGATGCGTAAAACAACGAAACCCTCCCCCAATCACGCTTCGTGAGCTCAAAATTGCTCTCACAGAGGAATGGGAGAATATTCCCCAAAATCGTATAAGGAACTTGGTGTACAGCATGCCAAACCGCGTAAACGCAGTAATGGAAGCACGAGGAGGCAATACGAAGTATTAAAATTCAAGAAAATCGTAATAAAGTTCAAAAATTTCATGTTTCCTATTTTTGTTAGGAGAGATCAGCAGTTTTTTTCTTTATGTAATTTTGTGTTAATAAAATGTATGGTGACTCATATTTTTTTTACTTTCATTTAAGGAGTATTACATTGTCTATTAAATACAATTTATTGCATTAACCTATCATTTTTAGTTTCCGAGATTTTTAACATTCTTTAAGTGACCCGGATTCATTGCTCTCGAGTGTATATACAACACTACAGCTACTACAATAAAAGCATTTGGATCCCTATAAGCCATTGCAGACTCATAGGCAGTTACAGTATACATTATTATTTTACAGTTAACATTATTAATATGAAGTTGAAATATATATTAAAGTATCCGTTTATTATTAAATGTAGAATAATGTTTTTATATATATTTTTATGTTGGTCGTCGTCAGTTATCATATATTTTTCATTACAGTGAGCACTAGGCCGACAACAGCTATTACGTCATACCTCGAAGCAATCGTGGAACGAAATGAATAATTTTCAATCTGTCGTTTGTATACGTGCGAAATCAGTGATTGCATTTGGTTTCAGAAGATATGTGGGACAATATGAATTTGATTAGATTTATGGAAAATACTACTCTGTCTAACTATACTTACTCACAATTATAAAAAAAAACTCCATAAGCGAACTTTTCTACAGGACAGCAGACCAGGACTACTAGTTGAGGTTCGCTCCTTCATATTAAACAACGCCTACCAAAGTGAAGTAACCGGGAAGCGCAGGGAAGATTTAGATCTCTAGTTACAGTTACTATGGCAAATTAAGTTAAAAGTTACTTTTATAGTCGCCACGACGCGACGTCGTATGAGACGTCATTAATTGGCGTCCTGCAGATATTCTGACGTTCCACTGTCGCTATTTTTAACTTGATGAGTTGATGACGTAAATATGAAGTCCCATAGACATTATGGCAAAAAATATAATATTTGCGTTTAAGCTAGTCAAGAAAAAGTTTATCAGGTGGACTTTTGATCAAAGTCACTTTAAAATGTCTACTAGTCATAGTCGTTCAAACGATGTAATTGATAGACAGTAAAGTACTGACTTCTAAAGTACGAGATATGGACGTCAGCTCTAAGACGTCATGTACGTTGAATCGTCTATTACATGGTTGGTACGAATGTAGTACCAACCATGTAATAGACGTCTGAACTAAGTCATTAATAGATGTTTAAAGTACTGACCTATAAAGCAACAGTCATGAACGTGTTTATGGCGTTATAAACAGACATTATAGAGTACTGACCAAAGAAGCACTAGCCACGGACATCATAACAGCGCTTTAATAGGACTGACCTTAAGACAACCTAACATACCCTTGATATAGACGTAATTTTGTTACATAGGTTTAATGCCGAATGGTACATTACCTAATGCTTTCCAGAATTGTTCTCTTTTGTCAACAGCTACCGACGGAACACGAGACTCCACGGTATGCTGCTTCACAACGACAATGCGCCCTACCACACCGGTACAATTTCTGGGTAATACTCCTCACAACCATTATTTGAGACATAGATATAGAAAAATAAGAAAACGGGCTAAAGTCTTCATCGCCAGAAGTTGCGGTAGCTGCGTTCAAGGAGACTGTGGAGAAGGTGGCTGAGGCGCATTGGAAAAAGTGTTTTCAAAATTGGTTCCGACGTATGAATCTGCATACCGGTGGAGTGTTCTTTGAAAAGATTTTATAACATTGATTTGTTTTTTTTTTTATTGTTTCGCAAAACATACGTAGGTACATGTCATGACAAAAGTTTGCTTATAAATAAATCCATGATTTTTAACAGAAATTGATGATTATTAAGTTATGTCAACGAAGGGAAGAGCTGAACTCTTTTTTCTTAGCTGCCAGATTACGTAACTTCAATTGGATACTTGTGGCGATATAAAATTGTACTTATAATTATTATTTTGGGATGATGTTTTGGCACTAATGGCACCAATTAGGCACTGAAGATCTGATAAATTTGAAGATTGGTCGACGTGTTTAGAAGTGTTTCGTCGTTATAGTTATATGCTGAAAACCCTAGCGAGCCAAAGTTATGAATGATTTTCTCAAAAACGAGAGGTACGATTGCATGAAACATGCAATCGTACCTCTCGCTATGCTATCTATATTTGAGTTATTATTATGTGTGAGTGAGTAAATTCTGTACATGTGTGCTTTGACGATGAGCCAAACGGTAGTAACTATTAATTACTATGTAATAGCGTGGCCGTGAGCTATGCGACCGTTACGAATTATTGTCGGTGGCTCGACCGCAGTTTATATAATAGTTAGGAGTAAGGGTTTTAATAAGCATTTGGCAAATTTGTAACAATATGCATAAATGGTACAGTTCATATGTACTTATACCTATTTTTATTGTTTTGTTGTCATGTCCAATTATTTATTGATATGGACCATGAGCAGGCAACATATAAATAATAATGTACTAGAATTTCCTTATGTCTTTGATGATGATTATTTGTCACATGAAAAATGAATATCAATTGTCACAAAAAAAAGAAACTAAGTCTGATGTTGAAGTAGAGTGACTGAACCTGACGTGATAGATAATGCAGTCGTATATCTGTCACCTCCTTTGCTTTGTTTCCTTTTTCATTTTTTTAATTATTATTATTATCTGGAATAATCGGAACTGGAAGATACGGGGAAGGCTATAGAAGGAATCCAGACCGTATTGGGTTGGGGCAGACATCAAACAAATAAATGTATAATAAAGAAATAAGGTAAATTAGGATTACAATTTAAACATTTTTTTTTGTAGTATCATTTCCAATTAATCATATTTTTTTTATCTTAATTAAATGCCTTGTTTCTTACTTCATATTGTTCCAAGTATGGAAGAATATGCAATATAACCATAATAGCCCAATGTTCCAAATGTGGAACAAGGTGGTTATTCCAAATTTTCATGCTTTTTAATTTCTTTGATTTTTTTCTAGGATAGCATCATGGATGAGACATACCCGAAATTAATATAAAATAATTTAAAAAATCCATGCGGTAAAGGGTTAAATAAATAGTTCTGTGGATAAATGGGGTAGTAGGGTAGTGCACAATACGTGCACAGAGCAAGTAATATTTTAAGAGTTGGTACGCACGGACCTTCTTGTTTTGCAACTCAGATTTGAAGTTATTTTATACCAACATTACACTTGAAAACAGTATTTCCAATACAATAATAGTGAAATTTGTGATTGTTGTACTACTGCTTCCGTAAAATCAATTCCATCGATATAGAAAATGGGTAGGTAGGTTTAGGTTTAAGAAATATATTTAACGAAATATAAATTAAAACAAATATTTCTCACACATAGATGTATTTATTTATTTAATATCATCAAAATACATTATCACGCGATATATCCTCGCTAGTATCGAAAACCGTATTGTTGAGGTCTGTGTCCGTTATCTCTAAGATTTCGAAATTCTCCTTAACGTATATACAAAAATGCACACTTAGTACATTTTTTGCAAAGGGCAAAAGCGCTGGCAATATAAACCTTGCTTTTAATAAGGAGGGCGAGGAGCACGGAAAGAACTTTTTGAAGCACTCGTAGCGAAGCTTGCTTAGCTGTTCTTAACCGATCAGCAAAGTTAAGCAACGTCCGTCGCGGTCATGAGTTGGATAGGTGACCGCTAGTGACATTACTACTGAGCGCTTCCGTGCTTCGGAGGGCAAGTTAAGCCGTCTTTTGATGGCAGTTGTTATAGCATGATGGTAGGGCATTTTGCGAATGCCCGCCCTGCTAGCTACCACCCTCAAGCAGAAAATTTGTCGCCAAGCACCTAATGTTTTGTTCCAGCAGCTGTCCTTGAGAGCCAGTAATTCTAGGTTAGCCTGAACAACATCTTCGACCACATCATCACTTACCATCATTTGATCAAAGTTACTAGATTTTTTTTTATAAATTTATTAATTAAAATATATGTGAAATAACATGCTAATGTGCAGTTTCTTTTTTAGTTATCGTTTGGGTCAATATTTTATATCAAATATTGGTGATATAGCATTTTAATAATCCTCATCGTCTTTTCTGCTAAACTAAAGAAGAAAAACAATTTCACTAATACCAAAGTAGCTATAAGGTACAGTCGCCTGCAATAAGAAGTATACACATTGTAATTTTCAAAATAGTGGCAAAGAGTTCTGTGTTTCTCTATATAATCAAAAGTATCTTAAAATCAAAGAATAAGTTGAATATTTTTACTCATGTTAATGTTAACTTCGATTATTAATAACTAGGCGATATCACACTATTTTGAAAATTACGAACTGTATACTTCTTATTGCAGGCGACTGTACTAGGCAATATGCTTACACATTCCTCTTACATTGAATTATGTTTGAAGTCGGTTTTTTGTACCACTGTAGCCAGTACACTGTAGCCCTACGGGTAACTGAATGGGCCAGCACGACCGTATCCCACGTAATATCCACATGAAGAGGCTATGCCACTGCGATCGATTTGTGGAGACTGCTAAGCCAGCCTTGCTCTTTTTGACCATGGATACGAACACAGATATGCTCTCCGATAGACTCCTACTTCCTCACTTACCCAGGGTACAAACTAAAGTAACTCACCTTACATTGTCGTAATATTAGAGCATACCATATCTTCCTTTTTTATTTAGATCGATGAATATAATATAAAAAACACCCTGATGCCAGTAGAGCGGTACTCGGTGGAAACGAAAATCAAAAACATTATATACAACACCAACATTTTTAATAATGTGCATTAATTACAAGCCTAGTGATACAAATAATTGTATAGTAATAGATAATATAAATTGACATTTAATAATTTCTAAGCTCCGCAATTGACGACATTACATATTTCCGATTTAATTTATAGTCACTTTGTTCCATATACTCTAGCGCTGAAAATAGCATACACAGTAATAACAACAGCATAATAATAAGAAAACTAGAAGTACCTACATATCTTAATTGCCACGCTACCTGAACCTATTGTACATATATTTTATGAGTTCATTTTAAGAATTTAGTAGTAACTTGATTCTTAAGGGTGAACTGGCCGGTCAGTTCTCCATAATTGTAATAATAATTAATAAGTTCTCCATAATTCTCCATTCTACAAACGTTGTAGGGTGTTCACTCCCTTATTTGATGATTTAGGTCCAAAACAAAGCATGATATCGATTGAACTCGTTACTATCATCGTCGTTACTATACAGTTGAGAGTTATGAGCCTTGTGAGCTTTATGAGTGATCATCCTACGGCGTTTGTATGGAGACTTGTACGGCCAGTTCAACCTTAAAATTAATTATTGTGAAATTTGAGGGCGATATTGTCAACAAATTTCTTTACGGTATTTTGCAATTCAAGTTAAATCAACCGTACTCGTGCAATGTATATTCCGTACATTAAAATACAAATACAATACGTTATATACTTACCTACCAACACAAATGTTCAGTAGAACACAATTAATTATATGGTGGCAATTACGACATTGAAGGTTCTTATCTTAGTATTCATTATATTAGAAAGGTCACTCTATGCGGGGCACAAACGCGTGTCTACAAAATCAATTTTTACGTAATAACATTTGTATATATAAACGTATTGCAATATAAATCACGCAAGCACCAATGATTGTAAATCTATAATTTTTTGTTTTGCATTTACATTTAATTTTTCACAATCTAAATTCGCCAACATCGTATAAATTCCTTATCTCTAACATAATATATACATTAACTGCAACTTTCTTTTTAAATGGCAACATTATACAGGTACCGCAAAATATAAGTACAGCAGTCCAACGTGGCATTTTTGGTAGCTATAGATTGTAAGACTGGGGGGCGATCACGTATCTTCTGTAGCAATGAATTGCTGATTGCAACAATCAAAAATGACAGTTTGTGGCAATGAAATGAAAAGTCAAAAGACAGATAGGTAACAGACCTTCATGCGCCCAATCGTTAGTCGCCGACTGTTTGTTTTATTTTATACCTAAGACGATAACTAGCATTTGTAATAACATGGTATTTATACAAGTTGTACTCCCATGGTCAGTATTTCCTTTTACTTCATATTATTATTATTCTAAAATCTAATTAAAGCAAAATTTAAGTTTCGATTGGCATTTATTTTAAAATACAATTTCTTCTTCCTCACTTAACACAAATTAGCCCAAAATATATCTTCCTCCACTTCGCTTCAATTTTAATAGCGCATGCTACAACACTGAGAAAAATCTAAAATCAAAAGCGCCCTAATGACGGGCAATTTATATGGTATAAGGCAAAAAACCGACCAAACGTAAATACGTACAAAAACGCTTTCCAACTAGAAGGCGTTCAACGAGGTCAGTGAAGGCGAATGTTTCTTTTCGTCTTCATTTAAGGTGTATTTTGTGGTCTTTCTTAAATATTGACTTTCGATGAGGCTGATTAGGTCGTACGTTATAGTGATAATCACCGTATATAAACCGCCGCCCGTAAAAGGTATATTTTATGGTCAATACTGCAATTATTATCGTATTAAAAAGTTCAATTCTGAAAATACTTTATTGAAGGTGTTTTTGACGGTTTTGTTTATTATAAAACATGGTACATTTTTATTGATTGGTGAAAATAATCTTAAGACTTGTGAATTCACCTTGCGTATTTACAATTCAACGGTAAAAGGCCAAATTTGCTTTAAGCTCCAAAGTCGTTTTTCTCAGTGAACGCTCTGCGGATAAAATTATTTTTTTAGTTATTTTTTTAATGTTATCCGCATAGCATGGTTTATTGCAAAACATGAAAATATTAAAAATATCATAGTCGCTTTACAGATATTTTTTTATGAAATTTGGTTTTATTTTACAATCATTTGGGTTATAAAAAGGTTATAAAACGTGTTGTTAAGTATCCAAAGTGTATATACCCATTGGCCATTAAACACTAAAATTAAAGCGGAGTGGCGGAAGATATGTATTGGGCTAATTTGTGTTAAGGGAGGAAGAAGAAATTACTACTTATATTTTAAAATAAATGCCAAAAATCTTAAATTTTGTTTTAATTAGATTTTAGAATAATAATAATATGAAATAAAAGGAAATACTGACCATGGGAGTACAACCTGTATATATACTATGTTAATGCAAACTCCTTAGTAGAATGGATGGTACGAAATTTTAAATTCGATAAAAGTATATGCCAGTTATCGTCTCGTCTCGTATAAAAAAAAAAATTGTCGGTGACTAACGTTTGGGCGCATGAAGGTCTGTTACCTATCTGTCTTTTGACTTTTGTCAAAATCTGTCAAAACTGTCATTTTTGATTGTTGCAATCAAGAGTTCATTGCTACAGAAGATACATGATCGCCCTGCTGGTTTTTTTGGAAGTGTATGTCATAGCAAAACTGACTGACTGACATAATATCCCGAGGGATGTCATTCCATTACGGATATTACTATCTAACTCCGACATATACTCAGAGGCCAAAACGTGAATGAACCACCTAAATTGTATTGCTCTATGCTTGCTTTACGCTCTAGAACGTACAAATTTTCAAAGATATCTGCCATAAGGCTTATTTAATTAGAGAACTTTTTAAGGCCACAAATATATCACGACTTTTTTCACTAACATCAAGGTTATTAAAATTGCAATAATATGACCTTTTCACAATACGACGGTTCGTGCACAAACAGGCGCTGCGATTGGACCTTATAAAAAAGTACTCTGTGGATTGGACACCAATCAATAAGATCTAATGCAGCTCAAATAACAATATAGGTACTTTGACGTACCATAGACAATTTTTTTACGTAATTAATAGATTAGGTACTTTTTTAACAGTACGCTTTTTGTTTTTTGCAAACGTTTTTTTTTAATTATACTGTGACTACATATTCCTTTTTTTAGTAGACCACTATCAAGTCCTGTTACTTCAGCAAAAGTTCTGATATAAGGATTAAAACCACAATATTCTTGAATAAAAATGCAATAAAATAACACATTTGCTGACTGGGACACATATTTCAAAGTACGTTCTAATATCATAACTATTTGTGCAACGAAGTTGGTCCATTGGAACAATCTAAAGTTTGGTCATGTACAGCACAATACAGTCAATATAAGTATAGTCCAAAAATAAGACACATAGAGAACCCTTATTTTTTTTAAATAAAATTTATGAAATATTTAGATTTTAGTCTATATTCGCAGCGCCTATAGACAATACGTACCCGTTTTAATGTGAAATATTTTCTACATCTAACCACAACACAACAACGATTATAGACACTACATAATTCAGATTAATATTTAACAAAAATCAAAATAATTCTGTGTATATTAATAGAAACAAATCAAGACAATGCGTCAGGGACTATAAATAATAAAATTATAAGTACCTTCGTATAGTTGATTCCCAGGCGCGTCAGCGTTAAAGCTAGAAACACATATCTAAACAATGCGCCACCAACATACAATAATGCTATAAAAATGCACGAAGTTTGATTGTTCTATTAAATTTCAATCTTTTGATCGTTAAAACTTATAGGTACAACATCTTAACTACAAAATGGTATAGAAGTAATATATAAAATATATATCATAATAATCAGAAATCTAATACACAATCTACGCATAAATATGTGAAGAACTGCAACTCTAATACAGTTACCGATTTAATTTCGGATTTATAAAGTTCACAACTAAAGAAACACGCACAATTTTCCAAATTCAATTGGATTGGTTAATTAATTTGGCGCTTAGAAATAATATCATCCGATTGGTCGCGTCGTAGTAATGTTGTTGCGGCGCACGGTACATATTTTTTAAACCACGCCCGCCGCTGTAAGTTTTGCGATCTGCTGTTTTTAAGCTTGATTTACATTCCTTTACATAGTATTACTTTATAGGAGCATTGACGCATGCTAAGCGAAAACATAGAAATTATTACGGATGGAAAAAGATAACTTCCAGAGGGACATGAACCTGCAACCCCCAGAATACCGTCCTGGTGCATTACCAATTATGCTATGGAAGCGAGTGCTGGACAGTCGAAAAATCTCCATCAGAATACACGTCTTTTTGACGTTGGCGACATCTACCCAAATAGCAGAGGACTATTTACTTAGGCTGGTAGGTTGATATACGATCAACACTGAACACCAAATCGATGAATTTTTTTTAAATATTGACTAGTATTATTTTATAGGAGCATTGACGCATGCTAAGCGAAAACACCCGCTGGATGTTATCTTTTTCCATCCGTAATAATTCCTTTACATATTTATCCGTACTACATAGTATAAACACTAATGTCACTGGTATAAATCGCGCAAAACTTTATTAGTCTTGGCGAAACATCACATGACCTGCGAAGTATATAAATTTGTAGTTACTGCACAGATCATGCGGGATCCCGGCCCGACCGGGGCTTATAAACTTTGTGTACATCGATGAAACTTCTGGCCGCGTCTCCAATTAC
Organism: Plagodis pulveraria; assembly: GCA_963890685.1. NCBI lineage: Eukaryota > Metazoa > Arthropoda > Insecta > Lepidoptera > Geometridae > Plagodis > Plagodis pulveraria. The sequence goes on along the minus strand of OY982979.1, from coordinate 3,310,842 downwards.
GGTTTAAAAAACATACCTACCTAATGTCCCTTCTAACAGTATCGCAAATACGTGGAGCCTGAAAGGGACAGTATAGGATTTTGTTGTGCTTTACTAGTATCGTGCGTGCGCCGTGCTTTATCTAAACTTCTTTATTTGTCTAAGATCATAGACAAAACTCATAAAAAGGAATGTAGGCACTTCCACCTCAAAATTGACCGATGAAATAAAGTGCAATCAAGGAAAACATTGATAAAACTAACATGAACGGTCATTACAGAATTCTAGTAACATTAAGCGGCAGGAGCCATTAAAAACAGATAAATTTAATTTAAAATTTAATAAACTTTCATCCAATTGTCACGGCATTTGATAAACTTTGCAACTATTACCAGTAAGGGAGTAATTATATCAATTTAAACGGTTTATTTAAATTATGAGAAAGTGACAGTTTATAAGAAATAAGTTTACACAACTCAATTTTCAGTCTCACTGAGGCAGAGTCGACGCGACTTAACTACTTTTCCACATTTTGCACAATTCGAATGTAAAATCAATCCTAAAATCTGAAACACATATGCGCACGCATTCAACCGCACGGAAGCGTTGACGAGGCTAGAAAAGGACAGAGCATGATTTTTGGTACAGAGTATAGTATCTGGTGTCTCCCTGGCGAATCATGTGTGAAGAATTTGACACTTCGCTGTGCCTTAACTCATCACCAGTGAGTTGCCAACATAATAACAAAAAATCTGCTAATTAGGTTTGAAAACGCACCATGTCGATATAAAACATCTCTTTTTCTTGTTTATATAAGTCAAATACGTATAATAAAGTTATAAAAATTCTAATATAGATAAACTTATGCACACTATAAAAATGTTTCATATACATAATTAACATTTGTCACTAAAAAAACTTATGAATACGGGTAAGTATTTTATTGCAAAAACAATGGCACCTTTTTGCCTAATTATGGGCATGGCACCGACTAAATAAAATCATTTTTATTTACTAAATGAAATAATTTCATTGTAATTTCATTAATCAAATATTATATTTATGTAAAAACCGAGCTCTTTCATCTTTTCCAATGTTGGCATCAGGTGGCGTAAGGCGGAAGCAAATCTGTTAGGATATTTGTAGGAATACCATTTCGTACCGACCCCATGCACTTAGATAAGGGTTTGATAATGAAAGTGATTATTAAAAAGAACATAAGGTTATTTCACAACCTTATCAGGTCGACTAAAATGTGCCAATAATCACATGATCGAAACCAGTTTTTATATAAATATAATCTTCAATGTATAAAGTATAGCTAATATTTGAAATATAAAAATCAATAACGCTACGAAAAAGAAACATTTTTAACTACATACATTTCTATTTAATATACCCCATATTATGTACTAAATGCTAAAAACCGGAGAGTCACTATTTAGTTGGATGGATATTTACCCTAATATTTGGGAAAATTCCCTAGCAACCCTCACTAAAAAAATGTCAATGAAATCTCCATAATTCATTTAAAAAAGTTCTACAAGTTGCATAATTACGTCAAAAAAATGTGTGATTTTGCAACAAATAAATATTAGTGATTTCTTTTTTATATTAATTTCTCATTACTAGATAGGTTTTGCTTGTCATATTTTATACAAAGATCTGTATTCTATGATATTTTATAGGTAACCCATTGTCAACTGCCAACTCTCATAGGCAACTGCCGGAACGCACCGTTAGGTGCTTGGCGACAGTATTTCCACTTCACGTTGGTAACTGGTAGCTAACTAGGCGGACAGTCGTAAAATGTAATTTAACGTGCGCGGTGACACTTCTAACTGAACTTTAGAGAATATTATATGCATTTTAAAATCGACAACTATTAGTAACTTAAAGACTTTCGCGACTTGAACACATTAGTTATAAGTATATAACGGGCGTTTTATCTTCGTTAGAGCTTGTGGATTTTGTCAGTTTGTGTTTCGAGACGATACATGTCTAAATAAAATGCGGGTAGTTGGAGAAAATACCCGCACTTCAACGCGTTGACACCCGCTTCGTCAGTCCGCTCGTGACCACGACCAATGCAACACGCGTCGAGACGTTGAAGGTAAATAATATACATGTTTTTATCGCAATAAGGACCCGTCAAATACTTATAACGATAAGTATTATATTTGTATATTTTCCCTTAAACTTAATAAACTAAATGAAGTAAAATAAAAACTTTATAGAATTAATGTAAAACTTAAAACATAAATTGTTTGCACTGTCGATGGTAATCTTCTTTGTTATCTGGAAAATTGTGTGAAGAAAAATTAAATTAAGGGTCGATTCCACTAATACTTAACTAACAGTTGGGTATAAACTGACGTTTATGGGCAGTAATGGCTCAGTGGCATTGGCTATGGACTGCCGCGCAGCAGGTCCATGTTTTTGTGACGGAACAAGCTCGAGCCTATAACAGATGCATTTCGTCACAAGTCACGAATCGCACTGCGCCCGTCACCTTGAGACATAGTTATTAGGTCCCATGTGCCTGTAATTTCACTGGCTCTCAAGGACTGCTGCCGGAACACATCGCTAGGTGTTTGGCGACAGATTTTCTACTTGAGGGTGGTCGCTAGCCAGGCGGGCATTCGCAAAGTGCCCTTCCACCATGCGGTGAAGCTCAAACCCGCGGCGGGATTCGAACCATGGACCTGCTGCGCGGCAGTCGATAGCCAATGCTACTGAGCCATCACTGCTTCCATACCGTCACCCCGTGTCCACGATCACTGCAAAGTGTTTGAAACGTCGGGACAAAACTAATGATAAATATACGCGATTTAAACCGTTTAAAGTTGTTTAATTACTATGTGTAATAATCGCGAAAACCTAAGACAACATTCTGTTCGTTTATTAAAAGACTAAAACTAAACAATGGCGTCATAGAATGTCACTAACCAATCAGCGTTCAGTATTTAGTTCTGTAAAATAGTCAAAGCTTTGACAAACGTTTCAGAAACTGGGGGTAGGTCTTTAATTTACGCGTTTTCAGACGTTTCGAAAAAAGACAATATATATGATGTCAATTTTACTATTTATGTTTATAGAAGCGGAGCTTTTGAGTACTGCAGTTTCACGATTAGGTTATTGATGACAGATTTTCTACTTGTAGCTAGCTAAGCGAGTATTTTTTTAAATTTTTAGGTAATCTAGCAGATCAAAATCCTATATTTTATATAATAGTCTTAAGGTCTGCAGAATTTCACCTTGTAACATTTGTTGTTCTAATGAGAAAACCACATATCTATGTTAACTAAATTCACTCATTTTAGTACATAATACAGGATAACTCACGTGAATAAGTAGGGACGCCCGCGTTGACGTCTCGCTGAGCTATGTCAACGCGGGCTTCCCAAGCTCTCCTTGAAAAAAAAACCACCGGATGTGGTTGAAACTATAGTCGCTATCTGACTTATTCACGTGAGTTATCCCGTATTATGTACTAAAACATATATATGGAAAGCGCTGCGCGTTCACGTTTAACATATATCAACGACCAAACAAAAGTGTGATCAGGGTATGGAGATGATATTTAAAATGATACTTACATGTTACTTCATGGCCACGTTGTTGTATATATCGAACTCGTCGAGTCCGTCCGGCTCAAACGCTCGAATCTGTTCGAACAGGTCGCTGTCCATGAAGCTGTCGTTCTGCGCGGGCGTGGCCGCGCTGAAGTAGCTGTGGTGCCGCCGCCATTGGTTGTTTCGTAGTTATTCATCAGTTGTGTATATTTTTCAGTTTATGAGTGTTTATTTGTCAGTTTATGGGTGTTTATTGGTCAGTTCATCGGTGTATATTGGTCAGTTTATGAGTGTTTATTGGTCATTTTATGTGTTTATTGGTCAGTTTATGGGTGTATATTGGTCAGTTTATGGATGTTTATTGGTAAGTTTATCGGTGTATATTGGTCAGTTGATGTGTGTATATTGGTCAGTTTGTGGGTGTTTATTGGTCAGTTTGTGGGTGTTTATTGGTCAGTTTGTGGGTGTTCATTGGTCAGTTTGTGTGTTTATTGGTCAGTTTATGGATGTTTATTTGTTAGATGTGAATGTTGTTGTTGATTTATGGGTGTTTATTTGTCAATGATTTATTTAATTGTCAGTTTATGAGTGTTTATTTGCAGGTAAGTGATTTTTTGGCAGTTATGTGTATATTGTTTAGTTTAGGGGTTAACTTAAAGTAATTTTGTCAGTTGTTTTTAGTGATTATTTGTCGGCAGGTTAGTGGTTTGTTTCCAGTTGTTTAATTAGAGTTGTAAGAGGCCAGACGTTTTTGGGACAGTTATAAACGTAATTAGTCGACCAGTTGATAAGTGTTTGTGTATGTGTAGTATTTTTTTTAATATAAGGTTCCATGTCGCATCCGCCGATCGTCGTAGGGAATCGGGAAATAAAGAGAAAATGCAACACGTTAGAAATTTGACGGTCGTAAAAAAAATATAAAAAATAAACCTACAACTTCAACCGTCGCCAAAAGGCAATCACAGACCAAACAAAAAAGTTGCAGTTTAATATTAGTAAAATTGAGAATTTGAAAATATATATAAATTGTAGGAAAAATGTATATGAAATAATAATAAAACAAAAAAACGACCGTCTGTGTTGCATTTTCGCGATGGGATTTGTCGAGAAAATAATTGTCTTACATAAAAAAATGCGCAATTGATATATAAAGAGCGTACTAATTTGATTTTTCAGTATTTAACTGAAAATTTTACACCCACAACATCATAAAATAAATACTTATAAACAAGGTTCTTAAATAGAAGAAGTGTAAATTTAGTATGAGCATTGCATACATGATATCACTGACTGAACCACTTGTCAAAACTGTCAAGTGAAGCAAGACAAGTGTCAAAAATACAAAATGGCGGAATTGAAGATGGCGACCATAGTGCTACTAGCCTAATAAAGCGAGGATGTATTTTTTATCCATCTGTTGTGGATACATTAATCAGTCAGTTAATAACTATTTCTAGGATATTGCACAATAAATATTTAACTTAAAGAGAAAATATATATGTAAAGACAATTAATCTCTCGACTATATAAATAAAATAACATATAATTCTCACATATAATTGTATTACAAATAGATCAAAACATACATACATGCATTCAACATTAACATTGTCATGTGTAAGGATAAGATCATTATGATTTTATATTGATGGCTATTCAAATCTATTCAAAAAATAAAAATAAAAATATTATACTCTATGCTTCAATAGCTGTGTTTACTTTTTAGGTACTTGATATGTGTAAGCTACATGATATGTGAAATACAAATTGTGTAAGGTATACAAATAATATATTGCAATGATTACTGAGAGAGAAAACTATTATTTACTATTTTACAATTATTATATTCCATAAAAATAATTAGTTTTTACTTTGAATAGTCATCAATATGCGTCTACGTCACTTATGTTAAAAAAAAACATTTTCATTGTGACGTAAACACACGTCTTAGACCATTTAACGATTTATATACATTTTTTTTTGATAGAAGAAAAAAGTACATACGTATAATAAGCACATTGGTAAAAAAAGTGAATAAATGAGATCTTTTCCAATTGTATATTTTTTATGTAAATGGTCTAAGACATTTTTTATACATATTTAATGAATTCCTACCTAGAATAGTCACATCCATTAAAATGTCAAAAATGTTCATCTTATATTTAGTTATAAATTCGTAATTTAATAAACTATATAAAAATGACCAATCGAAACATAAATTTTATCATATAATATATTGTATAATTGACCAAATAGTATTTTTCTTTAGAAACAGCTAAGTTCCAATAACAATTTTTAGTTTTAGTCTTTCGTTATATAATATATAGTTGTTTTATTTGACGTGAAATATATTGTTGTATTTGACGATATTACATCGCGTGAAAACATACTGACGCTGGCCTGAATAAACACTGTAAAACAATAAAAGATAAATTTACACACTAGCAATATTTTTTTTAGTTTTACACGATTACATATATTACATAAACAAAAAAAATACTCGCTCTACGACCTAAACACGTAATTTTCGATAATTGGAGAGTAGAAAACTAAGTCCTGCAAATTTTAAGTTACTTATTTAAAAAAAATATAAATATCACATCATAATGAAGGAAATATATGTATTTCAAACCTAACCACCAGACAGTAACCGATATGCAATGTAAAAAAAATGTATTTACAAAATCTTTTATTTTTTCTTGGTATGATAAACAATTTTTTACCATGCAAAATGCAAAAAAGTCTGCTGGTTACAACATTACAAAATTATAGTGTTAACGCGATTTAATTTCGTCAAATACTTCCAAGTAAAAATACATTATGTTGTAAAATTTTTACACATGTGAATAATATAAATGATAATTATTTTAAATTATAAAAGCATAAGGATATTGAGAGTAAATTATATTTAATAGAATTAATACCTTCATATATTTCAAAAAAGTTCTTATTTATATACATTAAAAATATACTATTATTACATTTTATTACAGTCAAAATGTTATTTTGATTATAATTTAACGCGACTGAACCGAAAGCTACATTTTTTTTTAACTTAAAACACCAACGAAAATGTATGTAGATTTTTTAACATGACCAATTACGAATTGAAGCGAAACTAAACAGATCATGAAACGTGTCTTTGAAAAGGTTATTAGTTAATAATTATTTAATTTCAACGTATATAATAAACTTATTAAAGTATTGATAGCCTAATTTCATAAAATAGCCTTAGCAAAATAATACCTATGTCATGTATAAAAATGTACTTAGAAAATAAAATTAGCACCGAATTTATACAAAAAAAAAAACACTTGCACCATGTTTTATGTGCAAATCAAAGTTGTAATGTCGAAGATATATTATAATAGGAATAGTGCATTCACACGTAAACTTTTTGTTAAAAAAAACTTATTATAAAATAATCGCAATCTTATTATTTAACTATAAGTCTGTCATTAATAGAGTATGTTTAAAATATACTTTTTAATACAAAATATCTGTTCAGTGTCACACTGTATAAATAATTTTATACAGGGTGACTGACGTATATAAACTGAATCAGTTAAGAACTCATAAATATATTTGTATTTTGAATGTATAGACAATTAGAAACGACGATTTACACACAATCCATTCACAGTAAAAAACGTAGTTTTCTTAATAAATCAAAATTTAGACAATCAAGACAACGCTTTACAGCTAGAGCTTAACTAATAATCTTAAATTTAAAATACTGACAAAAATATTTTAAACCTAAACAATCAAGTTCGCGTTTTCTCCCCAAATATACTTTTCACGAACAAAATAGCTTCACTGCAATTTTAAACAAGACAAACGAAAAGTTTATTTAATAAAGTACGGTCGCTGCTGTACAGGAAGAAATTAGGTCATCGACCCCATCATTCATCTTGCAATTGCGTACAAAGTTATTGCTTTTTCACTCGCACATAGACTTATTGGCTTCTATGCGAGTGTAACAGCAATATATTTGTGGTAAAAAGATGGGTAGATTGGGGTTTTTCTGTACTGCCACCGTACTTTAGTAAGTAGCACTTGTTTAAATAAAATTGGTTTGTCACTTAAACGCATTTTTCTAAACCATTTGCCTAATACTTTGTTTTTGGTAAAAATATCTAAAGTAATCACACTCACATTCATTTTTGGTCAAAATCTAAAGGCTACTAACTTGGAATACTGATTATTTTTGATATTTTTGTCAGTTTTTTTTTCAACTCACAACATCAATTTTTTTTTATCCTATCTACACTACCATTTACAATCAACACCGAGCTTTAATTTACCGTGACTATAATCACGACATTAAATTACACCATTCAGTTAATATTAATTACGAGAACACTTAACAATTGTTCGTTTTTAATAACTTCTTAGACACCAGTTTATTAAAGAACATCAAATTTCAATTAAAGTCGACAAGACGGACACATCTTGTATAAGTACTTAGCTTTATTACACATACATAAATAAATTAGGGATAGAAATGCAATTTTATGGACCCCAAACTGTTACTTATTATTTATATATATATAAATAAAATGTTTAACACAAGTGGCTTTTTTGCACAGATTTTAGGGTTTATCTTACAATATACAAAACATTCAATGCAATTTTAATACCCCGCAATTGTGTTGTCAAAGGTCGTAAGAGATGCTTGAGGATCGGTCATTACGTCATTTAATTCATGCACCATTACACAAATTCACAGTTAATTTATTTCAAAAAGTACATGAAATATTAAACTATCTATATCATCATGTAACAATGTTTATGTTAAAACTTTTAATTTTGTTTAAATAAATAAATATGGACAAACCTTCAACTACACCTTTCTTCATCTAAATGCAATGAAAAAATCCCGGATAACCCCAGCTTACTTGATATTTAGTAAAAGTACATAACCAAGTATATAAATTAGTTATAAAAATGAATAATCAGTCAAAGAGTTAAATAATTCTTTATAAGTAGATAAAATAACCATAGTATAATAGTGACGGGCAACGGACGGTAATTTTATTGACTTTGTCAATATTTTTAATTTATTCGCACAATAGGGGTTAACAAGAAACTTTTTATTCGTTTTGTGTATAACTACACGTATTTTTTTCTCGTAGAGGGTTATTGCGCATTGAATGACTACAATTACTTCGACCAGTCAACGTGGTCGAAAACGTCCGACCTACAACCAAAATGCGGTCAACCATGTAAAACGTAAGTAAAAAACCTCAATTAATGAAATAACGTACGCATACAGTTTCAGAAAAGTGCGCTATGATAACCCTACCTTATGGGCTAAATATAACCCTGACTATTTGTGCTGGTTTCAATAATTCGTATTATATTGTATTTAATCAAAAATCACATTAATCGGGTAGGTATTGTATAATAATACTTTATTCGAATTATGGTAAAATTACGCATTTTTTTTTTGTAGAATAGTAGTACATTAACACACTGTATAAGTTTTATAATCAATATTATTTGCTAATCAATTATAATAATTGTCGTATAGGTAATTTCAGCTTTATATTTTTTATTTAGGATAGTATACTACTAAAAAGTTTTTGTTGAGACATATTTTAGTGTTGTGTTTTTACGACCATTAGTTGTGGTCGGAACAGTATAGTGCGCGAAGACCATATGTATTAGTCTGGAGCACATTAAATGACGCACTATTTATATAAGTTTATAATCGTTATTATTTTAATATCAATAACGGTAATGGCCGATTAAATAATTGATTTCATTTTTTTATTTCAAATAGATTTTAAAATACGACCACATTAAATGACGCACTATTTATATAAGTTTATAACCGTTATTATTTTAATATCAATAATGATAATGGCAGATTGAATAATTGATTTCATTATTTATATTTTAAATAGATTTTAACATACGACCACATTAAATGACGCACTATTTATACAAGTTTATAGTCCTTATTATTTTAATATAAATAACGATAATGGCCGATTCAATAATTGATATCATTATTTTTATTTAAAATAGTAGTACCTTAAGAAACGTATATCTGAAAAAATTGGTCGGTAGATGTTATATTAGTACATTCAATATCTGATTATTTATGTACGTTTATAACCTTTAATTATCAATAACAGTAACAATGTTCTAGTAGGTAATTGTTATTTAATTATTATTATTTCAAATAGTTTTAATCAACATTAATATACGTCGATACTACTGAAAAAATTGGTCGAAAGATGTTTCACTATGAACCTGTGTAAAACCCTGAATTTTCGTATACATCGTATATAGAATAAAATAAAAATAGTACGTAATATATATTTAATAATAACATTATATAAATAAATAAAACTTAATTAAATAGAGTAATTACGCCTGAGATCACAATAGAATATAAATGCACGCGTCTCCAATGTATTGAAACCTACATGAAAAATAATGTATAGAACCTCTTCAATATCATTGGATCTTCAGTCTTTGGGGCGTGCGGAGAGTGCGGGCGAGTCTGAGTTCACAGTATCAGGGTTATCTCACTCCACAGTCCACACTTTATGTACAAAGCTACAGTTACTCCAGACAGGATTATTGAATGGTGCGTGCCGCGTCAGAAGAGAGCAGAGCTATGCGTGGCTATACGATAGAAAGAGAGACGCCATGTACGTGATTATGAACATTAGGTACACCATGCTTTGCGAGCTGAAGTGCACTTTATTGCTTCGTAGCTAGAGTCGCTTATTTATTAGAAAGGCATTGCGGAGTTAACCTTCTGATCCTTTTTATTCTATGACAGTAAAATCGCTACACGCACAAATTTAAATAATCACATTTAGTGGAGAGGCGTGCATTTTTAGATTGAAAGATGTTCTACCTGACCCAGATACTTCAGTATTATTTTATTGTGATAAATAATTTTAATTTATATTTTACAAAAGTGGATAATTATTGTTATATCTATTTATAACATTTTAATTAATTTTAGGTATGTATATTTAGTTTATATATATATTGAAAAAAAATATTTCGGAGATAATATTATTAAGTAGGTTTTATTTTAGAAAAATGCAAAAGTAGCGTGTTGTAAAAAGATGTCAAGGTAAATGAAAAATATAAAATATAATGTGTAGTTTTAACAGTTTTATTTAGTATTTAATAGTTATACTTGAAATGCAACAAACCTAAAATAGTTTCTCTGCATTTCTGGAATATAAATACCCATTGAAAGAACACGCAGAAATAGTTTTAACAAAAGAAAACATATATTTTTAGTTGTTACGTCACTTTTAACCTCTCTCTTTCTCGTCTTATTTAAAAGACAAGGAAGGAGACGTCTCGTTACTACCATTGGGTAAACGAATACAATAATTTGAGATACGAGATGCAACTAGGATAGATTGAACGTTAACTGTAACTTAAAGTGAACGTTAGCTGATGAAATGTTTCTAGATCTACTAAAACACAGTAGATCTAGAAGCATTTCATCAGCTGCGACAGAAATTAGAACTGCGTGAACAGTATAGTAACGACAGTAGACTTCAGAGGATGATAAGGACCGTAGGCCGCCAAAATGTTGTAAAAATACGTGCGCGCTGTGCGCTCGTAGCATAGCAACATGTTTTCCAGTTCATTTTTAACTTATAGCGTTTGTACCGCTGTACCGAATATGGTATATATAAGGTATTCATATATATTACCAGCATAAAGCTGACTTTGTGAGGGCTCGCGTTTATTTTACTTTCTTTTTCTAGTGGTGTCATCTAGTATTGAGTAGATTAACTACGATGTATTTGAGTATTGAGTTTAGTTCTGTTGCAGCGATGTTAGCTCTTTGGTTTTCTAACAGATGGCGTTAGTAGTACAATAATACTATATCCAATGAATACAAAATTGTATGTTATTTTTTTTAGTGGTCATAAAATTATATTTTTGTCAGATAACACATTTAGATATGAAGTTAAATTACTATGTTAAAGCACAAATCTATAGACGTGATAGGTTTTCAGTAAAACGGACCACAAAATGATCAAGTTGCGGGATAGTGATATGGCTCGCTTCGCTTGCCCTAATAATATTTTTGAATAAATTTGTCTTTTAATTATATTTTTGTTCATTGTTCACCACAGTCTATCTCTACTCTTATTTCTGTCCATCCAAAGATTGTCTGAGAGAAATCGCTACTTAGCAAGAAGACTTAGCCCACTGTACTACAATAGAGTAATAGTCTTGTCTTAATAAGTGTAATATATTTTAACTAGGTACACAATGAAGAATTTTTGTATCGTATTTTTTAAACAGATTGGTAATTTTAATGATATGTGTTACGTTTCCTTTTTTTTGTAAATTAAACTTCAGACTTATGATATATAGTTAATTATGATTACATAGTTTTACTCTTTAAAAAAGAAATAAACAGTCTTTCGTGGTGTTTTTGAAATGGTGCCTGAAATGTTTATTATATTGATACGATAGTCATTATTATATTAATAAGACTGACAAGTTATGGTTTCTCTATCAGAACAACCACTAAATATTGAGAAAAGTTTTACTTCAATAGTTTTATGAATACAAAACACCATCGACAAGATTTCATGAGGGTTTGTACTATTTAAATATTATTAAAAATGTATTTGTTTACGAGTTTAATATTTAGTATATGTAATTAAATAACTTTTATGTATGTATTAATATGTACTATCATTAATTTTGTATTTTCGGTTTCAAAAACCAGATTTAGAGACTCACTTTTTAGGTCTGGCAATGCTCTTGTCAAAACTATAACATGTGTCTGCCATATTTAAAATTTTGTTCTAAGATGTTGAGCACTAATAAATTGTATTGATTTGTCCTAATTTAATTTGACACGGTATAATTTTGACTATTTGTAATTTTGTTTATCGTGTACATGTATTATTACTACTAATGGACCTTCTATGATGTCTGACTATAATATAAATATAAATTTGAATTTGAAAAAAGAGGAGGATGTTCTCCATTCGATTGTTTTTTTTGTGTTTGTTTAACTAATAACTCTTTACAGGTTGTACCGTTTCTTTATATTCGCTGCTGGTGCTTGTCTAGTGGTCCCTTTTAAATTTGAGTGAGATCTGACGAGTAATATTTGAGTTATCACTAATAGTGCTTATTTTATGTTTGATTTTTTATTATTTTAATTAAGCATAAAATTATTTGTTAAATAAAAAACTTAAACGCACGGGGTAGAGAAACATACATTGGAGTTTATTTTATTTTGTATATCTTTGAAAATGTTTTTTTTTTATATTGTGTTCATTTTGAAGAAGTATATATAACCATTGATTTCCTACATTGATAAACCTAATTTCTATAGTTTTTAAATAAATTTTAAATATAATTATATATATTTATACATATTATCATGTTCTTGAGTTGTTATTTTTTCTTTACATTAACTATGTAATAAAGAACAATATAATGATATATTGAAAAATATATTGATTTAAATGAGAAAACTAGGCGAGTTCCAGGGACTCATAGAAGGTATTTAAAGTGCCTTCACCTATTCAATTGAGGGTTAAGTCGGGTTATAATACATGATAAAAATACTGATAGACAACACAAACCTTAACACTAATAAATATAAATGCCTAATTCAAAATAGAAATGTATAGTTCATAAAATAATACTGTCGTTTTAGTTTATTTTGTGCAGACGCGAAATAACCCAACAGAAAATTAATGTACAATCTTATAATAAACAAAATCAAACTCATAAGCGAGTATGAGCTGTCAGTATATATAATATATATACCCATTGAACTAATGAAAAACGGGAGATTCGGCATCCGTACCTCGAACACGGCAATGTCAAATCAGGCGACGTCTCCCGATTGAGTCTCAGTAGTGTGCGTGTGCGCCTACTACATGCTTGTCTTCCTGTCTTTGTCATTCACTAAAACGTATCATATACAAAGGAAATGCAGCTGTGTGCATTATATTTTGAAGCAATGATGGTCGAGCGGTAATAGCTATGGACTGCCGTGCCGCAGTACCCTGGTTCGATCCCCACCGCCGGCTTGAGCTTCACCGCATGGTGGAAGGGCATTTTGAGATTGCCCGCCTGGCTAGCTACCACCCTCAAGTAGAAAGTCTGTCGCCAAGCACCGAAAGGTGTGTTCCGGCAGTAGTCCTTGAGAGCCAGTGAAATTACAGGCACAATGAGACTTAACAACTATGTATCAATGTGACGGGCGCAGTGCAATTCGTGACTTGTGATGAATTGCAATTGTTATAGGCAGAGGTTAGTCCACTTAACATCAGGTGGGCCTCGAGCTTGTTCCGACACAATAACATAAAAAAAAAAAAAATGATTGTGTTAAATTTTCTCCACATTATATTGTCTTGATTTTTTTTTATTGAAATCGTTTTATATACGACATAATCATCGTATCATTTGCAAATCAATGTATTACATACACTAGAAATATTTACTTAGAGTAGGGCTATGGAATCGTAGCGGAGCTTGCCTAGTAATTCCTAACCAATCCACTATCAATATTTTCTGTACTCTTGGGATGGGTGACTGCAGGTACACAGCAGATCAAATTGGTAGTACACATGTACGGATAGAACGTATCAAATCTCATTAGTAAGACAGATTTATTAAGCCTCCATCGAAACCAGTTACGTAAAAAGAAATATAATAACTTCTTCGAAACGTAAAAAGCTACAGCTAAGCTACGAAATTCCGGTTACGCAAACGGATAGAGAGTTTTTGCTTAAGAGCCCTTTTACATTTTGCAGCCTTCTCACTCGCACTTTTAAAGATAATTTCAAATAGCAACAATACGGTTTATATTTTTTAAAATTTGGTTAATCATTATTTTGCTGCATGCAACTATAGATGTTCTCTAATAATTTTCATTTTGATATCTGTTATGGGTTTATCCAAAACGCGTAATTTAGTTATTTGAAATTTTGGGCCTCTAATTATAATTGGACTCAACATGTAACAAAGTAAAAATATGTTGAGAACGTCTATAGTTGCATGCAATGAAATAATGATTAACTACTTTTTTAAAAAAAATATAAACCATATTGTTGCTATTTGAAATAATCTTTAAAAGTGCGAGTGAGAGAGCTGCAAAATGTAACAGGCCTCTTAACGCGCAACGGGCCTTAAGCATGCATGTGCTCTATCGCTAGATTACCTATGTTTACTCGCAGTGTACACTACATCAATAAAAATAAGTAGTTAGTAAACTTACAGTTGTCAAATAAGTAAAATTTTGTAGACGCTGTAAAAGAATCTTGTAATGAGTACGAAAATATAATATATATATTTAAATTTACATCAATTAATTTGTTTAAAAACAGACACTTGTACAAAAGCCTCAATAGAAACCTGTTACGTGCCAAAAAATAATACAAATTTTATCAACACTAGTTAGGTACGAGGAAGAAAAAAATCCTTTGTCGCAACTAGTTACGGAACTGGTTACGAAGGCGAAAGATTACATGCTTACGGCTCTTGCGCGATGCGCGCGCTTTATCGCTTGATTATATTTACTCTGAATGAACAATATGTTATATGCACTTATCATAATCCGAGACAAAATTAATAATTAAGAAGTCATCCGTCAGCTTACAGTTGTAGAATTGTGGTGCCGCAGCTATAAAAGAAAGTTCTTTTAAATATTTATTTATATTCTTATAAAATATTTATATAAACATTATATTATAATGTTTATTGCCTTGTAGTGGACTGATTAAAATTTCATATAAAAATCTTTACATCTGATAACTTGGGCTTCGACCTCCATTTTAACTGTTGGTAAGTGATTATGTGGTCGTGAAACCGGATTAACATGGTATGGGAACTAGCTCTTAAAGAGTTTCTTTTTTCAGCGGACATTTATTGGGTTTTTCTGAACTCAATAGCAGTCCGAGGGGTCTGAAACTTCATTCACGGTTCGCTATATATGTTTTGGTCCCTTATATTAGAGAGCGAACATACGGGCACAGTTCCAGGCTTTGGACACTTACTGCAAATGGGTTTGTTAAAAAACACTAACTTTCCTACCAGAGATCGGAGCCAGGCCCCCAAAATTTCAAAAGGGCGAATTTGACACTCTATACCAAGGTAGGCAATAATAATCAGGAATATTGCTCATTAATACTACAGTAACTTAAACGAAATACGTATTATAAAATGATTGTGCTAAATAATATTAATAAAAAAAATAAGTTACTTCTGGCTACCAGAAGTATTTAACAAGTTAATGTATATAAAAAATGTTTATAAAATATATAAAAACCGGTCAAGTGCGAGTCAGACTCATGCACTGTTATATTTCGTACACAAATTTTTACTAATATTTATGTATTTACAAATAAAATGGAACTGTATAAAGGCTCTGCTTTTTTAATTTCTTTAATATTACTTTTTAGGTTTTTTTAAACATTATAAAAATATATCATCCAATTTATCATCGTCTAATAATACATTTTTCGTTTAAATTACTGTAAAACAGCACTTGTATGAATTGAATACTAATATTATTGCGTAAAGTAGTACTTATAGAAATAAGTCTTACATAAAATTATAATAAAGTACCTACTTAAACATAAAAAATTAAACAGTTCCCGTTACGTTATCACATATCTATAGTTTTAAGGAGCGCCTTAAACTGATGGCCCAATACATTGACTTATTAAGCTACTAAGAATGAACGTAGAGATAATCGGGAACAGGATAGGACTACCCTGAAATTATACTACTGATATATTTTCCAGTTCGAAACTATGGGCGGAAATACAGTTAAGTCTTCGTACGCAACTGGACTGTATAAAATATAATTATGTCTCGATCGTAACTAGTTACGAATCTCCAGTTACGTGCGCGGCCGATGGGGTATCGTAAATATAGATATATGAAACACTTCTAATTTTAGTAAAAAGTACCCACGCGAGTGAGTAAGATCCGACAAAAGCCACCTTCTTTAACCACATACAGTGGTCTTTTTTACCGACTTCAAAAAAAAGGAGGAGGTACTCAATTTGTCTGTATGTTTTTTTATGTTTGTTACCTCAGAAGTTTTGACTGGGTGAAACGATTTTGATGCTGTGTGATCCCATTTAAATTTCGTCAAAATCGGTAAAGCCGTTTTAGAGTTACACTCCAATAACTGAAAAGTATCTTCCTATCTTGATGATATAGTCATTGACAGCGAATGACAATCGATCCCATAAGTAGAGAGGTTTTTTTTTTACCAAAACATGTAACCGACTTCAAAACTCAAATGTGAAATAACTGGTTGAACTCCGTACCATGATGGTTCAAAGTGCCTATTATCACAATATTGTGCGCATGGTACCGACTTCTACAAGTTATATCACACATTTGAGTGTTGAAGTCGGTTCCATGTTTTTGTAAATATTTTTTCAACACTACAAACATTTTCAAATTACGGCCCTGTTCACTCACGAAGGCGCGCCATCAGTAAAGGATTGCTGCGCATTTGTACGTGTAGGTCTCGTTTGTACACGACACTTACTTAGTGTGGGTGTAAATACTATGCGAGAATACGCCAAATACAGAAGCATTATCTGTATTTGACAAATCATTGGAGCACAAAATTTTATGCCCCGGGCGGGAATCGAACTCGCGTCCTTCGATTTCGCGCCGGGTGCTTAAAACACTCGGCCATCTGGGCAAGCTTTTTCACGGCGAAATTTCGTGCTCTAATTGTATTGCTTTAGGTTAATTAATTTACGTACTCCGTGCTTTGCGAGCTGAAGTGAACTTTATTGCTTTGTATCTAGAGTCGCTTATTTATTAGAACGGCTTTGCGGAGTGATCGTTCTGGTAATTTTTGTGGGAACCTGAATAATTTATTACTTAGATTATGGGCGTGTATGATGAATATGTTGAGAGCGCTTTAACTCTAATTCTATACCTAAAATTTCCATAATCAGTCTGTAATTACCTATAACCACAACATTACTTCGCAACAAGTGAGGTCATCAAAGGCGAGCCTATTACCAAAGAATTTATAAATGTAATAAATAAATATCCATCAAGCCTTAAACTATAGATATATGATAACCAGATAACGTAACATGTATCAAAAATTCACAGAATCAAATATAAAAAAATTGCAATAAGCACCACTTAAAATTAAAAAAAAAAATTAGGATGTGACTATAAAAAAAGCTAAATTAAAATTAAATTAAATTATATTGCGTCTGTGCTCCGTCGATAACAAATAAATGATCAGAAATCAATCATGTACCTATTGGGAGAAACAAAAATTAAAACATAAAATGAACAACAAAATTATAATATACATCACAAACAAAAATTAAAGGCAAATTAAAAGGAAGAATCTATGAATATACAGGGTTATTGGTAAATGGCTAACAACCTCTTAGGGTTGACTTCTGCTAGTCCTAAGAAACATTTAGAGATGAATTGCTTTTTGTTACAGAAAAACAAAATGTGTTTTAATGCCTACTCCGAGCCAAAAGCGCCCTCCACGGCAACACTGGACCGCGCCGCGCTCCTTTTTGTTTGTTTTGAATATTTACATCGAGCAAAGTAATAAAAAATATGAAATAATATATTACAGGCACAAGAGATTTTTGACATCAGGTGGTCCTCGTGCTTATTCAGTCAAAAACACAAAAGAAAAAAAAACATCACATAATGTTTGTTAGGACTAGCAGAAGTCAACCTTAAGAGGTTGTTAGCCATTTACCAATAACCCTGTATATATCTGAAAATTTAGTAATTATGAAAAATATTAACAAAATTAAAAGGTATCAAAAATAATTAATCATCAGGTAAGGGAGGGAGAGTGATGGAGGGATTTGTATGTTGAATAATCGAGAGATCGAAAGGATATGTTTAGTAAGTGACAGATAATATGTATGGAGAGGAAGTGAGGGATATGTATGGAGAGTAAGTGACGGATTTGTATGGAGAGTAAGTGAGGGATCTGTATGGAGAGTAAGTGAGGGATATGTATGGAGAGTAAGTGAGGGATATGTAAGGAGAGGAAGTGAGGGATCTGTATGGAGAGTAAGTGAGGGATTTGAAAGGAGATGAAGTGAGGGATCTGTATGGAGAGTAAGTGAGGGATTCGCATGCAGAGTAAGTAAAGGATATGTGTATAGAGTATGACAGGGAGGGTGGTAATTGAGAGATGCTGAGATAGAGAGAGAGAGACGTACCTGCTCTGTACAGAGGGCGTGTTGCGGTGCGAGTCAGGTGAGTGAGCGTATGCAGGCGAGGGAGACATGTAGGGCGGCAAGGTCGTCACTAGGACTGGCTTTACGTAGCCATTCTTCGAATCGATCTCTGCAAAGGATTATTTCTTCATTATTGCTTATGTATATATCCTCTTCTGCATTAATAGTAGTTTATGCAACTGTCATATAATAGAGGGTATTTAAACATGAGTGCAGTTTTTTTAAGATTACACGAGTGTTTTAATACCTTATAATATGCAGTTGCATACACTACTTTATTTAATCTCATGGCTATAGGTAGCTACATAAATTAAAATTTTTATCCAACAAAATATTACTCAAATTCGTATATACGAAATAGCGCCAAAATGGAAAAAGTCTGTTATTGGTCTATGGCTCGGAACCAGCGCTCACCACAGATAATGTGTACTTAAATTGAATTGAACGCTCCTTGGTCGGGACACATTGTACTTTAATAATAAAAAAATGTTTTAAAGCATTGCTTTGTTAGGAGTTGCTATACTTAAGGATAATGCTTTCATTTAACTTTTTAATTTTCTTAAAGAAGTATGTAATAAAATGCCAATAAAAGTCTGTATTTCATTTCATAATTAGAATATTACCGAATTAGATTATATAAAGTAAATTATAAGCATCTGTCACAGAACAGATGGTAGACAGGTCAGCCCTTTTTCAGTTTTAGAAATTGTACCGCCACGTTCGACAAAAAATAATATATAGAGCTACTGCGGGAAGAACGGGCAAGAGACTCAGGGCCATTATTTTTAAACGTCTTTTTACAATATTTGTATAAATTACGTGGGTGACAGGCGATAGATTGGCCGTAGCGGCGTTTTACAAACGTTGTTGTCGTTTATGTAATCATAAACTGCGTAGTAGGATTTTTTTATCGAAATGCTATTCACGTGCAACTTGAATTTTCCTTCTGTGAGCGTTGTAGCTTCTGTAGCTTTGGGAACTTATTATAATACCGTACAGAATTACCAAAGAAGAATCTTTTATTTGTCATTGACATAAACCTGGTGCCGCTACTTTATCATTATTCCTAGTGTTATAATCGTGTTTGTTACTGTTTAATTTAAATTTACTAAAATGTTTACGAACGTACATAATATTTTCAAATATACAGGGTTATTGGTAAATTGCTAACAACCTGTTAGGGTTGACTTCTGCTAGTCCAAACAAACATTTTGAGATGAGCAAGTGGTACTATAGATGTCGCTCCATCCCAATACGATGGTTTAAGAACGATAGGAAAGATTTGAGTTATGACGTCATGTCATGTTAGCTCAATTGGTTAGAGCATACCCCGGCTCAAGGGGTGGATGGACGCGGGTTCGAATCCCGCACATGACTTAAATTTTTCCTAACCTATATTTGTGATTTTGTACTTTGGAGACGATTTAGTTTGGTTTTGAAAAAAAAAAACTTTTATTCTTAGGACAAGCAGAAGTCAACCCTAAGAGGTTGTTAATATTTTACCAATAACCCTGTATACAGACTCGGTAAAGTTAAAATATCAATTCCATTAAAAATATCCATTAGAAACTCCCTATCATAGAACATAATTAAGAAAGCAGTCAGTTTGTTACACCTTAAAGAAAATCGGTCGTTGACCTCTGTCATACATCAGATAATAGAATTAAGATAGGTCAGTATCCTATCACAGTTAAAAAAATAACGTAAGTGTTAAACATCCTCTTCCACATTATGGAACATTGATTGTCGACCTCTGTCACAGGTTGGAAGCAGTGCTGGCTCAGTGGCATTGGCTATGGACTGCCACGCAGCAGGTCCATGGTTCGAATCCCGCCGCGGGCTTGAACTTCACCGCATGGTGGAAGGGCATTTTGCGAATGCCCGCTTGGCTAGGGACCACTTTAAAGTAGAAAATCTGTCACCAAACACTTAACAGTGTGTTCCGGCAGCAGTCCTTGAGAGCCAGTGAAATTACAGGCATATGGGACTGTGTCATATGAGACTGTGACAACTGTGTCTCAAAGTGTCGGGCGCAGTGCAATGCGTGACTTGTGATGAAATCTGTTATAGGCAAAGGTTAGTCCGCTTAACATCAAGTGGGCCTCGAGCTTGCACCTACACAATAACCGAAAAAAAATTGAGATAAGTAGCATTTTCAAAAATAATAATAAAGTGTGAATCATACCGTTCCTTAACAAAGAAAATCGGTCATTGACCTCTATCAAAGATCAAAAGTGACATAGGTCAGTTTCTCTTCACAGTTTCAAAATAAGTTTAGATAACCCTGTTCCACATGAAAGCATGATGGGCACGCTGCCAACTGGTTGTGGGCTGAAGCATTTGGACTGCCTGTGAGTCTGCAATGACTTGTAGGTTGTCTAAATGCTTTTATTGTAGTAGCTGTAGTGTTGTATTTAGTTTGTAGTAACTGTATCAGCCGGATTGTTTACTACTGAACATAGCCTCCTCCATCATGCATGCAGGCATACCTCCCGTTTGCCACAATCCCCACACTGCAGGCAGCTTGGGCATTGCAGTGTGAGATATCAGTTCCTCAGAAAGCGCTGCTGCCTTCTGCCGTGTTACCCTTAGTCGCCTCTTACGACACCCACGGTTAGAGATGGAGGGGTGACATTCTAGCCCGGCAACCCACGGGCTTTTAGTTTGTAGTATCTTGTTAATAAAGGCATACCGCCGGTATAAAAAAAAACAAATAGGTCGTCGACCTCCGCTACTAGTTAGAAGTTAGATACAGGTCTGTCTTCTTTTACAGTTTCAAAAATGAAAAATATATAACACATCCGCTATAAAGAAAATCGGTCATTTGCCTCTATCATAGATCAATAGTAAGATAGGTCGTTGACATCTACAACAGCTGACACTTACCATGTTTAGTGTAGTATTTGGAGAACACGTCGTCTTTAGCGATGTTCGGGTATAGGAACTGCAGCTGAGGCAAGTCGAGGACCCTGTCTGCGAGGGAACGTAGCACCAGGTCTCTGGAGGTGAACGGCTGCAGGCTGAATACTTCATTGCCCTCTGCAACAGAAACAAGAGTTTAGGCTGCAACAGATATCTGTGAGGAAGATGAGTGGTGTGATGATGCGGTCGAAGATATTGTTCAGGCCAACCTAGAAGTACTGGCTCTCAAGGACAGCTACCGGAACAGAGCGTTAGGTGCTTGGCGACAGATTTTCTACTTAAAGGAGGTAGGTAGGCAGGCATTCGTAAAATGCCTTACCACCATGCTGTAACGACTGCCATCCAAAGACAACAACCGACACGCGACGGCTTAACGTGCCCTCCGAAGCACGTGCACGCTCAGTAGTAATGTCACTAGCGGTCACCCATCCAAGTCATGACCGCAGCGGACGTTGCTTAACTTAGCTGATCGGTTAGAATGACTAAGCAAGTTATGCTTAAAACGTTCTAGACTTCTGGAGTGAGTACTCACCGCCCACCCATGCGATGGTGATACCGCCCAGTTCTGAGTCGGAGAAGCGAAGTAGGAAAGTGCCGGGCGGACACTTGGACAGCATGTCCTCGGCACCTTTCTTCTGGATGAAGCCGCGGATCAAGCTGCAACGATGATAACATTTATTTATTATCATGATCAACTCAGAGAGTCTACAAAGTAAATTCCATTACTTTTCCTTGCTATTTCACAAAATTTGAAATAAAAAAGCTTATAATCAATAAATATTATAAATATATCTATAATCAAACTAATTTCTATCTTTCTGAAATCAATGCTGACGCCGCGGCTACTTCGGCGGAGCGACTCGAGCGGTGCAAGTATGTTAACATGATTTTTTTTAGCACTTATTAACTATCATCCTTCTATGTTCCGAAATAATTAACTGACAAGCATATACCTCGCGTCAAGTTAAAGGAAACAAATTAGAAACTATATGGTAGCTGGGGATCGAACCAAGTACTTTCTGATTAGCAATCCATTACTAATTCGACTGACCTATCATAAGACACGTCTAAGTTGCGAAATAAGTCATTGACAACCATTGGCAACGGCGATAATGATAACAATATAATTTCATTAATAACTAGGACATAGTGGTCCTGACGATGTCAACTTATTACGGAAAACAAATTAAAAACTATATGGGGTAGCTGGGGTTCGAAATCAGTACTTTCTGATTGCCAATCCATTAGTGAATCAACTAAGCTATCACAAAACACGTCTTAGATCCGACATTATAATAACAAATATGAATAAACTATTTTAAGAAAACATCAAATTAATATTTTAGTAAAACACTTAAAAAATATAAAAATATATCTATCTTTCTCGATCGTGCGCTCGTAGAGTCAAGACCTCCTGAGGATGCTTCGTGTAGAAGCGAAACGCGTCGAAAATTCTTACGGTTTGGCTGCGTGGCGTTTGTGACGTCACGTCGGCTTCACAGGAAAATTAGGCGGATTTGTGACAGATACAATGCGATTAAAATAAGAATAGGATCGGCCTAGCGCCATCTTGTGACGTCAAAATTAGAATTTGGTACAGTGTGCAAAAAAAAAGATAAAACCTGAATAATTAAATTAATAAAGAAAATAAGAAACCCGACTGCAAATAATTTATTTTCTTTAAGCGTTTTATCGATCCATTGAAATTAAAACTGCAAGTTAATATATTCATGGAATCGTTTTTTAAAGCCCTCCATTTTGATACCCAACGCGATGGCTTTGGAAGAAAAAATAAATTGTTTTTCTCACTATATGGCTTCTAAAATCCACCAGTTTGTTTTTTATTTTTTTATGTACATAGTGTCACTTGAGCTATCAAGATAAATCTAACGATATCTCGTACATTAAAATCAGTTAAGCCGTTTTGAAGTTATGGTGAAATTAAGAAACTCACAAACATACATACATACATGAAACCTGAAAAAACTTAACACATGTTGATGTGGACAGTCGTCTATAAAAAAAAGTTGTC
This sequence comes from Plagodis pulveraria, assembly GCA_963890685.1. Taxonomy (NCBI): domain Eukaryota; kingdom Metazoa; phylum Arthropoda; class Insecta; order Lepidoptera; family Geometridae; genus Plagodis; species Plagodis pulveraria. Next base: position 3,287,101 of record OY982979.1, on the reverse strand, counting down.
ATAAGTGGGTTAACGAAGTTGTAGGTGACTGTAGGTACAGCAAACACAGAAATAATTTGAACTGATTTTATTTGTTGGCAATATTTTGTACTTAGTTATCTTAATTTGAATCGCTTAGCTCTTCATTGCCGCATGTCCTGATGGCCAACTGAGTCAGACTCATCGTTGTCATCGTAACGGGTAACAATATAACAATCACCAAAAACATATTAAACCGTCGACAACAACAAATTAAACAGTCAAAAAAATGTATTAAACGAGAAGATCAATAAACACTCGGAAACGTGTCGCTTAGTAGTACACTGTCGGAGAAATAAGACCCTGACGCCCGCCCCGCGTTGTCATCAAACCAAGATGGCGTCTGTGCTATTGTTAATTGTAATAAATTCATATTTTAAAGGTTGACTTAAAAATATTTATTTATTAAAATTAACAATTTCGGGTTTATTCGGTCATATAAAATTACGTATAAATATATGGCACTGCTCTATTTTTAAGTTTGTTCTGCTGATCGTACTTATTAGAGTGAATATGAGTGAAGTTAGCTGAGAGCCCGTCCTATTCTTATTTTAATCGCATTGTATATTTTTATATTTTTTAAGTGTTTTATTAAATATGAATTTGATGTTTTCTTAAAATATTTTAAAAGTATTTGTTATTATTAATTATCATTGTCATTAGTGCAATTCGTGTAAGCAGTACTAATTGAATAATAAATAAAACAAACTATATGGGGTAGCTGGGGATCGAACTCGGTACTTTCTGATTGCCAATCCATTAGTAAATCAACTGAGCTAACACAACACACGTCAAAGCTCCGAAATAAGTCTAGACCTTACCGATCGCACCACAAAGTCCTCAGATAGTCCCTGGTGACCTTGACAACCATGTAGAACCACTCCCAGAAGGTGAAGTTCCTGTCGGGCAGGGCGTCCTTGCAGAACTGTGTCCAGGATACTGGCATCGCGTTCAGCTCCATGTTGTTCAGAGGTAGGTTTGTCCTGGAAAAGCTTTATTGATGATGAAGCTAGCAGCTACTTCCTTGGCTAGCTGATATACATAAAGTGTTCAATCGACCATCTCACCTGATGGTCAGTTATGATGTGGTCGAAGATGTTGTTCAGGCTAACCTAGAAGTACTGGCTCTCAAGGACAGCTGCCGGAACACACCGTTATGTGCTTGACGACAGATTTTCTACTTGAGAGTGTTAGTTTGCCAGGCGGGTATTAGCAAAATGCCTATGCCAAAAAGTCTTAACGTGCCCTCCGAAGCACGTGCACGCTCAGTAGTATTGTCACTAGCAGTCATCCAAATGTAGACCGCGGGCAACGTTAACTTAGTTGATCTGATAAGCTAACAGCTAAGTAAACTTCGCTACGAGCGCTTCAAAATGAATGATAAATTACTTTCCTATTTTTTATGCTATCACGATGGAACAAGCTGCCTATAACAGATGCAGTTCGGCATAAGTGACGAATTGCACTGCGCCCGTCACTCAGAGATAAAAACTTCTTCAGTCTCATGGGCCTGGGCTCTCAAGGACTATTGCTAAAAGACACTGGTAGGTGCTTGGAGACAGACATTCTACTTGAGGGTAGCCAGCCAGACGGGCATTCGCAAAATGCCCTTCCACCATTCGGTGCAGCCCAAAAAGGCAGTGTTATTTTATTGCTGATAGGTAAGCCTTTGACCACAATCTCACCTGATGGTAAGTGATGATGTGGTCGAAGGTGTAAAGAATTACTGACTCTTAAGGACAACTGCCAGAATACACAGTTAGTTGCTTGGCGACAGATTTTCTACTTGAGGGTGATCGCTAGCCAGACGGGCATTCGCAAAATGCCCTTCCACCACACGGTGGAGCTCAAACCGGCGGAGGTTATCGAACCATGGACCTGCGGCACGGCAGTCCATAGCGATAACCGCTCAGCTAAGCCGGGTATAACAAAAGATATCCATTAGTTTTAAATAATGAATGCATTTTACCAATTATTTGAACACAAAATGTTTTGCTCCGGACGGGAATCGAACCCGCTTCTTCCGATTCGGCGCCGGATACCTATTCCACTCGGCCACCGGAACATACACTTTCGCGGCAGGAAAGCTAGTTATATATATAAATAAAGAATGAATACCTGAATATCTTTTCGGCCAAGAAGCGTAAGTTATCTTCAGCGAGGTCCCCTCCAGTCGCCGAACAGAACTTAATGCGCAGCGTCTCCGCCAGCTGGCCCCACGTCACCTGCAACCAACTGCTGCGTTAACAACTGAAGCGATCCTATCGGAGCTTGCCTAGTCCTTCTTAAATCAACTTTTGTTCCTTAGTATGGATAAAGACTTTGAAAATTTACCGGGTCCGTCGACTACACCCAGTAAAAGACGACAACGGAGTTCATCGAGTTCAAGTAGTGAAAGCGGAAGCAGTTCAAGTTCCTCATCGGCCGCGGCTAAACGGAGACAAAGAAGGAAGAAGAGAAAGAAACACCGATCATCCCATAAGAAACTTGCTGAAGAAGTTCGCGCACTGCGGGAACAAGTTCTTCGCTAAGCTGGACAATATCAGGTACCTAATGATGATGCTATATCACTTACTGCATCGCCTTTTACTGCTGATTGCGATCAATGTTGTGATTTTGATGACAAACCTGAGCAGACTGAAATCACTCTTTCGTTTGAAACCAAACTCAAGGAACCGTCTATTCCAAAAACGTCTCAATCACATTTGCAAATGTTAAGTGACCATCAGCACCTGGGCAAAAGTGATTGGAGTGATGTAAGGTACATTGAAGCTCAAAAGTTACAATTTTGCACCGGAATTGACTGATCTGGAAATTAATGATGAAATGAAAGGCTATGAAACCCCACAACATCTCACACTTACAGAGAAGGCTTTCGCAGCCTTAACTATGTGTGTATTTAAGCAAAAGGAATCTGTTGAAGATGGATTACGAGATTTACGAACGTGGGCTAAGGATTGTGAATCTTTGGACTATGGGAACCTGTATCAGAAGGTCACCACACTGTTTTCTACGGGAAATTTTCACAAAACCTCTTCAGACCTATTGCAGATCATCTGTGGCCATCGAGCCGAGACAATTCAAATGCGCCGAGATAGCATCCTCAAGCATGCAAGAGATCCCGTGACTAAGGCGACTCTGCGCAAGATTCCGCCAACGACTGTCAATCTTTTTGATGCAGAAAAGTTCACTAAAGCAATGGACCACGCAGGTGGCGTTAAAAAATGCTTTTGGCCAGCACAAAGAACCTGCCTCGCAGGCAGCTTCAAAGAAGCCACGTGGCCCCTCGCAGGGGCCCGCTTCACACATAAAGCCCTCGCAGGGTTTTTCGCAGGCGTGCAATCGCAACTATCTACCCTCGCAGGGTGGTTGTCATCATGACAGAGTGTCTCATCATAATTCGGGCGCACCGAATCATCTTAATTACCAGAATACATTTCGGGGAAATGCATTTCGCTCAAATGCAAGGCATCATAACCAATCGGGTCGCGGACGGAAGCGTCCTTCCTCGCCTACCCCCCAAAACAATGATCTATGACCTCTATACTGTATCAGCGGCATTGTACACTGCTGAATACAGCGTCCATATGTTATTGTTTCGGAAGCTCGAGGCCCATCTGATGTTTCTCTCATGTGCTTGTAATTTCAAGGGCTCTCAAGGACTTCTGCCGGAATACACCGTCAGTGTGTTATTAAGTGGGATATGCGATAATCCCCACGCTTGGCAGGTGTCTCGGGAACCGCAGTGTCAGATATCAGTACCTCAGAAAGCGCTGCTGCCCACCTTCTAGTGTGTTACCGTTAGTCTCTTACGACACCCACGGGTAGAGATGGGGGGTGATATTGTAGACCGGCACCCCACGAAGAGCTGTATGGCAGAGTATTTTTTTTTTATCTTAACTGACTTATCGTAGAATTCCTGCTCTGAAGGACAGCAGCCGGAACACACCGCTAGGTAGGTACTTGGCGACAGGTTTTCAACTGCCCGGTAGCTAGCCAGGCGGGCATTCACAAAATGCATTACTACCATGCGGTGAAGCTCGAGCTCGCGACGGGATTCGAACAGTAGACCGCAGACACGAGTTCGCCGTGAGGGCCATGGTACAGAAAGTTGATAAGGGTACTGTAATGTATCCGCCTGTGAGCGGATTGTCCACTGCTGAACACAGTCTCCCCTATTTAGGGGGTGTTTGCGATAATCCCCACTCTTGGCAGGCGTCTTGGGGATCGCAGTTTAAGACAATCAGTACCTCAGAAGCCACTGCTGCCCACCTTCCAGTATTTTACATTTCACACCCACAGGTACAAATACGACGGGGGTATTCCAAGTTAACACAGTAAAATAGTTCATAACACATTTGCTCGTAAAAGCTCTCTTATTTCAGTAATTTTAATATCGTATTGTTTCTCATTACGTACTGTACTGTAACAGCCGATTCGTCCACTGCTGAACACAGCCTCCCCTATTAAGGGGGTATTTGCCATAATCCCTACGCTTGGCAGGCGGCTTGGGGATCGCAGTGTAAGATGGCAGTTCTTTAGAAGGCGCTGCTGCCCACCTTCCAGTATTTTTCCCTTAGTCGCCTCTTACGACACCCACGGGATGATATGGGGAGGTGCAATTCTAACCCGGCACCCCACGGGGGTGCCGTACTTGTGCGTTATTGTAATGTAAAACGCACGAGTTTCTTTTTAATAATGTAAAACGCACGATCTATCAAGATGCTCCGTCAAAACGGACAGTACTTTTTTAAATCTTAGCAAAGAGTTATTATGTCAGAAAATTGGACAACATTTTATGAAAAATATTAACTTTGGAGATAAAATATAGTAAATCAACATTTAACTCTTTAATTTAATTATTTTGACAATAAATTAAAAATTCTACATAAAATCCCACACTATACTTCTATAACATTACTGAGTACACAACGTGCATACTTTTTCTGCGTCGCGTTAAGTGTCACATACTATAAAATGGCTGTTAAAGGCTCCAAAATTATATCTATCTTATAAAATGTCATCCCAAAAAGAGAGATAGCCATATATATGGAGCCTCCCTCTTATAACCATACGTTATAATGGCTATACTCTAATCTGTGTCTGGTATTTTTTTTCTAAGGAGATCTAAAGTGGATGACCTAACTGTCCAGTATATAACTGCACAATGCACAATAGGTGCGAGTCCAAATTACGAGATAGGAAAAATAAAAAACTGTCCAGTAATTAATTTACGTACTCACTTACTGGACAGTTGGAGATTCCAAATTTAAAATCTCGCTTCTTACTGGACAATTCTGAATAAGTCTCCGGTAGAGTTCACTTTCTGGATACGTTTTGGAGATGTTATGGCAACATTACATACCATTTTTGAGAAATGGCGACGGTAGAACCGTACTGATCCAAGTGATTTTTTTTCTATATTGGAGTTATATGCAACAAATACAAGGAAAAAAATATTCAATTGATGCCACTTGATCACCAAATGTAGTATTACCTTATCGGGCACATGGAAGGGCACGCGGCCCGGCGCCGAGAAGGCGTTGTCCCAGGTGACGGTGGCCCAGCCGTGCGGCTCCTGGTTGCCGTGCACTATCACTACCACCGGCAGCGACAGCGTCCACACCTGCAACAACCATACAACCTGCTACATTGGGCAGTTACAATAGATTGTAGGCAATCGAGGGAAGCCTTCCCAGAGTTAAACTTAAGGTACTCCAGCCTCAATCTTAAATCAAATTAAATTATTTTATAGACATAAAAACGATTTTACAAACATTTACATTCATCTCACATTAATAACATAAAAAAAACTAATAATTACAATTAAAACAGAGGTCATTAGATGAATTAAGAGGTCAATGGAAAACAAAATTAAAAATAGTAAAACACATGTCAAACAGAATTATTAAATGTCCAAATAAATGGTAAATAAAATTATCAAATGTCAAACTTCAATAATATATCTTGAATTTCTACAATGTCAACCGAGCTGTTAGCACGATTACTTTTGTCCCATTGGTCAATAAGATTTACACAATAGATCCTAAAAATAGATATAACAGCTTTCCAATTATCAAAAATAATGTCAAAATCAGTATTGGCGAGCAGGAGCGCATTGAAGTGGCTGCGAGCGCGAACTAACGGCGACATTGCACGAGCCCTAGTGCGGCACTGTTCTATATGCAACAAATTTGGTAACCAGCCACGCCTATTCACAGGGACCCCAGGTCTATCCGGCACAAACAGTACACATAGTAGGTCAAAAGAGGTTAAAAGAGACAAATGACGACGGGTCGTTGGAATTGTCACTGGACACTGTCATTTACAAACACCTGTTTGCTATAGGTGTCAGCCCCCTGTGCAGAGGCTGTATGGAAGCAGAGGAGACAGCAGCTCTTGCGCTCCTTGAGAGCAGTGTGGCGTCCCATAGAGCAGAACACCTTGGAGCTCCAGGGACTGTCCGGGAAGCCTGCACCAGCGTCAGCGAGATGCTTGCATTCCTGGCCGGTATTGGATGGCTGGACTAACGGCAGATAGTCGAACGACGATGACCTTACTGTAGTAAAGCTGGAGACGGGACTGCAAGGGCCACAAAGCACTATCGTAGTGGCCTCGGTGTACATGGATATCGAGGCAGAAGCACCACCTCCAGCGGTTGAAGAATTGCTGCACTTCATTGCAGCAAACAAACTAGAATGGGTGATTAGCTGCGATGGTAATGCCCATTGCTTTCTTTGGGGAAGCCCAGACACAAACGATAGAGGTAAGGATTTATTAGAGTTTATCCAACTCTAAGCAAAATAGGCCGCACATAAGCGGCGAAATTGCGGAAAAGAGCCCGCACACCAAGTACCATGTAACCTGCTAAATTACAGAGAAAGAAAAAAGGAAACTCCCTTCCCTCGCTGTATATATTAGAAATGGCACTACTAACTTAGAAAAATATTAACAACTATGAAACTTTGAACAGCCAGAGACATAATCACATCATAAGATCAGCCCATCATAACACTGCTGTGTTTGGAAAAAGCTTGTTGTACATGGCACCTAAAATATATAACAAAGTTCCAGGAAATAGTTTCAGAGTCTTTAAAACCAAGTTAAAATTATTTTTGACAACTAAGGCTTGTTATTCCATTAATGCATTTTTTACGATAAAATTTGAATATATGAATTGTAATATATTATAATATAATTGATATGACTGTAATATTGACGATAAGATAAGATAAGATAGATAAGATAATCATTTATTTTCATAAAACATGAGTATTATACATAACAAACGCATGCATATTGGTGTCATAATTAAGTATAGGGATTATAATAACAAATATTTTTAAAATATTTTATGAAAACATCAAAATAATGTGGTGTCTCGATCGTGCGCTTGTCGAGTCAAGACCTCCTGAGGATGCTTCGTGTAGAATCGAAACGCGTCGAAAATTCATCCGGTTTGGTTGCGTGGCGTTTGTGACGTCACGTCGGCTTAACAGGAAAATTAGGCGGAATTGTCACTAGATATACTATTTTATTTTTGTGTTTTATTAAAATATTTATTTAATGTTTTCATAAAATATTTTAAAAATATTTTTTATGGATATATATATGGATTTCCGCAAAATGGATTTCCGCAAAGTAACGCCTGAATCTATTTATTATATAGGGATTATCTTGTTTTGCCCATATAGGCGTACAAATTTTTGAGAGGCGACAATCAATTAAATAAATTAACAATAGAAAGGAGAAAAATATGATTCTAGGCACTTGAACAATTCACACAAGTTTCAATATAATGTCAATTATAAAAGTCAATTCTAGATACATACAAAAAAGTGGATATAATGTAAACACGAATATTAATGTCAATAATATAAATTCAATTCAGATTTTTGTCAGTCAAGAATTCGCTTACGCTATAATAACATTTTTCCAATAATATTTTCTTAAACTTAATTTTAAATATATTATTATTTAGGTCCTTTAAGGAGCTTGGTATCTGATTGTATATTTTTGACGATGTGCATAGAAATCTATTTGCAGAATAACAGCCTTACTTATAAACGCTACTTAAATTTTAAGCATTACTTAGCCGCTGATTAGCAAAATTCCTTACTCATAAACGCTACATAACTTTATCCAGTTCCTAAGTACTGCTTAAATCAGCTGTCAATTTAAACACTGTCCAACCCATGTTTAAATATTTAAGTAGCAAGATGGCGCCGATATTTCGGATCAGCTGATTTAGTTACCATTGAGGTTATTGTCAAGGAGGCATACAAAACTATAAACACGACATAATCTGTAAATAAATCGTAAAAATATAGCAAGTAGAAACATACATTGGATGATGAATTAAATATTATGCGTAACCTAATTACTTTTCTTGATCTTATTGAAGAGTATACCGCAGGTACAGTTACTGAATTAAGAATATAAGGATTGTGCTACACTCGTATATTCCTATTGGATGTATTAAAAGGCAACTTGGAAAACGATGCGCTCAATGAGTGGTGTAGGTATTTCAGTATTATATCACTATTCACGTTGATATATATGAGTAGGGTGTTGCTGAACATTGGGTGGAAAACAGTTTCTACAGAAAGGTAGCGGGTATACTATACCTGCTACTAATAACGTTGGTTGTCGATTATAAAATCAAAGCCAAAACTTTTTACATTTTTGTTCTCGTGTTGTTCTATGCGTTGTTAACGAGTATTTTAAATATGTTGTTGCTTTGTATTTTGTATTGATATAGCTGAGATATATAAACTGACCCTACATAAGGGGGATATATCTCCCTAGCCTAACAATTGTAAGTATATATAATCCTTGTTAGGGTAGGACGATTCAATATTACTCTATACCTACTATAGTAGGTCTAGAATACCGGTAAGAAGACGTAAATAATACTAGTGATTCAATTTAAAAGCAGAATTTAACACTTATTTGCTTATTTCAGCATAGATGTCGATTCAGTTCAGCAAAAAAAATATATTTTAGGAGTTGAAATATTCTTAATTGTATTAAGCATCTCATTTAATAGGGCGCGAGTTTATTACCAAATGGTAATAAACTGGTCCAAATTAGACGCCGGAATGTTACTGAAAATCACTATCTCATTTAAACCCCAACATCTGATCCGATCCGGTGATCGAACTCATTGTAATTTTCTTATAGCTGCGCCACGCGGTTTCACCCGCGTAGGCAATGATGATGAAAAGTAAGGAGAACCTAAACTAACTATTCTGTTATTTCATCCAAACCCTCAAGCCGTTAAAACGTGAATACATGTAGAAGACAAAAACACATACACATAAACTTTACATATATACATATAATCACGCCTGTATTCCCCGAAAGGGTAGGCAATGTTGTGTAAACACCCATGTTTCGGCCAATTGGGTTTTGGTCCCATGTAATAAGGGGCGAGCCTATTGCCATGTTTTCTCGAGCACACTAGACGAAACACAAGAACATATTACGGCCTTTATATTCCGTAAATTCATTTGATAAGCGATACCTTAAATTACACTTACTGTGATTTAAGGAATCGCTATAAAATGATTAAAAATAAACAAGGATTGGAATCTTGACTTCATAGAAAAAAACGTAGACATTGTTTGGGATGGGAAAAGATAACTTCCAGCGGGATTTGACGGTATTCTGGAGTTACACCCGTAAATTCTGGGGTAACCCCATAATGCATTTCCAATAATGTTATGGAATAGATTGTTATTCCATAGCATAATTGGAAATTTATTAGGGCACTTTTGAATTTACCAAATTACAAAATTAAAACTCACTACAAATGTCTCCAGTACACCTAACCATATGTACAAAAATACGTACCTACAAAGAATAGATATTTTTTAACTTTTTAATTTTAATATTTTTAGCACTAGATACGTGCTTTTTGGCAATTTGGGTCTTCCATAATACCTTTTAGTTCAATGTTGTCAGTTTAAAATACTTTTGACCTCATTATCCATTGTTTAGCTAAATAGTTGCTAAGTAGCGTTTATAAGTAAGAAATATTTAAGCATTACTTAAACACTGTTTAGTTATGCATTACTTAGCAACTACATAGCGGATTTTTTATAAGTAAGGGGGTAAATGTTTTGTGTATGTTCTGTTAAGTTATTGTTTATTTAATTTAATCACACAAATATTGTCTTACTTGTATTGGAATGAATCATTAATGAAAATTTGCAATTAGTCCGTCATCTTAAGCATGAATAAAAATTGCAAAATATAGCCTATGCATGGCTGATAATTTATATTACTTGCTTAATTAAACAGGTGCAAGTGTTTTTATAAAATAATGTTGTAACCTCAAACAGGTTACAACATGGCAAACGAAACATTATTAATAATAACATCTGTAATTTATTTTGCCCATGTTTAAGCAAATAAATAATTTAAATTTGAAAGATTAAAACCGTAGGTACAGTTTCTCATCCATCACGTTTTCGTTGCCTTTTTCTCTCCGCATTTGATCTTACAGAGTAATATGCGACAGAAAATAGATACATTATATGTAAGAAAGAGATAGTTTACCTGAAAGACAAGCTCTCCCCCTCCAACGTTGAACTGAGACTGGAACAGAGCAGTTTCACATCCATCACGTTCCCGTTGCCTTTTTTCTCTCCACATTTGATCTTACAGAGTAATATGCGACAGAAGATGGATACAGTACATGTAAGAAAGAGATAGTTTACCTGAAAGACAAGCTCTCCCCCTCCAACGTTGAACTGAGACTGGAACAGAGCAGTTTCACATCCATCACGTTCCCGTTGCCTTTTTTTCTCTCCGCATTTGATCTTACAGAGTAATATACGACAGAAGATATATACAGTACATGTAAGAAAGAGATAGTTTACCTGAAAGACAAGCTCGCCCCCTCCAACGTTGAACTGAGACTGGAACAGTAGGGTCAGTTTCTCGCCCATTACGCTCTCTTTGCCTTTTTTCTGTCCTCATTTCAACTTACAGAGTAATAGGCGACAGAAGATAGATACAGTACATATAAGAAAGAGATAGTTTACCTGAAAGACAAGCTCTCCCCCTCCAACGTTGAACTGAGACTGCAACAGAGCAGTTTCGCGTCCATCAAGCTATCGGCGACTTTTTCTCTCCGCATTTGATCTTACAGAGTAATATGCGACTGAAGATAAATACATTATATATAAGAAAGAGATAGTTTACCTGAAAGACATGCTCTCCCCCTCGAACGTTGAACTGAGACTGAAACAGAGCAGTTTCTCGTCCATTACGCTCTCGGCGACTTTTTCTCTCAGCATTTGATCTTACAGAGTAATATGCGACAGAAGATAGATACAATATATATAAGAAAGAGATAGTTTACTTGAAAGACAAGCTCTCCCCCTCCAACGTTGAACTGAGACTGGAACAGTAGGGTCAGTTTCTCGTCCATTACGCTCTCTTTACCTTTTTTCTCTTCGCATTTGATCTTACAGAGTAATATGCGACAGAAGATAGATACAATATATATAAGAAAGAGATAGTTTACTTGAAAGACAAGCTCTCCCCCTCCAACGTTGAACTGAGACTGGAACCGTGGGGTCAGGTTGGCGTCCATTACGCTCTCTTTACCTTTTTTCTCTTCGCATTTGAACTTACAGAGTAATATGCGACAGAAGATGGATACAGGAAGTGTAAGAAAGAGATAGTTTACCTGAAAGACAAGCTCTCCCCCTCCAACGTTGAACTGAGACTGAAACAGTAGAGTCAGTTTCTCGTCCATTACGCTCTCAGTGCCTTTTTTCTCTCCGCATTTGATCTTACAGAGTAATATGCGACAGAAGATAGATACAGTACATGTAAGAAAGAGATAGTTTACCTGAAAGACAAGCTCTCCCCCTCCAACGTTGAACTGAGACTGAAACAGTAGAGTCAGTTTCTCGTCCATTACGGTCTCAGTGCCTTTTTTCTCTCCGCATTTGATCTTACAGAGTAATATGCGACAGAAGATAGATACAGTACATGTAAGAAAGAGATAGTTTACCTGAAAGACAAGCTCTCCCCCTCCAACGTTGAACTGAGACTGAAACAGTAGAGTCAGTTTCTCGTCCATTACGCTCTCAGTGCCTTTTTTCTCTCCGCATTTGATCTTACAGAGTAATATGCGACAGAAAATAGATACAGTACATGTAAGAAAGAGATATATTACCTTAAAGACAAGCTCTCCCCCTCCAACGTTGAACTGAGACTGAAACAGTAGAGTCAGTTTCTCGTCCATTACGCTCTCAGTGCCTTTTTTCTCTCCGCATTTGATCTTACAGAGTAATATGCGACAGAAAATAGATACAGTACATGTAAGAAAGAGATATATTACCTTAAAGACAAGCTCTCCCCCGCCAGCGTTGAACAGAGACTGGAACAGTAGAGTCAGTTTCTCGTCCATTACGCTCTCGGCGACTTTTTCTCTCAGCATTTGATCTTACAGAGTAATATGCGACAGAAGATAGATACAGTACGTGTAAGAAAGTGAGAGTTTACCTAAAAGACAAGCTCTCCCCCTCCAACATTGAACTGAAACAGTTTCTCGTCCATTACGCTCTCTTTACCTTTTTTCTCTCCGCATTTGATCTTACAGAGTAATATATGCGACAGAAAAAGTTACATTATATATAAGAAAGAGACAGTTTACCTGAAAGACAAGCTCTCCCCCTCCAACGTTGAACTGAGACTGAAACAGTAGAGTCAGTTTCTCGTCCATCACGCTCTCAGTGCCTTTCTTCTCAGCGCGTTTGATCTTACGGAGTTGCATGTTACTGAAAACAAGCGGAATTTAATTCTATATTTAGCGGTTTTATAGTAAAATTTCCCAATATATTACAACACTCATAGAGGGAAAATTCATGTTGCACGTGAAAAACATATTGATTAAGAAATTCTACACAGTTTGTGATTACTTAAACGACAAAAATGCCTGGACAATTCCGCCTCTGCCAAGCTGTCGCCTGTCACCTACGTAATTGAAACAAAATATTATGTAATATTTTTGTAACATATTGTTAAGACGTTAAAAAAAAATGGTCCCGAGTTTTTAGGCCATTGCTCTCGCAGTGACTCTATACTTTTTTTTGTTGATCGTGGAAGTACAATGTACAATATTTCAATTTTAAAATAATTAATTGGTATTTTTAATAATGTCGTAAACGCCTAAATGGAATTTTGACTTTAACTTTGACATAAACATATCACGACCACAGGACGTTAATTTAACAGATATTTGGTATATTATATTTCAAAAATATTTTACAATTTTCCTAAAAGACTATTAAGTAGATGCAGGATTCCGTGATACCCAACGTCCACCTACGTACGTACATAACGTATTAGTAGTATAAACATATCACGTCCCCAGGACGTTAATATTAAAGATATTGAACAAGAATTTAAGAAGCAATGATGGCCGAGCGGTAATAGCTATGGACTGCCGTGGTTCGATCCCCATCGCCGGCTTGAGCTTCACCGCACGGTGGAAGAGCATTTTGCGATTGCCCGCCTGGCTACCTACCAGCCACAAGTAGAAAATCTGTCGCCAACAATCTAACGGTGTGTTCCGGCGGCGGTCCTTGAGAGCCAGTGAAATTACAGGCACGTGAGATTTCAGAACTATGTTTCAAGGTGACGGGCGCAGTGCAATTCGTAACTTGTGATGAAATGCATCTGTTTAGGCAGAGGTTAGTCCGCTTAACATCAGGTGGGCCTCGAGCTTGTTCCGTTACAATAACATAAAAAAAAACACTGCGGCCGTCACCTTGAGACATAGGTGGTAGCTAACCAGGCGGGTAATCGCAAAATGCCCTTCCGCCATGCGGTGAAGCTCAAACCGGCGGTGGGGATCGAACCACGGTACTGCGGCGCGGCAGTCCATAGCTGTTACCGCTCGACCATCATTGCTTCAAAATAGTGTAAAAAAATAGATGTTGTACTGACCGGAAGCTAACGCTAAGTTGTCTAGATGTAGGTTGGTACTCCATAGATCCGGTGTTGTTCAGGATATCTCCACACTCGACGGGCTGCTTCCCCTTTCCGGCTTGCGTCTCACTCTTTAGGAGCAACTGTGCCTGTTGCTCGGAAATTATCACCACCTGGATAATAATAATAAAAATATGAATAAAAAAATCCCCATGGGGTACTGTACTGTATCAGCCGGATCGTCCACTGCTGAATACAGCCTCCCTTATTTAGGGGGTATTTGCCATAATCCCCGCGCTTGGCAGGCGGCTTGGGGATCGCAGTGTAAGATGGCAGTTCCTCAGAAGGCGCTGCTGCCCACCTTCCAGTATTTTTCCCTTAGTCGCCTCTTACGACACCCACGGGCTGATATGCGGAGGTGCAATTCTAACTCAGCACTCCACGGGGTGGAAGGTAGGCAGCAGCGCCTTCTAAAGAACTGTCATCTTACACTGCAATCCCCAAGCCGCCTGCCAAGCGTGGGGATTATGGCAAATACCCCCTTATTAGGGGAGGCTGTGTTCATCAGTGGACGAGTCGGCTGTCACAGACACCACGGGGTGTCCCGTGGGCTGCCGGGCTTAAATCACTCCCTCATTGCTACCTATGGGTGTCGTGAGAGGCGACTAAAGGTAAAATACCGGAAGGTGGCCGGCAGCAGCGCCTTCTGGTACTGATTATCTTATACTGCGCTCTCCAAGACGCCTGACAAGCGTGGATATTATGGCAAATACCCCCTTAATGGGGAGGCTGTGGTCAGCAGTGGCTATCCGGATAAAACAGTACAAACAAAAAAAAAAAACACTTCAAACAAAAAATACACCTTATTAGGGACTAGCTAGCGGGCAGCACCGGATTCGAAAACAATTTTTTTTATTTAATCATGGTATCCTCTTCAACACTCAAAAGTGTGAAATAACTTGTTGTAGTTGGTACCACGATAGTTCAAAGGTACCTATTATGACAATATTGTGTGCATGGTACCGACTTCGATAAGTTGTTTCACACTTGAGTGTTGAAGTCGTTTCTATTTTTTGGTAAACTCTTTTATTTCACTCTTTTTACTGACCCATGCTTCTTATAGGATCGATTGTCATTCACTGTCAATGACTATATCATCAAGATAGGAAAAAAAACAGTTACTGGAGTGTAACTCAAAAACAGCTTGACCGATTTTAAATATTTTTTTCCTCTTTCCTTTAAATAGTAGTATTCCTTTTATTGAGATCAAAAATATAAAAAAAAAAAAAAAAAAAATATATTTAATTTAATAATAACGCTGCTGTACAGTAAAAAACGTAATGTACGGTAGGCAAGTTGGTAAAAACGCTGTCGCATTGAACGTATACTCACACTGACTCTCGGCGGCGTCATGTACACATTCAGCTGGCCGCCGACCAGCAAACGAACTGTAGCCGTGAAACTGCAAAAAAAAAAGTTGATTATGATACAAGTGAGCTAAGTTGCTCACGAGTTTCATACGATTTCAATGTGCTCCTGCCCCTACAGCATTCTTTTTAATGAAATAAAAAGTTTAACAACAAATTCGTTTAATTATTATTGAAGGTTACATTAATATTCCCCGTGGGGTGCCGGGTTAGAATTGCACCTCCCCATATCATCCCGTGGGTTTCGTAAGAGCCGACTAAGAGAAAAATACTGGAAGGTGGGCAGCAGCGCCTTCTAAAGAACTGCCTTCTTACACTGCGATCCCCAAGCCGCCTGCCAAGCGTGGGGATTATGGCAAATACCCCCTAATAGGGGAGGCTGTGTTCAGCAGTGGACGAGAAGGCTGATACACTACTACACTACATTAATATTAGGGCAATTACTGATTTGCGTTTAGTATTGAACATTGTTCTATTTTACATTACATTAATGTTTTAGTAAAAAAAGGTAAATTGTTGTTTTTGAAATAACATGTTCATTTTACAATGGAAAGTTTTAACAACATAATTTATAAACAGAAATTACTAAATGCGAACATAAAATCTCACACTATACTTTTTCAACTATACTAAATACAAAACACAACATGCATACATTTTCTGCGTCGCGTTAAGTGTCACAGACTATAAAATGGATGTTAAATCTCCAAAAATATATCTATCTCATAAAATGTCATACCAAAAAGAGCGATAGATGTATATATGCAGCCTCCCTCCTATAACCATGTTATAATGGCTAAACTGTAATCTGTGTATGGTGCTATGTTTGTTTTTAAGCAGATCTAAAGAGGATGACCTAACTCTCCAGTATATAACATAACAAATGCACAATACGTGCGAGTCCAAATTACGAGATAGGAAAAATAAACTGTCTACTAATGAATTTACATACTTACTGGACAGTTGGAGATTCCAAATTTAAAATCTCGCTTCTTACTGTACAATTGTGAATAAGTCTCCGGTAGAGTTCACTTTCTGGATACTTTTTAAAGATGTTATGGCAACATTACATACCTACCATTTTTGAGAAAAATATATTTGATTTAATGAACTTACCGTGTGTTCGTTTTCATGACCTGAGGAGGCTGCTTCTCGATCACGAATGTTGACGTCACCAAGGTTGACAGCAGACCAGTCACCTATGGATATATAAAAAGTTATATCTTTGAAACGCTCGTAGCGAAGTTTGCTTAGCCAATCCTTTTCTTTTTTATGCCTGATAGGTTGGCCTTTGACCACTATCTCACCTGAAGGTAAGTGATGAAATGGTCTAAGATGTTGTTCAGACTAACCTAGAATAACTGGCTCTCAAGGGCAACTGCCGGAACACACCAATAGGTGTTTGGCGACAGATTTTCTACTTGAGGGTGGTAGCTAGCCAGGCGGGCATTCGCAAATTGCCCTACCGCTATGCTAAAGACTACCTTTTTAAGATAACAACCGGGACCGACGGCTTAACGTGCCCTCCGAAGCACGTGCACGCTCAGTAGTAATGTCATTAGCGGTCACCCATCCAACTCATGACCGCGGGCGACGTTGCTTAACTTTGCTGATAGGTTAAGAACAGCTAAGTAAACTTCGCTACGAGCGCTTAAAATTAACCGATCAGCAACGTCCGCCGCGGTCATGAGTTGGATGGGTGACCGCTAGTGACATTACTACTGAGCGTTTCCGTGCTCCGGAAGGCACGTTAAGCAGTCTTGTCTTAGGATAGCAGTCGCTATAATATGGTGGTAGCAGCCTGGCTAGCTACCACCCTCAAGTAGTAAATTCTGGCAGCAGTCCTTAAGAGCTAGCAATTCTAGGCTAAGGCCTGTTAACATCTTCGACCACATCACCACTTACCAGTCGAAGATGTTGTTCAGGCTAGCCTAGAATTAAGGCTCGGTTAAAGTAATACTAATATATTTTAATATTGTTAGGTTTGTAATAACGCCTGCTATGCGGATTACATTACAAAATCACAAATATACGATAGAAAAAATTTAAGTCATGTGCGGGATTCGAACCCGCGTCCAATACGATGGTTAAAGAACGATAGGAAAGATTTGAGTTATAACGTCATGTCATGTTATGTCAATTGGTTAGAGCATACTCCGGCTCAAGGGGTGGATGGACGCGGGATCGAATCCCGCACATGACTTAAATTTTTCCTATCGTATGTTTGTTATTTTGTAATATAATACTAATTTTTTTATTTTTTTTTTCTCCATTCATTATATTAACATAACTAAATTTTACGGATTAATATATTTCACTAAAAAACAAAACTTAAAATTAACTAAACAAAAAAAAATCTAATTCAATATTCCGCTACCATTAGGCAGTGTCCCCAAAATGCTGGCCGCATTGCCACGTTGTATGGCAATGCTTATCCTCTGTGCAAAGTATATGCCAGCATTTTGGTCACAAGTAGCGTCGACCAGACGTTTTGAGACGTCTTTGAAAAATAGTTTGTCGCTCGGTCCCCACGGCCCCAGCGTTTCGACCCCAAAAGTCACAAACATGTAACAACTACTGAGATTACTATCACTACATAGTATAAAACAAATTATATATCTGTCCCTATATCCCTATGTATCCTTAAATCTTTTAAAATATGCAACGGATTCTGATGCGGGTTTTTTTAATAGATAGAGTGATTCAAGAGAAAGGTTTATATGTATAATAACAACCATTAAATGGTGGAGAAATACTGTTATTTTTGAGGTTTCTAATGTGATGTCGTAAATAATTACATTTTTTCCGCTTTCATTGAAAACGCAGGCTGAACCCTACGAAATTTATCAAAATTATGTACTAAGTATTGTACACATTGAAAAGGTCTACAGAAAACTCCGCTATGGTATATGTCTAACTCTTATTGATATCCCACAATAACATTTTTTTGTCATTTATTTTTTACGACAAATAATGGCAAATTTTCGAAGCGATTTAAACTAATACAGCGTTAATCCCAATCTTATTAAATACCTTAAATACATTGTTGATTTAATATAGATCTATATGGCCCTTTACAGCATAATATTATCGAAGATATACAGATGTAAAATTTGCGGGACGTAGCGTTTGCGACGGTTCCGGCCGGCCCGGGCGGCGGGAGCGTGTAGTAGTGTAAAAATTTAAAAATTAAATAAGAAAAAATGCAGTGTATGAATTTAAATATTCATATATCTAAATTCATACACTGCATACATTTATATATTTAGGTTAAGGGGAAAGAAGAATTGTTTTACTCTAAAATTAACGCGTGCGGGCCACGGGCAGTAATGAATAAATCAAAACTACTGGTTCGATTTTAATCATTTTTTTCAGTGAATGACATAGGCTATATATTTTATACCCGTGCGAAGCCGGAGCGGGCCGCTAGTATTATATATACTAATATAGTTTTAACATATTTATGATTATTCCATATTAGTAAAGTCATTGACCTGTTTGCTCATCTCGTCCAGCATCTCGGCCAGATGTGGTTGCCTCAGCTCCACCACTGTCTTGGTGTTGATGCGGCCCACGTTGTTCACCTGCAAATACATCATAATGAGACGAATAAACTTAGTGTTCGGTCCTTGTAAGTGATTAGGAGGGTAGATGGAAAAAAAGCTCCATCAATTCTTTATAATCTACTACCGTCGAACGGTAGTGGACACTCTGTGATTGCGACCCGCGCCCAGTACACGTTGTGCTCAAACCTGCCGGGCTTCATAAATCATAAATAAATAAATCATAAATCAATTTATTGGTAATTATAAAATTACGCGCCAAGGCATACATTAATTTGTATTACATCGTAAGAATACATCGTAATTTTCATTAAAATTAAAATAATATTGTACCTAGTAAAAATATATAAAATTGATAATAATTCATTATAATACAAAATTCTTCAACTATGTCATTACTACAAGTAATGCTTTGTCAAGTCATTTAACAACTTAAATATAACAGTTATAAAATTCTGCAAATGCTGTAAAACCGGCCAAGTACGAGTCGAAACGCGCACCGAGGGTTCCGTACAAACCTGTAGGTATATAAATAAGTAAGTCGATGACTTCGGGATCAAGTTCAATGACCTCGGGTCCAGGTCAATGAACTCACAGTAGCGCGTAGTGGTTTCCCCACACTTATACACCCACATCCCACCGGGTCCAGAAAGAATAATTACACGTTGTTTTTGTGGCAATTTTTTTTTTATAATTTTTCATAGTGCCCAGTTTCGTATCCTCTGACCCAAACGCTTGCTCGGCGTTCATGCTTGGCGACAGGTTTTTTTTATGGGATAGGAGAGCAAACGAGCAGACGGCTCACCTGGTGGTAAGTGATCACCGTCGCCCACGGACATCTGCAACACCAGAGGTAACGAGGATGCGTTGCCGGCCTTTGAGGAGGGAATATGCCCTCTTCTTGAAGGCCCCTAATTTATTTATTTAATTATTACAAAACAATAGAATGCTTACAATCCAAACCAAAGCGCAAACTACTTAAATATTAATTATTTTACTAATGAATGACATAGAAATATTTTTACATATGTGACAATGGTATTTATATTATCATTAAATATGTCAACGTGTTGGTACTCGTTTGTACTTTTAACGCATTTTTTTTTATGCCTGTTAGACCTCTATCTCACCTGATGGTAAGTGATAATGTGGTCGAAGATGTTGTTCAGGCTAACCTAGAAGTACTGGCTGGCAAGGACAGTTGCCGGAACACACCGTTAGGTGCTTGTCGACAGATTTTCTACTTGATTATAGTAGAATAGGGTAGCTAGCCAGGCGGGCATTCGCAAAATGCCCTTCCACCATGCGGTGAAGCTCAAGCTCTGGGCGGGATTCGAACCATGGACCTGCTGCGCGGCAGTCCATAGCCAATGCCACTGAGCCATCACTGCTTCATCTTGAAGGCCCCTAAGTCTAAGTTTCTGCTATTAGTAGTATACCTGTTGGCGAGTGCTCCAGATGAGGTCAGCTAGCAGTTCACACCACTCTTGTATCTGGTTCAGGTTGGACTGCATCGGCACGCCATTGCCGCTCAGCTGCTGCTCGCGTTTCCATCTGCGAAAGATAAAATCAATTGGATAAAGCCGGCCAAGAGTGCCGAAGACGCCTGTCAAGATAATGGCAACACATAAGCACCTCAGTGTGTTCCGGCAGCTGTCCTTGAGAGCCAATAATTCTAGGTTAGCCTGAACAACATCTTGACCAAATCATCACATTCAGGTGAAATAGTGGTCAAAGGCCATTTATTTAAAACTAGCGATGCACCCCGGCTTCGCACGGGTGCAATTCTGATACTAAATATACTACAGAATGTCTTCATATACAACGTTCACAGCTGTAATGTCATTAGACAATACAAACATGTATTCTTTAGCAGTTACTCTTGAAAGAGAGACATATAATTGTCCATGTGAAAAACAAATCTGTCTCCAAGCACCTAACGGTGTGTTCCGGCAGCAGACCTTGAGAGCCAGTGAAATAACAGGCAAAATGAGACTTAACAGGTATGTCTCAAGGTGATGGGCGCAGTGCAGTTTGTCACTTGTGATGAAATGCATCTGTTATAGGCAGAGGATACCGCTTAACATCAGGTGGGCCTCGCGCTTGTTCCAACACAATAACATTAAAAAATAAAAATAAATAATAAACAATTAAAAAACCCTTAAAAAAAATATGGTATTACAATGGGCGGTCTTATCGCTATAAAAGCGATTTCTTCCAGACAACCTTTGGATGGACAGAATCAGAAATAGGAAATTGGCGGTTGGTGCAACTTGAAATCATAGCAAGTAATTCTAGGTTAAGCCTGTTAACTACTTCGACCACATCATCACTTACCATCAGTATCAGTCCGCACGGCATTATTGTAAGGTGCGTGCCGCGTCAGAAGAGATCAGAGCTATACGTGCACATGCGATAGAAAGGGACGCCTTGTACGTGAATATAAATATTAGGTACTCCATGCTTTGCGAGCTGTAGTGCACTTTATTGCTTCGTAGCTAGAGTCGCTTATTTATTGGAATGGTTCGAGTGATCCCTCGTTCTCCCTCTGAACCCATAATAAGGTGGTTCAGCATGGTGGAAGGGCATTTTGCGAATGCCCGCCTGGCTAGCTACCACCCTCAAGTAGAAAATCTGTCGCCAAGCACTTAACGGTGTGTTCCGGCAGCTGTCCTTGAGAGCCAGTACTTTTAGGTTAGCCTGAGTGATGAAGATATTACTCAGGTTAGCCTGAGTAATATCTTCGACCACATCATCACTTACCATCAGGTGAGATAGTGGTCAAAGACTAACCTATCAAGCATAAAAAATATAAATAAAAAAAATAGTTATTGTACTAACTTGATGAGTTCCTCGTCCAACACTTGGCTCTGCAGCTGGCGGAGGTTGGCGATGTTCTCCTTCATGTGGTCCACCAGCTCCATCTGGGATTGGTTTATTTGTGCCACCTGCAATTTACAACATATACTGTATGTTACTGTATCAGCCGGATTGTCGACTGCTGAACAGTCTTTTTGAAGCAGTGATGGCTCAGTGGCATTGGATATGGACTGCCGCGCAGCAGGTCCATGGTTCGAATCCCGCCCAGAGCTTGAGCTTCACCGCATGATGGAAGGGCATTTTGCGATTGCCCGCCTGTCTAGCTACCACCTAACAGTGTATTCCAGCAGTAGTCCTTGAGAGCTAGTAAAATTACAGGCACATGAGACTTAATAACTATGTCTCAAGGTGACGGGCGCAGTGCAATTCGTGACTTGTGACGAAATGCATCTGTTATAGGCAGAGGTTAATCCGCTTAATATCAGGTGGGCCTCGAGCTTGTTCCGTCACAATAACATAAAAAAAAAACACAGCCTCCCCTATCAAGGGCAGGTTTCGCCACAATCCCCACGCTTGGCAGGCGGCTTGGGGATCGCAGTGTCAGATGGCAGTTCTTTAGAAGGCGCTACTGCCCACCTTCCAGTATTTTTCTCATAGTCGCCTCTTACGACACCTTCGCACAGTGTTTTGCCTAGAACAACGTAGGTGGACAAAAGTCATTTACCTAATCAGGTAATTAAGGGTCACATGCCATTAACAAAACCCCCAAGGTCTCGATAACAGGTAATAATTAGGGCAAACATTCCATAGTGGTGAGTTATAAGGGGTTGAAGGTAAGTGATAAGTTAATTGCATTTGTGAAATTAAATTAGTTGCAATTTTGCGGCACTTATGATAACTTCTCTTAAAATTTGTAGTGATTATTTTAGTATTTTCTGTGATGGATTTTACCTTTGAGGGTAAGTACTTTCTTACTTAATATATTATTTGCCAACATGTGCTTTAAATATCCAATTGAAAAATCTGTTAAAAGAATGTCAAGTTTTTCTTCATATCTAAACTTTCAAGGATCGCAACTTTTTGTATCCACGTGTATCCAAGTTGATTTTTATGTATGTTACAGCCACAACATTAACCTTTTAAATGATATATAATATGGAGACCGCAACGAATGCTAAACATTTTTTTTTATTTTTTTTTTCAGATCATGTGTACACTTTTTCGAAAATGGAGTTATTTGAAGAATGGCGTAAATATGACAAAGAAGCAAGAAATGCTCACCTGATGCGAGTTTATTTTTAACAAATACAATCTGAGAGATGTGGCCTCCGATTCAAGAAGAGATATGCAAACAAAAATTGCCAGCATATCGTCAAAATTTGCTGAAAAGTGGGCTGCTTCGAAAACAATGGATGTTTTTTTAAACAAAAATAGAAGTTGGCTGGACGGAGCAGACATACAATTTAGCGTTCGTATGCATCGGCCTTCTGCTTCCTCCTCATCAGAAGATAATCGACCTCAAGGTAGACCCCGAAAAGACTTCGAAGACGCCAGTTTCAAAACAAAAAAACGCAGGGTTGAAGACTTGGTGAAATTGCGGAGTGCTAGTGAATTGACCACAGCTGCGGAAGTGGCAAATCGTTTATCGGGTCATAGAGCGGTTGCCTCTCGAATCCGAAAAAGTGGCGATCATTCCAGCACAGAAGGAAAGGCATCTGAAGAATCTCTTTGTAGTGCTAGGCAGTTAAATAGTGACGAAGCGCTAGCTTATTACGTAGATTCTAAGTGCACTTCTCACTCTTACAAACAGACGAGAAAGTGGGCAATGAAGGCTGGACATCAAGTGTTTCCATCATACCATAGCCTATGTAAGTTAAAAAAACTTTGTTATCCTTCTGATGACCATATATCTATAACGGAATCGCGCGCGGAAATAAAACTCCAAGCTATTTTGGATAAAACAACTGAACGACTAGTTGAAGCACAAAGTGAAGTCATTAAAAGTGTGCTGCCCAGTTCGTCATTCACATTAGTTAGCAAATGGGGATGTGATGGTAGTTCTGGTCACAGTACCTACAAGCAGAAGTTTGAAAACACTGAGGCTACTGATGAATTTCTGTTTGTATTTTCATTTGTGCCTTTGAGATTGTGTGATGGTCAAAATATTATTTGGCAAAACCCACGACCTTCCTCCACGTTATATTGCAGGCCAATTAAATTTATTTTTTCAAAGGAAACAAATGAATTTACGACTACAGAAACTAACAGAGTGTTGGAAGAAGTATCTCAACTTCTTCCAACAACATGTAGTGTTGGTGAATCACAAATTTCTGTGAAGCACACTCTTTTGCTAACAATGACAGACGGCAAAGTATGCAATGCTATGACTGACACACGATCTGCACAAAATTGTTATATCTGTGGTGCGACTCCTAAGATGATGAATGGTGATTTAAGTGGATTGGAAAGTAATGTAGAACATTATGGGTTTGGTTTGTCTACATTACATGCTTGGATTCGCTGTTTTGAATGTCTGTTGCACATTAGCTATCGTTTGGATATTAAGAAGTGGCAGGTTAGAGGTGATGACGATAAAGCAAGTGTGAAACAGCGTTCAGACGACATAAAGCAAAAGTTTAAAACCCAAATGGGACTTATTGTAGACAAACCAAAACCTGGTTATGGTAACACAAATGATGGGAACACAGCTCGCAGATTCTTTACAAACCCGGAACTGAGTGGAGAGATTACAGGCTTAGACGTTAACCTCATTAAAAAATTCTGCATTTTGTTAAGAACTTTATCTTCTGGGTACGATATTAATTACAATGAATTTGAGAAAGTGTGTTCTGAAACCAGAACACTTTATCTAAATCTGTATTCGTGGTACTACATGCCAGCTACTGTACACAAAATACTTGTACATAGCACAGAAGTGATAAAAACTTGCATTCTTCCAATCGGACAGCTCTTAGAAGAAGCTCAAGAGGCTCGAAATAAAGACTGCCGGAGATTCCGTGAACACCACACCAGGAAACTGTCACGTATTGCCACAAATACAGATTTGTTGAATATGCTTTTAATAAATGGTTTTCGTCATACATTGACATGAGATCACAGGCAGTAGTCATCAGCAATTATATTTCTGGCTGGGTCTCGATCCCGAGTGGAGTTCCACAGGGTTCATTGCTTGGTCCGCTATTATTCTTAATCTTTGTAAACGATATATCTGAATGTCTTTTAAACTCCCAACTACTTTGCTTTGCTGATGACATGAAAATTTTCACTAAGGTATCAACTCTGGCAGACGCTCAAGCCCTTCAGGAAGATTTGTTAAGGCTGGACGACTACTGCAAATTGAATAAACTCGACCTTAATCCATCAAAGTGTTCAGTCAATACTTTTACTCGGAAAACAAATATAATACATTTTATTTACACTCTCAAAAACCAAACTTTACAACAAACTCGTGTTGTTAGAGATCTAGGTGTCATTCACGATTCGAAATTATTATTTGATGAGCATATCTCTCATATAGTGTCTAAAGCTTCTAAAGCGTTAGGATTTATAATGAGATGCTCCGCAGGTTTTAAAAAAGCTAAAACATTAAAGATACTCTATTGCACTTTTGTTCGAAGCATTCTGGAGTATGCGTCAGAAGTATGGAATCCTTGTTACGACAAATACATCTCACGAATTGAAAGAATTCAAACCAATTTATAAAATTTTTATGTTATCGACTACACATTCCATATAGTTCTGATAAATACCATGATCTTTGCAAACAATTTCATATTTTACCACTGTCTATGAGACGTGATATAGCAGATATAACATTTTTACTAAAAATACTATCAAATCAAATAGACTGTTCAGATCTCCTTAGTAGAATTAATTTAAATGTCCAACACAAGCGCGTAAGATTCAACCCACCCCTGTCGTACCCAGTGGCTAATGCTAATTATAGAAAAAACTCATATGTGAACAGAGTGAGCAGCAAATTCAACAACTTAAGTAAAGAGATGACGTCATTAGACTTATTCTGCACAAGCGTGAACTCGGCGAGGCGGCTGCTTAGCTGCGATTTTTTTAAACATAAAGCATGAATTTTGTAAACATGTTTATATAAATTTATTATAGGATTATATAGGTAATTATAAAAAGTTAGGTATGATTTGGTGGAAATGTACACTTTACAATCTAATTGTAAGGAAATGAATGCCCGCGTTAATTTCCTATTTTCTGAATTGTTTTTAAACGTGAGGACCTGTAATTGGCTTTCTTGGTGATTATCTTCAAAACATTATTGAAACTGTAATTAAAAGCTGTAGGTCTTCCTATGAATAAATAAATAAATAAATAAATAACGTCTGATCCTCTAATCAACTCTCTCAGAGAGGTACCCAAAAAGAAAATTGACAAATTACCTGAAGAAGTTTTAAATTTGATTGTTCCGCCTTCAATACAATCACATCGGGTTACAAGTAACGTTCTTCCGAGTCCGACTGATGAAGGTGATTACTTGTTACCAGACTCGACTGAATGTGAGAGTGACGAATCATCAGATGAGGATATTTAGGATAATTACGAGTATGATGTAGCATTTTTGTAAAATCTTGAGTTTACCTTTTTTTATAATATTTAAGTTATAAATAATAATGTATTTTTTTACTTTTTATTGTATAATTATGTTGTAATATATTATTGATTGTTTCTTTCTATTTTAATGCACTTATTTCTGCTGTATTTTTGCTTTTTTTTGTGCCTTTGTAAGAAATACAATACATTTTTTTATAAAGTATTTGGTTTTTCATTTTTAGACTTATAATTTAATCTGTACCTACCTACCTGAAAATTATGAAATTAACAAATTATCATCGTCTAAGGCAAAAGCAATCGAAACCCATTATAAAATATTTTTGTCCAGCTAGCTTGTTCTAGGCGAAACACAGTGCGTTGCGATGATATGGGGAGGTGCAATTCTAACCCGGCACCCCACGGGGTTATATACATAACATTAATTGGAATTTAGAATTAATATAGCATCCTCATCTCTTCTCTGATGCTGTGCCCGACGGGGTCCATAATATGACTTTGTTCTCTATTGTTGTATCTATTGTAATAACTTGTATGTACTACTTATGGAAGCAATAAATGATCTGTATCTGGGGGGGTGGGTGACATTCTAGCCCGGCACCCCACGTTATTGACTATTGTAGGTAGGTAAGTGTAAAATTCCCCGTGGGGTGCCGGGTTAGAGTTGCACCTCCCAATATCATCCCGTTAGTGTCGTAAGAGGCGACTAGGGGAAAAATACTGGAAGGTTCAGCAGCACCTTCTAAAGAACTGCCATCTTACACTGCGATCCCCAAGCCACCTGCCAAGCGTGGGGATTATAGAAATATGCAAATACCCCCTTAATAGGGGAGGCTGTGTTCAGCAGTGGACGAGACGGCTGATACGATACAGTACAAGTGTTTTGAAGCGCTCGTAGCGAAGTTTACTTAGCTGTTCTCAACCGATCAGCAAAGTTAAGCAACGTCGCGCGCAGTCATGAGTTGGATGGGTGACCGCTAGTGACATTACTACTGAGCGTGCACGTGCTTCGGATGGCACGTTAAGCCGTCGGTCCCGGTTGTTGTCTTAGGAGTGCTGTCGTTATAGCATGGTGGTAGGGCATTTTGCGAATGCCCACCTGGCTAGCTACCACCCTCAAGTAGAAAAACTGTCGCCAAGCACCTAACAGTGTGTTCAGGCAGCTGTCCTTGAGAGCCAGTACTTCTAGGTTAGCCTGAACAACATCTTCGACCACAACATCACTTACCATCAGTTGAGATAGTGGTCAAAGGCTAACCTATCAGGCATAAATAAAAACTCTATATATGTTCTCTGTATTAATAATTGACATGATGTTGTTTTGGATTTATAGTCCGGCCGCTGAGAGAATGCGTTTGACAGTTCGTTTTGTGAATATTTTTCTCCAGTTCAAAGTAACATAATAGTCTGACTGCATAATATTGTATTAGTCAGACATTTAAGTATCTGAAAATAGAGTATATTTTACTTCATTTAAAAGCCACAACTACAATACGAACACGAACTGTCAAACGCATTCTCTCAGCGGCCGGACTATAGTCAGTAAGCCACATTGACTGTTTTTAAATAAATAAATAACAAGTAGGACTCACCAGCGCGTTCAGTTTCCTCTCGGTTTCCTCGATCTGCACGCGGAGGCAGGCGACGAGGTCTCGTCTCTCGTTGGTCATCGACTGTTGCAGAAAACTCAGATGCCCTGGAAGTTAAGTTTTGTTTTAGTGTCTTCTTTTATTCTACATGGACTTGTGTTTAATAAATATAAAAAAGAGGTGCCAGGTTTTAGATTAGTAAAGGCAGCAAAGAAAAAAAAATTGCTTTTGAAGCAATGATGGCTCAGTGGCATTGGCTATGAACTGCCGCGCAGCAGGTCCATGGTACGAATCCCGCCCAGAGCTTGAGCTTCACCGCATGGTGGAAGGGCATTTTGCGGATGCCCGTCTGGCTAGCGACCACCCTCAAGTAGAGAGTCTGTCGCCAAGCACCGAAAGGTGTGTTCCGGCAGTAGTCCTTGAGAGCCAGTGAAATTACAGGCACAATGTGACTTAACAACTATGTCTCAATGTGACGGGCGCAGTGCAATTCGTGAGTTGTCATGAATTGCAACTGTTATAGGCAGAGGTTAGTCCACTTAACATCAGGTGGGCCTCGAGCTTGTCCCGTCACAATAACATAAAAGGCAAATAAAAGGTCCTTCTTAGGTAATTGTGTACGGTTTTATAATAAAGTTCCCAAACATATTACAACGCTCACAGAAGGGAAATTCAAGTTGCACGTGAAAAACATATTGATTAAAATTCCTACTACACAGTTTGTGATTACTTAAACGACAAAAATGCCTGGACAATTCCGCCTCTGCCAAGCCTGCCTTGCCTGTCACCTACATAATTTAAACAAATATTGTAATAACTCTATTATATAGTATGTATGTAACACATTGTTAAAATATGTTTAAAAGAATGGCCCCGTGTTTCTTGCCCGTTCTTCTCGCAGTGGCTCTATATAATTTATTTGCTGAACGTGGCAGTACAATGTAGAATATTTCAATACTAAAATTTGTAATTGACCTTCATAAGAGCGTCGTAGATTGAATAAATAATTTTGACTTTGACTTTGAACCATAATCACACGTGGATAAGTACACTTCAAAAAAGGCTGCACCATCGCCTATAGCGGTTAAAATCTTTTTTTTACGCCATATAGATTATCCTTTGACCACTATCTCACCTGAAGTGATGATGTGGTCGAAGATATTGTTCAGGCTAACCTAGAAGTACTGGCTCTCAAAGACAGTTGCCGGAACACACCGTTAAGTTCTGGGCGACAGATTTTCTTACTTGAGGGTGGTAGCTAGCCAGGCGGGCATTCGCAAAATGCCTAACCACCATGCTATAACGACTGCCCTCCTAAGACAACAACCGGGACCGACGGCTTAACGTGCCCTCTGAAGCACGGAAGCGCTCAGTAAATGTCACTAGCGGTCACCTATCCAACTCATGACCGCGGCGGACGTTGCGTAACTTTGCTGATCGGTTAAGAACAGCTAAGCAAACTTCGCTATGAGCGCTTCAAAAATTTTATACATTACATACATTAGAGCACAATATTTCGGCTCAGTCGAGCAAGCCTCGATAGCCAAGTGGTTAAGGCACCCAGGTGATGCTGGTTCAATACGCGCACGAGAGGGAAAAATAATATGCTCGAAAAATTAGTTTGTTTTCAATAGACAACGATTTAATATTGGGGTCAACGTCCGATATTCTTCCTGGCTAACTTCCGATGAGGTTAGGAAAATGAAGCGATCCTATTGGTGGCGTTTCTCGTCTTACAACGTTCTTTTTCCTTCCACAGAATAAGTTAGTTTGTTTTGCAATAGACTTACCCCCAGCTTCTGAAACGTTTTTCAAAGTCTTGATCAGTTAACAGACTGAACAATGAACGCTAATTGGTCACAAATCACGTCATAGAATGCCATCTACCAATCAGCGCACAGTATTTAGTCCGTTAGCTAATAAAGGCTTTGACAAACGTTTCAGAAACTGGGGGAAAGATTTTTATACTTGGATCAACATCCGATATTGTAGGAAAAGGAAGCGATCCTATTATACGAGTTTTTCGTCTTACATCGTTCATTTTCCTAGCCTCACCGGAAGTTAGCCAGGAAGAATATCGGACGTTGACCGTTGGCACGGAACAAGTTAGCTCGTTTTCTATAAGCAAGGATTTAATATTGGGGTCAACGTCCGATATTCTTCCTGGCTACGCTTCATTGTTAGATCCTTTCCTCTTACATCGCTCATTTTTCTCGCACATGTCTGGTTACGCAGCCTAATGGTAGAGTGTTACCTTTGTTCTTCATACACTCGTGGTACTGAAGCGAGAATGCTTCGATGTTCGCTTGGAGGGTGCGGATCTCTTCTCCGGCCACGTTCACCTTCTGACGAACCGTCTGCAGTCCGGTGATCAACTGCAACAACGGATATAACATATGAAACAAAGGACAATGGTTTATTTGTTACACATAGCATTGAAGCGCTCGTAGCGAAGCTTGCTTAGCTGTTCTTAACCGATCAGTAAAGTTAAACAACGTCCGCCGTGGTCATGACTTGGATGGGTGACCGCTAGTGACATTACTACTGAGCGTGCACGTGCTTTGGGCACGTAAAGCCGTCGGTCACGGTTGTTGTCTTAGGATGGCAGTCGTTATAGCATGGTGGGCATTTTGCGAAAGCCACCCTCCCTCAAGTAGAAAATCTAGCTAAGGCTAGCTACCTAGTACCTAGTAGAAAATTTGTCGCAAAGCACGTAACGGTGTGTTCCGGCAGCTGTTCTTGAGAGCCAGTAACTCTAGGTTAGCCTGAACAAACATCTTCGACCACATCATCATTTACCATCAAGTGAGATGGTGATCAATGGCTAAATTAGCATAAAAAATATAAAAAAAACATAGGATGAGGGAACGCTGAGGTTACTAGGTAGGTAATACGGCTATTGTCACAAATTTCCCTCAAATCAGTATAATGCCGGTTATTAGCTAGCGCTGGTGTTCCTTTGGAAAATTCTTAATAGAAAATAAGTAGAGTGAGTAGAGATCACTCCGCAACACCATTCCAATAAATAAGCGACTCTAGCTACGAAGCAATAAAGTGCACTTCAGCTCGCAAAGCATGGTATACCTAATATTTATATTCACGTACAAGGCGTATCTCTTTCTATCGCATGTGCACGCATAGCTCTGTTCTCTTCTGACGCGGCACGCACCGTACAATAATCCCGTCCGGACGGATACGTCGATGTACCCGTAGCATTAAGATTTTTTTACAAAAGTACAAGGTACAAAGCTACAGTCACATCGGAGTACCCGTCCGGACGGGTACTCCGATGTGACTGTAGCTTTGTACCTAAAGTAAGGAGTGAGCCAGGCCTGACTGTAAGGTAGAGTTAAGGCTAAAGGATGACATTTGTGAGCCATTAGGCTAGCCTTTCAAAAATAGACAAACCTCGCTGTATTTCCGTTCGGTGTGCGGCTGCGGCCCGTAGACAGCTCCGACCGCGTTCTGTATCACTTCCATCTCTAGCGCCAAGCAGCGACGCATGTACTGGTATAGCTCGTGGGGGGCGTGGCTACAGACAACAATATAATATTATGTACCATAGACTTTATTTAGAATACTAAGGGCCTGTTTCAGAATGTTCGAGTAAGTTCCGGTTATACTACCCAGAACATAAAATAACTGAATGATAAAAATGACAGTTAACATGCAGCGCGTTTCAAGCTTTAACCGATGGATAGGCTAAATCGATGACTGGGAAACGCAAAGATAGTGTTTTATTTATTAAATATGTTCTGGGTAGTATAACCGGAGCTTACTCGAACATTTTGAAACAGGCCCTTACAGTAGAATTTATTTAGAATAGTATTAATTTGTAATAGAACAAAATTTATTTGTAAAAGAACATAATTTATTTAGGAATAACAATAATTTAGAATAGGTTTGATTTATGTTTATAATAGAATAGATTTCATTCAGAATAAAATTCATTTCAAATAGAACATAATTTATTTAGGAATAACAATCATTTAGAATAGGTTCCATTTAAATTTAGAATTTAATAGATTTCCTTCAGAACATAATTTGTAATAGAACATAATTTATTAAGGAATAACAATCATTTAGAATAGGTTTCTTTATATTTACAATAGAATATATTTCATTCAGAGTATAAGTTTAGGAATAACAATAATTTAGAATAGGTTTCATTTATATTTAGAATTAAAGAATATATTTCATTCAGGGTATAATTTATTTCTTTTCACATGTAAGTTGAGGTGTCGCTCCATTCTCATACGATCGTTAAAGAACGATAGGCAAAATTAGAGAGAGCATACCCCGGCTATGGGGGTATGTATAATTTTTCCTCTAGTAATTTTTTATTTTTTAATGTAATCCAGAGTATACGTTATTACGAAAATAAAAACATTAAAACCTAATATTGTGTTCCGGCAGCAGTCCTTTATCTCGGGGTGATAGGCGCAGATGAATTCCTCACTTGTGACGAAATGCACCTTTTTTTTATGCCCGATTGTTTAGCCTTTGACCACTATCTCACCTGATGGTAAGTGATGATGTGGTCGAAGGTGTTGTTCAGGCTAACCTAGAAGTGCTGGCTCTCAAGGACGATGCCGGAACACACCGTTAGGTGCTTGGCGACGGATTTTCTACTTGAGGGTGGTTGCTAGCCAGGCGGGCATTCGCAAAATGCCCTACCACCATGCAAAATATGTTATACGTAGAGGTCATCACTTCAGGTAGACCTCATGCTTCTGTCACAATCCCATAAACATAAATCTCCATTACCATTCTAGTTAAACAATAGGGCTGCAGGTGGGGGTTAGTCCAGATCCTTGGCAGAACTCAGTATGACGGTAAGTGTCTCACCTGTACTGCATATGGAAGGTCTTCGCAGCTTCGAGCAGCTTCATCTTGGTGACGAACATCTCCGGCGACAGCATCAGGTCAGCGTGAGTCTGGATCTCTTGCACCAGCTCGTCTACGAAGAACCGTTGCTGCTCCTCGGGCTCTGGAGTCCTGGTGTGGTAAGAAGTGTTAGATTAGACCTTTCGAAGCGCTTTTAGCGGAGCTTTCTAGTCGTTCTTAAGCATTTTGAAGCGCTCGTAGCGAAGTTAACTTAGCTGTTCTTAACCGATCAGCAAAGTTAAGCAACGTCCGCCGCGGTCATGAGTTGGATGTGACCGATAGTGATATTACTACTGAGCGCTTCCGTGCTTCGAAAGGCACGTTAAGCCGTCGATCCCGGATGGCAGTCGCTATAGCATGGTGGTAGGGCATTTTGCGAATGCCCGCCTGGCTAGCTACCACCCCCAAGTAGAAAATCTGTCGCCAAGCACCTAACAGTGTGTTCCGGCAGCTGCCCTTTAGAGCCAGTAATTCTAGGTTAGCGTGAACATTATTTTCCATCCACTTCATCCCTTACCATCAGGTGAGATAGTGGTCAAAGGCTAACCTATCAAGCATAAAAAAACATACATACATATAATCACGCCTGTATTCCCCGAAGGGGTAGGCAGAGGTTTGTTTTTTAACACCCACGTTTGGCCAATTGAGTTTTGGTCCGATGCAGCGATCGTATTGCCATTCACCGGGCACAGTTTCAGAGTCATACAAAATATTTTCTCTAAGACACTGGACCAAACAACAACATTTGTATGAAGCCCTGGCATGGCACTAAGATAGTATACAGCCCTGTTGTGCGTCTAATGCACACAACACCCTACTCAAATCCACGTGAGAAGTGGCATGCTGCTTATTTGGTACACTTTTCCCTTTGTCGCCTCTTACGACACCCACGGGAAGAAATGGGGAGGTGAAGAAATGGTCTCGAAGCAATGATGGCTCAGTGGCATTGGGTATGGACTGCCGTGCAGCAGGTCCATGGTTCGAATCCCGCCGCGGGCTTAAGCTTCACCGCATGGTGGAAGGGCATTTTGGGAATGCCCCCTGGCTAGCTACCACCCTCAAGTAGAAAATCTGTCGCCAAGCACCTAACAGTGTGTTCCGGCCGCAGTCCTTGAGAGCCAGTTAAATAACAGGAACATGAGACTTAACAACTGTACGTCTCAGTGTGACGGACGTTTGATTTTTTCACAGCTTCAAGGGACAGTAGCCCTGAGTATTTAATATGAATTTGAGCTTGATACCTCCACGCGTGCCTGAGAAAAAGGGTCTTGACAGACAGACAGACGGACAACAAAGTGATCCTAAGGTTCCCGTTTTCCTTTTGAAGTACGGAACCCTTAAAATGACTTTGTATAATCATCATCAATAGCCATGTCCACTCGTTAAACACAGCCTCCTCCGATAACGAGGTTTTCCATAATCCCCGCGCTTGGCAGGCGTCTGCGTATCGCAGTGTAAGATTGCAGAGTAATAATAATATTGGTACTCACCAGATCCTGCTCTCTATCCATGGGGCGAGGCAATGGCGGACCTCTATGGGGAACATATCCACGTATATCGTCCGGACCTGTACAAGTCAAAATCAAAGTCAAAATCTAAAAAAGAGGAACGATTTGATTGTTTGTTTGTTTGCTTTGAACAGGCTCTGAAACTACTGCACCGATATGGATGAAATTTGGTATGGAAATAGTTTGATACCCGGGGAAGTACATAGGATAGTTTTTGTCCAACTGCGCAAAACGAGGTTAATGGTTTTGCGCGATAAACAATATTTATTAATAATATTACGCGGGCGGAAAGCTAGTTAAGTTATGTTGTTTGTTGCATTGAATAGGCTCTGAAACTACTGGCACGATTTGAATAATTCTTTCACTATTACAATTTATTTATACTTGATAAAAATAGGCTATAAAATATATTAAAAAAGTTAGGGATCCGTATGAAAACTTCGATAATGTAACCCAATGTGTGAAAAAAGTTAAAAAAAAAATCGCGTACACTTCGGAAATTGTTGACAATAGAGCAAAATGATGTACATACATATAATCACGCCTGTATTCCCCGAAGGGGTAGGCAGAGGTGTGTAAGCACCCACGTTTCGCCAATAGGGGTTTGGTCCCCATGTAATAGGGGACAAGCCTGTTGCCATTTATCGGGCACAGTTTCATGGTGATACCAAATGTTTTCTCTCTTATCTTACGAATAATATGTTCATGCTAACAACATCTAAGACACAACAACATATTGTATGAAACACTGGCAGGGCACTAAGATGGTATACAGGTCTGTTCTGCGTCTAATGCACAAAATACCCTACTCACGTCCACGTGGGAAGTGGCATGCTGCTCATTTGGCGCACTTTTCCCTTAGTCGATTTCAAAGTGATGTACTACAATTTTATAGAGGACATCAATATATACAAAAAAGACCGCGAAACTAGAAGTCTATTACAGGTATGTCACAACAACTACTTTTTTAAGTGTTTAAATTTATAATGTGTGAAATGTTTGTAATATACCCGTGCGAAGCCAGGGGTCATGCCGCGTTCAACAAAACGGGTATGCGAGAAGAACGAGCAAAAAAACAATTTGTAACATACGTCTATTATAAAATTATTGAAACAATTTACCTTAATTATTTTAAAATAATAATAACCCGTGGCTCACGTGCAATAAATAGATAGAAATTTTACCAGAGAACCGAAAAACGGTCAATTGCTAGTCGGACTCTTGAACGAAGGGTTCCGTACCATTATCAATTTAACATTAGACACTATAATACAACCTTTTTTTTGTTTTCACGAATATACTGGACCTTGCGTGCGAGAGTCAGAGTTGCACTTGGCCGATTTTTCATATTTGTTGTTATAGCGGCATCAGAAATACACTGAAAATTTCAACTGCCTTCTATCAAGGTTCATGAGACACTGCCTGGTGACAGACAAACAGACGGACAGTGTAGTGTTAGTAATAGGGTCCCGAAGACCCTTTGAGTACGGAACCCTAAAAAAATACTACTTATAAACTTCTTACTTCCGTAGTAAAATGAGATCACGGCAAACACATAAAATGTACAAAAATGTCATGTCTCGAAATGCAATCCTTTCACCATAAATTTAAAACTCTTCATTAGTTCAGGTACAGTATGTTCCCTAAAACTTCCGACTGTATTCAAAAAGTTGCCGGAACTAGCTAAATACTAAAAAAGTTGCCGTACCTAGCTGAATACTAAAAAAGTTCCTGACCTGGCTTAATACTAAAACAGTTACCGGGCCTAGCTAAACACTAAAAAAAATGCCGCCCCTAGTGTTTTTTTTTTTTTTTTTTTTTTTTTATTATGTCTTATAGGTTAGCCTTTGACCACTATCTCACCTGATGGTAAGTGATGATGTGGTCGAAGATGTTGTTCAGGCTAACCTAGAAGTACTGGCTTTCAAGGACAGCTGCCGGAACACACCGTTAGGTGCTTGGCGACAGACTTTCTACTTGAGGGTGGTAGCTAGCCAGGCGGGCATTCGCAAAATGCCCTACCATCATGCAAATGTTGAATACTAAAAACGGTTGCCGGGCCTAGCATAGTACTAAAAAAGTTGATGGGCCTAGCTAAATACTAAAACAGGTGCCGGACCTAGCTAAATACTAAGACAGTTACCGGGCCTAGCTAAATACTAAAAAAAGTTGCCGGACCTAGCTAAATACTTAAAAAGTTGCCGGACCTAGCTAAATACTTAAAAAGTTGCCGGACCTAGCTAAATACTTAAAAAGTTGCCGGACCTAGCTAAATACTTAAAAAGTTGCCGGACCTACCTAAATACTATACAATTTGCCGGACCTAGCTAAATACTATAAAATTTTCCGGACCTAGCTATATACTAAGACAGTTACCGGGCCTAGCTAAATACTAAAAAAGGTGCCGGACCTAGCTAAATACTATAGAAGTTACCGGACCTTGCTTTATACTAAATCAGTTACCGGGCCTAGCTAAATACTAAAAAAGGTGCCGGACCTAGCTAAATACTATAGAAGTTGCCGGACCTGGCTATACAGGGTGGAAACTTTCAGCGGGTAAGTAAGGGGAAGTACGTTATCCGTTGCAGCTACTCGGTAATGGTCTTAGGAGAGTACTGCCGTCCGTTAACTAAAAGGTCGCTAAGCCACAAAACCAAGTTTTGAGATATGAGCAAAAAACGTAGGAAAAATTAAAAACTGATGCTGTTTTATAGGTATTGGTCGCAGAAACAGCATTGAAATATCCAAAAAAAGCTCTTTTTATATTCTATCAAATTTCGCAATATATATCTGCAATGATTAGGTCTAAACAGAAAAAAAACTCTTTTGGCATTTTAGCCGTGTAATAATGGCTTATTTTACCATTTATATACTACACTAAAAAGTCACTAAGTATACTCTAGCGACCTTTTAGACTAGCATTTGTACATGAATATGTGCACAGTTTTTAATGTTATGAAGTTATATGCAAAAATCTACACTAAAAAGACGCTAAGTAATTTAACGACTTTTTTGTTAAATATTAACTAACATCAAAGATATCAAACCCAAGCTTGAATGTCGTTATAGTTTTTTAACTATTATGTAGTCTAGTTTTTTTACATATTGTATTTTTTTGTATTTATTTAATAGCATATTTTCTTTTAATTACTACACTTAATGGCAGTTAAGTTTGAAACCTTGAAATTAAACGACTATTTAGTTAAGTATTTTAGAATGGACATTTCAAGTTGTATCACAAGCATCAAGAAAAAACGTTAAGTATTAAAATAAAATCAACGTAATATATTCATTATTTGTTAATTCAAATTATATAACATAATTTTTAGACATAATTGTTTAGAATATATTTTCCTACGAAACAAAACAACTTATTACTATAAAT
The DNA here is from genome assembly GCA_963890685.1 of Plagodis pulveraria. Taxonomy (NCBI): domain Eukaryota; kingdom Metazoa; phylum Arthropoda; class Insecta; order Lepidoptera; family Geometridae; genus Plagodis; species Plagodis pulveraria. Next base: position 3,249,355 of record OY982979.1, on the reverse strand, counting down.
AAGATTTAAATCTTTAAACAATGTATTTTAAAAGTAGGAATTACACACGCATATTTAGAATTACAATGGCAAACAACATAAAGAAAATTAATTGCTTATCATTAGATTATCCATCCAGGAATGTATAATTGTGAAATACAAATGATTATTTAAAATAATATTTTATAAATAATAACTTAGGGTCTTGCTTTTAAAAAGATCCGAATCACTCCTAGAACAGTACAACTAAGAATATGAGAATTAATGTCAATCAAAATACTTTTACAAGGGACAAATGAATGGAAGTGTTGGAAGTGGAAGACCTAGGTGAACGTTTCGAAATCAGATTGAAGACGTTCTGAAAAAACTCCAGGTCAGGAGTACCCTAGGCCGACGCTTATGTATGAAAGGATTGATGAGTGAAGTGAAATTTGTGGTCTCTGCCTTTCCCTACGGGAAAAAGGCGTATTTATGTAAAAATACTTTCGTAAGTATGAAGTCCTTGCACCTACACTTTTATGTCTAATCTTAATAACGAAGTAATACTTAAATATTAGTTTATAAAGGCACATTAAATCAGTATTTAAGTTATTTACTTGAGCATCTTTTCATTTAAGAAGCATATTTATCTCTTGTAGATACATTTCTGCAAAATAATAGTTTATGTAAGAGTATTATAAAGGCTAGTTTGTTTATAATCTAAAGTGTAAAAAACACAGCTTTTCTTTTATTTTGTTCATATCTTTCGGCGAGGTACGAAGAGTGATTGACAAGGCTCTTGGATTTATTTAAGTATCTATCAGACATGAACTTTAATGTTGTAAATTCGTCTTAAAAATCATTTTTGTAGTGAAGACCAAAGTTATTACGTTTGAAAGTTACCTGAACCATGTTTTTTAGATAAGCTCTGGGGTTTGATTTTTAAATGCACCTGTTGGAGGTGTAATTAGGTGAGTTAATAAAATCTTGTGGTTTAAGTGATTCAACTGTCACTGTGCCACTATTTATGAAAGCTTTGCATCTATATAATCTATAAAGTCGTAGAGCTTACCCTTTTTTTTATTGCCAGTTCAACTTGATGATGCATTTGGTCAGCGCTCATAAAAAGACGCCCAGGTTTGATAAAATAATACGAAATTGTTGCTGTCGATATTATGTCAGTGTTCACCAAGTGAACTAGCAAAGATAACCCAGACTAATTTTTATTTCGGGCACTGCAGCTGTCAAGCCAAGTGTTCATATTTTGAACATCACGATACGAACTACGAAAACGTAAATCGCACTCTGGATGTCTTCCTGTTTTCTTCCTGCGATGCCATCAAACCAATTAATAACAGTCACCGGTTCAATTTCAGAGGTTATTTTTCGATTTTAATGTATCCATTCTCGGTAACAATATATAATTTTTTCTAAATCTGTGGTGAAAAATATTTGATTATCACTTTGTTCCAAAGTTTTATGTGAATCATAAAATTGTCTTGCTTTTATATATTTCCCATGATGTTTAAATAATATAAAATCAACATCTGCCTACCCTTTCCGAGATATATAAGTGTGATGATACAACGACATGTTTTAATTAATAAAATACTAGAACACTGATTCAAGCTATAGAAACTATCATATTCACCGAGAAATGAGCGTATTACAATATTAAGCGAAATATTGTTAAACTATGATTTTACCCGTGTGGTGATAAAAACAGTGATGATGATGGTAATTAAAAGTAGCCTGTGTATCAATTCAGCTTAGTAGCTATCTCCATACCAAATAAAATTCAAATCAATCCAGCCTTTGAGGCATGAAATAGTAACCAACATCCACACATACAAACTAGCTAACAACAACTAGCTGCGCTCCATGGTTTTACCTGCGTTGTGATGAAAAACGATGATGATAGTGACGACCAAAACTAGCTTATGTGCTTATCCAGGGTATAAGCTATGACCATACCAAATTTCATCCAAATCCATCCAACCGTGTATAATATTAGTAAGGATTATTTTATAATTGATACACAAAAAGCTCGCTGCAGACGACTTAATTTCCGAGAAACGAGGCAGCGTAAGACCTCTTGCCGCTCCTCGCTTGTCTTGTTTGCACGGTACGTAAGAATTAATGAAATATTTGGTCAACACATTATTATAGCAAATAGCTACTAACATCTACTTTGCCATGAGAGTCGTTAATTGCAATTAAACTCGATTGATCATAGTAACATCTCTATAATTTTCATACCAATAGATATAAACAGCGCCAAGCTAACAAAACCAGCAATAATAATTTATATGACGACCTAGGCGACACTCAACTAGAATGCGTGCGGGGCAGGTCAAAACGTGAGAGCAATTTGCGACTTTTTAGGTAAGTATTGTCGTTTAATGTCTTTTTTGCTAAGGATGTGGACGCAAAATGTTGTTCATCTAAGAATTTTAAGGCGCTATGAATTTTGAGAAAAGTAAATCATTAGGTTCTAAAACAGCCGGCCTACGCTATAAAGCCGTTATCAGAGTTTAACGTTCATAAAGCGTAGTTTTTTTGTGAAGCTGCTTTATAGTGTAGGATTACCAACATTATTTAGCTATGAAATCAAAAACTTAAAGGTAGCATTAGTATCTTAACGACTATATAGCCTAGTAAAGTTAAATAACGTCTTTCTTGCTATGTGACGAATATTACAATTTTATTATGATGATGTCGTTAAGGGCTGTATGTGATCGTGTAGCTAAGTATTGAAGGTTAACGTCAATTAAGCTTTGTAAAATATATTTTTATCAATATTTAACGGCCTTTATACTAGACCTATCTCCTGATTCTAAAAGGTTATAAAAATAATTCCAAGACAGATCGATAGAGAATTTTTTTCTGTATAGGATGGCATTTAAAGCTCAAAATCGACCCCCTGTGGCTTAACGACTTTTTAGTCAACGGACGGCAGAGTAAGGGTAAAGTTTTTTGCAATTTGTGACTTTTTGAGTACTCCAACGATGTTTGGTCCCATAGAAGTTTTGATCAGTATTAGGAACAGAATCGATTCGCATCAAAAAATGTTTTTGTGTGAAATGGCTATTTTCTTGCTAACTTTAATTTTGGAATTTGTGAATGGGGATCAAAATTCCATATAATATTATGGCTAGTCTCCTAAGACCATTTCAGAGTAGCTGCAACGGATAAGGTACTTCCCCTTACTGCCCCGATGAAAGTTTCCATCCTATATAATAAAACAGTTACCGTGCATAGCTAAATACTTAAAGAAATGAGGTTCCTATCAAGGACGACAGCATTAATTTAATAAAGCTTATAATAATGTAATCACCTTCTGTAGGCTCTCGGGAGGCAGCTGCTGAGCTCTGGCCCAGAGCGACATCTTGCTTCTGAAATATTACAACAAAAAAATATTTATTAATATATTAAAATCAATAAATTGTTATTTTCACGCACCCCTTACGAAGGCGCTATACTGTACTGTACTGTATCAGCCGACTCGTCCACTGCTGAACACAGCCTCGCCCAATAAGGGGGTATTTGCTATAATCCTCACGCTTGGCAGGCGGCAGATTTAAAAAACCATTAACGCCAAATAGTGAACCATAAATAAAATAAAAATTGATTATTTATTTCTAATGAATATTTTATCGTAACAAATCCTTATCAAACTAATATTATAAAGACAACCGTTTGTGTGTTTGTTTGTTTGTTTTCTTCACGCTCAAACAGCTGGACCAATTTTGATGAAGTAGACGAGGAGCTGGATTAATACATCGGATACATTTTATCTACATCATCCATCACCAAATAGGTGCCAGCATTTTGATCACGCGTCGCATCGACCAAGCGCTCTGATAGATTTTGCAAAATACGATGAGCTCCCGGTCCCCACGGACCCAACGTCTCTACACCAAACGGCTCAAATATGTAACCCATACCGAGGTTAGCATACTTGTGCTGCTTGAGTTGCTCCGTCGAAGTAGCTGCGGCGCTAGCTAGGGTTGCCAGACGTCCGGGAAATCCGGGATAATCCCGGAATGAGGAGTCTTGTCCCGTGTCCAGTAATTTCGCTCTTCTGTCTCGTAATCTACTAGTTTCAGGATTTTTCACAAACATATGGAAAACCAATACTATACTAATCACGGCTCATGCCGGCCGTGTGTCTGATTACAAAGTTAAGCTAAAAGGCCTATAAAAGGTAACAGTTTTTTCTTCTTAATATTGATCCAAAGTTTCATAGTAAGTTTAGTTTAGTAAAGTGGCAACTATTTTTCATATTTTAAGTTTAATTTTATGTTATATATTGATTTAATACCTATATTGGCTGTTCAACCGTAGATTTATTTCGATTTTAACTTGAGGTGTAAGCAGGTACCCGCCCATTTCAAATCTCAGATATGTCCAGGAATTGATATATCTTGATCTGGCAACCCTAGCGCCAGCCCTCACGTTGGAATTATATTGACGTACAATCACAATTAGTTATAAAATAAGATATTATACGTAGTAGTATGAAAAGGTTATTAAAAACAAAACTTATAAGCCTTTTAACCTTATTAAAAATCAACATCTGCCAATAACAGATGCATAGCAAAGAAAATGCCAAAGTCGATGACATTTCGAAGAATTCCTTTTCGACAACAGTTGTAGTTTAGTTATTTGCACATTATATGGTTACATCGTAATTTCTAATGCGTTAGAAACTTCTAATGCGATTCCCCTCTAATCCCTCTAATGAGTTTTTTGTATGCCTGATAGGTTAGCCTTTGACCACTATCTCACCTGATGGTAAGTGATGATGTGGTCGAAAATGTTGTTCAAGCTAACCTAGAAGCACTGGATCTCAAGGACAGCTGCCGGAACACACCGTTAGGTGCTTGGCGACAGATTTTCTACTTGATGGTAGTAGCTAGCAAGGCGGGTATTCGCAAAATGCCCTACCATGCTATAACGACTGCCATCCTAAGATAACAAACGGGACCGACAGCTTAACGTGCCCTCCGAAGCACGCGCACGCTCAGTAGTAATGTCACTAGCGGTCACCCATCCAACTTATGACCGCGCGCGACGTTGCTTAACTTTCCCGATCGGTTGAGAACAGCTAAGCAAACTTCGCTACGAGCGCTTCAATTCAGTTGTCAGTTCTTCAGTAGGCGCTGCTTCCCACCGTCCAGTATTTTCCCCTAAGTCGCCACTTACGACACCCATGGGAAGAAATAGGGAACCGGCACCCCATGGGTTACATTTCTTTGTTAATCGGAGGAAATATTAAATACCGAAAATAATATTTTTTTTACTGGCGCTTTTATTAACTGAATACTACGAACTATATACAACACTACAGCTACTGCAATTAAAGCATTTAGACAACCTATAAGTCATTGCAGGCCCACATGCATTCTAAATGCTCCAGCCCACTACCAGTTGGCAGCGTGCCCAGCATGCTAGCAATTCCCCCGTTGAATTGCAATGCTTATTTTTTGAGCCAAATAGGTGGCAGCATTTTGATCACGCGTCGCATCGACCAAGCGCTCAGATAAGTTTTGTAAAATACGATGAGCTCCCGGTCCCCACGGACCCAACGTCTCTACACCAAACGCCTCAAATATGTAACCCATACCGAGGTTAGCATACTTGCACCGCTGGAGTCACTCTGCCTTTAATGATTATTAAAATCCTCTTATTTTTTAATTTTTTCACCTTAAATTATCTATACTAATATTATAAAGAAGAAAGATTTGTATGTACGTATGTTTGTAACGAATAGGCTCAAAAAGTACTGGACCGATTTTAAAAATTCTTTCACAATTTGAATGCTTCATTATCACTGATTAATATAGGCTATTTCAATTGCGAGCAATATATAAGAATCTCTTTTAAATTTACAATAATGTTACCCAAGGAGTAAAAAAAATGCCTATAAAATATATTTTTCGCATACGCTGCGAAAACTATTGATGACAGAACAAAAAAATGTAATATATAATAGCCTATATATGTGTAATATAGGCTATTTCAATTGCGAGCAATATATAAGAATCTCTTTTAAATTTACAATAATGTTACCCAAGGAGTAAAAAAAATGCCTATAAAATATATTTTTCGCATACGCTGCGAAAACTATTGATGACAGAACAAAAAAATGTTCCACAATATTGAAGAACATATCAATATCTACAAAAAATACCTCAATAGTATGTGTCTAACTATTGTAGTTATGTCAGTATAACTACTTTTTAACATTTTAAAATTTAATAGAAATTCCGACCAAAATCAGACCAAGTTCTTTTTACCTTTCCCTTAATCCTCACATAAATATATGATTTCTCAAGCAAGGCTGTTTAAATACCTGTAAATTTCTTTTTAGTTTATTAAAATCGGACATTCGACTTGCCGGAGCGCCGGGGCTGGAGTGCAGAAGATAGCCATATGTGTCAAATAGGTAGCCCTACGCAGCGGACGTAACCTACATTGAGTAATTTTGAAGAAATATTTTTGTTTTAGCATGTTTTTAATTCTTTTCAGAACTACTACGTGTAAGTATTTCAACCTTCCAATTACAAAGTTTTTTCAGAACTCGTCAACGTACCAATAAAAAAAATCGTACGGGTTTGCCTATATCTTTCAAAAGATTACTGTTTCCATAAAGATAATGTTTGCCATTACAATAAATAAATCCCAGGGATAAACTTTTTCTATGGTTGGCATCGATCTAAGAAAAGAGTGCTTTTCTCATGGCCAACTATATGTTGCCCTTTCTCAAGTAGGGTCTCCTGAAAATCAACATGTTTAATTGCCATCTACAAATACCATTGCTAACATAGTGTATAGTGAAGCATTAAGGTAAAAATGGAATATTAAAAAATTTAAATCTAATAAAGTTAAAAAGTCTTTAAAATATCAGATGTACTTACTTGAATAAAGAAATTATACACAAATAAAAAAAATATTACATTAAAATAAATTAAAAATATAAATAAAAAAATTAAAATAAATGTAAAAAAAACTTAGGTACAAAAGCCGGGCCCGACCCAGCTTTTGCTCCTAAGTGCTATATTTTTTATTCTATAAAATATGTGATAATAAGTACTTATAGGCATAAAGTCTCTTAAATTATCAGACACAATTGATTTCTTAATCACTACATGATGTGATGTACATTGACTGTAGACTGTACTGTAATAGTAGTAGATATAATTATAATGTATCTAATTATTATTAGTATACCTATACCCTTAACCTCTGTGAAATGTTTTTAAATATTACCCGTTGATGTCATTTATTCTGTTATCATTTTGTTTTAAATCATCAAGTCCCGTACCCAAAGAGAGCCAGCGATACACTATTGCTTAATACAATATTATTTAGGTATCCCCTGCATTTATGTATGTTTATGCCAAATGTTAAAAAAAAATATGTCCATCTGTGCGAAGCCGGGGTGGGCCGCTAGTTATTAATATCCTATCTGCTAAAAATTTGCTGAAGGACTTTTTTAATATTGTTAGGTTTGCATTAACGCCTGCTATGCGGATTACATTACAAAATCACAAATATATGAGAGGAAAAATTTTTGACTGACATAACTTAAATTTTTCCTATCAATGTTCACAAGTTTAAAGCCAATTTGCAAAATTGGTTTTGTTTGTAGTACAACGCAAGTTGAGCTATATGTGTCGCTCCATCCCAATGGTTGAAGAACTAGAGCAAAAATTAGATTTATGAGTCATGAATATGTGTTGTGTTAGCTAAATTTGTTAGAGCATACACCGGCTAAAAGGGTGGATGGACGCGGGTTCGAATCTCGCACATGACTATAATTTTTTTTGCTTGTAAATTTGTAATTTGCCTTAAAGGCATATTAAAAACCTTTGCTATAAAGGCATATTTAAAACCTTTGTTGTAAAGGCATATTTAAAACTTTTGTTATAATGGCATATTTAAAACCTTTGTTTTAAAGGCATATTTAACACCTTTGTTAATATTTAAGATATTATATTTAAAAATTAAAAAAATATATATATTTAAAAATTAAAAAAATATATTACTTACTATTTCTATAACCAGTAGCTCCAAGGAAAGTTTTCGCTTGATGTCAGTTTCTTCTTATCTGCAAGAAAGAAGACAGAAATATTAGATATGCGAAAGTTTGCGAGTAGAGTTCCCGTTCCCCCCACCCCGTTTCCCCCGGCTCAAATAATATGTCCCGTGATGATTGTCTGCTGGATGCATAATTCACACTAGTTAGTCTTTGCCAAAAAGGTATTCCATTAAGGCGAAAGGCAAGACCAGTCGTTTTTAAACATCAACCCATTGATATCTGCGATAATGATAACAATAGAATTTCATTCATAAATTGGCCATAGTGGGTCAGCCGATGCCACAGGATTAATCGGTCTCTCGCATGTCATCTATTTAGCAAGAAGTGCTTGAGTTTGAATCAATAGAAGTTATACTGCCATACTATAATTGCCTGATCATATCTGCAAGCGAACGAATTAGTAGTTATGTTTACTAGGTGCAAATAGATGTTACTCTTATAATCCTTATTTTTAAATACTGTTTGAATAAATGGACCATGGAAACTTTGTACAAACTTCAGGAATGACTGAGCCTGAGATTTATGGCATTATGGCAAACATCTGCATATTAGGGGAGGCTGATACAGTATTTAGATTCAAACACTGAATCAATTTATGCAAAATATAAAGTGTGGACCACTTGTTGCACATGTACTGTTGAAATGACACCATCTTGGATTTGAAATAGTTAGTGAATAAGTTGATGTGTTGAGTTTACGGTATTTTACCAAGCATTATTTGGTTAGGCAGGGGAGGAGGCTCTAGCAGTGAAGGGGAGCATTCATGTATCATAAAGGGGCCCCTTAACCCAACTACTGGGTTGCAAGTCCCAGGCCCCTCTGACCTCTTCCTCTGCAACGGTATGGACCCGGCACCCACACAGTGAATCCATGGAATGCTAAGAAATTTGTCTCATGAGTGAGAGTCTGAACATATAATAATGTATCTTCACTAAAAGTCATAACAAGTATTTAGAATGAGGTATTAATTATTCTAAATCCTAAACAGGTCTATTCACGCACAAATAAACAACAAAATAATTATATTTTGACTAACCGTTAATGTTTCGATCAAGATGCATTGATGGTGGTCACGAGTAGACTGGCTTAGTAGCCTGACTGGAGAGTATCTTAGTAGACGAAAGTTTAAAAAAAAAGAGGTATTCATTAGTTAAATTTTTTTTTGTAAAATAATATCATTATTGGTACATAATCAATTTTAAACAGTAAACAAAGGAATAAACATATTTTCCAAGAATTGGCTATTTCAATATGTCGGTATTAATAACAAAGTAGAAACAGGAAAATGCTATCAGTGCATATGCAATAACAAATGTCAGGTTAGGATATCATTTTTGTTTATCACAACTCAATGATAACCTGATAACTTGTAAGCAAAGAGGTTACAAAAAATTTCACAAGGGAGTAGTTATCTGAAATCAGGATGAATGAGAAACAATAGCATGGCCCAGGAATTGGTAGCTAAAAAATACTCTAGGGTCTAATGCAAGGCAGACAAAGGATGTAAAGATAACAAATTCCACATGACACTGGAAGCATTCGTCGCATAATTAATTCTGGTACTGGGAAACTTAGCTTACCTATTCACTTCACAAGCACGTCATTTTTGCATATATTAACATTACAAACACCATAGAAATACCCAATAAATAATGCGAGAAACATGCAAAGGCCGAAGATGAAGCTTTTTTCTTCTAAATAACACTGATTCACTTGTTTCACTGTTTCTAACACCAATTTAATTACACGTATGTTTAACTCCGGACAAGAAAGATAGCAGACCCTACAATTTTACCTGTATTGAGTTGAGCGATGCCCCGTAATTTAATTCCTGTAGCGATTTCCTAGAATTTTGACGTCTACATACATTGATAGAACATTCATACGAACACGAACCCACACATGCACAAAATATAATTTTAGCTGTATCAACAACAATGACCTTTGCTAGTTGAATACGTACCTATCGCACCGAAAATAGTTATTTCATCCTTTTCATAGCAATTAACGACTTCAATATTTTCACAATTTTCTTTATTATATTATGCGCCAGTTAAATATAAAATTAAATGCTCTAAAACACCGGCAGAGTAACGAAAGTACGTGACCAAATATGTGATCATAAAGTAACTTTGTAATTGTATGTATGTGATAACAAACGCGAGCGAGCGAGACAAGACGAGTAGTACGCATAGAGATAAGAATTTATTATGTCTATGGTAGTACGTGAGTGAGATTAATCTGTGGAGTGATTGAGTAAAAACTTGAGTTGTTACGAGTTGTTGTATTCACTATTCTGTGGACAACAACATCGACTGCCTTCCGATACACGCCATAAGCGATTTTGTTGATTATAGCGACCATCATCTGTTCCGATTCAGAAATCGCGCTTTTGACAGAGACAGAGGTCGAGTGCAATCAACATTTCGGAACGGTCGCGCTCACATCGCTATCGGCCACGTGGCCACATATTAATCAATAGTCATTAGTATACACGTATTCAGACAGGAACAATATCTATCCAGTATAGATTGTTCCATTGAGAAAAGTAATATACATTGTTCTATGTACAGTAATTTACCAACCTGCCAACTTGTAGTGGGCTAGCTGGAGCATTTGGACTACCTGTAGGCCTACAATGGCCGTTGGGATGCCTTAATGATTACAGTGTAGTAGTAGTAGTGTACCTGTAATGTTGTATAATAGTGTGTAGTATTTCGTCAATAAAAGCATTCCGCCGATAAATACATGAGAAAATATGTGCAACACACGTTTTGCACAAAAACATAATTTTCAGCCAAGCTATGTATATTTTGTAACATTATGCATACCAGTCTTCCTTTCCACCCCCTTTAAAATAGAACCCAAAATCCAAAACAGATGTTTTATTTTCCAGCATATAGTTCTTCGTGTAATATTGAAATAATATTTATGCGTAGCGTATTGTTTATACATTTCCAGAGAGTTATATGTACTCCGAGGTAGTCACATTATAATATCAAAAAGTTAGCTAGCCTTTGACCAATAACTCACCTACTAGTAAATGATGATGCGGTTTGATTCTTGACTCTACGAGCGCACGATTAACTAAACAGGAAAATTAGGCGGAATTGTCACTAGATATATTTTTATATTTCTTAAGTGTTTTATTAAAATATAAATTTAACGTTTTTTTTAAATATTTTAAAAATCTTTGTTATTATTCAAGGGATGTTTTAGTAAGGTAGGTACTAATTATCGTTAGTGGGTACATTAGGTAAGTAGTTTGGTTCCTACTCTAATTTAAAGAGGACATTGAAAATGTAGTTATTTCACATATCATTCTATGATAAATTTTTAAATACCGTTTATTCTTAAGACCCATATAATGAAGAACCCAGTTGATTACATTATTTATGATTTTCCGCATCCAACCCCTTTGCCCAAATAATTGTTTCTAACATTCCAAGCTATTGCCAAAATCCAACGAAGGTAATCATTACAATTTTTAGATAACATATCGGCATGGCCGTTTGATCATGGACATTTTGATATATTGTTATCTTCGAGCTGTTATTCGCAGTAAGTATATATATTGTTAGCATTTCTGATATGTGTTCTGACTTTAAACTTATTAAGCCTTTTTTGTCATTTTATAATGTCAAATCATAAGCGGCAACCTCAAAACACCTAGTGACTTCTGTAATCTTTGCTTCAAAACAAAACAAATGTCAAAATAAAATTAATAATTTTATAAATAATATAAAATACAAAAATAGTTCACAGGCTATGGATAAATTTAGTCAGAAAGAATCGAAAATAATGTGAGTTTTCATACACAACTAAACACTATAATAGTTAAGTCAAACATTTTCAGCACCTATAAGTATTGGTGCTGCAATCATAGCGTTAATTCACACTTAAGGTACAAGTTGGTAGCCGACTGCACGCATCAGCAGCAGACGACATGTCGTCGCTTCATGTCGTCACGACACGTCGTTGCGTCATGTCGCTGCAGTCATGATTTCAAACCCGACTGCAGACGGCAACAGTAGGTGGCAACCAGTTGGTTTTGAGTGCTCCGTCAAACAAGATATCGGACGTGTTCGAGATGAGAGTGATCGCATTTTTTTATATCTTTTATTAGAAGAGGAAGAAGACGATGATGACTTGTTTTTATTATAGGTCAGTACCTATAATAAAAACAAGTATAATATACAATAAAAAAGACGAAAAGCCACACGTCTTATGCTTAAATGCAGAGCAAGTGAGGGAACTTATTCAATACTGATCAAAAACCATTTGAAAATCGATATGAAAGAAATCCATTTTGAAAAGAAACACGCTCGACGTGTCGTTGCTCCGGCATCAGCGGCACTACTGATCTGCGGTCGGACGACACTGCCGTCTGCTGCTCGATGACGCGTCGCTAGCTTCATTTCGCTAACTACGCAGGGAATTTCATAGAAATTTGTAGAAACCAGTAGTGTCACTGCGACAAGTCGTTTGCTGCAGCTTCATGTCGTCCGCTACCAAGTTGTACCTGTGGCAACAGCTGGCAGTGCAGCAACCGGAAGTTTTACTAACAAACCATTTTCGGCTTTGTTAGGGACAAAGTCGAAAATGGTTTGACAGTAAAATGCACTTCTATGATAGGCGATAGTCGAGCGGTTTTACCTATGGACTGCCGTTCGTCCATGGTTCGATCCCCACCGCCGTTTTGAGTTTCACCGCATGGCGGAAGGGTATTTAGTGAATGCATGCTTTGCTAACTACCGACCCTGGTAGAAAATTGTCGCCAAGCACCTAACAGTGTATTACGGCAGCAGCCCTTGAGAGTGAGTAAAATTACAGGTAATTGAGATTTAACAACTGTAAGTATTAGAGTGACGGATATAGTGCAGTTCGTCGCTTATGATGAAATGTATCTGTTGTAGGCAGGTATTACCGCTTAAGGCTAGAGTGCTCGTGGCGTTTTCCATACGAACGTAGTTTAGTCATATATTAAATAGTATTTAAACTCGGTGTAACTTTGCATGCATGTCCTAGAGTCTAATATCTATGCTTCTGGTTTGCCAGTAGTAGCGTAAAAGTAAGTATTTTCAAAAACAATTCGACAAATCGTTTTGAATGGGAATTGTAGTTTGACATTTAGAGATAAAATAAATAATAAGCTAAAAAACTGGCAAACCAGAAGCATATGTATTAGGCTCAGCAATATGTATACCAAAATTTCATTGAATTTGAATGCTTGATATTTATAATACGACGAAACTACGTTTATGCGGAGAGCGCTCCGTGTTTGTCAACGGTGGTTGTCATGCATGTTACGTCACAATAACATTAACAAAATGTATCACTACCATGGTGAGTATATAATGAAATAATCGACGGTGCGCTGACTGGCCGGAAGCAGCCGCACTGCCACTTGCGGTGACACGGAAAGCCGCACGACATATGCAAGTCTTTCAATCGATACTATGCATTTTAATGATGAAGACAATGGTTGCAATTCTGTTGGCAAAATACTAACTAAAATTTAGTAAAATTAGATTTAGAAATTTCAAATAGACATTCCTTATTCTGTTGGCGCCATAGTTTAGTTAATTCACTCTAAAATTATTTAAGTTACTAAACTTAGTAAAATTTGCATATTTGGTATTCTGTTGTACCATAATTTAGTCATATTAGGTGGAATCATAAATAATTAAACCTAAAATTAATCAGCATTTATGTAAATTGGTGTTCAATAATGCTGTCATGTTCTCCAATTAATTTATTTTGGCGGATTTTATCATAATCATGGCTTTCTTAGTCGGATAAACAATGTAGCATGGTAGTATATGGTTGCTAGACTTGTGGGTTCTCCGGGAAGGTATGTATTTTTCGGTAATTCTAAAGTAATTATTTTTTCATAAGTAGACAAATAAGCTTGTTGGCAAACTTGGATTTATAAAATCTTTGCACACTTGTAATACCCAGAGGGTTGTGTTTAAATACCCACTTTTCATCGGATCTATATATATATTATCATAAAGCAGGTAGAGTAACCTTTGATATTGCTTCAGACAGCTATGTGCTTTGTTATTTTGAATTAAATCACTATTATATCCTGATACTGAACCTAGGCATTCGAGATTGCAAAGCGACCTGTTGAAGGTGCGCTCTGCCAAGCAACGTTTCTAAATCATTATTTTTCAGCTTTAGCACAGGATTCGAATGTAAACAAAGTTCCATAGGTAAAAAACATATATCAAACACTAAACATTTTTACAAAACAACTTGAATCATGCGCCATCTAGCCCAGAGTAGCGGCAAAGTGAATAGGGTTGTTGACTTGTTTTTATAAAGTATTTTAAATTATTTAGAACACTGAAATATACACCTAGTATTTTTAATTTTTTTTTTAGGAGTCCTGTGATACTAGAAATCCATCTTTTTATTTTAACTTTTAAAATTGGCGCTAAAACATCATTCAATGGCGGCATGTATGTGTAATGTAGGTAGATTATAAGATATCACACCGAAGGTAGTCTCTTTTGTTCGACGCCTCTCAGTCTCGCAATAAACGCGCTCAAGGAATTATTACGTTGCTATTATTTGTGTTATCGCCACCTATTCCCTCAGGACATCTCATTGGCGACGAGGATTACAGTCATAAATATACATACTTACGGGTGCATATAAAAAAAAAAGTGTTTGAAATGACGATTGGAAAGATAGCAGAATTCGATATCCACAAGGACGATTGGCGGTTATATATAGAACGTTTGGAACAATACTTTGTCGTTAATGATATAGGACACGAAATACGAGTGCCAACATTAATAACAGTGATGGGTGCAGAAAGCTATGAGTTGTTGGTTAATTTGTGCACACCGGCGAAACCAGTGACCAAAACATTTCAGCAGGTCGTAGAAATAATGGAGCAACATTTACAACCTAAACCAAGTGAGTTGGCGGAAAGGTACAAATTTAGACAAAGAGTTCAAAAAAGCGGCGAAAAGATAGCGGATTACGTGGCGGCACTTAAGAAAATGTCTAAAACGTGTCTGTTTGGTGTCGGCCTAGAGGAAAATTTGCGAGACCAGATGGTGTGTGGCATAACCAGCGAGACGATACGTCAACGGTTGTTTGCAGAAAGCAACCTAAATTTCGTAAGAGCTTATAACTTGGCCGTAAGCCTAGAAGCGGCAGAAAAAGATGCAGCAGTAGTAGAAAATCATGGGAAGTTAAGTGAGCATATAGTTGCGGAATGTCAAAGCGTATCAACGACAAAATGGCGCCATCAGCCCGCCTCGGTAACAAAGGCATGGCGCGGCAGCAGTAACGGATCGGCGCGGGAGGCCGGTCAGTCACGATCACAGCGTAACCCGCAGGAGTCGGTGGTGGCGGCAGGGAAGCGCCAGCCAGGGCAGACCGGGTGGCGTGACCAGCGGCAGGGGGACCAGTGCAGAGCATGTGGTGGTGCGCATCATGTTTCGGGGTGCAGATTCGCGCGATACGTTTGTCGCGTGTGTAATAAGATGGGCCATCTGCGCCGCATGTGCCCGAACGTAAGCAACCAGCACTGCATGGAGGAGGCAAGAGTCGACAGCGTGAGAGAAGTAGACAGTGACGATAGTGACGAGGTAATTGATATCTGTGTAAACCAATTAGCAATATCCCGGTGTAAACCATTCTTAATAACTTTAAAAATACACGACAGTGTTGTCAACATGGAATGTGATACAGGCAGCGCCATATCTTGCATCAGCTATGATACTTATATAAAACAGTTTAGTGATTTACCCATTCACAGTTGTAATTTAGTGCTACGATATTATACAGGAGAGTTAATTCACCCTGTCGGATGCATAAAACCTAGTGTTGAATACTATAATAATAAAAAAGTATTAAATCTTTATGTCATAAAAAATGGTAAAACGGCTTTACTTGGTAGACAATGGATTGCAGAACTAAATATTAAGTTACCATCATTTGATAAGGTGTATTCTGTGAATTCAGTTCAAAGCGAGAAATTCAATTTTGCCACTTTCAGTTCCAGGTTCTGTAAAGTATTTGCTGAGGGGCTAGGGCGCTTCACCGGGCCGCCGGTGAGCATTCATGTACGGGAGGGCGTGCGGCCCGTGTACATGCGCGCTCGGCCGCTAGCCTACGCGCTCCGGGAGCCGGTGGAGCGCGCGCTCGACCAGATGCAGCGTGATGGCATCCTCACACCTGTCGAACGTTCTGACTGGGCGACACCCATCGTGCCGGTCGGCAAGAAGGACGGTAACATCAGAATTTGCGCAGATTATAAACTTACACTTAATAAGGTTTTAGAAATTGACCGTTATCCGTTACCGCGCGTCGAAGATTTGTTGGTTCGTTTAGAGGGAGGAACCAAATATAGTAAAATCGACCTTTCGCAGGCATACGCACAATTTGTTTTGGACGAATCAAAAAAATATACCGTGATAAATACGCATAAAGGTTTATTTATGTTCGAACGCTTAGTCTACGGGCTGGCTTCAAGTCCTGGTATTTTCCAACGGCGCTTAGAAGAAATATTCTCGGATATGCCACAGGTAGGCGTATTTTTGGATGACATCATAATTACAGGAAAATCAGACAGGGACCATGTTGATAATTTATATCGGGTTTTTGAGAAGTTAGAAAAATACGGTCTGCGGGTAAAACGAGACAAATGTGAGTTCTTTACTGACTCGATTAGTTATTTAGGCTATACAATCAGCAAAGAAGGCATCCACACGAGTCCAGATAAAATTAAAGCTATAGAAAACACACCGGCACCTTCTAACGTATCAGAATTGCGATCCTTTTTAGGTATGATCATGTACTATTCGAAATTCGTGAAAGATATAAGTACTATATTAGCGCCGTTATATGAACTATTGAAAGCGGGATCAAAGTTTGTATGGAATGCAAGATGTCAGAATGCATTCAAAATGATAAAAGATAGACTTACCAGTAGCGAAGTTCTGATGCACTACTCGAACTCGCTACCGGTAGTGCTAACGACAGACGCGAGCAGCGTCGGCGTCGGCGCGGTGTTGTCGCACGTGACAGCGGACGGCGAGCGGCCTGTCGCATACGCGTCGCGCTCACTCACGGCAGCCGAGCGACACTACTCACAGATCGATAGGGAGGCACTCGCCATCGTTTACGGCGTACGCAAGTACCATCAGTACTTATACGGTAGGAAGTTTATATTAAAGACAGACCACAAACCGCTTACTTATATATTCGGTGACAAGGTAGGCATTCCCGTTATGGCTGCATCTCGGTTGCAACGTTGGGCTGTTCTTTTGTCGGGGTATACATATGACATACAGTACATACCTTCCAAAACTAATTGTGCAGATGCCTTATCTCGCTTACCGGCTAAGCGTGGTCGTGAGAAGGAGGGATCAACAGAGGTCACTTATTGTAATTTTGTGGAAAATTTCTTACCAGTGACAGGTGACGATATTAAAAAGGCTATCGCGAAAGATACATTATTAAGCAGGATTAAAATATACATAGAATCGGGATGGCCAAATTCCAATCCCGACGAACTAGTTCAACCATATTATGTTAGGCGTCACGAGCTATATGTGGAAAATGGCTGTGTGATGTGGGGATACAGAATGGTAATACCAGTTTCTTTACGGACATTGATTTTAAAGCAACTTCATAGTAGCCATATGGGAATAGTCAAGATGAAAAGTTGGGCTAGGAGCTATGTGTGGTGGCCGCGCATCGACCACGATGTGGAGACTGTGTGCCGCGAGTGTGACACTTGCGCGCTGGAGGCGCCGGCGCCGCCGCGCGCTGCTCCCGTGCCCTGGCCCTACCACACGCAACCGTGGTCGCGCGTACACATTGACTTCCTCGGGCCTTATAAAGGTATGAGCTTTTTAGTTTTAATCGATTCGACATCTAAATGGCTGGAAGCATTTGCAATGAAACAGACCAATGCAGCGGCTGTAATAAAGGTACTAAGAAGTACTTTTGCTAGGTTTGGATTACCGATTGAGTTAGTTTCAGACAGCGGACCGCCTTTTACGAGCATGGAGTTAAAAAACTTCTTAATAATAAACGGTATAAGGCAGGTATTCTCGCCCGTGTACCACCCCGCTTCAAATGGATCTGCTGAAAATGCGGTTAAGCTGTGCAAACGCGCGATTAAAAAGGCATTTCGCGACAACATCGACATTGATGCTGCACTTCAGACGTTTTTGCTAAACTACAGGAATACAGCACATAGCACGACGGGCGAATCGCCAGCCATGTTATTGCAAAAAAGGAGTCTCAGGTCGCGCCTAGATTTATTACGCAACAATAGCACAGTTATTGGTAAGGTACGCAAAGCCCAACAACAGCAGATTGAAAACGCCGGCGGTGTAGAGCGTTCTTTTAAAGAAGGTGACACGGTTTGGGCTAAGGGTTACGGCTCACAAGATAGGTGGGTGCGTACTGAAGTGTTAAATAGAGAAGGTTCAAGGCGATATATTTTAGATAACGGAAACGGTCAATTTATAAGGAGGCACGTAGACCAATTACGTCGTAGGTCTAGGTTATCTGATGTTCCATGTCCGGGAGCGGGTGATGACGAGGGCAAATCAGAACGTTGGTGTGAGAATGCTACCACGCCGCCAGCTGTCGGTGCGGTGGTGGATGGTGATGGTGATTGTAGTGGTAATAAGCAGCTGGTTGAACCTGAGCCCAGTATTATCAATGAACATCCAAAATTATTGGACATTCCGACGTCACCTCACGAATCATCACCACTAGAGCCTGTCCTTTCTTCTAAACGTATACGGAAACCGGTTCTCAGATATGGATTAGTCACTGATGTCTAGTTAAAATATAATTAAATATGTAACTTGTTATAACTTACTATCATGTTTATTATTGGTCTATATTTAAGGATTTATATTAAATAAGTATATTAGTAACTACAATAATAATATAAAAACAACATTGTGATAAAAATAATTAATGTGTATATTCACAGTTTCTTAATACTTGTGTATATAGAATAAGTACAGTGAGATGTGTGACGTCAAGCATCTCCATGTAATTTAATTAGATATTTAAGGGTTGGTTTAGATTTGTGGTGGAGGTGTAATGTAGGTAGATTATAAGATATCACACCGAAGGTAGTCTCTTTTGTTCGACGCCTCTCAGTCTCGCAATAAACGCGCTCAAGGAATTATTACGTTGCTATTATTTGTGTTATCGCCACCTATTCCCTCAGGACATCTCAGTATGCTTATGACGTCACTAGGGCAAAAACAAATAGTGCTGAAATGTAATACGTTTTGCTTGCTTGTTGTAGTGTCGCATGTCTTGCGTAATCGATTATACAGGTTGTTCGGCAGAACGTGTACCATAGTGTAGGGGTGTATGTAGACTGAATAAAACAATCACAGAACCAACACAGTTTGAAGCACGGATACATGAGTGGCAGCATTATCAATTATTTTTCATACATGGTAATTAAACAACTTTAATCGGTTCAAAATCACTATTTTATTGAACATTTTTGTAATCCCGAAATGTAAACACTTTCAAGTGATCGAGACAATGGCGTGCAGTGACATCGGAATAAATATAATGATAAACATAAGCTTTTCCATCTGTTTAAAGTTGTTGTATTACTATGAGTAATAATTGCAAAATGTTTCCATAGATTCTTGTTCCGAGTTTGGGTTTTATTATCTATGCTGATCTTTGATCAAATCTCACGGCGAAATATGATCAAAGATAAATGAGTCAAATGTACGTATTACACTATTAAATATATGGGATCCAATGGATTTGATAGTGAAATAGGGGCCTAAGTAGTAAATCGATAGTGATGCGATATTTTGTAGGTTGCTTGCTATTAGCAATTACTAATGTCAATTGTCACTGTCAAAACCTTTGGAAGCAAACTCTCATGTCTCTCAATCTCATGATTACTATTACCTATTCTGTGGCTTTGTTTTTGTCCTTATGACATCATTTCCGCCTTTACTTCCGTTTGAGATCACGTGACTTAGAGAAAATTTAAACACATTTTGTTTATTCAAAATAAAGGTAATCCAATGCAGAATAAATAATTTGTTAATTTCATCGAGTTATGTGCTCCAACTACTATCATGTTAACGTTACACTGTATTTTATTTTAGACTGTGTCAACTACCCTATTATATTTAGCGTTGTTAATTTACTGTTTTAAATTTAGTTCTAGGTAACAGCAGAATGACTTTTAGAAATCCTAAAACTAAAATTAGGATTTTTCAATTTGTTAGTATAGTTAGTGAGCGTACAACAGAATTGCTGCCAATGTCAAAAATAGTTTGACAGTAAAACTGTCAGCTGCTTCGATGGGAATTGAGTCTTAGGGCCTGTTTCAGAATGTTCGAGTAAGTTCCGGTTATACTACCCAGAACATAAAATAACAGAATTATAAAAATGACAGTTAACATGCAGCGCGTTTCAAGCTTTAACCGATGAACAGGCTAAATCGATGACTGTGAAACGCAAAGATAGTATATTATTTATTAAATATGTTCTGGGTAGTATAACCGGAACTTACTCAAACATTCTGAAACATGCCCTTAGGCTCGTAAAAATTAATATGTAAATAAAAATGTGAAAAACCCGACTGCAATTTACATATTTTCGAGGTGTTGAGAAGTTCTTTTGGCGTCTAAAATCCATCCATAAACGCCATGTTTTTTTTATGTACCTAGTATCACTTAGGCTATCCAAGTTAACAATAAAATGACGAACCTAACGATATCTCATACATTTAAATTGGCGAAGTCTTTTAAAAGTTATGGCGGTATAAAGAAACATACATACATGAACCCTGAAAACATGACACTCTTTTTTGGGCAATCATGTAAAAAAGCTTGATTCAGTGATAAATTTAGGAAGTATTTACAACTTATTTGTTCAACACTTTGCCTGAAGATAGATTTTTTTCATCTCGAAGGAATTTTGAACACATATGTCATTATGTTATATACCTATACCGATATAATAGACATCATGTAAAACAATCTGGTGCAATACAGGATAAAACTACTTGCTTAATCGAAACTTATCAATAATTTTTAGGCAAAACATGAAATACCCTGCACCATATTCACAGTCTTGGGCTGGCCTAGGACATCCAAGAAAGCTTTATGCGGTGGAGAAGAATGCAAGCAAATCTATTTATGGGTATGCTTCATGTGCTTCTCTTTATTCAACTTCAAAATCAGAACGGGTTCTCTATTCAACTCTATGTTATTATCTCAATATGTTTGGCTTAATTCGCCAACTAAATTGATTTTGATGTTTTTGTTTAATGTATACTTCCAAATTGGTGCCATGGTCGAGTAGTTTATCAAATAATTAAAAAATGCATTGGGATTGATGTATGATGTAATGGTAATGGCCACATTTGTCAATAATTAACCTCTCTTTTCATTTTTAATGTAAGTTTTAATGACTAGCCTAGGGCAATGTGCGACATGCGATGATGAGTGAAGGAGACAAGCGGGAGGATGTGTGTTGCTCAATCTACACGCAACGTCTTGCTTGCACGTGGTACCGTGTACTGTCTTTTCACACAACCTGCCACATAGTACAAGTATGCTCGCATGCAAATTGCTTGCTAATTCTTATTTATTTTTGGCCTTACTGCTGATGAGGATAGATAAATATGTTTCAATAAATATAGTAATTGAGTAATAATTATATATACTAATACTTTATTCTTTAATTGTTTTTTTTTTAATACAGAACTGGGTTGCATTTAACCACTATCTCACCTGATGTTAAGTGATGATGGAGCGCGCTTACCCAGAAGGTATCTAGTCACTCGCGTTTTGAAGACCCCCCATATTGTACTTAACCGGAAACACAGACTCAGGCAGGGTCTGATCGTGCGCTCGTAGAGTTAAGACCTCCTGGGGCGCGTTCCTGCAAGCCTTCGGCCATGACAAATTTTGGTCTGAGCGCGGATATACGCCGTTCCAGCACTCCAATCGAGCTTAATTTGATCGTGGCAAGATTTGATCATACCCGTCCCGGGCGACCTGTCAGAGCTAATTTTGCTCTGCCTAGCCGAAATTGTACTACCTTTTGAATCGGCCAAATCTTGGCTAGCTGTCAAATGTTACAAATTCTACAATAAATAAAGTAGGAGCCAGCTGAAAAGGGCTCCGTTTGGCGGAGAAAAGATACGCCTGGGTTTTAGCAGCATTGCACTTGACCAGATTGGCATCACCCCAATCGGAGACTGCCTTCAAAGAAAAGTTCAAGCAATATAGAGGTTTTATTCTTTTCCTTTCTATATAATTAAAAAATACAGTTTTGGCATCAGTGTCGGCTACAAATTGCTCTCAAATTTCTTTTTTCTAAATATCTGCCATGTACAGAATTTGATCTGTTACAGTTTTATTATAGGTGTAGGGTAACAAACATTAAAGAGCTCTGTGTTTAATAGCTCTGTATTCAAAACTAGGGTATTATCTAAATTTTATACTCTCGTTTTCAGCCAAATGCCGCCAACCCCTATGGTACAACGCCGGCAAACACCACCGCAGCGCCGTTACATAGGACAAGACCCGACCGTGCCGCACCTTAAATACGGACTCTTTCAAAACCCAAAGAAGTTATACATTTCACGGTACATGTTAATTTAATTCATTATTTTACTATTTCGATCAAATTAATTGACATTTGAAAACCCGTGAACTCGATATCATAACGATGGCCTGAATATATTGTTTAAAGATTTTGACCAAGTTTATACCTACTCGGTATAGACAGAGGTACGAAGTTTTTCTTATTTTTTTTTTCTCTTACTGCTTACACTGCAAACAAGATCAATATTACGTATTATTATTGTACTTTTGATGTTGTACAAAGTTGTTAGACATCACAATGTCATCAACACTGCTCAAATGATTTAAGTGATTTAAAAAATGATACCATCTCGAGATCTACCGACGATCATAGTGAAAGAGTTTCAAAATGGTGGCCCTGTAAATCTTTACCTAATAGCAATTTCCTCAAAGCTGCCCTGTCACCTGCCTACCTAAGGTTGGTAGTAGGGAGCATAGAAAAAGAAACAAGAGAGAGATTAGAATATAAGTATAATGAATAGAAAGGGGTCGTGGATCTCAGACAGGTTTATCAATTTGGCAAGCTTCCTTGTTAAGGACTTATCTCCGGTCCGCTAGTAATTGAGTCGATGTTCAGCAGCAGGTCTGCCGTGCAGGGCTCGGCTCCACACCGCCACGCCGGTAGAATTGTCCCAGCTAGATGCTGTGACGTTTGGCCGCGGTCGGTGCTGGAGGTCAGAGGACGGCCGGAGTTCAGTAGTTGTGTGCTGCTAGTAGTCAGCCTCGTACTCGAAGTCGTGTACAGGAACTTCCCTCGTACTTGAACCCCAGATTTTGGGGCTTGTCGTGTGGATTAGAATTTGTAGATTTAGTTAAACTGAGTCTTAAGTAGTAGTTGCACAGAGGATGGCTGGGGTCAAAGTGATCGCGATTCCTCGTTGAGGAAAGACATCAAGTTGGGCGGATGTCGGGGGCGAATTTCATTACCATATATGGTAACGAAAAAAGCCTCCAAAACCGTTGTCGTCGCAAAACCAATGACTGCACTTGATTTTGAAAGTATTTAAATTCCAAACGTTCCTCTAGCGGAACTCAAAAACCACCTCATGGCATTATTTCTGACAGACTGCTTTGACATTTGTTTTAACTGTCATGAGTCGAATTGAATGGAGTAAAAGAAGAAGAAGACGGGTGTTGCTATGAAGACTTAACATTGTGATTGTTATGCGCGACCTCTATTGGTGAGTCGCTGAACTACCTCAGCGCGCGGTAGTTAAGCTTAACCTAGGTGCTTTCTAAATTCAGATGGAATTTAGATAGACGTTTGGTCGTTTGCCTACAGATGGCGCGCTGATTTAAATTAGTATTTAGTGAAATTTTTAATTATTAAGTTAACCGATATTTTTAGATCGGTTACAGCCCTTAGGTGGATAGTATATGAATAATTCTATTATTCGTCGCGTGGAGAATATTATGAGTGTGACATGTATGACTGTATCTAAATAAAGTAATACCTATATTTCTTTTATTCTAGAGGTCATTCAAACATCCTCAGCACAAAACCATCCGTACGCACGTCTCAAATCACTGAATCTATATCGGAGTACAAGGAACCGAAGAAAGACATAAGTAACAATAGGATAGTACGCGTAAAACATGGCTATTTCAACAATACAATGCATCGACCACTTGAGTGGAGAGACGAACGACCGATGAGCAAGACTTCAAAACAAAATCCGGTCGGACGAGGTAAACAAATTTAGTTATGTAATCGTGTTGTGTTAGCAAGACTTCGACACAAAATTCGGTTGGATGAGGTAAACAAATGTTGCTGTGTTGTGTGAAGTAATTGTAAGGTGAAGCAACGACAACTTTTTTTTAATTTTATATTTTATGTTATTGTGACCGAACAAGCTCGAGACCCACCTGATGTTAAGCGGACTAACCTCTGCCTATAACAGATGCATTTCGTCAACGACGAATTGCACCACGCCCGTCACACTGAGACGTACAATTGTTAGGTCTCATGTGCCTGTAATTTTACTGGCTCTCAAGGACTGCTAACGGAACACACCGTTAGGTGCTTGGCGACAGATTTTCTACTTGAGGGTGGTCGCTAGCCAGGCGGGCATTCGAAAAATGCCCTTCCACCATGCGGTGAAGCTCAAGCCCACGGCGGGATTCGAACCATGGACCTGCTGCGTGGCAGTCAATGCCACTGAGCCATCACTGCTTCAAACTTAAGTGGAAAGGATAACGACCGATGTGCAAGACTTCAACACAAAACTCGGTCGGACGAGGTAAACAAATTTGGTTGTGTAATTGTGTTGTATTAAGTAATTGTAGGGTAAAGCAATACAATGCATCGACAACTTAAGATGCCTTTTACATTATGCAGCCCTCTCACTCGCACTTTTAAAGATAATTTCAAATAGCAACAATATGGTTTATATTTATTAAAATGTGGTCAATCATTATTTCGCTGCATGCAACTATAGATGTTTTTAACATATTTTTACTTTGTTACATGTTGAGTCCAATTACAATTAGAGGCCCAAAATTTAAAATAATTAAATTACGCGTTTTGATCCCCCATTACAGATATCAAAATGAAAATTAGTAGAGAACATCTATAGTTGCACGCAGCGAAATAATAATTGACCACATTTTAAAAAATATAAACCATATTGTTGCTATTTTAAATTATCTTTAAAAGTGCGAGTGAGAGGGCTGCATAATGTAAAAGGCTTCTTAAGTACAACGAACACAAAATTCGGTCGGACGAGGTTAACAATTTTTCTGTATAATTGTGTAATTGTAGGGTGAAGTAACAGTAGAACAGAATGAGTTTATCATTTCAACTTTGGCTAGTTACCACGTCAAGTAGCAAATCTGTCACCAAGCACCTAACGGTGTGTTCCAGCAGCTGTCCTTGAAAGTCAGTAAATTTATTTTAGCCCGAATAACATCTTCGACCACATCATCACATCATCAGGTGAGATAGTGGCCATAAGTAAATCTATCAGCTATAAATAAAATTATAAAAGTCAATGAACTAAATTCCTCTATATTTTACAGCTCTATCGCCAGAAGTACCCAGGATGCATCGCACCGCTCATCAACTCGCTATCAGTGGGAGTACACACCTTGACATCAAGCCACGCGCACTGCGAACTTCGCGGGTCGAAATATAATAAGAATATTATTTATATAACGTAATGATTTCGTGTAGTTCTCAAATTGACGTCATTATTCAAAGCATCTCTGGTAACATCAGTATGCATATTACTTTACCACAGCTGTCTTCATTCATCACCATCACCGCCATGTGTCAGTCTGTGCCACCGCCAGCGTCTTCAGTGTGTAGGAACCTTGATAGATAGAATTCTTGTGAACGCTCTGTATAATACATTTATGTACGAAAAAATTAATTCTCGCTCATTAGTTAAACCATAGCGAAATGTCGGATGCATAAACCATCAACAGTCACATCATTATACAATTAAGGCTGCAGTGGCAGAAACACACGTCCATAGTATGCAATAAATAAAAGTATCTAATATAGTACGTCACATCGACTCCTACACGCACCACTCGCACCCTTTGATATGTGTACGTTTTTTTTTTTATGTTTGAAAACACGGGTGTTTGAGCGTGAAACAACTTACTGTGAGTCGATATGACTATCGACAATGTTTCGGCTTCTACCGGAAGCCTTCCTCTGGATATTGAGTGTGGTACGTCCGCCGCGGTCGCGTCACGTTTCAGTGACACAGTGTGAAACGTGACGCGACCGCGGCTTCCGGTAGAAGCCGAAACATTGTCGATAGTCATATCGACTCACAGTAAGTTGTTTCACGCTCAAATACCCGTGTTTTCAAACATAAAATATAAATATGAGCGTAAGTTTTTATAATATGATGTGTACGTTTTTTTTTGAGTATGTTTGTTTTATGACAAAACGTTCAGAATTATTGCCAGATGTGCGCGTTTCACGTGCGCATGCACATGTTTACATAAGTATAGTTTTTTATACGATGTAATATTTTACACAATGATAAACTTACTTAAATAAATGCCATTTGAGAGTATTATTACCTTTTATCTCTAGTCCCGTTTATTATTATTCCTTTAATATCATAAATTCCTAAGTTTGAGAGTTAAGGTGTGAGTGTGTGTTTCTTACTACTTCACACTGATATGACAAAACCGATTTAGACTTGACTTAGAAAAGAGATAGTATAAGATAGCTGTTCTCTCAAGTAGTGCACAGGGCGGTTTCGATCCAAACATAGTATCGTCATATTTTAAATACCAAGTATTCAAACTCGGTGAAATTCTGTATGCATATTGCTGAGCTTAATACATATGCTTCTGCATTGCCGGTTTTAAGATTTATTATTTATTTTATCCCCTAATGTCAAATAATAACAATAATAACAATCATATAACAATTCCCATACAAAACGACATTTCGACGAACTGAATTTTGACAATTCTTAATGTTATTGAAATTTTACAAACGAGAAGCATCCTCTATGCTTCTCGTGTGTAAAATTTCAATAACTCAAGGATATCCATACAAAGTTTCAAGGAGTTTGAACACTTAGTTTTAAAAATATGACGAAACAACGTTGTATGCTAAAGCGCCAAGAGCCTTTAGCCTTAACACATAAGATACGTTTCACACTCATGATAAATATTACTACATCATTGGGGCTTAATTTATATTGAAGCATGTGATGATGAACCACACCCCACTAAGCGGGCCCTATTATAGCCACCATCATAGTTCTACACATTGGTTAAATGACTAGAGTGTATGTACTTCACGTACCAAATCACGTGTAAAATAGGAGAGCAATGATCTTTTTGTATTTAGTTGCGCTCCCTCGTTATTGGGGTACCGGGCGGGACGTCAATGAAAATTTTAATATGCCTAATTGGGTCGTATTACGCTTTAAAAACTCTACATGAAACAATAGAAATCCACAAAATAGTTACATTACCTCCCAATTTATATATTTTTGCATTCGCTGGAACCATTTGAAGCTAAAAAAAATTATTATAGATTAAAGCTTTATAGATGATGAAGATTGTTGATGTGACAGCTGTCAAATATGACAGCTGCTATAGTCAAACTTGATTTCATGTCTCGATTTTGATTTCATATCTGGGTTAAAAACTTTAAAATTTACTAGGCAACAGTAATTGATTTTACAGCTGTCAATCTGACTCTTGATGTCATATATCTGAATTTAAACTTTCTCATTTGAGTTGCAGTCTAAATATTAAAAAGAAATAGGTTTGTAGGATACCTCATGATTTAACGGAAGAATACAACGTTTTGCACGACGAATGTAAAAAAAACCGGCCAAGTGCGAATGGGACTTGAGCACGAAGGGTTCCGTAACTGAATATTCTGTGAATAGTTAAAGCGTGTACCTGTCACCGTTATTAGTATCGAGCAAGAAACGGTAAAAAAGTCAAGTTTGTTGTATGGAGGCCCCTCTTAAATATTTATTTAATTTATTTTTAGTCTTGTTACAGCGGCAATAGAAATACATCATCTGTGAAAATTTCAATTGTCTAGCTATCACCGTTCTTAAAATGCAGCGAATTGTCCAAATACATTAACACCCAATCGGAAAAACGTCCAAGTATAGGAACGTCCAACTTGCATTAAAATGGTAAAACAGTTTAATGGAGGACAGTCATTCGAAGAGGTCCGTAAGGAAGTCTGGTCCAACTGCCTTTGTTCACTATCTCACCTGATGATAAGTGGTGATGTGGTCGAAGATGTTGTTCAGGCTAACCTAGAATTACTGGCTCTCAAGGACAGCTAAACACAACGTGCTTGGCGATAGATTTACTGCTTGAGGGTGGAAGTTATATCGACTGCCATCGTAAGACAACAATAGCGACCGACGGCTTATCGTGCCTTCTGAAGCATGGAAGCAATAAAAGGTAAAATTAGAAACCTCCTATAGGTTTCTAATGTTAACTTTTATTGCTTCCATTCCTCACCTTTCGATGTCCTTTGGAAGTTAGAAAAACGTGATATTCGGATCTTTGTTGTTATTCATGCAGCCAAATGCAATGCAGTTCGATCTTGCCCTCATTTCAACCTATCTACTAGATACTAGCCTTTTTTTTCTGTGATACTTAGACGTAGGATTTTTTCGCTACGGTACATCCTAAGCCTATGGTGATACTGTGTACATAAGAATAGTACTACGAACAAATACGCACATGAAACAAGGCGCGTTGAAGCGAGAAGACGTGCGTTACATTACGCTGATGTACTTGTAGCTTTTCCGAGTGTACGGGTCCGAAAGTGCGGAGTGCGCCAGGCCTGCTACTGTGGGAGCCAGCTTTACGTGTTTTTATATAAACGCTAGGGCGATTTGCGTTCAAGGTATGTATTTCTAACTTACATCATTCCCAGTTGGTGACGTTGCTGTCGTCGTCGATGTTGGTGGCAAGTATGGCAACTGCGTATGGCTTCATCAGCCATTTTGGAAATGAATCTGCCATAGAATGTAACCAAGGCATATTTCCGGTATGACGAGGTATTGGGGCACTAATGCTATATACCTACATTTAAGCAACGTAATTTAAAGGCAAAAATTAATAGTTTTTACAATATAATTAATAATTAAGTGTTTGCATTAAAACGATTAAAAAAAATATTTTTTGTGCACTTGTTAGAAAAAAATAGAGAGATCCCTTCCAATTTTTTTTTTATTGTTACCTTATGCAAAGCGTAGTAAGCAATAAAATATTCAAAAACATTAGCAAAACGTTTATTCATAATAATTGATGTTATAAGTTAATAGGCAAAATATTGATACTGTTTAGAAAATCAAAAACGTACACAATATGACAAATATAATTTTAAAAGCTATTTAAAAAAGTATAATTGCTTAGGTAAGTGTTTCGATGTACATAAAGCTTAACTAAGTATCAACACAAAAGCATTTTTAAACTTCCCGAAATATTAGGTTAGTTAGTATAATATATCATAATTTAAAAACGTTAAAGTAAAACTGTATCCTGAACATAATATCCTGTTTCATCAACAATCACCCATTACAGATAATAACATATAGTTGAATCATAATACCTACTATATATATATAGTAATATCAAAATAATTTCTCAGTTGTCTGAATTTTTTTTTTAATCATTAGTTTCGGCGCTGACGAGAGTTTCTACGCCGTCACCGCCATCCGGCTGAAAAAAAACTATTTTTTAACCAAGGGGTTGACATATTACAAAATTCCTATTTTTATCTGCTTGTGGTAGAAAAACATGCCTGTGGCGGGAAATTCAAAATGTTAGCAGTTTTTTTCACGCTTGTAGCTAGGTTACGTAACAATTCTACAAGATTATGGTATTCTGTACTGTATAGCTGGATTGTCAAGTGCTGAACACATCCTCCCCCTTTAATGGGGGTCTTGGGGATCGCAGTATAAGATATCAGTTCCTCAGAAGGCACTGCTGCCTACCTTCCGGTATTTTACCTTTATTAACCTCTTACGACACACCCAGGTTGCAATGGGGGGTGACATTCCAGCCCAGCACCCCAAGGGCATATGGTATTCACTAATTCAAAATTATATAACTCGTGTTACACAACAGATAATTTATGGGATCTCAAAAACAGCCGAAATTATTATAAATTATATTTAACCGTAACAAATGTAATAAATAGTAGGTAATTAAACAACTTTAAACGGTTTAAATCGCGTAAATTTATCATTATTTTTGTCCCGAAGTTTCAAACACTTTGCAGTGATCGTGGTCACGGGGTGACTTGCGTGACCACGATCACTGCAAAGTGTTTAATTACTATGTGTAATAATCGCGAAAACCTAAGACAACAAAATGTAATAAATTTGATAACTTTTTTGAAAAATTATTAGTTATTTTATAAACTCTTTTCAGGATCTCGGGTTTTACGTGTTCAAGTACAATAGTTAGACGATCTACTAATAAAACCAAAATCATATTATTAGAACCATGAATTTCCCGCCAAGGATGTCAGCGCTCACCTTAACCCATGCGCATCCTAGATAAATCATAACAATGGAAATGGACGATATCGTGAGACTGAGAATGATAAGAAGTCACGCTCCCGTATACCCCTATAGGTATACATTTGATATTCATCTTTTTGGAGATGGTAGCAATATTAATACTTTAAAATGATCGTTGATCTAACTTACACAACCGGATCAGCACTGCTGAATTAATTTGATCGTGTAAGGCCGTACTCCACTTGACGCCAAGTTTGTTATTTTCGACAACTTTGACCATATTTGTGTCTATGTTTCATATTAAATGTGGTGCCATAGACGCAAAATTTGGTAAAAAATACAAAATAACGAAATTATCGTCAAGTGGAGTACGCCCTTAATAAAATGTACATCAACCATAGACATTCTCTTCCTAATAAATCTACAGAAAACAACGATCTTTTTACCTGCATATCAGCAACAGTGAGTGGTGGATCATCTTCTCTCAAAACAGTCTCACCATCCAGTTTCTTTAAGTTTGGCAACCTCCTGGCTGCTTCAGCCCGCCAAGCCTCTAGCTCACATGCGTCGTAGAGAGGGTTACCAACAAATAAAAGGTCTTCGAGATGTGGCAACTCCTAAGGCACAGAGTGATACATGAGAAGTATCATTTGGAGAAGATTGCAAAATCTTCGGCTTAAAATAGGATTATTCAAAATATGTAACTTCTAATGGGATGATGCGCCAAATGTCCAGCATGCATACTCGCGTCAATATATCAATATGGTGTTTCTGCGCAGAAGGTACAGTATACAATCACATAACAGTTTATTACCTACCCTATTTTGCACAATTGTCAGGCGACTTGTATAGGTTAGGTATACTTCTTATACACCTATAAACCTGAAATGGATTTTAATTATGGTGGCAACTGGCAAAAATATTTAAACCAAAACTTTACAAATTAGTTTTATTGTTGGAGAAATATATTTTATACCGGGCCCACATAAGTGTTGCGAATAGTATTATACTCTATTCTGAGAGCTGTGTATGTTACTTTATTAAAAAAAAACAATAAGATTTTGTTTCTAAGCTGTACATTGTGTTTGCAAAATTGTATGTAGTGACACTTTAATTATTATCTAAGAAATCTTTTTTCTTGTTTTTGTTTAAACGTCTTGTATAATTACGCTGCAAATTTGCGGAATAGAACAACTGCGAATTATTTTACATATTCGTCTATTGGTAACACGAGAAGGAATTTACATTTTTTCTATTGTAGAACACAAAAGAGTTATTTATCCCACTTGTTATATTAGTAGGGCTGCGGGGCGATCACGTATCTTCTGTAGCAATGAATTGCTGATTGCAACAATCAAAAATGACAGTTTGTGGCAATGAAATGAAAAGTCAAAAGACAGATAGGCAACAGACCTTCATGCGCCCAATCGTTTGTCGCCGACTGTTTGTTTTCTTTTATACCTAAGACGATAACTAGCATTTGTAATAACATAGTATTTATACAGGTTGTACTCCCATGGTCAGTATTTCCTTTTATTTCATATTATTATTATTCTAAAATCTAATTAGAGCAAAATTTTAGTTTCTATTGGCATTTATTTTAAAATACAATTTCTTCTTCCTCACTTAACACAAATTAGCCCAAAATATATCTTCCTCCACTCCGCTTCAATTTTAATAGCGCATGCTACCACGCTCTGCGGATAAAATCATTTTTTAGTTATTTTTTTAATGTTATCCGCATAGCATGGGTTATTGCAAAACACAATAATATTAAAAATATCATAGTCGCTTTACAGATATTTTTTATGACATTTGGTTTTATTTTACAATCAAGCGTATAAAACGTGTTGCAGTATCCAAAGTGTAGATACCCATTGGCCATTACACACTAAAATTAAAGCGGAGTGGCGGAAGATATATATTGTGCTAATTTGTGTTAAGGGAGGAAGAAGAAATTACTACTTGTATTTTAAAATAAATGCCAAAAATCTTAAATTTTGTTTTAATTAGTTTTTAGAATTATAATAATATGAAATAAAAGGAAATACTGACCATGGGAGTACAACCTGTATATATACTATGTTAATGCAAACTCCTTAGTAGAATGGATGGTACGAAATTTTAAATTCGATCAAAGTATATGCCAGTTATCGTCTCAGGTATAAAAGAAAAAAAAAACTGTCGGTGACTAAAGTTTGGGCGCATGAAGGTCTGTTACCTATCTGTCTGTTGACTTTTGTCAAAATCGGTCAAAACTGTCATTTTTGATTGTTGCAATCAGCAGTTCATTGCTACAAAAGATACATGATCGCCCTGCTGATAACGTAAGAGGCGATAACGTATATGTCTTACTCTGTTTTTTGTCAAGATTATGTAAGCATCTGTCATTGTGAATAAAAAAGTTTTGTTAAAGTAGTTTCATCTATTCAGGCAAGAATATTGTAATACATTTTTTTATACATCTGTTCAAATATAACACAAGGTTTTTGAAGTACCTATGTATTTAAAATTGTATTTAAAATCTACGAGTAAGTTCTGAGAAAGCGGAAAACAAATGGTAGCATAATTTTATTATGCTGGTAACTCTCCAGGCGCTAACAGACTGTCCTCCGAAGCGGGCCTTATTTTAATGAGAGGCAATCAACATATTCCCTAACATTGCCTGACTTTCTAATGAAATATATGATATATATAATAAAATTCGTGGCATGCATCGTATATTAATCCGTCTACGTGAGTAACATAGGTACTTTAGGTGTATTCATAAAGATATTAGATCTTGCCTAAGGGTGTAGGCAGTGGGTTTAATTCTTATGTAGTAGGCTAACGTTATATTATTTTATTTTTAGTATTGCATCTAAAATCACATGAGTTCCGGCCACTACTAATCCTTCTACAGCAGTGGCATCACGTAACTTTATTGTGATTTTATTATCGATAGATATCAACGCACACCTAAACATGTAAATTTAGTTTTATTTCCTTTATAGTAGGTTATGTATCTTGTTTAATATAACGATTTTTAAATTTTTGTATATTATCTCAAACTATTAGTAGTTATCTCATTAGAAAATATCAGTGACTTTTCAGTATATTTGAAAGTAAATCACGAATGTATTTACTCAAAAGTTGGCAATGTTCAAAATTTTGTATGTTAGCAAACATACAAACCAGCATTACATATCACCAACCACTTGAAGCTAACATACAATTATGTTTCTAATTCTTATGTCATAAGACAAAATGTAGAACAATACGTATAGTAACATAATTTATGCATCCATAAACGGTAGTGATCCTTCTTCTAGGTATCCGATTCTTCTGCCGTAACTACCTTGACTCTTGTATATCGCCTGTTCCACATATTACTGATAGATCTGTATTTTTCCTCTTTTAACTATTACCATAAAATAATACCTGCAACTTGTTGAACTCTGACCATTCCTTAACAAGATTATTACTCATGTAGAGAACCTTCAAGTTTCGAAGCACATGGATGCCTTTCAGCTTCTCCACAAGGTTGTACGATATCCATAACTCTTCTAATGTCTCGCCGAGGCACTCCTGAACATTCAATATTTAAGCTAATTATAAGATATTCTAAGTTTCTGTTATTAGTAAATACACAAAAAAATGCTCACCATGCCAGCAAATGATTTTATGTAGTTTCTACCTAAGGACAATATTCGCAGTTTCTTGAGGCTGTTCAACCCTGTCACCTTCTCGATCGTGTTAGTCGAAAGGCTTAGCTTTCTGTAACAAATTTTGGATACACATAGCTTATTGTAATATTGTTCCACTGATAGACAACCTTATTTGTTTTTAATACAGTTGCTTGATATTTCTTAAGTATATTTACAAGGTCGGTAAAGGAACTTTGAAAGTATATATTACCGTCCTGGTACCATATCTATTATAAAATAAACATTTAACATCACCTCGTGTGCGATAATGTATTTTTCAACACCCTTGCTCGTAAAGTGAGCTTTATTATATCGTTCTTAGGTCCATAAACTGAACTATAACACCCTCGTGCATTAGTACATTGTACATCGAGGGGAGAAAACGATCTATTTCTTTCTTCAGAAATAGAATTTTCTCCCGAGTGATACATAGTGCTTTATACTACACCTACGAGGAAAATAAAATCATTATACGTTTTCTCGTACTTACCTCGAGACTTCTCAGGTAGTAAGTTCTTTATGACTTCTTGAGCTGCATTTCTTATTTCTGGTGGCGTCATCATTATAAAATCGTCACTTTCACTATCAGATGACATTTTGGAAAATTATTTAGAATAATTAAAAGCGTACTGTTAAAATATCAATTTAATAAACAACAAAATTTAAACATGTGCAGTCCAGCACACCTTGCTCATATTCGTGTAAAAGATTCGAATATTTGTGAATGTGGGCAGGATGTGGGTGATGCTAATCCCATCTTCCTAAACTGCCCACGATACGATTACTCTTTGTTGTACCAAAGTCTGATAGAATTTAATATACCTCTTCCCACTAATATACTATGTTTATTATCTTCTAATTCTATTTCTATATATAAAGTCATTGCTTCATTTATTGAAGTTAATTACATTAAGTTGTAAAAATGTATATATTGTATGCTTTTTTGTAATGATTTTATGTAACATAATTGTCTCAATTTTATTCCTTAACTCTCCTGACCCTATCCTTTTATCCGTACCTAATCCTTGTTTATAAATACCTATCAGTTTCCCCGTTTTAAATTAAAAAAAAAAAGTAAACCTGCTCCTAAACCTAATATATTGTAAATACACATGGAAGATCTGAAAACTAGAAGACAAAAAACATGACTCTGGCAAATGCACAATGTGCGACGCCAATTCCTCACAATTTAGAGGAAAAAAGAAAAAAAAAAAAAAATTAACCAAATATAACAAATTACCGCGCTTTTTTTCTCGTAGTGCAAATAATGTTGCCAACCTCCTTTCATTGAAAATCGAGTACTTACAAATAAAAATCACACCTCTTTTTCTAATTATATATTAGGTCCTTACATATGAAATTGGCGTTTTGTATGGGAGGAACAAAAAGTCGAATATTTTTTAATATAATATATTTAATTAATCAAAGTATGAACCATTATTTTCTATGCACTTTTGCCATCTCATAGGTAGTTCATTGATCCCTTTACTAAAAAAACCAGTCGGACGGGAATCAATAAAATCTTTGAAGGCGATTTGGACTGCCCCATCGGAGTTGAATTTTTTCCCTTGCAAGAAGTTATCCAAATTTCGAAAAAAATGGTAATCTGTTGGAGCAAGGTCCGGGGAGTACGGAGGATGTCTTAGACTTTCCAATTGAAGCTCTTCTAATTTAGTAGCCGTCTGTAGCGCAGTGTGTGGTCTAGCGTTGTCGTGAAGCAGCAGTGGCGTGGAGCGATTGACCAGCCTAGGTTGTTTAGCCGCTAGCTTTTCCATCATGGTTTGCAATTCCTGACAATAGACATCAGCCGTAATAGTCTGGCCAGATTTGAAAAAACTGTAATGAACAATACCGGCACTAGTCCACCAAACGCTTACAAGTAACTTTTTTGGGGTTAATTTTCGCTTGGGGCAGGATTTGGCTGGCTGGCCAGGATCTAACCATTGCGCTGAGCGCTTCCGATTATCGTAAAGAACCCATTTTTCATCACAGGTAATGATTCGGTTTAAAATACCTTCATTATTGTGCCGGTTTAGTAATGTAACGCAGCAGTCGACGCGCGTTTGCCGGTTTGTTTCAGTCAATTCGTGAGGTACCCACCTTTCAAGCTTTTTAATCTTCCCAATTTGCTTCAAGTGAATTAAAACAGTTTTATCACTAACATTGCAGCCTGCAGCTAACTCGGACGTGGTTTGCGATGGATCCGCTTCCACAATAGCCTTCAACTCTTCATTATCAACTTGAGTCTCAGGCCGTCCACGGGGCTTGTTCTGCAGGTCGAAATTTCCAGAACGAAAACGTTGGAACCAAAAACGAACTGTGTTTTCTTTTGCAACACGACCGCCATACACATCATTCACCCTTCGAGTTGTTTCCGCAGCACTAGTGCCACGGCGGAACTCGTACTCGTAAATAATGCGATATTTAAGGTTTTCCATTTTGTAAAATGAGTGACGCAAACAGAAAAAAACAGAAGAAAAAAAACAAATGAATGACGATCATCGAAGCACAAATACATGAGTCTATAGCTGTACAA
The DNA here is from genome assembly GCA_963890685.1 of Plagodis pulveraria. NCBI lineage: Eukaryota > Metazoa > Arthropoda > Insecta > Lepidoptera > Geometridae > Plagodis > Plagodis pulveraria. The sequence continues at coordinate 3,212,453 of OY982979.1, read as the reverse complement.
ATTTGAATTTGGAATTCCTTACCAAAGAGGAGAAATTCGTGATTAAAGTTGCCAGTACGAAAAACGCCAATTTCATATGTACGGACCTAATAATATAAAATCTTTTTGAGATTGATTTTTTTTATGTAAGCAGCTAAAAACAAAAGAACGCTACCAGGGCAGGTATGGATTTTCATACAACATTCCTTCACTGCTACAGAGTGAACGAATGAAAATCCATATAACTTTCCCCGCCCTACATTTATAAGGGAAAAATGACGAACATGTTTTTGAACGAGTAATGAGACCTTTTCTGTGTGGGTGTGGTATAAAATATTATTATACACTAGTGCGTAATAGAATTATCCCTACAAAGTTAAGTTAGTACCTAACTGCAAATTATACGGGTGTAAACAGAGCATTTTCAATTTAATCGGGTAATACAGATTTGTTACATCAAAGAGGTTCATATGTAATAATGAAACATAATACACACGCCGCGAGCAAAAAAAAACATGCGCGCTATTTTCCACAATTTTCTTATGTTGTTTGTATCGCATTTGTGCCATATATTTTTTTTTCTTCGCAAGGGTGTTGAAAAAGTGCGTATGAAACTCGTGAGCAACTTGCTCATTATACACTCGGCTGATTTACGCCCTCGCCTACGGCTCGGACTGCAACACACGGCCTCGTGTTTAATGAGCAACTTAGCTCACTTGTATCATAATCTACTATTTTAATAGGTTAAACATTATTTTATCCTATTTTTATGAAGTTCATTGAAAAATTTGGTATTTATATTGAAAGCGTAAGCAAGTTAAAGTAAATAATTAAACTTAAATCTTATAAAGTAAAGAAAGGTATCTAAATTATAATATATATATATATATATATATATATATATATATATAAAAATTATGTGACGAACGTTACACAGTTATTGTATTATATCCTTAAACATACACATTAAATCAAACGTGATAAGAACAATGTTGAACTAAAACCCAGAGAACCAGAAGTTATAAAATCTGCTTGTCGAAAAACAACATTATATTGTTCTGCGGATGAACTGCAATTCCGTGCAGACCATTACTTAGAGGTGTCTATACTCACTTTAAAAGAAGTCAAAACCTACTTGTGGGGAGGTTGTTTTTGTAATATAGACTATGATGCATTGAAATCGTGTTTTCTCATTTAATTTATATCATGCAAAAGGATAATCTCATAAGCCTCTTACTCGCAGTTTACCAGAGCAGCTAAAGAGTTATCCATCTTTTCGATTGGAGGCCATTGAAACACAAGGCTGACTTCAGTAGCAGTGGCCGCCTGCAGACCCGATTTATCTTCCCATTTCTTAATCGCTTCTTTTATCGTCGTTGCCTTGGCCATTACACAAAATATGCGTCAACCCTAAATACTTTATCAAATAACTTGTCGGCGAACCACCTGCTTAAGTATATCAAACTGTTAGAGTATTCATTATAACACCTAGATGAAATAACTGACGAGGAGAATTTGGTAGTTATTATTTCCATAACGACAAAGTATTGATTTAACAAGGGTTCTACAGTTACTTTACGTTACCTTTCCCATACTTCATGTAGGCGATTATAAAGTTTTTCCTGAAGTTTATACCCCATAAACTTATAAGTTGGCATCGCAGGACCACTATGTCCTAGTTATGAATGAAATTCTATTGTTATCATTATCGCCGATGCCAATGGGTTAATTTGATATCATGCATACATAAGTATATTTGAACATACCATTAGTTAGATGGGTCTTTTCTATGTTAGATGGATTTTACTTAGGTGCCTTGTTAGGATATCTATCACAGTAGAGAGTTCGCTATTCTGAGGAAGCCCCGTAATATTTTTTACCAAACAAAAAAACAAATTCGGGTAAGCCAGTAAAATGTATGCGTGGTTATAAAATGTACTCGCGTCACTACTAGGTACTTGAGAATATTCCTCATTCAGTCGTTAAATTAAACATAAAAACTAGACACTACAAACAGGTAGTTGATAGAAATATTTTAGGAGTTATTACTCAGAAATCAATTTTATAAGTGTTTCATATGCATTGCTTTGCTTTTCCACAATTAGCACAATAATGCAATTTATTTTTAGGACGAAAGTATATACAGAAACGCTTTAGGTTGCTATTTATTATCTCAGACCGACTGTGTACGGTTTGACATGATTGAAAATTCCCGCCACGTGTCCGCCATGTTGTTGGATAATGATTTTGCGTACGTATTGGTAACACGCAAGACACCGTGCTATCTCGAAATGGCGTCTTTATTGCTTTGTTACCACGCCTAGATAACCATTTAAGTAATCTCATAAGTGGATGAAATTTTCTTGAAAACGTATTGGACCTGCTAAATCTATCTCGGAGTTTGACATATTTGTTTTTTTTTAAGTCTCGTTTTATTTTTTCCATGTGTTCTTTTTTTTTTAATTAAAAAAAATAAACGCCGATCAATCAGACGGATGAAAAATTGAAGTTTTGAAAGTGAAGCACTAAAATTATATTGATAGTTCTTAAATAAATCTATATTAATTTCGGTAAGTCCTAAAGAAATTCCTTTTAGATCACTCTAGTGTATTTTGAGCATAAGTCAATAATATTTTTACTTTTTTTTCTGAATCCGCTGACGCCATAGCCAAATGTTTATTTTTTAGAAAAAGTTATTTTTCTTTGACGTTTATATTCGTCCCGCTTTTGGGATTTTTGAATGTTATTTTGAAATTCATGATGCATATTTGCTATTTACTCTAGCTATATTTATTAACCTTTAACTTTTATGAAATAGGTACTACTATCACCAACTAATATAACCTGTTATCTCTATCACAGGATTGTTCAATTAGCAGCATATAACAGTGTTATAAAAAGTGTTTGATGTTATGGTGTAAATATTCCTTTCTGTTTAGATTGTGGGATAGTTCACGATGGCTGAGCAGGTTGTAGTTCCGCTCCCGATAATTATTAAGGTAAGATAACACTTAATACTAATGAACTGTAGATACTAATCTAGCCATACAAATGTGTTGTTAACAAATTCAAGTACATACCTACTGAAAGCCTGTGGGTAACAGAGCACACGAAAGCCTGTGGCTTTACAGGGGGCCGCTATATATGTAGCATTGACTGACCAATTAATATAGCATATACATACTTTACTAGTCAATTTACACAGTATATTTAATTTTCTAATAATGGTGAAAGAAAAACATGGTGAAGGAGTAGCAAGCTCAAATTAATGTAAAAGTCATTTAATTTATATGCTGTAGAAGTTGGAGCAAGCGGTATACCAGCGTAACCCCTATATAACCTATTGAAAGACCTTGGCCTGTCAAGAACAACCGTAACTACCATCCTAGAATGTGTATCTTATGCAGCATTCATAGGATCCTACGTAATTTGGTTAGGCAGGGGACGAGGCTCGAGCGGTGAAGGGGAGCATTGATGACATCATAAAAGGATTGTTTAAGAGGCCTTTTTCATTTTGCAGCCTTCTCACTCGCACTTTTACAGATTATTTCAAATAGCAACAAGATGGTTTATATTTTTTAAAATGTAGTCAATCATTATTTCGCTGCATGCAACTATAGATGTTCTCAACATATTTTTACTTTGTTACATGTTGAGTCCAATTAGAATTAGAGGCCCAAAATTTAAAATAACTAAATTACGCGTTTTGGATCCTCCATAACAGATATCAAAATGAAAATTAGTAGAAAACATCTATAGTTGCATGCAGCAAAATAATGATTGACCACATTTTGAAAAATATAAACCATATTGTTGCTATTTGAAATTATCTTTAAAAGTGCGAGTGAGAAGGCTGCAAAATGTAAAAGGGCTCTTAACCCTACCCCTGGGTTGCAAGTCCCAGGCCCCTCTGGCCTCTTCCTATGCAACGCTATGGACCCGGCATGTGCACGTTGATTCCATGGAATGCTAAATAATTAGTCTCTCTCTTCCATATAGAATACATACATCGATGGCCTATTTTAGTCATACTTATTTACCATTATTAATTACCATTACCATTCCTTGGCCACAATTTGCAGTCATCAAAGCTTCACATAGATATAATGTAGAAGTAAATGCAAATTATTTAATCTCTCTTTTTAATTTATTTCTCGCTGTATTTTATAATAGTTTATCTTATATTCTATGAAACATTGACCGTTGTATGGTGGATGTTTTTGAATGTTGATAACATTTGAAGGCTCAAAATTGAGAGCCTGAGTTTCTGGCTATCGTTGAGTCCAATACCTATTCAAATGCATACAATCTTCGACCTTATAAAGGCCTAATAACTATTTCATTAAAGTATTTAAAATCTAAATAATTTATTCAATTGAGATGTATATAATGCTCCTATAACAGTCAATTGTAAATTTTGATATTGTAATATTCAACATTGCACTGTCACAATCAGCAAAAAAAATAAAATATAGAGCTACTGGGAAAATCAAGACTTTTATCTTTGTCTTTTATTACAAAATATTTCCACGAAGAATCCATCATCTCAATCTATTCATTAAAAATATACGTTTTCCAATATGCTATTGGGTTGTTATAGGGTATGTTCCATTAGTTGCTAAGAACGTTAATTTCGATAATTTAGATCACATTCTGCGTCTGTGGTTGTGATCACTGTGATCGTTTTTATCTATCATCCCCTGTTCCATTTAGCTAAGAATGCCACTAAAATTTGCCACTTCTGTCACTTTTGACATTAGATGTATGGAATTCAAACTGTTCCAATAGCCTCATAGCGTTTATGGCGAAAATAACGCCAAGACCCAGGTGGAACAACTTTTTGGGAGTGTGATCGTTTTTAGCGAATCTAACTTCAAATGGTATGCACCCATAGAAAACATTGTACTGACCCCATGTATGTAGGATAAGGCTAAAAAGATGATGGACCTAAGAATCCTTTACATATTTCAGGAGGAAATACTGTCAGATGGGGAGGAGGTACACTGCCGCCTCTGTCACAAAGCTTTTTTAAGTGACATTGCTCTGCGGAACCATGCACGGATGGATCACATTGAGGCATATGAGAATGGAGATCCTTCCGTCTGGACCAAGTCTCCGGATGATCCCATTGTAAGTCACAACTTTTTGATTGAGCGAAGTTTGCCAGGCTCAGAATTTCTATGTTTGTCTCCTGATAACGTTTGATTGACTCATCAGGGTGTTCATTAAAGAACTATACATGTAATGGTCTTGCGTTACACTTCATGCACAGATAAGGATAATACTGTGTTTGCATAAAGTTTTTTACACTCGGAAATGTAATAGTAATGCCGTCATTCGCGCACTGTAAGTATATAACACTTATTTTGTTAATTTAGATATATTCAGCTACATTTTTAGATATATCTTCGATATATCTTAGATATATTTAGATAAATTTTAATTTAGAAGGACAATGATCAGTAAAATTTTTAAGAAAGCAATTATTTAAGGTTAAAGTTATTAATGTTGTAATATTACTACGCGTTAATGTAATTACAATAAACACTAGTACTAATTAGGTGTAATATTTTTACGGGACCTTTTCTGTTTCTAACATATATTAATGATCTGCCTTGCATGGTCAAAGATTTCTGCGATATTGTTTTATTCGCAGATGATACCTCTCTGATTTTTAAAGTAGATAGGAAACACAGTGAACTGACGCATGTAAATAATGTATTATCTAAGATTTGTAAATGGTTTGCCGCTAATAATCTTCTCCTAAATTCAAAAAAGACGAAATGTTTAAAGTTTTCTTTACCAAATGTTCCTTATGTTGAACCAAACATAAAGCTTGGCCCAGATAAACTCCCTATTGACAAAGCGACAGTCTTCCTGGGAATCAAAATGGATTCCACTTTACAATGGGATCCACATATACATGATCTCTCCGGAAGACTTAGTTCTGCTGCATATGCAGTTCTTAGGATAAGACAGTTAACAGACGTAGCTACTGCTCGGCTAGTTTATTTCGCGTACTTCCACAGTATTATGTCGTATGGCGTATTGCTGTGGGGAACTGCTGCTGAGATAGAGACAATCTTTATCATACAAAAGCGTGCAATTCGAGCCATATATAAAATGGGTCCTAGGGAATCTGTGAGGGATCTTTTTAAAGAAATTGATATTTTAACTTTACCAAGTCTGTATATATTTGAAAATATTATGTATGTTCGTAAAAATTTGAGTAAATTTAAATTAAACAGTGACAATCACGATTACAATACTAGGAATAAAGATAAAATAGTGGTGCCAGGTTTTAGATTAGCAAAGACAAATAAAAGGTCCTTCTTAGGTAATTGTGTGCGGTTTTATAATAAAGTTCCCAAACATATTACAACGCTCACAGAAGGGAAATTCAAGTTGCATGTGAAAAACATATTGATTAAAAAATCCTACTACACAGTTTCTGATTACATAAACGACAAAAATGCCTGGACAATTCCGCCTCCGCCAAGCTATTGCCTGTCACCTACATAATTTAAACAAATATTGTAATAACTCTATTATATAGTATGTATGTAACACATTGTTAAAAGATGTTTAAAAGAATGGCCCCGAGTTTCTTGCCCGTTCTTCTCGCAGTGGCTCTATACAATTTATTTGCTGAACGTGGCAGTACAATGTAGAATATTTCAATACTAAAATTTGTAATTGACCTTCATAAGAGCGTCGTAGACGCCTAAATTGAATAAATGATTTTGACTTTGACTTTGACTTTGACATATATATGTTTAATAGATAAGCGTTTGTTGTAACGAGCAGCATACACACTAACAGCATCTATTTAAGTCGAGAACTACTGTAGACTCACTCTAACAATTGTAAACTTACTGCATAAGCTATATTATTATTATACTATAGGCATTATTTATTACTTTGATATACTAAACTGTATTGTTAGTATTGTTTGTAGTTCCATAATAAATAAATAAATAGTGGAGACGTTGCACCACACATAACAAGGATGAACCCAAGTATTTGCCGATCTATATGCATCGTAGAATCCTGTGAATGTTCAATCTACTTATACAAGATTGATGCCACAGATGTATCATTGAAATTTTTGCTTACATTTGGTGCTAAGGTTGAGTAATTTTCGTCCGTGTCAATAGCAATAAGGCATACACTATAGCTTGCTTGTTGCTCTATGTTTCAATAACAATAATAGAATAACTAGGCAAACATTACAAAATTTGGTAGGAGCATGGTTTTTTTTTGTTGATAGGTAAGCCTTTGACCACAGTCTCACCTGTTGGTAAGTGACAATGTGGTTGATAGTGTTAACAGGTTTAACATCTCAAGTACAGCTGCCTGAACACACCGTTAAGGGCTTAGCGACAGATTTACTACTTGAGGGCGGTCGCTAGCCAGATGGGCATTTGTCAAATGCCACCAAGGGGTGAAGACATCATATAAAAGAGCTCTATTTGTACTATTTATTTTTAGATGTCTGCAACAATTCACACTGCTGCCAAATAGTAATTTGTTACTAATGTAGTCAAGATTTTGAAGCGCTCGTAGTGAAGTTTACTTAGCTGTTCTCAACCGATCAGCAAAGTTAAGCAACGTCGCCCGCGGTCATGAGTTGGATGGGTGACCGCTAGTGACATTACTACTGAGCGTTTACGTGCTTCGGAGGGCACGTTAAGCCGTCGGTCCCGGTTGTTGTCTTAGGATGGCAGTTGTTATAGCATGGTGGTAGGGTATTTTGCGAATGCCCGCCTGGCTAGCTACCACCCTCAAGTAGAAATTCTGTCGCCAAGCACCTAACGGTGTGTTCCGGCAGCTGTCCTTGAGAGCCAGTATTTCTAGGTTAGCCTGAACAACATCTTCGACCACATCATCACTTACCATCAGGTGAGATAGTGGTCAAAGGCTAACCTATCAGGCCTAAAAAAAAAAAAAAAGATGCAATCATAGAAATATGTGAGTTTCGTAATTACATATTTCAATTCGTTAATGAAGCTGTTATTAACGGATGAACTTCAGTTACTTACAAATCTAATTATGTGCTTGAAGAACCACCATTGATCTATGATTATTGCGAGCGAAGCAAGCCCTATGACTATCCCAAAACTTGAAAATTTTGTGGACCCTTTTACTGAAAAACTATCACGCCTATAGATTTGTGCTTTAACATAGTAATTTAAATTCATATCTAGATGTGTTATCAAAAAAAATAATTATAACCATTAAAATAAATATACACCAATTTAATATACACTGGATATAATGTTATTGTACTACTAACGCCATCTGTTGAACACTAAAGAGTTAAAATCGCTGCAACTGAACTAAACTCAATACTCAAATACATCTTAGTTAATCTACTTAATACTAGATGACACCACTAGAATCCGGTTGTAAAATAAATGTGAGCCCTCAAAAAGCCCAGCTTTTTGCAAGTGTAGTAGTATATTTTTTGTTTGTAAAAAATTACAAAATAGTTGTGCAGATTTGCTCAGACATTACATAAAGGAAGGATAAACAATCAGGCCATTTATAATATACTTTGAACTGATAATATAGTCCAGTGGCATTCAGTGTGAGTACACAAAACTGTCTCATTAAATATGCGACTCTAGCTACGAAGCAATAAAGTGCACTTCATGGAGCACGCAAAGCATGGAGTACCTAATGTTTATATTCACGTACTAGGCGTCTTTATTTCTATCGCACGTGCACGCGGGTTTACTACTCGATTTCGAATGTCATGTCCCTGATGGCGGATTCCCTGAAGTCATTAGCTCGAGCGTCCGAATTGCCGAAATTCCATATCATCGATGTACATACCACAATTTCGTGTAGCCATTAGTTCGAGCGTCCGTTTCACCGAAAAGCCATTGCAACGATGGTCTCTTTCTTCGAATTTGTATTTGATCAACGTGCCAGTAACTCGAAAGCTATACTACCTACAAAAAAAAAATCAAGTAGAGTAAAAGAGTTACATACTTCTCTGTATCAGCCGGATTGTCCACTGCTGAACACAGTCTCCCCTATTATGAGGATTTTTCCATAATCGCCACGCTTGGCAAGCATCTTGGGGATCGCAGTGTGAGATATGATTACGAGGTAAAAAAAAATTCATTCTAAATTAGAAAAAAAGACAAATTCAATTCAAATGTGTATGTATGTTTTACTTTTCTTAAGTATTTTATGTATGTAGGTAGAATAGCTTGCTAGTTACTGGGATATTGATCCAATACAAATTCGAAGGACAGGACTATCGTTGCAATGACTTTTCGGTGAAACGGCCGCTCGAACGAATGGCTATTCGAAATTGTGGTACATCAATGATATGGAATTTCGGCGATTCGGACGCTCGAGCTAATGGCTTCGGGGAATCAGCCATCGGGCACATGACATTCGAAATCGAGTAGTAAACCCTGTGCACGCATAGCTCTGTACTCTTCTGACGAGGCACGCACCATACAATAACCTCATCTGGACGGATACACCGATGTACCTGTAGCGACGTACCTAAGTACATGATCTTGCTGAAAAAGCTGAATTTCTTGTGTTATTTTAAAACCATTTTGATACCTCGCACTTATGAAAGCTAGTAGGGAGACAGTGATAATGACAAAATTTCAGGTAAAATCCAGATCTGGTTCGAAGAAACTGCAAAAGATCATCTTAAAGAAAAACCAAACGCTGTCAACGATATCATCGACAAGCATCAACAGTTTCGCTCAGAACAATGTCAGTTATATAATCATCAAGGCTGAAGACGCACCCGATGGGAGCAGGAAAAAGGTTGGGAAGAAGGAGAAAGAAGAGAAGAAGGTTGTGGTCCCCAAAAGGGCGAAGTCTCCTCAGGCTATAACGTAAGTATACTGCTGTATCAGCTGAATTGTCCACAGCCTCCCTTATTCAAATATTTATTTGGAACTTAAGCGATAGCATACATTTAATGAAACACGATGGTAACTGGGAAAGTTTTTGAGAAAAACTGTGTTGCAGGTACCAACGTCCTCCTCCTTGTATATGTTTGCAAGTGTGTGTGTGTATGTATGTATGAGGATGAGTGTGTATGTGAAGATGTGTATGTATGGTACTTATTTATTTCTTATTTATATATTAATTAAATAATTAACTTGAGAATTATATGTCTCGAAACATTTTGATATAAAGTTTTCGAGGCTCAAAACTTACAACTTATTTATCTTTTTAAAATTTTGGCATCCTACAAGCGTAGATAATGACGATATCAATCGGTATTATGCTTAAGTCTGGACTTAAGACCGGAGGGAAGTCACGAATTTTCATACAAAAAGAGAAAACGTTTCTACCCTCCTAAACAATCACTGATTTTGATGATTTTTTGAAATCTTATAGATGTTTTCAATATATAGGTTCAAAATTAACAATCATTATATCAAAGGAATTTGAATGAATGGGTATTTAAATATCGATGTTTTCTCAAAACTTGAATTTCTTGTTTGTGATTTATTTATAGGAAAAATAATGATAAATAAAGAAAAAAGAAAACCTATGAACCTAGTTTATTCTGTCAGTTATAAAATAAGACCAACACTTTTAGATTTTATTAATGTTTACTATAGGAAAAAAGTTTTCACCCAGAACGCAAATTCTAAGACAAAATTTGAAGAAGCTGCAATTGTCCTTATCGCACTATTCTGTGTGTTAGCGGCGAGACAGCATCACCATAGTAGAAAGAGTGGGAAGTAAGTTATCTTACAAACGCACCGCGCGCGGCTTGTACGAGGGTGAATCAAAAAATTCTTGGAATCAATATTAAAAAATGCAAAGATTTAAATAATAATATTTTATTTTTCTACATAATCTCCCTCCAATGCAATGCATTTAGAATAACGCGTTTCTAACTTTCTTATTCCTTGTGAAAAAAAATTATTTTCTTGACTCTCGAAAAAGTCCTCTACGGCAGCTATAACCGCGTCATTATCGTGAAATTTTGTTCCACGAATTTCCTCTTTTAATTTTGGAAACAAATGAAAATCACTTGGGGCTAAGTCCGGAGAATATGGTGGGTGGTCAAGGAGATTGAAGCCAGCACAGCGGATTGCGTTGACCGCAACTTCCGATCGATGAGCAGGAGCGTTATCTTGAAGGAACAACACGCCCAACGACAGTTTTCCACGACGTTTTTCTTTAATCGCTTCACGCACTTTCGGGATTAAATTTGCGTAATAGGGTCCAGTAATCGTCTGGCCTTTTGGCATGTAATCAATAAAAAGGATTCCTTCACTATCCCAGAACACAGAGGCCATAACTTTGCCAGCGGTAGGAGCAACTCGAATTTTTTTAATGGATGGAGAGGATGGTCGTTTCCAAGACATGCTTTGTCTTTTAGTTTCAGGATCAAAATGGTGGACCCACGTTTCATCCATGGTGACAAGACGACGGCAAAAATTATCCGGATCACGCTGGAACATTTCGAGATTACGCTTGTAAATTTCCAAACGTCGCTTTTTGTTTTCGTCGGTTAACATTCGTGGCACCCATCTTGCAGACACTTTTTTGAACCCCAGTGAATCAATTAAAATGGATTGAACGCTACCAAAAGATATCTTTAGGATCTCAGCTATATGTTTTATAGTCATTCTTCTGTCTTCCAAAACCAGATTCTCAACCTTTTTGACATTTTCTTCTGTAACGGAGGTTGAAGGCCGCCCAGAACGCGGGTCATCTTTACAGCTTGATCTACCTCTTTTAAATTCAACCACCCAGTACGCAACCGCAGAATAGGGTACAGCATCAACCCCTAATGTCTGCTGAATGTCCAAAAAAATTTCCTTCGTAGACATTTTTTTCAAACTGAGATATTTTATCAGCGCACGTAACTCACTTTTATCCATAATTTTGACTTTTTAGCAACTCGTTGCACAAAAAAATTTATTACATGCGAACGAACTGACAAAAATAAGTGACAGTCTGCATAAATATAGTGTGATAGACACTCTTTAATTTGAATATCGAACTTGATCCAAAAAGGTTTCATATATATGCACTTCTAAGAACTTTTTGATTCACCCTCGTATGTGTGCGCCATAATATCTATGCGTCCCGCACGCACACTCTAACAAAATCTCGACCCGTTTCGACCGTGCGCCAGTCGGGGCTAACATCGCACAAAGTTTGAGCGTCACGGCTTTTCGGCACCTCTAAATAAATTAAAAATGTGTGATAATCGCAGGAGAACTTATTGATGTGTTTGGCTGTTTAAACAGTTCATCTATTTCAGAGTTGTCTCTGTTCAGATTACCTACTGAACAGGAAAGGTAAGCAAGTTATTCTAGCATACCTATAATTTTTAATTGATGATGAGTGAGATACCTATAGATTTTATTTGGTAGTTTTCTATCAGGCAGACGAAGTAGGCAGGCCTACTTTCCCACTACAATGTATTACCTAGGTATATTTGATATGTCAATTGATATGCCGCTATTGCTTTGTTTACATTTAGTCATGCCGATTTCTCAGTATTGAAGGTAGGTAGTAGTAAGTAGTAAGATTGAAACAAAGTTAATTGAATGTGTCTGTCTCGAGATATTGCTATCAAAGCCCTATTTTTGACATATTTTTAGTTCCACCAATAACTCCCATAGTACAACTTTTAAAAATGTAAGTTATAGTTTTCGAAATATAAAGGTATTTAGCATCAAATTACAGAATCAAAGTTATTTTGTTTTTTTCATATAAAATGTATGCGAAAACAAACAAAACTTACAAACAATAAAAAACTAACGCAATAACTACACATGAACTACGAAACCATACCTATGGGCGTGTCCGAAACGGAGCTTTTTTTATAAATAGTACTGTTCTGAATCTTGAATACATTTCTGTATTTGTTAGGAAAACTATTGTTGAACTTTATTGAATCACTAAATTAGCTATACAGAGATGTGTCATCTTTGGCAAGGGCCGGGCTTTAAACTAGTGAATTGGTTGACAGTACTATCAGTAAACTCACGTAAACTACCGTAGGTACTCGTACACATCACCGCCCCGCGTCGCCCGTCTCTGGCCCCGCAACCACATAGGTATCTTCTGTCGCTCTTTCTATCATCGTGAAAGGCTTCATCATGGTTTAGGTAAAACCGACCTCACTTACCCTGAACCCACACAACATAAGTAAAAAATACAACTTCCCGGCCGTTGCCAATTTCTAGGCACTGAATTAAAATTTTGCTAAAAGTGACAACCCTGGGACAGACAAGTGGTGTAGGTAATTATATCGCGGATTGGGCCGGAGTTGGCCTACTTCCCCTCTTTCTACTATGGCATCACTCTGTTAAAATACCTATATTTCTGTAGGAGCTTCTCTTCCTGTTCCCCTTAAAATGTCAAATAAGTGTCAAATAACTCTCTACGTTTGTATGGAGAATTGACCGGGCAGTTGAACGATTGCAGGGGTCCGTTCGAATGCGTGGACGCCAGTTCTAGCGGCGCGGACGGCGCGTGCCACCAGATATTCTTCTCGTGCTGCGAGTACTCCCAGCACGCGCGCGTGGAGCACTCGCGCCGGCGCCGCAACGCGCGCTGCCAGGTCTGCGAGCGCCCGCTGCCCGCGCCCAACGCCGCCGTCCACCCCGACAAGCCCTATGCATGCGAGGTCAGTTAACACACACGTTTTCTTTGACCACTCCTCTTCAAAGAAAAATCTTTTTTTTTTTTTTTTTTTAATGTTATTGTGGTGGAAGAAGCGCGAGCCCCACCTGATGTTAAGCGGTATCCCCCGCCAGATGCGACCATGGACCCTGACAAGCCCTACGCATGCGAGGTCAGTTAACACAGACGTTTTCTTAGACCACTCCTCTTCAAAGAAATTTTTTTTTTTTTTTTTTAATGTTATTGTGGTGGTACAAGCGCTAGCCCCACCTGATGTTAAGCGGTATCCCCCGCCCAACGCGACCATGGACCCTGAAAAGCCCTATGCCTGCGAGGTCAGTTAACACAGACGTTTTCTTTGACCACTCCTCTTCAAATCAAATTCAAAAAAATAATATTTGTTATAATCAATACACTGAGAAAAATCTAAAGTCAAAAGCGCCCTAATGACGGCCAATTTATATGGTATCAAGGCAAAAAACCGACCAAACGTAAATACGTACAAAAACGCCTTCCAACTATAGTCTGGTTTTTAATTCGAGATCAAAAATGTAAACAAAGAAATGTCAATATATGTCATTGTCAAACTGATAGGTCAGGGTGTTCAATAGTTTTTCTTCAAAAATATTCTCACAAGTGTGGCTATTAAAAACAAAAAAAATCTTACACTAATTTTTTCAACCTTGAATATATGCGTAAATATGTACGCGCATATAAAAGTGTTTTATTGTTTCATAATAATGCAATAAATTATAGCATTACAATTTTTTTTTTACATTAAATGCACCATCCGTTCCTAAAATTAGAAAAATTACCAAGTACTTGTAATTTTTTTGCACGGTTAACACCTTTGGTTTCATTTTTGATCTCGAATTAAAAACCAGAGTATAGATAGTGAGCTAGAGTCAACACATCCTGAGGATGCTTCGTGTAGACCGCTGGTCGCAGAAACTTGAAATTTGGAGGGTGTATTTGTCTGTATGCGTAGGGGTGTACTAAGAAAGGATTTTTTTTAATTCAACACCTAAGGGGGTAAAAATGTGTGAAAACGTTTGTATTTGTTTTTTAACTTTAGTTCTGAAAATTTGTAATCGGAAGGGATGACTTAAGGCGGTGAAATTGGGGATGAAAATTTTGTATGGAAAGTGAACACACGAGAAATTTTTCTCGATTTTCTCTAACTGCGCTCGTAGAGTTAAGACCTCCTGAGGATGTGTACGTGTAGAAGCGAAACGCGTCGAAAATTCTTCCGGATTCGCTGCGTGGCGTTTGTGACGTCACGTCGGCTTAACAGGAACATTAGGCGGAATTGTTACTAAATATTTTTTTTAGTGTGTTATATTTTTTTTTATGTTATTGTGACGGAACAAGCGCGAGGCCCACCTGATGTTAAGCGGTATCCTCTGCCTATAACAGATGCATTTCATCACAAGTGACGAACTGCACTGCGCCCATCACCTTGAGACATACAGCTTAAGTCTCATTTTGCCTGTTATTTCACTGGCTCTCAAGGACTGCTGCCGGAACACACCGTTAGGTGCTTGGCGACGGATTTTCTAGGACACTCATTTTGAAAAATCTATTTTATCATTTGCACGTGTTGTTGAATGCTATAGCTATCCATTATGGTTTGGCAAAACAGAATGAATAAATGACAACCAATTTGACAGATGTCGCTTTAACAAGATGGCCGTTACACTGAGAAAAATTTAAAGTCAAAAGCGCCCTAATGACGGCCAATGTAAATGGTATAAGGCGAAAAACGTAAATACGTACAAAAACGCCTTCCAACTAGAAGGCGTTAAACGAGTTCAGTGAAGGCGAATGTTTCTTTTCGTCTTCATTTAAGGTGTATTTTGTGGTCTTTCTTAAATATTGATTTTTCGATAAGGCTGATTAAGTCGTACGTTATAGTGATAATCACCGTATATAAACCGCCGTAAAAGTAAAATATATTTTAAGGTCAATACTGCAATTATTATCGTATAACAAGTTCAATTCTGAAAATACTTTACGGAAGGCGTTTTTGACGGTTGTGTTTATTTTAAAACATGGTACATTTTTATTGATTGGTGAAAATCATCTTAAGAGTTGTGAATTCACCTTGCGTAGTCACAATTCAACGGTAAAAGGTCAAATTTGATTTAAGCCTTTAAGGTTGAACTGGCCGGTCACTTCTCCATACAAACGCCGTAGGGTGATCACCTTTATTTGAGATTTTAGGTCCAGACTTAAGCATAATACCGATTGATATCGTCATTATCTAGGCTTGTATGATGCCAAAAATTTTAAAAAGATAATTAAGTTGTAAGAGGCTCATAGCCTCGAAAACTTTATATGAAAATGTTTGGAGGATCATAAATCTCAAGTTAATTATTATATTAAAATTTCGGCATCATACCTAGACAATGACGAGATCAATCGGTATTATGCTTTATTTTGGACCTAAATCCCCAAATAAGGGAGTGATCACCCTACGACGTTTGTATGGAGAACGGGCCGGCCAGTTCAACCTTAAGTCGTTTTTCTCAGTGTACCAACTGTCAAAGTTCGGACGTGCATATTGGAAGACCCTATATTTTTGTAAATATAGTGTGTTGTTTCCAGACATGCGGGGAGGCCTACGCCACGGCGGACGAGCTGCAGACCCACACGAGCACTGCGCACGTCAAACTGAAGCCGTACGAATGTTCAATATGTCACAAACGGTTTACTCAACAGGTACATATGTCAAAATAGTAGTTATGCAACTGTCATATTAAAGTTTTTTTTTTTTTCTTATGCCTGATAGGTTTTTTTTTTTTATGTTATTGTGATGGAACAAGCGCGAGGCCCACCTGATGCTAAGCGGTATCCTCTGCCTATAACAGATGCATTTCATCAAGTGACGAACTGCACTGCGCCCATCACCTTTGAGACATACCTGTTAAGTCTCATTTTGCCTGTTATTTCACTGGCTCTCAAGGACTGCTGCCGGAACACACCGTTAGGTGCTTGGCGACAGGTTTTCTACTTGAGGGTGGTCGCTAGCCAGGCGGGCATTCGCAAAATGCCCTTACCATGCTATAACGACTGCCATCCTAAGACAACAACCGGGACCGACGGCTTAACGTGCCCTCCGAAGCACGTGCACGCTCAGTAGTAATGTCACTAGCGGTCACCCATCCAACTCATGACCGCGGGTGACGTTGCTTAACTTTGCTGATCGATTGAGAACAGCTAAGTAAACTTCGCTACGAGCGCTTCTTGCCGTAATTACTCTCTTTCTTATTTAGTACTTAGTTCCAAACTATCCTACCCTAGTACACTACAGAAAATATGTTTACCATCCAGGGTGGAGTTCTACAGCACATGAGGATGCACTCCGGGGACCGTCCGTTCCACTGCACATTCTGCGATAAGCAATTCACACAGAAATCTGGATTGGACCAACACACACGGACACACACTAAAGTCAAACCTTACAGGTAATAGTTTCCTCATGGAATTATTATTAGTTATGCCCGTGGGGTGCCGGGCTAGAATATCACCCCCTCATCTCTAACCGTAGGAGTCGTAAGAGGCGACTAAGGGAAAAGTACTGGAAGGTGGTCAGCAGAGCCTTCTAAAGAACTGCCATCTTACACTGCGATCCCCAAGCCGCCTGCCAACGTGGGGATTATGGCCAACGCACATAATGTGGGAGGCTGTGTTCAGCAGTGGACAATCCGTCTGATACAGTATACCTCATAGGTTAGCCTTTGACCACTATCTCACCTGATGGAAAGTGTTGATGTGGTCGAAGATGTTGTTCAGGCTAACCTAAAAGTACTGGTTCTCAAGGACAGCTGCCGGAACACACCGTTAGGTGGTTGACGACAGATTTTCTACTTGAGAGTTGTAGCTAGCCAGGACGGCATTCGCAAAATGCCCTACCACCGTGCAAAGTCGTCATTTGCATCATTTTTAATCGACTTAAAATCAGTATGTTTTTAATCTACTTAAAATCGATATAGGTGATCACTCCCTTGTTTGAGGATTTAGGTCCAAAACAAAGTATGATATCGATTGCTCTCTATCTAGGTTTGTATCGTAACGAAATTTAAAAAAGACAATTAAGTTGAGAGTTATGAGCCACGAAACATTTTCATATAAAGTTGTCAAGGCCCATAACTTTCAACTTAATTATCTTTTTAAAATTTCGTTACGATACAAACCTAGATAATTACTAGTTCAATAGATTTTAAGCTTAATTCTATACCTAAAATCTGAAATAAGGGAGTGATCACCCTACGGCGTTTGTATGGAGAAGTGACCGGCCAGTTCAACCTTAATAAAAACGCAGTTGTGACATCGTTTTTTCGTACTTCATATATATTTTGAAGCAATGATGGCCGAGCGGTAATAACTATGCACTGCCGAGCCGCAGTACCCTAGTTCGATCTCCACCGCCGGCTTGAGCTTCACCGCATGGTGGAAAGTCAATTTGCGCATCCTCGCCTGGCTAGCTACCAACCGTACGTAGAAAATCTGTCGCCAAGCACCTAACGGTGCGTTCTGGGAGCACTTCTTGAGAGCCAGTAAAATTACAGGCTTATTAGAATTAACAACTATACGTCTCAGTGTGACAGGGGCAGTGCAATTCGTGACTTGTGACGTAATGCATCTGTTATGGGCAGAGGTTAGTCCGCTTAACATCAGGTGGGCCTAGAGCGTCTTCCGTCGAAATAACATTAAAAAAAAATTATCGTTTTAACAGATGCGTGGTATGCGGCAAGGCGTTCATCCAGTCTGTACATCTGAAGCAGCACATGCGGACTCACACGAACCTCACACCCTTCCAGTGCGGGATATGCGACAAACGGTAAGCACCAAGCTTTTATCAGTTGGTTGTCTGGTAGAGATTGCAGCAGCATATGTGGACACACACCGACGAGCGTGGTTGCAGTGCGTCCGATTGAGTCCTTTCACAAAATCGTCAGTTTAAAAGGATTTCATTAAAATAATGGCAGATATTAAAAAAGTTTTGTAACAGTCATGGCTCAGTGGCATTGGCTATGGACTGCCGCGCAGCAGGTCCATGGTTCGAATCCCGCCGCGGGCTTGTGCCTCACCGCATGGTGGAATGGCATTTTGCGAATGCTCGCCTGGCTAGCGACCACCCTCAAGTAGAAAATCTGTCGCCAAGCACCTAACGGTGTGATCCGGCAGTAGTCCTTGAGAGCCAGTGAAATTACAGGCACATGAGGCTTAACAACTATGTCTCAGTGACGGGCGCAGTGCAATTCGTGACTTGTGACTAAATGCATCTGTTATAGGCAGAGGTTAGTCTGCATAACATCAGGTGGGCCTCAAGCTGGTTCCGGCTTAATCTTATAGAAAAAAATTTGATTACAGATTTAAACAAAGCAGTCATCTGAATTATCATCTTAAGAACCACACTCCTGGCACCATGACGGAAACCCAACTAGAGAAGTACAAAGCTCTGGTCGGGAAGATGTGCCAGGAACAAGCGGAAATGGATGAACGTAGGAGACAATTGGAACAGAAGAGCAGAGCGGCACAGGATGCAGCTAACGTTGAGGAGTACCAACAGGAAAGCGTTGAAGAAGAATATGTCCATCAGGACGATATGGAACAAGGATACATAGAACAAGAGGATGTAGAACAAGAGGACGTTGAACAGGTAATTTTACTATGTAGCATGTTTTTTTAAGCTATTGCATAGCTTCTATCGCGGGCTTTGAGCGTGGAGACCGAATCCAGAAGTTCCGTAACGAAAATATTATTTTGAAGCGCTCGTAGCGAAGTTTACTTAGCTGTTCTCAACCGATCAGCAAAGTTAAGCAACGTCGCGCGCAGTCATGAGTTGGATGGGTGACCGCTAGTGACATTACTACTGAGCGTGCACGTGCTTCGGAGGGCACGTTAAGCCGTCGGTCCCGGTTGTTGTCTAAGGATGGCAGTCGTTATAGCATGGTGGTAGGGCATTTTGCGAATGCCCGCCTGGCTAGTTACCACCCTCAAGTAGAATATCTGTCGCCAAACACCTTACGGTGTGTTCCGGCAGCAGTCCTTGGGAGCCAGTAATTCTAGGTAAGTCTGAACAACATCTTCGACGACATCATCACTTACCATCAGGTGAGATAGTGGTCAAAGGCCAACATATCAGGAATAAAAAAAAACTCAATGTCGCAATACAAGTACAAATAAGGCGTAAATATTGACATCCTCATAAAAAAAACTAACTAAGCATGCAAATCAGAAAATGAACACCCTATGTACTCGTTGATATGTTAAAATGAATGGCTTTCAAAGAAATTTTTAAGTGTAATCTTGAATTTATTTAGAGGGAGACGTTTTATTTCCAGAGGTAAAAAGAAGCAATGATGGCCGAGCGGTAATAGCTATGCACTGCCGTGCCGCAGTACCCTGGTTCGATCCCCACCGTCTTGAGCTTCACCGCATGGTGGAAGGGCATTTTGCGATTGCCCGCTTGGCTAGCTACCACTCTCAAGTAGATAATCTGTCGCCAAGCACCTAACGGTGTGTTCCGGCAGCAGTCCTTGAGAGCCAGAAAAATTACAGGCTAATGAGACCTAACAACTGACGAAATGCGTCTGTTATAGGCATAGGTTAGTCCACTTAACATCAGGTGGGCCTCGGGCTTGTTCCGTCATAAAAAAATAAAAAAAAAGGTAACGGACGGCAGTACCATGCTTTTGAATTAATAAATAAATTTAATTTAAAAAATAAATTAAATTAAATTTCTTTAAATTTTCAGATGGAAAGCGATTCGTACGAATGCGACCCTCGCGACGTATGCGCCGTTGGACAAGCGAACTCACAATATTTAGGCGAAAATGACACTTATGAGATCATAATATAGCTTAGTATTTATTATATATCTGCGTATATTGTATGTACTAAAATCTAATTAATTTAAATATTGTCAGGTTTGCTATAACGCCTGCTATGCGGATTACATTACAAAATCACAAATATACGATAGGAAAAATTTAAGTCATGTGCGGGATTCGAACCCGCGTCCGTCCACCCCTTGAGCCGGGGTATGCTCTAACCAAATTAGCTAACATGACATGACGTCATGTCATAACTCAAACCTTTCCTATAGTTCTTTAACCATTGCTTAAGGGGTGGATGGACGCGGGTTCGAATCCCGCACATGACTTAATTTTTTCCTATTGTATATTTGTGATTTTGGAACCTATAGTAATATAAATCGCTGGTATAGTAAAAAATTCCTCTTAGGGCAATAATTATGACTTGTACGAATATTCTAAAAACAACGTATATTTATATAATATGTGATTTGCTATAAAACGAATATGGTATCTGGAATACTACCAACGAGAATTCCCAAAGTTGGTTGCAGTCAGGCAAGCTGCTAACTAACCGAAGACGTTCACCTGAAGCATTTGGGTTATGTATGATATATAAATATATTTTGTTAGTATATAACTGTCTGTAAAGTAAGAATGTGTAGGGTCCTGTAAGAAAATATGTGATAAAATAAAATTTTGTCGGTGTGTTCTAAAATCTTGTTTTACCCATTTTTAACCGACTTCAAAAAAGTTTTAGCTCTCAATTCGACAGTGTTTTTTTGGGCGATGCCCCGTCCGCCCACTGGTCTTTCCCACTGCTGGGTGGATGGGGAATTTAAGTTTCCCCCTCCACCCACTGCACTAGAGTGGGAAGCAAATTGTGACTGCTTCATCGATATTACTAATAATAATAATTTAATATACATGCTTTTCATGGTATAATTGCCATGAAAAGCATGAATTACTTTTGCTATACTCGGTGCCAAATAGCATGGCAATAGATTTCGTATATTTTAGAGTTGTTTATTTGTACCGTTGCGTCCTTGTAGGCCCTGTACCACGAAATTATTATTTTTTTAAAACAAAGAAATCTATTGTCATGCTATTTGGCACCGACTATGGGCCGAGCCTATTCCATTTGACGCTAATTTCGTTATTTTCGATAATTTTGATCACATTCTGGTCTATGGTTGTGATCACTGTGATCGTTTGTAACTGTTCTCCCCTGTTCCATTTAGGATAAGAACGCTAAGAATGCTACTAAAATTTGCCACTTCTGTCACTTTTGACATTAGATCTAGGTAATTCTAACTGTTCCAGTAGCTTCATAGCGTTTATTGCAAAAATAATGCCAAGACCCAAGTTGAACAACTTTTTGGGAGTGTGATCATTTTTATCGTTTTTGGCGAATTTAACTCCAAATGGTACGCACCCTATATTAGAATAACTCTGAAGACAGACCTTAGATGTGACAGCTGTCAAAGTTACAGTTATAGTTGCAGTTTTTAGTTCAGTTTTTGTATGTTTGTTACGCGGTTATTCTGCCAATTATGAATTGATTTTGTTTATATTTTGTTTGTTCGGTGGATATTTGTAGTACTAAGCGCGCCTTTAATAACTGTATTATATCCAGTGCTTAGTATAAACGTTGTAGTTTTTACTTGTAAATTTAAGTTGTAAATATGTTTTATAATAATTGTATGTGTATTATTGTCATAAATTACTTTATGTATTACATATTTGTTTGAAATATATTAATGTTTTTATTATTTTCCTTTTCATAGGTGATCCAAAATACTACATTTTGTATGGTGGTAGGGCATTTTGCGAATGCCCGCCTGGCTAGCTACCACCCTTAATAAGTTGGCATCGTACTGGACCACTATGGCCTAGTTATGAATGAAATTATATTGTTATCATTATCGCCGATGCCAATGGGTTAAGTAGAAAATCTGTCGCTAAGCACCTAACGGTGTGTTCCGGCGTTAGTCCTTGAGAACCAGTATTTATAGCACAGCCCGGACACTCGACTCATTCTCTATACAAAAGCCGCGTTCTAACTACCTATTACACAGACACTACTCTTATGTACACGCGTAAATGTGTGCGTAAAGTCTAAGGTTGTCATCGTATGAAAAATTGTTGTACTTACCTACCTAACAATCTTTCGATGCTGTTTTTAGGACTTATTAGATTTCGTAGGTTATCTCACCTACCTTCAGAAACATTTACAAGCACAAAAATTCGACTCCATGTACGAAGTAGTAATAATAGATACTTACACTATACAAAAAGTATGATTACAAGTTCACATTTTACAAGTAATGATAATAAATATAATCATAATTTATGTTCTTCTCGTATAATAAACAATCATGAAGTGTGCCGCGTGTCAATCGTGGCGAAGGTCGGTATGTGTATTGCTTTTCTCTATGGTAGGTATAGGTGACAAAGACACTTGTTTCGCTGCAAACGAAGTCGATATCCATGGATATTTTTTGCAAACGAAAATCTTCTAAAACTATCATTATTCGAATAGCAGTTTGAACAAATATAAATAAAAAGTATTGTTTGTATTTTTTTCAATAGGAACTTACTGTAAATTACCGGTTTTTATAAGTTACCTACTGGATAACTGAAGAACGACAAATAGGTAGGTACTTAGTGTAGGTTACCAAGAATGACTTACCTCGTTTTATCCTTAGGGAATCTATAAAAACTTCTTGAAAAAGTTGCGAGTCCCGTACTCAAGTCAGCTCAGCGACAGCTCAGAATCGCTAGCGGGGTGAGGAAGGCTCGTTTTGGTGGGGGGGTGAGGAGTGTCCATTCTATACGTAGTATTATTATATGTTCTATGATTTATAGGTTAGCCTGAACAAGATCATCATGTGCGTGTGGACTGAGTGACCACATTTATTTTTGTTTATTTTTATCCAGTTATTAACTTTAAGATTTAGTAAAAGTCATAAAATAATTTGTAAAATGTGATTCCTAAACTATGGTCTCTCAGTTCTCACACTCAACATTCCAAATCTGCGTAAATACATAACTTTTAGTCACATATTGTATACAGATATTTAGTAAAACATATTTTAAAGTGTTTAGAAGATGACAAACCACAACGTGGAAACTAAAATTAAAAATTACAAAATTCTTCCTGGTGTCACTGAGAGACTTATAAAACACATATACTTTATTAATTACGCCACAAAAACTATATATTTCAACTGATAATGTTAGTAAAAGTTACAGGTTAATATATAAAAGTAAAACCAGAGCACCGTTTTTGGCTACTTTAGTTAAATTTATATTTAATTGTGGTCACTCAGTTCACACATGGTGAATATGTAAATTAATTCAAAGTTATTGAATTATAAGTAGTATTTTTTTTATTTTTTTTTATGCCTGATAGGTTAGCCTTTGACCACTATCTCACCTGATGGTAAGTGATGATGTGGTCGAAGGTGTTGTTCAGGCTAACCTAGAAGTACTGGCTCTCAAGGACAGCTGCCGGAACACACCGTTAGGTGCTTGGCGACAGATTTTCTACTTGAGGGTGGTAGCTAGCCAGGCGGGCATTCGCAAAATGCCATACCACCATGCTATAACGACTGCCATCCTAAGACAACAACCGGGACCGACGGCTTAACGTGCCCTCCGAAGCACGGAAACGCTCAGTAGTAATGTCACTAGCGGTCACCCATCCTACTCATGACCGCGCGCGACGTTGCTTAACTTTGCTGATCGGTTGAGAACAGCTAAGTAAACTTCGCTACGAGCGCTTCAAAAAAGTAGTAGATAAAAATTGAATATATCAGTATTTAATAAATATTTTTTACTACAAGGATGTATGTTTTTATCATGTATTGGTTGCTCTTGAGGCAAGATAATTGCTATTTAATATTTTCCATACAATTTATGTAGTAGGGTGACCACACAATGAAAAGTCACATGAATTATGAGGCTTATTTAGGTATTTTGAAGCAATGATGGCCGGGTGGGTATAGCTATGGACTGCCGCGCCGCAGTACCCTGGTTCGATCCCCACCGCCGACTTGAGCTTCACCGCATGGTGGAAGGGCATTTTGCGATTGCCCGCCTGGCTAGCTACCACCCTCAAGTAGAAAATCTCTCGCTAAGCACCTAACGGTGTGTTCCGGCAGTAGTCCTTGAGAGCCAGTGAAATTACAGGCACATGAGACTTATCAACTATGTCTCAAAGTGACGGGCGCAAGGCAATTCGTGAATGAAATGCATCCGTTATAGGCAGAGGTTAGTCCGCTTAACATCAGGTGGGCCTCGAGCTTGTTCCGTCACAATAACATTAAAAAAAAACATTTATTATAAAGTTACGACATTACAGTAATGCTAACAGTGCTAGAAGTATTATAATGAACGCTAAATTGGGTATTTTTTTTATTAGAGAGCGAGTTAGTGCTAATAATTTCGAAGTGCCAAAATGTTATTATTGGCACCGAACCTTCGGTGCGCGGGTTCAACACACTTAGCCGGTAGGTTATTAAATATGGAGTTGAATTTAAAATGTTCATAGATAAACAATTGGGAAAACAGTAGTATGAAAAACAAACCCATTGCAGCTCAAATATTGCTCTTTATACAGTAAAAGTATATGTTAATTTACTAGGAAGTTATTCGGTAACACAATTTGGGCTTTTCTTAACCCATGATATTGTTTTAATGTGTATTTTTTCAAATTGTAAAACCAATGCTATTCATAGTTTTTTAACACTATGTCAATTTTAAGATTTTTGCGCTATGTTGCAAATTGCGCCAAATATGAGGTAATTTTTTTACCATTTTCTGGCTGTAGTCTTCGTGACCTTACTGCCGTTGTCCAATATTTACTTTTTTTATTCACCATTTACATTTTCAACAGACTTGGAAAATAAGGGTAATAGTTAGACACTTATTTATGTAAAATTATTGAAACTCTATACATATTCACATTATTATGGTGATCTATTAGGGCCTATAAACAAATTTTACTAACTTAACAAAAATAAACAAAAAAAATGTGGTCACTCAGTCCACACGCACATCGTCCACATCATCACTTACCATAAGTGAGTTATAGGTTAGCCTTAACAAGATCTTCGATCACATCATCACTTACCATAAGTGAGTTATAGGTTAGCCTTAACAAGATCTTCGATCACATCATCACTTACCATAAGTGAGTTATAGGTTAGCCTTAACAAGATCTTCGATCACATCATCACTTACCATAAGTGAGTTATAGGTTAGCCTTAACAAGATCTTCGATCACATCATCACTTACCATAAGTGAGTTATAGGTTAGCCTTAACAAGATCTTCGATCACATCATCACTTACCATAAGTGAGTTATAGGTTAGCCTTAACAAGATCTTCGATCACATCATCACTTACCATAAGTGAGTTATAGGTTAGCCTTAACAAGATCTTCGATCACATCATCACTTACCATAAGTGAGTTATAGGTTAGCCTTAACAAGATCTTCGATCACATCATCACTTACCATAAGTGAGTTATAGGTTAGCCTTAACAAGATCTTCGATCACATCATCACTTACCATAAGTGAGTTATAGGTTAGCCTTAACAAGATCTTCGATCACATCATCACTTAGGTACCATAAGTGAATTATAGGTTAGCCCATAGACGTAGGATTTTTTCGCTACGCTAAGCCTATAGGTTAGCCTAGAAAAAATCTTCGACCACATCATCACTTACCATAAGTATGATAGTGGTAACCTTTCAGGCATAAAAAAAAGAAACTAAGTTTCAAGTTTCCTGTGGGTGTCATAATAGGCGACTGAGGGAAAAATGGGCGATTCCCGGCCACCTACTGGACTTTCCCACTGGTGGGTGAACGGGAAATTCAAGTTTCCCTCTCCACCCACTGAACTAGAGTGGGAAGAAAATCAACTGCTTCATAATACTGTATGGTGGGACGCAGCGCCTTCTGAAGAACTGACGACTCCTACTGCGATCTCCAAGACGGATCACAAGCGTGGAAGATATGGCAAACCCCCAACGGGGAGGTTCTTGTTTAAGTGTGGGAAAAAAAATAGTTTCCCGCCATTTGCGTTTGTTTTAGAGAAATGCATTCGGAAATTTTACTGCAAATAATTATATTATTATGTTTAAAGTAAAGTTAAATGGTACTGTCATTATCGTTTTATTTTCAAAGGAGTTTATACAAATAGCAATTAAGCGCATGACCGCGTTAGTACTTACGCCACAGATTAAAATAGTTTTTGACATACGTCAATGGCGGTGTCTCCCGTTATCAAAGGATCAGACATCATTACTGTAGGGAGTATATTTTAATATTGTGCTTAGAGGCTCCCGTTTTCCTGTGTATAGTCCCACCAACTTAACTGTGCAGTTCTCGAGGGCGCTATTGGTCAAGGAAATCAACTACAATCTGTCACAATTTGAGGGAATTTTGTAGTTCTTTTTTCTGCCGCCTGAACAGGTAAGTTGGTCGAACTGTACTCTATTTACAATTAGAGTTTAATAGATGGCTTAGTAGCAGTCTCTCGCCAGAATGTGTTTTAATGTGTATTTCCAGATTTTCAGTGTGTACTGTTTTATAATCGCACACACTGCATGCATATAACTTGTCGCCAGTGTGTTTACTAGCATGCTGTTTCAAACGGCCTGCATTAACAGTTTTATAATCGCACACACTGCATGCATGTATTGTTTTTGTAATGTGTTTCCTTATATGTCTTTTTAAACTGTCTGCTTTCAAAGACTTGTAGTCACACACATTACATGCATATCGCTTCTCCCCGTTGTGGTATCTTGTGTGGTTTGCTAAAACATTTTGATGACTAGTTTTATAACCACAAATAAGACATTTGTATGGTTTCTCTCCAGTGTGTTTTCTCATATGGACTTTCAATGAGCACGAATATACAGATTTGAATTCACATATATTGCATTTATGCGGTTTCTCTCCAGTATGTGCAATCATTACATGATTTTTTAAACGACCTGATCGAACACATTTATAATCACACAAATTGCATGAAAATGGTTTCTCTCCAGTGTGTATTTTAGTGTGCATTTTTAATAAATTTGAACGTGCACATTCGTAGTTACACAGACTGCATTTATGTGGTTTTTCTCCAGTATGTTGCCTGATGTGATACTTTAATTGACATGCTGAACTACATTCATAATCACACATAATACATGCGTGTAGTTTGGCTTTAGCTTTAACAGTCATTGCCGAAGCACGTGTATAATTACGCTTCTTTAATGCATGCAATTTCTCTTCAGTATATGTAATACTGTGTTTTTGCTCAAGGTGTTTGTTTAAAATATCCCTTTTACAACATTTATAATCGCAGAAGCTACAGATATAGGGCTTCTCCCCAGTGTGCTTTCTACTATGTTCATTTAAGCGGCTCGATGTAAAACATTTGTAATCACACACGCTGCATTCGTATGGTATCTCACCAGTATGCATTTTCATTATATGTATCTGCAAGCGACCTGATTGTATACAGCTATAGTCACATATATTGCATTTATATGGTTTCTCCCCTGTATGTGTATAAATATGTTTTTTTATGTTAGCTGCAAAAGCACATTTATAATCGCACACATTGCATTTATAAGGTTTCTCTCCAGTGTGTGTTCTGATATGATTTATTAAATATCTCTTTACTTTAGTTGCATAAGCACAATAATCACATTCGTAATGTGTATCATCAGTGTTTCCTGTTTTTTTGCGTTTTTTTAAATAACTAGATGTACCACATTTATCGTTATCGTCACACATATTGCACGCGTGTGTTTCTCTCCAGTAATTTGTTGATGATCAGGCTCTGACATATACCATGCATGTTTTTAATGCTGAGTCAGTTCTCGAATGATGTTGAAAACAATGATCTGAAATAAAGAATAAAATCATTAGTAAAGTATCATGATATTTATTAACTTGTAAAGTTCTCTGAATTATTATCTGATATCGTAGCGCACGTCACCTATTAAGGTTTAAATGTGCGCCCTATATTTCTTACATATGAGTGTTCTTGACTGTCTACTGGGAAGGGTAAATCAAAGTACTACATTTCGGTGATCACCATTAATTATTATCCGGCAGAATTACTATTTTAGTTACATAAAAGATTATACTAATAAGGTTGGCTGAAATACGGACGCTCGGTACAAACGCGGGGGGCAACTGAGCGCATGAGGCGACTTGCAATATCAGCAATTTGCGATCACGTTGCATGTGTCCCTACAATCTTATAACCCCACGGTTCAAGTCACGCAAATATGCGCTATTTGAACTGTATTCACGCAAAAGTTTAGTTCATAACATGCTAAACAGACACCACTATAGCAGTATGACGTCACCTCCGGCTGCAAACACCGCTCACAGCAAACAGGTAGTGCAGTGCCACGCCGACCCGTGGTACAACTGCGATGTCCAACTGGTTGTACTACGGAGAAGTAAAGTTACCCATGGTTCAACTCTTTTTTTATATATTTATGATTATGATCCATGGTACAACTGTCCAACTGGTTGGACTAAGAGGATAAAGTAGTAAATGATCACCAAAAGTAGTATATGAAATTAAAATAATGTGGCGCATCGCCGGCCGCTGCCGCGGCACGCTCGCGTCGCTCGCTTGGCTCGCGCGATGTTGTAGTCGCAAGTAACCTAACGCTCCTCCTCGCTTCGCTCGTCGTCGCACCTATATATCACTTTGCCCTAGACTATAGATAAATAAATAACTAGCCGTCCATAGATAAATTCAATTCCCAGTAGTACAACTAGTTGAACCAAGGAAAGAATAACTCACTCGAGTTGAATCATTGGTAAAGATATTTCCCCATAGAACAACCAGTTGAACCATATAAAAAAAGAGTTGAACCATGGGTAACTTTACTTCTCCGTAGTACAACCAGTTGGACATCGCAGTTGTACCACGGGTCGGTCACCGTGCAGTGTGTGCACAAACGTCAACCTAAAATTTTGACAGATAGATGAGGAGATTTTTGTTGTTGTGGTTAGAATTTTATTCGTAAACCCATCTTGTTCACAAAATAATGCCTTTAAATGCAATACTTCTAATGTCGATAATTGAAGTGAAGGTTATTTTGGGTTAATTACGAAGAAGCATGACAGGTAGCAAATGTTATAAGCGCGGCCGCTAATCGGTTCACATCGTTTGCGCGCAAACAGTGCATATTCTCGTATTTCAGTTATGAACCGAGCGTTTGCAGTGTATTCAGTGACAGCAGTGTTTGCGTTATATAACTGTAGTGTGTTTCTTTAATCGTCAAGTAGCAGCAGCTGCATTCACTTTTCCTTTAAACTAACAAAAAATCGATCTGATAATAAATTTACAAATTGTGATACGGGAACTGCCTGGCAACAACTCGTGATAAAAAAAAATATGTTGACTTTAGCCACAATTTAAGAACTATATAGGTAGGTATTACAACGTCATTTTCTGCATTTGTCGGTTAAATAGAGGTTATGATACTTTTTAATATGCCAAAATTTTAGTTACACCCCACCAAGCTAAGTTTGCACCTCAGTTTTTTGTGTATATTTTAATTTACCTATGTATAATATAATGTTAAAAACAATAAATGCAAGGTAAAATCTTACAAACATTTGTTTACTTTTTTAAAGTCATAGCGAATCCTTTTTGCGGACCGTACCTAAGCGACAGTGTGACGTAATCGACGCGAGGTGCAAATTTAGCTTGGTCGAGTTGTAGGTAAGCACACATAGGTACCTACCTAACTAGTTTACAGTCTCAAAAACTGAACCTCATTTCTTCGTTTTTTTAGGTAATAATATATCCTAGAACGTATATGGCGGCATTAATAGGATCCTACCGTACTAGTTGGTTAGGCAGGGGAGGAGGCTCGAGTGGGGAAGGATCATAGATGGCATCGTAAAGGGGCCCTTAACCCTACTCCCTGGGTTGTAAGACCCAGGTCCCTCTACGCTATGGACCCAGCCCGGACGGTCCAATGGAATCCATGGAATACTAAGTAATTCGTCTGAAACGACTTTAAAAAGAGGAGGAGGTTCTCTATTCGGATGTATTTATTTTTTAATTTGTCTTCATAGCTAGGTATTAAGGATGTAGGTACCGATTACGATGTTTTTTTTATTCGAAAGCTGGTGCTTTTCATAGTCCCATTTAGATTTGAGTGAGGTCTGCCGAGTAGTATTTTAGTTATATCTAATAATGCGAATTTTATGTTTGAATTAGTTTTTTTTTTTTGTTTATTTAATGAATTTAGGAGCAAACTTTTTGCTGAAAAATTTGTCTTTGTCACTTAATACGTACGCTCTTTTAAAAACAATATCACCAACGTAAAATTTGAATGACTTTCGTCTCAAATTATAGTACGACGTGTTTTTTCCGTGAGCGTCATAGAGAGATTTTTGAACTTGAGCAAAGATAGGGCTCAAGAAACCAAGGTTTTCTGCGTAAACGTCACGTAACAAAAACAAAATTTCATCACCTAGGTCTGTATCCGTAGAGTGCGAACCGCATGAAACAAGTTCCCTTCCAAAAACAAGGAAAGATGGAGTAAATCCAGTAGACTCTTTTTGAAGCAGTGATGGCTCAGTGGCATTGGCTATGGACTGCCCGCCCAGAGCTTGAGCTTCACCGCATGTTGGAAGGGCATTTTGCGAATGCCCGCCTGGCTAGCGACCACCCTCAAGTAGAAAATCTGTCGTCAAGCACCTAACGGTGTGTTCCGGCAGCAGTCCTTGAGAGCCAGTGAAATAACAGGCAAAATGAGACTTAACAGGTATGTCTCAAGGTGATGGGCGCAGTGCAGTTCGTCACTTGTGATAAAGTGACGAACTGCACTGTGTGAGTAGCTCCGATTCTAATGAGGCATTCAATAATTTTTTCGACATTTTTAAATTGCTCTATGACCTCTGTTTCCCCGTGATGCGGATAAAGAATTATGTATATAAAAAGCCTAAATGGATAAGTAAAGGAATCAAATTGTGCACAAAACGTAAAAGAAATATGCTCTGGAAGTACAGAAAATGTCCAAATATAAACAATTATAACTCATTTAAATTATATTCAAAGAGATTGAAAAATATCATAAAATTAACAAAAAAGTCTAAAAACAATCATACCATTAAAATGGCGACTAACAAGTCAAAAGCGACTTGGAGTATTATAAATAATTTAAAAACTAAGACCCCAAAAATTGACATTAATCGAATAAAAATTAATAATAATATATTGACTAATCCAAGTGACATTGCTCAAGCATTTAACAATTTCTTTGTGAATCAAGCAAATTCAACTCAATGTAGTACATATAACCAAAATAACTGGAATATGCCTAAATCTTTATTTATGAGCCCTTCAACTCCAAGTGACATACTCAATATTATCAGAGGTCTTAAAAATACTAACAGCACGGGATATGACGATATAAACACAAAAGTTATAAAATATGTAGCCACTATAATATGTCCTGTAATTAGTCATATTATAAATAGTGCAATAGATTGTGGGGCATTTCCTGAGAAGCTAAAATTAACTATTATAAAACCATTATTTAAGAAGCACGATAGAGATAACATGAATAATTATAGACCAGTAGCTTTAGTTCCAATATTTTCTAAGATTGTAGAAAAGTTTATTCATGCCAGTCTTTACTCATACTGTGAAAAATATGAATTATTAGTCAATGAACAAATAGGTTTTCGTAAAAACAAATCAATAAATTTAGCTATATATAACTTTCTTAAAATTATAACGGCCAGCTGTGATAAAAAAGTTCCGGTGTGTGCTATGTACATGGACCTAAAAAAAGCCTTTGATTATGTTGATCACAAGTTGCTGCTTGATAAATTAGAGAGGTATGGAGTTCGGGGTAATAACTCAAATCTAATAAAAAGTTATCTCCAAAATAGGTATCAGATAACGCAAGTTACTAGGTTAAGTTTAAAATCTAAAACAGAAGAAATTTATTCATCTGATGCTAAAATTGTAAAATACGGTGTTCCGCAGGGGAGCGTTCTTGGTCCACTCCTCTTTATACTATACATTAATGACTTGCCTAGTATTGTAAACCACCCCATGGTACTCTTTGCTGATGATAGCACTATTATGTTCGTTGGTAAGAATCAGATACCAATTGAAAAAGTCATTACATCAGCTTTGGATAATATCACTGACTGGTTAAAATCAAATAACCTAATATTAAATTTAGACAAGACCAATATAATGACATTTAAAATAAGCAAAAACACAGATTTGACATTAAAAATTAATTATATGAATAAGGACATTGAGAATGTAACATTAACAAAAATTTTAGGACTTATTATTGACTCTAACCTCAAGTGGAAAATGCATGCACAGTCAGTATGCACCAAACTTAGTAGTTTTTCATATGCATTATACATGCTGTCAAAAGTTGTAGGTCGACCAGCAGTGCTTATGTCGTATCACGCCAATGTAACGTGTACGATCCGCTACGGGGTTATATTTTGGGGTAATTGTTCGGAGAGGGAAGTGATATTCAAAGCTCAAAAGAAGTGTGTTAGATCAGTCTGCCAATTACAAACTACTGACTCATGTAAGCCGTATTTTATGGAGTTAAATATATTGACATTTCCCTGTTTATATATTTATGAAGTAGTATTATTTGTAAGAAATAATTTGAATCTGTTCATCAATCTCAGAAGTGAACGGCATAAAAAGAGAATCCGGACACTTCCCCGCACAACTACTTTTTATAGCAACAGCGTGTTTGGTATGGCCCCTAGGTTATACAATCATTTACCAAAATTGATACTGGAATCAGAGTGCGTCATGTTATTTAAGAGAAATTTGTTTAAATTTTTGGTATCGAAATGTTATTACACTATTCAAGAATATTTAAATGATAAATTTGTATAAGCTGATATAATGAAAAATAAATAATACCTAATTGACAAATGTATGTAATATTAAAATTTGTAAATAAGTATTAATAATGTAATGTAACTGACATAAAATTAAATCTTTCCCATGTATCTTTGAAGGTTAGAATGTAAACTTTGACATTTTAATTTTGAAACTAATTATTTTCCTAATTGAAAAAGTCACCTTGACAATTTTAATGTATGATTTTGCATACCATTATGGTGGAATGTGGAGCACTGCCTATTTTCTTTAATACCTTGTACACATACCCATGTTCAAGCAAATAAATAATTTTGAATTTGAATTTGAATTTGAATTTGAAATGCATCTGTTATAGGCAGAGGATACCGCTTAACATCAGGTGGGCCTCGCGCTTGTTCCTTCCCAATAACATAAAAAAAAAGACTCATTAACTGAACTATTAATTGCGAATTGGATCTTCGGAATAAACACATCCCAAGTCCTGTGCTCGTTATAAAAGTGGATAAGTATACAAGTTATTATTGTCTTATTATACCTCTCCACAGTATTCACCTGTGGGGTATACTTTGGAGTAAAAAACACGTTTGGAACAATGTATTTTTGAAAAAGTCGTTTATATGTCCAGTAATAAATTGGCTTCCATTATCAAGAAAAATACTAACTAACTACCATGAACAACATACGCCATGAACTAGCTTGAACTAACAAACAGTAATTTTCATGACTATCTACTTTATCATGATCGTCCTAGTTCTAAGGTTTCTTTTCCTCATATAGGCCCCACTGAAAAGTGATCAAATGATTTTCTAATCCCATACTTACGAGTTTATGTTTTGAACATTCTACACATATTTTGAAGCAATGCTGGTCGAGCGGTAATAGCTATGGACTGCCGTGCCGCAGATCTCTGGTTCGATCTCCACCGCCAGCTTGAGCTTCACCGCATGGTGGAAGGGCATTTTAGCAAGCACCTAACAGTGAGTTCCGGCAGCAGTCCTTGAGAGCCAGTGAAATGTCTCAAGGTGACGGGCGCAGTGCAATTCGTAACTTGTGATGAAATGCATCTGTTATAGGCAGAGGTTAGTCCGCTTAACATCAGGTGGGCCCTCGAGCTTGATCCGGCACAATAACATAAAAAATACACTATAAGATATAGTGTATAAATTAGACCTGCCCGTATAAATGCCCAAATAATGTATTATCGTTCTTTAACCATCGTACTGGGATGGATCCCGCACATAACTAAATTTTTTTCTCTCGTATATTAGTAATTTTGTAATGTAATCCGCAGCGTTATTGCAAATATAAACATATTAAAAATAATGTAGGTACTGTTGAAGGGCGCGCCTTAGTGATTGAATATAAATCTTACTGTATGTATCTAATCCCGTTTATCTTACGCTCAACTCTCTAGAGCTCATGAGATCGATCTAAACTCTTGCGCATCAGAATTAGGTAAACAGTTATAAATTGTAGCGACATACCTATTGCGATAGCGAGGTTTGTGCTTTGGGCAGGCGTGTTTGTCTATGGACCTCGGACGAAATATTTATAGTGCGATAGAACCTTCGTTGATATGTAGGTATATCCATTTTGCTTGTTTTTGGACGAGTCAAACGCTAAGACGCAATTCAAGTTCTATTTTTAAATTATGAACGTCATCCACATTGTCTGAGGTCTAGACTCAAGATAGGTACGTAATAGATGTGTTCACCAGGCAGGTCAATCACCCGTCGGGTAGCGTCTTATTATTGTTTGTGAACGACGTCCACCCGATTTATGAACTCCTGGTATTATTTGTTGGTATAGTTTTGTTTTGAAACTAGCTTCCGTTGCGGTGGAACTAGAATGTCGTTGTATTTTCGTTTCAATTGAAGCACTTTTGTAGATATCATAGTTTTTGGAGTTATATTCATAAAGATATTCTTATTGAGGCTTATATCTAGAAGTATAATAAAGCCTTTGTGAATAACTGGAATATATCTATCCTAAAATACTGTTTGGTGCATTATTTCTGTGCTTTGGGCATTATAGGCATTTTTTATTTGAATTTAAACCACTGAAATATTTGCTGAGGCATAGGTACGGTTACTGAAAGGGTGAGGTCGGCGACAGTGCGGCGTATAGAACGAATCGATGCTCTTAATAATGAAATAATACTTACATCAAATTGGAAGCAAATAAATGTGAAATATATTTCCCCAAAAAACAAACATTAATTTAATAGCTATGCGACAATTATCAATATTCAATATGTAACAAAAGGTTTTTATTTATTGTGATGGCATACACAGACAAAAGAGGGTCAATCAGTGAGAAAAACAGAGTTTAAAATAAAATATCTTAGAAGATGCGAGAGAGATAACTATAATAATAACAAATATTTTAAAAGTATTTTAAGAAAACATTTAATTAATTATTTAATAAAACACTTAAAAAATCTTTATAAAAATGATATATATCTAGTGACAATTGCGTCTAATTTCCTATTAAGCCGAAGTGACGTCACAAACGCCACGCAGCCAAACCGGAAGAGTACGAAGTCAGTAAGTCTTGACTCTACGAGCGCTCGTAGAGTCAAGACCTCCTGAGGATGCTTTGTTTAGAATCGAAACGCGTCGAATACGAGTTTGGCTGCGTGGCGTTTGTGACGTCACGTCGGCTTAATAGGAAATTAGGCGGAATTGTCACTAGATATATATCATTTTTATAAAGATTTTTTAAGTGTTTTATTAAATAATTAATTAAATGTTTTCTTAAAATACTTTTAAAATATTTGTTATTATTAAAAATGGATTTCCGCAAAGTAACGCCTGAATCTATTCAGAGATCTTACCTAACTTTTCTTAGAAGTAATGCAAAGATAACCTGTCGCATACATCCTCATTTCTATCAATATATTCGAATGAATTTCAAAAGATACTGCCTAATAATTGAGAAACGATATGACGGCAACCATAGTCCTGAAATGGGCAATATACGATCATACGAAGAGCTGCGATAAAGGGAAAGCATACTTTAACCATAGATTTAGGATTTTATCACTAGCCTATGACTACAGACTAAGAGCCTGTTTCAGAATGTTCGAGTTAGTTCCGGTTATACTACCCAGAACATATTTAGTAAATAAACCACTATCTTTGCGTTTCACAGTCATCGATTTAGCCTATCCATCGGATAAAGCTTGAAACGCGCTGCATGTTACCTGTAATTTTTATCATTCAGTTATTTTATGTTTTGGGTAGTATAACCGGAACTTCTCGAACATTCTGAAACAGGCCCTAAACAAAAGAAACATTGTGTAAAGTGACGTAAAGGAATTGAATGAAATTAGTTTTTCTTATAACGACGTACGCACATAATATAAATAAATACTTTTTTTTATGCCTGATAGGTTAGCCTTTGACCTCTATCTCACCTGATGGTAAGTGATGATGTGGTCGAAGATGTTGTTCAGGCTAACCTAGAAGTACTGGCTCTCAAGGACAGCTGCCGGAACACATCGTTAGGTGCTTGGCGACAGATTTTCTATTTGAGGGTGGTAGCTAGCCAGGCGGGCATTTGCAAAATACCCTACCACCATGCTATAACGACTGCCATCCTAAGACGACAACCGGGACCGACGGCTTAACGTGCCCTCCGAAGCACGGAAGCGCTCAATAGTAATGTCACTAGCGGTCACCCATCCAACTCAAGACCGCTCGCGACGTTGCTTAACTATGCTGATCGGTTAAGAACAGCTAAGTAAACTTCGCTACGAGCGCTTCAAAATATCACATTCTTTCGTATATCAACTTCTAGTTTAAGTTATACCTACCTATATACTAATGAATAAATATATGTTGTTGACTCACTTGACAAAACCAAACATTGTTTATTTTGAATTCCACACAATCTTGCTAACAGTTGAATTGTTTTAAATGATAGGTAAAGTAAGTACAACACTCTTACCCACTCACTTGAAAAGTAAAATGATTAGTACACAATGAAAACAATACGAGTATATTCTTGGATGACTACTTCTAAATACACACAGGCGGCGCGCGGCGGCGTCGAACCCGGTATGAGCATACCAAACTAGTAGGTATAATAAAGCTCGAAGGTTTTACCAATGTCATCTAAAAATATTCGTATATGCGTCTCAGTCGCATGTCTGCAGTTCCGTGTGTTTGCTTTAATATATTTTTTATTAAATTGCCTTCTCCTGATGGTAAGTGCTGATGTGGTCGAAGGCGTTGTTTAGACTAATCTAGAAATACTGGCTCTCAAGGACAGCTGCCTGAACAATCTTGGCGAAAGTTTTCCTCTTGAGGGTGGTAGCTAGCTAGGTATGCATTCGCAAAATGCCCTATCATTATGCTGTAATGACTGCCATCCTAAGACAGCAAACGGGACCCGGTTGCTCTCCAAGGTCACTAATTCAAGTTTTTGAAGCAGTGATGGGTCAATGGCATTGTCTATGGACTGCCACGCAGCAGGTCCATGGTTCGAATCCCGCCGCGGGCTTGAGCTTCACCGCATGGTGGAAGGGCATTTTGCGAATGCCCGCCTGGCTAGCGACCAGAATTGTTTCGAGTAGAAAATCTGTCGCCAAGCAACTAACGGTGTGTTCCGGCAGCAGTCCTTGAGAGCCAGTGAAATTACAGGCACATGAGACTTAACAAATATGTCTCAAGGTGACAGGCGCAGGGCGTTGTGATTTCGTGACTTGTGACGAAATGCATCTGTTATAGGCATGTCCGCGGTGGACGTTGTAACTTAGCTGATCGGTTAAGAACGGCTAAGCAAACTACGCTACGAGCGCTTCAAAATATAATACAGTCCCACCAACTTATCTGTTCAGGCGGCAGAAAAAAGAACTACAACATTCCTTCAAATTGTGACAGTTTGTAGTTGATTTCCTTCACCAGCAGCGCCCTCGCGAACTGCACAGTTAAGAAGGTGGTACTATATAACTAGCCACCCGCCCCGGCTTCGCACGGTTGCTATGCAGATACTAAATATACCACAGAATGTCTTTATATACAAAACGTTCACAACTTTTATGTCATGAGACAATAAAAACATGTTTTTGTAGGGGTTACTCTTGAAAAAGCGACATATTTGGTCGTGTGAAAAACAGTCAACATAAAATCTATTGCTATAAAGGGTATAGGGGGCACATTGATACTAGCAAAATGTCCTTTGGTTTTGATAGTAATTAAAATAGGAAAAATACTTATTTAAACCACAGTGTTATACTTTTTTGTAATTGGTATGACATGTAGATGTTTTTAAAATAAAGTTTCACTAGGCTATAATAATTTTTTTTTACACCAGCTTAGCTCAAACACCACATAGAGCATCTTGAAATGTAAAAATTGCACTAGTTTTATTATTTAATTTTCATGCTAATGATAATTACACCTATATACGATTTTAATTAAAAAGACCTATGTATTCTTAACCGCCTAGATTAGATATTGCCTAAGTTTCGTAAGTAAACCATTAATTGTACTGTATGAATGGGTAATTTAATAAATGTTAATTTTATATGACATTAATATGGGTAGACCTTTGTTTTTTTTATTTAGTAAATGTTTTTATTAACGATTGTTGATATGATATCCATATATGATATATGATATACACTTTACCAATTATTATTTTTTCCGTGCTTCGGAGGGCACGTTAAGCCGTCGGTCCCGGTTGTTGTCTTAGAATGGCAGTCGTTATAGCATGGTGGTAGGGCAGTTTGCGAATGCCCGCCTGGCTAGCTACCACCCTCAAGTAGAAAATCTGTCGCCAAGCACCTAACGGTGTGTTCCGGCAGCTGTCCTTGAGAACCAGTACTTCTAGGTTAGCCTGAACAACATCTTCGACCACATCATAATGTTATTCTTATAGATAACTTGTATGAGCGCTGGTAGTATAAATAAGTAAGTAAGTATAATCTAGTTTATAAGCAAGGCTTGGACCTTTACTTTTGCATGCCAAACATGGTGGAATGTGAAGATCTGTTTACAGTTAATTAAGAACTTTACTGTATTGTATAAATATTTACCGACATTCTCGCAAATAAATTGAATTTTAATTATTTCACGTAAATAAAAAATTGTTATTGTGGGCTACCCCTGAGAGATATATGCCATATATCATAGACATATACGATCGCGCACTTTTTTGTAGACCTTTCTAAGGTGTACAATACTGTAGTAAATTTTTTTTTTAATATTGTTAGGTTTGCAATAACGCCTGCTATGCGGATGTCATGTTAGCTCAATTGGTTAGAGCATACTCCGGCTCAAGGAGTGGATGGACGTGGGTTCGAATCCCGCACATGACTTAAATTTTTCCTATCGTATACTGTAGTACATTATTTTGATCTATCAAGCGCAAAAAATGTGTTTATTTACGACATCACATTAGAAACCTCTAAAATATTAGTGTTTCTCTACTATATTATGCATGTATGTATTGTACATATAAACCTTCCTATTGAATCACTCTATCTATAAAAAACCGCATCAAAATCCGTTGCGTAGTGTAACCGATCTAAAAATATCGGTTAACTTAATAATAATAATAATAAAAAAAAAAAAAAAAAAAAAAAAAAAAAAAAAAAACTACCGCTGACAGAAGTCGCCTTTTTTCACAAAACAATTTTAAAATTGTGTTTTTACAGTTTTTGTAAGAAATTTCATTACTTTATACAATTCCCAGTATTTATTAAAACCTGCTATAACATAATAGCAAAACAGCTAAGAGAATATTGCAAAAGAAACAGCAAAAATGACTCCAAAAAGTAATATTGACACCTTACGTCAAAGAAATATAAACAACAACAAATTACGAGTTAAAACAGAAAACTAAATGATTAAATGATTACAAGATCAAAGGCGAGGGAGAAAACTACAGCGGAGACCACCTGCGCACGTGTCCAATCATCGCCTACCCCGTCATCTAAGAGCTCCTCGTCGGGAGACGAATTCCACACTCCCCGCGAATCGAGTGCATCGAGTGATGGGGGTGGGCCACCGACGCCGCCGCCGCCGCCGAGACCTGTGCGACGGGGACGTCCCCCGCTACCGGCACGCTTGGAGCCTGTGGGGCAATCTGCTCCGCGCCCGGCCCCCGCTACCGGTGGTGTAGTGCGCCGCATGCGATGGACCCCATCAATAAATGAAAACTGCATGCGTGCCTACTATGAGGCTACAGAGGGAGGAACCATCTTGACTGCGTACCGTGATCGTATGCTGCCTCTGTTTCAGACCCTTGAGCCGACCGTCGGCGTATCCGCTCAACGCCTGTCGGATCAAGTACGAGCTATCCACCGATGCAAGCTGTTGGACCAATCTGTGCTTGATCGGCTCCGCCTGGAGGCGCTTACTACTCGCGCGGCTCCTCCCCTAATGCAGGATCTACCTACCGCGTTGTCGACCCCGGCCCTGGCTGTTATACCGTCACCGGAGGTGACACCAATGGCAATGGTTGATCTTGATGTTGGGGAGGGAGATTGTGCGAGTATGAGCGTGACTAACCAGGTGAGTGAGCAATTGAGGAGGGCTTTGGAGGACGCGATTAGCCAATATCGATACACACCCGACTCTAGGCCGCGACTACCACGTTTGCCTACTCATAGACGCAATCTAGCGTTAATGGGGGCCTTGAATACTTTGCTGGCCCCGTATTTGCGAACTAGCGAAGATTTAGTTGATACCCATTCGATATTGTACTGTGGCGCCATTGCGGCGTGTCGTGTTGCTCGTGTCAAGTTCCCGGACACTGACCGAGCACCGCGTCCCGCCGGGTGTGCGCCCGCATGGCAAGTACGGATCGAGCGACGTATCAATTCATTCCGGACTCTCATTGCTAAACTACTCTGCTTCAGTCGGGGCAATAACCGCCCCCGAGTGATGCGTTTCGTGACCCAGGCCTTTGCCGGAACCGGTGTCCTGCCCCGAGACTACATGACCTGTGTCACGGATCGCATTGACTTTCTGAAACAGAAGATCTATGCGTGGGCGAGTCGTATTCGTCGCTACAGAGAGCGTGTTGATAGATACTGGCTTAATCGCCTCTTTCAAAGTGATCAGAAGAAGGTATACCGGAAGTGGGAAGGGACCAATCAGAGTGTGATCGACGGACAACTACCTGATGCCTGTACCATGAATGATTTCTGGCGTGGCATCTGGTCGATACCCGTCGAGCACACAGAAGGTGATTGGATTAGTGTTGTCCAGCGGGAATGTGAGTCTATCGAATCCATGGGGTCTGTTAATATAGACCCCGTAGACGTTACTTGTGCAATTCGTTCGACCCAGAACTGGAAAAGTCCTGGCCCGGACGGATTGCACAACTTCTGGATAAAATGGATTCGTTGCTCACATGACCGATTGGCAACTCAATTTCAAGAGGCCCTTGAGCTTGGTTCTCTTCCCCGTTTCATGACTACCGGTATCACCTTCCTGCTCCACAAGTCCGGTAGTACCACGGATCCGAAAAACTATAGACCTATCACGTGCTTGCCTACCATCTACAAGCTCCTTACATCCATTCTGACCACAAAAATTAACACGCACATTGTTGCGAACAATGTTTTAGCCCCTGCTCAGAATGGATGTAGGGTTGGGTCCCGTGGTACTAAGGAGCTCCTCCTCATAGATATGACCATTAGCCAACAAGTTCGGCGGAACAGAGGGGCTCTCTCTGTTGCCTGGATTGACTACAAGAAGGCCTATGATTCAGTGCCTCATTCATGGCTGGAAAGGATATTAGAGTTGTATAAAATTGATGCAACCCTAAAATCCTTTTTAGCTGCGTGTATGAGACAGTGGACCACAGTCCTTCGTCAACCAGGTGGTAGCAACACTTCCTCTGACCCGCAGGACTTTATAAGGATTGAGCGGGGCATCTTCCAGGGTGATAGTCTAAGTCCATTGTGGTTTTGCCTAGCGTTAAATCCTCTCAGCACTTTGCTGAAGGATTCAGGGCTAGGCTTTCGGCTTCGAAGAGGAGGTGAGGTCATTAGTCATCTGCTGTACATGGACGATCTCAAGCTGTTTACTCCGAAACGCCAAGACTTGATGGAGCTACTAAAAACTACACAGGTTTTCAGTAGTGCCATTAGGATGGAGTTTGGTGTAGATAAGTGTGCGGTCTTGCATGTACAGCAGGGGAACGTTGTAAATTCTCCGAATTTGCAGCTTTCTGAGACAATGACTTTCAGATCTCTCTCCGAAGTCGAGACCTACAAGTACCTCGGTATGT
Organism: Plagodis pulveraria; assembly: GCA_963890685.1. Classification (NCBI taxonomy): domain Eukaryota; kingdom Metazoa; phylum Arthropoda; class Insecta; order Lepidoptera; family Geometridae; genus Plagodis; species Plagodis pulveraria. The sequence goes on along the minus strand of OY982979.1, from coordinate 3,169,840 downwards.
CAGAGTCGTTGGGTATTTCGGTAGAGGACATCAAAAAATCGGTAAAGGAGCGCTTCTTTTTCCGCCTGACAAAAGTACTTAAAAGTCTTTTGTCTGGAGGCAACAGGGCGCGCGCCTTTAACGGTTGGGTGATGCCTCTACTGATATACTCCTTTGGCATACTGAAGTGGACACAGACTGAGCTGGACGCCCTGGATAGAAAGGTCCGACAACTGCTCACTTCACATCGCATGCTACACCCGCGCTCGTCCGTTATGAGACTGTACATTCCACGGAAATGGGGAGGTCGCGGCTTTTTAAATGCCAAGACCCTTCACAACCGTGAAGTGTGCAATCTCAGGGATTATTTCCGTAACCACGAGTGCGGGATGCATCGCGATGTCGTGGCGGTTGACAAGGGCCTCACACCGCTCTCCTTGGCGAACGATAACTGGCGCAAACCAACGATGCTGAGCACCGATGACCGCAAGGCAGTATGGAAAGGCAAGGAGCTGCACGGTAGGTTTTTCCGGGCCCTAACAGGGCCTGATGTGGATTTACCAGCTTCGGTGAATTGGCTACGCTTCGGAGACCTCTTTGGGGAAACCGAGGGTTTTGCCTGTGCAATTGCAGACGAAGTAATGATGACGAACAACTATCGGAAATATATCTTGAAGGACGGTACGGTCGACATTTGTCGAGCATGCCGCCGACCCGGAGAGTCACTCAGGCATATCATTTCCGGTTGTTCGCATCTTGCTAACGGCGAGTATTTGCACAGGCACAACCAAGTGGCCAAGATCATCCACCAGCAACTTGCCCTTCAATACGGCCTTGTTGAGTCAGAGGTGCCGTACTACCAGTACGCACCGGCGCCAGTTCTCGAGAATGGTCGTGCATTGCTCTACTGGGACCGCTCTATCATCACGGACAGGACTATTGTTTGCAATAAACCTGATATCGTGGTGGTCGACCGATCCCAGCGCCGGGCAGTGCTCGTAGATATCACCATCCCACATGACGAGAATCTCGTTAAGGCCGAAAAGGATAAAGTCAGCAAGTACCTTGATTTGGCTCACGAGGTAACCACCATGTGGGATGTTGACTCGACGATCATTGTCCCGATAGTCGTTTCGGCGAACGGCCTTATAGCGAAGAGGCTCTCGCTAGATGGTTGGATCAAGGGTCTGATGCAGAAGGCAGTGATACTGGACACAACACGCATTGTCCGGAGGTTCCTCTCTCTGCAGCCCTAACCACTGGTCGCTTGGGCTCTGCCCCGCGACCAGCGGCACCCTAGTTTTAAGTTTTTTATAATATTTATTTTTGTAATAATGTTGTAAAAAATTTAAAATTATGTTGTATAATAAATAAAGTGAATAATAATAATAAATTTCTTTATTCAGGCTACAATGGCCCAACACGTTAGTATACATATAATGAATCTATATTGTAATATTAGTTATAATACTTAAATAGAAAAAAAAAAAAAAAAAAAAAAAAATGATTTTCTTGATGTTGTTGACACTGCCATCCATCCTTCTTACCAATGAAGCTGTCCTTTTTCGAAGGATGGCATAAAAATCGTCAACCCGTGCTTCTGCAAACATCTTTGAAGCGCTGCAGAAACGGGGCAGTCCCATCAACACACGAAATCCATTATTATACTGGACACGCAGAGCACTGACAGCCGCCTGCGTACATCTAGTCCACAGGCTATACGTGTAGAAGGTCTGGCAGTATGCCTTGAAAAGCGTTATTTTAACGTCCTGACTACATTGTGCAAACCTGCGAGCCAGCATATTGCACCTGACTGTCAGTGCCCTGCGTTCCCTTTCAACATCAGCTTGATCATCAAGGTCCTCGTTAACAAGGTGTTCCAGGTACTTGAACTGATTAACACGCGTTAACTCTTTACTGTTAAGTTCTATTTTAGGTATCATCTGGGGTGCCTTTCCTCCGGCCTTGAAGACCAAGTAAACACTTTTCGTTATGTTATACTGTAAACCATGTTCAGATGCATATTGTTCACAAATATTAAGCAACTTTCTGAGGGCTCTGACCGTTGGACTCAGCAGCACCATATCATCCGCATAACTAATATTGTTCATACAGACATTGTTAATATGACATCCGATATGCTGCTTGCTGAGTTCAACGATCAGGTCATTGATATAAAGGTTAAAAAGCTTCGGAGAACTTAAACCCCCCTGTCTCACCCCGCATTGCAACTTGTACGCTTCAGAAAGCTCACTAGCCCATCTGACAGAATTTTCTTGATTTGTATACCAGTACTGAAAGATACGCAGCACCTGTGTAGGCACGCTTGTCTTTTCTAATTTAGCCCATAGCTTATCATACGACACTAAGTCAAAAGCTTTTGATAGATCTAAAAAGCATGCATACACAGGCGTACGCCTCTCAGCATAGTACTGTACAGCGTGCTTTAAACTCAGAACTGCACTTTCTGTGGAAAGCCCAGGCTTAAAACCAAATTGAGCATCATGCAAGTGCAGATGTTTGTCAATTTCTGAGTCCAGCACGCCGTCCAGCACCTTTGCTACTACCGTGGCAAGAGATATTGGGCGATAGTTATTTTTGTCCGCTAAGTCACCGGTTTTGTTTTTTACAATTGGGACTACGATCGTCTTTATCAGGTCCGCTGGTAAGTACGAGTGACTCAAGCACATTGTATAAAAAGTGGACAATAGCCGCGGCAGGTGTGGTCCTGCGTATCTTAAATGCTCAATACTGAGATCGTCGAAACCTGGTGATTTCCCGCGCTTTATTTTTTTGATAACATTTGTTACTGTTTTCGGGGAGATCTGGAATACATCACCGGTCTCTGAGATATCAGCACTGTACACCTTATTATTTGAAGGTCCTAATGAAGACGTCACTTTAAATTGATTTTTAAATAATTCTGCTATTGCCTTGTTATCACTCACACCCTCGACGCTCATGGGAAGAGCAGGCTTGATGTTAAGTTTATTGGTAGCCTTCCAAAAATCTTTAAAGTTATTTGAGGACCTATGTTCGGCAATAATGTCCATTTTGATTTGATTCTCGTGATTTTGACACCATCTCAATTTATTTTTAAATATTTTCCTAGCCTGACACATCTCGTCATAAATGATGCCACTTTTAGGTTTATTATGCCAATTCCAATTTATAAACGTACGCCTGGCCTCCCCATGCGCCTCTCGGACATATCGATTCCAACCTATTACACGGTGAGGTTTTGACGATGGTTTGCTATTATCCCCTTTATAACCAAAACTACGTTTAGAAGCCTCTATCAGTACATCTGTAAGATCTTTGTACATTGAATCTAGTTTTTTCAGGTGATCAGCATTATTACATAAGCCATAACTACAAGTTTCAAATTCCACAGGAAATAGTACATTCTTAAATTTACTATTACAATAATCTAAGTATTTGTTAATTTGATATTTATCTCGCAGTCCCCACTTGACTCTGTTCGTGTAATCAGATTCAGATAATACTTTTTTAGCTCTAACACAATTTAAATTACAGTCAACAATAAGTGGTAGATGATCTGACCAGTAAGTATTATAATCTATGGCTATATTTGTTATGGTTTGCCATGCAGAACAGCTAACTACACAATGGTCCAGCCAACTTGTGCTGCCATGAGCGTCACTAACATAGGTATACGTTGGTGACGATATGCCTAGCTTCATTACATCAGCACAGAACCATTTTTGATCCTCGCATAAATTAAATAATTCCTTGCCAAATAGTTCCGAAGGATCAGCGTTGAAATCACCTAATATATAAATAGCTTCAACCGATCTATTTTCAACGACTGCACATATTTCACTAAAGCAATCCGCAAAATCAGATATGTTGTCTAAGGAATTAGTTGGCATATATACACAAAAAACTAGTATGTCACGATCTTCAACTGTGACCTTAATAGCAGTCAAACGCGAAGAGATACAGTCTATCACTGATACTGTTTGGAACATACCCTTACGCCAAAGAATAGCTACCCCACCGAAGGGTCTTCCGCGCAATATGTCCGTAGAAACGTCAACCGCTGACTTTCCCGTATATTCAAAATCCGGGTGAATGATGCCAAGAAATGGAACATGTTCCGGAAGCAGCCATGTTTCCTGCAATGCTATAATATCAGCATCTTTACATAAGTATCTTACTCCATTCACAGCCCTCTTGACAGACTTACAGTTGTAACTAACAAATCTGCATTTTGTTGATTTATTTGTTGTAGTCACCAAATCCATACTAAAATTGTTTATTTACCGTTCTACTGCCGTTCTCTACGACACGATTCCTGAAAATGGCATCTTTATCATTATTTCCAAAATAAATAAATTTGCGAAAAGATACTCCTTCAGGCCATAAATTATCGTCTAAAAAGAGACTTAGATTATGTCTTGGCACTAAAATTTTGTAAGCTTTGTAATTTCTTTGTTGTTTCATTTGTATTGTTTTTATTACAACTGTAACATTCGTTTTTGCCATTATATATTCGCTTATATCCTTTTCTGTGGTTTTCTTATCAACATTCGTCACAAATAGTGGAATTTTTATGTCTGCAGCTCTAAAGTTGTAGTTAGGTTCTGTCAGCGCCTTTCCTTTGTAACCAGAATAAGAGCTTTTCCTTTTTTTCTTTTCTACAACAGTCCATTCCTCGTGTTGGTGACTCTTAGCTATCTTTAAATCATTGGGCTCCGAGCTCGGCTTTCTTACTGGTGACAACAGCTTCGTCGATGTAGATAAGTCTGCTTCATAAATACGACTGCTAATGAGGCCAGTCACTTGCGCATTTGACTGTCGGTTGACAGCTGTAGCAAACCCAGAGCCTGTATTGCCAGTTTGTGTTGAAACCACGGTACGGGCCTCCACGCGCATGCATTCGTTTGGTGTAAGCAAGACAGCTGTCTCCGCATTGTTAATGGGAGACAGGGACGACCGCGCGTCTTTCAATGACGACTCGTCAGCTGATGAGTCATTATTGCCGTTATCGCGCGAAGTGCTCGTCGTCATTGTCCCGCCATCCAAACAGTAACTATTTATCATTCCACCCCCTCTTTTTTGATTAATATTAGGATGGTTTTCCATGTTATCGATCACTCGCTTATAATATTTTACCTCATGTTTTAATTTTTCTATCTCTTCTCTAGTTACATAAGTGTCTTTCACGTATTGAAGTTCATTTTGTACTTTAACTAAGTCCTTCAAAAGCCTGGTTGTGTCACAGTTCTCATACGTCAGCGGTGGCAATTTTTCCAGGTCTTTTGCGCAGAAAATAGGCAGCTTTTCATCATCAATCTCTTTGAAAATAGTAATAATATCGCTGAGGTCTCTTTGCGACTTTCCATCCCTTTTCCTAGTGATTTTCCGTTGCGTCGGGACTGATTCAAAAAGAAGACACTTGGCAGTTTCAATATCTTCGTTAGTAAATCCTGATGTACACAAACGCATCAACTGACTTCGTCCATAATATCTATTTTATTTTGTATAAATGCAAGCACTTCACATATTACAATATTACAACTGTTGCACTTAACGACTTTAGATGACATTTTTGCTACACACACGTCAACAACACGGCCGCTCAGCTGGCGTGCGGGCACGAGACTGATAATTAAAAATTTCACTAAATACTAATTTAAATCAGCGCGACATCTGTAGGCAAACGCACAAACGAGTATCTAAATTCCATCTGAATTTAGAAAGCGACTAGGTTAAGCTTAACTACCGCGCGCTGAGGTAGTTCAGCGACTCACCAATAGAGGTCGCAAATAACAATGTTAAGTCTTCTTCTCTCCATGCAATTCAAATATGTAAATCATGACAATTAAAACAAATGTCAAAGCAGTCTGTCTGAAATAATACCATGAGGTGGTTTTTGAGTTCCGCTAGAGGAACGTTGGAATTTAAATACTTTCAAAATCAAGTGCAGTCATTGGTTTTGCGACGCCAACGGTTTTGGAGGCTTTTTTCGTTACCATATATGGTAATGAAATTCGCCCCCGACATCCGCCCAACTTGATGTCTTTCCTCAACGAGGAATCGCGATCACTTTGACCCCAGCCATCCTCTGTGCAACTACTACTAAAGACTCAGTTAACTAAATCTACAAATTCTAATCCACACGACAAGCCCCAAAATCTGGGTAAGTTTGAGTTGTGTAGTGAAAGTGTACTTGACCATCACCATTAAAAACTAACCTTACTTCTATGGTATGTAATCCTATTGTAATTGCTGTACTTTATTGTGTGTCTTACCTGCTAACTCTCTTGTTGAATTTATGTGTTTTTCTGTTGCTTCTCAACATTCAACTGTTCTCTATTTTACGCCCTTCTGGCAAACTTTAAAGGGTGTTGCTGGTAGCTCGCAATTCACGAGTTACCTAGGCTAGTCCCTTTTTTGCTCGGTAGTGAACGGACCTCGTGGATTGTGAGCATCATTACCGGCAACATACCTACTTGCGCCCTTCTGGCATTCTGAGCGGCTGGTGGTCCGCCTTCGCCTAGGGCCTAGCTAGTCCCTTTTGCTCGGTAGCGGAAGCCTTAGCGGAGGCGAATTCTTCACCAGCAGCATCTACCTCTTTGGCCCTTATGGCATATCTCTTGTTTGCTGGCGGGCCACATCCCTAAAGGCCCTCTGCGAGTCCCTAATATGCTCAGTAGCAGAGGGACAGTGGACCCACCAGCTCAACACTGTACTAGGACCCATCATAACCGGAGCACATGTGCCTTCCAGGGTTCAAGTACGAGGGAAGTTCCAGTACACGGCAGTTGTACACGACTTCGAGTACGAGGCTGACCTACTAGCAGCACACAACTCCTGAACTCCGGCCGTCCTCTGACCTCCAGCACTGACCGCGGCCAAACGTCACAGCATCTAGCTGGGACAATTCTACCGGCGCGGCGGTGTGGAGCCGAGCCCTGCACGGCAGACCTGCTGCTGAGCATCGACTCAATTACTAGCGGACCGGAGATAAGTCCTTAACAAGGAAGCTTGCCAAATTGATAAACCTGTCTGAGATCCACGACCCCTTTCTATTCATTATACTTATATTCTAATCTCTCTCTTGTTTCTTTTTCTATGCTCCCTACTACCAACCTTAGGTAGGCAGGTGACATTGGCGCCCATACAAATTAGGATCAGACAGGTCGGTTTGGCAATCTTTCTTGGGTGTGGCTCTGCCATACTTATTCTGTGTACTGTGTTCTATTGTGTTCTTTTTGTGTGTGTTATTTATAAGTTGTGATTGGCCCTGTGCTGGCCCGGGGCCTGAGAATAAGCCGGCTGCAGCTCTGCATGTCGTAAGAGGCGACTAATAGACAGGGTTATACCCAGGGGGTCAGAAATCCGCCCATTATCGTCTTCAACGAACTTGTTTTTTTTTCTAAAATTAAATTTTTGTTTTTTTTTTTCAACTTTGCAATTTTAATTAATTTTTCTTAAATAATATCTAATATTCTGTTTCATAACCTCTCTTCAGCTTATAAATAGCACACACACCTCAATTGTAATTCTACCCACGTGTTTTTTTTCATCTGGAAAAAATTGTACCCTCTAAAATATTTTTTTATTTGACCTTGTATGACACTATTGTCATTGGGTATATAGGTCAAGTATACTTTCACTACTTCAAACAGGAGTCTACAACTTAACTTTTTATCTCTGCAAATAGCTGGATTTGCATATGAAGTGGCACTACCTAATAACTTATTATTTTCTATAAACTTGCAACGGAGAATACCATTCTCCAAAGTTCAACTGAACTCTAAATTTTTCAAATGTCGTTTTAAATCCGATCTTTTACTGCTATTCTATGAACTTATTGATATGCATAGGCTATACTTATGACATATCAAGGTTCTTTTAGTTAATACTTATCTCAGTATTAACTTCTTTTATTTTTAACGACTGACTATATGAAAAATGTTCAACTGAATATCTAAAATTCAACTAAATTGAATTAAATATATTATAGAAATCTACATTAATACTATGACTTACTATCACAATAATAAAAATAATAGGTTTTCTGAAAAACTTGTCTCTAAAAACTTAAAATGTCACATTTAAACTTAATTGACTTTTCTTGTATATGACTTAACTGAATTTTTTTTTTTTATCCTTAGTTTTTGCCTGCATAATATACTGCTCTTGGCATATCTAAGATTTTAAATTAAGTAATTACATATACTAGTAATTATTTCACTTTCTTAACAATTGCAAATCTTTGTACCGTATAACTTGTTGTCGACTTAAAATATATAGAAATTCTTAAATTAAACCAAATTAATTTATTAAAGCTTTAAATATACAATCTTACAACTAAAACGCATATTCACTGTATCTTAAAAACTAAAATATATTTGGTAAATAAAACCAAACTCATAGAGTGCAACTTTTTAATAATCTCTTAAAATAATCTTATCTATATAGGAAAAATAAATCCTTATATACAACTAATCTTATAGGTAACAGTATCTTATATACCTACTTCTTGTATTCTAATAACTTGTGATCCTTGCTTATATTGATCATTATTTATATCTTATATACAATGATGGCATAAGATATATTATAACTTAACTACAATACATACAATGTACTACAAACTATACATCTTAACTTATATACTGAATTAATTTAACCTCCTTAAATACTCTTTGTCACTCTCCACTTTCAATGGAATAGTGTTATAAATAGCTAAAATCATCCTTTTACGTGCCAGATGGTAATTCTTCAAATAGAGTGCGGTTGTACAAACACTTTAAAAACAAGCCTATTGTACTGAGCGATGGATAACTCATGAAATTAAGCCATTATCTAGAGAGGGTTACAGACTCTTAAAAAAAGCCTTAATGTACAAATTTCCTTTTGTTTAACTTCTCTGTCTTAAAATTAAATTTAACTTAGGCAATTATGGAACTTATATTTAAAAAAATTATCCATGAATGTCTACTATAAGTACTTAACTTGACTATGTTCTAGTGTGTTATTCATACCTATAATGTAGCTAGCTGTTCATAGAAGTTAACTTCTGCAGCCTACAAATTCCATTCCTCTCAATATATTGCTGTCAATTAATCGTTTCTTGGGATATCTAATCCAAACGATGGAGGGGAATTCTAGGAAATACTTGGGTGTGTATCTGCACATAGACATAGTTAATAACTTAAGATCATATGCTGGAGTTTCTGTAGCTTATATAAGATACTCAAAGTTAGGTCTTAGGTCAAGTATTTTTTTTTCTTAGAACTGCTCAAGGCTAGTGAATTTTTTTTCTAGTAAAAAAATTCTTTCTTGGGTGGGGAGATATGTAACCGATCTAAAAATATCGGTTAACTTAATAATTAAAAATTTCACTAAATACTAATTTAAATCAGCGCGACATCTGTAGGCAAACGCACAAACGAGTATCTAAATTCCATCTGAATTTAGAAAGCGACTAGGTTAAGCTTAACTACCGCGCGCTGAGGTAGTTCAGCGACTCACCAATAGAGGTCGCAAATAACAATGTTAAGTCTTCTTCTCTCCATGCAATTCAAATATGTAAATCATGACAATTAAAACAAATGTCAAAGCAGTCTGTCTGAAATAATACCATGAGGTGGTTTTTGAGTTCCGCTAGAGGAACGTTGGAATTTAAATACTTTCAAAATCAAGTGCAGTCATTGGTTTTGCGACGCCAACGGTTTTGGAGGCTTTTTTCGTTACCATATATGGTAATGAAATTCGCCCCCGACATCCGCCCAACTTGATGTCTTTCCTCAACGAGGAATCGCGATCACTTTGACCCCAGCCATCCTCTGTGCAACTACTACTAAAGACTCAGTTAACTAAATCTACAAATTCTAATCCACACGACAAGCCCCAAAATCTGGGTAAGTTTGAGTTGTGTAGTGAAAGTGTACTTGACCATCACCATTAAAAACTAACCTTACTTCTATGGTATGTAATCTTATTGTAATTGCTGTACTTTATTGTGTGTCTTACCTGCTAACTTTCTTGTTGAATTTATGTGTTTTTCTGTTGCTTCTCAACATTCAACTGTTCTCTATTTTACCTTACTTCTTACGTCTTACCTGCTAACTTTCTTGTTGAATTTATGTGTTTTTCTGTTGCTTCTCAACATTCAACTGTTCTCTATTTTACGCCCTTCTGGCAAACTTTAAAGGGTGTTGCTGGTAGCTCGCAATTCACGAGTTACCTAGGCTAGTCCCTTTTTTGCTCGGTAGTGAACGGACCTCGTGGATTGTGAGCATCATTACCGGCAACATACCTACTTGCGCCCTTCTGGCATTCTGAGCGGCTGGTGGTCCGCCTTCGCCTAGGGCCTAGCTAGTCCCTTTTGCTCGGTAGCGGAAGCCTTAGCGGAGGCGAATTCTTCACCAGCAGCATCTACCTCTTTGGCCCTTATGGCATATCTCTGTTTGCTGGCGGGCCACATCCCTAAAGGCCCTCTGCGAGTCCCTAATATGCTCAGTAGCAGAGGGACAGTGGACCCACCAGCTCAACACTGTACTAGGACCCATCATAACCGGAGCACATGTGCCTTCCAGGGTTCAAGTACGAGGGAAGTTCCAGTACACGGCAGTTGTACACGACTTCGAGTACGAGGCTGACCTACTAGCAGCACACAACTCCTGAACTCCGGCCGTCCTCTGACCTCCAGCACCGACCGCGGCCAAACGTCACAGCATCTAGCTGGGACAATTCTACCGGCGCGGCGGTGTGGTGCCGAGCCCTGCACGGCAGACCTGCTGCTGAGCATCGACTCAATTACTAGCGGACCGGAGATAAGTCCTTAACAAGGAAGCTTGCCAAATTGATAAACCTGTCTGAGATCCACGACCCCTTTCTATTCATTATACTTATATTCTAATCTCTCTCTTGTTTCTTTTTCTATGCTCCCTACTACCAACCTTAGGTAGGCAGGTGACAGTAGTTTTAAAGATTCTAAGCATATCTAGTGACAACCAGACAGCGAGAAGTTACTTTGTTTTATACAATGTAGTGATATTTGAGTGATTTATTCAGGAGATCCGGACCACTGCTGCCTTTTTAATCTAGTTTTTTTAACTTTTAATTTTTAGAGTGTCCCGTCGACGTTTAAGCTTATGATAACCTTTTTTTTTATGGGACAGACATGGTTGATACGTATTATATAGTTTTAAGGTGTAACAAACAAATGACAATAAAAACCTGGGCAAGTGTGAGTCAGTCATCGCTCTTCATTTGAACAGACGTAAAAAAACAAAAACAATTATTTAGCTTTTTATTAGATTCAAAACTACACCTTACATCACAAAATTACAAATTTACGATCGAAAAATGTATAGTCGTGTGCAGGATCCGAACCCGCGTCCATCCACCCCTACAGCCGAGGTATGCTCTGCTCTGACCGACTGAGTTAACATGACATTATGACTTATAACTCTTATTTTTGCTCTCGTTCTTCAACCATCGTATGGGGAATCCGCCAAGCAGGCGTTATCGGAAACATAACAATATTATAAAAAAATAAGCAAAAAATGGCACCTACTACACTCTACCATTTATTATACCTATGTTCTATGACTCTACACTCAAATGTTTGAAATAACTTGTTGAAGTCGGTACCATGATGGTTCAAAAGTACCTATTATCACAATATTGTGCGCATGGTACCGACTTCGACAGGTAATTTACACATTTGAGTGTTGAAGTCGGTGCCATTTTTTGCAAAACATTTTTTTTCACCCTTTTTAATGACCCTTGCTACTTATGGGATCGCTTGTCATTCACTGTCAATGACTATATCAATATAGGAAAATACTTTTCTGTTATTGGAGTGTAACTCAAAAACGGCTTCACCGATTTTGATACAATTTTAATTGAGCTACACGGCAAGCATCAGCTTTCAAATAAAAAAGAATCATCGAAGTCGGTTCACCCAGTCAAAAGTTATGAGGTAACAAACCTGAGGTACCTCTTCCTTTTATTTGAAGTCGGTAGTAGAAAATAAGTACATCTTACATTCTCTGACAAACTAATTTGCTCTGACTTCACATCGGCATTTTTTAAAATACCTACCTTTGTAGTAGGTAGGTACTTTCATGAGACGATGTGGTCGTAGATGGTTAAGAGAAAATTAAAATTTATTAAATAATAATTTGTACCATTATATGTAAATTTAATAATGATAACTAGTATACCATTTATTTATTGTTTTTGACTGCAGTTGTATTTATTTCTAATTTAATTCATATTTAACTATTTTTCACTGACATGATTGTAACCGAAATTTGCACACCCATTAAGGGTAGAATATAGTGGACATAGTTAATAATTAATTATAATAATTTTCAGATCTATGTATCTAAACTACCTGTATTCCAGCAAATAAATACATTTGAATTTTGAACAATGAATTAGACAGCACGTCTCCATTATCGATCTCCTCTCTCACATGTTTCAAGCACGTTCAAGTTGCAAAGCCCTATATAAGGTATGCATGATGTAGGTAAAAGTGCTTATTTATTTTTATTTATTTATTAACAAAATCCACAGCTCTTAGAGATAAACAGTAAAACATAATTTCTGAACCGACAGCCAATAACGGATTTACATTATATATGTAAGAAGTCGACAACAGTCATCAAACAATAACATAAATAATATGGAAATAACCGTAATATTATACAATGTCTATGGCAAAAATGTAAGGCTTAAAGGCATAACATACGTAACATTAATTTAGTAGTTGTGTTTTGTGTATTTTATTATGTGTATGGTGTATTTTAAATGTGAGTGCTGGAGCGTTGTGAGTCTGCAATGACTTGTAGGTTGTTTAAATGCTTTTATTGTAAGTAGTAGCTGTAGTGTTGTATTTAGATCGTAGTATTTTGTTGATAGAGCATAACGCTGGTTAAAAAAAGTCATAACAGTCTCTATTCACGATGATGCCGTAAGATACACCCTCTTCTTTCATTTGGTTCCAGTAGCATTCAAACCTTCCCCTTGAAAAAATATATATATTTATGCAGCTATAGAGTTCAAACTGGAGTGCTTTATACCATATTTCACGAACTTTTTTTTTATAGGCAATATCTAACTTACAAATATAGGTACGAGAGAAAAAGTTTAAGTCATGTGCGGGATTCGAACCCGCGTCCCTCCACCCCTTTAGCCGGGGTATTCTCTAACCAATTGAGCTAACATAAGATCAAAACTCAAATGTTTCTATCGTTCTTTAACCATCGTAATGTAATCTGCAGGCGTTATTGCAAACATAACAATATTAAAAATATCTAACGTTTTTTTTGGGTTTTTATTTTTATTTTATTGTGACGGAACACGCTCGAGACCCACCTGATGTTAAGCGGACTAATAAACCTCTGCCTATAACAGATGCATTTTATCACAAGTCACGAATGGCACTACGCCCGTCACCGAGACATAGTTGTTCAGTCACATGTGCCTGTAATTTCACTAGCTCTCAAGGAATGCTGCCGGAACACACCGTTAGGTGCTTGGCGACAGATTTTCTACTTGAGGGTGTTCGCTAGCTAGGCGGGCTTTCTCAAAATGCCCTTCCACCATGCGGTGAAGCTCAAGCCCGCGGTGGGATTCGAACCATGGACCTGCTGCGCGGCAGTCCATAGCCAATGCCACGCCATCTCATCTGCTTCCGTAGGGTTCCATAACCAAGAAAACGGAGCCCTATTAAAGAGACCCCGGTGACTCATCCTGTCCTTCCGCATCTCACGGGTCCCATAACGGAAGTTTAAAATCGAAAATATTGATATTGTTTTTTGTAAAATGTTGACGCAAATATGACGATTGTATAACATCCTGTGGGATGTTAACTGTCATCATCAACATCATGCGGCATGGCAGGCAGGAATTGTACACTTCTTAACTCTGGTCAAAAATATAGCAATTAGGTTTTTTTTATACCTGATAGGTTAGCTTTTGACCACTATCTCACCTGATGGTAAGTGATGATGTGGTCGAAGATGTTGTTCAGGCTAACCTAGAAGTACTGGCTCTCAAGGAGAACTGCCGGAACACACCGTTAGGTGCTTGGCTACAGATTTTCTACTTGAGGGTGGTAGCTAGCCAGGCGGGCATTCGCAAAATGGCCTACCACCATGCTATAACGACTGCCATCCTTAGACAACAACCGGGACCGACGGCTTAACGTGCCCTCCGAAGCACGTAAACGCTCAGTAGTAATGTCACTAGCAGTCACCCATCTAACTCCTGACCGCGCGCGACGTTGCTTAACTTTGCTGATCGGTTGAGAACAGCTAAGTAAATTTCGCTACGAGCGCTTCAAGGAGCTACGGCATTGAAGGAGTTCACACGTACTTTGAAGTTGAAGAACATTACAGTAACGCTCCAGCCTCATGAGTTGTCAGAAGTTGCCTAAGGACTCCGTTTTCTTGGGTACGGAACCCTAAAAAACTTAGATATGAAATTGGCCAAACACAAAAATACAAATGGAACATTAGAACAGTTTGGAAAAATATCTGAAAAATAATTTTATGTACTAACAATAATTTATAATGTGTAATAAGCTATAGACTTTCTCTGAAATAAATGGATTTCATTTTTTTATTTATATTTAAATTCGTAGAAGGTAATTCTAATCTATGAAATGAGACTTTTTGAAACTTGATTAATTTTTAATCATCATATTGTAACGAAGCGTTACATTGATGATTATTAAAGTAATATTCATTTAAAAACATACATAAAAAGTTATAATTATAGCAACTTAACTTCACTAAATATTAATTTTAAAGTAATATATTTCACAACTAAGAATTTAATATTTAGCTCGCCAATTCTTTCGCTTAAACGCATAGAAACAAAACAATGCCGGACCGGTTACCCCGTCCGGACACTCGCGGGGCGTGAAGGGGCACGGAGGGAAAAGAACGTCACAGTAGAATCGAGTTGACTCACCAGCCAGTTCACCGCTGCGAGCGACTGGGAGTATTGTTATCAAGCGCACTAGCTTTGCCAAAGCAAACTCCTTTTATTAACAGTGAATAATTTATTTATATTTATACACGTATAGTTAAACGTACCTACTAAACTTATTGTCAATGGTGTTGTGATTCCCGTAGTAGGGTAAGTTCTGAATGGCACTCAAACTTATTGTAGAATCTCTAATAATTAATACTCGTCACTTAATTTTAATCCTTGAATCTTTCATCATAAACTATGTTATTATATTTTACTATCACTTCATTTCTATATCCATTGGTCTTAATAATTCATCTCAATTGCTGTTTTCCAATATTGCATCATTTAATCTGTTGTGGCTAAATCTCCTACCTTCAATTTTATATTATAATTTGTGTGAACTCCGTTCTGGTTGTACCACCTCGGCAAAACTACACTACGGAAGTACTTACTCTTGGCATTGCCGATGGTGGACACACAGAGCGGAGTACGCTAGATAACCTAAACCTTAACTCGGTTATCTATTCTAGGAATCACGTTCACATATATCTGCCCCAACACCGTCGCCGTCATCAACAACGACGAGAAACAAGTTGTACGCCCAGGGCCGTACTCAGGGTGGGTCTTGTTCAGGGCCATACTAAGGACAGGGCCTATTCCCCAACACGTACTTCCCCCTCCGGCTGTTACTCATTGGACGCTCATCAACATCCGGCCGACTTCACGCCAGGGGAGTACCCAACTACGAAGAGTGTGGAGACAGATTGACCCTTTACCCATGACCCTACAAATTTGTGTGCCGCCAACTGACCGGAGCAAAAATAAAGTCCGTCGATTTTTACCTATAGTTTTATTATTTTCCCCACTTTGGGATAAACTAAGGGACAACGGCACACTGGCGCCCTCTACGTGGTTGTTAATCTGTCTTCACCTTTAGTAGCAAGTTTTGTACGGTGAGTGGTTTTTTTCTTTGTTAAACGCTTTTTATTTTTGGTTTGCAGTAACTGGTGCGAATTAGTTATACCATAATTCCATAGGCATGTATAATAATTTATCAGATTTTTTTTTGAAACATTTGTGTAAAGAAAATATAAACAATATCAGTATTACTTGGACTAAATAGAATTTGGCTAATTATATTATTATAACAGTTGTTATGTTAAATACTTTATATTTTTTTCTTGTTATTATTATTAATTCAATATTTTTTTGGTATCTTAACTACTAAAGAAGTAAAACCAAGTTCACACCAGTTACATTTTATTTTCTTTTGGCATATTTTATTTTAGTTGCACCTTCATTTTTCTTCATTCGTTTATTATTATTATTTTTTCATTGCTGTCATCATTTATTACCATCAAACCAAAGCGTTCTTGTTAATCTGCTGTAACAGAACGGAGTATTTTCATCTTGTTTTATTAACCTAATCAAATTGTGTGCCATTTACAACATACCTGCACTGCAGTGAACAATATTGGTAATATACATTCGTTTTTTTTTTTTATCACTATGTCACATTCTATAAAGTTTTTGTCATTGCAAAAGACGGAGTTAGAATACGAGGTTGCCGTGAGAGGTGAATCTCCCGCAAGTACTGTTTCCGATATAAGGAAACAAATTAGCAAACTGAGCCAATTGTACCCTTCGGAAGAAATATTATGTTCACATTTAGAACCGGCTGAAGATCTGAATTCTTGCTTTGAGCTACTGGATAAAGTAAAATCTACATTATCGGGGGAATTTTACGATAAAAATGTTATTTCTCGCTCTGAAAATTTATTTCATCACTTGTACCATCGCCTTAATCGAATCAACGCTGATGACAAATTGATTGATGAATATATGAAATGTGGTTCTCTTTTTAAGGAATTATATGAGAAACTACTAAGTATCAAGACAAAGTCTTTTGACCCTTTTTCAATCGCTAGCTGTAGTTCCGATACATCTGTTACACCCGCCCCAATCAACATAACCGTTGCTTGTGATGGTAATGCAAGGTCTTTCTCAGACTTAAGTAAATTGAAGTTTGATGGTAAGTCATGTGTCCGTTCGTTTATACAACGAGTACATGAATTCAGCGCAGCTCGCGATATTTCTAGTGTGAAGTTGCTTTCTTATGCTACTGAAATTTTTGTTGAAGATGCGCTGCATTGGTTCCGGAGTGTAAAGGAACAAGTAACATCATGGGATGAACTTGTTGTTCTCTTAAAGCAAGATTTTGATAAATCGGATTAGGATACCGTTTGCTTTCCGAGATTCGATCTAGGACTCAGGGTGAATCGGAAAATATTACGATATATCTCTCTATTCTGTCTGGCATGTTCTCCCGATTATCAAAGCCTATATCAGAAGAAGATAGACTAGAAATAATATTACACAACGTAAGACCTTCTTACGCAAACACTTTAGCTTCTGCTACCGATATAAAAAGTATTGAACAAGTACGCGTATTGTGTAAGAATTTTGAAAATGTTCAATCGCGTTTAGCTCAATTTCGTGAGCCTACGCCTGCTACGTCTGATACAGTAGCTCCAGAATTTGCCTATAAACAAAAAACAGATAAATTTAACAAACAAACACAACATTTCAGTAGTAAATATGATAATGAGAAAAAGTTTAATGCGCAATTTAATAATCAACACAAAGTTGATGTTAACGAAAAGTACTTACACGCCTTGAATGTAAATGATACTAATGTAAATATTAAACTCCCTTACTGCCCTAGATGCCGCAACAATAGTCATAGTTTGAGAAACTGTCAAAACGGCGAAATTTTGTGTTTCAAGTGTGGTCATAAAGGAGTAAAGAAACCTGATTGCCCCAATTGCAATCAGAATGCATAAAAACTAGGTTCGCAGGATTGTAGTTCCGTCTCTTTGGCAGTTGGTCGCACTGACAAGAAAGAATGGGACGAATGGTTGGAAATAATTCGTAGATTTTTTAACTTTTATAAAATATCTACAATTCTGCAAAACAAACCTCATGATGACACGCGACCTTATGTCGATATAACAGTACCTGATATCACTGTCTCTGGTCTTTTAGACTCAGGTTCAGCGGTCACTATTTTAGGCAATAACGCTCATTTAATTTTACTCAAACGTGGTCTTAAATTATGCACTGATGAGAAATTATCTGTGATTGCTGCTGGTGGGCAATCACACAATAGCAAAGGCTACATGAATTTACTTGTGAGTTTTGAGGGACAATCTCACATCATAAAAGCTTATGTAATTCCAGAAATACAGTCATCGCTTATACTAGGTGTTGATTTCTGGAGAACTTTCCATTTATGTCCAAAATATCTAGGTGCTTTACAGTTGTCAATGGTACCGCTTATGGACTTAAATATGAATAATGATTCGACAAAAGCTTTAATTCTCTCCTATGAAAATTTGGATGACACTCAGAAAACTGTCGCTGATAAAGTAATTGAACAGTTTAGTTAGGGATATATCGTTTGAACGCAAGGGTTTAGGTAGGACCGATTTGATAACCCACCGTATTGACACTGGCGATTCTCCTCCCATAAGACAAAGGTACTATCGACTCTCTCCAGAGAAGCAGAAAATCTTAGTCGAACAGGTTGATGAGATGCTAGCTCTTGATGTGGCGGAACCTTGCGAAAGTGCCTGGCAGTCCCCTGTTCTCCTCGTGAACAAGAAAAATGGCCAGCCTCGGTTTTGTTTAGATAGCAGGAAATTAAATTCTGTTACAAAACGAGATGCTTACAACTTGCCATACATTTCTGAAATTTTGGACAATCTGAGGGATGCGCGTTTCCTTAGTAGTATCGATTTATCTAAAGCGTTTTGGCAAATTCCTATTGCGGAACAGGATAGAGATAAAACGGCATTTTACGTTTCAGGACGCGGAACTCTTAGGTTCAAAACTACCCCATTTGGTTTGACCAATGCACCTGCAACACAGCAACGTTTGGTTGATGCATTGTTAGGTGACATAGATCACCGTATATTTGCGTATTTGGATGACGTCATTATTATCAGTGCCAGCTTTGAAGAACACGTCACCCTCTTACTTCGCGTTCTCGAGAAATTGCGAAAAGCTAACCTGACCGTTAACCTAGAAAAATGCGAGTTCTTTCGAAGTCAACTTAAGTATCTAGGCTATGTGGTTGATGCGAAGGGATTACGAACCGACCCAGATAAAGTTGAGGCCATTTTGAATTTCGCTACTCCTACTAACCGTAAAGAAGTGAAAAGATTTTTAGGTACAGCGACGTGGTATCGTCGATTCGTTCCAAACTTTAGCACAATCGCAGGGCCGCTAAATAAGCTTACCTCCAGCAAAAAAAACTCGCCTCCCTTTGAATGGACAGATGAAGCTGACGCTGCTTTTAAGCAGTTAAAAGAATGTTTAGTTTCTGCTCCAGTACTCTCGTGTCCGAACTACGATCTACCGTTCGAAGTTCACACGGACGCAAGTAGTTACGGTATAGGTGCGATGCTCACGCAAACTATTGATGATGTAGAACATCCCATAGCGTATATGAGTCGATCGTTAACGGCAGCTGAAAGAAATTACAGCATTACGGAACGAGAGACTCTTGCTGTTCTCATCGCATTGGAGTATTGGCGGTGTTATGTAGAAAACGGTAAAACTTTTACAGTGTACACCGACCACAGTGCGCTAAAGTGGTTTTTATCGCTGAGTAATCCTACAGGACGACTTGCACGCTGGGGAATACGTTTATCTGCGTTCAATTTTGATATAAAGCATCGTCGCGGTACTGACAATATCATTCCTGATGCATTATCTAGAGCTGTCCCTGTGTCAGCTTTAATTACTGCCAAATCATTCACGACTACTAGTGATGACTGGTACAAGAACATATATGATAATTGCAGCATTAATCCAGCAAACTTCCCCAATTACCAAATTATAAATGAATCTCTTTTCCGTCTTAGTAAGAATAAATGCCAACTCACTAATGAGTTTTCATGGAAAGAAGTTGTCCCATGCGAACTCCGAGATAGCGTCATATCACAAAATCATGACGAGCCTACTGCTGGCCATTTGGGAATTTTTAAAACCTATCGTCGTGTGGCTCTGAGATATTACTGGCCAGGCATGTACCGTGACGTTGCTAGTTACGTAAGTTCATGCTCCACCTGTCTACAATATAAGATTCAGAACCACACTACTCTTGGAGAATTAGGTCGACCTAAACAGTGCTCTCGACCATACCAAATGCTTTCTATTGACTTAATGGGTCCACTTCCTGTCACACGGAAACAAAATTGCTATATTTTGGTGATTACTTGCTGTTTCTCAAAGTTCTGTCACATATACCCGATTAAAAAAGCTACATCAGACATTATAGTAAAAATTTTAGAAGAACAAATATTTCTAATTCATGGCGTTCCCCAGACGGTTTTTCTTGATAATGGTCCCCAATTTATCAGTAATGAAACAAATACACTTTTTAAAAAGTATAACATCCCGAATATATATTTTACACCAAAGTACACTCCCCAAGTCAACACTGTAGAACGGTATAACAAAACTATAATCATCTCCACTTTTGTTGACAACGATCACCGTACCTGGGATACATTTATTCCTAGAGTTCAGTTCGGAATAAATAACTCGGTAAATGAGGCTACTGGATTTACGCCTTCTTTTCTCGTTTTTGGTAGGGAGTTAGTAGTATGTGGCTCTCATTATACTGACAATGATCTAGGAGATGAAGTTTTGTTTTTGCCTCGTGATATATATGCTGAAAACCTGGGTTGCTTAAGTTTTATTTTCGACCAGGTTCAGAAATCTTTGCACCACGCCCACGTTAAAAACACGGCTCATTACAATTTGAGAAGAAAATCTTACGAATTTAATGTAGGCGATACCGTGTATAAACGCGCTTACGTATTGAGTGATAAAGATAAGTATTTCAATCGAAAATTAGCTCCTAAATACATCAAATGCCGAGTTATAGAGAAACGCTCGCCACTTGTCTACGTCTTAGAAGACATGTCAGGTAAAAATTTAGGCACTTGGCATATTAAGGACATAAAAATATCTGGCCAGTAGTTTCACTCCACATATATAAATTTAATATCGTTGTTGTAATAATCTCACTTGAACAATCAATTAAATGGCGCGTTACATGTTGTACGAAAACTGTACAGCTTAATATTCTATATTAGGTTCACTAGGATGCGTCTATCAAATGCTTTGTTAATTGTAAGACAAAAACGGACGAAAGTAATACGAAGACATTACAGGATTTTATTTTTAAAAATAAAATCCTTATGACGGACCGGGGGTAGTGTAACGAAGCGTTACATTGATGATTATTAAAGTAATATTCATTTAAAAACATACATAAAAAGTTATAATTATAGCAACTTAACTTCACTAAATATTAATTTTAAAGTAATATATTTCACAACTAAGAATTTAATATTTAGCTCGCCAATTCTTTCGCTTAAACGCATAGAAACAAAACAATGCCGGACCGGTTACCCCGTCCGGACACTCGCGGGGCGTGAAGGGGCACGGAGGGAAAAGAACGTCACAGTAGAATCGAGTTGACTCACCAGCCAGTTCACCGCTGCGAGCGACTGGGAGTATTGTTATCAAGCGCACTAGCTTTGCCAAAGCAAACTCCTTTTATTAACAGTGAATAATTTATTTATATTTATACACGTATAGTTAAACGTACCTACTAAACTTATTGTCAATGGTGTTGTGATTCCCGTAGTAGGGTAAGTTCTGAATGGCACTCAAACTTATTGTAGAATCTCTAATAATTAATACTCGTCACTTAATTTTAATCCTTGAATCTTTCATCATAAACTATGTTATTATATTTTACTATCACTTCATTTCTATATCCATTGGTCTTAATAATTCATCTCAATTGCTGTTTTCCAATATTGCATCATTTAATCTGTTGTGGCTAAATCTCCTACCTTCAATTTTATATTATAATTTGTGTGAACTCCGTTCTGGTTGTACCACCTCGGCAAAACTACAATACGGAAGTACTTACTCTTGGCATTGCCGATGGTGGACACACAGAGCGGAGTACGCTAGATAACCTAAACCTTAACTCGGTTATCTATTCTAGGAATCACGTTCACATATATCTGCCCCAACACCGTCGCCGTCATCAACAACGACGAGAAACAAGTTGTACGCCCAGGGCCGTACTCAGGGTGGGTCTTGTTCAGGGCCATACTAAGGACAGGGCCTATTCCCCAACACGTACTTCCCCCTCCGGCTGTTACTCATTGGACGCTCATCAACATCCGGCCGACTTCACGCCAGGGGAGTACCCAACTACGAAGAGTGTGGAGACAGATTGACCCTTTACCCATGACCCTACAAATTTGTGTGCCGCCAACTGACCGGAGCAAAAATAAAGTCCGTCGATTTTTACCTATAGTTTTATTATTTTCCCCACTTTGGGATAAACTAGGGGACAACGGCACAATATTAGCTAAAAACATTAAATCTTCACTCAATCTAAATTGTATTATATCAGGATTCGGTCGTGGTCCACCTGCTTAGTTCACCTGGGTGGACCACGGGCACTTTTTCTTGCCGGTGTTCCACCTTTATAATAATATATAGTATTGAAATCTCTTTCCTTTTGATATATTATATTTACTTGTATGTTACATATAAATATATATAATATACATCATACACCTTACGGAACTTACTAAGATTAAAATAAAATCTATTAAATTAATTTCTCAAATTTTATCCAAATCTGTTTAGGTAACGGGTGGTTAAATTGTAAGGGCCGATGTTGAATATGAACCACACCTAAACGCCAAGTATTTTTCCGAATTTTATTTGACATTTCTCTATTTCAGACTTACTCAATTTGAACCATGGAGAGATACACAATCCAACAACGTGTTAAAGTTATCCAGACTTATTATGAAAATGGGCGTTCAAATCAAAATGCATATCGTGCACTTCGTGATTTTTTTGGTCAATTTGATCGTCCAAATGTACGTACAATCGCAAAAATCGTGGAAAAATTCGAGCAAACCGGGTCTGTAGAAGATGTGAGAACACCAGTGCATGCTCGTACAGCTCGTACTGCAGAAAATATTGCTGCTGTTCGCGATAGTGTGGCTGAAGAGCCGTCCACCTCAACTCGTCGTCGTGCCCAACAATTGCACCTCTCACGCTCGTCGTTGATGAACATTATGCATAAAGACTTGCATTTACAAGGTGCAATTGGCTCAAGAACTAAAGCCTCTTGACCATTCCAAACGTCGTGAATGGGCAGAATGGTGGCAAGAAATGGCAACAGTGGATGATCAATTTTCGAAGAAAATCATCTTCAGTGATGAGGCACATTTTCACCTCAGTGGATTCGTCAATAAACAGAATTGCCGCATTTGGGCGAATGAGAATCCAAGAGTGATTGTCGAAAAACCAATGCACCCACAAAGAGTGACTGTTTGGTGCGGTTTATGGGCTGGCGGCATCATCGGGCCGTATTTTTTCCAAAATGAGGCTGGTCAGGCAGTTACTGTGAATGGTGTTCGCTATCGTGAGATGATAACGAACTTTTTATGGCCCGAATTGGAAGATATGGATGTGGACAATATGTGGTTTCAGCAGGACGGTGCCACTTGCCACACAGCTAACGAAACAATGGCTCTTTTGCGCAACAAATTCAATGGCCGTGTTATCTCACGTAATGGCGATGTCAATTGGCCGCCAAGATCATGTGATTTGACACCGTTGGACTTTTTTCTTTGGGGTTATTTGAAAAAAAAGGTGTACGTCGATAAGCCAGCAATAATTCAAGAGCTAAAGGATGAGATAATTCGGCACATTAACGGCATAGAACCTCCATTATGCCTCAGTGTCATCGAAAATTTGGGCCATCGGATGGAGGTGTGCCGCCGTGGTCGCGGCGCCCATTTGACCGATATTTTATTCCATACATAATTGAGTAATACCAATATACCATAATAAAATAAAATTACAATAATTTCCTAAATAGTTTGTGTTTTATTCAAAATCAACATCGGCCCTTGAAATTTAACCACCCTTTATTACAGAGTCCACACCCACACATACACACACATTAATCTTTCATTTATATTATAGACAATAAGATGTGATTAGGTCATAGTATTTAATTAAAACAATGAAGTTATTTGAAACTATAATTACAGAATGCAATTATTACAATAACAATGCTTTTTAGATATATAATAAAAATGCATTATTAGGATTTGGTAATAGCATTTAATTAAAACAAAGATATTATTCGAAATTATCATAAACATTTAAATACTAATTTTACGGTAATAATGTTTTTTATTTATATAATATAAAAGAATGTGATTTGACTCTCAAGGACTGCTGCCGGAACACACCGTTAGGTGCTTGGCGACAGATTTTCTACTTGAGGGTGGTAGCTAGCCAGGCGGCCATTCGCAAAATGCCCTTCCACCAAGCGGTGAAGCTCAAGCCGGCGGTGGGAATCGAACCAGGGTACTGCGGCACGGCAGTCCATAGCTATTACCGTACGGCCATCATTGCTTCTTATTCAATACCTAAAAGGGAAATCCGTGCAGTAGTACACAAACGTAATGTCATATATGTCTTATGATGTACAGTTGCCTGCAAAAATAAGTATACAAATTGTAATTTTCAAAATTGTGGCAAAGACTTGTGTCTCTATATGTACACCGAAGTATCTTAAATTCTAAGAATAATTTGAATTGTTTCACTCATGTGTATATTAACTTCAATCACTAAGAATTTAGTGAGACGAATTACTTAGCATACCATGGATTCACCGTGCGGGTGCCGGGTCCATAGCGTTGCAGAGGAAGAGACTGGAGGGGCATGGGACTTGCAACCCAGGAGTAGGGTTAAGGGACCCCTTTATGATATATCAATGCTCTCCTTCACCACTCGAGCCTCCTCCCCTACCTAACCAACTTTGGTAAGATCCTACTAATGCCACCTTAGATACACGTTCTAGAATGGAAGTTACGGTTGTTCTTGGTAGGCCAAGGTCTTTTTATATAGGGATTTCGCTGGTACATACTCCTTGCTCCAACTTCTACACCATATAAATTAACCACATAACCGTTTTTGGTTAATTCATAATATATGTTAGTTTTTATTGTGTGGTCTTTAGGTATGTTTGTTTCCCACGGCACAGTAAGCTCTATAAGTACTATGCGTTTTAGATTTTTCGAGAATTGAAATATATCTGGTCTGGAAGACGAAACACCAATTCACATTAATATGAATATAATGAAGTGTATACTTATTATTATTGCAGGCGACTGTGTAACGAAGTGTATACTTAATATTGCTGGCTAATGTAATGTCATAATGTCCTAGAGATGACTATCATACTAGTGTGTAAGCTGGAAGAATATTTGATGGTAGTCAACTCAACAAGAAAGGTGGTAAGTATGTGTAGACACTTCCAGCACTAGGATAATCAACCGCTTCCTAGCACTTTAACACACTAGGCCTGGTGCACACAACATCACACATAGTGCAAGGTACGTACAATGCCACACACAATGCTTTAATTACATAAATCCCTTTCATACCTACACTTACACATACACCATCACATAAAAACAAAAAACACACATATCTCCACCAACCCACTCTTATGAGAAGGGTGCTTTGGCGGAGATGATATACACTCAAACATATATTCACTCACACCCACATACACTACACAAACATCCCAACACACCGTGACAAACATTTTAAAATGCGTGTTTTATCTCATTTTAAAACATGTTTGTTTAACATTTATAAATTTAAAATGTATGCTTTATTATTATTCCATAGATGTACTTATATTATTTTTTGAGTTATATAGACTATGTTTGTACTTATATATATGTGTGTATAAATATATATATGCAAAATTTATTTTGTAAGCATAAAATATTAAATTAATCTAGATAGGAGAAGCCACTGGCACCCGAAACACAGTTTTTAACTAGTTCGGGAGCCTATGGATTCATTAATTAAAATGTAACAACTTTATGCAAAAATAAATGATTATTATTATTATTATAATCTCCAGGTGTATCGCTAAACCTTCTATCGTTTAAAGTTATGAACATAATAGCTAGTCTATACTTATAATAAAACTGTAACAGGTCCAATTCTGTACATTGAAGATATTTAGCAAAAAAAAATTTGAGAGCACTCTGTAGCTGATACTGATGCCAAAACTGTATTTTTTTTTAATTTTTGTCTGTCTGTCTTTCTGTCTGTCTGTATCCCGGCCGCGCATTACTCCAAAACTACTGAATGGAATTCAATGAAACTTAACACGATTTGAGTTCATACTACGAAGAAGGTTATTGTATACTTTTTATCCCGAAATTCAGCACGGTTCCCTCGGGAAATGGGATGAAAGTCAAAATGTACACTTAGTTGTAATTTATTAACGCGTAGTCCGATTTCTATTATTCTTTTTTGTTAGAATAGTGATGAGTGAGCTCGGAACCCCATGGGCAGCCCGGCACCCCATGGGCTACTGAATGGAATTCAATGAAACTTAATACGATTTGAGTTCTACCACGAAGAACGTTATTTTATACTGTTTATCCCGAAATTCAGCACGGTTCCCTCGGGAAAGGGGATGATAATCAAAATGTACCGTGTAATGTGTGGTTGTATGTGTGTGGATGGAATTCAATATAACTTAACACGATTTGAGTTCATACTACAAAGGTTATTGTATACTGTTTATCCCGAAATTCAGCACGGTTCACTCGGGAAAGGGGATGAAAGTCAAAATGTTACTAAGTTGTAATTTACGAACGCGTAGTGATTAGTGAGCTCAGAACCCCACGGGCAGCTCAGCACCCCACGGATCACCCAGCACCCCAAGGGCAGCCCGGCACCCCACGGGCATTCCGGCACCCCATGGGAATCCCTGCACCCCACGGGCAGCCTGGCACCCCACGGTCAGCCCAGCACCCCACGGTCAGCCCAGCACCCCATGGGCAGCTCGGCACCCCACGGGCATCTCGGCATCCTTATTTAGATTTGCCAGCTTACTAAGATAAAACTTTAAAATCTGGAACATTCGCCACAATAAATTTATTTAACTATATATCTTTTTTTTTTTTAATATTGTTAGGTTTGCAATAACGCCTACTATGCGGATTACATTACAAAATCACAAATATATGATAAGAAATATTTTTTCCTATATTATATTATTATTCATCCCGCACATGACTTAAATTTTTCCTATCGTATATTTGTGATTTTGTAATATCTATCTTTTGCCGGATACATTTTGGAGACTGTGCAATGGAAGTGTACAATCTAACCTGGGCAAAAAGATACCGTTTTATAATCGAAATTCCAAAGAAACGCACAAAGTACTTTGCTTCAACATCTATTGTGAAAACCGCGAAGGAACTCTCTTGAGTTACTTAACTACTGTCTTCTGGAAAAACAAGCTGGGAGTTATCAAACCCAAAGTAAAAAGCTCCTTTCTGAGCTATGCTTTACTAAGAGTGCTTCACCACAGACCACAGCGTTGCTTAATATGAGATAAACAGTGCTCAAATGTGAATAATAAGTTTGAAGATACGGCAATCGCGAACGAAGTCGCAGGTACAGCTAGTTTTACAATAAAATAGTGTTTTGTAGTGAACTTTATTTTTGTTTTCTTTTAGAAGTTGACTCTTCTTGTCTAGAATGTTTTCCAAAAACTTAACGTTTTAAGGTCTAAGTACATTTAGACTTGTACCCACACATATTTTAAACATGTGGGTTTCTCTTCAGTATGTGTAGAGGGCGATATGTCCTGCACTGACGTCTCCCTTGGGGTGTGACGTCTCCCTTGTACATGTGCTCCAGGGTGTGTTTTCATATGTCTTCTTAAATTCCCCTGCTCTATACATTTGTAATCACACACACTACACTGATATGGTTTCTCTCCAGTGTGTGTTTTGATGTGGTTTTGCATTCTATTCGCTATCACATATTTATGACATATTTCACATTTCGCCTTTTTATATTTAGTGTTAGCATGTACTTTTTTATGTTTTTTGAACTCAAGAGCACATGCACATTTAAAGTCACACTTATCACAACTAAATCGTGTTTCATCGCTGTGTTTTCTCATAACATGCATTTTTAAATGACTTGAATGTGCACATTTGTAATCACACTCATTGCAAAAGTAGGGCTTCTCGCCAGTGTGTTTTCGAACATGTATCTTTAAATTTTCAGCTTGTCTAGTACTATAATCACATATGTGACATTCGTAAGGTTTCTCTCCAGTGTGTGTTCTAATATGTCTGTTTAAATGATTTTTTTTTGCACATTTGAAATCACACACATCGCAAGCATACGGTTTATCTCCTGTATGCATTATCATATGCATTTTTAAGTTATCTCCTTTTATTGTTTTGTAATCACACACAGTGCAAGCAAAGGGCTTCTCTCCAGTGTGTGTTCTAATATGTATTTTCAAATTTCCTGCACACGTGGATTTATAATCACACATGCTGCATGAATAAGGCCTTTCTCCTGTATGCACCCTCATATGTATTTTTAAGTGACCTGCTTGAAATGATTTATAATTGCACAACAGGCATGCATACTGTTTCTCTCCAGCTTCACTTACAAAGTTTGTAATGTTTGTATCAGGCATACTTTCATTTTCTAATTGTGCATTGTCAGGCACAGTGTCATCTTCTAATGGAACATTTCGTGAGTAATCTTCATAATGTGAATTACTAGACACTGTTCCATCTTCAAGTTGTGTATTTTTCGAATAGACTTCTGAATCTGTACTTTCAAAATCTGCATCTGTACTTTCGAAATCTTCACCTGTACTATTAAAATCCAACATAGTTTCTTCCTTTGAATGTGTACTGTTTAAATCAGACATACTTTTATCTTCCAGTGTAGCAATTGAATCAGACATTATCAATCAATATACTATTCTAAGAAAATCTTCAATGTTTTTTCTAGTTACTTAAATATATGTGGTATTTCTTTTATTAGAGCCAGTAGACAGTGACTGGTAAAATTTTCACACCGTCTCTGACTTTGAATTTAATAACAACAGTAATATTAACAATAACCAGGAATTTATACCATGGCTAACATGTCCTTGAAAACATAGTATCACACAATATTTATATTATCCTAACTTTACACATGGTAGTACATATGTCAGTAATTATGCTATGTAATTACTAAAAAGCTCTCTTTAAAATTACTGTCGCACTTGTGTTTGTTGTAAATCCAAGCTCTTCTTTCCATTCCACCATAGATCAAGTAAAATATATACTACGGGTATGTTCCATTAGTCGCTAAGAACGTTATTTTCGATAATTTTGATCACACTGCGTCTATGGTTGTGATCACGTGATCGTTTGTAACTGTCATCCCCGTTCCATTTTTGGATAAGAACGCAAAGAATGCCACTTCTGTCACTTTTGACATTAGATGTAGCGTTTAAGGCGAAAATAACGCCAAGACCCATGTGGAAAAGTTTTTGGGAGTGTGATCGTTTTTAGCGAATCTCACGCTAATGGTACGCACCCTACGTACATTCCACTCTCATTAAAGACCATAGATCAAATAGAATGTTAGTAATCTTTGAATAGAATATAAACTACGAAAGACACTTCAGACCAGGGGGGCAATTCTCAAAATTGGGATAAATTTATCGATTCTCGATATTTATCCCGTGTCACCTATAGACTATTAATATCCCAAAAATATCGACTTTTCACAAAATGCTATTCTCGCTAGTGGTAGATATAAAAATATGTCCACAGATGAACTTGTCTTCATGTGTATAGAAAGTATAATAATAATCCCGATATCGCAATGTTGCGATTGCTAGGGCTTGATATTTATCGATAGTGATATTGCGAGAATAGCACAAAACTACACGACTCGGTATTCGCCATGTTTTCTCGATATTTATCTACTATGATATTCATATCACTGCACGAGAATCGCCGTCCAGGGTTGGATTCAGACCCTCAAAAAAATATACTACATCTAAAATAATATTATACTATTAGTCCAAAATTATACCACGTTTGATTTTACATGCTTTTTTTATATCCTAACCTAAACCTTTAGATTTTAGTTGTTTTTAAATTTGAATATAAATAAAATGCATTTGTTAATCGTAAATACTATTATGTTTTAATAATTTGCGATAAAAATATGCATGAAATCCAAGCATATTAATCAAGTTCAGGCAAGTAGACTTCGATCTCGGCTAATTTTGAAGCAGTGATGGCTCAGCATTGGCATTGGTTATGGACTGCCACGCAGCAGGTTCATGGTTTGAATCCCGCCCAGAGCTTAAGCTTCACCGCATGGGGGAAGGGCATTTTGCGAATGCCCGCCTGGCTAGCGGCCACCCTCAAGTAGAAAATCTGTCCCCAAGCACCTAACAGTGTGTTCCGGCAGCAGTCCTTGAGAGCCAGTAAAATTACAGGCACATGAGACCTAACAATACACTTACACACAACAATTACATATGGTATTATGTTAGTAATTATGCTATGTAATTACTTAAAAGCTATCATTAAAATTGCTGTAAACTTAATGCACTTGTGTTAGTTGTATAATAAATCCAAGCTCTTTCCACTCTCAATAAAGACACTTCAGAGCAATGTAACACATGGATATCTAACTTTGTATGTCTCTTTTATATTCTCTCAGCCACTTTTTTACTAATTATTACACCTGCCACATACCATCCGAAATTGAATGCGATTTGAACCACAGTCATATAATCTCAACCAATTGTACCTTGGATATGAGCGGTCAGTAAGATTTTTCAAAACAGCATAGTTGATTAAAGTAGAATAAAAAAATCAAAGAGATAAATTGAAGCGTGTGTATGGGCCAACTAAAATCTTCAATCTCGCTCTTGCACTGTTTAATCGTGCCGGACATGCAGTTTGGCTACTAAATATTATAAAAAGTAAAAAAATAGAAACTTAAAAACAAATAATTATTTAAGTATTTTTGTGTCTGTTATTTTCATATATTTTTCCTTAGGGCGAGCAC
Source organism: Plagodis pulveraria (assembly GCA_963890685.1). NCBI lineage: Eukaryota > Metazoa > Arthropoda > Insecta > Lepidoptera > Geometridae > Plagodis > Plagodis pulveraria. Next base: position 3,138,829 of record OY982979.1, on the reverse strand, counting down.
TAAGCCCACAACAACTAACCAGTCATGTTTCGAAGCCATTGCTGAACGAATAGAAGATAGTTCTCAATCTATAGTAGCGTGGTAGAAGCAAAACTGTACAAATTTAATCAAATGGAGTCGGTGATCATCTTCGATTTCAGAAGGTATGTGTACTCAGTAGTGTGATTGGAAGCTTGGTTTAATTTTTTGAATCTGAACAGTCAAGCAGCAAAATCAAACAGATCATTCAAATCTGAGACACTGTCGTACATGAAGGTTAGCTACAAAATTATAAACATTTGTTTTAATTTATTTCTAAATAAATTACAACATTTTTATATATTCTGGCATTGTCGTTTTCATATATTTTTCATAAGGGCGAGCACTAACCACAACAGTTAATACGTCATGCTTCAAAGCCATCGTTGAATAAAATGAAGATCGTTCTCCATCTGTCGTAGTGTAAGTGGTGATACCAAAACTGTACAGTTTTGAATGGAATCGGTGATCACACTCGATTTCGACGGTTATGCGGAACATATTACGTGTAGGAAACAGTCACTGGTGGTTGTGGATTGCTGGTCATCTAAATTTCACTGCTGGCTGTTATGAAGCAAGATTCGTTTGTTTCTTTGAGAGATTAAAAGCCGTAAGCCTTAAGTGCCGATGGAGGTATAGTTCCAAAACACTGCTGATATATCGAAGGTTGTACTTTCAAAATTGTCTCATAATAATCACAATGCACAGCAGTGCCTGTTTAGGAACCAGTTGTTACAGGCACTGAATCGTAGAACCATAATGTAGATACCTACTAATAAAAATAGTATTTTGAAAGTAAAATAAATTCTGAGCATAAACACAGACTCACCATAGGGTATGTTCCATTAGTCGCTAAGAACGTTAATTTCGATAATTTTGATCACATTCTGCGTCTGTGGTTGTGATCACTGTGATCGTTTCTAACTGTCATCCCCTGTTCCATTTAGGATAAGAATGCCACTAAAATTTGCCACTTCTGTCACTTTTGACATTAGATGTAGGGAATTCAAACTGTTCCAGTAGCCTCATAGCGTTTATGGCGAAAATAACGCCAAAACCCATGTGGAACAACTTTTTGGGAGTGTGATCGTTTTTAACGTTTTTAGCGAATCTAACTTCAAATGGTATGCACCCATAGACCATTACGAAACCCATAGATCAGTTTATGATAAGAGCGCTAAGAATGCCACTAATAGTGGCATTCTTAGCGTTCCTATCCTAAATGGAACAGGGGTTACAAACGATCACAGTGATCACAATCATAGACGCAAAATGTGATCAAAATTATCGAAAATAACGAAATTAGCGTGAAATGGAATACGCTCATAATTTGTGTGTGTTATTATCTATGGAGTATTGTGTTTCTGAAATGTTATTTGTTTTCTGAAATTTCTGAAAACTAATCATTGTTCCGCAGCAAATAATACATTTTCTTACATTAAAAGTACACTGCTGTGAGCACCGAATACTACTAATACTAGTAGAGTTTCGACTATTATAATGATAAGGAAGTATTGAAAGTACCTACTACATATATTCCGTCTAAAGTTAATCAGCGTAGATGTGCAGACATTCGTGGAATTAAATACGTCTGGCGCTTATGGCAAAGTACCTTTTTGGATGGAAGTATCAAACAGACCAACTTCCATCTATCTTTCAAATAAACAATTAATTCATGCTTCATCACAGCCTGCGGTGAAATCTAAATGATCGTCAATCTATAACCACGGAATTGATAATTTTCTACAAGTCTTATCTAGTAAACAACTTATGTCTGTGCCGAGAATATAACAGAGACTCAAGGAGTTTCTACATTGCTTCAAAGTGTCAATATTGCAAGAGGAGACAGGTTCAATCTCCTGGGCAAAAAATGCTGTTGTTATTTAATTCTAAATCAGTGGTAGTGTGAAAATTTTACCACTCACTGTCTAATTGCTCTAATATAAATGAATACCATATATATTGAAATTGAATATCTAGAACTTATTATTGAAATTATGTTCGAATAGTATATTGATTAATAATATGTCTGACTCAAACACTACACTTGTGGAAGATAAAAGTATGTCTGATTTAAATAGTACACATTCAAAAGAAGAAACTATGTCTAATTTGAATAGTTTAGGTGATGATATCAATAGTACACATGAAGAAGTTTATTCGAAAAATACACAACTTGAAGATGGAACAGTGTCTAGTAATACACACTTTGAAGATTACTCACGAGATGTTCCATTAGAAGATGACACTGTGCCAGACATTGCACAATTAGAAAATGAAAGTTTGCCTGATCCAAACGTTACAAATTTTGTAAGTGAAGCTATGTTTAACTTATATAAACATTTAGGTACCACATCAGATTTGAATAGTACACAACAAGTCAAAGAAAAACCATTTGCATGCAGTGTGTGCCAATTCAGATTTGTCAATGCAGCAAATCTAAAAAGGCATATGATAACACATACTGGAGAGAAACAGCATGCATGCACTATATGCGATTATAAATCATTTCAAGCAGATAACTTAAAAATACATATGCGGATGCATACAGGAGAAAGGCCTTATTCATGTAGTATATGTGATTATAAATTTATGAGTGCAGGAAATTTAAAGAGACATATTAGGACACACACTGGAGAGAAGCCCTTTGCATGCACTGTGTGTGATTACAAAACAATACAAGGAGATAACTTAAAAATACATATGAGAATACATACAGGAGATAAACCGTATGCTTGCAATGTGTGCGATTACAAATGTGCAAAAGTGGATCACTTAAACAGACATATTAGAACACATACTGGAGAGAAACCTTACGAATGTCACATATGTGATTTTAGAACTGTACAAGCTGAAAATTTAAAGATACATATTAGAAAACACACTGGCGAGAAGCCCTATATTTGCAAAGTATGTGATTATAAATGTGCACAAATAAGTCATTTAAAACGACACAATATGAGAAAACATAGTGATGAGAAACGATTTAGTTGCAATAAGTGTGAGTTTAAATGTGCATCTGGCTTAGATTTCAAAAAACATAAAAAAGTACATGCTAAAGGTAAAAATGCAGAATGTGATATTTGTCATAAATCTGTGCTAGCAGGTAAAATGCATCACCACATCAAAACACACACTGGAGAGAAACCATATCGGTGTAGTGTGTGTGATTACAAATGTGTGGAGCCGGGGAATTTAAAAAGACATATGAGAAGACATACTGGAGAGAAACCACATGTTTGCAAGATGTGTGAGTACAAATCTAAATGCCCTAAGACCTTAACACGTCACGTTTTTAGAAAACATTCTAGACAAGAAGAGGCGACCTAGGGAGATATAAAATTAATGATCACAAGAAAATTATGTGATTATTGTGAAACTAGTTAATTAATAATTTAAACAACTTAACAAAAAATAGTTCAACGGTAAAGCTGGTGATTGTCCAAGCACTGGTAGACACAAAACTTGACCGCCCTTTTTGTTCAGGTGACTTGCACCAAATATTCTTCCAACTCGGTAACTTTGCGTTTCTGATATTCATCCCAGTACATCAGGAAGATCACGTTTAGATTTTGAATATTTTTTGTATCTTTTCATTATGCATATGTGTATTTGTTACCGTCCCTATGGTTAATATAGTGCTAAACAGACACCGCGAAAGCATTATAATGGCCTCTTTGACGTCACCTCTGGCTGCATATAACGCTCACAGAAAACAGGTAGTGCAGGGTGTGCATATATGTCAAACACAAATATTGACAGATAGATGAGGAGATTGTTTTATTGTGGTTAGGATTTGATATGTTTATATTTTATAATGTCTTTAATTTAAGTGAATGTTATTTTGGGTTAATTGCGAAGAAAAAAATTTAAAGTTGACAGATGTAAAAAAAGCTGGCTAAACGGTGAAATAGTTTGCATGCAAACTGTAAATATTTCTGTGATCTATATTCTATAGTGCATTCCCATATTTCAATTATGAACCAAGCGTTTGCAATGTATTCAACAAAAGCAGTGTTTGCATTACTTGAACTGTAGTGTATGTAATGAATTACTGATATTAATTCCGATAGATAGGGTAATTAATTAAAAACATTACATTGAAAATCAAATCATTGTTACCTAGTCTACATTCACACAGGCAATCTAAGGTTAAGAGAGAATGAGGCCACAATGAATTTAAAGAACCTGCTTTGAGCTAACCCAAATATTTTTTGGTATTAAAATTTTAAGAATGAGTATGTAGGCCCTTGTATTTTTTTGTTTATATACTTTACAAATATGTCTGGTGCTTTTGTGATCATGGAGGTAAAAACAGGGCATTATTCGTTATTTTCAGTGTTATATTTATTTTACTAATAATAAGTTAATAATGAAAAAAATGTATATGATATTTGAGTGTCAATAGCTGGGCTAGGTTTTTTTTTGCTATTGTGACGGAACAAGGTCGAGGCCCATCTGATGTTAAGCGTACCTCTGCCTATAACAGATGCATTTCATTACAAGTCATGAATTGCACTGCGCCTGTCACTTTGAGACATAGAGGGTGGTAGCTAGCCAGGCGGGCACTTGCAAAATGCCCTTCCGCCATGCGATGAAGCTCAAACCCTTACAAGTGAGTGAAGCCGCGTGTGGAAGCTTTATAATATTACCCGGTGTAATTAAGAAACAAATTGAAGATGGCACTGCATGTCATTCCATCTCACTTGCACACTGGACAGTCTATTGTGTGCAAGTGAGATGGAACGATTCACAGCGCCATCTTTAATTTATTTCTTTACTAAACACGGTTCTATATAACTCTAAGGTACATTGCTAGTATGATGTGTAATTAATCAAAAATTATATGTAAGAATTACCTCCTACCAAAGTAATATTAAAATGTTTGGTTTGCCATTGTTAACTATTGCTGTATTGTATATACTAAAACTAAGTATTTTTGCATGTGGGCTACCGGGCATTCATTGTCACCCCCCATCTCGAGTAGGTGTCGTAAAAGACGACTAAGGGTTAATACACCAGAAAGGCAGCAGCACTTTCTGAGAAACAGATATCTCCAAGACGCCTGCCAAGCGTGGGAATTATAGCAACCCCCCTCATAATGTTGCAAGGTAAAGCAAGTGTGCAGCTGCATTTGCGAACTCCCGGGTCGACTTATTCGATACCTAACGTGAGTCATTGCCGGTGAATTTATAATATATAGGTACTTACTTATTTAAAAATATATATTAGCTAATATATTTAAATTAATATTTGAAATGGTCCTCAAAAGAATTAGATAATTCTCGAAGTGTTCGAGCGCACGGCTGAAGAATAAAACTCTTATAGATGCTGTGTCTTAAAATCGAAACTACGAAAACCAGCCGAGCTGAGCTACGTGGCGTTTGACTACACGTAGATTTAGCAAGATATTTAGGCGATTCGCCACTGGATATAATATTTTATTTGTTATTATAATAGGTATTATTAATTACTTATAATAAAAAAAAAAACTAAAATTGTAATGCTAGTTTTAAGAACTATTAAAATTAAACATGATTATGTATGTAAATAGTGTTTTAAATCTCATACACCTAATAATAAGTTGCATAGAATCTTAAAATAATTAGTTTTTTTCGTTCATTTGCCGTGGTACCATAAGACAGTTCCTTTGACGGCAGTCAATGGTACCGCGAAATTTTTTAATTTACACAAATCACGATATAAGTGATAAATTTTTTAGGACAAAAAGAGGAAGGTTCGCTACTAGTCATATTATGACCCGTTGTATTTTTTTCATAGAGTAAAACTGGTTACTGTTATAACAAGTTTTCCCAACGAATCACACTATTTATCGTAACTCTTAGGGCCTGTTTCAGAATGTACGAGTAAGTTCCGATTATACTACCCAGAACATATTTAATAAATAAAACACTATCTTTGCATTTCACAGTCATCAATTAAGCCTATCCATCGGTTAAAGCTTGAAACGCGCTGCATGTTAACTGTAATTTTTATCATTCAGTTATTTTATTTCTGGGTATATAACCGGAACATACTCGAACATTCTAAAACAGGCCCTTAGCGTAACATGAATAGGCAACCCCAGGAAAACGTCCAGGTTCACTTCAGATTATGTCATGGTAGAGGTGCTGGTCGATTTCTCTGTCCATCCGTTCTGAAGGCAGGTATGTTCAACAGTGGCAACATATACATAATTATTGTGAACCACTTAGGTTGATATTGACTAGAGTGCGCGCGGAACTAGTTGGTCGCGCCTTAGGTGGCGGCAGGGGCGGGTTGCCTACGCCACAGAATAAAAAAGACCACAAGGATCACTTCGCTTAGAAGTTTAAATAAATAAGCAACTCTGCTACGACGCAATAAAGAGCAATTCAGATCGCCCGTCTTGTCGCAGCCGCCGATGTACTTTTAGCTTTATACTTGTGCGGAGTGCGCCAGGCCTGCTACTGCTCGCAACGCACACACGCACATTAGACAGTGATGACCAAAGCCTCTCCACCGCTCACATACCTAAGGCGCCAACAACTAGTTCCGCGCGCTTTATAGTTTGATGACGCCGTTTTTTAACTTGCCTTATTATTATTGATACCGCATGACGAATGCTAATAGAAACATTGACCTATATATACTAGACGCGACATCTCAAACGGAAATAGTCGACCAGTGCAGGTAAGCCGGCATACTCTCCCCCACACGCAGCTAGGCACACGTAGAGATTACACGCGCTTTACGTTCGAAAATTGTGTGTTCAAAATACACAATTTTCGAACGTAAAGCGCGTGTAATCTCGTTTAGTGCCCAGCTGCGTGTGGGGGAGAGTGTGCCGGCCGGCATACTTGCACTGGTCGACTATCCTCGTTAGAGATGTCGCGTCTAGTATATATAGGTCAATGAATAGAAACAGTTTTTGATTGTTTTCGTAATTCTTTTTTTTTTTATTGTTGATAGGTAAGCCTTAGACTACAATCTCACCCGATGGTAAACTAATTGATGGTGGTTGAAGGTAACAGGCTTAACGTAACAATGCTGGCTGTCAAGGACAGCTGCCGGAGCACACCGTTAGGTGCTTGGCGACAGATTTTCTACTTGAGGGTGTTAGCTAGCCAGGCGGGCATTCTCAAAGTGCCCTTCCACCATGCAGTGAATGCATGCATGCAAGCCCGCGGCGGGATTCGAACCATGGACCTGCTGCGCGGCAGTCCATAGGCAAAGCCACTATATTTTTAACTTTACATATAAACAGCGTCAACATTGTGTGACAATGCAGTGCGCTTCACTTGCTACAGTGCCCTACAAACCTAAACACAGCATTGTTTGCGCACTGCTGCTTGTAGGTGAAATATCTGACACTGTGGTGTTACACACCAAGACGGCATCTTAAAGAGACCTTCCACGCTCGAGGTCCATCTGATGTTAAGCGGACTAACCTCTGCCTATAACAGATGCATTTCGTCAGAAGTCACGAATTGCACTGCGCCCGTCACCTTGAGACATAATTATTAAGTCTCATGTGCCTGTAATTTCACTGGCTCTCAAGGACTGCTGCCGGAATACACCGTTAGGTGCTTGGCGACAGATTTTCTACTTGAGGGTGGTCGCTAGCCAGGCGGGTATTCGCAAAACGCCGTTCCACCATGCGGTGAAGCTCAAGCCCGCGGCGGGATTCGAACCATGGACTTGCTGCGCGGCAGTCCATAGCCAATGCCACTGAGCCATCACTGCTTCAAAAACCTGATCGGAACCAACCGGGTATCGAGATTAAGGAGACTCAGACCCTAAAAAAAAGATAAGTAATAAGGATATAAAAACGAATTAAGGAGCTAATTCAGACAATACGTTGTTGGTGGTAAACATTGACCTATATATACTAGACGCGACATCTCAAACGAGGATAGTCGACCAGTGCAAGGATACCGGCCGGCATACTCTCCCCCACACGCAGCTAGGCACTCGTAGAGATTACACGCGCTTTACGTTCGAAAGTTGTGTATTATCTATTGTGTATTTTGAATAGACAATTTTCGAATGTAAAACACGTGTAATCTCTACGAGTGCAAAGCTGCGTGTGGGGGAGAGTATGCCGACCGGCATACCTGCACTGGTCGACTATTTTCGTTTGAGAAGTCGCGTCTATTATATATAGGTCAATGGTGGTAAATGATTTATTAAAACTCAAATTGGTTACAATATGCTATGGCAGTAGGTGCTGGACAGTAGATTTTTTTCCATCAGTTTGAATACATGTCTTTTAATTAACATCATAAGCTGGAAGAAGTGCATTGTTGAACAAATGTGTTTGTCTCCTGCTTACTCAATTAAAGTACTGTACTAGCCGACTCGTCCACTGCTGAACACAGTCTCCCCTATTAAGGGGGTATTTGCCATAATCCCCACGCTTGGCAGGCGGCTTGGGGATTGCAGTGTAAGATGGCAGTTCTTTAGAAGGTGCTGCTGCCCACCTTCCAGTATTTTTCCCTTAGTCGACTCTTACAACACCCACGGGATGATATGGGGAGGTGCAATTCTAACCCGGCACCCCACGGGGAACTTACTCAATTGAAATTTCTCTATTCTGAATATGCCAATATTTAGGGCATATTTAATGCAATTATGAATACCAACTCAAAATTTAGGTGCCAAATAAACTTCGACGCTACGCGTGATTATTAGTGTGTTAGCTGACGTTATGGTCTCCAGCTGACACATGCTGTATATACGAAACGGCTGAAGATGTGGTTATATACTATAGCCAGGTATTTAGAGCATAATTTGTGCCAATGGTACAAACAAATTGAAACTTCCTCCTTGAAAGCTGTAGTCCCTTATAGAACGCCATAATGAAAGCTATTAGCTACTTGTTACCATTGGCTATCCACAACTTTTACGATGTCGTCTGCCACCTAGTGAGGGGGCTACCAACTCTACGTCTTCCGGTGTAATGTGGTAACCACTCGAGAACCTTTCTTCTCCATCAGTTATCAGTTCGTCCAGCAATGTCGCCCGCACATTGCCACTTCAACTTGCTAATTCTGAAAGCTGTCGGTGACTTTGGTTTTTTCGCGCGAAGAAACTCAGAGCATAGCTCTCTCCAAAGCTCGTTGAGCGACTTTGAGCTTGTTCATAAGGTTTCTATAGGGTCCGTTGACCCTATAGAGACTTCTTGTATTTATATACACACATCAAATTTATTTTTGACCACAAGCTTAAAAAAGTTTTGTTTATCATTCGAAATGTTCGTACAAAAGTTATTTCTATCCACCAGATTCGAAAATATTTGAAAAAAATTCAACTTTATAAAAGCACCAAGAAATAATTACCTACATTTTAATATTACCAATTGTAGTAGGTTTTACTTTTAATGTTTAATATAAATAAGTACTGATTTACAAAATTACAAATATACGATAGGAAAAAATTAAGTCATGTCGGGTTCGAATCCCGCACAGGACTTAATTTTTTCCTATTGTATATTTGTAATTTTGTAATGTAATCCGCATAGCAGGCGTTATTGCAAACATAACAATATATAAAATACTGATTTACTTTATTACTCAAAATGTTCTTTAACATTACTAATTGTAGTAGGTTTTACTTTTAATGTTTAATAGAAATTAATATTAATTTCTTTATTTAAGTTGTTCTTTGATATTACGTCGCAGGAAAAAAAAATGTTATAAAAGCTATAAACACTTCTTTATTATTTAGGATTAATATTGCCAACTGTATAAGGTTTTATTTTTAATGTTTATAATTAATTAATTTTCTTTATTAATACCAATTGTAGTAGGTTTTATTTTAATGTTTAATATAAATAAACACTCATTTACTTTATCATTTATGTTGTTCTTTAATATTACAAATTATAGTAGGTTTCGCCTTTAATTAAAATGTATTAAAAGGTTAAAAGAAATAAACACCAATTAACTTTATTATTTAAGTTGTTTATTTTGCCATCATATTAGTTGCCCCTCTTAGTCCTAGGAGTACACTGTTTTATCAGTAACTAAAAGTACTTTATAATTACTTATTTTGTACGATTTAAATATAGTAATATGAAATATTTATGTATATTTTTTTTTATGCCTGATAGGTAAGCCTTTGACCACTATCTCACCTGATGGTAAGCGATGATGTGGTCGAAGATGTTGTTCAGGGTAACCTAGAAGTACTAGCTCTCAAGGGTAGCTGCCGGAACACACCGTTAGGTGCTTGGCGACAGATTTTCTACTTAAGGGTGGTAGCTAGCCAGGCGGGCATTAGCTAAATGCCCTACCACCATGCTGTAACGACTGCCATCCTAAGACAACAACCGGGACCGACGGCTTAACGTGCTGTTATAACGATAAATGGATTTCGGTTTTTAAAAAAAAACTATGTTCCACTCGCGACTTTATTTAATTCGAGGGAATTAATATATCTATATAAGTTTTTACAAATATATCTTTAGGCAACCGCTCTGTATGAAGGATGAAAAAAGACTGGCTTTAAATTGGTACTAAGAGTAGAACCTCGACTCCAAGACCGCTGAGCAAGCTAGATGGGCTGCCAGGGCAGCACTAAGGCTAACTAAATAGGTGTATAACATCTCCCCCTTTTAGAGGAGACTTTGGGGTTAGTTCAAAGTCTCTGTTAAATTCTGGTTCTAAGAGGAGCGACAGGGCTAATCATTTCTATTTCAGGGTCTTGTCCGTCCGTCATGTTCGTGGTTTTGGGTGTAGGTTGAGGTGATAATTTGTTTATATTAAATTTAAACTGGAAAGGTCGGTTGCTGCCAGATTTACACATTTTCTTAAGAAATAAACAAATTACTAATAGAAATATTATCATAGAAACTGTAATTATAAGAATAGAGTAATGTGTCCCATATTGAACAATGTGTGGGTTTTGCGGATGTTCGATGGGTTTCAAATTGTTTAAGATTGATTTCATTCTTATTTTATTATCGGAATTAAAGTCGTCTAGGTCTATGTTGTGTAAGTGAATAGGAGACACATTTTCTATTACATGGTTTAACTGAACTAAGTTGCAACAAGTATCGTTGATTAAGCTAAAGTCTGGGAAGTGGTTGATAGGTGATGTGATATTTACAATGTTATATTTCGGTATGAGCGTAGTGCTTTTACAGTATCCTACACAATCTTTAGGTACACTGAGTATACCCGTTCCCAGAATGGTTGTTTCATACAAATTTGAGTTCAGACAATCAATTGAAATTTTATTAGGTTCCGATTGTATGTAGATCCACCTATTGTTTGTTATTGGTTTCCAAATATCCAGGTTTCCTAATATAACTTTAGTTTCACATTGTAATGGTTTTACACTGATCACTTTTGCTAAAAGTTCACTTTCACAGGTAGGTTTTGCGTCGGTGGAGTAAACATTTTCGATGTCACAAATGAAGTTTCCTGGATTCACAGTTTTGCAGATTTTCAGGTCGTCAAATATGCAGTAGTGGGATTTGTCTTTGGTCATTGCTATATATTTATTATCAGGTATAATTAAGCTGAATGAGTTTGGTTCATCAGGTTTGTAGGGGGTAGGAAGTGCAATACTATGAAACAATATATATTCTTTGATATTTACTAAAGGGACTTGTAGAACAAATATAATCTTATTACTAATATAATAACATACTAACTTAGAAATATTTAAAATAAGATGTACAGAATTAATGTCTAAAACAACAGGCAATTCAAGGTCACTAGGTAGATGTCTGTAGTTATCGGCAAGCTCTTGGTGTAACTGACTTGGAGTTATTATCGCAGGATGCAAGATGTTTTGACTACTGAATAAGATGGCATTAGTTATATCTTCCAACTGAAAAGACAATGTTAATATCGATGCTTCTAAAATATCGAGTATTTCGTTAATATTGATAAGTAACTGTAGTCCATTTGTTATTTCAGTAATATTTTTAACACCGAGTGAGAGCTTGTCGATAGCTTCATTGAGGTTGGCTTCATTTTCTCTTATTTTATGTAGGGTGTTATTATAACATGTTAATACTGAAGTAGTAACTAAAATATTTTGTTTCATTAGCGAAGCCAACTGTTTCTCATTATTTTCCAGAGATCTTATCGCTGCATCGTATCTCAGTCCATCGTTCTCATCTAGGGAACCAAAAACCTGTTTCAGGATTGTTCCCATACCTCCTATCCATGCGCTACGTTTGGTTCTACTATCTATTAAATGCGAGATGGATTCAAACTCTCTACTCATGTCTCGGAACCGCGCTGCTAATGGTTGCAGCATGTTATGACATTCTGCATCAATTTCTACAATTCGGGTCTGATTACACAGATTTCTTGTAACCCCTAAAGCATTTCCAATATTTTGTATGTGCGGGCCAAAATGTGAAACGTCTATTGGTATTACGATCTTCAATTGAACATTATTAATTTTGAGTTTCCCTAAGTAATCATAATAGAGTCCCGAACTTGAGGTGATTGGCTGGATGAAATCTTGGTGAGATTGACCCCGAACTGAACTGCAAATAATAATCATCAGTAACGATAACCTCAGGTAAGTTTATTCCTACCATTAATAAGTTTTAATCTATTTAGTTTTATTTCTACCCTTTCTATGTACCTAACTAAATTTATTTACAGGTTAACTTAGGTGTATTGTCACGTTTGCAGTATAGGTGCGAGGTAAGTATTACATTATCTAATCTATTTCTTAATTAGCATAGTTAAGTTTCTTAGTTTACACGTGTGTTCCAACGTCGGCTGGCTTCACCTGATCGAAGTGATGCGTAACGTGACGTCGGTTAATAAGCAAGGTAAGTGTATTATTACCGTTTATTTTTACTATTTTATAGGGTCCCTTCCACAGGGGTGAAAGCGCTTTACGCATTCTTAAATGGTTTTTCAGATAAACGTAATCGCCAGTCTTGTATTTGGCTGGACGAGTACGAGTGTCATAGTAGGCTTTAGAAGATTCCTTAGATTTCCTTATGAAATCCAAGGCTTTCTCTCGTGAATACTTCAACCGGTTTTGGAGCATACGGACATAATCAGGATATGTGGCTCCAGGAGATTCCTCATAGATAGAATTTGGGATTACAGGCTTACTTCCGAACATTAATTCGTAAGGTGTGAAGTGGGTTGTGGAATGGACTGTTGTATTATAGGTGAGCATGGCTGTGTAGACATAGCGGGGCCAGTTGGACTGTTCTTCATTGGTAAAAGATCTGAGATACTCCTTGAGAGTTGAATGGCTTCGTTCCAGGGCACCCTGGGTTTGAGGATGATATGGAGAAGACCAAAGGTTCTTTATTTTGAGGAATTCACAAGTCTTCTTGAAAAGGTCAGACGTGAAGTTGGTTCCCTGGTCCGTTAGGATCATTTTGGGGATACCGAAGATGGATATGTAGTGGATTAAGCATTCACTAGTTTCTTCTGCTGTAGTGCTGCGGATTGGATATGCAGAAGAGAATTTGGTGAGGTCGTCTTGTATCGTTAGTATATATCTTAATTTTGCAGGTCCTGCTTCAGGCAGTGGCCCAACAATATCGAGAGAAATTCGTTGACAAGGTTCAGTCGAAGTGCTGGTTATTTGCATGGGAGCGCGATTTATTTGTCTCAGAGCTTTGTTAGTCTGGCACTGCGGGCATTTCTTTACGAAAGATTCGATGTCACTGCGCATGTTTTTCCAGTAGAAGGTTTCTTGGATTCGTTTAAGCATACGACTACTACCGAGATGTCCGGCAATAGGGATATCGTGGTTTTCTTTGAGTATTTTAGGGATTTCAGTGAGAGACGGATATATGATTTTTCCTTTATATATATGTATATTGAATCCCGTGTTGTTGAACAAGAAAAGAAGCATATTGTACAATTTTATATATTGGTGGGTATCGAACGGGTTCTTGAAATCTGTTATCGCGATATCTGGGGTGGTGTCTTTATCAACTTGGATAACTAGTTCGTTTCTGAGTGATTTTAGACTCTTGTAGATATCCCCGTAAGAGGATGCGTCAAAATGGTATACTTTGAAGAAGAGAAGATAATACGTTTTGCCTTCATGTGTAAATGATAGGAAGGAATACAGAGGCCTCTCTTTGTTTGTAATATCAGAGTTGTTTGGTAAATTGTCAAGAATATTTTGTACATAGGGATTAGATTCATCAAGGTCAATAGAGGAAGGTAAAATAATGATTTTATATTTTGATTTTGTGATATCTTCGTTGTGTTCTTGTATATTTGTATTAAAAGATTTATTTTCATTCGCCATTGTTTTTAGGAAAGCAGGATAGTCGTCGTCTGGTAAGTCTGGTAAGGCACTCGTGGATGGCGTTGGGGTACCAACAGGATGCGCGTTCGGACCTGGTGACTGGGTTGGAGTATGTTCAGGTAAGTTATTCATTTCGTTTTCGATTTCTCCTCTAAGGGTGTCAGGGATATTAGAAGGTAAGTTAGTTTCAGGTGAGGGCAGGATTTCTTCACTAGGATCGAGGAGGTTCGGAAATGGTGAGTTTATTTCAGGTAATGGCAGGAGGTCGGCACTAGGATCAGGGGCATCTAAAGAGTGTAAGTTCAATTCGTCTGGGTTGAATGATGGTGGTGATATTAATAAATCCATTAAGTCTTTGTCTAATCCCCGAGTAGGCTCTTCATCTACGTTGGAATTGGACGGGTTGTTTTCAGGTTGAATTGGATTTACTGGAAAACGAGACAAGGCATCGGCGTTAGTATTGATTTTCCCTTTTTTATATTTAATGTCGTATTCGAATTCTTCTAGTTTCAAACGCCATCGGATAAGACGTGATCCTGGGTCTTTACACTTAAATAACCATTCCAAAGGTTTATGGTCTGTGAGAACCGTGAAACGATGACCGTACAAGTAGGGCCGGAACACTTTGGTACCGAAAATTACGGCAAGGCACTCTTTTTCGGTGACGCTATAGTTGCACTCGGCTTTGTTGAGAGTACGAGACGCGAAAGCTATAGGTCGATCTTGCCCTATAGGTCCTTGCGACAATATTGCCGATATAGCGTAGTTTGAAGCGTCACATGTCAAAAGGAAGGGCTGAGTAAAATCTGGGTATGCCAGAATTGGGGCAGAGACGAGTTTGTTTTTCAGCGATTCAAAGGAGAGCTGTTGTTCGTTTTGCCATAGAAATGGGACGTCTTTCTTAAGAAGAGACGTGAGGGGTTTTGCTAGTTTTGCGAAGTCAGGTATAAATCTTCTATAATATGATACTAAACCTAAAAAAGATTTTATATCTTTAGGAGATTGAGGAGTCGGGAACTCGGATACGGCCTTGGTTTTTTCAGGGTTTGGTTTAACACCATTTTCGCTAATAATGTGTCCTAAATAGGCCACTTCTTTACGTAGGAATTCACATTTTTCTGGCTGAAGTTTTAAGTTGAAATTGCGAATTCTGTTGAAGACCGCTCTTAGATTTTCAATCTGTGAGGTCAGGTCATGAGAGTAAATGACAATATCGTCCAGGTAAACGAAGCATCGTGAGCCTTGGAGGCCAGAGAGACAATTGTTCATAAGTTTCTGGAAGGTAGATGGGGCATTTTTAAGTCCAAATGGCATTCTATTGAATTGGTAATGACCTTGCGGTACTGAAAAAGCAGTTTTAGGAGAATCCTCGGGAGAAATAAGGATCTGATGAAAGCCGGAAGTGAGATCTAGGGTAGTGAAATATTTACTATTTCCCAATTGGTCAAGAATTTCGGATATTTGTGGAATAGGGTATGTTTCACCAATCGTTATGTCGTTCAATTTTCGATAATCTATAACTATTCGCCACTTGCGTTGACCTTGTGAGTCTGTCTTTTTGGGCACTATCCAGATTGGTGAACTCCAAGGGGAAGATGAAGGTTGTATGATGTTCTGATCCAACATTTTATCAATTTGGGTTTCCACCTCCTTTTTATGGCATTCTGGGAACCTATATGATTTTGTGTGAACAGGTACATCGCTATTAGTTTTGATTTGATGTTCGAGAGCGGAAGTAAATGTTAGTTGATCATCGGGTAGGTGAAAAATGTCTGAATATTGTGAGCAGACTTCTATGAGAGCGTCTCTTTCTTCCTGATTCAAGTGGTCAGTTCTTAGTGAATTGATTACTTCGCAAGTTCGTTCAGATGTTTTTTGGAGGTTGGCATTAATTGGGTAAGCAGTCGAATGTAGAGGTTCAATATTAAGGTTTAAGTTGGTTTTGACATTGACAAAAGTTTCTGAAGTGTTGGCAATAGTCAAATTAATGCGATTGTTATCCTTGACTCTAACTATGCAGTTGGATATTAGTAAATTATCAGAAAGATGTTGATCTGTAATGATACCTTCTTTGAGGCTAGTTTTCTGAACTGAGCATTCAATAACGGCTTCAGTACGAGGTGGTATGACGTAAAAAGGTTCAGAAAAATGCAATCGAATGTCGAGTTTTCCTATTTTCAGGATATCATGGGTGTAGTCAATTTTACAACCAAAGGCGGTTAGAAAATCTGTTCCTAAGATGCCATCATATGGCAGATTAATGTCTCTAACAACATGAAATTTGAAGTGTATGGGTTTTTTCTCATTTAATTTTAATTTAAGTTGAAAATGACCTTCGGTTTGAGTAGGGTCATCGCCGGGGTCTATGCCCTTAAGTTTGATCGATTCTTTGATTAGTTTTTGACTTTTATGAATACTAGATTCTTTCAGTAAACATATGGCAGAGCCTGAATCAACTAGTAGTGATAGTGGGGTGTCAGAAACTTGCGAATCTAATAATACGTGTGGTAAAAGCCTTTTTGTTGTGTCTATGTTCACTTCATAAATTTCCTTGTTAGCTTCAGTGGAAACTGGGGCAGTTTTTAAATTTTGGGTATCATCGGAAATCGATTCAGTTGTCTTCTGACATTCGGTTAGGGGCTGATTACCCTGTCGATTGGTTTTAGTTGACTGTGATGATTGGGTTCTTATTTGGGGCTGTGTACCCATGTGGTCCCTTGAATTTTGAGATTGGACGCATGTTCGGGGCTGATTACCCATGTGGTCCTTAGAACTGGAAGATTGGGCACTTATTTGGGGCTGTTTACCCGAGTGGTCCCTACAGTTTGACGGATGGGCGCTTATTTGGGGCTGGTTACCCATGTGGTCCCTAATATTTGAAGGATGGACGCTTATTTGGGGCTGGTTACCCATGTGGTCTTTAGGATTACAAGAATTGGGTATGGTATCGACTTTTGTACCTTGTCTCGTGCGACACCATGGCGAGACTTTTATTCGTTTAAAGTATTATCGCACGAGAGGTCTACTTCATCATGGCCGGTCTCCTCGTCGGGTTGTTCGAGAAAGTTTACGCGCGGGGGCATCCTATAATTGTTTTATTGGTCGTTTGATTTTGTTGAACCTTGAAACGATTGTTATTATATTCGCGTTTTCTGCATACAGAGATGTCGTGTCCAGGTGTTTTGCAGTAGCGGCAAAACACGTTAGAAGCCCCTTGTGGCGCAGGGTTGAATGATTTTTGAGACGAGGAAGACGGATTAAAATTATGCTTAGACGGGCTGGCTTTAAACTTATTATTATTGTTGTTTACAGATCTTTGATCTGTTTGTGGGCGTTTATACAAAGTCTGCTGTATACGTTCTTCCGAAATAGCAAAATTAATAGCTTCGTTCAATGTTTTAGGAGACTTACATCGTACAATATTTGAAATTCGGGGGTGAAGCCCCATTAGGAAATGATGTAGAGCAAGGTCCTCCATAGCTGCGGTACGACCAGGTAATTCTTTAACTTTAGTATTGGACAAGGATATTTCTGTCAATAATTGTGAGAGGTAGGTCTCCATGCGTAGTGCATATTGACTCACGTTGTCTTGCGGACCTTGCCTGCTCTCTTGGAGATCCGTGAGAAGATGCGAATAATGCTTTCGCTCACTGAATTGTGTTTTTAAAAACTCCTTAAGCTGTTCCCAGGATGTGAACTCCTTAATAGAGCAGGCGACTTCCGCTTTCCCATTTAATTGGCTGAGAATAAATTTAAATAAAATAGGCCTTTGGGTTTCCGTTGCTAAGTCGAAAGCATTATCACAATTCACAAGAAATGAGTTGAGAGTTTCCCTACTGCCATCGTATGTTTTAATAAATTTAAATAAGATGTTTAGTTCTAGTTCGGCCATCGCGAGAGCTGCGGCAGTTCTCCTGGTAATGCGTGGAGATCCAACAGGTGACTTCGCTACAGTTTCACTTGCAACCTGTTCTGGTCCAGGGATATCAATAGTTAATTTGCCTTCTTCAACTTTCGGCAGTTTTGGCATAATTAAACCTCCAAAATAAAATTAAAAACAAGTTGCAAATAATAAAAGAACATAGAACAACATTAAGAAAACATAGAGTAAAATAATAATTAACTAACGGAACCCTAATATCTCAACTTAGCTAAAACAATGACCAAAGACTTACAGTACAGACAGTGCGTGGGCGACCGATAAGAACACGACGGCGGCTGGGTGCATTCCGAAGAGATAAGGCGCGTCTCGGCGTATCGTTCTCCGGTCGCTGATTTTTGAGTGATTTTAATTGATGGAATGAACTTTTGATTTGCTTGTAGGTGCAGGATGCTATGTTGAACAATCACGAAGCAGGATAGAAGCACGGTGAGTACTTCTGAGTGTTTTCTTTTGCAGGTCGGAACTTGGAGCGCTCCTCACACGGCTGAAGGTAAGTAGATTGCAGTGCAGGCTGCAATTTTCTTCTTTAGAGGATATGCAGATCCTTTCCAGGATCTAGTAGAGTTTTATGACGACACGTTAAGGATACTGTTTAACACTAGTGTTTTAATCACTATCACAAAATAAGTTTTAGGACACTTAATTGTTATATCTTAGGATAAGGATCCGGAATGAGTCTGCGAAGCGGTGCCCGGGCACTGGGGATTTCCGGATCCCACCGCTGCCACCAAAATGTTATAACGATAAATGGATTTCGGTTTTTAAAAAAAAACTATGTTCCACTCGCGACTTTATTTAATTCGAGGGAATTAATATATCTATATAAGTTTTTACAAATATATCTTTAGGCAACCGCTCTGTATGAAGGATGAAAAAAGACTGGCTTTAAATTGGTACTAAGAGTAGAACCTCGACTCCAAGACCGCTGAGCAAGCTAGATGGGCTGCCAGGGCAGCACTAAGGCTAACTAAATAGGTGTATAACAGTGCCCTCCGGAGCACGGAAATGCTTATTAGTATTGTCACTAGCGGTCACGCATCCAACTCATGACCGCGCGCGACGTTGCTTAACTTAGCTGATCGGTTGAGAACAGCTAAGTAAACTTCGCTACTAACGCTTCGAATATAATCAATATAATGATTGATTGGTTTCAAATTGGCCAACAATATATCGTAACGCGTTAAGTAATACTGGGATCAGGTTGTATAATTTAAAATCTTGTTAGTAAAAATTAGAAGACTAGAATATCCATACTTCCAAGCTTTTTGCTGGATAATTTAAAATGTAGGTACATATGTTCTTATTTTTACCGGCGATATGCCTTATTAACAAAATACTAGGAACTACATACAATACTACAGCTACTATAACAAAAGCATTTAGATAATATATGAGTCATTGCAGACTCACAGGCAGTACGAATGCTCCAGCCCACTACCAGTTGGCAGCGTTTATTATATTTATGTATTTACATATTGTACATAAATATTAAACTATATAAATAACTATGCGAACACTAAGTACTTGTAATATAACATAGCATTATTAAGTACTTTAATCATTTATATATTTCAATCAGTTATAAACATAATGAAAAATATATATTTCATACATTGGAAAGACAAATGTATTTTGTGCTAACTAGTTTTTCTCTCCAGTGTGTAATATTTAAAATAATTATAAAATATTATTACAAGCATATTGTTTTACTCCGGCGATTTCAACTAATTTATGATCGCATTGTGTCATATTTTAAGGACATTTTTTTTTCTGTTCAACTAGTTCTAGCCTGAATTACTACCCACTAGCAACAAAAAAGTATATTTGTTACTCAGTAAATTTTTATACAAACAAACAATGAAATTACTAAATTGACATGGCGCTTTAGTTTTTCATGTATTATTTGTTGAGTGATTTTTAATGATGTGATTATTCAATAAATGCAATCCAATAGATCTATAATCGCACATATTACACGCATATGGTTTCTCTCCAGTATGTTTTCGTATATGGAGTCTTAACGCAGTTTGATAACCACTTTCGTAATCACATACATGGCATTTGTAAGGTTTTTCTCCAGTATGAACTCTCATGTGAATTTTTAAAGCTGATTTATATACAGTTTTATAATCACACATACTACAACTGTTTGGTTTTTCTCCAGTATGTGATCTCATTATATGATATTTTAAGTTTTGTGGTAAATTACACTTATAGTCACACAAATTACATGATATAAGTTTTCCTCCCGAGTGCTTTTTGGTGTGTAGATTAAAGGCATGTAATGTATCACATTCAAAATCACACATTTTACATACAAACGGTTCTCCAGTATGGATTTTAATATGATTTTTCAATAGATATGGTTTATGGAATTTATAGTCACACATATTGCATGCATATGGTTTTTCTACAGTGTGGTTTTTAATGTGAGCCTTTAATGGAGATGGTGAGCGTGACTTATAGTCACATAACGTGCATGCATATAATTTCTCCCCGTGTTTCCTTTTCATGTGTCTCCTTAAATTATTTGATGTAGCACATCGAAATTCACACATATTGCATGCGTTGGGCTTCTCTCCGGTGTGTTTTCTATAATGTTCTTTAAGATCACTTGGTGTTATACATTTATAAATACAAATATCACACGCAAAAGGTTTCTCCATAGCATGTTTATACATCATATGCATCTTTAATTGACTAGATTGTATACATTTATAATCACACAGATTACATGCATAAGGTTTCTCTCCAGTGTGTGTTAGAATGTGTTTCTTTATATTGGCACTTTGAGCACATTGGTAATCACACAAATCACATTTATATGGTTTCTCTCCAGTGTGCGTTCTAAAATGTTTTGTTAAATAGTATGGTCTATTTGCTTTAAAATTACACATATTGCATGCATATTGTTTATCTTCAGAGTGTAATTTAGAATGTTTTTTTAAGGCATGTGCAGTTCTTGCTTTATAATTACACGTACAACAAGCATATAATCCCTCATCAGTGTGTGTTCTATTATGTTTTTTTATATAATATGCGGTTTTTTCTTTAAGTTCACCCATGTTGCAAGAATATGGTTTTTTTTCATCCATTTCCACATATTTAAGGTCAGAATTCGACATTTTAGTGTCACGTTTTTTCTTCTGCAAGATTTTATATCAATCATCGTCTAGTACATCTTCCTGAAAATATTTAAACACATAATTATAACACATAACTTTAAAAATTTGAATTGCGACTTCACATAATATGTATATGAAGTAACAGTACAACTAAACTAAAAAACCTAGACACTTGATGATTGAGAATTTAGGGCTTCTTTTTAAACTTAATGAAATTATATATCACCGAAACCGTCTAGACAGAACAATCGTGCTGGGTGTGAAGGACGAGATGCGGGGGCACCGTCCCAAACTTCATACGCCACCACCGACATATTTTGTTTGTAGTCGGGGACAAGCTGTTCAGGGCTAACGCGTATTTGTTGCAATGAAAATAAATGTAGATATATTAGGTAATAGGTACATTACATATGAGAGAGATGACCGAGATGCGCCAATAGTACCAACGAACAGAGCTAACAGTTGGGGCATTTTGTATAAGTACGGTCAGGGCCGTTTGCAAGCAACAGCGCGCATATGACTTCATCCATTTATCTAAAAAAATACATAACCTCTTCAAGTTCTCACATAATTTATGGTAACTGTTATAAATAACTTGAGAGAGATAATTACAGAATATTAGTGTAACAGGTTTCAGATTTTTAACATTTCACTTTTCATTTTTTGTGACAGTTTAGTCACTTATGAAGGCGTAAGCATGACAATACTTGGTCCAAAATGCACTCAGAGCACTATTGGCACGGCATGCTCACGGTGGCCATCCGCCTGACCGCCACCACCGTGAGTTCTGTTAGCGCTAATGTAGTCATCGATGACATCACACCTATCAGCCATGCAAACGTTTGGGGCTCTTGCACAAATCGGACCAGATATCAGTGTGCTTTTGGTACCAATATCGGACCGCACACTACAAGTTATCCTTTCGCACAACACACTGCGATTACACCAGTTTCTAGAGATAGAAAGTAAATATAATTATTTATGTAAACAACATTTTGTTATTTCTCAAGTAGAAAATCTATCACCAAGCACCTGACGGTGTGTTCCGGCAGCACTCCTTGAGAGCCAGTGAAATTACAGGCACATGAGACTTAACAACTATGTCTTTATGTGACAGGCGCAGTGCAATTCGTGACATGTGATGAAATGCATCTGTTATAGGCAGCGGTTAGTCTGCTTAACATCAGGTGGGCCTAGAGCTTGTATCGTAACAATGACATTAAAAATAAATATTTAGAAAATCGTATTCAGTACATATCTTTATGGCACAATATTTTCGTACTATTTTCTTTATAGTGACAAAATATTAAACTCAATTTGTACAGAGTACCTACTTTTAATGGCCTAATAATTTTATTGCAATATAACTTGGGAATTGAGCGTAGCTCTTAGGATAATACAATAATGTAGTTCCATTGTGCTGGTTTGATGATGGAGCTGGTTAATGGAACTCTGGATGGCTAACAAGCCCATTGAGCCCAACAATGCTATGACATTTTTATATCCTCTTTTGATTGACCTCCATGATATAACTGAAATGTTGGGAGTTTTATACAATGCAGTGCAAAGTATCCTAACATACCATGGTTATTTTACGAAATTATGATATTTAAAATAATAGTCATGTGCAGGATTCCAATCCACACTATCCATCCTTATAGCCAGGGCATGTTCTGACAGTTTAAGCTAAAGTGAAACATGACTCATAACTCTAATTTGTCCTCTCCTTCTTTAACCATCATATGGGGATAGATTTGAATGGAATGTAAACTGCAGAGCATGCATTATTGCAAATATTAAAATACTGTGGTAAGTTAGCATCAGGTCACTTGGTTGTTTAGTCATATAACTTATATATTCTTTTTGGGCCACATAATGTTTAAGGAGCTTTGGCTTTGGTGGTAACAGTCACACCAGCTCCATTAGTGGACACATAAAAAAATATTATTATACTTACAATGGGATTGCTCATCAGTTAATTTCAACAGTTTTGCAGATTACTTTCAAGGTATAACTTGTTTGGTTTATTTCTGTGTGCTTATAGAATTTCTTGGTGCACTGCAGGTGTTTATTTACTTCAATGAAATTGCTTGTAACATAATGTTTGTGATTAGCACTTCTCTGTGCTAAGACAATCCTGGTCACTGAAAAAAAGAACATACTTTAATTACAATACAGAATGTTTGCAAGTACTGTATTTGCGGGATTGTCCACTGTTTTTGCCATAATTCCCACGCTTGACAGGTGTCTTCTGGTGTGTCACCTTTAGTGATTTTCCCCTCTTACAACACTCACGCGTCGAGATTGGGGGATGACATTCTAGCCCGGCACCCAACGGGGAAAGTTTCCAAGTAATATAGTGATGTCAACAGAAGGTAGCCACTGTTTGGAATGGATCTGTTATGCAGACCACTATTTTTATAGCCTAAACAGCTAATCATACTATCACTTAGGTGTTAGATACTATTAATACTATGTTTCTTCTGTCTTAAGCAGGCGGGATGGTCTTAGTTGTGTAAGTAGATGTATGTGCACATTATTTCTGTGTGCGCATACATCTACTGGCTAGAATTTCCATTATTCGATGAAAGGAAACAAAGGGTTCAGATATGCAATTGTTGTAAAAAAATGTAAGCGGCAAATAATCAAAATTACATCCTCTTTGTAAAATTATGTTACGGGATTTTTTATGGGGCTCTTGCGCCCGCAACACTGTCACACTCAGTCATCTCAGCCCACAGGGAAGCAATAGTCGACCTATGTACTAGAACATAGTATATTTCTGAGGCAATTTAAACCACAGGAATAACATCCTCTTAGAATAATAAGTCAGTCAGATAATTAATTTTATCCAGATTGTAATTGTATCATAACAATCCAAACACCTTCACAACCACAACACAAATGTTTAATTTAACTTCAACCATAGAATATATAAGGTGCGTTCGTTTTGGCTCCATTGCGTTTGTAGCAGTTTCAAAAGTGGTATTTGTGTATTAGCGTTCGGATAGAAACTTTTGCTATTTTTGACCACAAATTACTGCATGCTATCCGAACGGCTTAAAACATACTTTAACAACCGACAATATTTTAACAATTTAAATTCCATGTTTCGTACTCGTGCACAGTACGAAATATGGAATCAATCTCTAAAATTAACAAAACAAGTAGGTACCTACTACATAACATATAAATACCTATTAAATAAAAAACTTGTGAAACTCTTTAATCGCGCCAAATACAACTGTCAAACCAGCAGTTGTCAAAAAACGATCACAACGATCCCACGGGGTGCGTTTCATTTGAGTGAGATTCGCTAAAAACGCTAAAAACGATCACACTCCCAAAAAGTTTTCCACATGGGTCTTGGCGTTATTTTCGCCTTAAACGCTACATCTAATGTCAAAAGTGACAGAAGTTGCAAGTTTTAGTGGCATTCTTAGCGTTCTTATCCAAAAATGGAACGGGGATGACAGTTACAAACGATCACGTGATCACAACCACAGACGCAGAATGTGATCAAAATTATCGAAATTTACGTTCTTAGCGACTAATGGAACAGGCATGTAAGACATGGGTCAAAAATATCACTTTTCTCTGTCATTTGTAGCGTTTTCAAAGCTATCCGAACGGTGAGCGAAAACGATATTTTTGCTCACGAAGTCCCAAAACGAACGGCCCGTGTGATCATTATTAGCGTTTGTGAGTGTTATTTTTGGAACTTTTGGTGAAGTGCGTGCTGGGTGTAGATCTCGTTGAATAAAACACATCTACGTTGTTGACACCATGAAATTTATGCACTTCCTTCACAATAATTGCTATAAGCAGAACTTCAACTAAATTCTAGTATAATATAAATTATTTACAATTTGAGGCGTGTGCGCTACCACAAGTTATCGAGCAGAGAGTAGTAACTTTCTCGGCAGTGTTGCCAGACTGAAACTAATATAATGGCGTGCACAGACGCCATATCACCCCCCTACGGAGAAAAATACGGTGTGATACAATTAGAAAGAAATTTCAACTTAATATTACAAATCTAAAATATTTCTAAATCTTACTTTACGTCCGGACCGGGTAGTTGAAGATGTGGCAGTGGGTGGATGAGTGGATGTGGATGATGGTAATTGAGTGGATGTTGATGATGGTGGATCAAGTGGATGACCAGCAGTGTGAGGAGATGCAGTAGTAGGTGTAGGACTAGAGTTTGCAGGTGTGGAAGCGGTGTCATCAAGATCTTGTGGATGACTCTCAGCTTCCAGGTGGGCAGGTTTGATCCGGTCTATGCTCACCTCATGCTCCTTTCCTCCAACATCCAAAGTTATAGTTTTGGCACTCCTTGCCAAAATTTTATAAGGGCCAGTATATGGTGGTTGCAGTGGCCGTCTTACTGTGTCATCCCTGAGAAAAGCATGTGTTGCTATTGGCAAGTCTTTGAACACAAATGTCGAAGGCTGAGAATGCCGTGATGCTGGAATGGGACGAAGATTGGCCATTTTGGTCCGTAGGTGTACCAAAAAATCTGGTGCATTATTTGTGCAGTTCTGTGATGGCGGAACAATAAGTTCCCCAGGAAGCCGTAGTGGTTCGCCATACAAGATCTCAGCAGACGAGCATTGCAGGTCTTCTTTCAGTGCTGTGCGGATACCAAGCAAAACTAATGGTAGGGCTTTACTCCATGTGTCGGCGTGGCACATGAGCGCCGCCTTGAGCTGTCGATGGAGGCGCTCCACCATACCATTTGCTTGTGGGTGGTAGCTGGTTGTTCGTATCCTCTTAATAGCACATACCTGCAACAACTGAGCGAAGAGATTGGACTCGAATTGGCGTCCTTGGTCGGTAGTAATGACGAGTGGGACTCCAAAACGTGAAATCCAGCCATTTACAAAGGTATCCGATACTTCTTCAGCTGTAATACCAGACATAGGCCACACTTCCGCCCAACGAGAGAACCTGTCAACGGCTGTCAGACAGTATGTATAGTCTCTGGATGATGGCAGGGGACCAATAATATCAAGGTGCACATGTTGAAAGCGTGCAGAAGAACTGGAGAAGTTACCTAATGGTGAGGATATATGTCGAGACACCTTACTGCGCTGACATGCAATGCAGGATCGTGCCCAGGAGCTGCAGTCCTTACGCAGAAGAGGCCAGATGTAACGATCAGCTACCAGGCGTGCACTTGCGCGCGCGCTCGGGTGGCTGAGGTTGTGCAGTCGCTGGAACGCAGGACGGCGGAAAGACGCAGGTAAGTACGGTCTCGGCTTCCCCGTAGAAGTATCACATGTGATGGTGATATCTGTTCCTGGAACGAGAATTTGTTCAAATGTGAGTGAGGAGCCAGTGCGGAGTTTCTCAAGCTCATCATCAACTGCTTGAGCCTTAGAGAGTGCAGCGTAATCGTCTGTAAGAGTTATTGCCTCTATGCGAGACATCGCATCTGCTACTACATTGTCCTCACCCTTGATGTGTACTATATCAGTAGTAAATTGGCTGATGAAGCTTAGTTGGTTTAGTTGAGCTGGTGGGAGTTTTTCTCGCCGTTGCTGAAAGGCATATATGAGAGGTTTGTGGTCAGTGTAGATGGTTGTATGCTGGACCTCCAAAATGTGTCTAAAATGCTGGACACTCTCATATACAGCAAGAAGCTCTCTATAGTATGTTGGCCACTCTGTCTGTTTAGCAGACAATTTTCTACTAAAATAAGCCAGAGGGCGCCAGGCTTCATTTTTATTGCATCTTTGCTGAAGACATGAACCAATATGGGTACCTGATGCATCAGTGAAGAGGCCAAGCTCAGCATTACTATCAGGATGGGACAACATAGTAGCCGAAGATAGGCTCTTCTTACAGGCGTCGAAGTGCTCTAGCAGCTCTGCTGTCCACGGGAAAGGTTTTGCACCTTTGCAGTGTGTGGCAGCTACAGCGTCAATAAGCGGTGCCTGGTATTGCGCAGCATCGGGAAGGTACCTGCGATAAAAATTTATCATACCCAAAAATCTGCGCATACCCTGCACAGTTTTAGGTGGGGGGAAATCACAGAGTGCCTGAATACGATCTTTGGGTGGCTGTGAACCTTCTGCACTTATTTTGTAACCCAAGAAGGTCACCTCTGTCATTCCAAAGACACATTTGGCTGGGTTGATAATTACCCCATACTGGTGTAAGCGCTCAAACAGTATTCTAAGGTGTTTAGCGTGCAGAGTGGCATTCTTTGAGAAAATCAGTATATCATCGATGTACGAGAAGCAAAAGTCAAGGCCACGCACCACCTCATCTATAAATCTTTGAAAGGTTTGAGCAGCATTACGGAGCCCAAATGACATAAATGGAAAATCATATAGGCCGAACGGTGTCACGATTGCAGTTTTACAGATGTCACCACTGTGGATTGGGATCTGGTGGTACGCTTTCACCAGGTCTATGGTCGAGAACACAGTGGCTCCAGCCAAGTTATGTGAAAAATCACCTATGTGACGCACTGGGTATCTATCTGGGATGGTGCGAGCATTAAGTGCTCTATAGTCACCGCAAGGTCGCCATGTTGCATCCTTCTTGGGTGCGAGATGCAGGGGCGATGACCAAGAACTGCTGGATGGCCTTGCAGTACCAGAGCGGACCATTGCATCAAACTCCTTTTGTGCAATGCGGAGCTTATCAGGTGCAAGGCGGCGTGGTTTGCACGATACTGGAGGACCATCAGTGGTATTGATGTAGTGAACGGTTGAATGTTTAATAAATCTGTTTATACCAGGAGGCCTTGTGATGTCAGGAAACTCAGCAAGCAGTTGCGCGAAAGGTGAGCTGGAGTCGCTGCAAGTCACTGCTTTGATGCTGTCTTGGGATGTGCGAGCAGCAGAAGCAGACACTGACATCTTTGTAGTGCCATCGATGACACGTTCATGCCTGCAATCCGGTAAAAGATTATAAAAACTCAGAAAGTCAGATCCAATTATCGGAGTACTGACATCTGCGATGATGAAGTTCCATTCAAAATTGCGACGTAGCCCTAAGTTTAACTGTAGAGATATACTGCCATAAGTTTTGATAGCTGTGCCATTAGCAGCGCACAGATCATATCCACTACTGGATACATGCCCTTTTGTAAGTTGCCGAGGAAAGCAGCAGATGTCCGAGCCAGTGTCAACTAAAAATTTTCGGTTGGTGTACTGGTCCACTACGAACAAACGGCGACTTGTGGCTGGGCGGTCGGTATTCGCCATTACTGACCGCTGTTCGGGTTTTCCGAACTATGTGTGCTTGACCAGTTGCATGGCGTCACGCATTTCCTGGCCTTTTGAGCAAAACGGTCATGATACCAACACAAGTCTGCATTGCGGGGGCGTGAGCGTCCGACTGGGGCGGAGCGAACGACTACGGTTGCGACTTGAGTCACGGCTAATACTACGGTTTTGAGACCGGCCACCAGTAGTAGTAAGAGAAGCTACCATTTGTGTAAGTTCAGTAACTTGCCTCTGCAGAGCAGCAATGCTGCTGTGCTCGGCAGGTGGTGGTGGAGCTAGTGGACTGAGTGCACATACCTCTGATGGCTGTGACTGGATGTCCATCAGTCTATCAGCCAGTTCGGCAAGCTCACCGATATCCTGTACCCTTTGAGCTGCCAACACTATCTGTAGTTGCCGGGGCAGACGGCTGGACCAAATGGACTTCAGCAAGTCATCTGGAAATGAGAGGCCAGCAAGAGACTTAAGGTGGCGCAGGAACGATGATGGTTTCCTGTCACCCATGAGCTCCCTTTCCAACAGCCTTCGAATTTTTTCTTCATAAGAATCAGAAAACCTAGAAATAATTGCATTTTTTAAAGTGCTGTAAGGCATGCTTTTAGGTGGCTTAGTGATTATGTCTTCCACCTCCCTCGTGCAGTTAGTGTCAAGGTGTGCGACTGCAAAGTTAAATTTAGTAGCCTCTTGTGTTATTTTATTAATATAAAATTGTGCCTCTAAGCTGGCAAACCAGAGGGCCGGCCTGTCTTTACAAAAGGGAGGTGTGCGTATTGACACCCTGTTAACAAACACCTCAGAAGCTGCATCCGTAAATCCATCATCATCAACGGGAGGCAAAAGCTGCGCAGAGGATGCAGGCGGTTGCTCATTGTCGGAATTTTGAGCCATTTTATAAAATAACAGAAACCTAATACCTTGTTATTAGTATCACACACGTATTAATATCCGCAAGGGAATGATAACATACACAGAACATAAAATAAATAGCAATATGCCTTATAATGTAAACACAACAACGTGCAATCACACAAAATGCAGTTAGTTAATGCTGCCTAGCAAGTTAGTGAAGTGTCCAAAACCAGTTAGAATGTTACTAAATCACAAATATACAGTTAGAATATTCCGAAACACTGTAAGTCGTATCAAATTACGATGAACCGTAAGCTAACAGCTGATAACACTGACAGTTAAAAGTTTGACGTAAGCACACTGACACAGATCATTTGCGGCGGGAGATTCGGTAAGTTCCCAATTAGTCCGTTGTAATGGCGGTGGCGCTAGCGTCAATGCGATAACACAAGGGAACTGAGTTAGTAGCGTGCAATGCAAAATGGCGTTACGAAACACAAAGTTTATGAATGAAAGTAACAATATCACCAGATTGATGCGCAGTATAGGCGTATGCGGGAAGTATGCCTCCGCACACGTATTGTTGTTGCTCTCGTCTCGATGATCGACCCGGCAACAAGGTCTCGACTCGTTGCGATGTCGGCGCCGGCGCGGCGTCGCGATGTTTTGATGTCGAAATATTTCGACCCGGGCGCGTTGTGGGCTCGTGGCGTGCGGTAAAATGCCTCCGCACGCTTGTTGGGCCGGTGTTATCGTATTCACCGGCGTTCAAACCTCGTTGTTGAAGTTCACGTCGTAAGGTCACCAATTTGGTGAAGTGCGTGCTGGGTGTAGATCTCGTTGAATAAAACACATCTACGTTGTTGACACCATGAAATTTATGCACTTCCTTCACAATAATTGCTATAAGCAGAACTTCAACTAAATTCTAGTATAATATAAATTATTTACAATTTGAGGCGTGTGCGCTACCACAAGTTATCGAGCAGAGAGTAGTAACTTTCTCGGCAGTGTTGCCAGACTGAAACTAATATAATGGCGTGCACAGACGCCATAAACTGATAGGCTATACGAACGCCCCAATAATAATAGCTTAAGAACATTAGTAATCTTTGGTTAGTGTTGACCAACCAAAGATTACTAGTGAGGCCAATTCGAGATTAGTTCGATTATAACTTAACTTAATCAATAATAATTTTCCGTGAAAATAAGCCGAATCATAGTTAAACTGTATTCTATTTTATTCGAAAAACAAGTGAAGTGACCATAGAGAAATACATTAGATTCGAGAGACCCTCAGTGACCGATTGTATTTAAAATTATAAATCGATATCATAATGACGAATCATATAATCTGTTTAGCGAAATACTGATTGTAAAAACAAGGGTAATTATATTTATATATAATCGAATTTACGTGTGGTGTTATATATATAAATATATATCGGAGATTTCGTATGGTTTTTTCTTGACATCATAAGTTTGAATGGCGAAGCTCTCTTAATGTGGGCGTACAGTACATGTGTGGGTATCGTACAAATGAGAAGACACAAATGAATAAAACACATTTGGTTCACTGTAGCCATTCCAGTCCTCGCCTTGCAGAAACTTCTCTTATCTCGTGATTCCGGTTAGGTTACCTCGTCGTTATTGTGGTACCTCCACTATACATACTACATCTTTAGTATACTTTTCAAGGTTCTGTTATCATCTGGTGTCATCATGTTCACCTTTGATAGCACGTTGCATGGTGAACAACTTTTTTTTTATGTTATTGTGACGGTACAAGCTCGAGGCCCACCTGATGTTAAGTGGACTTACCTCAGCCTATGACAGTTGCAATTCATGACAACTCACGAATCGCACTGCGCCCGTCACATTGAGACATAGTTGTTAAGTCTCATTGTAATTTCACTGGCTCTCAAGGACTACTGCCGGAACACACCTTTCGGTGCTTGGCGACAGACTTTCTACTTGAGGGTGGTAGCTAGCCAGGCGGGCAATCGCAAAATGCCCTTCCACCATGCGGTGAAGCTCAAGCCGGCGGTGGGGATCGAACCAGGGTACTGCGGCACGGCAGTCCATAGCTATTACCGCTCGGCCATCATTGCTTCAAATTATATAATCTATGAAATAAGATCAACTTCAAATATTATAGGCTTGGGCCAATATCTTCCAATCATAAAATCACCGTTTCAATAGGAATGCATTAACCTTTAAATATGGTTCCGTAATAGGATGGCACTGATGTAGACTGATTAGTTCACAGTCCTCACGTCATATGTTTCACTACATAGGTGGTGCGTGTTCCGATAGTCAGTAGAAGACTGCCGAATACACTGCAGTGTCTAATGACGTTAGTACCAGTGACTGAAATGACGCTCTAGAAATAGCACCGACAAATCTTAGTGTTGCCAGTCTCGTAGAAAACTAACTACAGTTACCCAATTGATGTTTTTAAACATTAGTTATTTGAAGGTTTGATATGACGATGTGTTGCAGTCTGTGTTACCTACCACCCTCAAGTAGAAAATCTGTCACCAAGCACCTAACGGTGCGTTCCGGCCGCAGTCCTTGAAATCCAGTAAAATTACAGGCACATGAGACTCGATAACTGTGTGTCTCAGGGTGACCGGCGCAGTTTAGTTTGTCACTTGTGTCGAAATGCATCTGTTATACCAATTAACATCAGGTGGCCCTCGTGCTTGTTCCGTCACAATCACAATAAAAAAAATAACATATACTTAATGGAAACTTGCTTTCAAAGACAGCTGCAAAAACACATAGGTGCTTGGTGACAGATTTTCCACTTGAAGATAGTAGTTAGCTACGCATGCATTCTGCCTAAAAGCAAAATGTGCTACCACCACATTGAAATGACATGCCATTCTAAAATGACAACCAGGACCGATGACTCCACTTCCCCTCAAAGCACGGAAACACTCACCTTTTTTTGTAGTTTATGCCACTAACAACTATCCATCCAAACAACTCAACCACTTAACTCAGTTTTTTGGTTAAGAATGATTTTGTTAGTTCCACTACAACTTAAAACATACATATAAAGAAATGTTTTGAGAATGTTAGCCGCAAACCTCTTCTAGTAATTTTATTATTTACCAAACAAATGATGATGTGGTGCAGCAGCTATCTTGATATAAAAAAAAAACTGCCTGCAATCATTATATTCGGTTCGATTCAACGCTCATCGATTATTCTCTAGAATATCTCGATTATCTCTGGTAAAATAACAAGAAAGCTTATTTTAATCTTGGCGATTAAAATTAAATTAGTTCAACTTATTCCGAATACCAAATAATGGATCTGACAGGACTAAGACCAATTATAGTTAAGTTTTAATCAAGTTCGTGATATGGAATCGACCCCACTGGGGTCCCCACACTCCAGAAGCTGGAACAAAAAATTCACCAGGCAACCTTATAGTTTCTCCATAAACCATCTCGGCGGCTGTAGCTTTCAGGTCTTCCTTGAAAGCTGAACGCATGCCAAGAAGAACAAAAGGAAGCGAACGAACCCAGGAATCGTGGTGGCACATGAGAGCAGCCTTAAGTTGCGGTGAACACGCTCAATTATGCCATTAGCACAAGGATGATACGATGTCGTTCGGACTAGCTTAGTGGCAAAATGCGTCATCAATCGGCGGAACAAATCAGACTCAAACTGAGTACCTTGATCTGTTGTTATGATTGATGGCACGCCAAAACGAGGAACCCATTCGCGAGTTAAAGTTTCAGCAACTTCCTCAGCGGTAATGGATCGCATTGGCCAAACTTCTGGCCATCTAGTGACTCTATCTATGGCTGTTAAACAATAACGATAGTCATTGCAAATCAGCAAGGGACCAATAATATCGATATGAATATGGTTAAATCGGCCAGATGGTAAATTGAAATTGCATAGTGGAGCAGAATTGTGGCGCGTTACTTTGGCGCGTTGACACGCCTCACAAGTGCGAGCCCACTCCTTGCAATCTTTGTTAACAGAGGGCCAAACAAAGCGATCAGTAACGAGGCGGATAGAAGCCCGTGCCCCGGGATGACTGAGTTCGTGAAGTTTGTTGAAGGCAGCTCTGCGAAAGGAAGAGGTTAAGTACGGACGAGGCTTGCCAGTCGATACGTCACAGGTGACAGAGATGTTGGTACCAGGAATTATGACTTTGGACAATTGCAGGCTATGGCCTTGCTGTCGCAAGTCAGACAATTCTTGATCTGTCCCTTAAGAGTTGTGAAAAAATTCAAACTTCTAAGCCAACGCAATCAAAAGATACAGCCTTTTATGATGCAAATTTTCAACCTGAACTCAGAACTAATACAACAAGATCCCCATGTACTATGTCAGAAGGAAAATCCGCGGGGAAACTGTACAAAACTGGCAAGACCGATATGAAACCGCGAGCACAGGTGCAATCACGAGACGGCTTCTAGCGGATGTCAAAGAGGCATTCCGGCTTACGCGAACTGTGAAATTGTCACCTCTTCATGTGCAAATGATGACCCGTCATCATTTGCACACGGGGGAATATCCGAATACCTCCACAGGTTCAAGCTGAAAGATAGCCCAGGGTGCGAGTGTGACCCTGCTGGAAGTGGATCTGCCTAACATCTTAGCAAATCCAAATACCAGAGAACACTTCCTGCCCTTCGTAGAGAGGTCTCTCCGAATAGCGGTCAAACAAAACGCCAACCTCCCGCCTCCCACTCGAAATACAGCACCATCTATCATCCACCTGTCATCTATCCCCCCTAACCAAACGCTAGCTAATAATCTCCCACCCTCTATTAGCAACATTATGCCCTCTCACACTACCCCCCCAAATAATAGTTTCACAAATCCCACCAAGTCAACTTAAAAACGTACAAATTTCCGAACTGCTATCACATGGAGAGCAAGGGGAACCAGGAATACGTATCCGTGGTGTTGCTCTTTGTATGGATGGCAGTAAGGAAAGACTTGGAATAAGCTTCTGTCTAGCTAGAGCCAAGAATCGGATACGCTTGTCACCTGGTCTATCTAGCTTGCTAAATGGGAGCAGCTTCAAAACTACAATGAAGCGCAAAATTAGTGCGACTGAAAAACAAGACAGTCATCCTGATCGAATGGGCGGAGCACACATCGTTTGCGCAAGCATGCTCGCTGCTCTCAAATATTGCCGAAATCACTGATAGCCCACGAGTGATAAGCGTAGACGCTATGGTAATCGAGTACTGCAAGGGAGAAGTCGAAGACCAACTAGGTTGCATCAAAGCCTCGGAACACCATGAGGATGTTGTGTACAAAGACAGAGGGGAAAACCATCAATCAGAAACCGGCTAAGCAGCCCAACAACGAGCAGCGGCCGCGTCTCAGCGTTCCTGACAGCTTTCAGCGCCGCTACACGAAGCCTATTCCGACTACCATCCCCTACCCAATCAAAAACTAAAAAGCCAGCAGAACAGCCAGCCCTACAAAGAAAACCATAACAAGAGCTGACAAGGGACAAGTCTGTCCGCCCCAATACACCCCAGCACAGGAACCATCGAGCCACGCAGCAAACGCCTTCATAGAGTTCTCAGCCATAACGAAAGCGACAAAAGTAGTCAACGCTAAAACCTGCGAAAACATCTTGCAGTCGTTTAGGCTAGGAAACGAAAACTTATTAAAGGTGAGACTTGAGGAAGCAGAAGCCGCAATATACGACAATGACATAACCCAGGTCATCAAGGGAACGATGTCTGGTCAGTATATGGCGGCTTATAATGCGACAAGAGGTTTTGTGGTCCTGGATGAGGCAGAAACAGAACGAACAGGCAAACCAAAGTACGTGACACCCCAAAATGACCCCATTGTAGTCACAGCCCGGTGTACCAAGATAATGCTCGACGACCGGATCCTTGAAATGGCTATATCCATTTCGGGGGATGCGCAGGTCGAGGCATATTGGAAACGCTGGGAAGTTCCTAAAATACAGTGGGTCAATGGAGTGCCGGGATGCGGTAAGTCAACTTGGGTGATACGCAACTTCGATGTGGACAGAGACGCTATCATCACAACAACAAAGGAGGCAGCCAAAGACCTGAGGGAGAAGCTTGCGCACCGAATCGGTGACTTGGCAAAGACCAAGGTGCGCACCATGGCTTCGGTCCTCGTAAATGGTTTTAAGAAGAATAAGAGCTACAGCCGCCTTTTGGTGTTGTCCTCATCGGAGATGTCAATCAATTACCTTATATTGACAGGGAAGGTCTCTTCGAGATAAGGTACAATCGCCCAAACTTGGTAACAACCATCAGCCAAGAGTTGTTATGCACGCACCGGAACCCAATGGATGTCGCGTACGCGTTGAGGGAAATATACTCAGGTATATATTCCTCGGCTCCCCGTATCCAGTCCCTAGAGCAGGAAGGATATACGAATGCGAAAATTCACAAAACTCTCCCAAACACCCTGTTCCTGGTTCACACCCAGGAAGAAAAGGAGACCCTGACCAACGAGGGCTACGGAGCAGGCACAGGATCTCGTATCCTCATAATCCACGAAGCACAGGGACTGACATACGAGTCAGTAATCGCAATAAAAACCAAGGGTAGAATGAAGCTGCACGAGAGCGTCCCACACGCAGTCGTCGCAGTCTCACGGCACACTGGGACTTTCACGTACTACGCTGACGACGCAAATGATGCTATTGGACGGTTCGTTCTGAGAGCGGTGGCTGTAAGGCGCAAAGACATCCGCGATTATAACGATAAAGATGGCAATTAAAGATCGTAACAGCGTGGGGCCCGCGGAAGGGCGCACCCCAGCCACCCGCCCCTACATCCGAAGAATCCGTCTCTCAGGCTCAAGCACCCCGTGCTAAGGCCGAGAGACCAAGACGGCAACATATACCTGCCTCGCTCCCACGGGCGAGCGAGACAGGCACGAAGAAAGCAAGGACGGCGGCGGAACTCGAGTTAATCGAGACCGCCCTCTGCACCCTGCAGGAAGTGCTCCAGGCGCTCAGGGAGGGGGCCGACCCTATCCCGCTAGTACTAGCGGGGGTGGGCAAGCTCCTTGCCTGCCGCTAGGAAGCACTTTCCTGTGTCCCCGACGCTGCCGCGACGCCCCGGCTACAGGGCCGGCCAGGGCGCGCCTACTCTCGCCTCCCGAACGACTCGCTCACTGGGCTTCCCGGAAGAGGGATTCCCCCGGTGGGCTGACGTTGACTAGGGAGGCCGAAGATCCCGGACTCGACTCCACACCCCGACGTTTCAAGAAGAGGATGCCAGCACCCGGTGACACACACCCCCACGACCCGACTGTAGTGATACAGCCGGCGCAGGACTGCCGCGTAAAGGGGCCACCCGTGCCCGAAGACGCGTCCGTGCGGAACACGCCGTTCCGCGCGTAGAAGATACAACGGTAACAGCGTAGTGATAGAGGCCCTGGTGAAAATGGACGTCGGTGAGTCAGAATAATAAAAAAATTCAAGAGTTAAAATTTTATTGTAAGCGTAAAAATGTAGTGTTCAATTATAGTTTTCTCCTCCTTTGGCAAGCGGATTGGCGCGGGCATTCGGAACGGTCATGCTCACGATAAAGTGTAGGCAAGCGGCGGCATCGTGTGTCGGGTCGCCCTCTTCCCTCACAAATGGTTGAGGAGGACGA
Source organism: Plagodis pulveraria (assembly GCA_963890685.1). Lineage (NCBI taxonomy): Eukaryota > Metazoa > Arthropoda > Insecta > Lepidoptera > Geometridae > Plagodis > Plagodis pulveraria. Next base: position 3,101,772 of record OY982979.1, on the reverse strand, counting down.
TGGCTGGCACGCGATTCAACTCGTGAACGAGTGCTGCTTGAAGACACTGGTCCATTCAGAATGCCTGTGCAAACCAGTTTGTAACTCTTTTATTTATTTATTTATTTATTCCACACAGAACAAAAAGCAATTAAAACGAAATAATATAACAAAGTAATGTAAAAAAAAAAAAATAATAAAAGAGCCATTTATTCCAAATCTCAATTTCGATGTACAATATTTGTTAGTAAATTATTACTTAAAGATTTAAACAAGATTACTTATAGTTAATTAGTTAATGTTAGTATTATTTATGAGGTTTGGACCCCTGTTTGGGTAAAGGCCTCCTCCATCCTTTTCCATGACTCCCTGTCCTTGCCTAACTTTATCCAGTCGTTTCCTACGACGTGTATTATGTCATCAGACCACCGTCTTAATTGTCGACCAACATTCCTCTTCCCTATTGGACCTTTCCATCGTGTGGCTTCAATGGTCCACCTTCTGTCTGTATATCGCGAGATGTGTCCGGCCCATCTCCACTTAAGTGAGAGTGCGTGCCTTAGAGCATCTGTGAGTTTAGTTTTTTTACGAATATGTTCGCTCTTAATTTTTTGTATTCTTCTAATTTTCAGCATACTCCTTTCCATTGCTGTTTGACTGCATTTAATTTTTTGTTTTATTTTATTTGTAAATGTCCATGTTTGGCAGCCGTACAGCAAACAGGGTAGTAGACATGTATCATATAATGTTCTTTTCATGTACAAGCTGTAGTTCCCTTTTAGGATTTCTCTTAGTGAGCAAAATTTCTTCCAAGTCGCATTGATTCTTCTTGTTTCTTCTTCTTCGTTACTTGACGTTTTAAATGAGATTTGCTTCCCTAGATAGATGTATTCGCTGACGTATTCTATATTGTTGCCTTTTATCACTATCGGACGTTCCCGATTGTTGGTAAGTATCTTAGTTTTATTGACATTCATTTCAAGGCCGATTTTGGAACTTTCGCAGTCCAGTGAGTTCATCATTTGCTCTAAGTCTTTGGCAGTTTCCGCAATTATAGCAATATCATCAGCGAACCTCAGATGACTTAGGTATTGTCCATTTATGTACACTCCCTTATTTTTCCAGTCTAGTTTTTGGAAAATATTCTCAAGTACTGCTACAAAAATCTTCGGAGAAAGAGGGTCTCCCTGTCTAACTCCTCGTTCTATGTTTATTTCATCTCCTCTAGTATCTAATTTGACTTTACTTGTACTATTTGTATAGATATATTTCAAGATATTGATGTATTTGTAGTTAATATTTGATTGTAGTGCGTTCCAGATTGAACAGTGGCTGATGCTGTCAAAAGCTTTACTGTAATCAATGAAAGCCACATATAGAGATCTGTTGTATTCTCTGTATTTTTCTATAATTTGTTCTAATGTCTGTATGTGGTCCACTGTGCTAAAGCCTGATCTAAATCCTGCTTGCTCCCTTGGCTGTTTCTTATCAATGTCATTGGATATTCTCTTTAAAATAATAGATGAAAATAGTTTATATATACTTGCCAGCAGGCTTATGGGTCTGTAATTCCCTATATCTAAGGGGCTTCCTTTCTTGAAGAGAAGAATTATGTCTGATGTACACCATTGTTTAGGTACTTTTTCTTCTTGTAATATCATATTGAACAGTCGTGTAAAGTGTCGTGTTAAAATAGGTGCTCCTATTTTAAGGATCTCATTGCATAACCCATCTGGTCCGGGACTCTTTTCATCTTTCAACTTTTTTATTTGTTCGTAGACTTCGGAGTCTTCAATTTGTTCTATACTGTCCGTATTGTTCATGTGGGTTATTTGCATATGCACTTTATTTGCAGGGTTATTTTGTTTACTATATAAGTTTTTATAGAAATTTGTAGCATGGTTTATTACATCTTTTCTACATTTTGTTTCTGCCGAGTTATTCTCAAGTTTTTGAATCCATGACTTGTGTGTAGTTAATAACTTGTATGCTTTTTTCGCACTTCTAAAATTCGTGATGTTTCTTGAAATAATCTCGTATCTGTGGTTTTTGTAGTCCTTGCGGATGGACCTGTTAGTCTCTTTGTATATTTTGCTAAGTTCTTTTTTCATATCCTTGGTTTTATTCTTTGTATGTATTAGTTCTGTGCGCCTTTTTATTAGTTGGATCGTGTCTTTAGAGAAAATATTATGTTCATGAGGATGTGTATTGTTTTTGAATTTTAGGCTGTCTGTTATGCCTTTCTCTAGGATATTGTAGTATATTTGTATATCTGTACAGCCTGTTTCTAAATTTTCTGTGTGAGTTTGTAGGTTTTCAATGTAGTTTTTAATATCTGTTTCTGTTTTAGGAATATTCAGTGATGTTGTGTAGGTTTTTCTGCTCTTTACTGGGCGACTTAAAAGCAATGTTGCCCTCACTAACCTGTGATCGGAAGAGAATTTAAATTTACTTAGTACCTCAACATTAGTTATAAGTTTGTGGTGGTTAGTCATAATAAAATCTATTTCGTTATAAGTTTTTTGGTTGGGTGATATCCATGTCCATCTGCGGCTTTCTTTCTTTTTGAAGAACGTGTTCATTATTGACAATTTATATTGGTAACCATAACTTAAAAGACGTTGACCTCTTTCGTTACACACTCCGTAACCATATTTCCCCATTACTGGGTAATAGTTTGTTTTTGGACATCCTATTTTTGCATTAAAATCTCCCATGACTATGACCTTTCCTTCTGTCTTGGTGTGAGCGTATGCAATGTCGTTGTAAAAATTTTCAATCTCTTCATCTGTTGATCTCTCTGTCGGTGCATATGCTTGAATTATTGATAAGGAGAAGCATTCAAATTTTAACCGTAGAAGTGCTACTCTTTCGGATATTCCAATGAAGTTGGTGATGTTGTTTTTATATGTTTTCTTGATTATAAATCCCACTCCATGTAATCCTTTAGTTTCACCAATATAGCAGAAGATAAGGTCGCTGTATTCTTCGATCTTGCATCCCATTTTTCGGATTTCTGCTAGACCTAGAATGTCCCAGTTAATATTTCTTAGAGCATTCGTTAATTCAAGGAATCGTTCTGTTGATGCCAGTGTTCTCACATTATAAGTGCAGATTTTGAGGGTTTGTTTTATATCTTGATCAGTTTCTGTATTTGGTGGAGGGTTGCAGTCTGATCCCCCACGAGGACAAGTCGGGTTGGGGAATGTATTGTTTCTATTATCATTTAGTTCATGTTTGTTTAAGGTTTTGTTCCGGTGGCTGATGGCAATATCCTATGCATTCTGGTCAGTTGGCAAGTTAGCCGAAGGGAGAGAGTTACTTCTATTCCTCATCACATCAAAAGCATTTAGGCGATATGCTTTAGCTGACAATTGTGGTTTTCGAGGGTGTTCTTTTGTAATAGGCGAGGATGATGGTTCCCTTTTACGTTTCTCGTTTCCTGGTTTTCCCTGTTTAACAATTAGCTTGTCATAGTTTATAAAGGCATAATTTCCTTTCTTCCTTTCTTCTTCGAGTTTAACTTGTAGTTTCTTTCTCGTGTCGAGGATTTCTTTCGGGTAGTCTTCAGACACATATACATTTTTCAATTTCTTTTTATTTGCCACTATCTCGTTTTTCTTCCAGAGGTTAACAAATGTCAGGAGGATTGGCCTTTCCTTACCATTTTCTGCAATGTTCTTGCCAATTCTGTAGATCGTGTTTACATCCCTATCTTCAATAGTTATGTTTAAATCATTTTGAAATTTCTTTTTGATAATTTCGATAAGATTGACAGTTGATTTTTCGGTTTCTTTTACTCCATATAAAATTAAGTTGTTGATTCTCTTGTGTTTTTCAAGATTATGTAACTTTTCCTTTAATTTTTCATTTTCTGACTTTAATTCCTGTATTTCTAGTCTAAAGGGAACTAATTTTTCTTCCATTCGTGTCATAATGTCATCGGTTTGTTTTGACATTTCTATTTTCATTTGGTCAAAAAAAGATTAAAGGTTATCCATTTTTGTTCTTGTCCCTTGCGTGGAATGGAACGTAATATTGAAAAACGTCGTATTGTGAAACGTCGTATTGTGAACGCAGCTTAATGAATTTCTATGTTGGTAGCACTGACCTGACGTTCTCAAAGTATGTGTCTATGCTCAGCTTATAAGTTTCATCGGTTTTTTAGACACTTAATAATTTTATTAATAGCACTGTTTGCACTTGAATTTTCCACTTGTTATGAAGTTTATCACACTATGATTGTAGTTCAGATGTTTTTCCACAAGATTTCGCGGTATGTTTACAGTTTTTAATATCTGAATCGGAGCAGTTTATCACAACGTCTTTACGTCTAGGCAGCCGGAACCGGAAAAAAACAATGTAATGTATCAGACCTGAATTGCAGTTCAGATACCTGCGTGTTACAGCAAATGTATAAAGTAATCGTGTTTTGAGTCATGATGAATGTTAATACAATTTAAAATATTAGGCTATGGATGATACAAATATGATCATAATGATGATGACAAACATAAAGATGATGATGAAGACAATATAATTAAGACGCAGAATGCACCCACCTTCGCAATATATATCGCAGTTGAATGCATTCGGCGTGAATTGCTCTTACTAGGACGTGTTTGAGACGGCCAGACTCAACACGGAGGTTGAGTTTGACCGGTTGGGTTTGGGGTAGAGGATATCTTTTAGAGTTTTTCGGAATAGTGACAATTTTGGGCAGAATATATCTATTTCTTGATTATTTTTAGTTAAATCATTATATTGGCGAGCCATTCTGACTAAAGGATTGTAATAGGAAATGTTATTTTTATAAATTTGCAAAATAAAAAGATTTGAAAGATTAGACCTACGTGCGCTATATTTAATGTTGAAATTTAACTGAGAAAGTAACTGAGGTATATCCAATATAGAATGAGTTAGTTTGTAGAGATAGATGAAATCGAAAAACCTTCGACGAGTTTCAAGCTTTTGTACGTTATATCTAATCAATCTTCCTTCGTAAGTTAGGTTAGAGCGACCCAATTGTTGACGGTAACATACCATTCTCAAACATTTCCTCTGGACCCTTTCTATGCTATCAATATGTACTTTATAGTGCGGTGACCAGATAGTGCTACCATATTCTAAAATGCTTCTGGCAAGAGTAAAAAATAAGTAAAGTAAAGAATCCGATCTTTTGAAGCCTTTGGTTGACCTAAAAATAAATCCTAACAATTGATTTGCTCTAGTAATGATATGTTGGTAGTGTGCACGAAATGAAAGTTTCTCATCAAACAAAATACCCAAATCCTTTGCGGTATTTGATCGTGCAAGAACATGGCCCTTTATTGTGTAGTCATTAACGATCTTATGAATTTTGTTAGTGAATGTTATTACAAAGCATTTCTTGATGTTGAGGTGCATATTGTTGGAGTGGCACCAATTAGAAACAGCGTTCAAATCGTTTTGTAGCAAGTGTATGTCGCTTGAGGAAGATATAGTTTTAAATATTTTCAAATCGTCTGCATATAATAGACATTCACAAGACAAGTTTTCTATGAGATCATTGATGAAAATGACAAACATAAGAGGGCCCAAGGGAGAACCTTGAGGCACCCCGGACGTAACTGAAATTGGGGATGAGAGAAATCCCTTTAGAGCAACTAATTGATTCCTATTATCAAGATAAGAGGTAATCCAACGGTACAGACTACCGTGGATCCCATAGGCAGCAAGCTTAGCACAAAGTATTCTGTGGTTGATTTTGTCGAAGGCTTTACCTGCTACCTGACCGCGCGAAAGTTTTACAAAGGTAGTTTTTGTATTCTAAAAGGTTCGTGACGGTAGACCGACCTTTGACAAAACCATGCTGTTTAATAGAAATTAGAGGCTTTAAATGGCTATACAAGTAATCATAGACTATGGACTCGAATAATTTAGCAAAACAGGATAAAATACTAATTGGCCTATAATTTTCACACCGGGATTTATCACCACTTTTAAAAATGGGGATTATATGAGCTGTTTTCCATTGTTTTGGAAAGTTCCATTAGCGAGAGATTTGTTAAATATAATACATAAGGGCAAACTAAGTTCCGTACAGCAAGTTTTAATGAAAGAAGGTGGAATTTGGTCTGGTCCAGCACCTTTATTATTGTCAAGTTTTTTAATTTTAGTAGTTACGTCTTTTTCGGTTATAAATATATCTGACAATGTATTAGTAGTTCTAGCTTTAATTGAATCATACTGGGGTAGGTGACAAGATGAACTCCTTTGTGCGTCATTTTCAAAAACTGAACCAAAATAGGAAGAAAACAGTTCACAAACTCCGTGCCCAGTAGACGACGAGGAGTTACCAAAACTCATAACATGTGGTATTGACACGTGACCTTTCCTGTTGTTCACAAATCTCCAAAATAGTTTAATATTGTTATTTAAAGAATTTTCAGTTGACGTAATATATTTTTTGTAGCACTGGTCAGCCATTTTTTTAAATCTCTCTCGTAATAATGAAAATGTGTCGTAGTCCCGTGGGTTATTAATTTTTTTATAAAGTTTATGAAATTTAATTTTTTCCTCGTTACATTTAATGAGGGATTTACTGAACCAAATTGGGTACGACTGGGGTTTTTGAGTCATGAGCGGTGTATATTTTTTAATAGTTTCTAAAAGTATTTTATAAAAAATTTCAATGCATGCGTCTACATCGGAAGTTGATAGAGTGGTATGCCAGTCCACTAAAGTTAATTCACGCCGTAAATCTGGATAATTACACTTAGAATAATTAAGTCGCTTATTGTTAAGTTTTTTTAAGCTTTTTAATTTATTATTTATCAGAGGAAAATCAAGTTGTATAGCAGGGTGATGTCTATCCAATGAACTCAGCGGGTCAGCCTCAATTACTTTTAGAGACTCAACTTTCGATAGGACTAGATCAAGGAGGCGCCCGTTAACATTAGTTATGTTATTATTTTGATGTAAATTACAAAGAGACGTAAGTTCATGTAACAGAGAAAGTTTTTTATTACCTAAAAATTGTGAAGGCTCTACATTTGCGTTCAGATGAACGATTGATGAAAAATCAGGGATATTGAAATCACCGAGCAGTAAGTAAGCAATGTTCGTCCGGACAGTTAGTTAACAATACCTTATGACAGTTAGAGTAAAACTCGTCTAATCTAGTATAACTAAGATCCGGAGGAAGACAACACAAACAAATGTTCAGAATACCGGTATTATAATTTTCTGGCATTATTGTTACCCAGATATCCTCTAAACCACTATCCCAGTGTGCCTGGCGGATAACATGAAAAGATTTCTTAATAGCGATAAGTACGCCACCACCTTCATTTTTGAGAGAGTTCGTTTCAAAACGATCTCGCCTAAAGATGTTATAGCGAGCATCTGCAATTTCTCCGTCAAAGACGCTTTTATTTAAATTCGTTTCCGTCAGGCATACAATATCATAATCTGAGTTTAACAAATTTAAGTAAAATTGTGACAACTTAGAACGAATTCTATTTACATTTTGATAGTATACATTAACCATTGTGAAACGTTACTAAAAGTACAATATACAAGTAATTTTTAACGGGATAAAAGCACATGAATTACGACAACTTATTAAGGCTGTCCAAGCACTTTACGTGAACAGCGGGGCTCTGCTCGTCTTTACGGATGTATATTTGACCGAAGCGCACCCACACAAACTTAAAAGCGTGCACCTTGGAAAACTTCCTTGCTGCGTTGTGCAGCTCTTTGGTTTCAGGTGAGAGATGCTCGGCCAGATAAATCCTGCGGGTCTCGCCCGTGAAGCCGATGTGAGTTGAAGCTAGTTTATCTTTCGGGTGAGCTTTATTATAGCGCGTCACCGACGAGAGTAGAAGATCACGGAGGCGCTGAGATGACAGAGTGACGAGAATGTTACGTGGTCTATTCGACGATGTATCCATTTTAGCGACGCGGCGGCAGGCTCTTATGTCGCTTTCTGGGATTGTGACTTGAAGACAGTCGCAGAGTCTTTTGAATAGTGCCATTAAATTTTCAGTCTTACTCTCTGGTACTTCGTGAATTTCGAGGTTCAAGTCTCGGGATATTTTCTCTATAGCCGATATACGCGACTGTATCTTGGCAAGCGACCCTAGCGACTTTGAAAGGTCAGATTGTAATTGCTTGATTTCAATGTCCTTCGCTTTGATGTCTGATTTCAAATCTTTCTGTTCCGCAGATAAGAAGTCGGTCGTAGAAGTAAGTTCGCTTTTTAAATCTTCAATGGCGCGCTTGACCTGGACGGCTACCATTTTTTCAATATCTTTGTTAAGCGCTGACCTCAAATTAGTCATAATTATTGAGTCCGGTGCAAACTTTAAATCAAAAAGCTTGCTGATGCTTTCCATGGTCACGGGCTCGTTAGTTAAACTAGAGCCTGAAGGAACGTTCATAGTAAGGCCCGCGCTGGTGTCGTGGCTCATATCGCCAAACGATATGTTCAATGAGTCATTCAGAGATAGCGCTTTGCGGCGTGGGTGACATGGAGACTCGTCACTATTTTTGCGACGGGTCACGTTTTGACAGTAAGGACAGCTTAAACATTTAATTTGTTCCTTAGTTAGATTCTGGGATGACTTATCAGATATATTCAAGCATTGAAATCAATATTCTGATGAGCATAAATTGCATCTTAAAATTGATTAGCGGTCAAAGAGCATTTACAGCCGTGGCAGTGCATATTGTTTGCAATTATTTAAGCAAATTATTGCAAACAATGAACGATCAGCGCAAGCAGATGCGTCAAAACTATTTGAAGTCGTTGTTGACAATAAGTTCCTAAGCTCCTGCTTAATTTCGCGCCAGCGGCTCACGTCACCGTGGCTCAGTCGTACGAGCGACGGATACAAACGGCGATCAACGATGCGAGCCTGGTTCGATCCTCAGCGCTGGCGGCAGTTTTTGCACGTGGAATTTTGTGAACGCTATGCGACCAAACACTCACCAACGGTCAATTGACATCAACTTCACTCACGCACACACTCACCAACGGTCAATTGACATCAACTTCACTCACGCACACGACAGTCCGAAACAATGAGCGAGATGTCCGACACAATCCAATATGGCGCTCGGGTTAGATGGCAAAACCCCAAGGAAGAAACGAGAGGGGCCGATAATTTGAACACAGAACAGAACAACTTCCACAAAAATAAATACACAAACAATTGAAGAAACCCAAAACACGTCCGCTCAGTCCGAGAGCTTCCGGGCGAAAAAAGTAATAGTATATATAATAGTTATGTAAAATTAGCATCCCTTATAACTGTGTTCCCCGCTAGGTATGTCATGCTCTCCATAGTAATGTAATTAATTAATAAATTTCTAAGTTAACCTAAAAAATGGCACAGACCCTGGAGTCTGTGGAAAACCTAATAAACCACAAATAAAAAAAAACCTGAACTCAGAATCTTGGTATGAATTGGCTTGAAATTTGGTACAAAACAACGTCTTATGGCATAGGAAAAGTTGTGAGAAGCATACATTTTTAGTTAGTTGAAATAAACAAAAAAATTTTTAAATGTTATGGTTTTAATTCTTGAATAAAAATACCATAACTTTTTCTTATATACCTACAGGTTTGTACTCAGCCCTCGGTGTGCGAGTCCCACTCGCACTTGGCCGTTTTATTATTATTTGACATATTGATACATTTGAATCCCAGGATGACTGTGTCATATCCATATACAGGGTGCCCGGTAATGAATGGATAACCTTAAATTAGGTATTTGTATATCTAATGGCCATTCAGAAAAAAAATTAATAATAAAACAAATACCATTTTGAAACCGGCTTTAGGCACACTTTATTTTAAAATGATTGGTCACATGTGTTTTCATACTTTTTTTTACGCTATGGATGCTTAAACTTTGGCAAAATGAATATGTTTGTTTATTAAAAAGACCATAACTTTGGTACTACTTGATTTTTTTTTGTTCTGTTTTTTTAAGGTTATATATTCACTACCGGGCACCCTGTATACATTTGAGATTGATGACCCCAAATAGCTCTACCTACTCCGATCACTGGTTACAATAGTTACTACCTCACTAATACTTATATACTGATACACTTACCAATTTAACCCTTTTGGTTATCCTATTATATGTAACATCAAGGCTTTAATTAGGAGACATTTACCCATACCAATTGTTTAGGTATCTTTTTACCATGTACCTGATCAATATGTTTCTTTAAATACTTTGATCCCACTGCTCTAAAATCACATGATTTACATTTAAAATTGTGTGCAATCTTCATATGACTTTTACATTGGTACAATTGCACACACGTGTAATCACACATATTGCATGCATATGGTTTCTCTCCAAAGTGTGCTATCATGACATGTAGCTTTAATGGACGTTTTTGTACACTTTTGTAATCACACATATTGCATGCATATGGTTTATCTCCAGTGTGTGTTCTGATATGTTTTATTAAAGTTCCCGATCGAAAAGTTTTGTAGTCGCAATAATTGCAAACATAAGGTTTATCTCCAGTATGTGATCTTATATGTTCCTTTAATGCACTAACTGTTGTATAACCATTATCACACAAGTGGCATACATATTCTTTTCCTGTGTAGTGAGATTTACTATGCCTTTTCAAATCACTTGCCATTTTAGTCTTGAATTCACAATTATCAATATTGCACTTAAATGGTTTCAAGTCACTATGTTTTATATGATGTGATTTTAAATTGGACGATGTAGAACATCTGAAACCACATATATGGCATTCATATTGTTTCTCTCCTGTGTGTACTTTATAATGGTTCTTAATATTGTATGGTTTAACAGCTTTATAATCGCACTTATCACACTTGTATGCTTTTTTTCCAGATTGTTTTGTGATAATATGTCTTCTCAATGTAGGTATATTTATAGATTTATGTTCAATATTATATGCAACTGGGTTCTCAGCAGTGTCCTTACTAATATCTATGTTTGAAACATCTCCAGCGTAAACTTTAAAATCAGTTACTTCTTTATGTTGTATGTCCTTAATATTGTACGGTTTAACACCTTTATAATCACACTTGTTTGCTTTTTCTCCAGATTGGTTTGTGACAATATAGCTAAATGTAGGTATACTTATAGATTTATATTCAATATTTTCTTCTGGGTTCTCAGCAGGGTCCGTTCTAATATCTTCGTTTAAATCATCTCCAGCATAACCTTTCAAATCAGTTACTTCTTTATGTTGTATGTCCTTAATATTGTATGGTTTAACACCTTTATAATCACACTTGTTTGCTTTATCTCCAGATTGTTTTGTGCCAATATCGCTAAATGTAGGTATACTTATAGATTTATATTCAATATTTGCTTCTGGGTTCTCAGCAGCGTCCATTCTAATATCTTTGTTTGAATAATCTCCAGCGTAAACTTTAAAATCAGTTACTTCTTTATGTTGTATGTCCTTAATATTGTATGGTTTAACACCTTTATAATCACACTTGTATGCTTTTTCTCCAGATTGTTTTGTGATAATATCTCTAATTTTAGGTACACTTATATATTTATATTCAATATTTACTTCTGGGTTCTCAGCAGGGTCCATTCTAATATCTTCGTTTGAATCATCTCCAGCGTAAACTTTAAAATCAGTTACTTCTTTATGTTGTATGTCCTTAATATTGTATGGTTTAACACCTTTATAATCACACTTGTATGATTTTTCTCCAGATTGTTTTGTTATATTATCTCTAAATGTAGGTATACATATAGATTTATATTCAACATTTGCTTCTTGGTTCTCAGCATGGTCCATTCTAATATTTTCGTTTGAATCATCTCCAGCGTAACCTTTAAAATCAGTTACTTCTTTATGTTGTATGTCCTTAACATTGTATGGTTTAACACCTTTATAATCACACTTGTTTGCTTTTTCTCCAGATTGGTTTGTGACAATATCGCTAAATGAAGGTATACTTATAGATTTATATTCAATATTTGCTTCTGGGTTCTCAGCAGCGTCCGTTCTAATATCTTCGTTTGAATCATCTCCAGCGTAACCTTTAAAATCAGTTACTTCTTTATGTTGTATGTCCTTAATATTATATGGTTTAACACCTTTATAATCACACTTGTATGCTTTTTCTCCAAATTGGTTTGTGCCAATATCGCTAAATGTAGGTATACTTATAGATTTATATTCAATAATTGCTTCTGGGTTCTCAGCAGCGTCCGTTTTAATATCTTCGTTTGAATTTGAATCTCCAGCATAACCTTTAAAATTAGTTACTTCTTCATGTGTTTTGATATGGGTTTCTACGGAGTGTACATTTTCAGATGTATAATCGCACATACTACATATGTATTCTATTGGCTCAGCCATATTTTTGTATTTGTAAGGGTATATATTAAATCTATAATTTTGAAACATTGCTGTACCATCACCAATGGTGCCCGTGGGGTGCGGAGCTAGATTCTCACCCCCCCATCTCTACCCGTGGGTGTCGTATTAGGCGACTAAAGGTGACGTGCCGGAAGGTGGGCAACAGCGCCTTCTGAGGAACTGATATCTTAAACTGCGATCCCAAGATGTCTGCCTAGCATGGGGATTATGGCCAAACCCCCGAAATGGGGGAGGCTGTGTTCAACAGTGGACAATCCGGCTGATACAGTACTGTACAGCTGTACCATAACATAAACTGAATTCTTCCAAAATCTCATTCAAAGCTCTGATAGGCTTCAAACTGCTGCCGAAACATTGATTGAAGATTGTTGATTGGAGAAAAGACGGAAGATTTTCCAGATACTGTCAAATAAAAAAAACATCTATTAGTTTTATTATAGCTAATATTCTAGCCTTTGACCACTATCTCTACTGATGGTAAGTGATGATGTGGTCAAAGATGTGGTTTAGGCTAACCTAGAATTACTGGCACTGTGTGACTCACTAATGCTTTCCTGGCTAGATACAACCCTGAAGTAGAAAAATCAGTCGCCAAGTACCTAACAGTGTTACAAAATCACAAATATATGATAGGAAAAATTTTAGTCATGTGCAGGATTTGAACCCACGTCCATCCACCCCTTGAGCCGGGGTATGCTCTAACCAAATGATCTAACATGACATAACGTCATAACTCGAATCTTTCCTATCGTCCTTTAATTTTACAATTGGTTTTATACTTGTAAATGATGACGCAACCTTATACTTTTAATTTTGCATCATCATTTACAAGTATAAAACCAATTGCAAAATTGGTCTTGTTTGTAGTACAACGCAAGTGGTACTATAGATGTCACTACATCCCAATGGGGTCATGTCATGTTAGCTCAATTGGTTAGAGCATACCACGGCTCAAAGGGTGGATGGACGCGGGTTCGAATCCCGCACATGACTTAAATTTTTCCTATCGTATATTTGTGATTTTGTAATGTAATTCTCATAGCAGGCGATATTTCAAACCTAACAATATTAAAACCTAACTGTGTGTTCCGGCAGTTTGACAGCCAGTAAAATTACAGGCACATGAGACTTAACAACTGTGTGTTCCAGTATAATGGATGCAGTGCAATTCATCAATTGTGAAGAAATGTATCTGTTATAGGCAGGGGTTAGTCCACTTAACAACAGGTGGGCCTCACGCTTGTTCTGTCTATAATGGCTGTAAATGTAAATTATTGGTATACAATGTCTCTGCATACCATCTTTTTAGGGTTCTTTAACCAAAGGGCAAAATGGAGGATTTACACTGTGCTGTCTGCCGGTCCGAGTATGTCATGTTCTAAATTAATATTAACTATTTAATTAACTTTGTTTTATGTAGGGTTTTACAAATTGATGACCTTCCAACACACATATTTGTCTACCTGAAGGCACTTATACAGTTATGCTTGGGGTTTGAGTGACGGTTACTGAGGCTGATGCAAAGGAATCTGAAATTTGGGTTTATTGTAGCATTTGGTTGTTGACATCTTTTGATACACCACATGTTTGTCCGAGTTGTATCAATTAATCCCGAGATACGTTTTTCTTTATATCCTTGCGCTTTTATAAATGTTTTTGCAGTGTATTCTGCCTGTTATGGTGTCAAAGGAACCTATGCTGTTTTGATACCTTTGATGTATTTGTTCTTATCACATTGAGTCCGATGCAGTAAACACAGATTCGCAGGGGAAGGGATGGTGCAGAGAATCCCATCAATATTTAGTTCTATTTTTTATCACTAATTATGGTATTTTCCGGAGGCCAACCACCCCTACCAGCTTCGTCCATCCTATCCTATGGCATCGGCTGACCCACTATGGCCAATTTATGAATGAAATTCTATTGTTATCATTATCGCAGATATCAATGGGATAAAACAAATGAATAATTTTACTGTTAAATGAAACTTAATTTACAAAACTTACCAAAATATTTACAAGTGGGTTATTAATCTTTGGCAGCAGCTATTTCCCCGCAGTAATTTTAGCACAGACTAAATATACCTGTTCGTTCTTCACATAGAGATAAGATATGTCTATGGTTCTTCAGTGTAATGTTACCATTACTAAGATTTTCAATAAACTAAGTATTGGCCATACAACAGGGGGGCAATTCTCAAAATTGGGATAAATTTATCGATTCTCGATATTTATCCCGTGTCACCTATAGACTATTAATATCCCAAAAATATCGACTTTTCACAAAAATGCTATTCTCACGAGTGGTAGATATAAAAATATGTCCACAGATGAACTTGTGTTCATGTGTATAGAAAGTATAATGATAATCCCGATATCGCAATGTTGCGTGTCGATCGCTAGGGCTTGATATTTATCGATAGTGATATTGCGAGAATAACACAAAACTACACGACTCGATATTCGCCATGTTTTCTCGATATTTATCTACTATGATATTCATATCACTGCATGAGAATCGCCGTCCTGGCTTGTAACCGTGAATGGGATGCTTTGCCAAGCGATTTATTATCTATGCTATTCGTCTGTCTATGATTAGGTTTGTTTACATTTTTTGTATTTTATTTACTCGAAGTTCTCTAAATATAAAAGCTTAAGTTATAAAAAAGGCGACACCATCTTATAACAACTACTGTTAATGGTTTAGTTTTGGCTGGATCACGGTGTAGAAGGCTGCGACTGTGGTAGCGCAAAAACCTGCTGAATTGATTTTATACCGACCCGAGCATGATTGAGTGCATGAACAGGTTAGGAATTTACGGCCCTGAAAAAAAAGGCCGTTAACTAACTACATGCCTCATCCGCAGATATTCAATCATTGTGTTCTGATTCCGAGGAAGAAACTACTTATTGATAAACATTAAAATAAGATGCATATTCAATAAAAAAAAGCTTATTTACTTATTATATAGGTACTTATCTTTAAGGTTTAATTTGTAAAACAACAGAAAATACCTGCGTGCAGTTTCCTGAAAATTAAGTGGGCGCCCAACATTGAAATTGCTTAATATGACAAGTTATAGTAATAGTCATTCCAAGATCTAGAATCTACTTAAAAAATTAACGATTTAAGTTAAGGTTACAGACCCTACATTTTTGCCGTATAATCTATTATCTTTGTAGACTCGGTTGAGTAACTTATTGTTATGATTATGATCTCTTTACTTACTTCAGAGATTATAGACCACGTTTAAGTATGACGCATATTGTCAACTCAATATATATTTTAAATACATAAATAATATTGAATGTATATATCGTTGGTTTATAGTTTAATAAAGCCAAGTTTCCCTTTTGGTTTTGTCTTTTACAATGTATCAATTTATTAAACTATAAAATTTGCCATTATCATGTCGAAAGAAGACTTTATACCAGTGACCAAGAAGACTTCTATTACTCAATACTTACGCCCCGAACGTTTTGATGTGGAGCCTGCTGCCGTTGCTTCCGACTTAAAATGGATTCATTGGCGGTATTCTTTCGAAAACTTTTTATCAGAAGAGGCTACTACTGCTAGTGAACAGTCAAAATTCAAGCTCCTTGTAAATCACATCTCACCGGCTATATTTAATCTTGTACGTGAGTGCGTGGAGTATAGCTCTGCTATTAAAATACTGGATAATGCATACGTGAAAGGAAGGAATATTACATTAGCACGCCATCACTTGACCTCTAGAAAACAACAAGTCGGTGAATCTATATCAGAATATTCCAGAGCTCTCACCTTACTTGCCTACGACTGTCATTTTAAATCTGTAACTGCCGAAGAACACCAAAACGAATCAATACGTGCTACGCTCATTACGGGACTCAATTCTAAAAGAATAAGAGAACGACTACTGGAGAAATGTACTATGACGTTAGAAGAAACCCTAAATTTAGCTATTTCTCTTGAAAGTGCAGAAAATACTTCCCGCGAAATAGAGTCCAATGTAACTCAAACCTATTTCAATAGTGTTACAGAAGCTGTAGATCAAGAACCAAAACGATTACCGAATTCGGCAGCCACAAACTCACAAAATAGCCGCAGGCGATGTTTTTTTTGTGGCGGCAATATTCATCAAAGGAATAAATGCCCTGCATACAACGTAGATTGTCAACTTTGTTCAAAAAAGGGCCATTTTGCTAAAGTTTGTCGCTCCAGTCAAATGCAACAAAAAGCGAGCGCTGCTACTACATCAGAGGATGAACGTCATAACTCTCACTTATCTGTCATTTCAGCCGCTTCTCCATCAAGCTTACGCAGAGCAACTATACCAGTTTTTGTTAATAATTATCATGCTGATGCTTTAGTAGATACAGGAAGCTCTATTAGTTTAATCGATAATAGTTTAGTTAAAACTTTGAACCTGAAGAGAAAGCCCTGTAAACAAACAATAACTCTTGCTTCACTTAATCATGTATCTCATGTCAATGGATTATGCTACGTAACTTTACAAATCAATCGCCATGTTTACAAATATCAACCATTGCTTATTGTAGACAATCTCTGCGCAGACATAATTATCGGACATGATCTTCTAAAGAATCACTCTTCTCTTGAACTACAGTTTGGAGGTGAAAAAGAACCATTGAAGATATGTAGTGTATTAGAAGCCGCTGTTCCACCAGCATCTATATTCACCAATCTGTCGCCTGATATAAAACCAATTGCTATTCGCTCCAGACGACACTCCGAAGAAGATGAAGTATATATTGCAAATGAAATATCAAACCTTCTTAAAGACAAAGTAATCGAGCCTAGTGTGTCACCTTGGAGAGCACAAGTATTAGTTGCCGGTGGAGGCAGCCACAGGAAACGCCTAGTGATTGATTATTCACAAACTATCAACCGATACACGGAATTAGATGCATTTCCCTTACCCAGCATCGATTCCATAGTTACTCAAGTCGCCAAATACAACTGCTTTAGTCAAATAGACCTCAAGAGCGCTTACCATCAGGTCGAAATTCTTCCTAAGGAAAAGATCTATACAGCATTTGAAGCATGCGGAAATCTTTACCAGTTCACCAGGATACCTTTTGGTGTAACAAATGGGGTTGCTGCGTTCCAAAGAACTCTGAATTTTATCATAAACACAGAGAAATTAACAGGTACGTATGCTTATTTGGACGACGTAACGATTTGTGGTATAGACAAGAAAGATCATAGCAATAATCTACGCAGATTCATGGAAGCTGCAGAAAAATACAAACTTACTTTAAACATTGACAAAAGCACATTTGAAACGGATTCTATCAATCTTCTCGGCTATACCATTCACAAAAATTCGATTAAGCCGGATAAATCTCGATTGGAACCCCTAATTAACCTACCTGCCCCATGCGATGCTGCATCTTTAAAAAGAACACTAGGATTATTTGCTCACTACTCAAAATGGATTTCCAATTTTTCCGCAAAAATAAAACCTTTGGTTGAAGCAACTTTCCCACTGTCTAAAGATGCCATGAGCTGTTTCACTCGTTTAAAAACTGACGTTTCTCAATCGGCTCTCGCCGCAATCGACGGGAAAGAAGTATTTTCCGTCGAAACTGACGCTTCTGCATACGCAATTGCTGCAACTCTGTCACAAAAAGGTCGCCCTGTTGCATTCTTTTCACGCTCACTTAACGATTCCGAACGTCGACAGCCCTCGATAGAAAAAGAAGCATGTGCCATCGTTGAGGCCTTGCAAAAATGGCGCCACTACTTGATTGGACGACACTTTTTGCTCATTACGGATCAACAGTCTGTCTCATTTATGTTTAATCAGAGACATTCCAGTAAAATTAAAAATGAAAAAATAGAAAGATGGCGTCTAGAACTATCTTGTTATAAATATGACATAATTTACCGCCCAGGAAAAGAAAATCATGCTGCCGACGCATTGTCTAGAGTGTGTGCTCATATGAATACTACTTCAAATAAACTATCTGAATTACACAACAACTTATGCCATCCAGGAGTAGCAAGAATGGTTCACTGGATTCGAACTAAAAACTTACCATACTCTGTTGAAGAAGTAAGAAAAATGACTGCTGCGTGCCCAGTTTGCGCTGAAATAAAACCCAAGTACGTGAAAAATGAAGGGCAACTTATTAAAGCAACAGCGCCTTTCGAAAGGCTTAACGTAGATTTTAAAGGCCCGCTTCCGTCAAGTACTTCTAACAGGTACATTTTAACTATTATCGACGAGTACAGTCGGTTTCCTTTCGCATTTGCTTGTAAAGATATGACAGCGGAAACCGTAGAAAAATGCTTTAAAGAACTTTTCTTTTTATTTGGAGCTCCAGGCTATATCCACTCCGACAGAGGTAGTTCCTTCTTATCTGAAAAATTAATAACCTTTTTGACATCTCTTGGAGTAGCCTGCAGTCGTACGACTCCCTATAATCCACGAGGAAATGGCTTGGTAGAGCGCCTAAACGGAACATTATGGAGGACTATTCAGTTACACCTGCGATCCACTAAACGAGACATTGCAGATTGGGAGAAAGCGATACCAATAGCACTTCACTCAATAAGGTCCCTATTATCTACTGGAACGAATGCTACGCCCCATGAAAGAATGTTCAACCATCCACGTCGCTCTGCCAACGGTCAATCTATGCCAACTTGGTTGCTGTCACCGGGACCGGTATATATGAAGAAAAATGTCAGAAATTCGAAATACGATCCGATTGTTGAAGAAGTCGAGCTGCTACAAAGCAACCCTGACTATTCCTACATAAGATTACCGGATGGACGTGAAACAACCATTTCAAACAGACGTCTGGCACCACTTCCAGTGACTGAAGACATTCAATCTGATGATGACTATCTGACTCCTGATACTGAGGAAGGTCAGTCTACTAATCAAGACCCGTCTCCGGAATCCATAGTTGAGGACGTCCAGCTCCGTCGTTCTGCTCGGGAGTGTAGGCCTCCGTCCTACCTTCAAGACTATGTTACGTCATAAAGGATGGGAGAATGTTATGATTATGATCTCTTTACTTACTTCAGAGATTATAGACCACGTTTAAGTATGACGCATATTGTCAACTCAATATATATTTTAAATACATAAATAATATTGAATGTATATATCGTTGGTTTATAGTTTAATAAAGCCAAGTTTCCCTTTTGGTTTTGTCTTTTACAATGTATCACTTATGGAGTAAATTTGGACATGCGATAAAAACACGATAATTTTGCATTAAATCTCGGATAATTTTTACTCGCGGATCTGGCAACACTGGACTGGACTGACTTTAAAAAATAAGCCCAATTTGATTGATTACGAACAAATTTATCAAAATAAATTAGATAATTTTGGATAACTGCCTGATAGCCTAAAGAAAATATGGGTAAGGGTTATCAGCTTGCAAGTTCTGATAGGTGTGTATGAATGATGAATTTTGGTTTATTGAAAACTTGTACATATGTGTCATATTATTTTCTAAGTGTGTTGGAAGGTCATGAATTTGTAAAACCCTACATAAAACAAAGTTATATACAGAAGATAATATTAAAATTGCGACCCCCACCCTCCTCTAATTCTAAGATATATATTTTTTAATATATAATCTCACATAAGTATCGTATAAATCTTACTTTTTCATGATTATATTTGACTCTTTTATGGGCTCTCGCCAGAACTCTCACTATATCGCCCCTGAGTGTCGCTTGCTCCACTCAGGATATCCATAGCGAGCTTCTGGCTCTGCATTTTTTATATACAGCAGCTCAATCCAAGATGTTCCTGACACCGGACTTTTGGCCTGCAGGGGTGGTATACCGTTTGTTCAGGGAGAGGAAGCAGAGTCAACCTGTTATGTAGTGTCATGGAATAATATAATTTTTTATATACTTATATATTTTAAATTAAGGTATTTATTTTTAATATTGTTAGGTTTGCAATAATGCCTGCTATGCGGATTATATTTGTGATTTTATAATTAAGGTATTTATGTTTTATGGGTCCATACATTTTTAAATTCATTTATTGTGTCTGTTACCTGAAATAAAGATTTATTATTATTATATACACTCTAGGGGTAGGGACCACAAGGCCACGTAGAATTGGTGTGCTCTGTGTCGGACCTGTGACTCACCTTGCACCTAACCCAATCCACTACACTAAAAACATAGGTTTTAGCAATTAGATGTACATTATCTACCTACTAAATCTGAGCCGGTGGGGGTCGCAACTTCCCTTTCACAGCCCCCTGGCTCTACCCTTCCCTAGCATTGCCCCTCACCCCTAAAATCGAAGTATGACAAAGGTGAGGTTATAAATATAAAAAAAACATATCTCCAAAAGGGGGGGGGGTGGGGGGGATCGCAACTTCCCCTTTACAGGGGGGGTCTACTCGCATTATATGTTAGTTTTTAAGTTCACATTATACGAAGATAGCGTTTTATTTATTGAGTAGCTCCTGGTTTTAGAAGGTCAATTCCATATCCTGCTATTGGATGACCATAAATGTTGACTAATAATAATAATCACAAAACAAAGAAACATAATATTGACATACCTGTATTCCCAGAATGGATAGAGGTACTATAATACCCATGTTTCCCATAAGCTGAATTGGTGTTAAAAAAATTGTTATATAATCATGGGCTGTATAGCTGTGTTACGACAGGAAATGAAACACAGTTGTCTCTATGGGTATTCAAAGACGACATACCAAATTGAGGCAGGCCAGAAGCGTAGTTTAGCATTATTCCAGATGGGTTCTTTCAGCATGGCCCCACTCTTAGAAGTAAAGACAGTTAATGCAGACTGAGGAGTACACCACAATTTGTTTTATTTAAAGTAATTGTGGCGGAACAAGCGCTAGGCCCACCTGATGTTAAGTACACTAACCTGTGCCTATAAATGATGTGTTTCTTCACAATTGATGAATTGTACTGTACGTTACACTGAGACATACAGTTGTAAGTCTCACGTGCCGGTAATTTTACTGGCTCTCACACTGCCGGAACACACTGGTGGTGCTTAGCGACAGATTTTGCAACTTCAGGGTGGTAACTAGCCAGGTGAGCATTAGAGAAAGTCACACAGTGCCAGTAATTCAATGTTAGCCTGAACAGCATCTTCGACCAAATTATCACTTACCATCAGGTGAGATAGTGGTCAAAGGCCTGCATATTTTGCTATAAAAACACTAATATATGTTTCTTTTTATTTAACAGTATCTGGAAAACTTCTTCAATCAATGTTTCTGCAGCAGTTTGAAGCCCATCTGAGCATTGAATGAGATTTTGGAAGAATTCATTTTATGTAATAGTACACCTTATTTCAAAATTGTGAATTCAATATATACCCTTACAAATACAAAAAATGGCTGACCAAATAGAATACATATGTAATATGTGCGATTATACATCTGAAAATGAACACTCCGTAGAAATCCATATTAAAACACATGAAGCAGTAAATGATTTTAAAGGTTATGCTGGAGATTATTCATACGAAGATATTAGAACGGACCCTGTTGAGAACCCACATGCATATAATATAAATGAATATAAATCTATAAAATTACCTACATTGAGAAGACATATTATTACAACACAATCTGGAGAAAAACCATATAAGTGTGATAAGTGCGATTATAAATCTGTTAAACAATACAATATTAAGAACCATTATAAAGTACACACAGGAGAGAAACCATATGAATGCCATATATGTGGTTTCAGATGTTCCACATCGTCCAATTTAAAATCACATCATATAAAACATAGTGACTTAAAACCATTTGAGTGCAATATTGATAATTGTGAATTCAAGACTAAAATGGCAAGTGATTTGAAAAGGCATATTAAATCTCACTATGCAGGAAAAGAATATGTATGTCAGTTGTGTGATAATGGTTATACAACAGTTAGTACATTAAAGGAACATATTAGATCACATACTGGAGATAAACCTTATGTTTGCAATTATTGCGACTACAAAAGTTTTAGATCGGGAACTTTAATAAAACATGTCAGAACACACACTGGAGAGAAACCATATGCATGCAATATGTGTGACTACAAAAGTGTACAAAAACAAGCATTAAAGAAACATGTCATGACAGCACACACTGGAGAGAAACCATATGAGTGTGACATATGTGATTACAAGTGTGTGCAATTATATGCTTTTAAAAAGCATATGAAGATGGCACACACTTTTGAATGTGAATCATGTGATTTTAGAGCAGTGCAATCTACTTCTTTACATAAACATATTGATCAGGTACACGGCAAAAAGATACCTAAACAATAGGTATGATAATTAAAGCCGTGCTGTTACATTTAGGCCGTATTCCAGTTGACTGACGCCTATATCGTTATTTTAGATAATATTGACCACATTTTGTGTCAATGGTTCATATTAAATGTTATACCATAGATGCAAAATGTGGTCAAAATTATCGAAAATAACGATATAGGCGTCAAATGGAATACGCCCCTAATAGGATGACCGTGAATGTTAAATGGGCAAGACTGAAGTGTATTAGTATATAAGTATTAGTGAAGAGTTAGTACTTATTATATGTATTATAACTATTAAATATTGTAAATGACTACTACTTTCCAGTGTTCGTTTCTTCAAGCTATCAAGAGAATATCTGGTACTCCATTTTTTCCTCTTACTCTGTCCTGTTTCTTTATTCCGCTCATGCTTCCCTCCATGGCTTTTTGATACCGCTCCAGCTCCAGCATTGGCTATTTGTTGTATATTTCTTTGGTAGTTTTTTCTCATGGGAGATAACTTGGCCTAGGAGACGTATTCTATGAATTCATTGTGCGGGTGCCGGGTCCATAGCGTTGCAGAGGAAGAAGCCATAACCTGGGACTTACAACCTATGAGGTAGGGTTGGGGGCCCTTTACGATGTCAACAATGCTTGCCCCTTCACAGCCTCCTCCCCTGCCTAACCAAATTTGTTAAGATCCTACCAGCCTTAGGTACACGTTCCAGGATGGAAGTTACGGTTGTTCTTGAAAGGCCAAGGTCTTTAAGTAGGTTATATAGGGATTACCCTTTGCTCCAACTTCTACAGCATATAAATTAACCACATAACCGTTTTTGGTTAGTTCAATTATTAAGTCATAATATTTGTAAGTTTTTATTGTGTGGTCTTTAGGTATGTTTGTTTCCCACGGCAATGTAAGTTCTTTAAGTACTATGCGTTTTAGACTTTTTGAGTACAGAAATATGTCTGGTCTGGAAGACGAAACACCAATATCCTCAGGAATTTTTGATGTGTGTAGTTACTGGGGTGCCCTAATACTATAGATTCTTACATTTCTTATGATATTGGAAGCGAGGCTTGTGAATGAAATTTAATACACAGAAGAATCCGGTATCAGCGAGCGCTGTATTATTCAAAATAGACTCTAATAATTCATCGTCAACAATTATGATGATTATAGCTTACTAAACATAATTCACATCTGATGATATGAGAGGAGGAGCTAACAAGTACATATAATTCAATGCAATTTCTTGGTTATGGCTTCTGTGACTGAGAGATATCACAATATTGAAGCAGTGATGGCTAAGCGTAAGGCCTAAGTGATAAAGCGTTCAGCGTTGCGTGTAAGCGGCGAAAGAGCGTTCCCCCAGTGGCCTTAGTGCACGCTTAGAGTTCGTAGTCAGTTCGAACGACATGGCGCGCACGCTTTTGTCACCGCTGCAAAACACAAACTGATTTGAAATTGCACGCGACGCCACGCTCGACGCCCGGTTTACCGCAAACAAGCACGCTCCCCCCGCGCCCCGCCGCCGAGCCGCTCGGGACACTCGCGACCATTTGCATCTGTGTAACACGAACGCTGCACGCCCCGCCCCGCCGGACTCTTAATAAGTTGGCATCGTCAGAACCACTACGTCCTAGTTATGAATGAAATTCTATTGTTATCATTATCGCCGATGCCAATGGGTTAAGTCGAGCGTGCACTCAGTTCGTACACATAGTGGCATTGGCTATGGACTGCCGCGCAGCAGGTCCATGGTTCGAATCCCGCCGCGGGCTTGAGCTTCACTGCATGGTGGAAGGGCATTTTGCGAATGCCCGCCTGGTTAGCTACCACCCTCAAGTAGAAAATCTGTCGCCAAGCACCTAACGGTGTGTTCCGGCAGCATTCCTTGAGAGCCAGGGAAATCACAGGCAAATGAGACTTAACAAGTATGTCTCAAGGTGATGGGCGCAGTGCAGTTCGTCACTTGACAACACCAAACAATAAAAGCAAACAAGTAACACGACTTAACAAATGAACTAACCAAATTGGTAATGTAGTTAATTCATATGCTGTAGAAGTCGGAGCAAGGCGTATACCAGCGAAATCCCTATATAACCTACTAAAAGACCTTGGCCTGCTACAAAAAACTAACTTCCATCCTAGAATGTGTATCCAAGGCAGCATTAGAGTAGGATCTTTCCAGATTTGGTAAGGCAGGTGAGGCTTGAGTACTTAGCTAGCGACCACCCTCAAGTAGAAAATCTGTCGCCAAGCACCGAACGGTGTCTTCTGGCAGCTGTTCTTGAGAGCCAGTAATTCTAGGTTAAGCCTGTTAACACCTTCGACCACATCATCACTTACCATCAGGTGAGATTGTGGACAAAGGCTTACCTATCAGCAATAAAAAAAACTGATATTTTTAATAGTTGAAATAAAATTAATAACATTTAATATTACCAATTGTAATAAAAACTGCTTTTAATTTTCCATATTAATAAACACATTTACTATATTTATTATATTTCTCGCTGTAGTGCAAAATTGTGTTTTGCTCAATAGAAAAAACATTTTGCATCTTTGAAATGTAATCAATATATTGAAACCCTTGTTATTCTCATGATTCTTTAATTGAACAACTTGTTTCACTTTGTGTACAATCCCAAAATCCTTTGTTGCTTTTTTTTATTTTATTGTGATAGAACAAATTTATTTGTTGTTATTTGAAGCGCTCGTAGCGAAGTTTGCTTAGCCCTTCTTAATCGATCAGCTAAGTTAAGCAACGTCCGCCGCGGCCAGGAGTTGGATGGGTGACCGCTAGTGACATTACTACTGAGCGTGCACGTGCTTCGGAAGGCACGTTGAGCCACCGGTTCCGGTTGTTGTCTTACGATGGCAGTCATTACAGCATGGGTGTAGGGCATTTTTCGAATGCCCGCCTGGCTAGCTACCACCCTCAAGTAGAAAATGTGTCGCCAAGCCCTATCGGTGTGTTCCGGCAGCTGTCCTTGAGAGCCAGTAATTCTAGGCTAGCCTGAACAACACCTTCGACCACATCAT
Source organism: Plagodis pulveraria (assembly GCA_963890685.1). Classification (NCBI taxonomy): domain Eukaryota; kingdom Metazoa; phylum Arthropoda; class Insecta; order Lepidoptera; family Geometridae; genus Plagodis; species Plagodis pulveraria. The sequence continues at coordinate 3,076,079 of OY982979.1, read as the reverse complement.
CACTTAACCATCAGGTGAGAGAGTGGTCAAAGGTTAAGCTAAAAAAAAAAAAAACAAGCCGAGGCCCACCTGATGTTAAGCGGACTAACCTCTGTCGAAATGCGTCTGTTATAACGCATTTCGTCACAAGTCACGAATTGCACTGCGCCCGTCACCTTAAGACATAGTTGTTAAGTCTCATTTGCCTGTAATTTCACTGGCTCTCAAGGACTGCTGCCGGAACACACCATTAGGTGCTTGGCGACAGATTTTCTACTCGAGGGTGGTCGCTAGCCAGGTGGGCTTTCGCGAAATGCCCTTCCACCATGAGTTGAAGGTCAAACCCGCGGCGGGATTCGAACCATGGACCTGCTGTAAGGCAGTCCATAGCCAATGCCACTGAGCCATCACTGCTGCTTTCTGGTTACAAAACACATAATCACAGACTACTATGGATCACTTTCTTGCGTTAACTCAACATCCACATAACACATGACAGTAGTTTCCCGCCAGTGCTTTTTCATATGCCTATTTAACTCACTTGTTGAATAAGTTTTATGTTCACATATGGTGCACGCAAAACGTTTCTCTCCATTATGTCGTCTCGTATGCTCTCTTAATTCACTTGATGTTTTAGATCTGTAATTGCATGTTTTGCATCCAAATGGTTTCTCTCCAGTGTGTATTCTGATATGAGTTTTTAATGCACCTGCTGTAGCACATTTATAATGACATACATCACATTCATATGGTTTCTCTCCAGTATGTGTTCTTGTGTGCCTATTTAAATCACCTGCTGAATTTGATTTATAGTCACATACATTGCATTCAAATGGTTTTTCACCGGTATGTCTTCTTATATGAAGTTTTAAATCGCTTGCTGTTTTAGATTTATGTTTGCATAAATGACACGCAAATGGTTTTTCATCTGAATGTATTCTAACATGACTTTTTAATGCACCTGCTGTTGGACATTTGTAATCACACATAGTACATGCAAACGGTTTCTCTCCAGTGTGTCTTCTAATATGTTTTTTTAAATCGCCTGCTGAATTAGATTTGTGTTCACACAAATGGCATGGATATGGTTTCTCTCCAGTATGTGTTCTAATATGTTTTTTTAATGCAGCTGCTGTAGGACTTCTGTAGTTACACAAATTACATGCATGTGGTTTTTCACCTGTGTGTCTTCGCAAATGCCTTTTTAAATCGCTTGATGAATTACATCTATATTCACACAAATGACATTTATACGGTTTCTCTCCAGTGTGTGTTCTAATATGTTTTTTTAAATCGTCTGATTTATGACATGTGTGCTGACACATGTTACATGCATATGATTTCTCTGTACTGTGTGACCTTATATGATATTTTAAATCATCTTCTTCGTAACACTTAAATTCACAAATGTTGCATGCTTGCAAAGAATCATCAGCCATTTTGCATTGCTATTAGATTCTTTAATAATAAATGCGCTAAATGCTGGTTTTGGAGATATTGTACAAATATGTTGTTGATGCTGCCTTCTGGAAAACATTGAAATTTTTTAATAATCATAACAATTATTTGCCAGTTTTAGATACAGATATATCTACAATAAGTTGGCATCGGACTGGACCACTATGGCCAATTTATGAATGGAGTTCTATTGTTATCATTATCGCCGATGCCAATGGGTTAATTCAAATGCTAAACAACACTGGCTTTTTTAGGTATGAACTTAAAATTTTGCTTTCAGGGAGAACATGAAATTTTATTATCTCTTGTTCCAGAAACCAAACACTGGGACGTGTTTGATCTTATATCTAGTGTCCAGAACAGTGGACTTGGCTGTCATCCTGAATATATAATATCACTTTCCATTATTTATGTTCATTATAGCTTTTCTGACAACCTACAGGCGGAACACTTGACAAGTATTTAAAATATAATAAAATTTATAGTGACATAGAAAGCTGTACATGAGAGCAGTTAGCCGCTTGAAAAACAATGAATAGCAGATAATAAAATTATGAATTAATTAGGTGAAAAAATATAACAATAAGCTCTTAATATTGACCTGTTACAATGGTATCAAACATGAAGATCTAAAATTTAGTCATTGTCGGCTGAAGTTAGTACACCTCTTAAAATTGATTTATTAAGGTCATGGAAAAACTTCTTTGTTTGGATGAAATAAATATGGAGAAGCCAGCTACCCAGAGTTCTTCTCTGATACATAAAGGAGTTGGGATGGCTTGGGTAGAACCTGGTGGTGGAAATGCACAAAACACCCTAAGCGGGACGTCAGTGATGGACATATCTCCCCCGATTATAATAAGAGTAGGTATATGGAATAATTAATGTTCTTGATTGGTTCATGTAACTCACACCTACGCGATGCCGCCGGGTTCATTTCTTAGCCGGGGAAGGTCTGTGTTCTGATGCTCCTTCCTAGAGAAAAATCAGTAGGTAAGGCTAGGCTGATTAAGGAATAGGTAAGCGTAGATTTCGGTCCTACTCCTCTCTAAGCAGATTGTTAATTCAGGAATGTTCCAGACTGTTATGATCACGTACTAAAGTAATAGATTCCGTAATTTATAGGTAGATTTACCTATATCATGATGTGATCTATTCATATTTAAATAAATCTAAATTATTTGGTAAATATGTGGAAAGGAAAGTGGAATATAAAATAAATACATAAATTTATTAGAACAGGGATATATCGATCAGATACTGGTATATTATATACTAGTAATTTAAGTGTAAGTATTCGATACCAAGAACATTTTTAGTAAAATTCAGTCATGATTTCGAGTTTAGACTCAAACATCGTTATGTCTAAATCTGAGTCTGGAATAAAACTTCAAACAGTTCTAGATATATTCACAGTCGAGTTATATGCTCATATCTATATATCGATATGCTCAGTGGTAAAAGAGCCGGGCTCGAAACCGTCAAAGCGGTTAAAAAAGGTTGCGGTTCTACAGTTTAGTACATTTAATCCATGACCATATGTGTTATTTTGTTTGTCGTATGAGGGGGCTAAGGAAAAGATCCGGAGGGAGGTGGGAAGCGGGCGGCGCCTACTGAAGAACTGACAATTTCAACTGCGATCCCCAAGACGCCTGCCAAGCATGGGGATATAGCAAATTCCTCCCGATAGGGAAGACCTTGTTCAACGGCGGACGTTCCGGATGATGTAATGATGTTAATAATGACCAGGGTTGGATTCAGACCCTCAAAAAAATATACTACATGGAACATAAAATAATACTATTTGTCCAAAATTATACCACGTTTGACGTTACATGTTATTTTTTATATCTTATACCTTAAGATTTTCGGCGTTTTTGTTTTGAATAAAAATAAAAATGCATTTATTATGCGGTAATAATATTTTGTTTTATTGATTTGCGACTAAAATATGCACGAAGTCCAGGCATATTAATCAAGTTCAGGCAAGTAGACTTTGATCTCGGCTAATCCATCAATCAGAACTTGGTTCTTAGAATTGACACGAGATAAAATGTTGTCAACGGCATAAATTCTATGCAGAGATTTACTTTCACATACCGTTACCCATCGCAAAAAGCAAAAGCGAGTCAATGCAACTCGCTCCGAATTACAAGTTTATTTCTTAATTAAGTGTTCGCCAAGCTAACTTTGTGAACACTCCTTCACAGTCAACAGTTGCGTACCAGGCAATCAAATTTGGCAATTTTTGAATAGAATCTTTTTTAGATATCACACCACACGCTTAGTTTCGCCCTTCCCGATATTATAGGGTATTTTTTTAATATCTATTAAAAAGTAAATAGGGCTCACCTATAACACAAGTCGGTTGACCTGAAAATTATGGTACTTTCGCGTAGTATAGTGACATTCCTATACTACATACTACACACCATGAAATAATGGTACAAATAGTATAATTATACTATGAAATCCAACACTGATAATGACGATAATTTGCGACTACTCCCCCAAACATTAATGGTCGCGATTGCAGCGACCAATCCTCGTTGTGATTAAAATTCGAACTTTCTGCCTCGAATGCATATTCATGACGCGTCCTCCACTAGCGAAGTAAATAAGGAGCACGTGGATTAATTATTATATGATAGTTCGGCAGTTGGCCAGTATTGTTTGCAGTTATTGGAATTTATTCTGTTATTCTTCTTGCATTATTGTGCCCGAATAACTTGAATCCTATATAGCTCTCAAAAGTAACTCATTTTCAGAATAGGAAGATTTGAAATCCATCTTTCTCGGTTCAAATAAACCCACTCTAAAGCGTTTAATTGTTGTCGCAATAACTGACTTAACCGAATGAAACTTCCAAAGTTGGAGCGACTCTGACCCAAACAGTCTATCGATAGTAAAATATCTAGAGTAATATGACAATAGTTTTAAACCTTTTACCAATTAATCTTATAGTTTTGTGTATATCGCCGCTCTCCCTATCCTCTGCGGCCGAAGTAGCAGGCGACGGGGCTACTCATCTGACCCGTCGCAGGGGGACCTTGGGCGTCGGAAGCGGGGTCGTCTGACGTCCATTTGCGGGCTTGGTCCCCGGGTGGTAGCCCATATTTTCTGGTGCGTCGTGAGGAGTAGCACCCCAGGAGGGGTCCGGCAACGGACAACCGTGGCGGGTTGAATGCTAAAGCGTCCCTGCGATCCCGCCGAGAAGCGGAAGAGACGGAACACCGTGTGTTATTTAGTCGGTAGGGGCACTTGCTGCTGTGGGAGTAGTTGGTGTCGAGCCCGAATATCCCGGCCAAGGTGGGTCCCCGGGGTGGACGGGAATGCGTAAATCCATTATTCATACGTTAAGAAAAAAAAAAGATAAGTACACTTTATACAATGAAAATGATAAATTAAACGTGTGGCTGAGTAGGTAGCACTATTAGGCTACATCAAATTAATAAGTATTCGACTACTATTCACGTAAATAGGTATCGATACTTTGGTGGTATCGGAAATCCCTAAAAATAGGCTGAAAACATACCAATGAACCACAGGCTAATTATTATCCTTTTTATTCTGTGCCAGAGATAAGAATCATAGATATATGATGTATATCGAAGGTATGGCCTTCCGTTTCACGCCATAAGCGATTTTATTGATTATGGCGTCTATTACCGTTCTATTTCCGAAATAGTGCATATAGAGAGTAGGCAAGTAACTATTATGTACACTGTGGTTGAGTGCTACCAACAATTTGGAACGGACGTAATAAACATATTGAATAAGTTGGCATCGTACTGGACCACTATGGCCAAGTTATGAATGAAATTCTATTGTTATCATTATCGCCGATGCCAATGGGTTAGTTACTACCGTTTGGCTCATTCGTCAGAACCTAGGAGCAAGTATCTACTGTACAGTAGATACTTGCTCCTAGTAAGGCAAATCCAAGAAATGTAATGCAGGAGCAAGTATCTACTGTACAGTAGATACTTGCGCCTACTTTTGCGATTTCTGTTTTTTTGTATAAATCCACACTCCACAGAGTCCAGGGTGATTTCAGTTTGTAGCGTGGTCGTTGACATCGCAAGATGGTGGATGTAATAACGTAATCCGTGACGTCATATGTATAATCGTTGGCGCAATTCCTTTGAATCAGAATAGTGACTACATCGCGATAATCACTTTTGGCATGTATTAGAAGGCAGTCTAAGAATGCTATAAAGGTGAGTAGGGTCCTTAGAGCAACAAGGACTTTCGCCACGCTCCGTGATCCTACTCGGAAAAATTCTTTGAGCTACGAATGCTTCCAAGTAGTGCCGTGAGATAATTGTTCGTAACGTTGGGTTAAAATCCACGCTTAGCTCCCTTAAAGATATGCTACCGTGTTTGTTTGCGGTCACTGTGTGAACCGTCACATTAATTTGCTTGTATCAGTACTTTTACACATCGGAATGATTTTGACAACACCTACGCTGCATAAAAACAGTGCACAATTGTGTCCTATTACCTAAGGCACATTTCTTCTATACAACATAAATAAACAAACTATTTACCTGCATTGCTAGGTTGTGATAATATTATAATTGTCAAGAGAATGTGTTATATGTGAACGTAGATAAATCTCTTAGTACCATTTTAAACATACACCACAAGACCCAGACCAGACAAAATATTACATGTGCCTATAGATTTGTGCTTTAACAAAGTAATTTAAATTTATGTCAAGATATGTTATCTGTCGTAGTAAAAGTCAAAATCATTTATAAATTTAGGCGTCTACGAGGCTCTTTAGATTAATTACAAATTTGAATATTTAAATATTCTAAACTATACTGCCACGTTCAGCAAAAACAATGTATAGAGCCACTGCGAGAAGAACGGCCACGAAACTAGGGGCCATTCTTTTAAACTTTTTTAACAATGTATTACATACTATATAAGAAAATTATAACAATATTTCACTTTGAAAACCATCGCGAGTTTTATCCATATTAACTTATTAGGAACCGGCTAGGACCCGCGTTATATATACCGGAAAGATTCCGAATCTCTCTGGTAAATATAACGTGGGACCTAGCCGGTTAGTCCTTTAGTTAGTCCTTTCCGTGAGCGTTGTAATATGTTAGGGAACTTTATCATAAACCCACGCACACACACATGGTTACATAAGAAGGACCTTTTATTTGTCTTTGCTAATCTTTAACCTGGCACCGTTGTTTTAATCTTTATTCCTAGTGTTGTGAACGTGATTGTCACTGTTTTATTTAAATTTACTACAAAAAAGATCCCTCAGAGATTCTCTAGGATTCATTTCATATAGTGCATATTTCTGTAGAATATAATTTATCAAAAGGGTATTTTTCTAAGAACGATTTCAAGTATTTTGCAAGGGAAGCGATTTATATTTTGGTAATACAGTGCTATGTCAGAACACTTTCCTGTTGTCTGCCTTAAAAGTTTAATCAATTTAACTGGACATATGTATTAGCACATGTACTAAATTCTGTAACGTCACTATGAGACTTTTTATAGAGTTATTTTTCGCACTAACACGTCAGTTTCTTAAGCTAAAAATAGTTTTTAATGGCTCTGAAAGACTGGAAATTTTATATAAAGTTCTCATCAGTCAAGTCAATAGTTTCGATAGGCTGCAGGGAGCTCGCTGATTCCAGGCCACTACCGACCAGCTCATTACATAAATTTAAGGTGTCAGCGGCCTGTTCATTGAACTTTGTCAATTTTAACAACATGATTTCGTGTTGAGCCTTGCTTAGTTTAAAGTCAAAATAAATATAATTTTGCAACTATTAAAAAAAGTCAACATTTACAATTTTGTATTAATTGGAAAGAGTGTTATTGTACTACTAAAGCCATCTGTTAGAAAACCACAGACTTAACATCGCTGCAACAGAACTTAACTCCTTACTGAATACTAGATGACACCACTAAAATCAGGTTGTAAAATAAAAACGCAAGCCTTCACAAAGCTTAGCTTTTTGCTAGTATAAAATTACTTTTTCCTATTGATGTAATCCATAACGTCATATGGACCATAAACAATATTTGTTGCCGGGATTTCGTTGCTTTGGAAGGGCGATGGCATTGCGAAGTTCTCTTTAGGCGTGTATCGGAACTATTCGGAACGCAGCCATCGTTGGTTCGGAGTTAGCAGTAAATGTTAATATAAATAAAATATATATATAATTAATGTTAATGTTAATATAAATAATAAAAAATATTACCTTTAAGCTTTAAAATAATCCCATTATTTTAAAAATACAATCCATCAATTTATAAATTATAAAATTTAAACGAAAATACAAAATCGATGTGAATTCATTAGAGTCATGGTAGAGATAATTTATTAAGAGGCATTTTACATTTTAATGCGGTATACGAAGATTTTAAGCGCTTAATTTACTATCATAGGAAATACTACAAGTTGTTTAATAATTGATATAAATAGAATAATCTGTTTTCTTTTCAGTTAATGTACCAGATTTACCAACAAAACATTAATTATTTTGTAGTGACCAATCTCCCGCACCTTGTTTTACGAATTAAAGTACACATAGCCAACTTCAGAGTTCTATCTCTTGTATAAAGATTCATCAAATTAACTTAAAAAAAAAACTGTGCATCAGGCATATAATCCTGTTGACACATAGTGTACTAGAATATCGATAATTAATCGTCATTGTAGAAAAAATAAATAAAGATCTTGCGCCAATTTCCACGAATTATATCAGCAGTTTACCACGATATATTGCGTTTAATAAAGTGTAATTACAAACAGATATTATATGAAAAAAAAATATTGCTCTCCAATACAGTTTTGCCGCCAAAGTTCTTAAAACAATTGGGTTGTTTTAATCTTGTTACTTTAAAATATTTGGCGTTAAAATCTGTAACAATTCATGGCTAAATAACAATAGTAAACAAATTATGATATTAAAAGAAGAATCGAAGTTCTAGGTGCGTCTAGTTACGAAAAAATAAAAATAGCAATTAAATTACTATTTCCCACCATTTTTGTCGTGTGTTCAAACCCCATTTCCAGTATTTTTTTCTATAAAAAGGTGTATTATCATTTATTTTCCATAGAGGAAATAGTGAGCATAAGAGTATATAGTGAGGATTGCATTGGTACCAAGAAGTATATATGTTGATTATAGATTGCATCAAAGATATTCGATTTAAAAACAAAAAAACCTCAAAATGTGTAAATATATACATTATATAATATTATATTATATATACATTTCGCTGTTTGGTCTACTCAAACTAAATGGATGAAAATGTAATTTATTTAAAGGTATAGGTGATATATTGTGGTATGGGAATATGAGGGTGACATGTTTAAGTAATGGAAAACCAAAAACGTCATGGGACGTTTGTGGTTGGTACTGAGTTGTTTTCCGGATGCACAGAAAAATAAACCTCAATCCTATGCATGGTCATTATGGCAGACAGTGTTAACGACTGGATATAGATACTGTGTAGAGTGTGAACGAGGAAAATAGCAATTTTTGGAAAATTTCAAAGAAAGAGCTTTTAGTCCGCAGCTTTTAATCAATGCCGTTACGTCAAATATTTATAAAATTTTAAGCCGTATAATTATTTAATTATTTAAGTTTATTGTTACAATAAATGATTCAAACATATCTATTTTTTATTCATCAAGGATGAAATGTAAATATACGATTCGCGATGTAGATTGACTATTTAATGTACATGCCTACTTCTTTTCTATAACATTAGCAAGTAATCGACTAGAAATTGATTATTTACTCATGCCAATCACACAATTTTTAAATTTGCAACTTACATTTCTTTATTAATGAGTGCTAGTATCAAATATGTTACTCACAGTCACGCTATTCCGTCGTCACTTCTTTCGCTTGTGTATGCGATGCGCTGGCATTTACCTAAACTTCAGTATCGTGATTTTGTGAAATGGCTCTTAAAATTAAACAAAATCGCATGGTGGTGGGGCATTTCCATGGTGGTAGGCCTTTTGCTTGATGTTAGGTCATTTTGCGAATGCTCCCCTGGCTTGCTACCACCCTCAAGTGAAAATACTGTTCTGTCTGGAAGCACCTAACTGTGATTTTCATCAGCTTTCCTTGAGAGCCAGTAATTCTAGGTTAGCCCGAAGAACATCTCCACCCACATCACCTACTCCTAGGTGAGATAGTGGTCAAAGGCTAACCTTTGACCACTATCTCATCTGGGAGTTATTATTGTGTCTATTTTAAGAATATTTTGGAGCAGGTTACACTTGGCTTTTAACTACCTGCCAACTTTAGCTTTTCTATATGAACTACGTTTCATACTGATTAGGAGATTGACATTGTTTGGGTTTTAATGACTTTGAATTTGAAATGAAGGTTTTGCCATACGGATTTTGTTGCTTACTGATTGGAATAGGTATTTTGGAATAGCGAATTGAGGAGGAAATGAGTGCCGGAGGAAACAAATCGATATTATTACCAAGTGAACACAAAGCGTCTTACAAAACGCTTGGACAGAAATGTTTTCCTATCTGTCCAGGTATTCTCCCTTACATATCGCAGTTTTCAACTGAATCTCGTGAAATTGCATAAAAAAATAGTCGAATCAGTTTTTAGATTTTTCACCAAAACGGAGGTCATTAAAACGTAAGAAAAAATTGGTTACAAACGAGTTGGACTTGTGCATGAAGGTTTCCGTGTCATTATCTATCTACAACATTAGACATTATATTAACTAACTGAAAAAAAATATTTAGGAGGTTCTCAATACGTCTGTATTTTTTTATGTTTGTTACTGGGTTAACTGATTTTGATGATTCTTTTTTTATCTGAAAGCTGATGCTTTCCGTGTGATGCCATTTGAATTTCATCAAAATCGGTAAAGCATTAATTTTATTGTTAAACATTAATATTGTTATGTTTGCAATAACGCCTGCTATGCGGATTACATTACAAAATTACAAATATACGATAGAAAAAAATTAAGTCATGTGCGGGATTTGAACCCGCCTCCATCCACCCCTTTAGCCGGGGTATGCTCTCACCAATTGAGCTAACATGACATGACGTCATGACTCAGATGTTTCCTATCGTTCTTTAACCATCGTATTGGAATGGAGCGACATCTATAGTACCACTTACGTTGTACTACAAACAAGACCAATTTTGCAATTTGTTTTATACTTGTAAATGATGACGCAACCTTATAATTTTTATATTGTTATGATTGCAATAACGCCTCCTAAGCGGATTACATTACAAAATTACAAATATACGATAGGAAAAATTTAAGTCATGTGCTCATTCGAACCCGCGTCCATCCACCCCTTGAGCCGGGGTATGCTCTAACCAATTGAGCTAACATGACAAGACGTCATAACTCAAATCTTTACTATCGTTCTTTAACCATAGTATTGGGATGGAGCGACATCTATAGTACCAGTTACGTCGTACTACAAACAAGACCAATTTTGCAATTGGTTTTATACTTGTAAATGATGACGCCACCTTATAATTTTAATGTTGTTATGTTTGCAATAACGCCTGCTATGTGGATTACATCACAAAGGGATCATTAAAGAGGGTTCGAATCCCGCACATGACCGCATTAAATTTTTCCGATGGTATATTTGCGGTAAAGCCATTTTTGAGTTACACTCCAATAACTAAAAATATTTTCGTATCTTGATGATATATTCATTGACAGTGAATGACAATTCATCCCATAAGTAGAGAGGGACACTTCCAAGGGCGATAATTTTTTTTTACCGAATTCAACACTCAAAAGTGTGAAATAACTTGTTAAAGTTGCCACGGCCAAAAGTACATAGTATCACAATATTGCACTGTTAACCTGCCCTCCGAAGCGCACAACAGTAATATCAATAGCGGTCACCCATCCAAGTCATGAGGGCGGCGAACGTTCTTTAACTTGGCTTATCGGTTAAAAGTGAATAATGAAATTTCCCTGAAAAGCGCTTCAAAAACAGCATCATAAATATCTAGACTATAGCAAAAAAAGTAGTTTTTTGGTTGTTTTAAGTAACTCCAAGATTCGGAAGACTCGGTTGTTTTATAACTTCAAGTATCGATTGTTGGCAGAGAGCTAGAAAAATATATATACGGTTTATTATGTTTGAAATGCAATAACTACCGTTACATGCAAAATACAAAAAAGTGCATATAATTCACTCATCAAGAAATGTCAAGGTCATGTCAGTAAAGATGCAACCTTTTAACTCTACTCAAAGGTTGTGTACGACGTTAGAGTGAAAAGTTACACTCCAAGTGCGCTCTGACCAAGGTTCTGAACGGTCCCCTGTATTCTATTTGAACTGTATGGGTGCTTACCATTTGAAGTTAGATTCGCTAAAAACGCTAACAACGATCACAATCCCAAAAAGTTGTTCCACATGGGTCTTGGCGTTATTTTCGCTATAAACGCTACATCTAATGACAGTCACAAAAGTGACAGAAGTGGCAAATTTTAGTGGCATTCTTAGCGTTCTTATCCTAAATGGAACAGGGGAGAACAGTTACAAACGATCACAGTGAACACAACCACACATACATGAACAAATGGGATCAAAATTATCGAAAATAACGTTATTAGCGTCAAATGGAATATAGCCTATGGTATTCTGATTTCTGTCATCTATGCTAAATGCTATTGGAGATTGTAATCTTTGGTTTTTGAAAAAAAGCGCGGGAAACTTTCTTTGAACGGTTGTGTTTTTTCATTTGAAAATTTCAATTTTATTATTTTATGGTTTTGGTGATCAGTTAAGTAGTACTTTGTAGTTAGTTAAGTTACTTATTGTACAGATTTTGTATATTTGTGTATATAATTTTCTGGTAAGTCTTTTAAAACTTATTTTCGTCGACGATGAATGATCCCCCAGACCCTGGGGGAACAATTCCCTCCGTCGGATGTAATGTAACCATTGCATCTGAATCTGGTATGGAGACGGATGGATCGCATAGTGTACGAGCCATTAAGCGTAGTCGCCTACATAAAGTTTGCAAGCATTGTAACAAACGCAGGAGAAAACATAATTCTGAATTGAAATCTACCGATTGTCATTGCGCTGAAAATGAGCCTCTTATGGAGAAATTAAATTCGGAACCAATTGTACCCGCTGATACCAACCCTCCACGTCCGACCCCGGTTGCTAGAACTTTATATGAACCTTCTGATAGTGCCCCTTATGTTGTACACATCCAAAAGGAACAATCTGCCCCCAATGATGGAACAGTACTCCACCCCATAGCTTTTGGTAAATTTTTGAAGCAATATAATATTCAAAACATTATGAACGGGACTTTAAAACGTATTGGACGGAATAGAATCACCATCTCATTTTCACACCATTTAAATGCAAACTCATTCCTTACACACAATAGCCTTTCTTCACACAACCTAAAAGCCTTCATACCTTCATTTACTGTAACTCGCATGGGTTTAGTTCGCGGAGTGCCTAGTGAGTGGACCCCTGAAGAAGTAATTGAAAACATTAATGTTCCCATAGGGTGTGGAAAGATTTTAAAAGCTCGACGACTTAACTATAAAGTTACAATCAATGGTGAGACAACATGGAAACCATCTCAAACAATGGTTCTTACTTTTGATGGTCAGATTTTACCCAAGCGTATTTTTATGTGCTACAATGCACTACAAGTAGAATTGTATACCTACCCCACAATACAGTGTTACCTATGCTGCCGCTTCGGTCATACCAAGAGTCAGTGCAGGTCCAAACCCCGTTGCTTCAAATGCGGCCAAGATCATCCTGGGAGTACTTGCAATACTGAAGAAGACAATGCAACATGCTGTTTATGTGAAGGCTCACATTTTGCAAATAGTAAATCGTGTCCAGAATTTGTCCGTCAGAAACAGATTAAGTTATCAATGGCTGAAAGTTGTTTATCCTATTTTGAGGCTTGTAAACTATATCCTCCTATTTCAAAATCTTTTGCAGATATTACTACTAAGCAACAACCACAAAAGTACTCTATCCCTATCAGTTCACAACCCACTAATAATACTAGCACCTCACAATCATACAAAAAAACTGTTTTTAAGAAACCCCACTCACTTCCTAAATTTTCTAAGGGTTATGACCAACATGCTCATAATGAGCTAACCAAAGAGTATGATGCACCAACACCCTCCAATGGGTGTGCACTGAAAAATAATATTTCTTCTAGTGCAACAGAAAAACAATCTGTTGCTGATATTATTATTGCTTTAATTAATTTACTTTCTCAGTCCCAAAATATTGAACCGTCCAACGTTGCCCCATTAATTGCAGCTATTACAAATTTATCGGTCCAATATGGATCAAGTCCAGGTAGTTCAGTGGAACTGCCGCAGCATAAACAGTAAGAAAAACGATCTTATATATCTTATAAATAAATTTAAACCAAATGTCTTCGTCCTCTCTGAGACATGGTTAAAACCCAGTTTTATATTTAAAATTGGGGGATACTCATGTCTCAGAGAGGACAGACAAGATGGGTATGGCGGTGTAGCCATACTTATTAAACATTCTCTTTCTTATACGCAAATTTGTCTTCCCCAACATAGTAATGAGTATTCTGTTGTCGCCGCCTTAGTCAATGGTACCTGTTATGTTTCTGTTTATATTCCTGAGCCTTCTACTGCTATATTTGATGAACTTAACTCAATGTTGCATTCACTTCCCAGGCCCTATATAATTTTAGGGGATTTTAATTCCCAACACCAATCTTGGGGTAGTTCCATATCCAGTAGCCATGGTAAAGATTTGTTAGAAATAATTGACATACATAACCTATGTTTATTAAACACTGGTTCCCCAACTCGTCGCACTAGCCCTAATGAAAATATTAGTGCTGTAGATCTATCTATATGCACTCCTAATTTAGCCTCTCAGTTAACCTGGTATACACTCCCATCCACATATGGTAGTGACCACTTTCCTATCATTATCTCTTCCATAGAAAAATCTTTAGATCCGATTCTGATTCGGCAACCTCGTCTTAAATATAGAATCCAGGAAAATGATTGGGATAAATTCAAATCTTGTGTGGAATGTTACTTTAAAGATCTTCCGGAAATATCTGCAGGTAACAGTGATATATGTTCTGAAGCACTTGCAAAAGCTATTTTGTCAGCTGCGGACCAAGTTTTCCCCCGTAAAAATTCTGCTTCCAATTTGATACCCTCACCTCCCTGGTGGGACAATGAATGTACAATAGAAGTTCAAAAACGTAAACAGGCAGAAATAAATTATAACAACTATATGAGCCAAGAAAACTTTGATGTCCTTACTAAAATCATTTCAGACACAAAAAAATTTTTAAGAGAAAAAAAGTTTTCGGCATTTAAAAGATTTTGTCATTCAATTTCGCCTAGGTCACACCCTTCTACTGTATGGATTTACATCAGAAGATTCAAAGCAGGTATGTCTAATACTAACCAACCTCCACTTCCAACTTCTATGGCTAGCTCATATTTAGACTATCTTGCACCACCTTCAGTTGCTCCTTCACCACATACAATACTAATTCCAATTCCCCAACAACTTCCTTTGATTCAATCAGATATTTCTTCCCCCTTTACATTGACGGAGATTAAAGGAGTGTTTTCTAAGCTTCGTGACTCTGCGCCTGGTGAAGACGGTATTCCATATTCATTTTTGTGTAATTTAAGTGACAACACTCTTTTATATTACCTTAATATGATTAATTGCATAATCATGTCTGGTAACATTCCCCAATCTTGGAAGTCTCAAATAGTTATACCAATATTAAAGCCAAATAAACCACCAACATCTGTAACATCATACCGTCCTATTGCACTTTCTTCAGTTATTGCCAAAATCGCGGAACATCTTGTGAAAAATCGTCTCGATTGGTATATAGAAAGTCGTGGTTTGCTTGCAGACTCCCAGTATGGTTTCCGTAGAGGTAGAAGTACTTTGGACAGTTTGAGCATTTTTGTAACGGATATTCGACTGGCTTTTACAAATAATGAATCTATTGTTGCACTGTTCTTAGATATTAATTCCGCATATGACAGTGTACTTTTGCCAATACTTAAAGAAAAACTGCAACTGTTACATGTTCCTCCTATTATTTGTAACTTTATACTTAATATGCTTTACGGTAGATCTGTGAAATTGGATAATTCAAATGAAATTAGATTTTTATGGAAAGGCTTACCACAAGGTTCAGTTCTTAGTCCGATACTTTATAACATTTACACTTATGACCTTGAATTGACAATTAAAAGCCCAGTTAAAATTCTTCAATATGCAGATGATCTCCTTCTCTATTGTTCAGATCGCAATATAAATAATTCTAGTTCCAATGTGTCATCAGCTTTAAACAATCTAAACACTTGGATGGAGAATAATGGTCTAGAACTTTCCGTTTCTAAAAGTAATGTGGTAGTTTTTACTAGGCAACGCACCGCTCCACCTGTTAATATTCTCTGTAATGGGCAACCAATTCCAGTTCAAAATCAAGTTAAGTTTTTAGGTTTGGTTTTAGATTCTAAACTTACATTTCTTCCACATTGTGATTATGTCGCAACAAAATGTGAACGCCTTCTTAACATTTTAAGATGTCTCTCGGGTGTTTGGTGGGGAGCACATCCCTCTTCTTTAAGAATTGTCTACATTGCTCTAATAAGAAGTGTCATTGATTATGGCTCATTTTTGTTAGAACCATGTAGCATTGCTGGAATAAGGAAGTTAGATGCTATTCAATCCAAAGCTTTGAGAATCATCACTGGAGCAATGAAGTCTAGTCCAATAAATGCACTCCAAGTGGAATGCATTGATCCTCCATTTTATTTACGGCGCCAGTATCTTTCCGATAAATTTCTTTTCCGTTCACTTAGATTCTCTAGACATCCTATATTTTTCAAGTTACAACAATTATCTCAACATATCACATCACATTCCAGTTATTGGTCACATAAAACTACACCCTGTCTTATTAATAGCAGGCATAAATTCATGGACTTAAAAGCGCCTACTCACAGCATTGACAAACTTCCCATTTATAATGTTAGGTATGAATGTCTATCACAGGATCCTGTAATTATCTACAACATTGGTATTGATAGAGATGATCCCAATGCTAATATTCACTTCAATTCAATAGTTCAAGAAAGATGGAATGGATGGCACCACCTTTATAGTGATGCATCCAAACACACATCTGCTGATTGTGTTGGTGTGGGAGTTTATCACCCGCAGTATAATATTGTGCAAAAAATTAAATTCCCCCCTGAAACATCTGCTTTCACTGGCGAATGTTTTGGAATTCTAAAAGCATTGGAATATATTCTACATATGAAACTATTTAAAACTGTAATATTCTCGGACTCCCTAAGTGCTCTTCAAGCTTTAGCTAAGTTTCCATTTAAACCTCAATCACATATCCCTATAATTATTGAAGCCAGATCAAAATTATATCAATGTACTCTCTTAGGTTATTCAGTTTCGTTTGCTTGGATCCCAAGTCATTGCGGCATTAGAGGTAATGAAAATGCTGATCGCATAGCAAATGAAGCTGTTACATCTGGAGACATTTTTCCATTTGTAAACTATTCCCATGATTTAACATCTTTACCAAAAGTTTTTCTCAAGGAATCATGGAACAGAAATTGGGCCAGCAGTGCTCAATGTAAGGGAAAGCACTATTTTCAAATACAACCAAATATAATGAATAAACCATGGTTCAACTGTTTGAAGTTACGCAAGAAAGTGACGTCAATAATAATAAGAATGCGGCTGGGCCATGTTTGCAGTCCAGCTCATCTTGCAAAGCTTCATATTGTTGATTCTCCTACCTGTGCATGCGGGGAGGATGTGGGAGATTTAAATCACATTATGCTCTCTTGCCCCCAACATGACCAAACTGCAATGCTTGAGGCTTTGGCTGTTCTTAAAATTCCGTTTCCAACCAGTATTGTTTGTATTCTTCAATGTTCTGACCCAGATGTATATAAGGCAATATCTGAATATATCATTACTAATAATATTAAACTGTAAATATGTAAATATACATTGTATATAAATATGTATCACTTATCTTTGTATGTATTATGACTAAAATTTAAAATGAATATATTAGTAGGTAGTTTTATCTTATGATAGGTACATATAAAGGTAGTTATTCCTTTCTCTATCCTCCTCTTCTATTCCTTTTCCATGTTATACTTTCCTGATCCGATTACCTGTTCCAAATTTCCCGTGATCCGTCTTTTTTCCTCCCATTTTTAGATTTCTTAAGGTTTCCCCGTTTTTATATCAACTTAACTTAACAAAAATCAAAGTAAGAAAAACTAACGAGGATTTAAAACTTGACACTGGCAAATGCACAAGACGTGCGAGACCATATCCCGACATAGGGAGCAAACGAAAAAAAAAAAAAAAAAAAATCTTTGGTTTGTTTTGTTTCCTATTTGTAGGGCGTTCGGATAGCCTATCGGTGCCAAAAATAACACTCACAAACGCTAAAAATGATCACACGGGCCGTTCGTTTTGGGACTTCGTGAGCAAAAATATCGTTTTCGCTCACCGTTCGGATAGCTTTGAAAACGCTACAAATGACAGAGAAAAGTGATATTTTTGACCCATGTCTTACCGTGGGATCGTTGTGATCGTTTTTTGACAACTGCTGTTTTGACAGTTGTATTTGGCGCGATTGAAGAATTCACAAGTTTTTTATATAGTATTTATATTATATATAAATATATAATATAAATACCATATTATATAGTAGGTACCTACTTGTTTTGTTAATTTTAGAGATTGATTCCATGTTTCGTACTGTGCAAAATTGTTAAAATATTGTCGGTTGTCAAAGTATGTTTTAAGCCGTTCGGATAGCATGCAGTAATTGGTGGTCAAAAATAGCAAAAGCTTCTATCCGAACGCTAAAACACTAATGCCACTTTTGAAACTGCTACAAACGCAATCGAGCCAAAACGAACGCCCCTTTGGTCACTTGGAACGTCAGAAGGATCGGTTTTTTCTGGCGTACTTTTAATGTGAAAATTATCTTTTGTTGAGATTATATAGTGCATTAGCTAGTATTGTGTGTAATACATGTAAAGTAACCACTAAGGTGTAGTTTGTATATATTTCCACATCCCAGGTAAGTTTTGTAAATTTAGTTTTATCTGACAGTTGAATTATTGCTCATTTGTTTTAATGGACGAAGGTGGCGGGGGTGGTTGGCCCCCCGAAAATAGTCAACCGAATATTGAAAATAATGATGGTGATTCTCATACCATCCCCTCACCTGCAGAATATGTGTCTATTGCGTCTGATTCATC
This sequence comes from Plagodis pulveraria, assembly GCA_963890685.1. Classification (NCBI taxonomy): domain Eukaryota; kingdom Metazoa; phylum Arthropoda; class Insecta; order Lepidoptera; family Geometridae; genus Plagodis; species Plagodis pulveraria. The sequence continues at coordinate 3,057,296 of OY982979.1, read as the reverse complement.
ATTAGATGTAATAGAACAAATACATCAGAACAGCAATGGTTCCTTTGACACCATTAAACGTAGAAAGCACTGCAAAAAACATTTAAAAAAGAGTAAGGATGTAAAGAAAAATGAATCTCAGGATTCAATAATACAACTCGGTCAAACATGTGTATCAAATGTTCATAACACGCAAATGCTAGTAGAAACCCAAATAGTAGATTCTTTTGCATCAGCCCCTGTTAATATTACACAAACCCCAAACATACCGGCATATGTGCCATCAGGTAGGCAAATATACAACTCTTCTGATAAAGGCCCCTACATTGTTCATGTCCAGAAGACAGATCCAGCATCATCATCTCCTACCTCATACCTTCACCCCGTTAATTTTGGCCGATTCCTGCATAAAAATAACTTCATTAATATTATTGATGGTAGCATCCAACGAATTGGAAGAAACAGAATACAGTTGTCATTCTCCGATGCCAATTCGGCAAACGCTTTTATCATAAATGATGTAGTTGTGAAAAACAATTATAAAGCTTTTATCCCAACATTTAGTACCACTAGGTTGGGCTTAGTTAAGGGTATTCCACTTGAATGGTCCGAGGAGGAAGTTTTAGAAAATGCAAAAATTCCTATTGATGGTATTAATATTATCAAAGTACGACGTCTGAACTATAAAGTATTTGTTGATGGTTCTCCAATCTACAAGCCAACCCAAACATGCGTGTTAACCTTTGATGGTCAAGTGCTTCCCCAAAGAATTTTCTTATGCTACAATTCTTTAACTGTAGAGCGTTATTACTACCCTACTGTACAGTGCTATAACTGCTGTCGTTTTGGTCACACTAAAACCAACTGCCATTCAAAACCTCGCTGTTTCAAGTGTGGCGAAGCCCATACTGGAGAGAGCTGTAATGTGGAGGAGGGTACTTCTACTTGTATGTTATGCTCAGGCCTCCACTTTGCTACTAATAAGTGTTGCCCGGAGTTCAACAGACAAAAACTCATAAAAATATCCATGGCAGAAAAGAACATCTCCTATGCTGAAGCAATGAAATTACACTCACCCATTAAAAATAAGAGCTTCAGTGATGTTACAAAAACATCATATGCTAACATTTCCTCAACACCTTCAATTTCATCTTCCCATAAAAAAACTGTATTCCTTAAACCACGTTCCCCTCCGCCACAAAGTCATGGTTATGACCGTTCTGCTCATCAATCTATAATCAGTGACCCTCCCACATCGAATAATAATGGTCAAGCCTATCCTAAAATTGATTCTACAACTCCATCCAATAGTATTCTTGATTTAATTCATGCACTCACTAAACTTCTTAATTCATCTATCAATAATGTACCGTCCCACGCTGCCCAAATTACTTCTTTTCCTCTATTAAATCCTCCACATTATGGCTCCCGCTCTCGGGTTGCAGTGGAATTGCCGGAGCATCAATAATAAAAAACATGACCTTTTATATCTGATAAATAAATATCAACCCATTGTATTTGCCATCTCTGAAACATGGTTAAAGAGTGGATCCTTTTTTAAGGTTCCACATTACCTGTGTTTCAGAGATGACAAAACTATCGCTGGTGGTTCAGCGATACTTGTTAAAAACTGTGTAAATACTCATCCTGTACAAATTCCATTATCATCATTGGCTGACAGCTTCTCCATAGTTGCTGTCAAGTTAAAAAATATTACATTTATTTCATTGTATGCAGCAGTTCCATCCACTGATATTTTAAATAAAATTCATATTGCTATATCCCAAATTAAAGGTCCTTACATAATAATGGGTGATTTAAATATACATCACCCAGTCTGGGGTTGTGAAGTTTCAGATCCACTTGCAGATTATCTTTTTAATATTATGGATAATAAAGGCTTATGCCTATTAAATTCAGGATCTCCTACCCGTCGTACAAAACCTACTGAACGGATTAGCGCTGTTGATTTAACCTTAGTATCAGCTAGCTTAGCTCCCTCAATGACTTGGAAAACTTTATGCTCTACTTTTGGTAGTGACCATTTTCCAATTCTTTTTGATCTACCCTTTTCAAAAATCGAGCCAATGCCATTCAAACCTTTATTACAGTATAAATTAAATAAAAATACACTTTCAGACGAATGGTCAAAATTTTCCTCATTCCTTGAAAACCTTATTTCTGAACTTCCTCCCATTCTTCCTCATTCCTTAAATGAATGTCTCAGCTCACTTATAAATTGTATGCATACAGCTGCTAAAAATTCTTTTCCTGCAAAGGTACAAAATTTGACTCATAGGTCCCCTCCATGGTGGGATCACGAGTGTACAGTAGCAGTGTCAAATAGGAAGAGCGCTGAGGAAATGTATTGTGAGAATATGACAAATGAAAATTTTGATAATTTAACTACAGTTTCGTTTAATACAAAACAAATTCTACACTCTAAAAAATCAGAGGGGTGGAAAAATTACTGCTCAACTATTTCTCCTCATGTTCATTCAGCTTGTGTATGGAAGTCAATACGAAAATTTCGTGGCTCTTATAGGGAACCTTCCCCTCCTTACCCTAATAATATGAGTTGGTTTGAACAATATATGGATAGACTGGCTCCTCCGTTTGTTCCCAATTATTTTAATTCTTTGTCTCATTCTCTTACTCATGATGCAAGTTCCCTTCCATTTTCCTTGCAGGAATTGCGTCTTGTGCTTTCTTCTCTTAAAGATTCTTCTCCTGGAGCAGATGGAATCCCTTATTCTTTTTTGATCAATGCTGGAGAAAAACTTTTAAGTTATTACCTTGAAATGATAAATTTGATGATTGATGTAGGTATTGTCCCATCGGCAATGAAAACCCAAATTATTATACCAATTTTAAAGCCAGGTAAAGATCCTGAAAATCCTGATAGCTATCGTCCAATAGCCATGTCTTCTGTATTGACGAAGATAGTTGAACACCTAATAAAAAATCGACTTGAATGGTTAATTGAAAGTAAGAATCTTTTACCTGAATCTCAATATGGTTTTCGAAAAAGCAGAGGTACTTTAGATAGTTTATCTTTATTTGTTACTGATATAAGACTCTCATTTTCAAGAAATGAGTCCATTGTTGCCGCATTTCTTGATATATGTTCTGCTTATGATAATGTTATACTTTCAGTTCTAAAATATAAGATGGAAAGCCTATGTCTTCCAGGTAAACTTATAAATTTTATACTTAATTTATTTATAGACCGTACAGTTCAACTTAGAGTTGATGGTGAAATTAAATGCTCTAGATCTTTGTTTAAAGGTCTACCTCAAGGTTCTGTGCTTAGTCCACTTCTTTTTAATATTTACACCTATGACCTTAATAGGTCTGTTTTACCTTATTGCAGATTACTACAATATGCTGATGATCTGGTGTTATACGTTGCAAATCGTGACATTTCAAATTCGGCCCAGATCATATCGCAAGCTCTTGAGTCATTGCACATCTGGTTAGGTAATAATGGCCTAGATATTGCTCCCCTAAAGAGTTCTGTTGTTATTTTTACCAGAAAACGGCTAAAACCAAGACTTGACATAATGTTAAATAACACAAGAATACCTGTTGAAAATGAAAAAAAATTTTTAGGTCTCATTTTAGATAGCAAGTTAAACTTTTTGTCACATTTAAACTATATTTCAGTAAAATGCGAAAGAAACCTTAATATTATAAGGTGTTTGGCTGGTGTTTGGTGGGGTGCTCATCCTTATTACCTAAAGCTTCTCTATAATGCTATTATTCGTAGTGTTATAGATTATGCTTCATTTTTATATGAACCCGCTTGTAAAAAGGCACTCAACAAACTGGACTTGATCCAAGCAAGAGCTCTACGCATTGTCATAGGTGCAATGAAGTCAACCCCTAAAAATGCGATGCAAGTAGAATGTGACGACCCTCCTTTTGATTTAAGACGCCAATATCTATCAGATATGTTTTTATTTCGTTTGTTCCAGTTTTCCTTCCATCCCATTTTCCCAAAATTACAACTTTTGTATAATTACACTTCTCTGCCTTATTGGAATCATAAAAAAACCCCTTGTTTAGTTGTAAGTTATGCAAAAATTATGAACCTTAAATACACTACTCATAGAACTCTTAAAATTGCTCTATTTGAATTTGATTACCAATGTGCCTTATTTAAACCCACTATACATCTTAACTTAGATTTATTGAAAGGAGATGTTTTTGCTAATAAGCATTTTCTTAGGGTTAAAGATACATTTTGGCATGGCTGGCATTACATCTTCACAGATGCTTCTAAAATGGCACAAAATGGGTGTGTTGGTGTTGGTTTATTTCATCAAAACTACAATATAGTTCAAAAGATTAAGTGCCCCCCTGAAACTTCTGTGTTTGTTGGAGAATGTAGGGGTATTATGGAGGCAATCAACTATATATTGTTGTTTAAATTAAATAAAACCGTAATTTTTTCAGATTCATTAAGTGCTCTTCAAGCCTTTCACAGTAATCCCTTCAAAACAGGTTCCAAGAACTGGATCATATTTAAGTGCAAGGAACTGTTGATGAGATGCTTAGCTTTAGGTTATTCTGTTCAGTTAGCCTGGATTCCGAGTCATAGTAATATACCTGGAAATGAAATGGCAGACAAGACTGCAAAGCAGGCAGTTATTTGTGGTGATAAAGTACCATTCAAAAATTATCCCCAAGACCTTTTGCTTCTCCCTAGTCAAGATTTAAAGCTGAGGTGGTCGAAAAGGTGGTTAGTAAGCAGTAAGCGAACTGGATATAACTATGCCAAATATCAACCGAATATTCAATGTAAACCCTGGTTTTTTAAATATAAATATAATAGAAAATTATATCGACAATATCAAGATTGCGATTTGGCCATTGCTGTTCTGGTGTTCATTTAAAAAAACTCAGAATCAAAGATTCCTCTATATGCGAGTGTGGTATAGATGAAGCCAATTTAAATCACATCTTCTTTTCATGCCCCATTTTCCACCATAAATCATTATTCGATTCATTAATACAATATAAATATCCATTACCTGTACATATAGACAACATTCTATGTAATATAAATCATATTTCAATATACATAATATCATGTTTTGTAAATACAAACAATATTAAATTGTAGTTCTCAGTTGTGTGTAAATAATTTTAACAGTATCTCATGTAATTTTTTGTTTTTTTTTCTCTCATTTTTCATTATAAATAATACATTATCACATTGTATTTTCTGTAGTTAGTAAGTTTTAGATATTTTTCCATTGTTTCAGATATGTATATAATACACCAAATTCAAAATCCCGTTCAAGATTAGAATATCCTTTCTGACGTGACATTGGCAAAAATGTTCTAAACAATTGCCATAAAAAAAAAAAAAAAAAAAAAAAAAAAACGCCCCTTTGGTGTGGAAGAATTACCGAAGTTCAAATCAAAATATTCATAGGTACTGATATAAATGTGGGTACATATCTGAGATAGGCTCGCACCGAGAAAAGTTGCTGTATAGTATACTTTGAGTAAGACACAGTACACCTCGTGCATCGGTTTTAATATATCTCCGGTAAATATAACGAGCGTCGCAGCCGGTTCCTTAAAGTACTTTACTACATACACAATATGTATTCTTGAGTTTTTCACTAGTGACTTTGATATAACTGTTCATTATCAAGACGTTGATACCTGGAACAGAGAAAATAATTTTCCGCGATATTTAGCCATGTTCTAAACGCTGGTAGCGGTGGCGTGTACCTACAGTTTTGACTGCGTGGTTAGCCGACACTTTTATTTTAGTGTGCATTGTTCGTTTTTGCGCGAGGATCATGTATGGCTCCGTGTATGGAGCTAACAAAAGTATAATACAGATCGAACTACTATAGAAGTAATCCTAAATTAGTACTAGTACACTTCAAACCTAGCCTAGTAGTTACTTTATCACATTCAAATTCGAAAATTTGTGATGGGGATTTTTGTGGTGCAATTTCATGGGGATTTTTGATACTCCTTCACACTGTAACAGCTGAACTGGTTTCTGATGACTGATAAGACATGGAATATAGATGGATTATCATACTGTTCATCAGTATTCACACTTTTGATTATTATTTATATATATATACTAGCTGACCCGGCAAACATTGTTTTGCCATATAAGGGTTGATCGTAGAAGGGTGAAAATTGAGGATTTTATGTATTTTTGTATGTTGTATCATAAAAAAATAGAAATTAAAAATATTGACTAAAAAATAAAAAAAAAATTTAGGGGTGGACTACCCCTAACATTTAGGGGGATGAAAAATAGATGTTGGCTGATTCTCATAGATACCGGATAAGCACCAAAAATTTCATCAAAATCGGTCAAGCCGTTTCGGAGGAGTATGGCAACGAAAACTGTGACACGAGAATTTTATATATTAGATAAGATAAGAAGAAGAAGATATATATATATATACATAGAAACAGGAATCCAAATATTTATTTACTTCGAGAATATGATGAAAGAATTTCTAGTAAAGAATTATTGCAATATAAGAGCACTCCAAAAAAAACTGCTAAAAAATCATTTTTTATACATAAATTAATCACAAAAATGATAATTGTTATAGTAAAAATGAAAAAAGTAATATATGTATTTGATTTCAACAACAACATGTTTTTTAATACTGATTCTTAATTTAAGTTATACTCAAAATTATTGTTGACTGAAAATACAGATTAATAAGATTTTGATTTTGCTTTATCAAATTCTAAATAAAAAATAACCATTCAGTCAAATATCTAAGTTCCACGACAAATGCTAACATACACTCAACTACGTAATTGTTACCCACCAAAACAGTATCTTTTAAATATCAGTGTATCCCAGGCATGTCCATAATATGGAAACATGTCAGCACTACCTACTCTAATCACTGGTGATTATAAATGGTTAATCAGCAATGGAATATTGTTGACAATTTGAGTTTAGTTATAACGATCAGGGTGATTCCACTCTTTCAACTACCACTGCCTTTTTACTACTACTTCTATGAAAAAAAAAACATTGGCTTGTCAAGAACAATCGTATCTTCCATCCTAGAATGTTTATCCAAGGCGGCATTAGTAGGATCTTACCAAATTTGGTTGGGCAGGCTTCTCCCCTGCCCAACCAAATTTGAAAGGGAGCATTGATGCATCATAAAGGGGCCCCTTAACCTTACCCAAGTCTAGGTGTCACCTTGACTTGGGCCTCTTCCTCTGCAATGCTATGGACCCGCCACCTGCACGGTGAATCCATAGAATGCAAAGTAATTCGTCTCATCACTGTATTGATTGGTGCCTGTATTATAAATTCATTGATGGCAATTGTTTCAGAAGTTTTGAAGTAACACCGTGCAGTTCACGCGGGTCGCAATGTCAGAGGCTATACATAAAAAAATTAAGAAAGCACTTGCATGTGACAAATGCGATTACATAACAAGTAGGCCAAGTCATATGAAAAGACATATCAGTATACACAACGGAGACAAACCACATGAATGTGATATGTGTGAGTATAAATGTAGAACTGCAAGCGATTTAAAACTGCATATTAGAAGGCATACTGGAGAGAAACCATATACTTGCAAGATATGTGACGGCAAATTCATTACAGCGGGTGATTTAACTAAACATACTAGAAGACACGCTGATGAAAAACCTTATGTATGCAATATATGTGATAACAGATATTATTTGTCAGAGGAATTAAATAAGCATATCGGAAGGCACACTGGAGGGAAACAGTATCATTGTAAAGTGTGTGAATATAAATCTTATTCATTAGGCAATTTGAATAGGCACATCAAAATACATACTGGAGATAAACCATATCCATGCAACATATGTCAGCATAGGTTTTATACAACTGGTGATTTAACAAAGCATATTAGAACACACACTGGAGAGAAACCATATGCATGTAACGAGTGTGATTTTAAATCTGCTACAGCTGGTACATTAAAGAGACACTTAATAACTCACACTGGAGTGAAACCATTCACATGCAATACATGTGATTATAAATCTAATAGAGAATGTAATTTGAAAATGCATATTAAAACACACACTGGAGAGAAACCATATTCAAAAATACGGACCATCAGCACTCAAATCAATAGCACTATTAACGGAAAGGTTATTAAAGGAGTGTGTTCAAATGCACTGGAGAGATGCTAGGCCAGATTATACCATATTTACGAATATATATACATACTAGTAAAAAGCTGAGCTTTGTCAGGACTCGTGTTTGTTTTACAACCTTTTTTTTTCCACAAGTTTTAGTGGTGTCATCTAGTGTTATGTAGATTAACTATGATGTATTTGAGTATTGAGTTTATTTCTGTTGCAGCGATGTTAACTCTTTGGTTTTCTAACAGATGGCGTTAGTAGTACAATAACATTCTATCCAATGAATACAATTTTTTTTATGGTTATAAAATAAAAAATTTTTGACAGATAACACATCTAACTTCAACTTCTTTTTTGGGTGGCTTCTGTGATGTTGCCACAATTTCGCCAATGACGAGTCGCACGGATAGAGTGGAAACAAACAAAAGAGATTGATCGGTATTAATAAAAAGTGATCGGTTACTTGATTTTTCAGGATAACTTGTAATAGATATGTAGTTAAATTACTATGTTAAAGCACAAATCTATAGGCGTGATAGTTTTTCAGTAAAGTGTTCCACAAAATGTTTAAGCTGTGAGATATTGATACATTGGCAGTATATCGTCAAAGCAACGATAAGAGCCATTTATGAAGAAGAAGAAGAAGGGCTTGCTTCGCTTACCCTTAAGCTCTTCTTGTGGCACAATACTAATGAGATGCAAAAGAAAAATGAATAGATTAATAAGGTCTTAAGGATCCTCTTCCTATACTTATGTGTTCGATATATAATGTTATCTCCACAGACCTAGGATTTTTTCGCTACGTTATCTCTAACAAAATAATAAAAAAACAAAACTGTAAATGGATTGACTTCTTATAGACGACGAATTTACGTGGCGGATGGATTCACTGTGCGGGTGCCGGGTCCGTTGCAGAGGAAGAGGCCCAAGTCGAGGTGCCTGGGACTTGCAACCCAGTGAGTAAGGTTAAGGGGCCCCTTTATGTTGCATCAATGCTTTCACCGCTCGGGCCTCCTCCTCTGCCCAACCAAATTTGGTAAGATCCTACTAATGCCGCCTTGGATACACGTTCTAGGATGGAAGTTACGGTTGTTCTTGAGAGGCCAAGGTCCTATATGTAGCTAAACACAAAGACGATGGACTATGAACAACAGACATAACAATTTAAAAACGCAAAGACATTTAAATTATTATTTACTTAATGCCTCTTGCTACATGCAATAACAAGCAATTCGACTTGTACTGAAAATAAAAAATAGCGCCCTTCTCACTCCATAAGAAATTCGAGGGTAAGTGGTGATGTGGTGAAAGATGTTAGGACTCTTTTTACCACAGATTAACCAGGAAGATGAGCCCCGGATGCAGAATGGTGTGACTTTCAACCAGAGATATGTCAGGAAGCGGAACGGTATGAGGATATGTAGAGAACCACTTTAAAGCGCTCGTAGCGAAGTTTACTTAGCTGTTCTCAACCGATCAGCAAAGTTAAGCAACGTCACGCGCGGTCATGAGTTGGATGGGTGACCGCTAGTGACATTACTACTGAGCGTTTCCGTGCTTCGGAGGGCACGTTAAGCTATCGGTCCCGGTTGTCGTCTTAGGATGGCAGTCGTTATAGCATGGTGGTCGGGCATTTTGCGAAAGCCCGCCTGGCTAGCGACCACCCTCAAGTAGAAAATCTGTCGCCAAGCACCTAACGGTGTGTTCCGGCAGCTGTCCTTGAGAGCCAGTGAAATTACAGGCACAATGAGACTTAACAACTATGTCTCAATGTGACGGGCGCAGTGCAATTCGTGACTTGTGATGAATTGCAACTGTTATAGGCAGAGGTTAGTCCACTTAACATCAGGTGGGCCTCGAGCTTGTTCCGTCACAATAAAATAAAAAAAATTATCACATTTTTTGAAGCAGTGATGTCTCAGTGGCATTGCCACTAAGCTCTGGACGGGATTCGAACCATGGACCTGCAGCGCGGCAGTCCATAGCCAATGCCACTGAGCCATCACTGCTTCACCTGTATCTGTTATAGGCAGAAGTCAGTCCGCTTAACATCTGGTGGGCCTCGTGCTTGTTCTAACACAATCACATAAAAAAGAAGCACCCCTTATTTAGCTCCATTTCTCGCACACATCTCTTACTTTTGTGTACGATTGGCAATACAATTTTTACAATTGTAAAGTGAGAGTCAGAGAAACGGAGCAAAACAATCATGAATCGGTATCCCGCACACATGAAGTGGAATAGAGGAAGACAATACAAAAGATGGGAAGACGACATAAAAACAGTCGCGGGCAATATGTGGTCTAGAGTAGCCAGAGAAAGAGAAGACTGGAAAAAGTTGGAGGAGGCCTATGCATAATTAGGGTAAACGGATATGATTGTCAAAGATAGATTTAATTTAGTTTTTTTTTATGGGATAGGAGGACAAACGAGCAGGCGGCTCACCTGGTGGTAAGTGATCACCGTCGCCCACGAACATCCGCAACACCAGACGTCTCGAGGATGCGTTGCCGGCCTTTGAGGAGGGAATACGCTCTCTTCTTGAAGACCCCTAAGTCGTATCTGTTCGGAAATACTGCACCAGGCATCTGGTTCCAAATTGTAGCAGTGTGAGGTAGGAAATGCCGTGAAAATCGCAAGGTTGTGGACTTCCAGACGTCGACATGAAATTGATGAAACATCATGCTTTGTCGGGACGTCCGATGGCGAAATGGTAAGGAACTAACTATCCGAAATAAAGGCTTTCATTATTATTATGAATATGAAAAGACTGGAAAAAGTTGGAGACCTATGTATAATTACGGCAAACGCATACGGTTGTCGTAGATAGATTCTAGATCTAGATAGATATTTAGTGATAAGAACTAACTATCCGAAATAAAGGCTTTTATTATTTAACAAATTATTGGAGTACAAAATTTTTATGCCCAAGGCGGGAATCGAACCCGTGTCCTCCGATATCGCGTCGGATGCCTAAACCTCCTCGGCCACCTGGACACGGCATTTGTAGCCGAAACTTCATACTCCAATATAACTCTCGGTATGATGTCGCTACCCTTCTATATTTCTAAGTATTATTACAAGCACTATCGCGTGCCAAGCGAAAATATATTGAACAAATTATTGGTGTACAAAAATGCCCAAGGCGGGAATCGAACCCGCGTCCTCCAATATCGCGTCGGATGCCTAAACCTCCTCGGCCACCTGGACACGGCTTTTATTATTATTATGAATACCCAGCCCTGTTAGTCCTTGTCCACTGAAGAGTTCAATGAGACCAAGAAAGTGGCATGATATGATCCTGTCGGTGAGTTTTTTTATTCATATCCTGCTCATCTTCGCAAATCTCTGGTTGATATGCTATATGTTGAAAATAGTTTTATTACTTGTAATCATAGTCTATGATTAGTAACTAAGCAACGGTTGTTAGCAAATTCTCTTTAATAATTTAATATAATAATATTCTAATAAATCTTAAAAGTATGAAATGTAATTTTTAGTTTTTTTTCTCATTTTTCATTATAAATAATACATTACCACATTGTATTGTCTGTAGTTAGTATGTAAGTTTAAGATATTTTTCCATTGTTTCAGATATGTATATATAATACACCAAATTCAAAATTCCGTTCAAGATTAGATTATCCTTTCTGACGTGACATTGGCAAAAAAGTACTAAACAATTGCCAAAAAAAAAAGACTTATTGATTGATGAAATGTTATTCTACAAATAAAACCGTTTAAAACTTTATCACAAGATTTTAATATCTTATTGGCCTTTTACTGCGCTGCTCCCAGCCCATGTCCATCACTATCTAAGAAAGAAACTTACTCTCCATGATGCTGCTTGAACATGTGCGTAGTGAGCTGCAAACAGACTTTCAGGCTCATGAAATGCTCATTTGAAGCGCTCGTAGCGAAGTTTACTTAGCTGTTCTCAACCGATCAGCAAAGTTAAGCAACGTCGCCCGCGGTCATGAGTTGGATGGGTGACCGCTAGTGACATTACTACTGAGCGTGCACGTGATTCGGAGGGCACGTTAAGCCGTTGGTCTCGGTTGTCTTAAGATGGCAGTCGTTATAGCATGGTGGTAGGGCATTTTGCGAATGCCCGCCTGGCTAGCTACCACCCTCAAGTAGAAAAATTCTGTCGCCAAGCATCTAACGGTGTGTTCCGGCAGCTGTCCTTGAGAGCCAGTACTTCTAGGTTAGCCTGAACAACATCTTCGACCACATCGTCACTTACCATCAGGTGAGATAGTGGTCAAAGGCTAAACTATCAGGCATAAAAAAAAATGAGACCTAACAACTACGTGTGTTTGGCATAGTGCAGTACAAATTCGTCGTTGACGAAATGAATCTGTTATAGGCAGAGGATAGTCCACTTAACAAGAATATTGTTTATGTTCTTTACCTCAGAACATTTAACGGTTAACCGATTTTGATGATTCATTTTTTATTTGAATGCTGATGCTTTCCGTGTGGTCCCATTTAAATTTCATCAAAATCGGTCGAGCCGTTTTTAAGTTACACTCCAATAACTAAAAGTGTTTTCCTATCTAGACGATATAGTCATTAACAGTGAAAGACAATCGGTCCCGCAAGTAGCTTGGGTCACTTAAGTGGTTTTTTTAACCTTAAAATGAAACCGACTTCAACACTCAAAAGTGTGATATAATATGAAGAAGTCGGTACCATGCGCACAATATATGATAATAGGTACTTTTGAACTATCATGGTATAGTACCACCAAGTTAGCTGTGCAGTTTTCGAGGGCGCTACTGGTCATGGAATTCAACTACAAACTGTCACAAATTGAAGGAATGTTGTAGTTCTTTTTTCTGCCACCTGAACAGATAAGTTGGTGGGTCTGTACCGACTTTGACAAGTTATTTCACACATTTGAGTATTGAAGTCGGTTCCATTTTTAAGTAAAAATTGATTTTACTTGAAGTAGCAAGCCAGGTGTACATTTGCAAAATGACTAATTACCTTGTGGTCAGTTGGTGAAGCTCAAATCCCCATCAAGATTCAAATCATGGGCAGAAGGTCCGAGTCCGTAACATGGTTTCGACAGACAGATACTCGACAATCGGTGGCTCGACATCACACAATCTCGACGAACGAGCGCGACGGATCTTTTGTTCGACGATCGATTGTGCGACATAACGTTGGATCGACAAACGTTTTCGCGACACTCACTGTAGCGACGTTTCTTGTAGGAATCCTCTTTGGTAGATATATTATGTATTAGCCAGTAATTTATATAATAGTAAAAATTAATGATTTTTTTGAAGTTTCTATTATCATCTGCTCTAGATTGACACAGTCTTTGTAACATATTATAAAAACATACGCTCATATTTATATTTTATGTTTGAAAACACGGGTGTTTGAGCGTGAAACAACTTACTGTGAGTACAGCTCGAGCACAGCGAGCTGCCGCCTGCAGTGTGAAACGTGACGCGACCGCGGCGGACGTACCACACTCAATATCCTGAGGAAGGCTTCCGGTAGAAGCCGAAACATTGTCGATCGTCATATCGACTCACAGTAAGTTGTTTCACGCTCAAACACCAGTGTTTTCAAACATAAAGTCTTTTGTATATTACTATATTTCGATATTTGTGGACAGAACAAGATGCATAGTAGATGTCCACACATACTCACTGTCCTGGAAAACATTGAAGCGCTCGTAGCGAAGTTTGCTTAGCTGTTCTGAACCGATCAGCAAAGTTAAGCAACGTCCAGCGCGGTCATCGAGCAACTAACTCGAGGTTTAAAGCTCGTTGACCGCGGTCATGAGTTGGATGGGTGACCGCTAATATTATTACTACTGAGCGTGCACGTGCTTCAGAGGGCTTGTTAAGCTGTTGGTCCCGGCTGTTGACTTAGAATAGCAGTTGTTATATATTGGTAGGACATTTTGCGAATGCCCGCCTGGCTAGCTACCAAATACAAAGCTCAAGTATCAAATCGGTCGCTAAGCACCTAAAGATGTGTTCCGGCAGTTGTCATTGAGAGCCAGTAATTCTTCGACCATATCATCACTTACCTACAGGTGAGATAGTGGTCAAAGGCTAACCTATCAGGCATAATATTATATGTATATATAGAAGGTAAAAAACCCAACTTGTAAATTATTTTGTTGTTATTACCTTATTTGAACATTAATTTAGGATAATATTGGAATGAAAATAATGTGTTTTTGCTTTAATGTTGTATTTTCTTATTAATTAAATCAAGTATAGTGATTTCTTCCAAATATAGAAATGTTATGCACTATTAAAAACTTAAGAAACTTACTTGAACATTTGGTTTCATATGTATTTTAAAGGACTTATAGTACCACCAACTTAACTGTGCAGTTGGCGAGAGCGCTGCTGATCAAGGAAATCAAATACAAACTGTCACAATTTGAAGGAATGTTGTAGTTCTTTTTTCTGTCACCTGAACAGATAAGTTGGTGGGTCTGTATAGTTGTGATCTTGGTTTTTCGAGTTGCAGGATTTTGTTTTTAATACATGACGTAAGAAAATCTCTTTCCCTTTGTTGTGTTCCCAAATCCCAGTAGGATTTGAAAATTAAGTGAATGAATTTGAAAAATTCGTTTCTAAATGCACTTTAGTAGGACATGAAAGATTGCACGATGATCGTTTTTAGCATTTTTGGCGAATTTAACTTCAAATGGTACGCACCCATACAAAGTTACTTTGGGTGCTTTTTTAGCGAATATAACTTCAAATGGTAAGCACCCAAAGTAACTTTGTGTGGGTGCGTACCATTTGAAGTTAAATTCGCCAAAAACGCTAAAACACGATCACACTCCCAAAAACGTTGTTCCACTTGGGTATTGGCATTAATTTCGCTATAAACGCTATGAAGCTACTGTACATCTAATGTCAAAAGTGACAGAAGTGGAAAATTTTAGTGACAGTCTTAGCGTTCTTATCCTAAATGGAACAGGGGAGAACAGTTACAAACGATCACAGTGAGCAAAACCATCGACGCAGAATGTGGTCAAAATTATCGAAAATAACGAAATTTACGTTAAGTGGAATACGGCCTTTGTAACTGCAACAAACGCTATCGTCAAAAATCGAACGCTTCCTTATTGGTCTGAGCTGTCAAGTCAATCAGAAGTCATTTTCAATTGTCCAATAATGGGTATATTCCATTTGTCGCTAAGAAAGTTATTTTCGATAATTTTGATCACATCTGCGTCTATGGTTGTGAACACTGTGATCGTTTGTAACTGTCATCCCCTGTTCCATTTAGGATAAGAACGCTAAGAATGCCACTAAAATTTGCCACTTCTGTCATTTTTGACAAAAGATGTAGCGTTTATGGCGAAAATAACGCCAAGACGCATGTGGAACAACTTTTTGGGATTGTGATCGTTTTTAGCGAATCTAACTTCAAATGGTAAGCACCCAATGTCAATACGTGTTGTTGTTGAATTGAAAGTTAATTTCTTTATAAATATGAAAGTACCTACTAGTGATTAATTGCTGAGTGGAAAGTACCATCAAAGAACTGCTGGAAATTATCGTTTTGTGCTATTGACTACTCTGTGTGGATAGATCGGTGGAATACTGGTAAATCCTTAAGCACATACATTCTTCGGGCATTACGAATCCCCAGTTTTTTATCTAACACTAACAGTACAATAAGTCTTAGATTAGAGAATCTACGACTAGACAAAAATCTATTATAAAACATGTTATAAAGACCTTACTCTCGTTCCGTATTCTGAGTTATTCCTTCATCTACT
Organism: Plagodis pulveraria; assembly: GCA_963890685.1. Lineage (NCBI taxonomy): Eukaryota > Metazoa > Arthropoda > Insecta > Lepidoptera > Geometridae > Plagodis > Plagodis pulveraria. Next base: position 3,041,398 of record OY982979.1, on the reverse strand, counting down.
ACAATTAGGTATTGCAAAATTTTGCAGACCGACTATGAACTATAAACGGTTGTATTACATGCATGCATGCAAACTAGGCATGAAAACCAAGCTCCTTGCTAGTTAGTATTGGGTTGGGCGGGTCGTCACATCTTAACCATAGTAAAAAAAAATAATGCCTTCCTCTGTAATAAAACCCAAAAATATACACTAGGGTAAGAAAGAAGGTTCTGGTAAAACATAGATTTAAGGGGGTGGGGGCGGGTGTAGGTTGAATGGTAGACCCCACCCTGTGAAGGGGAAGTTGCAATCTCCCCCCCTTTGGAGATATGATTTATTTTTATTTTATAACCTAACTATTGTCAGTCATCGATTTTACGGGGGAAGGGCGGTGCGGGGTAAAGTAGACCCTCTGTGCCCCCCGGCTCTAACCTTCCCCCACACCGCCTCTACACCTAAAATCGAAGTATGATAATAGTGGGGTTATAAATTTAAAAAAATCATATCTCAGAGAGGGGATTGCAACTTCCCCTTCACAGAGGGGAGTCTACCCATTCCCCCACACCCGCCGCCACCCACCACCCCCCTAAAATCTATGTTTTAAAATCTGAACCAAAGCCAAAAAGAAGATGGATGTAGTAAGTAATTTTCAACTTGTAAGTATTTCAAATGTCCTGCATTTCCAAATAACAGGTGATATTTGGTCTTTTCAAACACAAATCTTCAACATTGGCAAATTGATGCAATATAACATAGTTACTAGTATGCATTTTTTGAATTCTTACATTAAGTTCTTGATAAATATATTTTTAAATTTTGATTTTAATTGTTGTGATCTTGAAAATGTGTTTGGTCTTTGAACAAATAATATTGATGCTACATGATTAATAAGTAAAGCCAAACTTATTTTTTTTTGTTGTTGTTTGGTTACAATTTTATTTGATCATGGAATTTGTAATACTAAAAGAATAATACTCATATTGGTTTCAAAAGAAGTCTTTTAAATTAATGAAACTTGATTATGTAATAATAATAAGTTTATTGTTTATTAAAACACACACACATAAATACAATACATTACTTAAGAGGTTCAAGATAACATGATATGTTTTATTCACTACATGTATGTAATCCCTATAATAAATATAAATTATTCATCATTCTGTAGTGATTTTGTGTATGTAAAAGTTAAATATTGACAAAATATAAGATGTTATTGTGAAGGAACAAGTGCGAGGCCCACCTGATGTTAAGCGGTATCCTCTGCCTATAACAGATGCATTTCATCACAAGTGACGAACTGCACTGCACCCATCACCTTGAGACATATCTGTTAAGTCTCATTTTGCTTGTTATTTCACTGGCTCTCAAGGACTGCTGCCGGAACACACCGTTAGGTGCTTGGCGACAGATTTTCTACTTGAGGGTGGTGGCTAGCCAGGCGGGCATTCGCAAAATGCCCTTCCACCATGCGGTGAAGCTCAAGCCGGCGGTGGGGATTGAACCAGGGACCTGCAGCACGGCAGTCCATAGCCATTACCGCTCGGCCATCATTGCTTCAAAATATTTCTAGGGAAAGTTAACAGTATAGACTTAGTCAGACACAGTACAGAATAGACATAGTCATTTTGTCCAACATTGCCAGTTAAACAAAATGACTATGTCCGAAATATCAGTGTATTTAAACAACTTTAAACGGTTTAAATCGCGTATATTTATCATAATTTTTGTCCCCACGTTTCAAACACTTTGCAGTGATCGTGGTTGCGGGGTGACTAAACGAAAATAATGATAAATATACGCGATTTAAACCGTTTAAAGTTGTTTAATTACTGTGTATAATAATCGCGAAAACCTAAGACAACATTATATCATTGTATATGTGATTGTATATCTCTACCTAGTTTCAGATTTGCCCGTCTGTGCCTCAATAATATGCTATGTTTTTACATATGTGCCTATTATTTTGACTAGTATTATTTTAAAGAACATTGATGCATGCTAAATTAAATTTAAAAGGGCTTCATTGATTTGGTGCTAAGTATTGATGGTATATCAATCTAACAGCCCAAAGTAAATACTCCTTTCCTAATTAGGTAGATGCCACCAATATCAAAAAGATCTGCATCTATTCTCTTCATCTGAAATTATTTCTTTGTACTTATTGTTCTTTTTTTATACTTGTTATTTATTATCTAATATACTATAAATGTGTTTCAGCTGACCGTTTCCAATGCTCATCTACAAATTATTCTATACAACAAAATATACTAAATAAGTGTCAATATGAATACATGGTCTATAATACCTGGAGATAAAACAAAAATGATTAAAGTACCCATTTAGAAAAAATAGGGAATCAAATCCCACTGAACCTCAGCTTTAAATGAGGAGGCTTATATAAATATCCAGACAAATTGTATGTATTAAATAAATAAATATATAATAATGTCATCTGGAGAGAAAATGTCATTATAGTACAGCACATGCATTACACAGGAAGAACTTCAGAGAATACATTCACCGGGTTAGTAGTACTGCATCCATTCAATATGAGTGATGATACAGAGATGCGTGTATTGGAAACGAAAATTGAAATACACATTGGAGAGAAAGCACATGCATGCAATCTGTGTGAATATGTAACTATCAAATTAAGCAATTTCAACAGGCATATGAAAACACACACTGAAGAAAAAGAATTAGCATGTGATATGTGTGATTATAAATCATTTAAAATTAAAAACCTAAAAAGGCATATTATAACACATAGCGAAGAGAAACCATACGCATGTGACATTTGCGAATATAAAACTATCAACACAGACCGTTTGAAAAAACATTTAAAAATACATACTGGAGAGAAGCCGTATGCATGCCATATGTGTGATTATAAAACTGCTAAACCCGATCACCTAAAACGGCACTTCAGAGTACACACTGGAGAGAAACCATTTTCTTGTACAATGTGTGAATACAAATGTGCCACAGCATACTCTTTAGCCGAACACGTCAAAACACATACTGCAGAGAAAACATTCGCATGTGATTTGTGTGAATATAGAGCCTATTCAGATGCAAATTTGAAGAAACATCTTAAAAGTCACACAGACGACAGACCATTTGCCTGCGATATATGCAAATATAAATCTAAAACGGCAAAAGATTTGAAACAGCATACAAGAACACACACTGGAGAGAAACCGTATGCATGCTTTGTGTGCGATTATAGATGTGTTATGTCGAATGCATTGAAAAAACATATCCGTACACATACTGGAGAGAAACCATATGCATGCAATATGTGCGAGTACAAATGTGTGCAATCAGGATCACTAAAGAGACATGTGCTGAAATTTCATGCCGATGACTAGAGACAAGCCATCATGCATGTGTTGGATATTGTATCAACTGAGAAGTCTTGAGTACAATGCGATTAAAATAAGAATAGGACGGGCTCTCGGCTAACTTCACTCATATTCACTCTAATAAGTACGATCAGCAGAACAATACTTAAAAATAGGGCAGTGCCATATATTTATACGTAATTTTAAATGTGACCCGAAATTGTTAATTTTAATATATTCATATGTTTAAGGCCATCTTGGTTTGAAGAAAACGCGGTCGTCAGCGTCATATTTCTCCGACAGTGTACTACTACGCGACACGTTTCGGAGTGTTTATTGATCTTCTCGTTTAATTTTTCTTTTTGACTTTAATTTGTTCTTGTTGACTGTTTAATATGTTTTTGGTGGTTGTTATATTTGTTTTTGTTATCCGTTACGATGATAACGATGAGTCCGACTCAGTGGGCCATCAGGACATGCGGCATCGAAGAACTAAGCGATTCAAATTAAGGTACCTAAGTACAAAATATTGCTAACAAATAAAATCAGTTACCTATGACTACTTGTTTTTATACACGACTGCCCACATAAACGTGTTTTAAGATTTCATGTTTCATGTATGTATGTATGTATGTTTGTGAGTTTCTTTATTTCACCATAACTTCTAAACAGTTTAAACGATTTTAATTTGCGAGATACCGTTAGATTTATCTTGATAGCTCAAGTGACACTATGTACATAAAAAAACAAACTGGTGGATTTTAGACGCCATATAGTAAGAAAAACAATTTATTTTTTCTTCCAAAGCCATCGTATAGGGTATCAAAATGTTTGGCTTTAAAAAACGATTCCATAAATATATTAACTGGCAGTTTTAATTTCAATGAATCGATAAAACACTTAACAAAAATAAATTATTTGCAGTCGTGTTTTTTATTTTCTTGTGTTTCATTTTATATTTCATCATTTTTTTTTGCACACTGTACCAAGTTCAAGTTTTGACGTCACAACATGGCGCTAGGCCGATCCTATTCTTATTTTAATCGCTTTGTACAGAACTGTTCACTCGCAAAGGTAAATTATTAATGTGCATTTGTGTGGGTAGGACAAAAAAGTTTCTTAAAACAGTTCATTTTTTTTATGCCTGATTGGTTAGCCTTCGACCAGTATCTCACCTGACGGTAAGTGATGATGTGGTCGACGATGTTGTTCAGGCTAACCTAGAAGTATTGGCTCTCAAGGACAGCTGCCGGAACACACCGTTAGGTGCTTGACGACAGATTTTCTACATGAGGGTGGTGGCTAGCCAGGCGGGCATTCGCAAAATGCCCTACCACCATGCTATAACGATTGCCATCCTAAGACAACAACCGGGACCGACGGCTTAACGTGCCCTCCGAAGCACGGAAACGCTCAGTAGTAATGTCACTAGCGGTCACCCATCCAACTCATGGCCGCGCGCGACGTTGCTTAACTTTGCTGATCGGTTGAGAACAGCTAAGTAAACTTCGCTACGAGCGCTTCAAAAATCTTTTACAAAAGTTTCATCTTTATAGGGAATCGATACTCACCTTCTAGTTCTGTGTCACGAACATCTTAATCATTTCTCACATGTCACATATACACACACATACACACACTTCCACACCAACACCGACAAATAAGCGCACGGACACGCTGGTATACACACAACATTACAAAAGTAATAACAAATACTTTTAAAATATTTTAAGAAAACATCAAATTAATATTTTAATAAAACACTTAAAAAATATAAAAGTATATCTAGTGACAATTCCGCTTAATTTCCTGCTAAGCCGACGTGACGTCACATTAATTTGATGTTTTCTTAAAATATTTTAAAAGTATTTGTTATTATTAAAAATGGATTTCCGCAAAGTAACGCCTGAATCTATTCATTATTACAAAAGTACTTTAAGGATACATAATTATATCAGGAATAAAGTTAGTAATACATACAAATCTTAGAAGGGATGTAACAGTAACCTACAGCACAAGTTTTTCTACTTAGTGTAGTTTCTGTTAACATTATTTTATGTGTGAATGTTATATGTTGTATTGTAACTGATTTGTTTCATTGAAATAAATTGAAATTGAAAAAAAATTTGGCTTTCAAGAGCGATGGATGAAAGTGCTGTGCCCTTATTGTGCATATGTTCGCAGTCACTTGGAATACGCATCACAAGTCCGGAACCCTTGTTACGATGTAAATATCCAGATGAGGTTTCTGCGTTATCTTCGGTTTCGTGCAAAACTGTACCTTCCGGATTATTTAGCTAGATGTCGTAAGTTTCATTTCTTGCCTCTCTATGAACGAAGGAATATATCCGACCTATCATATCTTCTCAGCATTGCAAATGGCACGGTGGACTGTTCTGAGCTCCTCGAGCTGATAGGATTACGCATTCATGCAGCTGTATTGAGAAAACCCAAAACTTTACCTGTTCCGTTAGTTAAGACAAATTATAGGCAAAATGTATTAATTATGCGTGCAAGTGCTTCGTTTAACAACTTGACAGATACAGATATTGATTTATACAATACCTCGACTGCCAAACTGAAACGTTTGCTTAATGAAAAATTCTTCTGTACTAGTTAATTTGAACCTTAAGTATACTTAAGGTTAATAACTATAAATATATAAATAAATAAACAATACAATATATAGTCAATCTGGGAAAAGCCGTGAAAGTGTTTTTAAAAAATACTAATTTAATTAAAGTTGAATTAAATTTAATATTGACTGTTCAATGTGAAGACAAACTACGAACTAACTTACATTAAAGCTTAAGAGAACTAGAGCACAAATGCACCATCGTCAAAACGTCTACTCCTAGTGTGTGGTCTAGCTGAGAACGCCTGTCTGGATAAACAGTAAAAATGCTTAGGGCGACAAAAGTATGGGACGAGATGATGATAGTGGTGATATAACTCCTCCCTCCGTAAGTTCAAGATTATCCGAATTATGAGGATTATCTTGAGTTACATCTTTGTCACATATTTTATGAATGTTATACTTATAGGCTAAAAATACAAAGAACGTTATAATAATTATGTAAAATGCTATGTTTCCTATATAAAAACTCTTGAATTGGTAATACATTTCACTTTCACTAGTAATTTCACTCTCACTTTCCTGCAATAAATTGTTCAGCTGTTGAATGTTGACAAGATCAACTCCGTTGAGATGGACTGGTCTTCTCTGTGCATCGGATTCTCTGGTTACCATTCGAGGCAAATTGAAAATTGGTAATCTTGTGTAAAAAATATCTTTCCCTTGAAATTGTTGCCTTTTAAAATTCAAGTCCTTTATCTTTAACTGACAATCATCATCCAGGGTTAACAGGTAGGTCCCACAGATGTTCTCTTGCATAATTTCTGAATCGCAATATTTGGTGATTAATGTTTCTGTTTTTGCGTAAACTACCCAGCGATTAGGCTGAATAAGGTCGGCTTTTACATCATCGATGATAACTGGGACTGGATGGCAACTTGAAACATTTGTGGAAAATTGTACCAGTGCAGTAATGCACTCGTCTTTGATCAGCAGTGATGCGTCGTTCTCAAAACACAGGAAGCGACTTTCTTCTATTTCACGGCAAGGCTGGGAGAGCGACTTGGTATATAAACCTTTCACAAGGAGGTAAGGGTATTTGGGTAGGATAAGGGTAGTGAGGCCATTAGTGTTATTATATATAGGTAATGGGATCAGTTTGTAATAGTTAAAAATATCATTTCTAATCAACGGAATTTGCATTATGAATTTAATCTGATTTTGTTTTACATATGCTTTTATTTCTATACACTGTTCAATCTTAAGAATATTTTCTATGTTAGCATTATACACTAATTTTGCAGATTTCTCAATTTCCTGTAAGAGCAATATCAATTCATCTGTGTCCACAATGGATGGATGTAACAGTTTAATCCTAGCAAAAACAAGAGCTGTTTCAATTTCATCAAGTCGTATGTAAAGGGTTTGAAAGTTGTTTGTTAAAGTATTGTACATATGAATAATCTTATTACTTGTTTGGAACAGCTTGGACTCATTGAAACTATGATCAATTTCCTTAAGAGCTTCATCTATTTGAATGAAGTTGTTTAATGTGGTATTTGTTATATTTGTAAGTTTACCCAACATTTCGGCAACGATTGTTATTTTTCGTGCGATCCTATCCTGTTTTGTCTTTAATTTATTCATCAATCTTTCGTATTCTAGGGCATCATCGTTGTCAAGATTGCCTGTAATCATCTTAACCAATGAACCTAGGGGATTAAGTAAACCACGTTTGGTTCTTATCAGAGATGGAACCAATTGCTTATATTTTTCAATCGTAATATTCATGGCGTACTCAGTTTGTGATTCGACTTCAATGAAATCTGAATCAAATGCTTTATAATTAAAACAGCTTTGTACATGTTCACGAAGTTTTACGTAATTGTCAATGTTTAATTCTAATTGTTCGTAAATTAACCTTAAGTCTAAAACTTTTATAATAGTCCATATATCATGGCTTACGACCGCTTGACCTTCCTTCACAGGTAGCAGCCCTGGGTTCTTCTCAATCAACTGCAGTTGAAGAGCCTGGCTGTGGATCGTTAGCGTTGCCAGAAGAACCAACCTGTGGAGCACGCCTGATATCTTTAATTGGGACTTTGGTATCTCTATTTTGTGTTGTTACAGGAACAACGTTCCTCTTAATTTCTCCCGTGATTTTAGCTTTTTGATATCTTGCTTTATCCTTACTACGTCTAGTGTTAACGCCCTTAATGTATACCGTATCTCCTACGTCTAAACCAAACTCTTTTTCTCCTCCACGTTTCTCTTTTACATTCGTCTTTTTATCAATCATCTTATCCGTCAAATATTCATACAGGTGTTTCGTCTTCCTCGCGTGTTCTTTGACCAACTGTTGCGTAAATTGTTTGTTGAAGTCTACACAGAATGCGTTATTGGATTCAGTGTGACCGAAAACTACTTCAAATGGTGTAAGACCGGTTGCAGAGTGTATTGTATGGTTATACGACATTATTGCATAGGTCATTACAGACGCCGCATCGGTTATTTTACGTTCATATTTTGCGATTCTATATATTTCTATAATGGTCGAGTGGAATCTTTCAACTATGCCCATAGAATTAGGATTGTGTGGCGTACTTATGTGCAAGTCAATTTTGTAAAATGATAGCATTTCTTTGATTAGTGCATTATTAAATTCTACTCCAGGGTCTGAACTGATTCTATTTGGAATACCGTACATTGAAAAATACTTTAGAAGGGCTCTTACTACTTCTGGGGTGGATTTAGTACTAATTTCGATTGCTTGGCCTAACTTGCTGAAGGCATCTACTATTGTGAGGTAATTTTTACCTTCAATTGAAAAAGTGTCCATAAACAGTTCCTGGAATGGTTTATTTTGAGTCTGTGATAGTTGGAGTTCTGGTTTAAAAGGTTTACGTTCATATTTCATACGTTTACAGACGTCACAACCATTTATGATGCTTGCGACCATTTGATCCATGTTATTCCAGTAAAAAGTTCGTCTAAGATGAACCAGTGTTTCTTTAATTCCCCTATGACTGTTTTTACCTACATGATATTTAAGCACAATGTCTCGCTGCTCATTCTCATCATCAACATAAACCACCCTTTTGGTGCACTCATAAAATTTTACAGTTCCTTTCTGAAAGAGCTTTATGGTAGCGTCCGAAAACTGTTTGCGATGTGTCTTACTTTCAAAGTAAAAGAAATATTTTACCTTAGGGCGAATATACTCTTTTAAGAACCTTTTTACTAGATCTGGATTATCTTCAGGTAAATGAATTTCCATGACCTTTTGTTTAGATCGAGATAAATCTTTAACTGTTAGATCGTTTCTGTTCCAAGTAAATACTAACACCTGATTTGGCTTAGTGTCTATAGCCTCCTGTAGTATAAGTATGCCGTCCGTATCTAAGTCTCGAGCTGAATGCACTGTACCTATACTATCGCTACTAGGTTTTTCTGATGCTGTTACGGTACTACTGCTCGGAGATGGAATTGAATATGGTGAACGTCGACCGTCACCTGCTACAGATGCGATACTCATAGTTTTCTCCGAATCTGTGATGCTAATGGTTTTATCCAAATCATAGAAATCGTCGATTGGGATTGGTGTAAGAGTTCTTTCCTTTGATGTAGATGCCTGAGGGGCACTGTTTTGATCTTGACTTAGCCGCGTTATTTCGTTTGTTAAATCGGCTATGTGTCTTTGAAGTTTTTGTTCTCTCTCATCTAAGTTGACTTTCATTGAAATATCGTCATGTTCGCCTAAAGCGTTAACTTTGATTCGCGACAACGCGTCCGCATTACAATTTTGCTTACCATTCTTATAGACGATGTTATAATCAAATTCTCCCAAACGCAACTTCCATCTCGTGAGTTTACTATTAGGTTCTTTTATCGAGTTTAGCCAAGCCAAGGGCCTATGGTCGGTATATATAGTAATTTTTTTTCCGTATAAGTACGGTCGAAAATGTTTAGTGGCCCATACAATGGCCAACAACTCCTTTTCAATCGTACTATACCGAGATTCTGCGTCATTTAAAGTACGGCTTGCGTACGCTATTGGCTTGTCACCACCAATAGGACCCTGTGAGAGCACTGCTCCTAGCGCAAAATTTGATGCGTCCGTTGTAAGAACGAATGGCTTAGAAAAATCGGGAAACTGTAAAATAGGTGCATTGGTCAACAGTTCTTTACACTTCTCGTATGCGTCTATATATTCCTGTTTTGTGAAGTCTATTTTATTTTTCTTTTTCAAGCACGATGTTAAAGGTTGAGTCAGTTTCGCAAAATCTTTTATAAACTTACGGTAATAACCTACCAGCCCAAGGAAACTCTTAATTTCTGTAGATGTTCTCGGTAATGGAAAGTCTAATACTGCTTGTATCTTATCGTTATTTGGCATGAGGCCATTTTTGGTAATAGTGTGACCCAAATATAGGACTTCTTTCCGTAGGAACTCACATTTGTCTAATGTAACTTTAAGGTTACAATACAATACAATACAAAACTCTTTAGGTTAGTTGCCCTGAGGCGGTCAAAGATTTTACGTAGTTTATCGACGTGTTCCTGGAGACTTGATGAGTAAATTATGATGTCATCAAGGTACACCAGGCAGTGTATACCTTGAAGACCTCGCAACACACTATCCATGGCCCTCTGAAACGTAGCAGGCGCCGTTTTTAAGCCAAACGGCATCCTTTTGAACTGGTAATGACCTGACTGAGTAGTAAATGCAGTTTTGGCTCTATCTGCTTCCCTGACTTCTATTTGGTGGTACCCACTAGCAAGGTCAAGCGTACTAAAATATTGGGACTTACCCAACTTATCAAAGAGGTCGGTGATGTTTGGTAAAGGGTATTTATCGTCTACCGTTATTTCATTTAGGCGTCGGTAGTCGATTACCATCCTATATTTTCTCTCGCCAGATGCATCTAGCTTTTTAGGAACAAGATGCACTGGTGCACTCCAAGGTGAGTGAGAATCTTGAATTACATTGTCCTCCAATAATTTATCTACTTGTTTTTGGATCTCTTCATTTTGGCAAGGTGGATGTCTGTAAGGCCTAATATAAATTGGGTCCTCGTTGGTAGTGCGGATGCTATGTTTTACCTCGTTTGTAAATGATAAAGGTAATTTGTCGCAATAAAATATATCCTTATATTCACTACATAGTTTATATATACACTCACGTTCCTCTTTATTCATATGGTCCATGCGTATCTTACATAAGTTTTCTTTTAGAACTTCATCAATCATACAGTCGTCACTCGCAACATTAACCTCACATTCTCCACTTTCAAATACCGTAACTTCCAATGGGTCTTTAAATGTTATGGTGGATTCACAATCCGACGCGTTCTGGATTATTGTTTCGGCGAAAAAGTTGTCACATTTAATAAGGGCAGTAGGCATTCGCACACCTTCTTGGAATTGAAAGAATTCAACGATGGCATCGCCGTGTTGTAGATTGGTTGGAATCCTAACACGTGTTTCAGATCGCGGTGGTATATTCAACTCGTAAGGCGGGTTATAAATTATGGGTATTGCAGCGTTATGTGTTTGCAAAATTTGGTTTCGCATATCAATGTTTGCTGCTAATTTTTTCAATAAGTCAGAACCGATTAATCCATCGTACCGTCCATCTACATCGTAAACGTAAAATTTGTGAGGAAGTGTGCTCTTAAAAGTTTTTAGCAGTGGGATATAGATCACTTCATTGTGCATGCTCTGAGCATGTGTACTTACAACAGTAAATGGTTCATAATACTTATAGTCACTAAAGAACTTTTTAGCTATTGCAGGGCTAACAAAAGATCTGCTGCTGCCCGTATCGATAAGAAACTTGGAATTGATCTCAGGGATCTCAATATGCGGTAGCTTTAGGATACTGTCACAATAGTTTAAGTTAATTATCTCGCTGTGTTTTTCGAGGCTGTTTCCTGAAAATTTTCAGGGTCGTGTTCCTGAGATACGGGTTCAAAATCGACAAAATTCTCCAAGTAGTGACAATCTTCTATCGGCGGTGATACAACATACTCACCACACGTTTCATTTAAATTCTGGTCATTATCATAACTCATTTCAGGGTTGTACTCCTGACAATAGCTTGGTTCTTCCATATAATATAAGTCGTTACTTATCATATTCTGCCTAACAGGCGCCGTACGCATTGAAATATCGGACTCCTGCATTCTAGGTGCCTGCTGTTGATTTGGGATACCGAATTTAAATTGGTTAGGGTTCGAGTGAGGTTGGTTTTGAATACCGAACTTATAACCTTGTTGTTGAGGTATACCATATCTAAACCCATTATGTTGGAAAGGGGCGCGCGGTTGACGGAAAGGTGCCAAACCGAAATTACGTTGCGTTTGATTTTGTCCAAACTGACCCTGTGGCATTCTATACGACTGCATTTGATTTTGTCCAAACTGACCTTGAGGTGGTTCGAACTTATTCGATTGCACAAAGTTTGGTCGGAACCCTTGATTTGTAGGGACACCGTATTTAAAGTTATTATTCTGGGGAATACCGAACCTAAAATTATTATTTGGTGGCGGTGCGCTAAATGCAGGCTTAAAACCTTGAAACATAGGGAGAGGTCTAAGTGCATTTTGTGAACTCGATGGTTGTATTGTATTTTGTTTTGCTAATTTATTTTTAGCACTGTATAGAAAATGGAAATTTACTTCTTCGGTTACGATACTTAACGCGTTCTCAAGACTTGAGCAGCCCTTTAATCGCACAATACGTATTAAGTCCTCTGGTAAGTTGTATAGGAATATGTTCAAAGCTGTATTATTATATATAATCATTTTAGCTGCCTTAACCCCCTCATCAGTAAGTCGATTCACCTTCGCGACTAAGGCGCTTTTTGTAGCCTGGATTCTTTGGCAAAATTGAATATACGACTCGCTTTGTTTGAGTTTCATAGTTTCGAGCTCGATCGCTATGCACTCTTCCGAACGCGGATCGCCAAAATGTTGCGTAAGTATTTCTTTTAACCTTTCCCATGATGTTATGTGCGGGTTATCGCTAAGTAGAGACGCAGCTCTACCAGTTAACTTACTGCTTACAGAATGGAATAAATACAATTCTTGTGTTGCATTTCCTCTGACCCTGCTACCGTCTAAGACATATTCACATTTCGATATGAAAAGATTCAATAACTTCTCATCACCGTCATACTTAGGGATTATACACAAGATTTCTTTTGGAATTGTCTGAATTCCCTCCATTATATACGATTAATTACTAAACTCCACACAGTTATATTATCTAATACAAGTTATACTATATCTTTAATACTAAAACACAATTGCCGATTACAGTGCAAACAAAATCAGATAAATGCAAGATAGCAAAATAGGCCCAACGATGTAGTTTGGGGAAAAATATGGAATAGACCGGGATAATGAAAGACGGGAAGTGAAAAGGTTTACTCACCAGCCGCTCGATCCCATGATCCTCCTGAGCCGTAGCAGTCGACACAACACTTTCACGAAAAGCCGTGAAAGTGTTTTTAAAAAATACTAATTTAATTAAAGTTGAATTAAATTTAATATTGACTGTTCAATGTGAAGACAAACTACGAACTAACTTACATTAAAGCTTAAGAGAACTAGAGCACAAATGCACCATCATCAAAACGTCTACTCCTAGTGTGTGGTCTAGCTGAGAACGCCTGTCTGGATAAACAGTAAAAATGCTTAGGGCGACAAAAGTATGGGACGAGATGATGATAGTGGTGATATAACTATATTGTATTGTATTTTGTTTATTTCTTTTCATAAGTTAGTCGTCCACTCAAAACATTTAGTTTTATAAATTTTTTAACCTATAAGTGGAAACTTGTAATTGGCCATCAGCATTACATGTGTTGTATATAATTTAATTACATGTAGTATATAAATGAATTAATTAATGTTATTTGCCTAGCTGTAAGTTTTCTGTAAATTCTAAAATAAAATAAAATAAAAATAAAACAAAGTCGCTGTAATAGATAGAGTAATTCAAGTCACTACAATTTCTCCAAATACCCCATGCTCGGTTATGTGGTCTCTTATCAGACGTTTTAGATTAGGTATCTCCGATTCCACTTTTAGAACAATCCCATCATGATATACTGATGAATTTATGGATTATATAGCTCCTCCGTTCGTTCCTGAATTTGAATTGGTTTGCCCTCAAATTTCACACATTCAAGATTTTCTTTCTTAAATTCTCCTTTTACTTTAAACGAACTCAAAGGTATTCTCTCTGGCATTCAGGACTCACCACTCACACACTGCACCAGGAGAAGATGGAATCCCATACTCTTCCTTCACGAATCTTGGAGAGAATAGTCTCTCCTCTCTAAAATATTATTTAGAGGTTATAAACAATGTAATTTTGACAGGTGACGTTCCATCACAATGGAAGTCCCAACTGGTGTTAATATGCAATAAAGCAAGCCTAATAAAGATCCATCTGAAGTTTCTTTCCATCGACCCACAGCTTTGTCGCCTGTCATCCACCAACCAAAATTGCGGAACATCTGGTAAAAAACAGACTAGAGTGGTTTATAGAAAGTAATGGTTTGCTTTCAGAATCACAGTACGGATTTCGTAAAGGAAAAAGTACCCTAGACAGTGCAGCAATCCTATTAGCCGACATCCGATTAGCCTTCTCTCAAAATGCGTCAGTGACAGCTGTTTGTCTAGATATCAAATCTGCCTACGATTACGTCTGTTAAACTATCTTAAAAAAAAAAAACTACACTGTCTCCAAGTTCCGTTAAACTTAATTAACTTTATTATAAATTTAATGTCTGGTCGTTCAATAACATTAGAATCGTCAAGGAGAATTATTTGGAGAGGAGTCCCTCAGGGATCAGTGCTTAGCACAATACTCTATAATATATACACCAGTGATTTAGATAAATATATAAACAACACTTCAATTTTACAATATGCTGATGATTTATTAGTATACAACGTGAATAGTAGTGTTAATAGTGCCTGTCTTTTACTTTCAACCTCTCTAACTAATCTTAAATCTGGCTAGATAACAATGGATTAAATCTGTCTGTGTCCAAAAGCTGTGCTCTTCTGTTCACAAGACAACGTGTGCCACCACCCATAACCTTACTATATAATGGTAGTCTTGTCCCTGTTAAAACAGAATCAACATTTTTGGGTTTAATTTTAGATGCAAAACTAAGTGGTCTGCCCCACTGTGAGTATATTGCAGCAAAATGTGAACGGTCACTTAACATTCTTAGGTGCTTATCAGGCGTTTGGTAGGGTGCCCATCCGTTTTCTCTGAGGCTGGTTTATAGTGCTCTCATAAGAAGTGTCCTAGATTATGGGACATTCTTGTTGGAGCCATGTAGCTCAGCTGGGATGAAGAAATTGGATGGCATCCATGCGAAAGCTCTTAGAATCATAACTGGTGCCATGAAAAGTTCTCCAATAAACGCTTTACAAGTAGAATGCGTTGAACCACCCCTTCCATTACGACGACAATTTATCGCAGATAGATTTTTCTGTCGCATTACACAGTTCGCCAAACACCCAATGTTTTCAAAACTTAAAAACCTTTTGGAAATGGTTAGTACATCTAAATACTGGTCTCATAAACGCCTACCATGTATTATAAATAGTTTATTACAATTTAATAAGATCGAAGCTTTAACTCACCGCCCCCATAAACTCCCCATATTTGAAACTAGTTATGAATCTCTTTTAGTCAAACCAGATATATCTCTTAACTTAGATATTGCCAAAGGAGACCCATTCGCCAATGAGTGTCTAAATAACATCATCGATAAATTATGGCCAGATTGGAATCAAATTTATTGCGATGCTTCAAAACACTCAAATAGTGACTGTGTTGGTGTAGGCCTATTTCATCGTCAGTTCAATATTATAGAAAAGATAAAATTCCCTCCTCAAACATCTATTTTTACCGCAGTATGGACCAGTATACCCGTATGGAATTTATAAGGCTCTTGAATACATCCTCATTATGAAACTCTCAAATAGCGTAATTTTCTCAGATTCCATGAGTGCATTACAAGCTCTTATGAAATTTCCCTTCAAAAGAAATGCATATTTTCCAGTTATTATCGAAGCCCGAGAAATGCTTATTAAATGCGTAGATAGAGGGTGTTCTGTTTCGTTTGCCTGGATTCCCAGTCACAGCGGAATAAAGGGAAATGAGACGCTGATCAACTTGCAAACCAAGCAATACAGTGTGGAGACATGATCCCATATAAGAGTTTTCCTCAGATTTAGCTGCTCTCTCTAAATTAGACCTGCAACGTGGTTGGAATGAAGCCTGGACAAATAATGCCAGATTAAAAGGCAAATACTTCTACAATATTCAACCAATGATCCCGGTTAAGTCCTGGTTTACCAAGGTGAAACTAAATAAACGTGCTACGTCTGTTTTGATTCGAATGCGTTTGGGTCACATGTGCACTCCGGCACATCTTGCTCGGATACGTTTTTTTTTTTATGTAATGTGTTGGCAAACAAGCAGACGGCCCACCTGATGGTAAGCGGTTACCGTCGCCTATGGACATTTGCAACACCAGGGGCGTCACCAATGCGTTGCCGACCCTGTAAGACTCTTTTAACACCTTTTTGAAGAAATCCATACTGTAGCCCTGCGAAAAAACGCTAGATGGAAGATCATTCCACATTTTGCAAGTATGCGGTAAGAAGGAGCGCATAAATCGAGCTGTGTGAGACTTCCAGGTCTCGATTATGTGTGGATGAGCTTTTAACCGGTGACGCGAGGAACGATGATAGAATCGCGATGCCGGTATAAGCACAAACAGCTCTTGGGAGCATTCCCCGTTATAGAGCCTGTAGAGTATACAGAGCGAACCGATGTCTCTACGGAGGCTCAGTGGCTCAAGGCGGTCAGAGAGCTCGGGGTCGTCGACAATTCTTACCGCTCGACGCTGAATAGCATCGAGAGACTGGAGTTGGTACTTTGGTGCGCCATTCCAGAGGTGAGAGCAGTACTCCATGTGAGGGCGAACTTGTGCTTTATAAAGCAGAAGTCGCTGGCTCGACGTGAAGTACCGCTTTGCCTTATTAAGCACACCAAGTTTCTTGGAAGCCAATCCAGCCTTACTCGCGATGTGACAGCAAGTCCGTTTCCCTACTAATATATTTTCCTTACTTTATACCAATTGTCTCCCTATCTATCAAGTGTTAGCTTCATTCATTGAAGCTAACGACATCAAACTATGATATAATATGCTACATTATAGATACATATTTACTTAATCTTATATAATATTATGTACCTATTTATTATCCTCTTCTATCCTTCCTAACTCCTCTGACCCTATTTTTTCCTCGAATCTATAAATTATTGTATTTAAACTTATCGTTTCCTAATTTTTGTATATACCAATAACAATAAAAAACAAAGTCATATAATCAAGAAGTCTGAAGTTGAGAAGGGAACAGAAGTTGTCTCTAAGAACCACTAATGAAGAATAAAATATGACACTCATTACTATGTATTATCATGACTATTTCAGTATAGACAAAGTTACTTTATGATGACACTGGCAAATGCACAAGACGTGCGAGACCATACACCGATACAGGGAAAAAAAAAAACAATTGTCAAATATTGTCAATACTACGAAATTTGTTGCTTGTTGTTGAATTGAAACTATTGAAAGTTATAAATATAAATTGCTGAGTGGAAAGTACCATCAAAGAATTGCTGAAATTATCGTTTTGTGCTATTGACTACTCTGTGTGGATAGATCGGCGGAATACTGGTAAATCCATAAGCACATAAATTCTTTGGGCATTACGAATCCCCAGTTTTTTTTTATTCTAACAGTACAATAATAGGTCTTAGATTAGAGAATCTACGACTAGGCAAGAATCTATTATAATACATGTTATAAAGACCCTACTGTCGTTCCGTATTCTGAATTTATTCCTTCATCTACTACATTAGTTATTGCAAAATTTTGATGACCGACTATGAACTATAGACGTAACATGGCGCGCGATATAGATACGTGAAACCACCTATACCATGCTCCTTTTGTATTACACGCAAGCAACCACACTAGGCATGATAACCAAGCTCCTTGCTAGTTAGTATTGGGTTGGGCGGGTCGGCACATCTTAACCATAGTAAAAAACAAATAATGCCTTCCTCTGTAATAAAACTCAAAAATATACACTAGGATTAGAAAGAAGATGGATGTAAGTAATGTTCAACTTTTAAGTATTTCAAATGTCAGAGGTGGTCTTTTGAAACACAAAACTTCAACAAAGCCAAATTGGTGCAATTTAACATAGGTACATCTTTCTAATTCTTACAACATTCGGTGCATTCGTTTTGGCTCGATTGCGTTTGTAGCACTTTCAAAAGTGGCATTTGTGTATTAGCGTTCGGATAGAAGCTTTTGCTATTTTTGACCACCAATTACTGCATGCTATCTGAATGGCTTAAAACATACTTTGACAACCGACAATATTTTAAAAATTTTGCACAGTACAAACATGGAATCAATCTCTAAAATTAACAAAACAAGTAGGTAACTACTACATAAAATATAAATACTATATAAAAAATTGTGAAACTCTTCAATTGCGCCAAATACAAGTGTCAAACCAGCAGTTGTCAAAAAACAATCACAATGATCCCAAGGTAAGACATGGGTCAAAAATATCACTTTTCTCTGTCATTTGTAGCGTTTTCAAAGCTATCCGAACGGTGAGCGAAAACGATATTTTTGCTCACAAAGTCCCAAATCGAACTGCCCATGTGATCATTTTTAGCGTTTGTGAGTGTTATTTTTGAAACTGATAGGCTATACGAACGCCCCAATTAAGTTCTCGATAAATATATTTTAAAATTTTGAGTTTTATTTGTTGTGATGTTGATAGTATCTTGAAAATGGTCTTCAAGGGATTGGAATGAGTTTGGTCTTTGAACAAATATTAATATTGACGCTACATGATGAATAGGTAAAGCCAATCTTAAATTTTATTTTGTCGTTGTGACTAGGTTTTGTTACAATTTTAATTGATCATAGAATTTGTGATACTAAAAGAATAATACTCATATTGGTTTCAAAAGAAGTGTTTTAAATTAACCCATAGGCATCGGCAATAATGATAACAATAGAAATTCATTCATAACTAGGACGTAGTGGTATTGTCAGGACCACTACCAACTTATGAATGTAACTTGATTATGTGTATAATCTCTATAATAAATATAAATTATTCGTCATTCTCAAAACCTGTGTGATAGTTTGTACTGATTCTATGTATGTAAAAGTTAAATATTGACTAAATATAAGCAGTTATCTAATCCATACTACCCCTGCAGTTTATATGTTTGTTGATATATTTATATGAATATGAATTTACACAAATATTATCACAAAGCACTAAATAAAAACAGAAACAAATGTAATCAATTATATCAAAATAATGTAATCAATTATTTGAATCTTAAATATTTCTTGAAGAATACTTTATTTTTGAAGCTTACATGGCAGATATTGATAAGTTAATCTACATCTGTCATGACTTCAATGGATGACCGCTAGTGACGTTACTACTGAGCATGCACATTCTTCAGAGGGCATGTGAAGCCCAGTTGTTGTCTTACAATGGCAGTCAATATAGCATGTTGGTAGGACATTTTGTGAATGCCCGCCTGGCTAGCTACCACCCTCAAGTAGAAAATCTGTCGCCAAGCACCTAATGGTGTGTTCCGGCAGCAGTCAGCCAGCCAGTGAAATTACAGGCACATGAGACTTAACAACTATGTTTCAAGGTGACGGGCGCAGTGCAATTCGTCACTTGTGATGAAACGCATCTGTTCTAGGCAGAGATTAGTCAGCTTAACAACAGGTGGGCCTTGTGCTTGTTCCGTAAAAAAAAAATGAAAAAAAAAAATAAGGAAGTATTTTAATGTATGGCAAAACTTAACATAACACATGCATACAGAAGTTTCTTCTCTACAATCATAGCAAGATAACATCTATCTATAGTTTATATTCGGTCTGAGTGGCAATTTTAGACAAAATGACTATGTCCGAAATATCATTGTATTTAAACAACTTTTAACGGTTTAAATCGCGTATATTTATCATTATTATTGTCCCGACGTTTCAAACACTTTGCAGTGATCATGGTCGCGGGGTGACTAAAAGAAAATAATGATAAATATACGCGATTTAAACCGTTTAAAGTTGTTTAATTACTATGTGTAATAATCGCGCAAACCTAAGATAACATTGTATTATTGTATATTGCTACCTAGTTTCAGATTTGCCCATCTGTGCCTCAATAATATGCTATGTTTTTACATATGTGCCTATTATTTTGACTAGTATTATTTTAAAGAACATATACACATGCTAAATCAATTTTAAAGAACATATACACATGCTAAATCAATTTTAAAGAACATATACGCATGCTAAATCAATTTTAAAGGGCTTCGTTGATTTGGTGCTAAGTATTTATTGATAGCATATCAATTTGCCAGCCCAATGTAAATAGCCTCTTCTAATTAGGTAGATGCCACCAATATCAAAACAATAAAAAAACAATTTGTATTTGTAATATCAAAAAGATGTGCATCGTTTCTCATCATCTGACATTATATATTTGTACTTATTGTTTGTTTTTTTATTATCTACTGTACTATAAATGTGTTTCAGTTGACCATTTCCAGTGCTCATCTGCAGATAAACAACAAAATAAACTAAAGAAGTGGTGACTATGGTCTAAAATGCCTAGAGACAAAACAAGAAATATATAAGTATGGAAAAAATAGGAATTCAAACCCCACTGAATCTGAGGTTCAAATATAATTTGGAGGCTTTTATAAATATCCAGACAATTGACCAAATGTATGCCTTAAATAAATAAATATATAATAAATCTGATCTGGAGAGAAAATTTAATTACAGTATTTATTACATAGTATGTGGTACAGCACATGCATTACACAGGAAAAACTTAAGAGATTACATTCACTGTAGTAGTACTGCATCCATTCAATATGAGTGATGATACAGAGATGGGTGTATTGGAACCGAAAATTGAAATACACATTGGAGAGAAAGCACATGCATGCAATCTGTGTGAATATGTAACTATAAAATTAAGCAATTTCAACAGGCATATGAAAACACACACTGAAGAAAAAAAGTATGCATGTGATATGTGTGATTATAAAGCATTTAAAATTGAAAACCTCAAAAGGCATATTAAAACACATAGCGAAGAGAAACCATATGCATGTGACATTTGCGAATATAAAACTGTCAAAGCAGACCATTTGAAAAAACATTTAAAAATACACACTGGAGAGAAGCCTTACGCATGCCATATGTGTGATTATAAAACTGCTAAAACCGATCACCTAAAACGGCATTTCAGAGTACACACTGGAGAGAAACCATTTTCTTGTACAATGTGTGAATACAAATGTGCCACAGCATACTCTTTAGGCGAACACATCAAAACACATACTGGAGAGAAAGCATTCGCATGTGATTTGTGTGATTATAGAGCCTATTCAGATGTAAATTTGAAGAAACATCTTAAAAATCACACAGACGACAGACCATTTGCCTGCGATATGTGTGAATATAAATCTAAAACGGCAAAAGATTTGAAACAGCATACAAGAACACACACTGGAGAGAAACCGTATGCATGCAATATGTGCGATTATAGATGTGTTACGTCGAGTGCATTGAAAAAACATATTGGTACTCATACTGGAGAGAAACCATATGCATGCAATATGTGCGAGTACAAATGTGTGCAATCAGGATCACTAAAGAGACATGTGCTGAAATTTCATGCGGATGACTGGAGACAAGCCATCATGCATGTGTTGGATATTGTATCAACTGAGAAGTCTTGAGTACAGAACTGTTCACTCTCAAAGGTAAATTATTAATGTGCATTTGTGTGGGTAGGACAAAAAAGTTTCTTAAAATAGTTCTTTCTACAAAAGTTTCATCTTTATAGGGAGTCCACCCTCACCTTCTAGTTCTGTGTCCCGAACTTCTTAATCATTTGGCATTCAAGGGCTATGGATGAAATTGCTGTGAATTTGTGCTCAGTTTCAATATTTTAATGGTTGTACATAACTGTGACGGGATATCATTACTAACTATAGTGTGAAAAAAGCATTTCTTTGTATCTGACAGTCTTATAGTCTAATAATAATCACTACATAGTATAAAACAAAGTCGCTGTAATAGATAGAGTAATTCAAGAGGAAGGTTTGTATGTATAATACTTACATGTATATTAAAGTAGAGAAACTGATAATTTTAGAGGTTTCTATTATGATGTAAATAAACAAATTTTTTGCGCTTACATTGCAAACGCTGGCTGAACCCTACGAGATAAATCAATATAATGTACTACAGTATTGTACACCTTAAAAAGGTCTACAGAAAAGTCGGCGATGGTATACTATGTTTTTTATATTTCTTAGCGATAACCCACAATAACGATTTCTATCCTATACATTTTACAAGAAATAATGACTTATTAACGGCGATGTTAAGCAATACATCAATAATCCATATCCAAATAAGAACCTTAAATACAATGTGCATGTAATTTAAATGAATATTTTAGAAAATATTACATATTATTTAGTATCAACATTGCACCCATGTGAAGCCGGGGCGGGTCGCTAGTATAAAAATGTAGTCAAATACTATTGCCCAATACATGAAACTGGAAGGCGTAGATCAGGCTACAGCATGAGATAAATTTTATATGCTTTAAAAAAAATACTGTTGTTGGTATAAATCTCATTATTCTAAAAGAAATAGATTTATAAATTTCCGTTCTAGCTGTTGCTTATAGACCAGGGTCCAATTCTCTTAGCTATTGATCAAACGCCACACTACTGCGATGCTTCTGCGATCGAACTGTTGTTAATGTCAAATTCGGTAGTCTGCTAATTCTAGCTCCTAATCGCAGTTGTATAGCAATCCCGTCGCTATCGTATGGCTTGCAAATTTTGTTACTGAAATAATAATGAAATCTTACATCAATCACGCATCATTCGAAACATCAATACAGTGGTTTTCTAGCAAACAATACATTAAATAAACATTATTAAATCATTATGCTAATATTCTATCTAAAATCCTCCAAAGTATTTTATGCCACTGTAGCAACGCAATCGCAACAAAATAGCTTAAATCATACCAAATATGTCAAAAACTATTGATAGCAAGCCACTGACTTGCGATCGAACCTAAATAGCAGCAGACTACGGATACTGTCAAAAACTATAGAACTTACTGTGCCGTGGGAAACAAACATACCTAAAGACCACACAATAAAAACAAACTAATATTAAGTATATACTAAGTAATTCGTCTCTTCATGCAATTAAGTTGCGTTAACGCCGTTCAATAGCTAAGAGAATCGGGCCTCTGATCATTCATGAAGGTGTGCTCCTCCACAGTATGGTACTGATGCTCATTTGTCCTCGTAGAACTCATTTCTACACTATCTCTGAGTGTAGTTGTAAGTGGTAATAGTATTGAAATATGATTGTTTGGGTGCATAGTAGAAGACAAATTATGCTCTAAAAATAGAAAACAATTTCTGTATTATGTTAACAAATATCTGAATGATAATAATAACAAATATTTTAAAAGTATTTTAAGAAAACATTTAATTATTATATATATTTAGACAAAGTACTTAAAATAATTTGTAGTCTTAATTCAAACTAAGCTCCAGGGCCAGATAACATAAGAGTATCTGATGTTAAAATGATTGGACAGGACTTATCAACGCCCATTGCCAGTTTAATTAATTGTAGTGTCAAATCTGGTATATACCCCGATGAACTAAAAGTTGGTTGCATCAGACCTGTCTACAAAAAAGGCAAGCATGATGATTACTCCAACTATCGCCCAATCACGCTACTCTCTTCAATAGACAAAATTGTGGAAAAATATGTCTGTGAACAAATACACAAGTTTTATAGAAAACATGATATCATATACAGGAATCAGTTTGGGTTTCAATCAGGAAAAGGTACAAGTGATCTCCTGTCAAAATTTACTGATGAGGTAAACGAACACCTAAATGAAAAAAAACATGTACTAGTATTATTCATAGACTTTTCCCGCGCGTTTGACACCTTAGACCACAATCAACTTGTTAATAAGTTGGACAACTGTGGAGTACGAGGTCCTTTGCTAAAATGGTGCGAAAACTACCTGAAAAACCGTATATCTACAGTTAAAGTGGATAACACATATAGCAAGCCCATAATAGCTACAGAGGGCACAGCCCAAGGTTCAGTATTAGGCCCTCTCCACTTTTTATCTTACATCAATGAAATCAGTAATTGCATCAACTACTGCACTTGTTATCAGTTTGCAGATGATACATGTCTCATCGCAGCTGATAGAGACCCGCAAAAAGCCTGTGACCTTTTGCAGTTCGATTTGGACAATTTATTAAAATGGTGTCACGATGCAAGCGTAGTACTAAATTCAAAAAAAACTAAACTACTTGTCATAAAGTCACCGTACCTTAAAATTTCCCCTTTAAAAAATCTTTTGGCTCACGACCATGGCTGTCTGCACATCACAAACTTAAATACATGTAGCTGCCCCTCTATAGAAGTCGTAAGCTGTCAAACTTATTTGGGGGTAATGATTGATAGCACATTTAACTGGTCCAATCACACCGAACGCGTTTGTAGTAAATTAAGGCAATTCTTAGCAAACATCACAATCCTCAAAAATCGCATACCTTTCAAAGTAAAGCTAATGTTGTTCAATTCTCTAGCTGAATCGTATGTTTTGTATGGACTCACTAGTTACGGTCGTACTTATACTTCGTATCTAAACCAGATATATAAACTGTAATTAAAAATTCTAAAAACAATCGTATCTAAAAATATTAGACTACAATTTTATAATGATGAAATGGGGCTCTTTAGACATTGTAAGACCTTACCCGTTCACACGCAGTTCAAATATAATATGTTACTCAAAGAGCACTTTTTCAATGAAACACTGAAGCATGTTATAAAGCATCCTGTATACACTCGTGCAGTTGCTCAGAACCGGTTGTGCACGATCCGCGCTAACAATGCTTACGGTGAGAGGACAGCTACCTATTTAGTTCCTCGGTTAATAAACGAACTACCTACTGATTTGCGTGATAGTATTACGCTGAAAAACATTAAAAAGAAACTAAAATCTTATTTTTTAACAAATTTAGAAAAGTATCAAGTTGTATAATTATGCACTTACCTAGTTCTACTGACTTATTCAAACGGAACCATTGTAATTCTACTATTAATACCTACTTTATTATTATTACTATTTTATACTTATTGATGTAGACTGAATCTTATAGCATTGTCTCTTCAAACCTTAGTGGTTTTTTTCTATGCTATTGCTAACAAATCTTTTGTAAAACAATTGTTTATTTTGATAAATAAATGAAAAAAAAAAAAAAAAAAAACTATTTAATAAAACACTTAAAAAATCTTTATAAAAATGATATATATCTAGTGACAATTCCGCCTAATTTCCTGTTAAGCCGACGTGACGTCACAAACGCCACGCAGCCAAACCGGAAGAGTATTCGACGCGTTTCGCTTCTAAACTAAGCATCCTCAGGAGGTCTTACTCTCAGAGCGCGCGATCGAGACTTAGACGTCACGTCGGCTTAAAAAGAAATTAGGCGGAATTGTCACTAGATGTATATCATTTTTATAAAGATTTTTTAAGTGTTTTATTAAATAGTTAATTAAATGTTTTCTTAAAATACTTTTAAAATATTTGTTATTATTAAAAATGGATTTCCGCAAAGTAACGCCTGAATCTATTCATCTGAATGATAAATTATGTTTTATACAATATTTTGAATTTAGTTAGTACTTATAATTTATATCTAAATTAATTAATTATTATAACTGTTCTATGACATTTTACCACATTCTTTGACACATATATTTTTTTCAATGTTTTATTGTAATTGGTAAGGTTATTTCTTTTTTCATTTTATTTACGACGAATTGAATTTGGACATAGTAAGAATAATTAAAATATAGTTTCAAAATAATTGCGAACTTGTATGGTATAATACAATATATGTAATAGATGAAATATTTTAATAAGTCAGTACTGTATTATTTTTAGTCTCATGGGTTCTTGCATGCCAAATGGCCAAATATGGCAGAACTTTTATAAAGAGAAACCATAAATGATACTTACCAGCTTTAATACCTATATTTGCAATAAACGATTTGATTTATGGACTAGTATAATTCAATGTAATATTTATATTATACATAAATATTACATTGAATATATACTAGTATAATTCAATGTAATATATATTTTTTTAGTAATGTATAAATATATTTAAATTTAAACTGAAACAATTTCTGTTAAATAAAGCGTACATTATGATGTTTACAAATATCTGAATGATAAATTAGGTTTGAGACAATATTTTAAATTTAGTTAGTACTTAAATACATTAAAGTATAATTTACATCTTATGTAATTAATTATTATTATTATTCTATGATATTTTACCAATAATAATAACAGTACTTATATAAATTGACATTTTATTTATATCTAAATCAAATAATAATTATTATTACTGTTCTATGACATTTTACCAGATTCTTTGACACATATATTTATTTAATGTTTTATTTTAATTGGTAAGGACATTTATTTTTTATTTTATTTCAATTATGACGCTTTGAAGAGGGAATATGGTAAAATTAATTAAAATATTGTTTCAAAGTAATTGCTAACTTATATACTGTATGGCGGCTAAAGACGCTGCTGCTTACCTTCCGGTATTTTACCTTTAGTCGCCTCTTACGACACCCACAGGTATCAATTGGGGGGTGGGAGTGACATTCTAGCCCGGCACCCCACGGGGAACTTATGTGGTATAATATAATGTATAATAGGTGAAATATTTTAATATGTCAATACTGTATTATTTTTAAGTTCTATATTATTACTTAAAAATAATACAGTATTACTTATTTTTTATTACTTATTTTTAAGTTTAAGCCATATTTGGCCAGTTGGCTGTTTCCATGCCAAATGGCCAAATATGGCAGAACTATTATATATACTGAACAGCTTTAATACCTATATTTGCTATAAACGATATGAATTGATTTGAACTATTTTTATTTATTTTTTATTGCTGATAGGTAAGCCTTTGACCGTAATCTCACCTGATGGTAAGTGATGATGTGGTCGAAGGTGTTAACAGGCTTAACCTAGAATTACTGGCTGGACAGCTGCCGGAACACCGTTAGGTGCTTGGCGACAGATTTTCTATTCGAGGGTGGCCGCTAGCCAGGTGCGCAGGCGCGCATTCGCAACATTGCTTTCTACCATGCGGTGAAGCTCAAACCTGCGCTCTAAACATGGACCTGCTGTGCGACAGTCCATAGCCAATGCCACTGAGCCATCACTGCTTCTGCTTCGTTCGTAAAACAATGTTAAGTGCTTGGCGACAGATTTTCTACTTGAGGGTACCACTATGATGTGAAGCTCAAGCCGGCTGTGGGCACCGAACCATACACCTGCGGCACGGCCGTCCATAGCTATAAACGCTCGGCTGTCATAGTTTAAAAAAACGCACGAATTCAATAAAATTATTTAGACTGACATAGTTCCGGGCCATTAGGTAATTGAAATATGTAACTTTACTAAACGAGAATAGAATATAACTAGCTCTTAAGGTTGAACTGGCCGGTCGCTTCTTCATACAAACGCCGTAGGGTGATCACTCCCTTATTTGAGATTTTAGGTCCAGAATTAAGCATAATACCGATTGATCTCGTCATTATCTAGGCTTATGATGCCGAAATTTTAAAAAGATAATTAGGTTGAAAGTTATGAGCCTCGAAAATGTTATATGAAAATGTTTCGAAGCTCATAACTCCCAAGTTAATTATTTTATTAAAATTTCGGCATCATACAAGCCTAGATAATTACAAGATCAATCGGTATTATGCTTTATTTTGGACCTACATCCTCAAATAAGGGAGTGATCACCCTACCACGTTTGTATGGAGAACGGGCCGGCCAGTTCACCCTTAAGCAGTTATGAATCGGTCATATACTGTTCATTCTGTTACTTAAGTTGTTAAACAGTTCCTGAATGGGAATAGTAAAAATCCGATACACTCCTAATTATTAACTCGTTAATAATGTATTATCTATATTGTATGTATATTTGTAACCAGCTGTCAAACGGGAATAGAGGTACCAAGCTTGTATCAGCTGTTCCTGAATTGCGTGCCCGACCCGTGGTATAACTGCGATGTCCAACTGGTTGTACTACGGAGAAGTAAAGTTACCCATGGTTCAACTCTTTTTTTATATATTTATGATTATGATCCATGGTACAACGGTGGAATTATGTCCAACTGGTTGGACTAAGGGGATAAAGTAGTAAATGATCACCAAAAGTAGTATATGAAATTAAATTTATGTGGCGTATCGCCGGCTGCTGCCGCGGCACGCTCGCTACGCTCGCTCGGCTCGCGCGATGTTGTAGTCACAAGTAACCTAACGCTCCTCCTCGCTTCGCTCGTCGTCGCACCTAAATATGACTTTGCCCTAGACTATAGATAAATAAATAACTAGTCCATAGATAAATTCAATTCCCAGTAGTAGGTACAACTAGTTGAACCAAGGAAAGAATAACTCACTCGAGTTGAATCATTGGTAAAGATATTTCCCCATAGAACAACCAGTTGAACCATGGGTAACTTTACTTCTCCGTAGTACAACCAGTTGGACATCGCATTGTACCACGGGTCGGGCACTCTGAATTGCAATTAGTTAAAAATTAGGTTATTTTGTTCCCAGAACGAAGCTGGCAACAAATAACAGTTTGCGAAGTGACTGCAGGGTACCAACAAACCCAAATAACTGTATTGTACTGTACTGTATCAGCCGGATCGTCCACTGCTGAACACACCCCTATTAAGGGGGTATTTGCCATAATCCCCACGCTTGGCAGGCGGCTTGAGAATCGCAGTGTAAGATGGCAGTTTATTAGTTAGAAGGCGCTGCTGCCCACCTTCCAGTATTTTTCCCTTAGTCGCCTTTTACGACACCCTCGGGATGATATAGGGAGGTGTAATTCTAACCCGGCACCCCACGGGGAAGCCAGCCGAACCCAAATAACGAATAATAACTATTTACAAATTGAGTTTTTAATTTGTTTTCATATTTTTGAAGCGCTCGTAGCGAAGTTAACTTAGCTGTTCTCAATCGATCAGCAAAGTTAAGCAACGTCATGAGTTGGATGGGTGACCGCTAGTGACATTAATACTGAGCGCTTCCGTGCTTCGGAGGGCACGTTAAGCCGTCGGTCCCGGTTGTTGTCTTAGGATGGCAGTCGTTATAGCATGGTGGTAGGGCATTTTGCGAAGGCCCGCCTGGCTAGCTACGACCCTCAAGTAGAAAACCTGTCGCCAAGCACCTACCGGTGTGTTCCGGCAGCTGTCCTTGAGAGCCAGTACTTCTAGGTTAGCCTGAACAACATCTTCGATCACATCATCACTTACCATCAGGTGAGATAGTGGTCAAAGGCTAACCTATCAGGCAGAAAAAAAAAAAGAAAACGACCTTGTTACCAAATGGCTGCCAACTAACCCAAGTTGTAACTGGTTACTAAATGGGAAAGTGTGTTCCCAGTTCGAAGTTAGTTGCAGATTTTGTTAAGCAGATGGGCAGGAAAGCAAGCCATTAGCAGTATATCAGCAACACAACAATATAGCCACAATTTTTGAAGCAATGATGGCCGAGCGGTAGTAGCTATGGACTGCCGCGCCGCAGTACCCTGGTTCGATCCACACCGCTGGCTTGAGCTTCACTGCATGGTGGAAGGGCATGCGAATGCCCGCCTGGCTAGCTACCACCCTCAAGTAGAAAATCTGTCGCCAAGCACCTAACGGTGTGTTCCGGCAGCAGTACTAGAGAGCCAGTGAAATAACAGGCAAAAATGAGACTTAACTATGTCTCAAGGTGATGGGCGCAGTGCAATTCGTGACTTGTGATGAAATGCATCTGTTATAGGCAGAGGATACCGCTTAACATCAGGTGGGCCTCGCGCTTGTTCCTTCACGATAATAAAAAAAAAAAAAACTATATAGCGACAATTTAAAGAAGAATAAAATGCTAGCATAAAGCTGTGCTTTGTGAGGGCTTGGGGTTATATAACAATCTGATACCAGTGGTGTCTATTTATACCATGTTAGAACCATCTGTCTGAAAACCAAAGAGTTAATATCGCTGCAACAGAAATAATAACATTCTATTTAATGAATACAAAATTATTAAAGTTTTTTTTTTTTTTTTTTTTTTTTATGCCTTATAGGTTAGCCTTTGACCACTATCTCACCTGATGGTAAGTGATGATGTGGTCGAAGATGTTGTTCAGGCTAACCTAGAAGTACTGGCTCTCAAGGACAGCTGCCGGAACACACCGTTAGGTGCTTGGCGACAGATTTTCTACTTGAGGGTGGTAGCTAGCCAGGCGGGCATTCGCAAAATGCCCTACCACCATGCATAAAAATATAAATATATTTTTTTGATACATAACACATTTACATACGAATTTAAATTACTATGTTAAATCACAAATCTAAAGGCGTGATAGTAAAGTGTTTTGTTTTTTAGTAAAGTGTATCATGTTTAAGTTGTGGTATAATATAGGTTTGTGTTTTTATCGCGAATGAGAATATAGGTATGTGTTTTTATCGCGAATATTTTAAGAAGTTAGGTATACTAACGCTGCCTGCAACATTGACCTATATATACTAGACATGACATCTCAAACAAAATTAGTCGACCAGTGCAGATATGCCGGCCGGCATACTTTCCCCCACACGCAGCTGGACACTCGTAGAGATTACACGCGCTTTACGTTCGAATATTGTTTATTCAAAATGCATAATTGATAATACACAATTTTCGAACGTAAAGCGCGTGTAATCTCTACGAGTGCCCAGGTGCATGTGTGGGAGAGTATGCCGGCCGGCATATCTGCACTGGTCGACGAATTTCGTTTGAGATGTCGCGTCTAGTATTTATAGGTCAATGGCCTGCAGTTATTATCTTCCAAATTGCTGTGTACGTGAAGCATAACCTTGCCTCGTATTCAAAGCACAGTGACATGCACATATCGTCGTCACATCACGTCGGGGTCACCAATAAGGCGTAAGTTACGTGCCGGACGCCTTGCGTGTAGGTACCTATGTATGTAGTGACCGGGAATGAAACACTGAGTCTATTTCACGGAGCTGTATTCGGAATCACAACACAGTTTATATGGTAGGTACGCACAATGTCCGAAGCTATGGTACGCTCTTAATATTTCATACTGTATGCAAGAAGGAAAAACAGTGGTGCGTGCGCGTGAGAGGATGGGGACGCGGAATTCGTGCGTCACGGGTCGCAGCGGATGGTGGACTATCGAAGGGAGCCATGAGGACTCCCTTCCGCGATTGAGATGACCTCTCCCCCGCTCTCCTGCGCATACAGGTGCACGCATGTGTGTGTGCAAGTGGTGGTGCTTGTCGCCACACCCACATACAACACCCGTGGTAAGGACAAACTCGTGGGTGTAACTCGCTCGTTGACGAAGTCCACTAAAATTTCGCATGTCATGGGACCAACTATATACAACAAACTACCCAAAAATATAATAGCATCACCTAATATGAGCTGTTTCATGTTGCGATTAAAGCGCTGGCTTATCGAGCAAACGTTTTACAGCATTGAAGAATTCTATAACTGTTAAATTTAAGTTGTTAAATGACTTGACAAAGCTTTACTTGTAGTAATGACATAGTTTTAGAATTTTCTATGATAATGAATTATTATCAATTTTATATTTTTTTATTAAGTACAATATTATTTTAATGTGACATTTTATTAATGTTTATTTTAATGTAAATTACGATGTAATACAAATTAATGTATGCCTTGACGTGTAATTTTATAATTACCAATAAATTGATTTATGATTTATTAGTCCCGTTACATACGCATAACTTTGTGTTCAAGTCGCGAAAGTCTTAAAGGTACTAATATCTATCTCAGATTTATTAATCATTATTATTATGTATAGATACTTGTTAACGTTATATAATGGAAATATGTATAACTATAATATAAATTATATTTAGTATGTTCAATTATGAGGCCAGATGCAAGAGGCAATATTTATTATTTCCTTCATATCCGACGCAAAATTACAGATATAACCACATTAATTAAAATAGCGCAATGTCAAATTGACTCCCCCGACCTTCTTTTTAAAATAGGTTTAGTAACACCTACTCGATCTTTCAGACATAATAAATATTTACACGTACCTATAAGTTCTACAAATTATAGACAAAATTCTTACTTTATTAGATCTTCAAAACTTATAAATGATTTGGACTTGCCTGAGTTTGACTTACACAACACATCACCTCATAAAGTGCGTACATTGCTTACGAAAAGTTGGTTCAATTGCGCGGAAACCTCTGACGAGGTTCAGAACCCGAGTGATCTCTAAATTGTACATGTTGGACTAATTTATATTTTTAGTAGATACCTACATTTTTTGTAACACATATGCATCTTAACTCTATATGCGAAAACAATTCATTAGAGTGTAGTTATTTTAATTTACTTTAATATAGTTATAACAAACTCTGTATGTTTTCCGAAGAAAAAAAAATAATTTAAAAAAAAATGTATTGAATCGAAAAATATTAAATCATACTGCACCTGAATGTAAGTACTCAATAAAGTTATGTATATTATTTATTACCTTTTTTATCACCGCCCGCCCGCAACTTCGTCGGGATGAATTTGGTTTTTTAGTGTTTCATGTGCTGAAGTGAAGTGAGTTATCAAAAGGCAAATTTTGAACATGCTTTTCGAAAGATGTACCATATCAAGTGTTTATTTTGGTTACTACCCTGAAAAAAAAACATATCAAACATAAAAAAAAATAAAAACATCCTACTTTAATCCTATTGTAAGAATGGCTCGTCAATATAATGATCTGTTAAAAAATAATCCAGATTTAGACGTGTTTAATCCTAGTCTTAGCAGATATGTTAAAACTATAAAAGATCTTCAACCAAAACCAAGTAATTCGGAAGCAACAGCCATGTTGTGTCCGGATGATCTGTCTTATTGTTAGTTATAACTATATATTGTGTCAGTTTCAGGGTACTAATCCGAACATATCACTTTGATTTGTGGATTGGTACTTTCTTTTACTTCGTCTCGGATTTCACTTTACTTTTCTGTATACACATATGTTGAATTACAATCCAGCTCAATATTTGTATAACATGTATAATTATTGTAAATGAGAAATTGACTGTAATTTGTTTTGTGTATCTAAATAAATAAAATTATAAAAAAAAAACGATTTAAATAGAAAAGGAAGATAGAGTATGCTCTGTCACGACGATATAATGTGGAGTAAATGTAACACAATCATATAATGCACACAGCTGAACTTCCAGTATATATGATACGTTTTAATGAATGACAAATACAAGAATAACAAATATTTTTAAAATATTTTATGTAAACATCAAATTAATAATTTAATAAAACACTTAAAAAATACAAAAATATATCTAGCGACAATTCCGCCTAATTTTCCTGTTAAGCCGACGTGACGTCACAAACGCCACGCAGCCAAACCGGAAAGATTTTCGACGCTTTTTGCTTCTACACGTAAACTTTCCGGTTTGGCTGGCTTAACAGGAAAATTAGGCGGAATTGTCACTAGATATATTTTTGTATTTTTTAAGTGTTTTATTAAAATATTAATTAGATGTTTACATATAATATTTTAAAAATATTTGCTATTATTGAATATGGATTTCCGCAAAGTAACGCCTGAATCTATTTATTATATATTTATTAACAAATACAGGAAGCCAAACATGCAGTAGACGCACACTACTGGACTTTCGGGAGACGTGGCCTGATTGTTGGATACGAGAACATAAATTATTATTGTGATTGTAATTATTATAATTATTTGTATAAAATGTGAACTTGGAATGATACTTTTTGTATAGTAATAATAATAATCTTTATTTATAAAAAAGTGTACACTGATTCGTTCTTAAAAATTATAGCAAATATTTAGTAAAGTTTAGTTTAATTTTTGATTAGTAAATGTGATAATTTATTTGTGCAAGAGTATCTGCTGCTGAACTAGGTTCATCACCTGCGTTTCAGCATACAGCGCTCTTCCCCGTATATTGGACTTATATACTAGCAGGTCTGCTGTAGGTATCTATTATTGTGTAAGTAATGGAGTGAAATGTGAAGTAATGTTACCTACTCGGTTGTGTGTTGCATATTCCTACGTCGTACGTGGAGCTGGATTGTTGTGCTTGTAAATGTTTCTGCTGGTATATGCATAATTTACGAAATCTAATACGACTAATAAAAGTATCAAATAATTGTTAGGTATAGGTAAGTACAACAATTATCCATACGATGACAACCTTAGAGTTTACGCACACATTTACGCGTGTACAAAAACAACATTGTGTAGTGTCTGTGTAATAGGTAGTTAGAACGCGGCTTTTGTATAGAGAATGAGCCGAGTGTCCAGGATGTGGTACGAGTGCAGTGTCTCCAGTTTTTCATAAGTTCACTAGCGGCCCGCTCCGGCTGCTTTATTTTTGTAATTTTGACAGAACTAGTTCGAGGCCCACCTGATGTTAAGGGGACTAACCTCTGCCTATAACAGATGTATTTCGTCACAAGTCACGAATTGCACTGCGCCCGTCACCTTGAGACATAGTTGTTAAGTTACGTCACTCATGTGCCTGCAGTTTCAATGGCTCTCAAGTGAGAAAATTTAGTTCAACAAAATTGTTCAGACTTGTATAGTCCTAACTAATGGCTCGCAAAGAAATTAAAAAAAAAACATTACAGGAAACATCCTAGCATTCCATGTTTTCGGTAGAGAGTATCCCAGGTTCTCCTTAGTAAGAGCCCATGTCTTGTGGGTATCAATTGTCATATTGCCACGATGCGGTAGTGTTCAAACACTATTGTGTTTAGGTGTGAAGGGCAATCTAGCATGTGAATGTCTCCAGCTTACTCAATTGAAATTTCTTAATTCTGAATATGCCAATATTTAGAGCATATTTTGTGCAATTATGAATGCCAACTCAAAATTTAGGTGCCAAATAAACTTCGATGCTACGCGTGATTATTAGTGTGTTAGCTGACGTTTTGGTCTCCAGCTGACACATGCTGTATATACGAAACGGCTGAAGATGTGGTTATATACTATAGCCAGGTATTTAGAGCATAATTTGTGCCAATGGCACAAAAAAATTGGAACGTCCTACTTGAAAGCTGTAGTAGTTATGACTCGATTTTAACGTGTAAGCTGGAGACCACGTGTCTACAGCTACTCATCTGTATCTTCTGAACGAATGGACCTACGACTTCGTTACGGGCTCGTTTGCTAGTAAGTAATATCACTTGCTACACTATACTTGTTACATAAATAACGTTTCAGAGAAATGAGCGCAGTGTCGTGTCAAATATAAAGAGGATGGTGACACTGCAACCTTAATGGACACTTGTAACTCGTGTTATGTTTTAATTCGATATTATGGTGTTATTGAACTGAAATAAATATATAATACTGATCAGTTGGCGGATGTTGGTAATGGCAACACCAAAGCGACAGTAGCGCCACCATTTGATGGGATAAAATATACGACACGCTCTGTTATTGGCCGAGTGATTTCCCGCTAAAACGAGTGTTGACACGAAGTGAAGAGCGGAGGAGTGGGGATTCTTGAGACGACCACCAGACTGGAAACATCGGAGCCGAAGTACTGTTCTGTTCATTACAATCGTGACTCTTGCCATCAAATACATGTAAGTATAAAATAATAAAATGAAACGCAACATTTTTTAAAGTGATTTTATTCAGGTCTATCATTTCAGCATATATGAAGCTAGCTTAATAATGTCATTGTAAACAGTTTATACAAAAATAATACAGTATAATCTTAATAGTAGAAAATAAAATAATATGGCTCATATAGAGATTCTCAACCTGGAGAAAGTTTATACATTTTACAAAAGTATTTGCTTAAAAGTACCTAATTATAATTACATATTGTAAGTGAGGGGCATTTATGTAGGTCATTTAATTTAACTAATTAAACACACCTTAGCAGCCCTGGCTGCACAGGTACAAAGCTAGAGGTACATCGGCGTTTCATCGGATTATTGTATGGAGCGTGCCGCGTCAGAAGAGAACAGAGCTATGCGTGCACATGCGATAGAAAGGGACGCCTTGTACGTGAATATAAACATTAGGTACTCCGTGCTTTGCGAGCTGAAGTGCACTTTATTGCTTCGTAGCTAGAGTCGCTTATTTATTGGAATGGCTCTGCGGAGTGATCTTTCTATTCCTTCTTATTCTGTGACCTTAGATAAATGTTTAAATCTTAAAGGTATGCCCAAACTAACGCGTTCAGTTGTGGCTACGTCATTCTTTTTACTACCAATATGAACTTATGTCGCGTTGTCACTTCGTAAGAAGAACGAAATGATAAATTCGAACTGACTTGCCACGGCAGCTCAGATTGAAAGAGCATGTCCCAACCCTATGGTGGATAATTGTCCTTTTATGTTTTTTTTACGTTATAGGCTTTGAGAACAATACAACAAGTATTTTTGGAAGAGCGCGTGACATTGTAAGATGACGCTACGTAGCTCAGTTAATATGATCTAAGTATATGTCTAAACAATATATATGTTCAACAACACATTGCTCGTTGTTGCCTTGTGTACAAAATGAAATCAGACTAGAATGAAT
Source organism: Plagodis pulveraria (assembly GCA_963890685.1). Lineage (NCBI taxonomy): Eukaryota > Metazoa > Arthropoda > Insecta > Lepidoptera > Geometridae > Plagodis > Plagodis pulveraria. The sequence continues at coordinate 3,004,559 of OY982979.1, read as the reverse complement.
ACCCTAAACGAACATGACCAAACTGCGCTCGGTTTGAAAAACAATATAGAAATAACGCAGCCAAAGTCATCAGCTGGCATCAGTGCTGCGCGGACACGGTCAGGAGCGCACGTACTTCATGACAAAGCTCTGAAAGTCGCGAAACCGGTCGGGATCGAATTACTCGGCTGATTTAACTTAAGTGATTTCAAAACTCTTTATATAAGTGTAAACTAAAGAAAGTTTTATACAAATGAAAATCGCTTATTTATAGAAGATTACAGACCTTTTTACTTACAAAGGCGCGCCCCTCCACTTTTTTATCACGCATTTGTACGGTTAGTTCTCGTTTATACATTACGCCTTAGTGTGGGTGCAAATAGTAATGGTACGTACAGTATAACAATAAAATGTAAAAAGTGATCACTTGAGTAAGGAGGAGTAATTGCTAATACAAAGAAATGAAGGGGCGCGCCTTTTAAAAAGATAGTTTTTTAAAGTTGAAAGTTCTGTACTGTATTTAAGAGATTTCCAAAAAAGGAGTTCTCCGTTCAACAGTGTGTTTTGTTATATAAAAATATGTAAGTTTCTAGATATTACCTAGAAATAATATAATGTATCTTTGTCTCATTGAAAATTTACAAATATAAACAGTTGTTGATTCGCTTCACAATACCAAATATAATATCCTTACATTTTTCCTTTTTGATAACCAATCATCAATCTTGGTTACCAGACAGGAAAGGCAAATCTTTATAGATAACCCAGTAATCAACAGTAAGGTTTTTCCATTTTGATGACCAGTTATCAAACTTGGTATTCTACTGGGAATAAAGCCAAATATTGTACTTAATTTCATATTGTACATTATTGGTTCGCCGGGAACCTGGCGATGTACTGAATTTTATACATTTTAGCTTATAACAAAAGTAAGTATAACATAAAACAAAACCGTTTTGAAATATACCTACGGATAAAGCTCTTTCATATGATACTAAAGTTGACTTATTACCGTCACTTTTGAAAATTTCTAAACCCTCATACCTTCCTATACCAAAGATTATGTACGACTACACTTTATTCTATGTCTATTTATCCTGCAGCGCAAGAACCGTAGTTATTGATCACGAAATTTGACATTAATAAACGTCTAAATGCGATAAAACGGTTTACAGTCCCACCAACTTATCTGTTCAGGCGGCAAAAAAAAGAACTACAACATTCATCTATATTGTGACAGTTCGTAGTTGTTTTCCTTGACCAGTAGCGCCCTCGAAAACTGCACAGTTAAGTTGGTGGTACTATATATCGATGTTTTGTCGACATTGCGAGTATGAAACACTTAAACGATCGGTAGATAAATTCGATATAAATTCGTTAAATTTTAATTTTGATGATAATCCTAGAATGGAACTTTAAAATGACGTCTAAAATCGTCTATTTTGACGAATTTAATTAGTCAGGTTTTACAAGCACGTGATAACTAAGAGTTATTGACAAGACTTCCACACTTGCAATGGTCGGTACGTTATTTTTATTTAAATATATCGATCTTAGCGACTCCATAAATTTAACAAGCCATACTACAGTACTTACACTGCTGGTTAAAAATATAGCGCGCATTCCGTGTTGAGCTTTGCTTTGCGCAAAACGGAATACACCATTTAGAAATAAATCCAAAATGGCGCCGATAATCATCCCCTCTCACTTCCACACTATAAACAGCATTAGTGTCTAAGTGAGAGGTCATGATTAACGGCGCCATTTTACATTCCGGGTCCTACCTTTATCTAAACCACTTCACGGCTCATTTAGCACCAGTTAATTATATAACCTAACTTCTTAACTACTTCCATGATGATCTGATCAGAGGCCTAACTCCCAGCTTTTAAAACTATTATGCAAAACCGACGTCATTATTTTAAACTTAAAATATTGATATTTCTAAATATAATTACAAGCACTATCGCGTGCTAAGCGAAATATATTTAACAAATTATTGGAGTACAAAATGATATGCCCAAGGCGGGAATTGAACCCGCGTCCTCCAATATCGCGTCGGATGCCTATACCCCTCAATATATAATACGATTGGAGTATGAAATTTCGGCTACAATTGCCGTGTCCAAGTGGCCGAGGGGTATAGGCATCCGACGCGATATCGGAGGACGCGGGTTCAATTCCCGCCTTGGGCATTAAATTTTGTACTCCAATAATTTGTTAAATTTAAATATTGATACTGAGAGTCATACCGTGGCCGGCACAAAACAATAATGATTTTATAGCGCTATCTCTTTCGCACAAATGACTTAATTCAATGCATGCAGCCCGCTCTCACGTTGAAGTTATAATTTAAGTTCGCTATAGTGATTGGTAGTACGAAATAACTTGAAAATGTAAGTTTAAAAAAGACTGAATTAAGAGATGGGCCCCTGGCATCCGAAAGCTGTCGTCGGACAAACAAACATATGCTTAGTTCCTCTACTAGACATTTGGAATCTGGCTTCGCTTGCTCAATAATTATAACGTATTGATAACGAGGAAAAAAATAACAAATAGTTCAAACATATTTTAAGAAAACTTTAAATTAAGGTACCTTTTAGTAAAACCATTAAAAAATATATCTAGTGACAATACCGCCTATTTTCCTGTTAAGCCGACGCGTGAGAAATGTCGCGCTACTAAACCAGAAGAATCATCAACGCGTTTGTCTTCGACACGAAGCATCCTCAGGAGTTCATGACGAGAAATTACTCGCTCGTGCGTTCGAAGTCTCCACCTCCTCCTGAGGATTGCGGATTGTGACGTCACGTCGGCTTAGCAGGAAAATTAGGCGGAGTTGTCACTAGATATGTTTTTTAAGTATTTTCCTAAAATATAAATGTAAAGTTTTCTTAAAATATTTTTTCAATATTTGTTATTATTAAATATGGATTTCCTCAAAGTAACGCCTGAATCTATTTATACGCTTTTAATATATTAAAGAAAAAAAAATACGAACTTATGAATGTAAATTACAACAAATAGCTTGATAGTCTGCCTATGTCAATATAAAAAAAATCTATTTTTGATAGACTGCCGTTATATTATGCTCGTACAATTAAGGTAACTATAAAAAAAAAATTAAAAGGCTTTATAATCTTTGTATCCGTAAAGATGACTTAACAACTATAACTTTATATAACGCATAAAATATAATTGGTGGTCTCTACCTACCTCTCCAGCAAACAATCGTGACGTTATGTACGCATTGAGTATAACTTTTCATACATTTTTAACATATCCCGCATTGACAAGCTTTCCCTTATCGTTAACAATAACATTCAAGCCATTCATTTTCCATACATCCATCGCGTGTGTCTTCCCATTCAACTCATCCACAACTTCTTCATAATCATACAAATCTTTCCGAGGGAGTGCGTAGTAAATCTTATCCCAGAACATGGTCTCCCCATACTTGATAAAGGTGGAAAGAGACAGAAATGTCTTCGTCTCTTCGTCTAACTGTTTCTTTTTCAAATTTAGAAGGATAACGACTGCGCGCGCTCGCTTTTCATTGGTTGCTTGCGTATGCACCGTTCGAAAACCTTCCATTGCCCAAACAGATTTTATTAAGTTCTCGGACAGGACTATTAACGTGCGTTTCGATTCAGCCACAGATCTATGTATTTCCGTCGGTATGGTATCCCCGGCAACCCAGTCACGGTCCTGCACATGCAGGACGTAATTGCCTTCGAGTTTCGGCAGTATCTCCTCGCATACGAATTTCTCGTCTTCATACGCGAAAGATACGAAAACGTCATACTTTTTATCGTAGTCTATATCCTCTTTCGGTAACAAGTGTAAGCACCAGCCTTTGCTGTATAAAAATACTTGAATTTCTATCCAGTATCTGTAAAGAATCGCCATAATGACAGCTATGAATATCAATATGACAGCGAACAAAGTGCCAGCTATTGAAGATTTATAAACATTGCACATACTATGCGCATCTACCTGCGATAGCTTACTACCAACAGAACAAGTGACATTATTATAATCGAGAACTCTAGAAGAATAGTTTTGCAGCTTCACAATCTCATTCGTGGTCCAGCAATCGCATTCTAAAGGATTATGAGCCAACGTCAAATTTACACGTTTTAGCAAGTTTTTGGGCACCACTTTTATATTATTACGCGTTAGGTCTAAAACTTCGACGCTTTCCGGAATGAGTGGAACCTTTTCGAAGCCGATACCAGTGAGGTTTAACACGCGAACGTATTCCGGAAGTGATAGAAGGTCGTTTGATACGCTGCGTAGTCGAAGTGACATATTGGGGAAGCCGCTGTCACTGAGGTTAGGTATGTCCGTCATGTTGGCACAATCGCATTCCGTCCGCTGCAGTCCCGGCCTAACTAAACATTCGCAGGGTTGATCGACAAGTATCGGACACGTGACTTGTAAAGAGTCCACAGATAAAAGAGGTCGGTTCTTAAATTCTTCCGGTTCGTTACACGCGGCGTGTCTGACGTCGTATTTGCTGGAATCTTTGATTTCCGTTATGAAATCGTATAATTGACAGCTGCAGTTGAAGGGGTTGTAGTCGAGGAGGATTTTGACGTTTGGTGATGGCGTCGTCCAGCTTGCTCGAGGTTGAATGGTGAAGATTTCGTTGTGACGGAAGTCGACTTCAATGACGTTCTTGTCTTCCATTAAAAATTGTACGTCCGCTTGCTGGAAAAAAATTAACATTTTATTACATATGACTAAAAAGTTTTGAACGATTGGTGACATTAGCGTAGCCGCATGAGCGCGAAAGTCACAGAGTTAAAGCAAATGCTCAAATTTATGGCCAGAAACTCCCAATTTAAACTAATTTTTAGTTTTTCTACTAGGTCTTTTTTGAAGCAGTGATGGCTCAGTGGCATTGGCTATGGACTGCCGCGCAGCAGGTCCATGGTTTTAATCCCGCCTAGGGCTTGAGCTTCAACGCACGGTGGAAGGGCATTTTGTGAATGCCCGCCTGGCTAGCGACCACACTCAAGTAGAAAACCAAACATCTAACGGTGTGTTCAGCAGCTGTCCTTGAGAGCCATAGATTTTAGGTTAAGCCTGTTACCTTCGACCACATCATCACTTACCATCAGGTGAGATTGTAGGCTAAGGCTTACCGAACAGCGATAAAAATAAGGTCGTTGAACTGGTCGTACTTGACTGAAGATATTATTACAATATCATTATTTTTATATCCTTGCATTAATTTTGACTTTTAACATCAGATGGTCCTTATTCCGCTTATTCCATAACAAAAAAAACTCAAAAAATAAAAAAAAATTATATCTCAAAATGTTTGTTAGGACTAGCAGAAGTCAACCCTAAGAGGTTGTTAGCGTTTTACCCACAGACCTAGGATTTTTTCGCTACGCTCGCCTATGGTTTTACCAATAACCCTGTATATCTACTGAACTTACCGACAGCGCTGTGAACGCGTTGTAAGAGAGGTCCAAGCGGTTGAGCTTCCGCAGAACAAAGCGCCAATCAGAGAACACAAAGCTTATGCTGTTGTTGGACAATGTCAGCGTCTGGAACAATGTTACAAGAAAAGAAGTATTGAACTGGCAAAACTTGTCAATGTCAAAACAGGCGTGTTCTAAGGTACGTTCCTGCATTCCTTCGGCCAAGGCATAGAGAAATGATAAAGGACAGAGTGCTAACGTCATACAATGTACAAAACTCGCGTAAAACTTATTATCGTCGCCGGTACCTCGTAGTTCGGCTTATTAAAAGTAGGTGGCGTTACTATACTAGCTAAAGTGTTTTGATCACAGTGTCATCTAACGAACTCATAATGAAACTCTTGGTGTGTGTTCCCTACACAATGCCATCTAGCGAAAAGTAATAAAACTCAACCATCGATATTTTTCTGCTGCGCTTTTGACTACAAACAAATTATGCGCAAAAATACACTCACATAGGCCCTCAAAGTTTTGAGTGCGCAAACTGCGCTGCGAGAGTGGGCCGTGCCCCGCGCCTCCCCGCGTGATCCCCAACCCACACTTGCTCCATGCAAGTATATTAGTTTCACAACTATATGAATTGTGAACCAGCGCTCCCCGGGCCAATCCCCGTCACGCCGTGCAAATTGCTGATGATACCACATAACATAATACTTACATTTCTGTTAATTTGATTTGCTTTTACTGTCATTGTTTTACTTTATTACTGTCATTGTTTAACTCTTATCAAAAATGTTCCATTTCTCTTATTGTTACAGTAAAACTGGTCAAGTGCGAGTCAAAAATACGTTATATTTTCAATTCTAGTCTGGTCAATAACAGCAGTCGTGTCGTGACAGATTCACGACAGGTTTTTAGCTTGTTGAAATAAGACTATTCACCTACAGACAGCCTGGTCATAGTAGTACTATACTAGTTCTACTATGGCCAGACATGTGCAAAAAGAAATAATTATGTCAACGCACGACACGAGAGACAAGTGGCGGACGATAGCAGCGGCCGCACCACGCTAAGATCTGTTCATTGAGATTATCTCTGGACGATTGTCCATTGCGCTGTTTGTTGGTTGAATTGGGAACAGTTTTAGGAAATAAGCAGTGATGGACTGTGAACCAATAAAATACCATACTATTGATGAAAGATTAATTCATTTTTCCCGTTCTCGATACTTCATTGGGAATTATGTTAGGTATGATGGCTGTTCGATATTTCGAACAGTTAGCGAAATAGCTGACTTTGCAATGACCCAAATGCGCGTGGCTCGCGGAATCCGCGACCCGCGGCTGTACTCTAGCAGCAGCGAGTTCGTTAGCATTATAGCAGCATTATTTTATCATCTATTTAGGAATAGTTTAGTATCTTTTAGTAACTTAGCAATAAATCGTGTATATAGCAAAAACTATAGTTTCACTTCACATCCAGAGTTCATCTGTACGAATCGCGTACAATGGCTATGATTAAAAACTGTTCCCATTGATGTGATTTTCAAACGAATGATATTTATAGTATATAAATAATTATATATGAATTGCCGACTTTTATGCATCAAGTATTTTAATTTATCTTTTTTGACGATGGTTATGTTGCTGTAAAATATTATTTATATTGTTTTATAAAGAACAAATAAATGGGACCCTAAAAACTAGTTCATTAGCTGTGTTAAAAAAATATCCCTACTTAGCATTCGTCACCAAGAAAAACCGCTTATCTGTTTTTCTTTTCACTAAACAATATAAGTACCTACCTATTAATATTTTATAGCAACATATTCGGTACTGGAACCCTGAAAGTTCATTTAGATGACTTTAAATATTGACTGCTGCGAATTTCATTAAAGTTTTAATATTTTTTGAATACCTACTGATTTACTTACATATGACTGTTTTTTTTAGTTTTAGTAATCAGCAACATGTAGTATGTAATAATTAAAAATAGTTGAAAACGGGTCTGCTAACACTGGACGGAAAGTAAATTTGTACTAAATCGTAGATCGCCCCCATTATACTGGGACCCGACGAGATAGACTACAGACAAATGAATAAATAACCGTACAGAAGGAAAGCTTTCAAAGTCCAAAATTCTAACCTCTTTTCATAGGGCTGTCACATGTACATGGAAAATGAAAAACTATAGTCCGGCCGCTGAGAGAATACGTTTGACAGTTCGTTTTGTGAATATTTTTTCCTCAATTCAAAGTAATATAGACAGTCTGACTGCATAATATTCTATTAGTCAGGCGAGGTATCTCAGAATGGAAAATTACTAAAATTACTGTATATTTTACTTCATTTAAAAGCCAAAACTACAATACGAACACGAACTGTCAAACGACCTCGAACGACCTCTCGGCGACCGGACTGTAGGCAAATGCGGGTTGGGATTCAGCAATCAGCACATACGAGCAAATGAATGCACAGAATGATGGGCAGACATGACAGATGTCGAAGTGACAGTTGATGACGTATTCCTAGATTTTAGTTTCATACTTGTATACCAAAAATCCTAAAAATTACTGGGCCATAGATCTTAGATGTGAAATTGACACTTGTAAAATATCTCGATTTTGAGTTCATTGAATGTTTAGGTTGCAAATATTCTAAAAATTAATAGGAAAAATGCCTTTATAGCAGCTCTCAAAGTGACACTTTGACGACAAATTTATCATTTTAGAGTTTATATGTAAGTAGTGATCAAAATCTATTTTGAGTTTTCTTCTATATTTCTTGATATCGATTTCATTGAAATAACATATTCGGAATAACGACGTCCATAACAACATTAACAACCTAGATATCGATTTCCAGACAAATTGAAGTACATTTGAAGCAGTGATGGCTCAGTGGCATTGGCTATGGACTGCCGTGCAGCAGGTCCATGGTTCGAATCCCGCCCAGAGCTTGAGCTTCACCGCAAGGTGGAAGGGCATTTTGTGAATGCCCGCCTGGCTAGCGACCACCCTCAAGTAGAAAATCTGTCGCCAAGCACCTAACAGTGTGTTCCGGCAGCAGTCCTTGAGAGCCAGAAAAATTACAGGCTAATGAGACCTAACAACTGGACGTCTCAGTGTGACGGGCACAGTGCAATTCGTTGCTGACGAAATGCGTCTGTTATAGGCAGAGGTTAGTCCACTTAACATCAGGTGGGCCTCGGGCTTGTTCCGTCACAATAACATAAAAAAAAAAAAAAAAAACATTTTTCACTTCGCAGACGTCATCGAAAAACACATTCCTAATTCGTAATATGGCCGTCCAGAACTACCTAGATATCGATTTTCAGCCAAATTGGAGTAACTTTTTCCACTTGGCAGACGTCATCGAGAAACCAATTCCAAATTCGTAATATGGACGCCCAAAACTACCTAGATATCAATTTTCAGCCAAACAGGAGTAACTTTTTTCACTTGGCAGACGTCATCGAAAAAATTGTTCTGAATTCGAAATGAGGACCTCCAGAACAACCTAGATATCGATTTTCAGCCAAATCAGAGTAACTTTTTCACTTGGCAGACGTCATCGAAAAAATGTTCTGAATTCGGAATGAGGACGTCCAGAACAACCTAGACTATTATTTTCAGCCAAATCGGAGCAACTCTCTTCAGTTGGCAGACGAAATCGTTATGCAGTATTAAGCTATATCAAAATACCTAATAATATATTTATCACAAAAAGTTCAAAACTCGGTGGCGGACGCAGTGCAATTCGTGACTTGTGACAAAATGCATCTGTTATAGGCAGAGGTTAGTCCGCGTGTTTTGTGGTGGCCTTAACTTGAAATGATTATCAAAAATTGTCAGTATGAAAATGAAATATGTAATAAAAATAAATGAATGAACGCAATATATTTCAAGATAGGATTTCCAGTCCAAACTATATACTAATATTGTTATTGTAATCTAATCCCAATATATTATGTCCAGCTATGCAATGCAAGCCCAAACTATCCCAAAAATATGGACAACTTTTACAAAAACAAACAGCACTGAGCTCAGAATATGTCAGATATTAAATCAATAATATAAATTATTGGAAATGCCAGGCCAAATAAACTATAATCGGTCAAAGAAGTCAAATTATGACAAGATTGAAACTTCGTATTAAGAAGTCGTGTAAGAAATTAGGACCGACAGTCATAAGAAATCAAAATATTATATTGACAATATATTATTTTGATTATTTTTAGAACATTACCTATTATTGACCGCTTAAATTTTCTATATTTGGGTTTATTTCGGCCGATCTGGCAATTTTTTTCATTCTTACATTGAAATATGTGCCATCTACTGGAACTCAGTATAACTGCTTGATTCTCTAACTTCCGAAATGGTGCTATAATTTCAATCGTGTTTGATGAATCATACGAAAAAAATTGCCTAATGATTAATTTGTATTTTGTTACGTATAGATATACAAAACTTGTATTTTGATACTCTAAATATATAAATATAGATAGCCAGAACAGTTATAGGCAATATTTTGTCGATTTTGTACAAATTTTGTGTCTGGCGAGCCAAGTAACGACATCTAACAACAATTTGTGAACTATTGTTAGGTGCATAAGGAGATAGCAATCTTGTCCTTTTAATGTATCTTTGGCCAAGGTAAATTTTGCTCTAACCATAGAACATATAATAATACTACGTATAGAATGGACACCCCTCTCCCTTCACCAAAACGAGCCGTCCTCACCCAGCCACCGATTCTGAGCTGTCGCTGAGCTGACTTGAGTACGGGACGCGCAACTCGCGCACGATGACGTGACGACGAAGCGTGACGATTGTACGAGTATTTTAAAAGTTGAGAATGGGGTAGAACGCTGTTTAAGGTTGCTTCTCAACTAAACGAGAAAAGGATAGGAGCTCTTATAGATTCCGTAAGGATCAAACGAGGTAAGTCATACTTGGTATCCTACACTAAGTACCTCCCTTTGTCATTCTTTAGTTATACAGTAGGTAACTTATAAAAACCGGAAATTTACAGTAGGTTTTGGAAAAAAATACAAACGTAATACTTTATCTTTCTATTCTATTCAAACTGCTATTAAAATAATGATTATTTAAGAAGATTTACGTTTGCAAAAAATATACGTGGATATCGACTTCGTTTGCAGCGAAACAAGTTTAGTGTCTTTGTAACCTATACCTACCATAGAGTAAAGCAATACACATACCGACCTTAACCACGCTTGACACGCGGCACACTTCATGATTGTTTATTATGAAGCAGTGATGGCTCAGTGGCATTGGCTATGGACTGCCGCGCAGCAGGTCCATGGTTCGAATCCCGGCCAGAGCTTGAGCTCCACCGCATGGTGGAAGGGCATTTTGCGAATGCCCGCCTGGCTAGCGACCACCCTCAAGTAGAAAATCTGTCGCCAAGCACCTAACGGTGTGTTCCGGCAGCAGTCCTTGAGAGCCAGTGAAATAACAGGCACAATGAGACTTAACAGGTATGTCTCAAGGTGATGGGCACAGTGCTGTTCGTCACTTGTGATGAAATGCATCTGTTATAGGCAGAGGATACCGCTTAACATCAGGTGGGCCTCGAGCTTGTCCCTTCGCAATAACACAAAAAAAAAAAAAAAAAAAAAAAAAACGAGAAGAACAAATTATTATTGTGATTGTAATTATTATCATTACTTGTATAAAATGTGAACTTGGAATGATACTTTTTGTATAGTGTAGGTATCTATTATTGTATAAGCAATGGAGTGAAATGTAATGTTACCTACTCGGTTGTGTGTTACATATTCCTACGTCGTACATGGAGTTGGATTGTTGTGCTTGTAAATATTTCTGAGGGTAGGTACCTACGCATAACCTACGAAATGTAATAAGTCATAATAACAGCATCAAAAAATTGTTACGTAGGTAAGTACAACAATTATTCATACGATGACAACCTTAGACTTCACGCACACGTGTCTGTGTAATAGGTATTTGTAACGCGGCTTTTGTATAGAGAATGAGACGAGTGTCCAGGCTGTGCTATTATGGTACCGACTTCAACAAGTTATTTCACACTTTTCAGTGTTGACGTCTGTTCCATTTTGAGCCAAATCAAAATTTTACTACCTTTTGAATCGGCCAATTCTTGGCTAGCTGTCAAATAACACATTGTCTCACGGGTTCGAATATCGCTTGTAGTTCAAATGTTTCTTTTCGTTGTAATTTTGCAAGCTTATACGCTTGGCAGTCGTTAGTATAAAAATTACAATGATAGAATTAAATTATGATTTATTTTTAATATTGTTATGTTTGCAATTACGCCTGCTATGCGGATTACATTGTTATTAATATTTACCTTTAAAGTAATAAGATTCCTGAAGGGGGAGCTGAAATCGTATGTCTCTGGTGACCAGCTGAGCTGGTTCCTGGAGAGGTGGAGGTGTTCCAGCGCTTCCAGTCCGACGAAAGTTTCTATGTGGTGGATCAGGTTCTTATTCAGGGATATGGTCTTCAACTTGGTGAGGCCAGAGAAGATTCGTCTGGAAGGAAAGTTTAAATACGTTAATTGAAGGTTTAAACGGAAGGTTTTGAAGCAATGATGGCTCAGTCGCTTTGGCTATGGACTACCGCGCAGCAGGTCCACGGTCTTCACCGCATGGTGGAAGGGCATTTTGCGAATGCCTGGCTAGCGACCACACTCAAGTAGAAAATCTGTCGATAAGCACCTTACGTTATTTTCCGGCAGCTGTCCTTGAGAGCCAGAAATTCTAGGTTAGCCTGAACAACATCTTCGACCACATCGTCATTTACCATCAGGTGAGATAGTGGTCAAAGGCTAACCTATCAGGCATAAAAAAAAATTAAAAAAAAAATTAAATGGTACTTACTCAGGTAGTTCCCGTATCTTATTCATATCTAGAGAGATCTCTCTCAAGGCCACCATATTGGAAAACATCCTTCTCGACACCATTTCAATGCCATTGCCACTGAGATCCAATTTCTCCAACATCCTGAGACCACTGAACAGCTCCTCTGGTATCATTCTGACACGATTATAGGATAGTGTAAGGTTGACTATGTTAGTAGTGTTTTGGAATAGGTCTGGAGGGAGGGATGGGATTTTTGAGGAAGACATTCTGAGGGATTGAAGGGAAGGGAGGTTCGAAAGGGATTTTGGACTAAGAGAGAGTTGCGCGTCGCTTTGTAGTCTTATCTGAAATAAGACAAGAGATTCTTAGTGATACGAAGTACTAAACTAACGCATGCTGAAATTATTAATGATTACTATCGGTCCCCCTATTATGTACCCTTAGGGGGACCAATAGGAATGAAATGTATCTGTCTCCCTTTTTGTAGCTGAGAACATACGGTATATTTATAGATTTAAATATTTTTAGAGTAGGTACAAAAATTTCAGTTATTCTGGATTCGAACTTAAGTCTACCGGTTTTACGCACCGGGTGCGATACCGCTCGGCCATCGAGGCTGGTTGGAAGAGATCCAAATTACGTACTTAAATGTTAACCGACTTTATAAAAGGAGGAGGTTCTCAATTTTACTGTATGTTTTTACGCGAATATTCCGCCAATTGTGAATTGATTTTCGATTCCAACTTCAACAAGTTATTATATACTTTTAAGTGTTGGTATTTCGTTGTTTTTTAGTACAAGGTTCTAAAATGTGGAGTATCTAACAGCACTTCTTGTAATATCAAGAATTATATATTTTTCTATTTTGTTACTTCATATAAGCAGTGATGGGTCAGTGGTAGTGGCTATGGACTACCGCGCAGCAGGTCCATGGTTTGAATCCCGCCGCGGGCTTGAGCTTCACCGCATGGTGGAAGGGCATTTTGTGAATGCCGCCTGGCTAGCGACCACCCTGAAGTAGAAAATCTGTCGCCAAGCACCTAACGGTGTGTTCCGGAACCTGTTCTTGAGAGACAGTCATTATAGGTTAGCTTGAACAACATATTCGGCCACATCATCACTTAGCATCAGGTGAGATAGCGGTCAAAAGCTAGCCTAACAACTAAAAAGCGAAAATTGTCAAAAGCATTATTACGGTGGCATTTTTATTGTATTGCATTAGTTAAGGATGATACAAGTATTACCTCTTTTAAGTCAGGTAGTCCTGTAAGTACCCCTTCCTGCAAGGTTTCCAGCTTGACCCTCTCAGCGCAGATCCGAAGCAAGCGCGGCGTGTGTTGAAACACGCCCGGTGGGAGATTCGGGAACGGGTTCACGTTGAGGCGCATTTCTTGCACGTTTTCTAAGCCTGTAAACAAAATGGAGATTTGTGACGAATTTACAATATAACCATATAAAATATGTGTAAATTCGTCACAGGCATGGTAGACCTGTGACGAATTTACACATATTTTTAATACTTGTGGCAAGTTAACTTTTTATGTATGGAATACACAAGTGTGACGGATTTACTTAGTAGCAAATCAACAAAACCCTTATACCGGCTCAAACGCGGTCAAAGTCAAAATCAAAGTGTCAAAGATGGTTAAATTTAATAAATGATTTTTATTAAAAAACGAGTGGAAAAATTATAGTCATGTGCGGAGCCTGAACAACATCTTCGACCACATCATCACCTACCACCAGGTGAGATAGTGGTCAAAGGATATGCTACCAGCTATAAAAAAAGCAGTCCTATAGCCAGGGTATGCTCTAACCGCTAAGCCAACAGGACATGTCACGTATGCCTCTATTTTTTCCTCTCGTTTCAAACAGATTTCTACTTGAGGGTGGTAGCTAGCCTAGAGGAACTGTCCACTTGGGTCGGGGGACCTAATAAAGGGCAATAAAGAAGGAAAAACATCATATTTTACCCTCTACAGAGGGGTACCAAACAAAAGCCAGGAGGCTCGCGTAAGAGGGCTAGCATTGGGGTGATAGCAGTCGCGCAAGCGACCCTGTTCTATCCCACACCAGTCCTGACTCTACATTTTATGTACGTCGCTACAGGTACATCGGTGTACCCGTCCGGACGGGACTATTGTAAGTGCGTGCCGCGTCAGAAGAGATCAGAGCTATGCGTGCACATGCGATAGAAAGGGACGCATTGTACGTGAATATAAATATACTCCGTGCTTCTCGAACAGAAGTGCACTTTATTGCGTCGTAGCTAGAGTCGCTTATTTATTGGAATGGCTGCGGAGTGATCCTTCTGATCCTTTTTATTCTGTACCCATATAGACGTAGAGGCTCACCGCTGGGTTTCTATTTGATATACCAGGGATTCAGCCCGTGAAGTCCCACATAACCATGGGGCTTTCCCTTGGAATTGCGTGGTTTGTAAGGCGTTTAATAATGGTAGCTAGCCAGGTGGGCTTTACCAGCAAAAGAACTGTAAAAGTACCTTTAAAAGCGTCGACTGATATATTCATAATTTTATTCCCCCACAGACTGAGAATCAAGAGTTGGTCCAGTCCTTTGAAGGCATCACTCGGGATCTCCTGTAACGAAAACCAATTAGTTATTGTATTGAATGTTCTTGTCAAATCAACAATATTTAAACCTTAACAATATAAACCTAGCCAATATTTAAATCCCAATACGATGGTTAAAGAAAGAAGTTGAAGCATTGAAGGGGCAATCTATAAGTACTGTACTGTATCAGCCGGATCGTCCATTGTTGAACATCCTCCCCTATTAAGGGGGTATTTGCCATAATCCCCACGCTTGGCAGGTGGCTTGGGGATCGCAGTGTAAGTTAGTAGTTCTTTCGAAAGCACTGCTGTCCTCCTTCCAGTGTTTTTCCCTGAGTCTCTTACGACACCCACGGGAAGATATGGGGAGGTGCAATTCTGACCCAGCACCCCACAGGGGGCCTTAATGTATTTAATTAAGGATAAGTAATTTAATGAAATAATAAGTATCATAATAATGTAATTGGACAATATTGTGTATTCTAAGAATGTAATTAAATAATTTTGAATTTTATATGGATATTGAATCCATAATTTGCACTCCTTGAAGGTTCAGATATAGAGCAACACATCATTTTAAGATAGGGCCTGTTAAATTTATCTATATCTAGCAAATAAACAAAACATGCTTTGATTTTTGAATGTTCAGGTACATTGTTCGAATCCCGACCCGGGCTTTTAGTGCACCGGTCACCACAAAAACTGTCGCACCAAGTACTCAACAGTGTGTTTTGGCGGCTGTTTTTGGGTGCAAGTAATCATAGGTTTAGCCCTTAATACTTCGACCACATCATCACTTACCATCAGGCGAGATTATAGTTAAAGATAAGATAAAGATAATTTTATTTGCATAAACATGGGTAAATACACAGTAATGCATTATTGATGTTCAATAAAAGTAAAAGATCCACACGTTTTGCCATACAAGGCTTACAAACATTTGAGTTACAAAGGGTAGATTTAACAAGCAAACATAATTTGAAGAAAAACTATCACTAATACAGAAATTCGGAATACTTATAGGAAAACGGCGTTAAGTGTTTTCCAGACTATGGCGAGACTTGCTTTCACAAATTTGTTTTAGTGTTGTTTGCTTGATGGTATCTCAATAAATTGTAACCGAGAGGACGCTGCAAACACGTCAAACTGCATCTCAAGATAGCACATAGGATATAAATTGAGCGAAGCGAGCGCAAGTTGGTAGAAGATGCGGTGTTGATTGCTTATATCAACTCCTTAAGTAATCTTAACACGACTAGGCAATACTTTGATTCCGATCGAAGATATCTCAAGAAATTATAGCCGAAGCAAAGCTGCAAATACATCAAACTGTAGCTCAAGATCAGTTCCGTACAGGGTATAGGTTGAGCGAAGCGAGTGCACGGCGTTTATGGCGTTTATCGACACCTTAAGTAATCTTAACATGACCTAGGTAATATCTTGATTCCGCTCGACGGTATCTCAAGAAATTGTAACCGAGGGGACGATGTAAATACGACAAACTGCAGCTCAAGATCAGTTCCGTATAGTACATAAATTGAGCGACGCGAGCACACGGCGTCGATAACTTTTATCCACACCATATGTAAATTTAAGAAGAGTAGGTAGTATCCTTTATCAACTCGACAATACTCGTATTTCAAAAAATTGTAGCCAAAGGGATGATGCAAACACAGAATGCGCCTCAATATCATTTCCGCATAGAGTATACATTGAGCGAAGCGAGCGTACCTTGATTCCACTTGACGATATCTCAAGGTATTGTAGCTGAGGGGAATCTCCAAACATGTCGGACTGCAGCTGAATATCAGTCCCGGACAGGATATATATGGAGCGAAGCGAGGGTACAGCATTGATTGCTTCTATTGGCACCCTTTTTTGAGCCCCTGGAAGGAAAAGATAGATACAAACCTATTGATCATATACCATAAAATTCTACACAAAAACACATTGTACGAATAAGTAATTGTTATTGTATTCTATTCAGTGACGGGATCCGTGATTTTTATATTACGGCGCTTGTAATAAGTTACTTGCAAATGATAGCGGGACGACTGCAGCAAATGAATAAATAATTATTAAGGTTGAACTGGCCGGTCGCTTCTCCATACAAACGTCGTAGGGTGATCACTCTCTTATTTGAGATGTTAAGTCGAGACT
The DNA here is from genome assembly GCA_963890685.1 of Plagodis pulveraria. Taxonomy (NCBI): domain Eukaryota; kingdom Metazoa; phylum Arthropoda; class Insecta; order Lepidoptera; family Geometridae; genus Plagodis; species Plagodis pulveraria. The sequence goes on along the minus strand of OY982979.1, from coordinate 2,987,539 downwards.
TAAGCATAATACCAATTGATATCGTCATTATCTAGGCTTGTATGTTGCCAAAAATTTAAAAAGATAATTAAGTTGTAAGTTATCAGCCTCGAAAACTTTATATGAAAATGTTTCGAGGCTCATAATTCTCCAGTTAATTATTTTATTAAAATTTTGGCATCATACAAACCTAGATAATGAAGAGATCAATCGGTATTATGCTTTATTTTGGATCTAAATTCTCAAATAAGGCAGGGATCACTACGACGTTTGTATGGAAAACGGGCCGGCCAGTTCACCCTTAAGAGCAGATATACGTCGGGGTGAGCGCTGAAATGATCTTTATTTCAACGGTAGTTTGTTTCATTTTCGTACTCGCTTACACCAAGTTGATAATTTAACAGCCGTTAAGCCCTTTAGCAGGGTACCCTCTTTTTTTTCTTCACACCGGACGACATTAAGCGGAATAAATATATTTTTAAACTTTTGTGGGCTTTATCTTAGCTTATAATATTAGGTCCTTACATATGAAATTGGCGTTTTTCGTACTGGCCACTTTAATCACGAATTTCTCCTCTTTGGTAAGGAATTCCAAATTCAAATTTGTACAGCTATAGACTCATGTATTTGTGCTTCGATGATCGTCATTCATTTGTTTTTTTTCTTCTGTTTTTTTCTGTTTGCGTCACTCATTTTACAAAATGGAAAACCTTAAATATCGCATTATTTACGAGTACGAGTTCCGCCGTGGCACTAGTGCTGCGGAAACAACTCGAAGGGTGAATGATGTGTATGGCGGTCGTGTTGCAAAAGAAAACACAGTTCGTTTTTGGTTCCAACGTTTTCGTTCTGGAAATTTTGACCTGCAGAACAAGCCCCGTGGACGGCCTGAGACTCAAGTTTATAATGAAGAGTTGAAGGCTATTGTGGAAGCGGATCCATCGCAAACCACGTCCGAGTTAGCTGCAGGCTGCAATGTTAGTGATAAAACTGTTTTAATTCACTTGAAGCAAATTGGGAAGATTAAAAAGCTTGAAAGGGGGGTACCCCACGAATTGACTGAAACAAACCGGCAAACGCGCGTCGACTGCTGAGTTACATTACTAAACCGGCACAATAATGAAGGTATTTTAAACCGAATCATTACCTGTGATGAAAAATGGGTTCCGTACGATAATCGGAAGCGCTCAGCGCAATGGTTAGATCCTGGCCAGCCAGCCAAATCCTGCCCCAAGCGAAAATTAACCCCAAAAAAGTTACTTTTAAGCGTTTGGTGGACTAGTGCCGGTATTGTTCATTACAGTTTTTTCAAATCTGGCCAGACTATTACGGCTGATGTCTATTGTCAGGAATTGCAAACCATGATGGAAAAGCTAGCGGCTAAACAACCTAGGCTGGTCAATCGCTCCACGCCACTGCTGCTTCACGACAACGCTAGACCATACACTGCGCTACAGACGGCTACTAAATTAGAAGAGCTTCAATTGGAAAGTCTAAGACATCCTCCGTACTCCCCGGACCTTGCTCCAACAGATTACCATTTTTTTCGAAATTTGGATAACTTCTTGCAAGGGAAAAAATTCAACTCCGATGGGGCAGTCCAAATCGCCTTCAAAGATTTTATTGATTCCCGTCCGACTGGTTTTTTTAGTAAAGGGATCAATGAACTACCTATGAGATGGCAAAAGTGCATAGAAAATAATGGTTCATACTTTGATTAATTAAATATATTATATTAAAAAATATTCGACTTTTTGTTCCTCCCATACAAAACGCCAATTTCATATGTAAGGACCTAATATTTGATAATATTGTTTGGGTAAAAGATGATATGTCACCTTTTTTAAAAGTCGCAAACAGCGTTTTGAAATCCAATCCCTCCACATTCTCACGTCTCAATTCGCTCGCTGCGTTATTTAAAGTGAGCGCATTTATCCCGCTCGCTCCGCTCGCGTGCACCGCGCATTTTAGCGGGAGCGAAGCGAACGAGCAAAACGACACTTCCAGCCGCTGCAGTGATGCGTTGTGGCCGATGTCTAGCTGTGGCAGCGATGTGCAGTTGAAATGCTTTTGCTGGAATCATAGTGCAATATATTATTGTAGTTCGCCCGAACTATGAACTATCGAGTCTCGATTCATTTTCATAGCTTAAATAAAACCGGCCGAGTGGATGGCTGGTTGGGAGTCCCATACTGAGGGTTCTGTAGGTACCAAATACACAGTATTTTTTATGGTTTAGAATACGAGAAAGGTTTGTTTTTTACCCATGGTATGCCTTATTATTAACAAGATACTACGAACTATATACAACACTACAGCTACTACAATAAAAGCATTTAGACAACCTATAAGTCATTGCAGACTCACAGGCAGCCCAAATGCTCCAGCCCACTACCAGTTGGCAGCGTGCCCAGTATATAATTGTTTTATTTATTTATTGCTGATAGGAACCTTTGACCACTATCTCACCCGACGAGAAGTGGCGATGTGATCAAAGATGTTTTTTAGGCTAACCTATATTAAATTTTCTACATGAGGGTGGTAGCTAGCAAGGCGGGCATTCGCAAAATGCCATACCACCATGCTATAACGACTGCCATCCTAAGACAACAATCGACACGCGATGACTTAACGTGCCCTCCGAAGCACGTGTGCAAGTGATGACCTCAGCGGACGTTGCTTAATGTTATTTTTTTTATTGTATTGCCACGGAACAAGCACGAGACCTAATGTTAAGCGGTGAGCTCTGCCTACGACAGATGCATTTCGACACAAGTGACTGCACGAAATGCACTGCGCCCGACACCCTGATACATACAGTTGTCAAGTCTCATGTACCTGTAATTTGACTTGCTCTGAAGGACTGCTGCCGGAACACACTGATATGTGCTCGGCGACAGATTTTCTTCGTGAGAGTTTTTTTATTTTTTATGCCTGATAGGTTAGCCTTTGACCACTATCTCACCTGATAGTAAGTGATGAAAGGTCGAAGATGTTGTTCAGACTACCTAGAATTACTGGTTCTCAAGGACAGCTGCCGGAACACATCGTTAGGTGTTTGGCGACAGATTTTCTACTTGAGGATGGTTAATGAAGCTAGACAGGCGGACATTCGCAAAATACACGCCTACCACTACCTACCTACTACACGCTCAGTAGTACTCTTCGAGCGCTTACAAAGTTTTATTTAATGTCGCAGTTCGTACCTGACAGTTGACCTCCACGAAGCCATCGTCCCTGGCCTTGACTTGCATATCACCGCAGTAGTACCAGAGCACGTTGTCCCCCCCGCAGTCGCAGCCGCGGGGGCATTCTAGCGCGCTTACCGTCACTGCACAGGCCAGCACGAGGCATACCAGCTGGCGCATTATCGATCCATCACTGGGGACAACAGAAAAAAGGGGTTAAAGGAAAGTTAAAGGGGTCATGCAGATCAATTGGGAACTTGTAACGAAAAAAAAACATAACCAGCCAAGTCAAAGTCAAAAATCATTTATTCAATTTAGGCGTCTACGGCGCCCTTATGAAGGTCAATTACAAATTTTAATATCGAAATATTCTATTTATATAGAGACACTGCGAGAATATCGGGCAAGACACTCGGGGCCATTCTTACAAACGTCTTGTATAGTACCACCAACTTAACTGTGCAGTTTTCGAGGGCGCTGCTGGTCAAGGAAATCAACTACAAACTGTCACAATTTGAAGGAATGTTGTAGTTCTTTTTTCTGCCACCTGAACAGATAAGTTGGTGGGTCTGTAACAATATTTTACAATGTGTTACAAGTGCGAGTCGGAGTACGACGAGACGGTTCCGTACAAACATGTAGGTATATAAGTAAAAGTTATGGAAATAATGAATAGATTCGGGCGTTACTTTGCGAAAATACATTTTTAATAATAACAAATATTTTAAAAGTATTTTAAGAAACATTTAATTAATTATTTAATAAAACACTTAAAAAATCTTTATAAAAATGATATATATCTAGTGACAATTCCGCCTAATTTCCTATTAAGCCGACGTGACGTCACAAACGCCACGCAGCCAAACCGGAAGAGTATTCGACGCGTTTCGCTTCATTCGCGGCATAAACGGCTGTATCTTTTGATTGCGTTGGCTTAGAAGTTTGATATTTTCACAGCTCCAAGGGACAGTAGACCTGAGTATTTGATATGAATTTCAGCTTGATACTCTCCACGCGTTCCTGAGAAAAAGGGTCTTGATAGACAGATGGACAACAAAGTGACCCTATTAGGGTTCCGTTTTTTTTCTTTTGATGTACGGAACCCTAAAAAACATGAATTAAATCATGCTCTAAATACGCGCTGCACGTGGCGGCTACGAACTTTTGTTTGTTCAATGCTTAAATGCTCGAAAATAAGAGCAAATAATGCTAGTACAAGGATGCAATTGTCCAATTTTTACGCTCGTGTACTCGTGCAGTAGGTACATAATGAATTTTGCTTCAAAGGTTTTATTTATTTATACCCAATAGAAAAAAATATACAAGCGTATAACCAAACGGTATTCCAAATTACCTTCCTTGCCTTTAAGTACTGTTTTACAATAAAACAAAATTACAAAAGACATAATAATAATAATAATAATAATCATTTAATTCAGATAAAATCCATTTCACTTACATGTTATTCTGACAACTAAAATTACAAAAATATTAATAATGTCACTAGAGATATAATCAAAATAGTCAACATATTTATCTTTTGAAGGTTGAGACAATATATAAATAATATTAATTAATAATATAAATAATAATAATAACAAATATTTTAAGAAAACATCAAATTAATATATTAACAAAACACTTAAAAAACATAAAAACATATCGCGTGACAAGGCCGCCTTATTTTCCTGCTAAGCGGACGTGACGTCACAAACGCCACGCAGCCAAACCGGAAGAATTTTCGACGCGTTTCGGCATCCTCAGGAGGTCTTGACTCTACGAGCGCACGATCGAGAAATTAAAGAAATATTTGTGATTTTGTAAAATATTTCTGACCTGAGAATCCTCTTTTGTTTAATTTTATATTTTATTTTTAATATAATTCAAAAAAAGAAGGAGGCACAAGTCGACTGTATTTTTTATTTTTGTGTTTTTTACCCTAGCTTTGGACTGCGTGAACCGATTTTGATGATTCTTTTTTTGTTGTACTGAAAAGTGTTTTCCTATCTAGATGATATAGTTATTGATAGTAAATGACAATCGATCCCGGAAGTAGCAATGGTCACTAAAAAGAGTGATGTTTTTATTTCAAAATGGAACTGACTTCAAGACTCAAAAGTGTGAGATAACTAGAAGTCGGTACCATGCGCACCATATTGTGATATTAGATGAAGATGAAAAAAAATGAAAAATTAAAAAATCTTTATTTTCAATGGTATACATACAAAGTCATATTAACATATTGTATAACTTAAGTAACAGTGTTTACCATTGACACTATGTATTTCGCAGATAATTTTATCTACTAATACTAATATCTTAAATAATTAGCTTGTGGCCTCCACACTAGGCAATGCCTGTATCGTGGAGACCGAGTTATGATTTGCTATTAGCTTAAAACAGTGACACTGGTCTTACATGATACTTTTGAACTATCATGGTACCGACTTCAACAAGTAATTTCACACTTTTGAGCATTAAAGTCAGTTCCATTTTGAGATTCAACAATATTTTCACTCTTGAAATTGTCTTTTGCTACTTACGTGTTGATTTCGGTTCCATTTTGAAATAAAAAAAAAACTATTTTTTGAAGCAGTGATGGCTCAGTGGCATTGGCTATGGACTGCCGTGCAGCAGGTCCATGGTTCGAATCCCGCCCAGAGCTTGAGCTTCACCGCATGGTGAAAGGGCATTTTGTGAATGCCCGCCTGGCTAGCGACCACCCTCAAGTAGAAAATCTGTCGCCAAGCACCTAACAGTGTGTTCCGGCAGCAGTCCTTGAGAGCCAGAAAATTTACAGGCTAATGAGACCTAACAACTGGACGTCTCAGTGTGACGGGCACAGTGCAATTCGTCGCTGACGAAATGCGTCTGTTATAATCAGAGGTTAGTCCACTTAACATCAGGTGGGCCTCGGGCTTGTTCCGTCACAATAACATAAAAAAAAAAAAAAAAAAAAAAAAACTATTATTATTACCTAGCCAATTCACCACATGGGTATACTTTAAACAACTCTATTGCGCTATGCTCCCTATTGCGATAGCTAATCGGAACTATTTGAATGTCGAATAATATATTTTATGAAACGATTGCAACCTTTTTGCAATAAAAATATTGGCGGTAAATCAATCATTTGTCGATTGTTTTTTTTTCACACACCAAAGTTTTACGTACGCAACGAAAATGGAATTAAGTCGAAAAGATTTTAGAGCGATGATTTTAAAAGTTCTCTCTCTCCGCAAGACTGTGCCGCTCGTCTTCAAAATGCTTTTGGGAGTGAAGCACCTTGTTTGAGCACCGTGAGGCGATGGTTTGCTGAATTTGAGAGAGGTCGGGTTTCTTTACATGACGAATTTCGTGAAGTGCGGCCTTCAACTGCCGTCAACGAAAATAATGTGGCTACTGTTAAGCGGCTAATTGATCAAAATCCGCGGATTAACTATGAGACAATTCGAGGACTATTAGGTATTGGTATGAGCCAAATTCAGAAAATTTTACCCGAAGAATTAAAAGTGCGGGAACTTTGTTGTCGTTGGATCCCTCATGAACTGGGCAGAAGCAAGATGAGCGGAGCAGAAGCAGGCTCGCGTGGAATGGTGCTCACAGATGCTACTGAAGTACGACCACGGACATCCTAATGCTGTTTGTGACATTGTCACAGGAGACGAAACGTGGATTTATTGTATTGAACCCGATAAAAAACAGCATTTTGTGAATGGGTGTTTGAAAATGAGAACAGGCCAACACAAGTGTGGCAGTGAAAGAAAGGCGAGAAACGTTTGTAAAATAATGTTCGCCTTTTTTTTTCAGCTACGGGTCCCATCTGCACAATTCCACTTGAAGATCAAAAAAGTGTTAGTGGTCTTCTACCATTGGTTTACCCAGGGTGTTAGAAAAAGTTGCCGAAAGACGACCAAAAAGTCGTGTTCTCCTACATCATGACAACGCTTCTTCACACACTGCCAACAAAACAAAGTAATGTTTAGCTTCCGAAAAAGTACAACTCGTCACCCATCCTGCACATAGCCCCGACCTAGCATCCTGTTATTTCTGTATTTTCCCCAAAATCAAAGATTTGATGAGAGGTTTCACTTTAACCAACTCCGAAGAGGCAGTGATAGCGTTCAATCAGCACGTAGAAAACATGCCTTCAGATCTGTGGTCTTCCTGTTTAAGATAATGGTTCGATCGCATGGAACATTTTTTAAAACGTAAAGGAGTATTACAAATATACGATAGAAAAAAATTTAATTTAAATTTTGTAGTACAACGTAAGTGGTACTATAGATGTCGCTCCATCCCAATACGATGGTTAAAGAACGATAGGAAAGATTTGAGTTATGACGTCATGTCATGTTAGCTCAAATGGTTAGAGCATACCCCGGCTAAAGGGGTGGATGGACGCGGGTTCGAATCCCGCACATGACTTAATTTTTTTCTATCGTATATTTGTAATTGTGTAATGTAATCCGCATAGCAGGCGTTATTGCAAACATAACAATATTAGAAAGTAAAGGAGAGTATTTTGAAAAGCAGACAAAAACTTGCTAGCGTGCTTCGGAGATTGGTGCGGTCAGGTAAACTGTCACACGTGATAGGGCCTTCAGTTTACAACTTGGGGTGCTTACCATTTGAGTGAGATTCGCTAAAAACGCTAAAAACGATCACACTCCCAAAAAGTTGTTCCACATGGGTCTTGGCGTTATTTTCGCCATAAACGCTACATCTAATGTCAAAAGTGACAGAAGTGGCAAATTTTAGTGGCATTCTTAGCGTTCTTATCCTAAATGGAACGGGGATGACAGTTACAAACGATCACGTGATCACAACCATACACGCAGATGTGATCAAAATTATCGAAAATAACGTTCTTAGCGACAAATGGAAATAAATATACCCTTACTGCCTGACTCTATTACCAGCGCACTAAGTCTTAATTTATATTTATATTAAAGCTTAAGAACTGGCTCGTCGAAAAGAGGTTTTATACTGTTGACGACTTCCTTACGGAATCAAAATAATTTATGTTACTTATCTATAATTTAAAAATACTATTGTATTCAATTTCATTACATGAGTATTCATAATATTGTATTTGACCATAACATTTTAATAACATTGCAATTATATAATTTAGTTACAAAATATATAACTTATATATTTTTTTTTTATTTGATGTGATTTAATTTAATTTGAATGTATAAATTAACAAATAATATGTATATGATCTGTAATTGTAATAATTATTAATAAATTGTATATCTGTTTATAACATGTTGTTTTTTAAGCTTCTATATATATATATATTCTATAGCTTCTATCCCGGGCCTTGAGCGTGGAGACCGAATCCAGGAATTCCGTAACGAAAATAACCTAACACCCCCCACTCCGACCGGCACAGCGGTGATACTTTTTAGCTTTGCCATCTATCGATGAATAGCAGAAACTTTTAATGACTTGTTGCAATATCAAGTTTGTCTCTTTAGTTCAGCAACTCGCCTCTAGGTGGCGTAAATAATTATAATTACATAAGTTGATAAAAAATGCTATGCAATAGCTTTACCGCGGCAGTCTCCGGGTGCCACACGTCTTTTTTAAGTTAAGCAAAACTTTTAGTGTGACCTACATAACTACATGTGCAAAGGTCGGTATGTAGATAGGTAAATGCTAGTTAGTTCTTAGAGCAGTGGAGTTCGGATATAACTACTCTATGTATTTCTACTCTCTGCCCACAAAGCGATTTCATCTGAGCGTCTACGAATTCATATTTGTTCGTAGCTGAGCGTGCGGTACAAACCCACCAACTTATCTGTTCAGGCGGCAGAAAAAAGAACTACAAAATTCCCTCAAATAGTGACAGTTTGTAGTTGATTTCCTTGACCAATAGCGCCCTCGAGAACTGCACAGTTAAGTTGGTGGTACTATACTAGATAAGGTTTCCGCCCACCCACAATTATGCTATCATATCAATGACATTTTGTTAAACATAGTATTTATTTTCAACACTGCCCTGCGCTAAATGATATCAGTTTTGATATACTTTAGCGACGATGCGGTTTTATACGCGTGACCTTAAGAACAAATGGGTACACTCGCTGCTCGTCACACACGACAAAACGTTCGACGCAACATTCGTGTGGTTCATATAATATATATGTACTACACGAATATACGGCAAAAGAACAACTAATTATGTGATGATGTTGATAAAATGCTGGCATCTGTTTGGTTCAACGAATAAGCATTGCAATTCAACGGAGCAATGCTGCCAGCATGCTGGGCACGCTGACAACTGGTAGCGGGCTAGAGCATTTGGACTGTCTATGAGTCTGCAATGACTTATAGAGATCTAAATGCTTTTATTGTAGCTGTAGTGTTGTATATAGTTCGTAGTATTTTGTTAAGAAAGGCATACCGCCAGTTATAAAAAAAATTTGATCTTTCGCCTTATTAATAATTTACCTCAGGAAATTAAAAATAAAATTAACGTAAAAAAAATATTAAATTTATTCTAAAATAATATTAAATTTATTCTAAAAAAATATTTTTTACTATACTTAAACAATATATTGTAAACTGGAGCACTACGCATTGCAAAGGCAATGCGTAAACGCACACAACTATAATGCTCTGACGTAACGCACCTCACGTATACAAAACTGGTTCTGTTGCTTGCTGCTGCAGTGCCGGCCGGTTCATATCGCTCCAAACATTAATAATATTGTATGTAATGTGTATATTAAAATATACCGGCGGTATGCCTTTATTAACAAAATACTACGAACTATATATATAACTATATATAACCTTACGAATAATATTGAGACTACCGAAGTTTTGCAGTGCCTCTAATAATATTATACACGCGAAAGATTCTACCGGACTGATAATTCCATACTCACAACGCTCCTGACTACAGGAGGACCGATTTTAAAGCGATGGATTGAAATTCACCAATAATTATATCCATTATTAATAGTTAGTAGTTTAAAAATTTATTAATTTTGATTTTCTTTGTATTAGTAAGTTTAACTTTTATTTATTGTATATGGATGCAACTCTGGATATATAACCGGATAATATTATTATATAATAATAATAATCATTTAATCCAGAATTGCTTCCATGTTTGTATATACAACACTACAGCTACTACAATAAAAGCATTTAGATCCCTTTAAGCATTTGCAGACTCAAAGGCAGTCCAAATGCTCTAGCTTATCTATCTTAGGATGGCAGTCATTATAGCATGGCAGTCATTATAGCATGGTGGTAGGGCAATTTGCGAATGCCCGCCTGGCTAGCTACCACCCTCAAGTAGAAAATCTGTTGCCAAACACCTAACGGTGTGTTCCGGCCGCTGTGCTTGAGAGCCAGTAATTCTAGGTTATTCTGAACAACAACTTCGACCACATCGTCACTTACCATCAGGTGAGATTGTGGTCGAAGGCTAACCTATCAGGCATAAAAAATAAGTTTTATTGTGTGTTTACTATTTTCGATATCATATTTTTGAAGATAACAAGGAGAACTGAATGTCTAGACAAACCTAATGTAGGTTTAAGGACATTATTAAGTAACCCTTTGATTTGTATTACTATATTTCGATGAATATATTAAATAATAAAAAAAAACGGTACGAGGTCCTGCCAAGCCTGACTCACTCCGTATATCGCTACAGGTACATCGAGGGATTATTGTACGGTGCGTGCCGCGTTAGAAGAGAACAGAGCTATGCGTGGCTATAAGATAGAAAGGGTAAAAAACCTTGAAAAACCTTGTACGTGAATATAAATATTAGGTACTCCGTGCTTTGCGAGCTGAAGTGCACTTTATTGCTGCGTAACTAGAGTCGCTTATTTATTGGAACGGCTTTGCGGAGTGACCTTCTTGTCCTGCTTACATAATCGCCGTGAGTTCATTTCTGCTTAAATTTTCAACAATGGCCGGCGTCTACGTACTAACGGCAACCGCGTTGACTTATATTTTAATATCATTGTTATTTTCTCTCAATAATACAAAAAATACAAAACACTAACGAGAAAACATATATAAAAAAATTTTGTTAGGTACATTAAAATTATTTTTAATAATTGTTCACAAGTTTTCATTGCGAGCAAACGCGGATATATCCAAAAAGTGGCTTGATGATGTCTTCGTAGTGTTTTCCATACAACGTCATTTCGTCATATCTTAATTATCAACTGTTCAATCTCAGTGAAATTTTTCATGTATGTTCTTGAGCCTATATGTATGCTTATGGTTTGCCAGATTTCCGTAACATCAAGTATTAACAAAAATAATCTGAAAATCGTTTTGGAATTGTTATTTTGACATTTAGGGATAAAATAAATAATACATCGAAAAACTGGCAAACCAGAAGCATAGATATAAGACTCAGCAATATGAATGAAAAATTTAAGCGAGTTTGAACACTTAGTATTTAAAATATGACAAAAATATGTTTGTATGGAAAGCGCCACGAGCACTCCACTCTTAAGGCGCTGACAAGTGCTAAATACCTTTACTTGAACAGATTTTTAGCAAAATGTATTTAGTTTGTAGCACTAAGAAAATTATATATTAATCTTGATCACATTATCTAAGGCCAAGAAAAGTCTGAAACACGTTTCCTTAAAATTTTCTTAATAGAATAATATCGCAAAGTTGACTCTAAATTACGCTTGTAATGTGAATATCTTAATTATTTACGTATGAATGTGTATGAAAAAATATTAATAAAATAGCAAAACCTTATTTGAAGGGACAAGAAAAGTTACATTTGCGATTTAAGTTACTTTTGTGTTATTAAGCTTACTATCGGTTTGTACCTAAACTGATCGCGATTTCAACATCGCTGCCTCTCTTTCTCTTCTACGTTGTCCGATAGTGACAACATTTCAGCATTTGACACCATCATCAAATTATAATCTCTATGCCGGCCAGTTCGAAATTCAAACATACTAATAGATAGATAGAAAACTCTTTATTGTTACACCACTGTCAAAATATTTAAGTTTACATATTAAATAATGATCGGATAGTGTTACGATGGGCGGCCTTATCACTAAAACTGATCTCTACCAGGCAACCTTAGGAAAGAGTTGAACGAACAAAACAATTGGTAGGCACAAAAAAAATTAAGCATCTACCGCTATAATTCACGCCACCATACATAAAAATCTCATCGTAATCGGCGAAAGGTGAAAAATTAAAAAAAAAAGTCATAACTATGAAAATACGGAAAATCGCGGAACATACATGGGGTGATTCAGATAGCCCTCTAGGTCCTGTACCTCCCAGCTTCAGTATATCACTACTTCTTGGGACACCCTGTATATACTAATGTCAAAATAAGGATCATATAATATTACCGCCACGCTGCAGCATGACAGTGACAACAATAGTCATTCTGGCAAAATAACGTTCAACCTTATTATTCGGCTACCTTTATAATTTTTTGACCTGCCCAGAAAATTAATGTGTTGGAATTTATGATTCAGTATTTTGTTTTGGGTCTTGGGTCAACAATCTTTACAAAACGATTCTTTTTGTTTTAAATTCCAGGTTCGGAATATATTAAAAATGCACGTTTTATTCATTATGTTGTCGTTTTTATTTTTCTTCTTGTTTTATGCATTTCTGTCCAAATTGAATTTCATCGATGAATACTCAACCGATTTTTCTCGTTGTGACATTTTTTAGAGAAAAGATTAGGCTTTAAAACTAAAAAAAACTGATATGCTATTTTCCGAAAACCCAAATCTTTTATACCTATACTAGCGGCCCGCCCCGGGTTCGCACGGGTGCAATGCTAATACTAAACCATCTGTAATATCTTCGAACATGTTCATTCAAATTACACGCTGCAATGGACCATATTGATCTATATGAAATGCACAATGTATTTACGGTACTCAATTGGATAATGTTTAATGCTGTATTGCTTCTTCGAAAATAAGCCATTATTTCTCGTAAAAAGTAAAGGATATAAATGGTTATTGTGCATTATCCATATGAGATAGACTTATACTGTTATAAAATTTTTTGTAGACCTTTTTAAGGTGTACAATGCTGTAGTACATTATTTTAATCTATCTCGTAGGGTTCAGCCAGCGTTTGCAATGTAAGCGCAAAAAGATAATTTATTTACGACATAACATTAGACACCTCTAAAATTATCAGTGTTTCTCTACTATACATGAATTATACATATAAACCTTCCTCGTAAACCACTCTATCTATTAAAAAAAACCGCATAAAAATAGGTTGCGTAGTTTTAAAGATCTAAGCATACATAGGGACAGACAGAGGGAAGCTACTTTGTTTTATACTTATACTAGCGGCCCGCTCCGGCTTTGCACGGATATAAAATGTATAGCCTACGTTCATTGAAAAAATGATTCAAATCGATCCAGTAGTTTTGATTTATTCATTACAGCCCGCACGCGTTAAATTTGGAGTAAAACAATTCTTCTTTCCCTAAACCATGAAGATTTTCTGCTATCTTTGGAATATCTAAATTCATACACTACATTTTAACTTATTTACTTTTTACATTTTTACACTACTACACGCTTCCGCCGCCCGGGCCGGCCGGAACCGTCGCAAACGCAATTTTTAAATCTGTAATATCTTCTAAAATATTCATGTGAATCATATGCTGTAGAGGGCCATTTAGATCTATATTAAATCATCAACGTATTTAAAGTATTTAATTACATAAGGATTAATGCTGTATTATTTAAAATCGCTTCAAAAATAAGCCATTACTTCTCTTAAAAAGTAAACGATAAAAAAAAAATAGGATATTCATAAGAGATTCACATATGCCGTAGCGGAGTTTTCTGTAGACCTTTTCAATGTGTACAATACTTAGTACATTATTTTGATAAATCTCGTAGGGTTCAGCCAGCGTTTGCAATGTAAGCGCAAAAAAATAATTTATTTACGACATAACATTAGAAACCTCTAAAATTATCAGTTTTTTTCTACTGTATTATGCATGTATTATACATATAAACCTTCCTCTTGAAACACTCTATCTATTAAAAAAGCCGCATCAAAATCCGTTGCGTAGTTTCAAAGATTTAAGCATACATCGGTACAAACAGAGGGTAGCGACTTTGTTTTATACTTGGAGTGTTAATATTATAGTGTCATGGCTAATGGGAAGCGAGAAGTCAACGCGGGCGTTCCAAGCTTTTTTTGAACAGCCCAGCAGTGATAGCGGAGCGGTTATAGCTATGCTGCGGTGCCACAGGTCCAGGGTTCAATGGCCCCTAGTTTGTTTTGTATATTTAAGTTCGTTAGAGTTATTGTGAAACCAACGAGTCGCCATATGTTTTTGAAGCAGTGATGGTTTTTCCGGCGGTAGGTGCGAAAATAGAAACATCGTTGCAAAAATAGTAAACTTTAATTTTGATTTAAAATAGTAAATACAAGTTGTTAAAGTAAAATTCTCATGTTAATTTAAAGTTAAGGTCACTATACCTGCCGGTTTGTGTTATCTGCTTTTTCCCTAAACATATCACATTTATATATATCACTTTTCACTGCACTGTACTATGGAAGACGTCAAGAAGTCGCTTGTTGAAATGCAGCAACTGTTTATGCAACAAATGGATGACTTCCGCGATGAACTGCACAAGAGCTCCACTTCTGCTACCACACCTAACTTGGAAGCAGATTTTGCATCTTTCAAGACGTTCATCCTCGCTGCTCTGCAAGCACTCCAAACTCAGCTGGAAATTGTCGCTTGCAACCAGGACAACATGGAAATGCAAAGCAGAAGGAAGATCTTGCTTTTTCATGGTTTGCCAGAAACAGAAAAAACGGAAGACACTGCAGGCATTGTCACAAAAACTATAATAGATAAATTAAAAATCGCGGACTTTTCTATTGAGAGCATTAGTCGTTGCCATAGAATGGGGCGTGCTGTTATTCCTAATAAGCCACGCCCTATATTGGTCAAGATTCGTGACTACACCATGCGTAACAAAATTTGGAGTGCCAAAGCCTGTCTGAAGAAATCTGGCGTAACGTTGTCGGAGTTTTTAACCAAAGTGCGTCATGATGTGTTTATGGCTGCTCGACAGCGTTTTGGCGTCACAAAAACCTGGACCAGAGACGGCTCCGTATTTGTGCAGGTGTCTGACGGAACACGTCGTCGAGTGGCTTCCTTTTCAGAGCTGGATAAGATCAGCGAGCCAGTAGCTGCTGCTGCGAAACAAGTTCCAATCACCACTGCTTCAAAAAAACCTGCAGTTCCTGTAGTCACAAAACGACGGGCTGCTAGTTCAAGCAGGAAATAGTGTTACTTCGCGTTCGTAAATGCTTTTCCCATACTTATTGTCTCTCAGTACCTATTAACTTTTTAAATTTTTACGTATTATTCACATTACGCTTACTGGTGTCACACTGATACAGATACTTTTTATTCTACCGCCTGAAAACTTTTGTGTTTCTTTGCTGAATTCTTGTTCGTTAGTAGACGGTAGATTATTCATACCATAATTTTTTTTTTTTTTTATTCTCTCAATGAATACCTCAAGTATCAGACACCTTTTATGTTTAGTTAAATTCGTCTTGATAATGAAGTAACATACGTTTAGTGAAACGCCCATCGTCAGTCAATATCTATCTCAGATAAGCTGTGATGTCCGTTGAGTCCGTTCACAACTTCACACTGCAATTGACTGGACTCCTGTTGTAAATGCTGATTTGGTAGATGAACAAATTGAGATCTTTAACTCGCTTATCACTCAGCTATATGACGTGCATGCTCCTCTACGGGCTATTAAAATCAAACATCTTCCTGCTCCGTGGCTCTCAGATGATATTAAAACACTGATGCACAAAAAAACTGTAACAAAAAGTAAATATAAAAGTTGTCCCAGTGATATTAATAAGACGAAATATACTCGTGCTCGAAATCGTTGTAATACAGTGCTTAGGGATGCTCAACGCCGCCATATCCATAAATCAGTTCAAAATGGTGATCCAGTCAAAATCTGGAAATTTTTACGGTCAATTGGAGTTGGTAAATCTCGTCAAGAGTCTATTCCCAAGGATTTAAATATCGATTCTCTCAATTCTTCATCTCACATTGATGAGACGAACAAAGTTAAAACATTGCAATTTCTTTCCACTATTCCAACTCCAGACTGCAGTTCTTTCAATTTTAATCAATTCTCTGCTTGTGACGTTAAAAAGAGTGTTTTGTCAATCACATCTAACGCTGTTGGAGTCGATGGTATTAGTCGCAACATGCTTGTTCCTCTCCTAGATACCATTCTTCCCATACTCTGCCACATTTTAAATACTTCTATATCTGAAAGTGTGTTTCCTTCCACGTGGAAGGAAGCCCAGGTTATCCCATTTCCTAAAATATCCAATCCTAAGTCCTTCTCTGAATATCGTCCAATCTCCATACTTCCATTCTTGTCCAAAGTTCTTGAGCGTCTTGTGCATGATCAGCTTTCAAAATTCCTCTCTACGCAAAACTTGCTTAATCCATACCAATCTGGTTTCCGGCCAGGCCATAGTACGACTACTGCACTTTTAAAAATCACAGATGATATACGTTCTGGCATGGAAGGAGGCCAACTTACTGTGCTGACATTATTAGATTTCAGCAATGCTTTCAACACCATCAACTTTGACATTCTACTTGCCATACTACGCTCTTTAAACGTATCTCCAACAGTAATTGATTGGTTTTCTAGTTATTTACATGGCCGTCGGCAGCGGGTGCGTTTCGAAGATTCGTTTTCTTCGTGGTGCAACTTGTTATCCGGCGTGCCACAAGGTGGTGTCTTATCTCCTCTCTTATTTGCAATTTTTATTAATTCATTATCAACACACATAACTTCTCCCTATCACTTGTATGCTGACGATCTCCAGATTTACTCTCAAGCTTCACTGAATGAGCTTGCTAGTGCTATAGAAACTACAAATTTTAATCTACGTCGAATAGCAGAATGGAGTGATGCCTATGGCTTGACAGTTAACCCATTGAAAACCCAAGTCATGATCATTGGCAGCAAACGCATGGTTGATAAAGTTGATTGGTCTACTGTTCCGAATGTCGAGCTTGGTGGAGTCATTATCCCATACAGCAAATCGGTCAAAAATCTTGGCTTAACACTAGATCAATGTCTTACTTGGAACCTTCAGCTAGAAGCTATTAGCCGCAAGTTATTTGCGTCTGCTGGCTCCATGAGAAGACTTCGAAACTTTTTACCAACTGCCACTAAAGTAGAGCTTGCGCAGTCTCTTCTGCTCCCAGTTCTTGATTACGCTGATGCCTGCTATCTAGATCTAACGGAGGACCAGCTGAATAAGCTTGAGCGTCTGCAAAACTTCTGTATTCGATTCATATTTGGTTTGCGTAAATATGATCATGTGTCTGAATTTCGTAATAAGCTCAAGTGGCTCCCTATACGACTTCGTCGGAATACTCACATACTTTCTCTTCTCTACACTATTCTGTTTAGTCCCTCTGCCCCGTGCTATCTACGGGAACGTTTTGAATTCCTTCATAGCTGTAACAGCCTTTCACTTAGGTCATCAGAAAATCTCATCCTGCAGATCCCTGTGCATAGAAGCACTTTCTATGATCGTTCGTTCTCTGTACAGGCTGTTCGCTTATGGAATGCTTTGCCAGTCTCAGTGCGACGAGCACCGTCACTGAAGGTCTTCAAGGATCAAATAAAAAAGTATTATCTGTCTCGGTCATCAAATTAATAATGCTTGTTTGAATTATTTATTACAAATGAGAATGTAAAGTTATGTTTACATCAGTCTGTTATGTTATTGTATATATATTTATATATATATATGTATGTATATAGTATATATATTTGTAATTATATATTATATGTAGTGTGTGTATTTATTTTATTATATGTAATATATTTATATATTTTATGAGTTTGTGAGTAGGATCATTTTTACTTACTTATATTATTTAATCGCACCACCGTTAATAAAAGTATGTTAACTCCTCTCCATCCAAAGGTTGTCTGGAAGAGATCGCTTCTAAGCGATAAGACCGCCCATTGTACAACATTATATTTAAGCTAATATTAAGCCCATGTTTTTCTTACTTTTGGTGTACAATAAAGTGTTATCTGTCTATCTATCTATGGTTCAGTGGCATTGGTTATGGACTACCGCGCAGCAGGTCCATGGTTCGAATCCCGCCACGGGCTTGAGCTTCACCGCATGGTGGAAGGGCATTTTGCGCCTGGCTAGCTCCTACCCTCAAGTAGAAAATCTGTCGCCAAGCACCTAACAGTGCGTTCCGGCAGCAGTCCGTGAGAGCCAGTAAAATTACAGGCACATGAGACCTAACAACTGTATACGTCTCTATGTGACGGGCACAGTGCATTTCGACGTTGACGAAATGCGTCTGTTATAGGCAGAGGTTAGTCCACTTAACATCAGGTGAGCCTCGGGCTTCTTCCGTCACAATGACATAAAAAAATGAAAAATAACGTTATGTAATCTCTCTTAGAAATTGGTTGTCTGGAAGACATCGCTTTGATCGATAAGACTGCCCATTTTAACCTCGAGTCTTATTATTTCTTTGTTACTGTTGTCTTAATTATGTTGTTTCAATACTGAGTTCATCTATCTAATGTCACTAAGAAGGTCATACGTCTGCCTCCTGCCACAGGTATACCATCTCTCTTTCACTCCTACTCAGTCTGATAGCAATGGAATTTCAGAATCTGTCACCAAAGTCAAAGTCAAAATCATTTATTCAATTTAGGCGTCTACGACGCTCTTATGAAGGTCAATTACAAATTTTAGTATTGAAATATTCTACATTGTACTGCCACGTTCAGCAAATAAATTGTATAGAGCCACTGCGAGAAGAACGGGCAAGAAACTCGGGGTTACATACTTACTATATAATAGAGTTATTACAATATTTGTTTAAATTATGTAGGTGACAGGCAATAGCTTGGCGGAGGCGGAATTGTCCAGGCATTTTTGTCGTTTATGTAATCAGAAACTGCGTAGTAGGATTTATTAATCAATATGTTTTTCACATGCAACTTGAATTTCCCTTCTGTTTTCAAGAAGGCCACTACCATTCAAGAAGGCCACTCATGAAACCATATTGAATAAATTTTACTACGACCAAACTTCGTAATTGGAATTCAAGGCAATGCAAACTCCTTTGTAGCGATCATTGACAATCAACTCCTTAAATAGGTACCTCTATGGTTTTATTGGCGGGAATACCAGTCGTTTCAATTCTAATATATTGAAATGATTTGCTAAATACTTGCGAATTCTAAGAGTGGTCACGTCAAGGTCTTACCAGATTTGATAATAAATTAGGAATTGTTTATTACATACCTATTCAAGCGACCAAAAAAAAATCTAGGTATTTTTTAAATTCGTAGCGTACTTTATGAAAAGTAGCGTTTTCTTGGTATTATTACAAAAAATCTTTTGTAATCTATACTTATAATAAAACTGTAACAAATCCATTCCTGGACATGGCAGATATTTTGAAAAATTAATTAAAAATTATTATTAAATTATTATTTTTGTCTGTCTGTCTGTCTGTCTGTATCCCGGCCGCACATCACTCCAAAACTACTGAATGGAATTCAATGAAACTTAACACGATTTGAGTTCATACTACGAAGGAGGTTATTGGATTCTTTTTATCCAGAAATTCAGCACGGTTCCCTCGGGAAAGGGGAAGATATTCAAAATGTACACTTAGTTGTAATTTATTAACGCGTAGTCCGATTTCAATTAATCTTTTTGTGTTAGAATAGTTCTAACCCCTAGGACAGCCCGGCACCCCACAGGCACCCCAGCACCCCACGAGCAGCCCGGTAACTAACGGACAGCTCGGCACCCCACGGACAGCCCGGCACCCGTAACCCATTGGCATCGGCGATAATGATAACAATAGAATTTCATTCATAACTAGGACGTAGTGGTCCTGACGATGCCAACTTATTAAGCCTGCTTACCATCCACGACCGCATCATCACTTACCGACAGCTGAGATAGTCAAAGGATAGCTGTAACCTAAAGCTAAAAAACACATTGTTATGTGGGCCTTGTTTTTGAACCATTTTACAGAAGTACCAGGCTACCATAAATCATAAGGAGACTTTAAAATATTCTAGCAAAATATCCAGGTTTACCTTAAATCTTGAGGAGACTTAAAAACCAACTTAGCAGAAGTACCAGGCTACTATAAATAATGAGTAGGCCTCTAAAGTAAACTCAATATTAAGAGTCGATAGGAAATTATTTCGGGTTAGAATGCCTTTAACTCCAGGTTAATTAGTTTTTCAAGCTTGCTAAGATTAAACTCTAAAATCTGGAACATTCGCCACAATATTTTTTTTTAACTATCTATCTTTTGCCGGATTAATTTTGGAGACTGCGCAATGGAAGTGCACGATCTCGATATTTTCGTTCTACCGCCAAACAAGGCGAAACTCGAAAAAAGACGCCGTTTTAAAATCTAAATTATTAAGAAACGCACAAAGTACTTTGTTTCAACATTTATTGTGCGAACCGCGAAGGAACTCTCTGAGTTACTTAATGTCTTCTGGAAAATACAACCCGGAGTTTTCAAATCCAAAGCAAAAAGCTCCTTCCTGAGCTATGCTTTACTAAGAGTGCTTCACCGCAGACCACAGCGTTGCTTAATATGAGATAAACAGTGCTCAATTGTGAATAATTAGTATGCAGGTACGGCAATCGCGAACGAAGTCGCAGGTACAGCTAGTACTTTATAAATTTGAGGTAAACTTGAGCTCCCTTGGTCTATTAGTTGAGGAGATAGTGCTATTCAGACATAGTGTATTTTTACACAGAGTTATGTTTTAAGGGTATGTATGTTAAAGAGTTTTTTTTTTTTTTTTTTTAATGTTATTTTGAAGGAACTAGCGCTAGGCCCACCTGATGTTAAGCGGTATCCTCTGCCTACAACACATGCATTTCATCACAAGTGACGAACTGCACTGCGCCCATCACCTTGAGACATAGTTGTTAAGTCTCATTTTTGCCTGTTATTTCACTGGCTCTCAAGGACTGCTGCCGGAACACACAGTTAGGTGCTTGGCGACAGATTGAATATGAAATGTATATGTATATCTTATTAATTTGTATTACTATGTATATTAATATGTATTACACTTATTTTAACTTTACCAAGTCTGTATATATTTGAATATATTATGAGAATGTTCGTAAAAAAATTAATAAATTTAAATTAAACAGTGACAATCACGATTACAATACTAGGAATAAAGATAAAATATAGGTGCCAGGTTTTAGATTAGCAAAGACAAATAAAAGGTCCTTCTTAGGTAATTGTGTACGGTTTTATAATATTTTTTTTTATTTTTTTTATGCTTGATAGGTTAGCCTTTGACCACTATCTCACCTGATGGTAAGTGATGATGTGGTCGAAGATGTTGTTTAGGCTAACCTAGAAGTACTGGCTCTTAAGGACAGCTGCCGGAACACACCGTTAGGTGCTTGGCGACAGATTTTCTACTTGAGGGTGGTAGCTAGCCAGGCGGGCATTCGCAAAATGCCCTACCACCACGCAAAATATCAAGTAAAATAATAAAGTTCTCAAACATATCACAACGCTAACAGAAGGGAAAAACGAAGGGTTAAAGTTGTTTAATTACTATAGGGAAATTCAAGTTGCACGTGAAATACACAGTGATTAAAAAATACTACTACACAGTTTCACGACAAAAATGCCTGGACAATTCCACCTCTCCCAAGCTATTGAATAATAGATCTTTAAAAGAATGGCCCCGAGTTTCTTGCCCGTTCTTCTCGCAGTGGCTCTATACAATTTATTTGTTGAACGTGGCAGTACAGTGTAGAATATTTCAATACTAAAACTTTTAATTGACCTTCATAAGTGCGTCGTAGACGCCTAAATTGAATAAATGATGTTGACTTTGACTTTATGAAAATGAAGGGCTTTAAAACGACTTTTTAATATATATAACTTACAGTTTCAATTTCAATAGAAGTATTAAATGTTTAAAGAAAATATTTTTCCGTCTGGTTTTTTACTTTTTTAATTAATTTATAATTGTTTTCCAAAAATGATGTCGTGCTCGAAAAACTTCACATTTAAAACTATTGCGAGGTTTGTCCATATTTAGAGAAAAGGAAGGTAATTTGGAATACTATTTGGTTTTACGGCTATATATTTTTTTCTATTGGGTTTAAAATTTAAATAAATAAAACATTTATTAAATTGAAGCAAAATTCATTAACTATCAATCTGCAAGTTATTAATACTAACCAAATTACACAAATAGGTAAAATTTTAGGTTGAACGCAAAATTACAGAATTCCGTTTTCGACATTTTTTTGTTTTTTGTTTTTTTTTGTTATTGTGAAGGATCAAGCGCGAGGCCCACCTGATGTTAAGCGGTATCCTCTGCCTATAACAGATGCATTTCATCACAAGTGACGAACTGCACTGCGCCCATCACCTTGAGACATAGTTGTTAAGTCTCATTTTTGCCTGTTTTTTCACTGGCTCTAAAGGATTGCTGCCGGAACACACCGTTAGGTGCTTGGCGACAGATTTTCTACTTGATTTCTTTGACATTCGAACTAACCGCGTAATCATGTCCACCGATGGCGTCCACTTTTTGTATTTTACAGCCATTCGGTTCTTATATAATAAAGTAAGACCAGTTTCGAACTACTTTGAAGTCCTTCGTCTGGGAGTCACAATCGCGCGATGCGACGAGCACGGGCTTCAGCGTGTGAATCTTTCCGCTAAAAATGACGCGGGTCCTAGCCTACAAGTTAATATGTTCGAGGAAGATCCGACAACATAAATAAACAGATGCTAATTATCTATATGAATCTTATTCACTGTTTGCGGCAGACCGCAGCTTCACCTTGTGATCATTTGACTTGCATTTACAAGAATTAAAAGAAATAAATTCACAAAACAGGATTTTGTTTCGCAAGGTGTGCGTGACATACCTACCACAGGTCAAGCGTGAGGCGCTCGATACGTTTGCTACTAAAGGCCTGTTTGCACATTGATTAGTGTGAGTGTTAAGTGCAAGTGTTTAGTGCTTAGTAGTAAGTATATCTCTAGTTATTTTATTCAGTAGCGTATTAAATTACAGGCACATGAGGCTTCACAGCTATGTCTCAAGGTGACGGGCGCAGTGCAATTCGTGACTTGTGACGAAATGTATCTGTTATAGGCAGAGGTTAGTCTGCTTAACATCAGGTGGGCCTCGAGCTTGTTCTGTTACAATACATAATTTAAAGAAAAACAATAGCGCGCACAATTTTTTTTTGTAAACACGTCCCCCGCGTTGGATTTTCGTACATTTTAAATTAAAAGCTTGTCCATCGACGGAAGCGAGAACGACACTGATCGAATAAACACAACAGCAGTATTGGACATTAATCATCACTTAACCGATTCGCTTTGTTACCATGCCTCACATACGCATGCCAGACATGGCCACTCACGAAGAATACACTCGATCAAATAAGAGTGTGTCAAAGAGGAATCGAGAGAAGTTACACAGGCCACAAGCTGAAAGATAAAATAAAAAACAGCACTATAAGGAAGAAGACGAGGGTAAAAGACGCAGTGAGAAAAGTCCTTCAGCTGAAATGGAAATGGGCGGGACACTTACAACGGGTAACAGACGAAAGGTGGTCGCAAACAACAACTAACTTGCACCCGATGGATAAAAAGAGACGACCAGGAAGACCGTGAAAAGGTGGTGCGATGACATCGCCAAAACAGCCGGTGTTACTTGGAGCCGGGCAGCGAGAGATAGGGAGAGATGGAGGCAGATGGAGGAGGCTTTCACCGCTCAAAGCGGTACTTACACTTAAAAAAAAAGGATATTTATTAAAATGTATTGTAGAATTAAGAAGTTAGAACAATGTTATTTAAGTAGAGTGTAAGAAAATAAAAAGCTTATATTATTTATTATTATTATTAAAACGATTCGCTCAATAACAAAAAAATATTTTAAGAACACATTAAATTAACGCTTTTACATGAAACGAAACGCGTCGAAAATCTTTCCGGTTTGGCTGCGTGGCGTTTGTGACGTCACGTCGGCTTAGCAGGAAAATTAGGCTGAATTGTCACTAGATATATTTTTATACTTATAATGTGTGTTTTTTTCTTAAAATATTTTTAAATATTTGTTATTATATAATACTAGCTGACCCGGCAAACGTTGTTTTGCCATATAAATATATATATATAACTAAAATGGCTATTAAAAAATAAGGGTTGATCGTAGAAGGGTGAAAATTGAGGATTGTATGTATTTTTGTATGTTGTATCATAAAATAATAGATATTAAAAATTTTGTCTAAAAAATAAAAATAAAATTTAGGGGTGGACTACCCCTAACATTTAGGGGGATGAAAAATAGATGTTGGCCGATTCTCATAGATACCGGATAAGCGCAAAAAATTTCATCAAAATCGGTCAAGCCGTTTCGGAGGAGTATGGCAACGAAAACTGTGACACGAGAATTTTATATATTAGAGAAGATGGATTTCCGCAAAGGAACTACTGAGTCTATTCATTGACGCCTAGTACTTGACAGTTTAGCTACCTATAAAAAACCCAGTAATGCAAATGGTTATTGAATGAATGAAAATCAGCTAGTTGGAAGGATCCTTAATAATAGGACGCTAAGACCGTTTTCTTTAGTAACAGTATATATGTAATGTGCACTAAATTGTATAATCATTTGCCAGATAAATTATTTAACTAATTGTTAGTTAGAAAACCACTGTATTGATGTTTTGACTGATGCTTGATTGATAGAAGTTTTCATTATTATTTAAGTGGCAACATTTGCAAGCCATAGTACAGCCATACGATAGCGACGCGATTGCTATACAACTGCGATTAGGAGCTACAATTAGCAGACTACCGAATTTGACATTAACAGCAGTTCGATCGCAGAAGCAACGCAGTTTTTTTTTTTTTTTTTTTTTTTTTTTTTTTTTTTTTTATATGTTATTGTGACGGAACAAGCCCGAGGTCCACCTGATACGACGAATTGCACTGTGCCCGTCACACTGAGACGTCCAGTTGTTAGGTCTCATTAGCCTGTAATTTTTCTGGCTCTCAAGGACTGCTGCCGGAACACACCGTTAGGTGCTTGGCGACAGATTTTCTACTTGAGGGTGGTCGCTAGCCAGGCGGGCATTCGCAAAATGCCCTTCCACCATGCGGTGAAGCTCAAGCTCTGGGCGGGATTCGAACCATAGACCTGCTGCGCGGCAGTCCATAGCCAATGCCACTGAGCCATCACTGCTTCAATGTAAGTAGTGTGCCGTTTGGTCAATAGCTAAGAGAATTGGGGCCCAGGTCAAGCGTGAGCAGCTCGATACGTTTGCTACAGTTGCTTGCACTAAAGGCCTGTTTGCACATATTAGTGTGTTAAGAGCGCACCGAGCTTTTTAGGAATTCGCGTATGACGTGTGCGTGAGTAAGGCACGCCGCGCCGCCAGCATCCGTCCCCGTCCGACGGCCGAAGCTGTACTAAAAGGGGACAGGGACAAAACATCTCGGCTCTGGCTAAAATGGGCGGAACGTACGTGAATTTAGCTATTTCCGTCATATAATAAAAATAAATACCTATTTGAAAAATGTAATGTGTGTACGTTATAGAAAACACGTTGTTTTTTTATTATTCAAAAACTGATGACTTTGCGTGAAGTATTTACGCCGTACTAAGGGTTTATTTAATTGTTTAGATATAACTTTGGATTTTTTTTCGATCGAGGAAACTGTAAAGGTATGTTCCATTAGTCGCTAAGAACGTTAATTTCGATAATTTTGATCACATTCTGCGTCTGTGGTTGTGATCACTGTGATCGTTTGTAACTGTCATCCCCTGTTCCATTTAGGATAAGAACGCTAAGAATGCCACTAAAATTTGCCACTTCTGTCACTTTTGACATTAGATGTAGGGAATTCAAACTGTTCCAGTAGCCTCATAGCGTTTATGGCGAAAATAACGCCAAGACCAATGTGGAACAACTTTTTGGGAGTGTGATCGTTTTTAGCGTTTTTAGCTAATCTAACTTCAAATGGTATGCACCCTAAGTAATCGTATTTCAAAGTGTATGAATTATGGAATGAATCCTTAAATGTCATATATATATTAATTGCATAACTCAAAATTAAGAAATAAAGATACAGCTCGGGATCAAACGAACGTAAGTATTTCACAATTGCATCGGTGTTTAGTAGTAAACACGCTTGGACAGCAACTGATTAGTATTTTGTGATTAGTGTTTAGTATGTCTGTTTAGTGATTTTGTTCAGTAGCACGCACTATTTTTTGTAAACACGTCCCCCGCGTTGATTTTCCTACACTGAGAAAAACGACTTAAAGGCTTAAATCAAATTTGACCTTTTACCGTTGAATTGTAACTACGTAAGATGAATTCACAACTCCTAAGATGATTTTCACCAAACAATAAAAAAGTACCATGTTTTATAATAAACACAACCGTCAAAAACGCCTTCCGTAAAGTATTTTCAGAATTGAACTTGTTATACGATAATAATTGCAGTATTGACCATAAAATATACCTTACTTTTACGGCGGTTTATATACGGTGATTATCACTATAACGTACGACTTAATCAGCCTCATCGAATAGTCAACATTTAAGAAAGACCACAAAATACACCTTAAATGAAGACGAAAAGAAACATTCGCCTTCACTGACCCCGTTTAACGCCTTCTAGTTGGAAGGCGTTTTTGTACGTATTAACGTTTGGTCGGTTTTTCGCCTTATACCATATAAATTGGCCGTCATTAGGGCGCTTTTGACTTTAGATTTTTCTCAGTGTACAATTTAAATTAAAAGCTTGTCCAACGACGGAAGCGAGAACGACACTGATCGAATAAGCACAGCTGAGCAGTATTGGACATTAATCACACTAAACCAATTTGTTACTAATAACAAAATATTTCAAGAACACATTAAATTACCTAACGCTTTTACACGAAACGAAACGCGTCGAAAATCTTTCCAGTTTGGCTGCATGGCGTTTGTGACGTCACGTCGGCTTAGCAGGAAAATTAGGACGAATTGTTACTAGACATATTTTTATACTTATGTGTTTTTTTTTCTAAAAATATTTTTAAATATTTGTTATTAATATTTGTTATTATATTATATGGATTTCCGCAAAGTAAATGAATCTATTCATTGACGTCCAGTACTTGATAGTTTAGCTATATATAAAAAACCCAGTAATGCAAATGGTTATTGAATGAATGAAAATCAGCTAGTTGGAAGGATCCTTAATAATAGGACGCTAAGACCGTTTTCTTTGGTAACAGTATATATGTAATATGCACTAAGTTGTATTTTTTTTTATTGGCTATATGCCTTTATTAAACAAATACTAACTTCTGTATTCGGTTCATATTTGGCTTGCGTAAATATGACCATGTTTCTCACTTTCGTAAAAAGCTCAAGTGGCTCCCTATTCGTCTTCGCCGGAATACTCATATCCTCTCCCTTCTCTACAGTGTTCTGTTTAATCCCTCGGCCCCGCGTTATCTTAAAGAACGCTTTGAATTCCTTTGCTGCTGCAATGATTTTAATCTTCGGTCATCAGAAAATTTTCTATTGAAGTTACCTACGCACACAAGTTCTTTTTATGACAAGTCGTTTACTGTTCAAGCTGCTCGCCTTTGGAACTCTCTACCAGTTGAAATTAGAAAGATCACATCGCTCCTTTCATTTAAAAGTGAAGTTAAGAAATTTTACCTCTCTTCAATTCATAATGATTAACTATCCAACTTTGCAAGTATAATTTTTATTTATATTATTATTATTGTTGTTTATGTATATATATATATACACTATATATTACAATTTGGTATAATGTATCTATTTTATTTTATTTATATATGTATTTTATTGTACTTGGTTTATCTATTATAGTTTATTTATATTATATAGATATTTATTAACGTATGTTTTATATAATTTAAATATTTTTAACTATACAACTATGATTTATACATAATGCACTTTAGCCTATACCTCCATCTAAATTAATATGTTTCAATTCAGCCTACGGTTGCCTGGAAGAGATTGCTGCCTAGCAATAAGGCCGCCGATTGTACTATTGTTAAGATATGTTTTAATATTGTAACTAGTATTAATAATTTTAAAAGTGCAATAAAGAGTTATCTATCTATCTATCTATACTACAAACTACATACAACAGTACAGCTACTACAATACTACAGCTACTACAGTAAAAGCATTTGGACTCATAGGGAGTCCAAATGCTCTAGCCCACTATCAGTTGGCAGCGTGCCCAGCATGCTAGCAAGCAGCATTGCCCCGTTGAATTGCAATGCTTATTCTTTGAGCCAAATAGGTGCCAGCATTTTGATCACGCGTCGCATCGACCAAGCGCTCTGATAGATTTTGGAAAATACGATGAGCTCCCGGTCCCCACGGACCCAACGTCTCTACACCAAACGGCTCAAATATGTGACCCATACCGAGGTTAGCATATTTGCGCCGCTTGAGTTGCTCTGCCGAAGTAGCCGCGGCGCCAGCCCTCACGTGGGTTTCAGAAAGGTGTGACGGCGCTAAAGTGTCTACGCATGTAGCGTCCCACACTAAGGGCCGTCCTAACTTCCATGGAACCAGAGTCATGCCGTCAGGTCTTTTACCATCGTCACGCATCAGACCGTTCGGTTCGAGAACAGCTGGAACATTGGCGCTGGTAAAAGCCCGGCGAATGATATCGTTAAGGCTGGCGTGGCGGTAAGTAAGTAAGTACTAAGTTGTATAATCATTTGCCAGATAAAATTAAAAATATGACTTTTAAACAATTTAAAAAGTATGTATTTAAAATATTAATGAACAAATGCTATTATGATATTGATATCTTTTTGTATGGTAAAACACTTGACATATCTCTTGACATATATAAAATCTGTCGCCAAGCACCTAACGGTGTGTTCCGGCAGCAGTCCTTGAGAGCCAGTGAAATAACAGGCAAAATGAGACTTAACAACTATGTCTCAAGGTGACGGGTGCAGTGCAATTCGTGACTTGTGACGAAATGCATCTGTTATAGGCAGAGGTTAGTCCGCTTAACATCAGGTGGCCCTCGAGCTTGTTCCGTCACAATAACATGAAAAAAAAACATAATTTTCAATAATAACATGTATAATACTCGTATGATTGAATGATTTAATCTGAGCAAATTTATTTTATATAAATTTAATTCTACTAAGTATTAAACCTACAATATTGTACGCCGCAACAGGCCAGATATGGAGGACATAAAACCTCGATTAAGACCATATCGTAATCCATATTGCAATAAATATTCTTGATTCTAGGAACGATGGACAGGCGAAGAGTGTAGCCTCAATAATGTACCGTCTTCTTGTACGGGACCCTAAAGAACGTGTAATAAGTCATACTCCTTGTTTTGGTTGCGGGAATACTACGAGACGAGTTTCCGGTGGCCATTTTTTTTTTTTTTTTTTTTTTAATAATTATGTATCGCTCTACACACTCGTGGTCCGTACCCTATTTAATTTTATTTTTATTTTATTATATTAACTAGTTTTACAATATCATTCTCCAATCATCATTTTCTATTTACACTTAGATGGTGGTTAGTGTAAGGTGTTATATCTTAAAAACTAAGTGAGCCCATTTTTTTATTATATTATACTATTATGTATGTTTTTGTGAACAAAACTGTTTTTATCTCTTATTATTATATTATTAGTTTAGTTGCTTAGTTCATAACATGCATAATCCTAATTGATTCTTAAATGAACACAAAAGGAATTTTTATTCACAAAGGCCATTTTTATTAGGAACTAAGAAGTCAATATGACTTCTTTTAAAATCTTGGCACAGAGTAGAAAATATCGGAAATCATGACAAACGGGGACTTCCAAGTCATTGCTATCTTTGAATATTTATAACGCATCAATATAAAATCATACTCCATTTTGAGTGTATTATCCTTTGAGTATTATCTATTCCAAACACGGCACACGGAGGTGAAACCCCAAACTTCCATGGCGCATGGCGGCGCGAATTTGTAAACAATATAGCACGTTACAAAATTACAAATATACGATAGGAAAAATTTAAGTCATGTGCGGAAATATTTCCTATCGTATATTTGTAATTTGTAACGTGCTATATTGTTTACAAATTCGCGCCGCCATGGAAGTTTTGGGGTTTCACCTCCGTGCGCCGTGTTTGGTTTCGTTTTGTAATGTAATCCGCATAGCAGGCGTTATTGCAATCATAACAATATAAAAATATAGCACGTGTACTTACGGCCAAACCAACGTGTTCGGCTGCGCGGTGTGAGGCGTGCAGTGTGGCGATCAGTCCATTTTTAACCGACTTCAATAAAGGAGTAGTATAATATATAGATTCAGGCGTTAATTTACGGAAATCCATAAATAAATCTACATATAATATTAAAAGAGGAAAGATTTGTATGAGATAAGATATGTGTATATGCAACGAGTAAACTTAAAAACTACTAGACCGATTTGGATGAAATTTGGTATGGGAATAGTTTGAGACCCGAGGTGGAGCCGCGGCCGTAAGGTAGTAACAAATATTTTAGAAATATAATAAGAAAATATTAAATTATTACATTAAAAACACTTAAAAAATATATCTAACTAGCTTTCCGGTGCAACAGCTCGCGGTAAGATTTGAACCCGCTACCTTGGGCGCGGGAATCCATACCCATCGCCGCTGGGCTGACATTACATTAAGGTTGAACTGGCCGGTCACTTCTCCATACAAACGTCGTAGGGTGATCACTCCCTTATTTGAGATTTTAAGGCAAGCCTTAATCATAATACCGATTGATATAGTAATTATCTCGGCTTGTATGATGCTAAAATTTTAAAAAGATAATTAAGGTGCAAGTTATGAGCCTCGAAAACTTTATATGAAAATGTTTCGATGCCCATAATTCTCAAGTTCATTATTTTATTAAAATTTCGGCATCGTACAAGCCTAGATAATGACGATATCAATCGGTATTATGCTTTATTTTGGACCTAAATCTTCAAATAAGGGAGTGATCACCCTACGACGTTTGTATGGAAAACGGGCCGGCCAGTTCACCCTTAAGTTATAATGTGAAATATCCAAACAGCCTCATAACACAAAGCATAACTAAAACAAAGAATGACATATTATTAGTATGTGAATCATGGCACAATGTTAATTGATGTATCACATCTGGCAAGCACACAATCAACAGTTTTATCGTATAATTAAAAGTAATTGTTTATTTGTTGTGCATCATTGTCTGAGTCTACACTTAGGGTATGTTTCATTAGTCGCTAAGAACGTTAATTTCGATAATTTTGATCACATTCTGCGTCCATGGTTGTGATCACTGTGATCGTTTGTAACTGTCATCCCCTGTTCCATTTAGGATAAGAACGCTAAGAATGCCACTAAAATTTGCCACTTCTGTCACTTTTGACATTAGATGTAGGGAATTCAAACTGTCCCAGTAGCCTCATAGCGTTTATAGCGAAAATAACGCCAAAACCCATGTGGAACAACTTTTTGGGAGTGTGATCGTTTTTAGCGTTTTTAGCGAATCTAACTTTAAATGGTATGCACCCTTACAACATTTGGGTAAAGTACCTATTCAGTGGCCAATGATCACACTAATATTGCTTTTACACGACTGCCCAATAAAATAAGTGTTATGTTTTTTTTTATGTTATTGTGACGGAACAAGCCCGAGGCCCACCTGATATTAAGTGGACTAACCTCTGCCTATAACAGACGCATTTCGTCAGCGACGAATTGCACTGTGCCCGTCACACTGAGACGTCCAGTTGTTAGGTCTCATTAGCCTGTAATTTTTCGGGCTCTCAAGGACTGCTGCCGGAACACACTTTTAGGTGCTTGGCGACAGATTTTCTACTTGAGGGTGGTCGCTAGCCAGGCGGGCATTCACAAAATGCCCTTCCATTTTGCGGAGAAGCTCAAGAGCTCTGGGCGGGATTCGAACCATGGACTTGCTGCACGGCAGTCCATAGCCAATGCCAATGAGCCATCACTGCTTCAAAGGGTTTAAGGTGCCAATTCTTTAGGGTTTATGTATAATCACAACTTCTAAATGACTGAACCGATTATAATGTTTGAGATATCGTTAGATTAGTTTTGATGGCAAGTGACGCTATACAAAAATAATTAAGAAACAAACTGTTGGATTTTAGACGCCATATTGTGAGTAATTTTTTTCTTCAAACCCATCGAGAGGGTTATCAAAATGGAGGGCATTAAAAAACGATTCCATAATAGTAGTTTATGCAACTGTCATATAATAGAGGGTATTGAAACATGAGTGTAGTTTTGTAGAGTTACTTTATTTAATCTCATGGCTATAGGTAGCTACATTAAATAAAATGTATATCCAATATCAAATAGCGCCAAAATGGGAAAAAGTCTATTATTGGTCTATGGCTCGGAACCAGCGCTCACCACAGATTATGTGTACTTAAATTGAATTGAAACCTCCTTGGTCGGCACACATTGTACTTTAATAATTAAAAAAATGTTTTAAAGCATTGTTTTGTTAGGACAATAATACTTTAATTTAACTTTTTAATTTTCTTAAAGAAGTATGTAAATAAAATATGCCAATAAAAGTCTTTATTTCATTTCATAATTAGAATATTACCGAATGAGATTATATAAATTTGTATAATTTGCAGTTTTTAAGAGCCAAGAGCACCCGTCGAGGCCACATTCGAACGCGCCGAGCTCCCTTCGAATAGAGTTTTGAATATTTCCATCGAGCTAAGTACTATAAAATATGAAATAGTAAAGTACAGGTACAAGAGACCTTTAACTTCAGGTAGTCCTCGTTCTTATTCCGTTAAATATGTACATAAACAAACACAAAAGAAAAACTATAAAACAAAAGAAAAACATCTTAAAATGTTTGTTTGGAATAGAAGTCAACCCTAAGAGGTTGATAGCATTTTACTTATAACCCTGTAACTATATTATTTTTTGTTGTAAACCGAAATGTAACGTTGTATATATTAAACAACATAACGTTGCTTCAACTTCACGTTTTACTGCAGCTATAAGAAAGTGCAGCTTCTGGACAACACTGGACCGCGCCGCGCTCCCTTTGAATAGAGTTTTGCATATTTTTGATTACTTAGCTCAATGTATGTATATATACATACATTGAGCTCAAAAATATGAAATATTAAATTACAGGCACAAGAGACTTTTAAGGTTGAACTGGCCGGCCAGTTCTCCATACAAACGCCGTAGGGTGATCACTCCCTTATTTGAGATTTTAGGTCCAGAATTAAGCATAATATCGATAGAACTCGTCATTATCTAGGTTTGTATCGTAACGAAATTTAAAAAAAATAATTAAATTGAAAGTTATGAGCCTTGAAAACATTATATGAAAATATTTCGAGGCACATAACTCTCAAATTAATTATCTTACTCTCAACTTTATTATGCTCGTCTGGCTTATACGGTCACAAACTAAAAAAAACACATTGAACTAAAAATGCTTGTTATGACTAGAAGTCAACTCTAAGAGGTTGTTAGCATTTTTCCGATAATCCTGTATATTATTTTTTGTTATACACTCAAATGTATTAAGTAATTCAACGAAGCACTATAGTACCACCAACTTAACTGTGCAGTTCTCGAGGGCGCTATTGGTCAAGGAAATCAACTACAAACTGTCACAATTTGAGGGAATTTTGTAGTTCTTTTTTCTGCCGCCTGAACAGATAAGTTGGTCGAACTGTACGTCTACGTCCGAACAAACTTTTTACCTATCAAAATCACTAAGGCTGTATTCCATTTGAGTTATTTTCGATAATTTTGACCACATTTTGCGTCTATGGATCCACATTCAATATGAACCATAGACACAATATGTGATCAAAATTATCGAAAATAACGAATGTAGCGTCAAATGGTATACGCCCTAAATCAAACAGCAAGGGCGTACTCCATTTGACGCTTTCGTTATTTTCGATAATTTTGACCACATCCTGCGTCTATGGTTGTGATCACTGTGATCGTTTGTAACTGTTCTCCCCTGTTCCATTTACGATAAGAACGCTAAGAATGCCAATAAAATTTGCCACTTCTGTCACTTTTCACATTCGATGTAGGTAATTCAAACTGCTCCAGTAGCTTCATAGCGTCTAATGCGAAAATAATTCTAAGACCCAAGTGGAACAACTTTTTGGGAGTGTGATCGTTTTTATCGAATTTAACTCCAAATGGTACGCACCCCAATTTGACGTAAAAACCGACCTTTGACATTTCGTAAGTAAGATACAGATGGCGTTAATTGTATCTTTCCTGGTAAAGTACTTACTGACGCAGGTAATAGTCTCTGTTTTTTGCATTTTAATCGATTGTATCAAACGATTGAGGAAAATGATATTAATCAAGGCTTGTATTTTAATAGTAATTAGATTATTCAGCTTATCGTCACGCATTTTTATGGGCAAGGGACTTTTAAACACTTCCGTGAACGCTGATGCCAAAGGTTTTTTTTTTATTATGACGGAACAAGCCCGAGGCCCACCTGATGTTGAATGGACTAAATCCTGCCTATAACAGACGCATTTCGCCAGCGACGAATTGCACTGTGCCCGTCACACTGAGACGTCCAGTTGTTAGGTCTCATTAGCCTGTAATTTTTCTGGCTCTCAAGGACTGCTAGCGCAACACTCTGTTAGGTGCTTGGCGACAGATTTTCTACTTGATCGCTAGCCAGGCGGGCATTCACAAAATGCCCTTCCACCATGCAAATTCTAACTTTATTGTAACTATATTGTATTTGATCACATAAACTAACAAACGAGAGGCATGATAGTTGTATGTTCTTCAGTGCCACAGGTCCATGGTTCGTTTCTCAATCCCGGCTTTAGCTTCACCGCATTGTGGTAGAGTATTTTGCGAATGCTCGCTCAAGTAGAAAATCTCGTAGCCAAGCACCTAATAGTACCTACCTGTTTCACAGTAATCCTTGAGAGCCAGTAGGCATGAAATTACAGGCACATGAGACTTAACATTTTGCATGGTGGTAGGCATTTTGCGAATGTCCGCCTGGCTAGCTACCACCCTCAAGTAGAAGCTAATTTTTTAAAATAAGTTTTGAACATTTACTGCTAACTCCGAACCGACGATGGCTGCGTTCCGAATAGTTCCGATACACGCCTAAGAGAACTTAGCAATGCAATGGTGATCACTTACCACCAGGTGAGCCGCCTGCTCTTTTGCCCTGCTATACCATAAAAAATGTCTTAAGCTGAATGGTGCAGTGCAGTTAATAAAGTGAGTAATGTCAAAAAGTCATAAAAAAACAAATATGTATATAAGCGTAACAGTATATATAGATGTCACTGTCAAGACCATTTTTTTTTTCCTTCTTGGCCATGAAAGACCTAATAAGGGTGCATACCATTTGCAGTTAGATTCGCTAAAAACGCTAAAAACGATAACACTCCCAAAAAGTTGTTCCACATGGGTCTTGGCGTTATTTTCGCCATAAACGCTATGAGGCTACTGGAACAGTTAGAATTCCCTACATCTAATGTCAAAAGTGACAGAAGTGGCAAATTTTAGTGGCATTCTTAGCGTTCTTATCCTAAATGGAACAGGGGATGACAGTTACAAACGATCACAGTGATCACAACCACAGACGCAGAATGTGATCAAAATTATCGAAATTAACGTTCTTAGCAACTAATGGAACATACCCTAAGACATGTAGAAGTTGTGTTGTGTCTATAGATCACAGTAGTGTGCCATAAAAGTCACATTTCTTGCGGTCGTACTATTGCTGTAACCTCATGCACGTTTATTATTTATTACACTACTACCTTCTTTAACGGGTTATAAATATCCTACATACTTTACATAAATACTTATTGGAAAATACCACAATATCAAAGACGTCATATTTATGATTTTCCCGCATAAACTCCTAATGATGGCTAACCTTATCTTACCATAGATAAAGTAGAAACTTATAAGCATATTTTTCAAATTAGAATACTTCGAAGTTCACCTTAGGTGTACCATTACCCCCTACATTGCGTGAACAGCAAAGTCAAATCGACTGCAAAATATAGAGTATTACTCATCAAAATTTCTTTTAGCGTCTCCCCTAGTGCTGTACGACTAAGCAATATAATTTACAGGCTCTATACATATTTTTTACATCTGACAGCAAAAAACTGAAATTTCTTCAAAATTAGAGTAGATTTTAGGTTATTTTGTGTTTTCTTTGTTTGTTCTCAAATTGTATGCGTCTTGTTTGTTTTTATAGCTGCGGACACCGATAGCGGACAATCCCACGCTTGTTTCGAGTTAATAGCATCAATAGACAAAAATATATTAACATTTATTGTTAATATTATTCAAAATTTCGTGTTTTTCCTAATAATAAATAAATTTTCAACATTTGTTGCAGTTCCATCGCATTATACGAGCGGGCCGCGGTCCTCGATCGTTTCCCGTTTAATTGAGCGCGATCAGATTAGTAGTTTTCATTTTATTATTATATTTTTAAAATTTCAATAAGTACTTCAAATTTCACCTTAGGTGTACCGTACATACATTGCGTGAACAGCAAAGTCAAATCTACTGCGTAATATAGAGTATTACCCATAAAAATTTGCGCTGTACGACTAAGCAATAATAATTTACACGCTCTATACATATTTTTTAAACCCGACGGCAAATTTCTTCAAAATTACAGTAGATTGTCAATTCATAGACGTCACATTTACGATTTTCCCGCCGAAAGTCCTAATTATGGCTTACCTTACCACAGATTAAGTAGAAACTTACTGCTCTGTCGATGACCACGATAGATAGTGATGTGCTAGTGACATTTTATTGGGATCCGGTTTTGTT
Source organism: Plagodis pulveraria (assembly GCA_963890685.1). NCBI lineage: Eukaryota > Metazoa > Arthropoda > Insecta > Lepidoptera > Geometridae > Plagodis > Plagodis pulveraria. The sequence continues at coordinate 2,950,349 of OY982979.1, read as the reverse complement.
TCATACTTATACTCTTGATCGATTGTTCGAGACAATCCGATATTAGCATATTTTAAAAGCTTTTTTTATATTGCAAAACGGCACCTACTGCACTTTGAAAACTTTTATTTTTAGGTTATTTTATTACTTAGTTACGTGTTAATAGAATTATTAATATCAATATGTCTTATCTCTTTGTTATAAGCAATATCATAATTTTCCTACTTTTTAACGGACTTCAGAAAAAAGGAGGCGATACCTACTCAACTCGACTGTATTTTTTTAAATGTTTGTTACTTCAGAACTTTTCACTGGGTGAACCGATTATGATGGTTTTTTTAATTTGAATATTGTACTGATGCTTTCGTATGGTCCTATTTAAATTTCATAAAAATAGACGTGCCGTTTTTGAGTTATCCTCCAATAACTGAAAAGTATTACCTATCTTGATGATATAGTCATTGACAGTGAATGACAATCGATCTCATAAGTAGCAAGGATCACTAAAAAAGGTGATTTTTTTTAACTAAATTTGGAACTGACTTCAACACCCAAAAGTGTAATAACTTGTCGAAATAGGTACCATGCGCACATCATTGTGATAATAGCTAGTTTTGGACTATCATGGTACCGACTTAAACAAGTTATTTCGCACTTGAGTGTTGAAGTCGGCTCCAATTTTAGGTAATTTTTTGGTTGAATTCGATGATCTATAGAACAACCCGAAGAATAAAACAATAATGTTTTCGCTAACATCTGTCATGTGTCTATCACAATAATTATTATAAAAAGTTTTGGTGGTAAGATTTCTTTAGATTTTTACCCCTCTCGGTGGTACTATTACCCAAAATGTACAAAAAAGTTGAAGAAAAGAAAAACAAAACATATAACTAATTGCGATACCAACGACGTTGACCACAGGTTTACATTTTCATAGCTGTGCTGAGAATTAAGACTAGAAAGTATTTTACAAAGTGTATGTTAAGTTGCTAATATATGCTTCACTAAGATAATAAAAATAGAAAAGAAAATTTAGAACTGCTGAATTACAAAACGGTCTCAGCTGCTAAAGATGAGTTGTCTTCTTTTGCACCCAATGAGCAGTAAAAGCCTGCTCATAACGATGAGTAATTTGTAGCATTCTGACAGTCTAAATCCATGCGCACCATAGATATAGTACCACCAACTTAACTGTGCAGTTTTCGAGGGCGCTACTGGTCATGGAAATCAACTACAAACTGTCACAATTTGAAGGAATGTTGTAGTTCTTTTTTCTGCCACCTGAACAGATAAATTGGCGGGTCTGTAATGATAACTATTGAGCTTCTTTCAAAAATGGACGACATCGGCTCAGCGTGGTACTATTTGGCGTCTATAATACTTGTATGAAGTTTATATACAAAAGAGGATTGTCCATTTTCGGCTTTGCATGAACAAGGTGCGCGAAAAAAAGTAAATTTGACCATAAATGAGATAGCAACGTTCAGCAAAAAGAGATAGAGCCACTGCTAAAAGAACGAGCAAGAAACTCGGGGGATTCTTTTAAATGTTTTCACTACTTTTTTGCAATCTAATAAAATGTTTATTCTATCTTTTTTTTTAAGCTAATATTACTACTACTACTTAATACTACTACGTAGTTACAATTAAATTATTTTTTTTAAATATTGTTATGTTGCAATAACGCCTGCTATGCGGATTACATTACAAAATCACAAAATATACGATAGGAAAAAATTAAGTCAAGTTGCGGGATTCAAACACGCGTCCATCCACCCTTTGAGCCGGGGTATGCTCTAACCAATTGAGCTAACATGACATGACGTCATAACTCAAATCTTTCCTATCGTTCTTTACCATCGTATTGGGATGGAGCGACATCTATAGTACAACTTACGTTGTACTAAAAACAAGACCAATTTTGCAATTGGTTTTATACTTGTAAATGATGACATAACCTTATAATTTTAATATTGTTATGTTTGAAATAACGCCTGCCACGCGGATTACATTACAAAATTACATATATACGAGAGTAAAAATTTAAGTCATGTTGCGGGATTCGAACCCGCTAACTATAACTAACATAACCTACAATTATAATTAGAACACTTAGCAGTGGGTGCCCAGCGCCCTCTAAAAGGGGCCCAGGAGTTCGTCAAAGTTACTCGGTCAGTCATCAATCATGTAAACAATAAACATGCCTTATACGTACAACACGGCCATTCTCTTCTTAACGTACAACAACAAGTACCTAGAAATAAGAATTCATTAGCGTCCATTCAAAAATCACAAATCACCACGAGCGACGCCAAAATCAAAAACAAATTTTACATGAGGCCATCTTGACCAAAAAAACATAACCTCTAAACAAACAAAGTGCAAGCGAGTAAATACTACAATGACAATTCAATGCAAATTTGACAGCTACAAAGGAATGACATTGACAGCTCGATGCGTTCCGATTCGAGCGATAGACGCGCACATGGTTCGGAATAATCATAATCTGTATTAGGCTTAGGGCCGGTTTCAGTTCGAGTAAGTTCCGGTTATACTACCCAGAACATAAAATAAGTGAACGTTAAAAATGACAGTTAACATGCAGCGCGTTTCAATCTATAACCGATGGATAGGCTAAATCGATGACTGTGAAACGAAAAGAGAGTGTTTTATTTATTAAATATGTTATGGGTAGTATAACCGGAACTACTCGTACATTCTGAAACAGGCCCTTATATAATTAAAATATTATTTATACCACACCCACTCAGAAAAGGTCTCATTACTCGTTCAAAAAAGTGTTATAAAGTTCGTCATTTTTCCCTTATAAATGTACGGCGGGGAAAGTTATATGGATTTTCATTCCTTCACTCCGTAGCAGTGAAGGAATGTTGTATGAAAATCTATACCTGGCCTGGTAGCGTTCTTTTGTTTTTAGCTGCTAACATAAAAAAAAATCAATCTCAAAAAGGTTTTATATCAAATACTTAAAAAAAAGAGGTGTGATTTTTATTTGTACTCGATTTTCAATGAAAGGAGGTTGGCAACCTTCTTTTGCACTATGAGAAAGAAAGCGCGGCAATTTGTTATGTTTGGTTAAATTTAGTTTTTTATTAAATTGATATTTTAACAGTACGCTTTTAATTATTCTAAATAATTTTCCAAAATGTCATCTGATAGTAAAAGTGACGATTTTATAATGATGACGCCACCAGAAATAAGAAATGCAGCTCAAGAAGTCATAAAGAACTTAACAAGCATGAGAAGTCTCGAGGTAAGTACGAGAAAACGTATAAAAATTTTATTTTCCTCGTAGGTGTAGTATAAAGCACTATGTATCACTCGGGAGAAAGTTCTATTTCTATTCTCGAGTTGCCTTTTAAGCCCTTAGCTGCGCGTCGGGCTTAAACAAACTCTCGAACAGAAATAGATCGTTTTCTCCCCTCGATGTACAATGTACTATTAGGTACATGCTAAGTACTTCAATTATCTCTTTGAAATGTTTTCACCTTTTGCAATTTGTTTATAAAATTGTACACAATTCCCTAATCCAAGGGACTTTTTATTTATCTTTGCTTTTTACTAATCTAAAATCTGAAACTGCTATTTTATCTTTACTGTACTGTAAAGTTGTAATCGTTGTTCTACGCCTTATAGATTGTTTTTTTTAACTTTAGCAATTTTATGTTTCACTTCACATATCACATCGACAGCTATGTCATCCACCGTTAAACAAAGGCTTTTTTTAAATGGCTAGCTTTTGACCACCATCTCACCTAATGGTAAGTGTGTGTAAGATGTGATCGAAGATGTTGTTCGGGCTAACCTAGAATTACTGGCTGAAGGACAGCTACCGGAACACACCATTAGTTGCTTAGCAGCAGATTTTCTACTTCAGGGTGGTAGCTAGCCAGGCGGGCATTCGCAAAATGCCCTATTACCATGCTATAACGACTGCTTTCTAAGACAACTGGGACCGACGGCTTAACGTGCACGCTCAGTAGTAATGTCACTAGCGGTCCCATCCAACTCCTGACCGCGGGCGACGTTGCTTCACTTTGCTGATCGTTTAAGAACAGCTAAGTAAACTTCGCTACGAGCGCTTCAAACTATATTATTGTACTAATGTCAGTGTAATTCACCGCACGAACAGGCCTATTGTGATGGTAAGTACTTGAATGTACGCTGGTCAGAATAACAAGTGATCTCAATGTAATTCTACAATACACGTTGTAACGTAGGTTACATCATAGTAACTTTTTTTAAGAGTGAACTGGCCGGTCCGTTCTCCATACAAACGTGGTAGGGTGATCACTGCCTTATGTGAGGATGTAGGTCCAAAATAAAGCATAATACCGATTGATCTCGTCATTATCTAGGCTTGTATGATGCCACAATTTTAATAAGATACTAGCTGACCCGGCAAACGTTGTTTTGCCATATAAATATATATATTTATATATATATATTGGTATTTATATATATATATATATATATCTAAAATGGCTATTAAAAAATAAGGGTTGATCGTAGAAGGGTGAAAATTGAGGATTGTATGTATTTTTGTACGTTGTATCATAAAAAAATTGAAATTAAAAATTTTGTCTAAAAAATAAATAAAAAATTTAGGGGTGGACTACCCCTAACATTTAGGGGGATGAAAAATAGATGTTGGCCGATTCTCATAGATACCGGATAAGCACAAAAAAATTCATCAAAATCGGTCAAGCCGTTTCGGAGGAGTATGGCAACGAAAACTGTGACACGAGAATTTTATATATTAGAAGATTTAACTTGAGAGTTAACATTTTCGAGGGTCATAACTTTCAACTTAATTATCTTTTTAAAATTTCGGCATCATACAAGCCTAGATAATGACGATATCAATCGGTATTATGCTTAAGTCTGGACTTAAAATCTCAAATAAGGGAGTGATCACCCTACGACGTTTGTATGGAGAACTGTTATACGGCCAGTTCAACCTTAATATTGTTGTTTGCAATAACGCCTGCTATGCGGATTATATTACAAAATTACATATATACGATAAAAAAACAATTAAGTCATGAGCGGGATCCATCCCAATACGATGGTTAAAGTACGATAGGAATGATTTGAGTTATGACGTCATGTCATGTTAGCTCAATTGGTTAGAGCATACCCCGGCTCAAGGAGTGGATGGACGCGGGTTCAAACCCCTCACATGACTTAAATTTTTTTCTATCGTATATTTGTATTATCATAGTAACTTTTTTTTAAATATTTTTAAGTTTGCAATAACGCATGCTCTGCGGATTACTCCATCCCAATACGATGGTGACTCATTGTCATGTTAGCTCAATTGGTTAGAACATACCCCGGCTAAAGGGGTGGATGGACGCAGGTTCAAATCCCGCACATGACTTACATTTTTCCTCTCGTAAATTTGCCATTTTGTAATAGTAACTTTTGTAGTCAGTTTTTTTGTCATTGTTATCTGACAAAATGTTTTTGTATGAGTTGAATATGTAGAATGTACAGCGTTCGTGTGTGAACAATGTATATGTACACACTCGTCCAAGTAGTGATGGCTCAGTGGCATTGGCTATGGACTGCTGCGCAGCAGGTTCATGGTTCGAATCCCGCCGCGGGATTGAGCTTCACCGCATGTTGGAAGGGCATTTTGCGAATGCCCGCCTGGCTAGTGTCCACTCTCAAGTAAAAAATCTGTCGCCAAGCACCTAACGGTGTGTTCCGGCAGCAGTCATTGTGATCCAGTAAAGTACAGGCTTCGTCACAAGTCACGAATTGCACTGCGCCCGTCACCTTGAGACATAGTTGTTAAGTCTCATATGCCTGTAATTTCACTGGCTCTCAAGGACTGCTGCCGGAAACATTGTTAGGTGCTTGGCGACAGATTTTCTACTTGAGGGTGGTCGCTAGCCAGGCGGGCATTCGCAAAATGACCTTCCACCATGCAGTGAAGCTCAAGCCCGTGGCGGGATTCGAACCATGGACCTGCTGCGCGGCAGTCCATAGCCAATGCCACTGAGCCATCACTGCTTCAAAGTTTAACTTTATTTACGTATTAACAATGTATACGATTGGGAAAATCCATAAAAACTCAAAATAAATAAATCACTAGAGTTACCCACACTTAACGTCAGCACTGGTTTAATAACCTTATGTTTTTGACGCCAAAAATATAAAAAAGAGCTATATGAAGCTAACAGAGTCATCATATATTATCTGTGGAATTGGCAGAAAAAACAAACAAGGGTATGTTCCATTAGTCGCTAAGAACGTTATTTTCGATAATTTTGATCACATTCTGCGTCTATGGTTGTGATCACGTGATCGTTTGTAACTGTCATCCCCTGTTCCATTTAGGATAAGAACGCTAAGAATGCCACTAAAATTTGCCACTTCTGTCACTTTTGACATTAGATGTAGCGTTTAAGGCGAAAATAACGCCAAGACCCATGTGGAAAACTTTTTTTGAGTGTGATCGTTTTTAGCGTTTTTAGCCAATCTCACGCTAATGGTACGCACCCCAAGTGAGAGCTGGGCCGCGTTCCAAGCCTCAGAGTGTAGTTGTCGGTTAATTTAACTTACTCGAAGGTTTGGAACGACTCGGTTGTTTTATAACCTCAAATATCGATTTTTGGCGGGGAACTAGCTTCTATAGCAAAATATATAGAAGTTTTATGATGTTTGAAAAGCAATAAACAAAAGAGCAAAATACAAAAGAGTGCCTATGATTCTCTCATCAAGAAATGTCGAGGTCATGTCAGTTAAAGATGTAACTTTTTAACGACCGTTTTTGATAGGTAAAAAGTTGTGCTCCACTCGAAGGTTGTGAACGACGTTAGAGTGAAAAGTTGCACTCCGAGTGCACTCCAAGTGCGCTCTAACCGAGGTACCGAACGACTCCCTGAACTCACGCTTGGAAGATTCCGTGCTACGCCATGTGTCACCACACTCAGGCAAACTGTGCATAATCGGTGCCAAATAGCATGGCAATAGATTTCGTATATTTTAGAGTTGTTTATTTGTACCGTTGCGTCCTTGTAGGGCCTGTACCACGAAATACTTTTTTTTTAAAAACAAAGTTTGTTGAACTCGTATCGCTAGAATTTCGTGGTACAGGCCCTACAAGGACGCAACGGTACAAATAAACAACTCTAAAATATACGAAATCTATTGCTCACTCTAAAATATATCAGACCGTGGGGTGCCGGGCTAGAATGTCACCCCCCCATTGCTATCTGTGGGTGTCGTAAGAGACGACTAAGGGTAAAATACCGGCAGGTGGGCAGCAGCGCCTTCTGAGAAACCGATATCATAAACTGATCCCCAAGACGCCTGCCAAGCGTGGGGATAATGGCAAAACCCCCCTTGATGGGGGAGGCTGTGTTCAGCAGTGGACAATCTGGCTGATACAGTACAGTATAAGAACTACAGTGTACGCAATATAAGTACCTATTTTTTTGGGTTCCGTACCAAAAGGGCAAAACTGAGTTTCCCCAGGATTCGTTCCAGCAATGCTTTGGGCAAATATCGGTCTAGCTAGATTTGCTCGATTCTTCTTTTTTTAAGGTGGTAAATGCCTTCCATATACCCCTCCACCATGGGGGTGGTCTATATCTTTATTCTTATGACATATTTATAGAATCATCTAACCAGTCTGTTTTACGACAATGAATATAAGAAGTCTTTAAACTATAATATAACATGGCCTTGCATGGTGTTAGGGCATTTTGCAAATGCCCGCCTGGCTAGCTACCACCCTCAAGTAGAAAATCTGTCGCCAAGCACCTAACGGTGTGTTCCGGCAGTAGTCCTTGAGAGCCAGAAAAATTACAGGCTAATATGAGACCTAACAACTGGACGTCTCAGTGTAACGGGCACAGTGCAATTCGTCGTTGACGAAATGCGTCTGTTATAGGCAGAGGTTAGTCCACTTAACATCAGGTGGGCCTCGGGCTTGTTCCGTCACTATAACATAAAAAAAAAAAAAAAAAAAAGGTAGGGCTGCTTCAATGTAATAACTTTACGGTGGTCTTTTTCAAAGTGAGCTTGGGGCGATTATGTTTATATAGAATTTTGTTAAATATCTTTAAAATTATTATGCTTCAATACAGGACAAGGTAAACAAAATAAAACAAAATTTATACACCCCGGCATGTGGAGGGCTTTAGCTAGAGAATCAGTCATCACATATAGTAGAATACAGTGGGTAAATACATACATATTTTAATATATAAATAACACAAGGGGGGTTGTTGAAATTGTCAATTACAGTACCTTTTATCATTGATACGCGATTTTGAAGCGCTCGTAGCGAAGTTTACTTAGCTGTTCTCAATCGATCAGCAAAGTTAAGCAACGTCGCGCGCGGTCATGAGTTGGATGGGTGACCGCTAGTGACATTACTACAGAGCGTTTCCGTGCTTCGGAGGGCACGTTAAGCCGTCGGTCCCGGTTGTCTTAGGATGGCAGTCGTTATAGCATGGTGGTAGGGCATTTTGCGAATGCCCGCCTGGCTAGCTACCACCCTCAAGTAGACAATCTGTCGCAAAGCACCAAACGGTGTGTTCCGGCAGCTGTCCTTGAGAGCTAGTACTTCTAGGTTAGCCTGAACAACATCTTCGACCACATCATCACTTACCATCAGGTGAGATAGTGGTCAAAGGCTAACATATATAGCTTAAAAAAAAATCATGGTTAATTTTAAGTATATAAAATAAAATAAAAATGGAACCGACTTCAACACTCAAATGTGTTAAATAACTTGTTGAAGTAGGTACCATGACGGTTCAAAAGTACCTACTATCACAATATTGTGCGCATGGTACCGACCGACTTCGACAAGTTATTTCACACATTTGAGTGTTGAAGACAATTCCATTATTTGATTAAAAAAAACATTTATTTTTGTGACCCTTGCTACTTATGGGATCGATTGTCATTCACTGCCAATGACTATATCATCAAGATAAGAAAACACTTTTCAGTTATTGGAGTATAACTCAAAAACGGCTTGAACGATTTTGATGATTCTTAAAAAAACAGCAAATTGAGTAGGTACTCTCCTCCTTTTTTGAAGTCGGTAAAAAAGACATCTTTGTCAGTAAAACGTCGTATTTTTACACGAATATTAAATTACATTATGTGCAGTAATAATAATTAAAAATCTCATATTTTCACGTTTAACTATTTATAATCACAAATAAACTAAACTTCGTCGTTTACGCAAGGGTGAGAGGTACAATGGGGTTGAAATTAAACCCCGGTCTAATCCAATCCTCAGTATCTGCTGATTCGTGCGACCCGAATCAACTCGATTCGAAAATTCGCAAACCCTAATTATTTGAAGCAGTGATGGCTCAGTTGCATATGCTATGGACTGCCGCGCAGTAGGTCCATGTTTCGAATCCTGCCGCGGGCTTGAGCTTCACCGCATGGTGGAAGGGCATTTTGCGAATATCCCGCCTGGCTAGCGACCACCCTCAAGTAGAAAATCTGTCGCCAAGCACCTAACGGTGTGTTCCGGCAGCTGTCCTTGAGAGCCAGTGAAATTGCAAGCATATGAGACTTAATAACTATGTCTCAAGGTGATGGGTGTAATTCGTGACTTGTGACGAAATGCATCTGTTATAGTCAGAGGTTCGTCCGCTTAACATCAGGTGGGTCTCGAGCTTGTTCCGTCAAAAAAACATTTAAAAAAACCTACAAAAAAGTTTCAGAAGTTGGTATGTCTTACCTTGTAGGTAGGTACCTTATCATCAGTTATACTTTTTTATGGCTGTTAAAAAACTTGTCAAGTATACATTAATTTAAAAAGTAAAAAACCCGACTGCAAATTATTTATTTTCGTTAAACATTTTATCGTTCTATTGAAGTTAAAACTGCAGTTTATATACAGTCCCACCAACTTATCTGTTCAGGTGACAGAAAAAAGAACTACAACATTCCTTCAAATTGTGACAGTTTGTAGTTGATTTCCTTGATCAGCAGCGCCCTCGCCAACTGCACAGTTAACTTGGTGGTACTATGTATTTATGGAGTCGTTTTTAAGAGCCCTTCATTTAGATATACCACTCGAGATAAAAAAGTTAAAAAGAAATAAACATTTTTTTCTCACAATATGGCGTCTTAAATCCGGTACTGTTTTTTATTTTTTATTTACGTCCTTAGTGTCCCTTGCGTTATCAAGACAAATCTAACGATATACATTAAAATCGACTTAGCCGTTTAGAAGTTACGATGGAAAAAATAAACCCACATACATGAACCCTGAAAAAATAGGTAACACTCCTTTTTGGGCAGTCGCGTAAAAATATAACTGATACCATTGTGGTATCTCTTTATGGGATCGGACCGGATTACCACCTTCATACACAGGATTGCCATATTGGTTTAATATAAATGTAATTAAAATACCCCCCCCCGTGGGGTGCCGGGTTGGAATTGCACCTCCCCATATCATCCTGTGGGTGTCGTAAGAAGCGACTATAAAAATACTGGAAGGTGGGCAGCAGCGCCTACAAAGAACTGCCATTTTACACTGCGATCCCCAAGCCGCCTGCCAAGCGTGGGGATTATGGCAAATACCCCCTTAATAGGGGAGGCTGTGTTCAGCAGTGGACGAGTCGGCTGTCACAGTGCAATTAAAATAACGTCAGTAATGCAGTCTTCAACATTAGTCTTACTCGCAAATGACTGGATTTTCATTATACTTATTATTAATTTAAATAATAAATAATAATACAAGTAAAATATATTAAAAACGCATTTTTTTTATTGGTGATAGATAAGCCTTTGACCACAATCTCACTTGATGGTAAGTGACAATGTGGTTGAAGGTGTTAAACAGGCTTAACCTAGAAGTACTGGCTCTCAAGGACAGCTGCCGGAACACCGTTAGGTGCATGGCGACAGATTTTCTACTTGAGGGTGGTCGCTTGCCAGGCGGGCATTCGCAAAATGCCGTTCCACCATGCGGTGAAGCTCAAGCTCTGGGCGGGATTCGAACCGTGGACCTGCTGCGCGGCAGTCCATAGCCAATGCCACTGAGCCATCACTGCTTCAAAAGGCTGTTTTATTATTGCTGATAGATAAGCCTTTGACCACAATCTCACTTGATGGTATAAGTGATGATGTGCAGAGCAACTCAAGCGGCGCAAGTATGCTAACCTCGGTATGGGTTACATATTTGAGACGTTTGGTGTAGAGACGTTGGGTCCGTGGGGACCGGGAGTGAATCGTATTTTACAAAACTTATCAGAGCGCTTGGTCGATGCGACGCGTGATCAAAATGCTGACACCTATTTGGCTCAAAGAATAAGCATTGCAATTCAACGGGGCAATGCTGCCAGCATGCTGGGCACGCTGCCAACTGGTAATGGGCTAAAGCATTTGGACTGCCTATGAGTCCAAATGCTTTTATTGTAGTAGCTGTAGTGTTGTATATAGTTCGTAGTATTTTGTTAACGAAGGTGTTAAACAGGCTTAACCTATAATTACTGGTCCTGGACAATTGCCGGAACACACTTTTAGGTGCTTTGCGACAGGTTTTCTACTTGAGGGTGGTCGCTAGCCAGGCGGGCATTCGTTAAATGCCCTTCTACCATGCGGTGAAGCTCAAGTCCGCGGCGGGATTCGAACTATGGACCTGTTGCGCGGCAGTCTATAGCCAATGCCACTGAACCATCACTGCTTCAAAAATACTTATGTTGAGAAGCTTTTTGCATACGTTTTTTAAAACGACATTTATAATAATCTAATCGTTACAATAACTGGGTGTATTGTTTATAAATATTTTAAATAATAAATCGTAAAACCAGTAAAACATAGGTAATAAAATCTAGTAAACTGCGAGTCAGTGTTGCTTTATTTAAATACTACTATTTATTTAAATAAGCATTTTCTTCTCAGTTTAATTTTGATTATCCTGTAAACTATAAAAAAAGAAGATATATACATTTTCACTAATTTTTTTATAAAGGCTTTGATTAGGTACTTATATTTCACATTCCACTAACGGAACCCTAAATACTATAAAATAACATGTTACAATATTTTAATGACCCCACATAACGAGGGATATAACATGAAGAAGGAAAAGAACAAAATAAGAGTTGAAACCTTTATCTTACCTCATCGGTCAATCAAGATCTATGTCCATATTATCCGTAAAAATTCGCAATCACCAAGATCCGTAACTGCTTACAACACTATGGCCTCAAATAACACTTTTACGTTCTCTTAATCACTATAAATAACACAAACACATTCAAAAGATCACAAATAGATGTTTATAAACTTAATTTAAGTTTTCTATACACTTTTACGATAATAAACATTGATATATTGTGCGTTTTGTCTTTACGTAGTTGTATATTATTAGTTAAATTATTTATAATGAAGCGAGTACGTCACGGCGAATGAATGTCGAGACTGGTTTGGTCTGTTGATTTGGAGTTGCTAGTACCTACAAAGTAAAATTACCACTGGCCTTCACAGAATCAAAATGTTCTTCTGTGTTACCTCATTGACCTTTTTCAACTTTGCAATTGGTTGGTTTAATCAAATAAACCATTTTCAAGCAACGATAGTCGAGCTGTTTTAGCTATGGACTGCCGCAAGTCCATGGTTCGTTCCCCACCGCCGCCGGCTTGAACTACACCGCATAGGGCATTTTGATAATACTCACCTGGCTAGCTACCACCCTCAAGTAGGAAATCTGTCGCCAAGCACCTAACAGTGTGTTACGGCAGCAGTCCTTGTGAGCCAGTAAAATTACAGACACATGAGACTCAACAGCTATGTCTAAGGGTGACGGGCGCACTGTAGTTCATTATATATGATGAAATGCATCTGTTATAGGCTGTGGTTACCGCTTAACATCAGGTGGACCACGTGCGTGTGCCGCTACAATAACATAAAAAAAAATACAACATTAATTTCAGTCGCAGACCTCTACTAATACTCACACGCTCGATTTGCAGTTACAAAACTATAATTATTATGGTTATATATTTAAGTATAACTGGAAGTTATCATAAGGTTAAGGAACTATTCATGAAGACATCAGTTCGAAAGCGTCATTTTAATGTTAAATTTAGTTCCCAGAAGATCACAATGTTGATGGTTAATACTGCCTTAATTTTAGGGCTTTAATAATTTCTAGGCCATGATTATGGAGGTCAACGTTTCTATTGCAGCTGAATTCAGTTGCTTACTGGCATTGTCAAAATGGCACTCTCAATTAGAACAAAATTACACGCTAGGTTTAGCAAAAGTCTGTCTTGGTATGTACCATCGAAGCGTCATATATTCTGCCTAGCACGAACTACTCGACTTACGCGTATAACACTTTAGCGCAACATATGTTCACTTCTCTGAGTGACAAGCGCAGTGCAGTGTCAAGCAAAAAGAGAAAGGTGACACTGCAACTGTAATGGACAGGCGTGACGCAACTATCAGGGTGGCAATTTGTCCGTCTCATGACGTTTTCAAATTATAAAACTGTATCCCTATAAAGTACACGGAGTATTTTATCAACAAGCACAAAATCACAAATAAAATCAATAGCATATTAATAACATGTAAACTCACATCATAAGATTCGTCTCAAATTACCCCAAATCTGTTAAGTCTTTTATTTCCCGAATATCGTTTCGTAATTTAGAAACTGGTCACCCCATTACTACTACTTGTTAACACGGATGTCCTTTACCAACTTAACATATTCCGCCACCTTCAACCGTAACTCAGAACGATAAAGACTAAATTAGCTTAATTTTTATTTCAAGTAAACTTTGTGTAACTGGACAAGCGTAGACAGAACCGTAACGATATCCATCTCGTTCTGACCCATTGCGTTGAGCTTTATACTCTCTCGTTCTTGAGTACACATCTTGGAGATGTCTCACACGGTAGATCCCTAGCATTTTTTAATGTTTTCTCGTGAAATCTAAGTCATCTTCTTTAAAGATTGCTAACACACCCAATAACTATTACCTTACTGACATATGTGATAGTAATAATACTGTTAGAATTATTATTTTTTTATTCGAAATAGGTTCGCGTTTGACCACACCCTGCCTGATGTTAAGCATTGATGTGGTCTAGGATGGAGCACGCTTACCTAGAAGAAACCTATTTACTCGATTTGAAGACACCATATTGTATTCATCGGGAAAGACTGACCACAGTAAAGAGTTTCACTCTTTCGCAGTACGCACGAGAAAAGTGGAAGCGAAGTATATTTTGAAGCAGTGATGTCTCAGTGGCATTGGCTATGGACTGCCGCGCAGCAGGTCCATGGTTCCCGCCGAGACTTGAGCTTCATTGCCTGGTGGAAGGGCAATTTGCGTATTCCCGCCTGGCTAGCGACCACCCTCAAGTAAAATATTTGTTTGTGTGAAAAGGTGCACATAACATCGTGGTTATAGTCCTTGACCACTTCACCGCGTACCATCCTGTGCGATTGTGATAAATAATTATAAATACCTATAAATACCTAAAATATATGACAAATACCCATGCGCATCGTAGATTTTTTTTTATGTTATTGTGACGGAACGAGCACGAGGCCCACCTGATGTTAAGCGGTATCCTCTGCCCATAACAGATGCATTTCATCACAAGAACTGCACTGCGCCCATCACCTTGAGACAAACATGTTCAGTCTCATTTTGCCTGTAATTTCACTGGCTCTCAAGGACTGCTGCCGGAACACACCGTTACGTGCTTGGCGACAGATTTGATAATTATAATAATAGAAATAACAACCGGACGATATCGTCCACTGCGAATGCTATGAGGTCACTTTAATTAATTTATGTTATTTATCAATTACTTACCTTTTTTTTTTGCCTGATAGCCTTTGACCACTCGTCGGAAAGTAGGTGATGTTTTGGTCGAAGGTGTTGTTCAGTCTAACCTAGAATTACTGGCTCTCGAGTACAGCTGCCGGAACACACCGTTAGATGCCTGGCGACAGATTTTCTACTTGAGGGTGGTAGCTAGCCAGGCGGGCATTCGCAAAATGCCCTACCACCATGCAAAATAAGGTGAGTTTAAGCAAACTTCGGTTTTTTTTAGGGTTCTGTGTACAAAAGGGAAATAACTTGTGCGAGTCGAGCCGCAATTCACTATTGTGATAAATATAAATTAATAAAAAAAGTTACTTGACGTCTGTACGGGCGTCAAGTCTGCTAAGCTTTTTTTTTTTTATTTTTTTATTGTAATTATGACGGAACAAGCTCGAGGCCCACCTGATGTTATGTGGACTAACCTCTGCCTATAACAGTTGCAATTCATGACTTCAACTCACGAATTGCACTGCGCCCGTCACATTGAGACGTAGTTGTTAAGTCTCATTGTGCTTGTAATTTCACTGGCTCTCAAGGACTACTGCCGGAACACACCTTTCAGTGCTTGGCGACAGACTTTCTACTTGAGGGTGGTCGCTAGCCAGGCGGGCATCCGCAAAATGCCCTTCCACCATGCGGTGAAGCTCAAGCTCTGGGCGGGATTCGAACCATGGACCTGCTGCGCGGCAGTCCATAGCCAATGCCACTGAGCCATCACTGCTTTCTACTTAACGTATAGCAAGATAGGCGATAAGGAGGGGCTTCTATTCCTAAAAAATTTGGAAATACCATCAAGCAATCCGGGAATTTTAGCATGATGTCATGATTCGTTACTATTATTAGTACCCCATTCAGTAGTTTGCTTTTAGATAACTGGCTTCCATAGTTCGGGAGCCAAATTTTATTACATAAGTGTGTCCAATTTTTTGACTTCTCTCCTTCGCCCAGCCTTTAGAAGTTTGCATCGTTTGATACAAAAGAGGTTGAAGTTAAAAAATATGGCTTAAAACGCTGACAAATTACCGGCTAGCTACCACCCTCAAGTAGAAAATCTGTCGCCAAGCACCTAACGGTGTGTTCCGGCAGCTATCCTTGAGAGCCAGTACTTCTAGGTTAGCCTGAACAACATCTTCGCCCACATCATCACTTACCACCAGGTGAGATAGTGGTTAAAGGCTAACCTATCAGGCATCTCCCGCCATAACTGTCTTTTTTTATTTTATTTTTTTATGGATGTGCAAACCAGCAGACGGTCCTCCTGATGGTAAGCGGTTACCGTCGCCTATGGACACTTGCAACACCAGGGGCGTTACCAATGCGTTGCCGACCCTGTAGTACTCTTTTAACACCCTTTTTGAAGGAATCCATACTGTAGCTCTGCGGAAAAACGTTACATGGAAGATCATTATATCATCGTGTTGACTAACCCCCTTACTTATAAAAACATCGCTATGTAGTTGCTAAGTAATTGATAACTAAACAGTGTTTAAGTAATGCTTAAATATTTCTTACTTATAAACGCTACATAGCACCTGTTTAGCTAAGCAATGGATAATGAGGTCGAACGTATTTTAAACTGACAACATTGTCCTAAAAAGTATTATGAATGACCTAAATGGCCAAACAGCATGTATCTAGTGCTAAATATCTTGAAATTAAAAAGTAAATATAATACTTTTCTTTGTGTAGTACCACCAACTTAACTGTGCAGTTTTCGAGGGCGCTACTGGTCAAGGAAATCAACTACGAACTGTCACAATTTGAAGGAATGTTGTAGTTCTTTTTTCTGCCACCTGAACAGATAAGTTGGTGGGTCTGTAACTAAATCAGCTGATCAGAAATATGGGCGCCACACAGTAGATCGAAACTCGTCTTTCATAGACATAGAATCTTGAATTATTAAAGGCCAATTTTTTTGCTTGGGACGAGTTCTGTTAATCATTGTTATACTATAAAATGGGATGTGCGACAATTGTGAGCACAAATAGGCAAGATATAATTTTTTTTTGAAAAATTTGTATGGGACTAACATATAAAATGTCAATATCTCCGTAATCACAAGTTTGGCCGTTATATCCTTGCACACGTATATAGTACTAATTATTTATGATTTTTTGATATACTTTGTTTTGCGGCACCACTTGCGATTTTTTTTTTAAAAATCGTCAAAGTTATTAATTTTTTTTTATATTGATGACTGTTTGTAATGCTAAAATATGCGATTATTAGTTCTAGTTTAGGGTATTTTATAAATCTTAACAGAAAACTTTCTAAGAAATCACAAGACTGTTAACCAAAACATTTTCACGTCTCAATACAACTTGCACGGTAATAATAAATTATATATTTTTGAATCTAATCTAGTCACCAGTAATGGTGACTAATAACTAACTTAATGACCTCCGTTACTTCTAATGGTTAAGTAGTCATTTGTTAATGACCTCCGTTACTTCTAATGGTTAAGTAGTCATTTGTTTATGACCTCCGTTACTTCTTATGGTTAAGTACTCATTTGTTAATGACCTCCGTTACTTCCGTTAATACTAATTAATATTGTACCTAATTAAGTAAATGAATATAACATCTAAAGTGACAAATGCTGCTTAATTTCAAAATTAGTTGTGATAATGATACCCTCATTACCAAAACTAATTATAAATTAAGAAAAAATAGTACCCTCATAATTAGTCAATACCTATAAATAGTCAAAAATCAAATTATGTAGCTTCAGTTCATTTTGAGTACTTCTACTGCTAACAACTAATAGTATCTACCTACCCGCTTACCCCGTGATTGTGAATAATGGAAAGTGTAATTTCAAACTTGGACTTGTTTGTTATTCTGAGTAGTCAGAATACTAAATTCGATCACGAAATATTATTTAACACGCTTGTTAATCGACTAGATTCTAGCCTTTCCGATGAAGACCGTGTTACCCTCAAGGAATTTTGTCGGAAATTCACACGGGCTGTTCAGAAGAGATGGATAAGATCCCACCGCAAACCTGATATTTTTAGACGTGATTATTCCAATTGGCTTGAGGCAAATATTGACTGGCCAAGCTGCGTACAAACAAATTTGCTCATACAAGAATCGGTAAATGAAAGTACTTATGCTGAACCCTTACCATCAACGTCAACGATGATATCGGCTTCAACAATGACAAAAAGGTCGCGAAAGCCCTTTGAAGATTTAAGCAACAAGCAGAAGAAGAGGAGATCAAATGAACATAAAGATGAAGAACCTGTTGAATTAGCATATTCAGCTGCAGCACTTTTAAAACAAGATGGTCGTGAGGATATTGCATACGTTATTGAATACATGTTAAAAAATCCAGATGCAACAGCAAGAATTAAGGAAATGATCAAAAAACCAGTCCCTAAAGTATTATTTTCACCAGAGAAAGCACTGGGTTTGTTGCTTTCATTAAAATTATCAAAATGGCAATACATCACTTTGAGGGAAACAACAACTCGAGAAGGTTCGAAAGATATATATCCGTCGTATTATAAACTTCAAAAGGCTAAGCTTCAGTGTTACCCTCCGGAGACATTTGTGACCATAACGGATAGCTCAGCTTCGATTGCACTCCAAGCATTACTAGATTTAACAGTGACCAGGATTATTGAAAGTCTTCCTAGTACTAGTGAAATACAAGGCAAGCAATTGATTTTAATATCGAAGTGGGGATTTGACGGTGCATCCAACCAAAGTAGATATAAGCAGAAAATAGACAGTGAGCAAGATGATTCCAGCATATTTATGACCTCTTTGGTTCCTCTAAAGTTAACAACAGGAGAAGGTGATACTATTTGGATAAATCCAAAACCCTGCTCTTCTACATATTGCCGCCCAGTGCAGTTCAGTTTTTTGAAGGAGAGCAAAGAAGTTGTCATGAATGAAAAAACTAGAATGGATAATGAAATCCAGGCTTTGATTTCCACAAAATACCAAGCAAATGAGATTAGTCATCAATTGTTATTAACAATGATCGATGGCAAAATTTGTACATATCTCTCGGAAGCTAAATCAAATGCGGCCTGCTACCTGTGTTTGGCTAAGCCAACCGAAATGAATCAGTTAGATAATGTAACGTCAAAGACCGTTTCTACTGGTTCCTATGAATTTGGATTGTCACCACTACATGCCCGTATTAATGTAATGGAATGTCTTTTACACATAGCTTATCGCCTCGATTTTAAGAAGTGGTCTGCGAGGGAGGAATCTCACAAGATACTGTTACAGACCAGAAAAAAGCTTATCCAAGATCGATTCAGAGATGATCTTAATCTCTTGATCGACATCGTTAAACAAGGGTCAGGCACAACTAACGATGGTAATACTGCGAGAAGGTTTTTCGAGTTTCCTGAGAAAACTGCAGCAATAACAGGACTGGATGAAAACCTTATCTACAGGTTTGCCGTGATTCTGCAGGCAATCACTTCTGGTGAGATAATTGATGTGCCTAAGTTTAAAGAGTATACCAAATTAACTGCCGAAAGATATGTAGAACTTTATAATTGGTATTACATGTCCTCAACTGTCCACAAATTATTAATCCACGGAGGTGATATAATAGCCGAAAATGCTATTGTGCCAATTGGGAGTCTATCAGAAGAAGCTTCAGAGGCCCGCAATAAAGACTTCAGAAGATTCAGGGAACATCATTCAAGGAAGAAGAGTAGACAAACATCTAACGAAGACATCCTCAACATGCTTCTTCTCTCATCTGATCCTCTGATTTCTTCAATAAGACCAAAACTGGATGCCCATAAGAAGCAGGTATACTTTAGAGAAGCTTTAGATCTACTCAAACTTCAGGAACCTCCGATAGAGTTCTTGGATGTAATGGGAACTGTAGAGTCAGATTCTGAAGTGGATTCTGATGGTGGTGAAGTATTAGAATAATTTAACTTTTAATATTATAAGTAGTTACTTAATTATTGTAATTTTATTTTCACTTGTATTTGACTTATTTATTTATTTATTTTACTTATATTAATTGTACTTACCTAAATCATTTTATTTGATTCCAATTTAATATTTATTGTGTGTAATAATTTCAATTTATTTTAAATTTCAGTTGATTTCATCTTTTGTTAGATTTAAGTATTTAATTTAATTTATTTTGAAGAATTTTATGATTTCTGATATTTATATTTGATATTCATGATTTTATTATGTTTTTTACATTAATAAAAAAATCAATTCTTTCTAAACTTCTTTTTTAATTTTATAACCCAACTTATCTAAGTATCTAATACTAGATAGTTTAAATCTCATATAAGATAAAAGTTTTTATCTTAATTTAATGATAGTTTTATACTATGGATCTGCATAGTATAAAACTGATAAATTACGTATATTTGAAGCATTAAATATAGCCTATAAAAAAGAATGATAATTCTGCACTAATTATTAAATTACGGAGCTCTTAAACTTAATACATATTCTTTTGAGTGTATCCTTTCGCTAATTGCTTTATTAGGTATTTAGTCTATCTGATCACCTAACGGAGGTCATTAACAAATGAGTACTTTTACAGTACTCATTTGTTATTGATTACCATACCATTACAGGTGACTAGATTAGATTCAAAAATATATAATTTATTATTACCGTGCAAGTTGTATTGAGACGTGAAAATGTTTTGGTTAACAGTCTTGTGATTTCTTAGAAAGTTTTCTGTTAAGATTTATAAAATACCCTAAACTAGAACTAATAATCGCATATTTTAGCATTACAAACAGTCATCAATATAAAAAAAAATTAATAACTTTGACGATTTTTAAAAAAAAAATCGCAAGTGGTGCCGCAAAACAAAGTATATCAAAAAATCATAAATAATTAGTACTATATACGTGTGCAAGGATATAACGGCCAAACTTGTGATTACGGAGATATTGACATTTTATATGTTAGTCCCATACAAATTTTTCAAAAAAAAATTATATCTTGCCTATTTGTGCTCACAATTGTCGCACATCCCATTTTATAGTATAACAATGATTAACAGAACCAGTCCCAAGCAAAAAAATTGACCTTTAATAATTCAAGATTCTATGTCTATGAAAGACGAGTTTCGATCTACTGTGCGCCATCTTGTTACTTAAAATTTAAACAAGGGTGGGACGGTGTTTAAATTGACAGCTGATTTAAGCAGTACTTAGGTACTGGATAAAGTTATGTAGCGTTTATGAGTAAGAAATTTTGCTAATCAGCGGCTAAGTAATGTTTAAAATTTAAGTAGCGTTTATAAGTAAGGCTGTAAATAACAAAACATCTTACTAATTATCAACTGTTGATAATAACAGAGAGAGCGCCAGTGAAATAACAGGCACATGAGACTTAACAGGTAGTCTCAAGGTGATGGGCGCAGTGCAGTTCGTCACTTGTGATTAAATGCATATGTTATAGGCAGAGGATACCGCTTAACATCAGGTGGGCCTCGCGCTTGTTCCATCACAATAACATTAAAAAAAAACCCTATATAATTATGTTGTTACTGTACAGTCATCATAACCATTTCAATATAGGGTTGGCACAAAAAGTATTCGTTTCGGATTTTTGGCTGGCCACCTACCTAAGGTGGCCAGCCAAAAATCCGAAACGAGGCATACACTAAGTTTATTTTTTAAAATTAAATTTTGTCTTTTTCGACCAGTAATGTAAATGTTGACAGGAGCTTTTCGACTAAACGCAAACAGATGGCTCCTGGAATGTAAACATTTTAGCAGTTCCCAAAATACTAAAATTACTGAAGTTTGGCTTTTAATCATCTTAATGGGGTTAGCACAAAAAGTCTTCGCATCGGATGTTTGGCTGGCCACCTTTCTAAAGCAATACATTAAGTTTATTTTGTAAGATCAACATTTTCGACCAGTAATGTAACCAATATTGACTTGAGCTCTTCGACTAAAAGAACAGATGGCTACTGGAATGTTTTTTTTTTTTATGCCTTTGACCACTATCTCACCTGATGGTAAGTGATGATGTGGTCGAAGATGTTGTACAGGCTAACCTAGATGTAAACATTTTAGCGGTTCCCAGAATACTAAAATTACTGAAGTTTGGCTTTTAATCATCTTAATATAGGGTTGGCACAAAAAGTCTTCACTTCGGATTTTGGACCTAGCGGAATACACTAAGTTATTTTGTAAGATTAAATTCAACATTTTCGACCAGTAATGTAAATGTTGACAGGAGCTCTTCGACTAAACGCAAAGAGATGGCGACTCGAATGTTAACATTTTAGCGGTTCCCAGAATACTAAAATTACTGAAGTTTGGCTTTTAATCATCTTAATATAGGGTTGGCACAAAAAGTCTTCGCATCGGATTTTTGACTGGCCACCTTTCTAAAGCAATACATTAAGTTTATTTTGTAAGATCAAATTCAACATTTTCGACCAGTAATGTAACCAATGTTGACTTGAGCTCTTCGACTAAATGCAAACAGATGGCTCCTGGAACGTAAACATTTCAGTGGTTCCCAGAATACCTACGAATAAATATTATTCGAAGCAGAATATTAAAATTACTGAAGTTTGGCTTTTAGTCAACTTTTAATTTTAATCGTGCATCATAAGAACTTTTATTTTCGACCAGAACTTTATTTGTATTTTCCTATGCGGAATGATTACGTAGGTACGGCAGGGTTGTCTGGAAGATATTGCTTTGATCGGAAATTCCGGTCAATTTACAATCATTAAATTATTTTCTGGTTTATTTTATTCTGAAATTTTTAGGTTGAAGAACGAGAGCAGAAATTAGAGTTAAGAGTCATTGTGTCATGTTAGCTCAATTGGTTAGAGCATACACCGGCTAAAGGGATGGACGAGGGTTCGAATCCCGCACATGTCTATATTTTTTTCTCTCGTATATTTGTATTTTTTAGGGTTCCGTTCTAGAAAACAGAACCATTACCCTCGGCTGCCCTCATGCCGTCCGTCCACCTCTTAAAGGGCTGTACAATAATAATAATAATAGTATCTTTAGAACCGTACGAGGTAGCGTATTAAAATTTTGTGTTAATTTTTTTTTTTATGCCTTATAGGTTTGCCTTTGACCACTATCTCACCTATTTGGCTCAAAGAATAAGCATTGCAATCCAACGGGGCAATGCTGCCAGCATGCTGGGCACGCTGCCAACTGATAGTGGGCTAGAGCATTTGGACTGCCTATGAGTCCAAATGCTTTCATTGTAGTGTTGTATATAGTTTGTATTATATAGTATATATAGCAATAGCTGTAGTGTTGTATATAGTTTGTAGTATTTGGTTAATAAAGGCATCTCACCTGATGGTAAGTGATGATGTGGTCGAAGATGTTGTTCAGGCTAACCTGGAAGTACTGGCTCTCAAGGACAGCTGCCGATACACACCGTTAGGTGCTTGGCGACAGATTTTCTACTTGAGGGTGGTAGCTAGCCAGGCGGGCATTCGCAAATTTCCCTACCACCATGTAAAATAGATATTTCAGGTGGTCCTCGTGCGTAAACCGTCACAACAATAAAAAAAAAAAGAAAATATATACAAAAATGTTTGTTTACACTAACAGAAGTCAAATAACCCGGTTTATTATATAATTTAATGTAATATTGTAGGTATAGTAATTAAAAAACTTTAAACGGTTTAAATCGCGTATATTTATCATTATTTTTGTCCAGACGTTTCAAACACTTTGCAGTGATCGTGGTCACGGGGTGACTGTCAGTCAGACTGTCAGTCACTCCGTGTTTAATTACTATGTGTAATAATCGCGAAAACCTAAAACAACATTAATATTGTAGGTTGTCTAAATGCTTTTATTGTAGTAGCTGTAGTGTTGTATAATATAGTTCGTAGTATTTTAATAATAAAGGCATACCGCCGGTGAAAAAAAATCTACATTAATATTATATACATATAATATTAATGTAGATTTTTTACGTTACAAAAATATAAAGATTTATATATTTGTATGTAACGAATAAACTTAAAACTACTGGACCGGTTTGGATTAAATTTGCTATAGAAATAGTTTGAGACCCTGGGAAGGACATAGGATAGTTTTTATCCAACTGTGCAAAAGGAGGGTAATGGTTTTGCGCGATAATCTACATACGGGTGGGCGGAGCTGCGGCCGGAAAGCTATATAGTTATATTATAAAGAGGAAATATTTGTGTTTTTATATGAAACGAATATACTCAAAAACTAATGGACCGATTTGTAAAACATCATTAGGCATTACTTTGCGGAAATCCATATGTAATGATCACAAATATTTTAAAAATATTTAAATAATATTTTTTTTTTATTGTTATTGTGACGGAACAATCTCGAGGCCCACCTTATGTTAAGCGGAGTAACCTCTGCATTTAACAGATGCATTTCATCACAAGTCATGAATTGCACTGCGCCCGTCACTTTGAGACATAGTTGTTATGTCGCATGTGATTGTAATTTCACTGGCTCTCAAGGACAGCTGCCGGATCACACCGTTAGGTACTCTTTCTACTATGGTTAGGTGCTTGGTCAAAGTTTTTCTACTTGAGGGTGGTAGCTAGCCAGGCGGGCATTCGCAAAATGCCCTTCTACCATGCGGTGAAGCTCAAGCCCGCGGCGGGATTCGAACTATGAATCTGCTGTAGGGCTGTCCATAGCCAATGCCACTGAGCCATCACTGCTTTAAAACACTTAAAAGTATAAAAAACATATATCTAGTGATGTTTCTAAATCCTAAACGGTAGACTACGTGACCACGGTGCAACTAGATCGAAACGTCGAGGTTAGTCAAAATATAATTATATTGATGTTTATTCGTTTATTTATTTATTATTCAATTAGTACCGCTTACACGAATTACACTAATGATAATTATTAAAGAATTATATAAAATTAATGTCAAAAATATAAATATGTAAAAATAATATTATCAAAATGAAGAAAAAAATCAAAAAATAATAGTAATATATACAAATTTCACTTATAAAGAAATATTAAAGTAATAATACAATACCTAATTACTATGTCACGACCTACCTAAATATACTAGATTGTTTCTGTGATGCGACAGACTCACAGTAATGTAAACAATCTCTCATTACAACGTTCCACTCGCCCGCTAGCACATCACAATCGTGTTGAGCGTCAAGTAAAGCATTAAGTGCAGCAAGGGATCGCGGTATCGGGGAGGCCGCATGCGCCACTGTTCTACAGCGTGGTACATCAAACAATATATGTTTCCTAGCCTGAAGATAGTTGTCGGGAGTATAGACCCGTTTAGGATTTAGAAACATGAGTTTAGTTCACGAAAGTTTAAAAAAAAGTACTGCAAGCCGATACGGGCCGGATATAGCACAAAAAAAACACCACCTAGAATATCTGCGGAAAAAACGAGTGCTATTGGTAACACCATTGTTATTTCTAACTTGACCGAAACGTCGAGGTTAGTCAAAATACTACGAATAAATATTATTATTTTGATGTTTTTATATTTTTCTTTGATTCCGTGGAGGATGGGAAGGCCTCTGGTATGGGACGCTACCTGTGTCGATACCTTAGCACCTTCTCATCTTCCCGCAACCCAAAAAGTGACCGGTACGGCGGCTGAACTAGCAGAAGGCCTCAAAAGGCGCAAATATAGTAATCTCAGTTAGTTGTTACATGTTTGTGCCTTTTCGGGTCGAAACGCTGGGACCGTGGGGACCGAGCGCCAAATTATTATTCAATGACGTCTCAAAACGTCTGGTCGACGCTGCTTGTGACCAAAATGCTGGCATATACTTTGCACAGAGGATAAACATTGCCATACAACGTGGCAATGCGGCCAGCATTTTGGGGACACTGCCTACTGGGAGCGGAACATTGGATTAGTATTTTTTTTTAATTCAATTTTATTTTTTATTTTTTTAGTTAAATATGTTAATCCGTAAAATTTTGTTATATGGAATTGATTAAATGTTTATACCATTTTGATGTTTATTGAAAGTTTAAAGAAAAAATCTTTAAAATTATTCTTTATCTAGAATCAAATCACCTGAAAATGCTAACAACCTCTTAGGGTTGACTTCTGCTGGCCCTAACAAACATTTTGAGATGAATGTTTTTTTTTTGTGTTTGTGACAGAATAAGTAGCTGAGCGAGGACCACCTGATGTTAAAAGTATTGAGGTTATAGCTTAGAAACATTCCTGTCTTAGAAACTGAATAACTTACCTGATTAGAAACCCCATTATCGCATCTGCAGGTAAAAAAACACTAACACTGGCAACACAAATAGTTTTGTAATTATTGTGAGTCAATTGAAACACTTTTAAGTAATTCCACCACTAATTCAGTAAAATGAAAATAGTCCCGGTAAGTACCTATTTATTAAATCGATTTTTAATTTCCTTTGTTTTTTAAACGATTTTAAAATTTAAAGTAAAATTGTTAACGTATTTTATTAAATATTTAGGTGTACTTAGAATTAAACTCAGACTATATTTGTTTATACAATATCACTGGTTTGTTTTTATTTCGTATATCATTAGTTAATTGTTTGATTATCTTTTCAGGTCCATGGTTCGAATCTCGCAGCGGGCTTGAGCTTCACCACATGGTGGAAGGGCATATTGCGAATGCCCGCCTGGCTAGTAGAAAATCTGCCCCCAAGCACCTAACGGTGTGTCCGGCAGCAATCCTTGAGAGCCAGTGAAATTACAGGCACATGAGACTTAATTACTATGTCTCAAGGTGACGGGCGCAGTGCAATTCGTCAATTGTGATGAAATGCATCTGTTATAGGCAGAGGTTAGTCCGCTTAACATCAGGTGGGCCTCGAGCTTGTTCCGTCACAATAACATAAATAAAAAGTTAATAAAACTTACTTTGTTTAATGTTAAACGAAAAAAATGGCGACAAAACATATTTAAGCACTTCAATTGTCGTGTTCAGGACTTAAAAACAAATGAACATATTAGAAACATTCCTGTCTTAGATACTAAATAACTTACCCGATTAGAATCCCCATTGTCGCATCTGCAAGTAAAAAAAACACTAACACTGGCAACACAAATAGTTTTGTATTTATTGTGAGTCAATTGAAACACTTTTAAGTAATTCCACTATTTCAGTAAAATGAAAATAATCACAGTAAGTACCTATTTATTAAATCTATTTTTAATTCCCTTTGTTATTACACTCTATTTTGAAATTTAAAGTAAAATTGTTAACGTATTTTATAAAATATTTAGATTTACTTAGAACTCAGACTATTATTATATCTTTTTTATACAATATCACTGCTTTCTTTTTATTTCCTATATCATTAGTTAATTGTGTGATAAATATCTTCACCAATAAAATTTTGTTAAAATTTTGATATACAATGCGATTAAAATAAGAATAGGACGGGCTCTCGGCTAACTTCACTCATATTCACTCTAATAAGTACGATCAGCAGAAGAAACTTAAAAATAGAGCAGTGCCATATATTTATACGTAATTTTAAATGAGTGACCCGAAATTGTTAATTTTAATAAATTCATATTTTTAAGGTTGACAGCACAAACGCCATCTTGGTTTAATGACAACGCGGGCGTCAGGGTCTTATTTCTCCGACAGTGTACTACTACGCGACACGTTTCCGAGAATTTATTGATTTTCTCGTTTAATTTATTTTTTTGACTGTTTAATTTGTTGTTGTTGACTGTTTAATATGTTTTTGGTGATTGTTATATTTGTTTTTGTTACCCGTTACGATGATAACGATGAGTCTGACTCAGTTGGCCATCAGGACATGCGGTATCGAAGAGCTAAGCGATTCAAATTAAGATTCCTATGTACAAAATATTGCTAACAATTAAAATCAGTTCCAATTATTTCTGTATAATTTGCTGTATATACAGTCACCTACAATTTCTTTTACCCACCTATGAATACCTACTTGTTTTTTTACACAACTGCTTACATAAACGTGTGTTAAGTTTTCAGGTTTCATGTATGTATGTATGTTTGTGAGTTTCTTTGTTTCACCATAACTTCTAAACGGCTAAACCGATTTTAATGTACGAGATATCATTAGATTTATCTTGATAGCTCAAGTGACAAAGCAATAAAGCAATAAAAAACAAACTGGTGGATTTTAGTCGCCATATAGTGAGAAAAACAATTTATTTTTTCTTCCAATGCTATCGTGTTTGGTATCAAAATGAAGGGCTTTGAAAACGATTCCATAAATATATTAACTTGCAGTTTTAATTTCAATGGATCGGTAAAACGTTTAACGAAAATAAATTATTTGCAGTCCGGTTTTTTTATTTTCTATATTAATTTATATACATGTTTTATCATTTCTTTTTTGCACACTGTACCAAGTTCTAGCTTTGACGTCACAACATGGCGCTAGGCCGATCCTATTCTTATTTTAATCGCATTGTACCTATATACTTTGTTTAATGTTAAACGAAAAAGATGGCGACAAAATAAATATTTAAGCACTTCAATTGTCTTCGTCAAAGGACTTGAAAACAAATGAACCCATATGTTTGGCGCGTTTAGCTTATATCCACGTATATATACCTATATGGAAAGCTTGTTGAATTCCCATGTGATTGTCCACGACAATCAGAGCTCAGTGATTTTAATCAGCATGGTACTAACAAGCTATTTCATACTTTTCAGCTTTAGACTACGAGTAAACAGGTTTTCCCAGCACAGCACATGTTGATATGACACCAGATGTTGGTCTGGGATTTTCGTCTGTCAGTATAGGTTTTATAGGTAAAGTTGTAAGTACCCTGTCGTCCTTCCTAGGGTATGTTCCATTAGTCGCTAAGAACGTTATTTACGATAATTTTGATCACATTCTGCGTCTAAGGTTGTGATCACGTGATCGTTTGTAACTGTCATCCCCGTTCCATTTTCGGATAAGAACGCTAAGAATGCCACTAAAATTTGCCACTTCTGTCACTTTTGACATTAGATGTTTAAGGCGAAAATAACGCCAAGACCCATGTGGAAAACTTTTTGGGAGTGTGATCGTTTTTAGCGAATCTCACGCTAATGGTACGCACCCCTAGAGTTCCGTACCTTAAAAGAAAAAACAAAACCCTTATAGAATCACTTTGTTGTCAGTCTGTCTGTCAAGACCCTTTTTCTCAGGAACGCGTGGTGGTATCAAGCTGAAATTCATATCAAATACTCAGGTCTACTGTACCTTGGAGCTGTGAAAAAATCAAACTTCGAAACTAACGCAACCAAAAGATAAAGCTGTTTATGCCGCAAATTTTCGTCACTCGCAAGGGAATCAAAACCTACAGGGTACTTCCAGTGAACTCAGAATCATGAAATTTGTTATGAAACAACGTCTTATAGCACAGATAAAGGAAAAATTGCGAAAAGCATACTTAAATTTTTATTGGTACATGGTATAATAAAAATATTTTTAATAATTATAAAATGTCATGGACCTCATTTAGCAATAAAAACACCATAACTTTTACCTATATACCTACATGTTTGTACGGAACCCTCCAGTGCGCGAGTCGGACTCGCACTTTGCCGGTTTTTATTTATTATTTAAATCGATGAGGTAAGCTGATCCAGTCAAAAGATTTACTAAGTGAAAAGAAAGGCGAGTTAAACTCGAGTTAAGTGTAAACTGTTATACAAAAACCAAGTTAACCCGACTTTAACTCTCGAATTAGCGTTGGCGCAATAAGCACTAAGTTAAGGTACATTTTTAACAGTCTTCCAAAAAAGAAGGAGACTCTCAAATCAACGCGTTTCCCTTTTTAATTTTATGTATGACCACGCATAACTTTTTACAGAGTAGTCCGACTCTTATATTTTTTTTTATGGAAAGGTTTCATTAAAATCGGTTAAGAAGTTTATAGTCAATTACTCAAAAAATATATTTGCTTAGTGGTATTTGTTGTTGATCATGATGAATTCTACTTTAGGGGAGTACTTGATCTTGTGAGCAGTCTTTAAACTTACCAAAAGGAGAAAATAATGGAACCGCCTTCCAACACGGAAAAGTAAGAAATAATTTGTGGACAGTTGTGGAAGTTTGACCATGCTAATGTGAGGTCGTTACACAAGTTATTTCATACATTCAGTTATTTTACATACTACCAGTATTCTTCTTGGTCGTACACTTCATTACTGAAGGTCGAGTCCCTGCAAGGCCTTCATGGGTTACGCACAATACTTCTGCATTTCGTTCCGTTTTCAGCTTCTCCTAAGGCGGTTGTAACAGTGACTGCAGTTACGTGGCCCTACCAACCTATAGGTGATCGACCGAGAGGTCTTTTTCCTTCTACTTTGCCGACCACAACCAGCTTCTCTAGATTATCTGGTGGCCTACGGGCACCGTCACCAAAATACCCTAAAATATTTTCGTAATAGATTGTGGACAGTCTATAGTTTTTATGCGTAGTTGCTCGAGGATAGTTCTATTTGTTCTCCTAGCAGTCCGTGGTATGCGGAGCATCCTACGCCAACACCACATCTCAAACATTCTATCTTTTTCCGATCTTTTGCTCGCATTGTCCACGACTCGGAACCATAGAGAAATATCGAGAGGACTAACGTCCGGACTAGTCTCATCTTAGTAACATTGAAGACCTTTCTGGTCTGCCAGATACGTGTCCGTTTGCTCATTGCAGCTTTGGCCATTTGAGTCCTTCTCTTGATTTTCTGTTCGCTTCCTCCCTGGTCAGTAATTAAAGATCTGAGATAGATAGAACCAGTTTTAATGGCAATAAAATATAACTCGGGTATTTGTTATGTCCTATTGATAGGGTAACCAATTATTTACCGCCATCTGGATGGAAATAACAATGGGTTTCCCAATTAGTGATATGATAACTTTCTTTTACATACTTGATAGGTTAGCTTTTGACCACTATCTCACCTGATGGTAAGTGATGATGTGGTCGAAGATATTGTTCAGGCTAACCTAGAATTACTGGCTCTCAAGGACAGCTGCCGGAACACACCGTTAGGTGCTTGGCGACAGATTGTCTACTAAAGGGTGGTAGCTAGCCAGGTGGGCATTCACAAAATGTCCTACAACCACGCTAGAACGACTGCCATCCCAAGACAACAATCGACACGCGACGGCTTAACATGCCCTCCGAAGCACGTGCACGCTCAGTAGTAATGTCACTAGCGGCCATCCAAGTCATTACCGCGGCGGAAGTTGCTTAACTTTGCTGATCGGTTAAGAATACTAAGCAAACTTCGCTACGAGCGCTTCAAAAATATCTCAAGGTCAATCTCAGTCAGGTCCTAAATTGTCTGGGTAACTATTATTTACCGCCATCTGCATGGCAATAACAATGGGTTTCCCGATTAATGATTTGTTAATTAATTGTGTGTAAAACGTTATGGAACCTATACTGACAGATGAACGTTCCAGCCCAGGCCAGCATCTGTTGTCATATCAGAGCATCTGCAGGGCTGGGATAACCGCAAATAAAGACATACGTGTTAGCGTGGTGTATTGTTTTGTAGTCGAATAGATGCTGTACATTTTCATTACAGCTACACTGAGAGTAGTTTTTTGGAGTAGTACCGTCTTTGGAGCTTAAATCAAATTTAACCTTTTAGCGTTGAATTATAACTACGCAAGATGAATTCACAACTCTTAAGATGATTTTCACCACGCAAAGCGAAATTAATAAAAATGTACCATGTTTTATAATAAACACAACCGTCAAAAAACGCCTTCCGTAAAGTATTTTCAGAATTGAACGTTATAGGATAATAATTGCAGTATTGAACATAAAATATACCTTACGTTTACGGCGGTTTATATACGGTGATTATCACTATAACGTACGACTTAATCAGCCTCATCGAAAAGTCAATATTTAAGAAAGACACAAAATACACCTTAAATGATGACGAAAAGAAACATTCGGCTTCACTGTACCTCGTTTAACGCCTTCTAGTTGGAAGGCGTTTTTATACGTATTTACGTTTGGTCGGTTTTTTGCCTTCATACCATATAAATTGGCCGTCATTAGGGCGCTTTTGACTTTAGATTTTTCTCAGTGTATAACGACTTCCACAGATCAGAGAAACAAGGGAGATTTGCTTTCAGTCATTATTCGTTCGTATTAAGATGTCTCTGAGGTTCTCCCACCTGTTTCTCTAATACAAAAACAATAACTATATCACACTTCCTCAAATTTCTCACCCTCACTAAGTAACTTGCAGCAACACATATAATCCAATAAATAGCACACATGCAAAAAGAGGCCAGCGCATCGCCCTGTAGTTACGGACTTTGAATAAACACACATAAGCAAATAGAGATGAAAAATTATCATCGATGTAAAAATTTCGATAAAATTTGGTAAAAGTAACTTAGGCCTAAGGATTTATTTACAATGAAATATTCTTGTTTCTGAGATCTAAGCTCCCGACTATTTCACTCTCACATCAACATAAACAATAGGTATAGCGTACATACGCACATTTTGCCACGCACCGATATCCGCTTCAAACTAATACACTAACTAACCGCACACCATTGACCTGTTTAAACTAGACGCGACATCTCAAACGAGGATAGTCGACCAGTGTAGGTAAGCCAGCCGGCATACTCTCCCCCACACGCAATTGATAATACACAATTTTCAAACGTAAAGCGCGTGTAAACTCTACGAGTGTCCAGCTGCGTGTGGGGGAGAGTATGCCGGCCGGCATACCTGCACAGGGGGCCAACTCCCATCCCTTATTTCAGTCTTATTTCAACCTTAAATTAACAATTTTAATTTGCACTACCACATGTCACCTTAGTAAACTGACATTAGAACTTTTACGTGTGAGCGGGCTGCATGCATTGAATCAAGACATTTGTGCGATAGAGATAGCGCTTTTTTTTTGTGGGTGATATGTTAGCCTTTGACCACTATCTCACCTGATAGTAAGTGATGATGTAGTCGAAGATGTTGTTCAGGCTAATCTAGAAGTACTGGCTCTCAAGGACAGCTGCCGGAACACACCGTTACGTGCTTGGCGACAGATTTCCTACTTGAGGGTGGTAGCTAGCCAGGCGGGCATTCGCACAATACCCTACCACCATATAACGATTGCCATCCTAAGATGACAACCGGGACCGACGGCTTAACGTGCCCTCCGAAGCACGTGCACGCTCAGTATTAATGTCACTAGCGGTCACCCATCCAAGTCAGGACCGCGGCGGACGTTGTTTAACTTTGCTGATCAATTAAGAACAGCTAAGCAAACTTCGCTACGAGCGCATCAAAATATAAAAAAACATCTCGAAATGTTTGTTAGGACTAGCAGAAGTCAACCCTAAGAGGTTGTTAGCATTTTACCAATAACTCTGTATAAAATATGACATACTACGTTTATATAGAAAGCGTTGTGAAGATTAGCCTTAATTTTGCGCACCTTTCACGCGTAATAAAATCCAGTCAGTAGCTCCTAACCTATCTCGTAATTCCATCATCTTAATGTTTGTGCTTCTTAATTAAACCATATTATAATTGTGGGAATCTTTTATTCACCAATATATTTAATATTTTAATGAATTATTTTAAAATTGATCAAGTGTCGTTAGTGAGGGGGTTTTTATTTGGTTTTCCCTGGTTGTGCGTTGAAGCATGTTACATTGACCCAAATCATACACGTGTGTGCTGAGTTGAATTGCGTGTCCGTCAGTCGTTTTTTTTTATGTTATTGTGACGGATCAAGCACGAGGCCCACCTGATGTTAAGCGGACTAACCTCTGGCCTATAACAGATGCATTTCGTCACAAGTCACGAATTGCACGAGGCCCACCTGATGTTAAGCGGACTAACCTCTGGCCTATAACAGATGCACTTCGTCACAAGTCACGAATTGCACTGCGCCCGTCACATTGAGACATAGTTGTTAAGTCTCATTGTGCCTGTAATTTCACTGGCTCTCAAGGACTACTGCCGGAACACACCTTTCGGTGCTTGGCGACAGACTTTCTACTTGAGGGTGGTCGCTATGGCGGGAATTCGCAAAATGCCCTTCCACCATGCGGTAAAGCTCAAGCTCTGGGCGGGATTCGAACCATGGACCTGCTGCGCGGCAGTCCATAGCCAATGCCACTGAGCCATCACTGCTTCTGGTCTGATGTTTTTGTAGCCAGTATATTAATTCGAGATAAATACATTACTTTGTATGTAAAATTATTGTATATTTACTACTTACCTATCTATTTCTGATACAATTAGCCTTCTCTGGGGCCCGCGAGTCATGGATGGATGGATCATCATCATGTCATGGACTTATGTCCAAGAAAATCATTTATTATTTACATTACATAACTAGATTTTTGGATTTCTTGACCCATTCTCCCATTAGCACGCGCAGAGAACCGTTATTCAATTGTAAGCTTGCAAGGGTAGACTCGCGAGGTCTACAGCTCGGAGAGCCACTAGTTTATTTTAATATGCAATCAACAGATCTCAAAAATATATTATAGGTCCATTTTATCGTTATCGATGTTTTTTTATCAACACAACCCATAAAACGTATCGATACGATACTGGATAACGGATCGTAAAGATCTGACAGGTCACCTTTATTACAAGCAAACCATTCAGTGCATCTACAAACGATTTCAGCCGTTTATTGAGTGTTTTTTTATGTTATTGTGATAGATCAAGCACGAGGGCCACCTGATGTTAAGCGGACTAACCTCTGCCTATAACAGATGCATTTCATTACAAGCCACGAATTGCACTGTGCTCATCCTTGAGACATAGTTGTTAAGTCTCATGTGCCTGTAGTTTCACTGGCTCTCAAGGACTGCTGCCGGAACACACCGTTAGGTGCTTGGCAACAGATTTTATTCAGATTTTACTTGAGGGTGGTCGCTAGCCAGGCCTTCGCAAAATGCCCTTCCACCATGCGGTGAAGCTCAAGCCCGCGGCGGGATTTGAACCATGGGACTGCGGCACGGCAGTCCATAGCCAATGCCACTGAGCCATCACTGCTTTAAAAATTATTCGTCAACTATATGCTATAAAGGAATATGCTTTAATCATTATACCTATAAGGAAAAGTTCTTCCATACAGATAGAAGTCGAATAGGTTTTTTCGAGCCAGTAACGCACCAGGAACAAATCCTGCCTGATAAAATCGGCCCCATGCCGGACAAAATGGATATCATCAAATTTGACTAACGCAGTGAGCGTGTTAGCAAAAACAGTGTGTTTTTTAATAAAAAAAATATTTTAAAATTTTAAGAAAACATCAATTTAATTATTTTATAAAACACTTAAAAAGTCTTTATAAAAATGATATATATCTAGTGACAATTCCGCCTAATTCCTTGTTAAGCCGACGTGACGCCACAAACGCCACGCAGCCAAACCGGAAGAGTATTCGACGCGTTTCGCTTCTAAATGAAGCATCCTCAGGAGGTCTTGGCTCTACGAGCGCACAATCGAGACGATTTTTTAAAGGGTTTTTTATTAAATAATTAAATTGATGTTTTCTTAAAATACTTTTAAAATATTTGTTTTATTAAATATATATTTTCGCAAAGTAATGCCTGAATCTATTCATTAGTGAATTTTTTGTTTGTCAGCTAACATATTACTGGATCCAGCCAAAATGGATTGCATAGGGATAAATAAATAGAGTATGATCATGAATTCAGCATACCTACATATTATATACACAACCCCTTAAATAAAGGGTTGAAACCACCCCGCGGCAGCCCCTGCCATTTGCGAGTCTGTAAATATTTCAGTAGTAACTGCTGCAGTCAAATTAATACCAGAAGGCTAACTTACACAAATTTAAAACAAAAATTGAATCTGCATTATGTTGATTTAAAACACTGACCTCACATTAGCATGGATCGACTTCCACAAGTTAATTTGTGTGGTGGGACTAGAGGTTGTTCCATCTCTATAACATAAAAAAATTAAAAGTGTCCCCGTCATTGTTCAGCATAGGGTTTCCAGAATAAGGGTTGACAATTCCTGGACATTTCTGGGGTTACAAAGAGAGTTGTTACTTTGATCTCAAGTTCAGGCCAACTATATATGAAACTTTGGATCAATATAAACTTTGTAACTTTGTTTAAGTTTTTTATCTTAACTTTGAAATCACACACACTGAGAAAAATCTAAAGTCAAAAGCGCCCTAATGACGGCCAATTTATATGGTAAGGCGAAAAACCG
Source organism: Plagodis pulveraria (assembly GCA_963890685.1). NCBI lineage: Eukaryota > Metazoa > Arthropoda > Insecta > Lepidoptera > Geometridae > Plagodis > Plagodis pulveraria. Next base: position 2,914,335 of record OY982979.1, on the reverse strand, counting down.
ACCAAACGTAAATACGTACAAAAACGCCTTCCAACTAGAAGGCGTTAAACGAGGTCAGTGAAGGCGAATGTTTCTTTTCGTCTTCATTTAAGGTATATTTTGTGGTCTTACCTAAATATTGACTTTTGATAAGGCTGATTAAGTCGTACGTTATAGTGATAATCACCGTATATAAACCGCCGTAAAAGTAAGGTATATTTTATGGTCAATACTGCAATTATTATCGTATAACAAGTTGCTATTCTGAAAATACTTTACGGAAGGCGTTTTTGACGGTTGTGTTTATTATAAAACATGGTACATTTTTATTGATTGGTGAAAATCATCTTAAGGCCAGCTTGCACCTAGATAAGACATTTTTTAAAATCTGTAACTCGAATAGAATTGAAAATTTAGAATAGATAAAATCATTTATATAAAGTTGAACATACTCTCCAGGAACGTACAAAGTCAAAAACGTGATTATGAACAATTTCTTCGATAAAAAAAAATTTCAAACATGACACCATATCGCTACTTAAATCAGGTAGAACTAAATGATACTATCATGAAACTATGTGGAAGTTTTACCAATGGATAGAGCTTGTTATTTATTAGTAACGTATGAAGGCACATTTTCAAATTTAGCTATAGTTTTTTAACAAGAAAAAATAAACTACAAATCTAAAGATTCAAGCTCTCGCGCACGTCATTCAGTACCCGCCTAGGCGTCATCGAGGCAGGACGCGTGTCGTTTTCTCCAGCAAAATTCTCTCCGGCGATTACGAGCTAGAAATATTTATAAACAGAATTATTATTAGCAGAATGGTGACACTGCAACATTTATGGTTATCCGCTGGCGAGAATCTTCCATCAGGCGAGTGTCTTGCACGTAATTTCAAACCATGCCAAATAAAAAAAATACTTTCTCGATGGCATTGTTTTCACGCGCCACAGTATAAAAGTACAGTATGGTTTTCTAAACAATTCACTTATTTTAGTTCAGTGAGCTGTAAATAGTGTAGCCGAGCCCGTGGGGTGCCGGGCTATGTCACGCCCCAATTACTAACTGTGGGTGTCGTAAGAGGCAACTAAGGGAAAAAACCGGAAAGTGAGCAGCAGTGCCCTCTAAGAAGCTACCTCCCTCCAGTAAAAAATCTGTCGCCAAGAACTTAACGGTATGTGCCGCTATGAGTCCTCCAGAACCAGTAATTTTGCATGGTAGTAAGGTATTTTGCGAATGCCCGCCTGGCTAGCTACCACTATGTGTCAAGTAGAAAATCTGTCGCCAAGCACTTAACGCTATGTGCCGCTATGTGTCCTCTAGAACCAGTTATTTGTCATGGTGGTAGGGTAATTTGCGATTACCAGCCTGGCTAGCTATCTCCCTCTAGTAAAAAATCTGTCGCCAAGCACTTAACGGCATGTGCCGCTATGAGTCCTTTAGAACTAGTAATTTGCATGGTGGTAGGGCATTTTGAAAAAACCCGCCTGGCTAGCTACCTCCCTCAAGTAAAAAATCTGTCGCCAAGCCCTTAACGCTATGTGCCGCTATGTATCCTTGAGAACCAGTAATTTTGCATGGTGGTAGGGCATTTTATAAATACCCGCCTGGATTGCTACCACTATGTGTCAAGTAGAAAATCTGTCGCCAAGCACTTAACGGTATGTGCCGCTATGAGTCCTCCAGAACCAGTAATTTTGCATGGTGGTAGGGTATTTTGCGAATGCCCGCCTGGCTAGCTACTACCCTCAAGTAGAAAATCTGTCGCCAAGCACTTAACGGTATGTGCCGCTATGTATCCTTGAGAACCAGTAATTTTGCATGGTGGTAGGGCATTTTATAAATACCCGCCTGGCTTGCTACCACTATGTGTCAAGTAGAAAATCTGTCGCCAAGCACTTAACGGTATGTGCCGCTATGAGTCCTCCAGAACCAGTAATTTTGCATGGTGGTAGGGTATTTTGCGAATGCCCGCCTGGCTAGCTACTACCCTCAAGTAGAAAATCTGTCGCCAAGCACTTAACGGCATGTGCCGCTATGTATCCTTGAGAACCAGTAATTTTGCATGGTATTAGGGCATTTTATAAATACCCGCCTGGCTTGCTACCACTATGTGTCAAGTAGAAAATCTGTCGCTAAGCACTTAACGGTATGTGCCACTATGAGTCCTCCAGAACCAGTAATTTTGCATGGTGGTAGGGTATTTTGCGAATGCCCGCCTGGCTAGCTACTACCCTCAAGTAGAAAATCTGTCGCCAAGCACTTAACGGTATGTGCCGCTATGTATCCTTGAGAACCAGTAATTTTGCATGGTGGTAGGGCATTTTATGAATACCCGCCTGGCTTGCTACCACTATGTGTCAAGTAGAAAATCTGTCGCCAAGCACTTAACGGTATGTGCCGCTATGAGTCCTCCAGAACCAGTAATTTTGCATGGTGGTAGGGTATTTTGCGAATGCCCGCCTGGCTAGCTACTACCCTCAAGTAGAAAATCTGTCGCCAAGCACTCAACGGTATGTGCCGCTATGTATCCTTGAGAACCAGTAATTTTGCATGGTGGTAGGGCATTTTATAAATACCCGCCTGGCTTGCTACCACTATGTGTCAAGTAGAAAATCTGTCGCCAAGCACTTAACGGTATGTGCCGCTATGAGTCCTCCAGAACCAGTAGTTTTGCATGGTGGTAGGGTATTTTGCGAATGCCCGCCTGGCTAGCTACTACCCTCAAGTAGAAAATCTGTCGCCAAGCACTTAACGCTATGTGCCGCTATGTGTCCTCTAGAACCAGTTATTTGGTATGGTGGTAGGGCAATTTGCGATTACCAGCCTGGCTAGCTACCTCCCTCAAGTAATAAATCTGTCGCCAAGCACCTAACGGTATGTGCCGCTATGAGTCCTCTAGATAGAACCAGTAATTTGGCATGGTGGTAGGGCATTTTGCGAAAACCCGCCTGGCTAGCTACTACCCTCAAGTTGAAAATCTGTCGCCAAGCACTTAACGGTATGTATTTTAATAGTAATAGTTAAAGGTTATCAACTGTGTTAGTTGCACTGTAAGGGATTAGTCACAAGAATATAATACATAATTGAGTACTGGATTTAGTAGCAGATACCTAAAGTAGATCAACTGTTTTAGTTACACTATGAAGCTGATAGCGTGCGGCTGGGGACATCGACCTGACGAGCGCTGTGCATCTAAAGCGCAGCGCCGCGTAGTGTCCATAGCCTGCAACTCTCGCACGCTAAATTTGCCTACTTTGCTAGTACAAGAGGGCCTTAAGAGTTGTGAATTCATCTTACGTAGTTACAATTCAACGGTAAAAGGTCAAATTTGATTTAAGCCTTTAAGTCGGTTTTCTCAGTGCACAAGGCTAGCGGCTGGCATGCGCCGTGCGTAGCATAGTATTGGTGTCCATAATTATGTGAAAAAACCTAAAAGTCAGCAACTCCGGGACAGTAAAGGGAAATTACTGGACACGGGACAAGAGACCCCATTACAGGACTATCCTGGATTTCCCGGACGTCTGGCAACCCTAGTTCAGCATGAGGCTCTCCGAGGGTAATAATAATAATAATACTCATTTATTCATGGCTAAAACAAACAATATACAGAGCATCTTTGTTTTTTTAATACTTTATAGGTTAGCCTTTGACCACGTGGTCGAAGATTTTTGTTCAGGCTTACTTACTTATCTTACTTAATTATTACTACTTACTTAACTTAGAATTCTGAATCTGTTACCGAAGTAGGTTCAACACCTATGTTTCAGCATACAACACTCTCCCCATGGTTTCTAATATTCTAATATAGTTATGCTTATTTATACGAGATCAATTTTATAATGTTACTTTATTTTTAAATACTTTGTTTTAGATGACTTAAAAATAAATTATTTCCTGTGATTAATTAAAGCACCCACGCTACTTTTACTCCACACCTATACACTGGTACACACTCAACGCGACATGGCAACTTAAGCTTAGATTAACTGTGAGATACACCACTTTTAATTTTACGCCATCTAGTGATATAGTGAGGAACTATTATCTCCTTTACCTGTCATAGCTATTAGCTAAACATCCTGAGTTAGAAATATAATAATTATTTGTGACGGTGTATATGTTAAAATAGAATAGTGTTTTATTTGCAACACACAAATATACACAGATCAACTAAAACAAACAAGAAATTACTAAACAGTGTGTGTGTCACAAAACCCGGCCTCAGCTCAGTATAAAGCCGGATGCTGGAGTAGCAATGGACGCTGGTCTTCCGCTGGGACCGAGAGGTGACATCCCGCGCGCACATTTTGACAGCGCACAAAAAAATTACATACATTTCACATTTCTACATTTTACTAAACTAAGTATTTATATCAAAAGAAGGTACACATTTTAACAATAACTATTTCTACTATTTTCTATAAAACTAAACATTAGATTGCACTGGTGTCCTGAACCTACAGTTCCTCTCTTCTGGTGTGCAAAAATGAACTTCTATAGTACATTATGCAACAAGTGCGCGAAGTTGTTTATTACAATCGAGACGGGCTTTAGGCCTGAGAACGAAGATCAAAGGCCTAAATGGAGTAGAGATTGTAATAAACAACGCGCACGAGTTTCATACGACGTTTTTCAACACACTTGTGAGGAACGAATACGAAAATAACGATACGAAAATATTTTCTTGATCTTTTTGATATATAATAATCTAATTAAGAAGGTTTATAATTAAATCTTCTAAAGTTCTACTTCAGTAGGTAAAAAACTCTTTGGTTTGTTTTTATATGAAAAACGAACGAAACAAACTAGGTAGGGGAGACCTAGGTGGGTTGACACAAAGGTGAGTTGAAACAATGTCAATATCTCAGAAACTATAACCGTTAGAAAATTGGCAACACCGCACTTTGAGCCGCCACAAAATACAAATGAACTCGCCAGTACGCGCCGACAGCGTCCGACGAGCGGTTGCGTCACTATAAAGTATGTGGCCAAAAACCGAACCAAAGTAAGTTTTTATTTGTTTTTTCAATGTTGATTAATACTAGGCAATTTTAAATATTTCGAGATATGTGATTGATATTAACATTTATTAACTATTGAACTTTTACGAAGTCATATCATCAATTGTATTTTTTTTGTTTTTCTTGGTTATTTTTATGATCAGGTGCAGCGAGTCGTAAAAATGTTAACCGAGGTAAGTTGACACAGCTTGTGTCAACTCACCTTGTTTGTTTCAACTCTCCTCGGTAACACATTTATAATATCTAACTAAATTAAATTTCTAACATTTTTTATTCAGAATGCCTAAAAAATATACCCCAAAAAGCAATAAAAGAGAAGCTAGTATAGAAATATACGAGTTAGCACTGGGTGAGGTAAATCTAAGAAGATATATAACATCTGGATTTTTTATTTCTGGGATTTGGCCTTTCAACACCGATATCTTCCAGGAACATGATTTTTAAGCATCTCAAGTTACAGACCGTCCCGTAAATGTGCAACGAATAGAATCAACAAAGGCAGTTGCAAATGAAAATCTCAGAAATACCACCACAAACTTCTTCTGATGCTACAACTGCTTTTGCTGACATTTCAGTAGAGAATAAACCCAATGTTTCAAGCTGTCTACGAAAAGACCCCGTAGATTCAACTTCTCGTGCATTTATACAAAAAGTGACTTCGTTAGCAGATACAGACTTTTGCCTAGAGCTTTAACAAATAAAAAACATATTTTTGATACAACAGTAAAACAAAAAAAAGTAACAAATGATAATAATTTATTTACTATAGTTGTCACCCCTGCATCTCTACCCGTGGGTGTCATAAGAGGTGACTAAGGGTAACACCAGAAAGTGGGCAGCAGCGCTTTCTCACGAACTGATATCTCACAATGCTAGCTCCAAGATGCTTGCCAAGCGTGGAGATTACGGAAAAGTCCCCCATAATGGAGGTTCACCAGTGGACAATCCGGCTGATACAGTACAGTACTATAGTTGATTTATGAAATAAGGGTGATACAATCTTACGATAATAGTAATAATAAGACATGTGCTTTAGTAATAATATAGCTATAAAGAAAAATATTGATTGATTTCAGAAAGCACCTCAATTATATTTTTAATTATCATGTAACATATTTATTTTAACAAAAATGCTTTTTATTGTTTTTAAAATTAACATTTTAATATGCGTTTCAATTCACCTCAGACGCTGTTTCAACTTACCTCGGTACTAGGAGAGTTGAAACACTGTGAGTTGGCGTGGTTTTAACGAAATATCTCTCAGATTAGTTTCACTCGTGGTCGTTTTGTGCTAGGATCAAATAGTGATTAGAACTAGTTAACTAAAAACACAAGTTTCACATGTGTAGGTGTGTGTTGAGCTGAGATATGCTTGATAACGTAAAAATTGTGTCAACCCACCTAGGTCTCCCCTACAATCTCCTTGGTGGGAAGTGGAAACGTTTTTTTTTTCTATTTAAAACACTGGTGTGTTGAAAAATATCATTTTTAAAACTATACAATTGTTACTATACTGTTATTGTTCTTATGGGCTTCCTTCTGTGTACCTATGGTGATCCTTTGACCACAATCATTGAAGCAATGATGGCCGAGCGGCTATGGACTACCGCGCCGCAGTTCCCTGGTTCGATCCCCACCACCGGCTGGCGCTTCTCCGCATGGTGGAAGGGCTTTTTGCGATTGCCCGCCTGGCTAGCTACTACCCTCAAGTAGAAAGTCTGTCGCAAGCACCTAACGGTGTGTTCCGGCAGTAGCCCTAGTGAAATTACAGGCACAATGAGACTTAACAACTATGTCTCATGTGACAGGCGCAGTGCAAATCGTGACTTGTGATGAAATGCATCTGTTAGAGAGGTTAGTCCACTTAACATCAGAAGGGCCTCGAGCTTGTTCGCTCAAAATAAAAAGAAAAAAAATAAACATTCTAACTGTGGTCACATACCTATCCGCAATAAATAAAATCATAAAAACTGAAGGTTAATATTTGCAGTAAAAAGTATACCTAACCCAAAAAGACTGCATGAGCCTGGCTCGAAAGACCTACCTAAATCCACCAGATAATACCTACTAAACATTATATTTGAAATTATCACTACTTTGAATAGTAATAGTAACAAAAAATACGTCTACATAGTTTTTGGGCCATATTTTATCTCTTCACTAGCTTTCCTGCCGCGGCTCCGCCCTCGGGTACATCGGTTATCGCACAAAACCATTAACTTCTTCTTGCGCAGTTGGATAAAACTATCCTATGTCCTTCCCCGTGTCTCAAACTATTTACATACCAAATTTCATCCTAATCGGTCCAGTAGATCGATTATCGCGCAAAACCTTTAACCTCTTTTTGCGCAGTTGGGTAAAAACTATCCTTTGTCCTTCCCCGTGTCTCAAAATATTTACATACCGAGTTTCATTTTAATCGGTCCAGTAGATCGGTTATCGCGCAAAACCATTAACCTCTTTTTGCGCAGTTGGATAAAACTATCCTATGTCCTTCCCCGCATCTCAAACTATTTTCATCCTAATCGGTCCAGTAGTTTCAGAGCCTATTCAATGCAAACAAACAAACAATCAAATCTTTCCTCTTTATTGTATTAGTTTAGATAACCCACCGCCTTTGTTTTAACTAGCGATAAAATACTCCCAAAAGGGCGTGCACGTTCATAGGGGCGTTTCAACCCCAAACCACGCCCCAGACGCCCCAACCAACCCCTATTCTCATCAGTCTTTAACCAACCCTTGAACAACTAACGACGAAGTGTTAAAAATGAACAGCTTTTTGTGAACTAGACAAATTTGTGTGAACAGTGGAATCACGAACGAAGTAAACTTTTTAATAGTTAGGAAATAGACAAAAATGTCTATGGTCAGTTTGCGTCACAAAAAGTTTTAATGTAAAATTAAGTAAGAACCTACTTTTAAAATACTCGCTGTGTTAGAAATAATACAGAAACTATATATACGTATTCATCATTTTAGTGATTTTAAAAAGACAAAAATTAGTTTTAATTAAATTTATATTGAATAATTTAATCATAGAGAAAGTTTCAAAGCCAGTGAAGTGCTAAACAGTTATTTGAGCCAGTGTAATAGTGAAAAAAAAAGGGAGGATTGCATCTGACTTGCACGTAAGTTATATATTTACAACGTTAGTAAAATGAAATACTCCTTAAATCTAGATTTATTTACGCCATATTTTAAATACCAATTGTTACATTTTCTTAAAATTTTGCATTCTTTCAAAAGATATGCGTCTAGTTTGTCAGATTTAAGTAAAAGTGTGTATTTTAAAAAATATTTGGATAAGTCATTATATGTATAAAATTTTTACTTTTCATATAATAGATAAAATAAGTAACAAAACGAAAAACTGACAACCCAGAAGCGTAGATTTCAGGCTCCAGAACAAGCACAATTTTAACGAGTTCGAATACATGGTATTTAAAATATAATGAAACTAGGTTTATATGGACAGAACTACGAATAGCTTTATTAGACAGCATTATTGGGACGCTAAAGTGTTATATACACCTATAATTCATGTCTATACTTCTTGGTATCGGTGGCCATGGACAAAAGACGTTCGTTGCATAAAACTGAAAGATGCACGGTTTAGATTTCCGCCACAATTTCTGGAAAAACTTACTGTCACAATTTGTAGTATTATAGCTAAGCATGACGTTATAGTAAGTGCCAAGTGGGGTGCCGGGCTAGAATGTCACTCACCCATCTCATTCCTTGGATGTCATATTGAGGTTATATAATAAAGTTCCCAAACATATTACAACGCTCACAGAAGGGAAATTCAAGTTGCATGTGAAAAACATATTGACTAAGAAATCCTATTACACAGTTTCTGATTACATAAACGACAAAAATGCCTGGACAATTCCGCCTCCGCCAAGCTATTGCCTGTCACCTACATAATTTAAACAAATATTGTAATAACTCTATTATATAGTAAGTATGTAACACATTGTTTAAAAGATGTTTAAAAGAATGGCCCCGAGTTTCTTGCCCGTTCTTCTCGCAGTGGCTCTATAAAATTTATTTGCTGAACGTGGCAGTACAATGTAGAATATTTCAATACTAAAATTCGTAATTGACCTTCATAAGAGCGTCGTAGACGCCTAAATTGAATAAATGATTTTGACTTACTTTTACTGTAGTAGCTGTAGTATTGTAGTAGCTGTAGTTTTGACTTTGACTTTGGTGACTAAAGGTAAAATTTCATAAGGGGCAGTAGCGCCTTCTAAGAAACCGCTACCTTACACTGTGATCCCCAAGACGACTGCCAAGCGTGGGGATTATAGCAACATACATACATAACGTCCCCCGTAGGGGTAGGCAGGGACCGCAGATTTCCATTTGCTACGATCCTTGCATATGTCTTTCGCTTCACCTACACTCAGAACGTCTTCAATTTGATTTCGGAACGTCGCCTAGGTCTTCCCCTTCCAACACTTCCGTTCACTTGTCCCACGTATACGTATACGTTTTAGTCATTCTCATTTCATTCATTCTCTCTACATGTCCAAACCATCTTAACAAAATAATACAACTATATACAACACTACAGCTACTACAATCAAAGCATTTAGACAACCTGTAAGTCATTGCAGACTCACAGGCAGTCCAAATGCTCCAGCCCACTACTAGTTTGCAGCGTGCCCAGCATGCTAGCAGCATTGCCCCGTGGAATTAATTCCGGAAAACTTTTCGTTAAAATTTTCTTCATAGAATAAAATTGTACAGTTGACTCTTAATTACGTTCATAACGTAAATATCGCAATTATTAATATTTGTTTTGGTATACAACCACAATATGGAACCAGCTGCCAGGTGCAGTATTTCCGAGCGGATACGACTTAGGGGCCTTCAAGAAGAGAGCATATTCCCTCCTCAAAGGCCGGCAACGCATCCTCGATACCTCTGGCGTTGCGGATGTTCGTGGGCGACGGTGATCACTTACCACCAGGTGAGCCGCTTGCTCGTTTGCCTATAAAAAAAAACCAGTAAAATTTCGAAACTTCATGACACTGGCAGATGCACAAGACGTGCGAGTCCAAATCCTGAGATATGGGTAAAAAAAAACGAAACATTATCATACGCGACAAGTCACGTTTTACAGATCCACCAACTTATCTGTTCAGGTGGCAGAAAAAAGAACTAAAACTTTCCCTCAAATTGTGACAGTCTTGTAGTTGATTTCCATGACCAGTAGCGCCCTCGAAAACTGCACAGTTAAGTTGGTGGTACTATACATTTAAGTTTTAGGTACTAATTTTGTGATAATAAGCTTTTTTTGTTTTACACCCAAACTAATCGCGACTTCACCGTCGCTGCCTCTCTTTTTCTCCTATGCAGTCCGACAGTGATAGAACTTCAGCATTTGACAGTCTCATTCGGATACATTTGGAGCTTGTAAAGGAAAATAAAACATAAGTATAAAGTCCAATGTAAATGTATGGCGGCTATGTGAAGCAGTGATGGCTCAGTGGCATTGGCTATGGACTGCCGCGCAGCAGGTCCTGGTGGTTCGAATCCCACCGCATGCTTGAGCTTCACCGCATGGTGGTAGGGCATTTTGCGAATGCCCGCCTGGCTAGCGACCACAGATTTTCTACTTGAGGAAGTATAAAATTTGTCGCCACGCACATAACAGTGTGTTCCAGCAGCAGTCCTTGAGAGCCAGAAAAACTACAGGCACATGAGACCTAATAAAATAAAATATAACATAATATAATATTATATATATAATATAATATAACCTACCTAACAACTGTACGTCTCAGTGTGACGGCACAGTGCAATTCGACGTTGGCGAAATGCGTCTGTCATAGGCAGAGGTAGGTTGTATATATATATAGTAGTCCACTTAACATCAGGTCGGCCTCAGGATTGTTGCGACACAATAACATAAAAAAATAATGTTTAAAGTCCTTTTATTTGTCCGATGTTTTATAATCTATCTTGATGGAACAAGCAAGGGGTCCACCTGGTGTTAAACGGTAACCTTTAACCGATGCAGTTCGTCACTTTGAGACAAAGTTGTTAAGATTAGTGTGCCTGTACTTTCACTGGCTATCAAGAACTGCTGTGGTTAGATGCTTGGCGACAGATTTTCAACTTAACGGTGGTAGCTAGCCAGTTGAGCATTCGCAAAATGCCTTTCCACCATGCGGTGAAGCTCAAGCCAGCGGTGGGGATCGAACAAGGGACCTACGGCACGGCAGTCCATAGCTGTTACCGCTCGGCCATCATTGCTTCTTTTTGCAGATATATTGGTACATGAAATATAGCGGGCTAAGTGAATAGGAGTTGATGCCGGAGTTTTTTTTTGTCAAGTAATAATTCAGAAAACATGTTTAATATGAAAAAAAAAATATAATAATAATGTTACAGAAAATTGGTAAACCAAGCATATATGTTATTACAAATTAGAGTTCTGAGTCCTATGTCATATTGGCTTAGTGGTCAGAGCATACCCCGGCTATAGGGGTAGATAGCGCGGGTTCGAATCCCGCGCGTGACTATAATTATTCCTCTCGTTGTAATTTTGTAATGTCATCCGGGGAAAATGCGTTATTGCAGAAATAAAAAAAAACAAAAATAGTACCTACTTGCCGACTTAAACACTCACATGTGTGAAATAACATGTTGAAGTCAGTACCATGATGGTTCAAAAGAACCTATTATCACAATATTTTCCGCATCGTGCCGACTTCGACAAGTTATTTCACACATCTAAGTGTTGAAGTCGGTTCTAATTTTGGTTAAAAAAAATGTTTCTCCCTTTCTAGTGACCCTTGCTACTTATGGGATCGATTGTCATTCACTGGCAATGACTATATCATCACATCAAGGTAGGAAAATACTTTTCAGTTTTTAAAATGTAACTCAAAAACAGCTAAATGGGATCACACGTCAAGCATTAGCATTCAAATAAAAAAAGAATCATCAAAATCTGTTCACCTAGTCAAAAGTCCTGAGGTAACAAACATAAAAATAAAAAATACATACGAATTGAGTACCACCTCCTTTCTTGAAGACGGTAGAAAATATTAAAATTATAGAGTTGCGTCATCGATAACCAGTTCAAAGCTAATAGGAAAAAGTTGTATTGTTTTTAAAACAATAACTTTGTTTTCCAAAACAAAATAAAACAAAGTATTTAGATGAAGATGATTCAAATCTTTATTGAATTACGAAGAGAAAAGTTTGGCTATTATGAATGAAAAATTATATCTGGCAAATGTCCACCACGAATCTTTTAATCACTTTTTGGCAAAATGGCGGTCTATTTCGTTAGCCCCACAAAAAATAATCCAGTGGTGTTAAATCACACGATTTGGCAGGCCACTTCGTTTCGTTCGTTCGTTACTTCGTTTAACCGCTTAATTTCGTGAAATTATGCGAGCGGGTTTTTTTTTTGCAATAAATTGATGAATCAATCAATGAGGCAATTGTGAAATACGTACGTTCGTTTGATCCCTTGCAGTATCTTTATTTCTTAATTTTGAGTCATGCAATTAATATATAATGATATTTAAGGATTCATTCGATAAATAATACACTTTAGAAACACGATTACTCAAAGTCTCCTCGATAGAAAAAAAAAACACAACAATTTTTTTTTTAAATTATTATTATTAATCGTAAAAAAAAATACAATATTTTATGCTTATTATTTAATTTTATTTTTGATTTTCATCATAACTTTGTATAATCCATCAATTTTATGTTGTATTTATATGCATATATAATTAGTTGTTTTTACATATTAAGATTAACAAGAGTATACATAGCTATTACTTGTTGATCTTAAATTTAATTTAATAGTGTATTGCCTACCAAATCTTATTCTATTATTATGTTAATATTAAGTTTTTTTTGTAAATTGACTTGCCTAGTATAGCTACTAATGTTATAAGGCTAATAAACAATTCTAATTCTAATTCTAACCAAAGTTAGTAACTCTAAAGTAAACTAAATAATTAAACAAACCCTTAATACGGCGTAAATACTTCACGGAAAGTCATCAGTTTTTGAATAATAAAAAAACAACGTGTTTTCTCTAATGTATAGGTACACATTACACTTTTCAAATAGGTATTTGTTTTTATTATACGAAGGAAAGAGCTAAATTCATGCACGTTCCGCCCATTTTAGCCTGAGCCGCGATGTTTTGTCCCTGTCCCCTTTTAGTACAGCTTCGACCGTCGGACGAGGACGGATGCTGGCGGCGTGCCTTACTCACGCACACATACGTGAATTCCTAAAAAGCTCGGTGCACTCTTAAAACTCAAAATCCGTCATGTGATTAACGAAATAGACCCGCCATTTTGCCAAAAAGTGATTAAAAACTTTTCTGAAAGAATCGACATTTGTCAGCGTGCTCGTGTGGACATTTGCCAGATATCATTTTTCATTCATAATTGACAAACTTTTCTCTTCGTAAAATTACAGGCTAATGAGACCTAACAACTGGACGTCTCAGTGTGACGGGCACAGTGCAATTCGTCGTTGACGAAATGCGTCTGTTATAGGCAGAGGTTAGTCCACTTAACATCAGGTGGGCCTCGGGCTTGTTCCGTCACAATAACATAACAAAAAAAAAAAAGTAATACAATAAATATTTGAATCATCTTCATGTAAATTCTTTCTTTTATTTTGTATAGTAAACAAAGTTATTGTTGAAAAACCCTTAAGTACAACGTAAGTTGAACTATAGGCGTCCTCCACATCCATACGATGATGAGGAACGGAAGAAAAATTAGAATTATGAATCATTTTGGATTAGCGGTCAGAGCATACATCGGCCATAGGTGGCTTTATTACAAAAATAAAAATATTTAAAAATGGCTCAAACATTTTTTTTTTTCATTTTTTTTATGTTATTGTCTTGGAACAAGCTCGAGGCCCACCTGATGTTAAGTGGACTAACCTCTGCCTATAACAGTTGCAATTCATCACAAGTAACGAATTGCACTGCGCCCGTCACATTGAGACATAGTTGTTAAGTCTCATTGTGCCTGTAATTTCACTGGCTCTCAAGTACTACTGCCGGAACACACCTTTCGGTGCTTGGCGACAGACTTTCAACTTGAGGGTGGTAGCTAGCCAGGCGGGCAATCGCAAAATCCCCTTCCACCATGCGGTGAAGCTCAAGCTGGCGGTGGGGATCGAACCAAAGTACTGAGGCACGGCAGTCCATAGCTATTACCGCTCGGCCATCATTGCTTCAAAACACATGAATTCCACTAAGTTTGAACGCTTGCTATTTAAAATATAAGAAAACTAAGTTTGTGCGAACCCGTTATAGGTCATATCCTTTTAAAATGTTCCGCATTTTCATATCAAACCAATCCATAAAGAGATTAAGCCGCACAAGGCGCGACATCTTGGATCCTGTCAACCGCAGCAAAGATGTGAATAAATTGCAACAATTTGCCAAAGCCGCGGGTTGCTTTGACGACACGATTACCTGTCATTCAATATCGATTTGACGTTTAACTTTTGACAGTTGCGTAGATACTTTGTAGTCTGCTTCCTTAACGGTATTAGTAGATAGTATACAGAGATATTGGTAAAATGCTAACAATCTCTTAGGGTTGACTTCTACTAGTCCTAACAAATAAAGTTCCCAAACATATTACAACGCTTACAGAAGGGAAATTCAAGTTGCATGTGAAAAACATATTGATTAAAAAATCCTACTACACAGTTTCTGATTACATAAACGACAAAAATGCCCGGACAATTTCGCCTCCGCCAAGCTATTGTCTGTCACCTACATAATTTAAACAAATATTGTAATAACTCTATTATATAGTAAGTATGTAACACATTGTTAAAAGATGTTTAAAAGAATGGCCCCGAGTTTCTTGCCCGTTCTTCTCGCAGTGGCTCTATACAATTTATTTGCTGAACGTGGCAGTACAATGTAGAATATTTCAATACTAAAATTTGTAATTGGCCTTCATAAGAGCGTCGTAGACGCCTAAATTGAATAAATGATTTTGACTTTGACTTTGAAACATTTTGAGAAGTTTTTTTTTGTATGATTTTGGCTGAATATTAAATAAGCACGAGGATCACCTGATGTCAAAAGTCTCTTGTGCCTGTGAGTTATTATTCCATATTTTAATTACTTAGCTCGATGTAAATATTTAAAACTCTATTCAAAGGGACCACGGCGCGGTCCAGCGTAGCCGCCGAGGGCGCTCAATGCTCGGAGTAGGCATTAAAAAAAAAACGAAACAAAAAAATATTTGAAAAGATTCAGGCGTTACTTTGCGGAAACCCATATTTAATAAAAACAAATATTTTAAAAGTATTTTACACACAACACTTAAACAATCTTTATCGATGTCTCGATCGTGCGCTTGTAGAGTTTAGAACTCCTGAGGATGCTTCGTTTAGAAGCGAAACGCGTCGAATACTCTTCCGGTTTGGATGCGTAGCGTTTGTGACGTCACGTCGGCTTAACTGGAAATTTGGCTAAAATGTCAATTTTTCAATTTCAATTTTCAATTTCAATTTCAATTTATTTCAAAGAAACAAAGAAACAATTCAGTTACAATACAACATATAACATTCACACAAAATAATGTTAACAGAACCTACACTAAGTTGAAAATAACTTGTGCTGTAGGTTACTGTTACATCCCTTCTAAGATTGATATGTATTACTAACTTTATTTCTAATATAATTATGTATCCTTAAAGTACTTTTGTGATGTTGTGTGTATACCAGCGTGTCCGTGCATTTATTTGTCGGTGTTGGTGTGGAAGTGTGTGTATATGTGAGAGAGTGACAATGTGTGTGTGAGCGTGGGTGAGTAATGTGTATGTGTGTTTGTGTTACAAGGATAAATTTATGAAACCACCATTAGAATTTCTTCTGTCTCACCATAACTTAATGTATTTATCCAATTTACTAACTTCGTCTTAGCCTCAGAGGTTCTTAATGCAACAAAATTGTTGATTATTCCATTTATTTTATTATAAACATAAGGACCAAGAAAAATTTCATGCCTTTTTGCTAGTTTTGTGTTAGTCCTATGTCGTGAAAAAATTAGGTCTTTACGCCTTTTACTGCTATTTTGATTTTGTATCATTGCTTTTTTGTGCATTGTCAATACAATATCAACTATGTATAGCTGCCGTACAGACAATACTTTACATTCTTTGTAAAGTTTGTCCGTAGGGTAAAGATAGGGTTTATTAGTTGCGACTTTCAAAACAGCACGTTGGGCTCGTTCAATTTTAAGCATATTTGTTTTACACGATCCTCCCCAAACTGTATTGCAATATGTCAAAATTGACCTACATAGGGCATTATAAATGTTAAAAATTAAAGAAGAACAAGCTACTTCACGCATATTCTTAAATAAATAAATCAGTTTTCTAACACGACTACTAAGGAGGTCTATGTGAGGTTTCCAAATCATCTTATGATCAATAGTGACACCTAGATATTTTATTTGATTTACCCGCTCCAGCTGCGGGCAATTGCAGTCGTCTAAAGCACAGCTAGAGCGATGCACCTTAACACTGACGTTGGTAACCCACCTACGAGAGCTAGAAAAAGCCATGAATTTGGTTTTATCCACA
Organism: Plagodis pulveraria; assembly: GCA_963890685.1. NCBI lineage: Eukaryota > Metazoa > Arthropoda > Insecta > Lepidoptera > Geometridae > Plagodis > Plagodis pulveraria. The sequence continues at coordinate 2,897,709 of OY982979.1, read as the reverse complement.
TTGAGTGTCAGTAAATTATCTTCAAGCCAATGAGTGACCTTCCTAACTCCCGATTCAGCGAATAAACGAGTTTGCTCCCACGTATCCCCAGCAAATATCAAAACAGTGTCATCTGCGTAAGAAACTATTGTCCCGTTACATAGATTTAAGTTGCATAGATCATTGACGTACGTAAGAAACAGCGTAGGACCCAATACACTGCCTTGAGGTACTCCGTAATGAAGTGATGTGCTGTCACTCATTAAATCACCTATTTTTGTCCTTTGCGTTCGACCTCTTAAGTAGTCTTCCATAAGAGTAAGTGTAGTACCCCGAATTCCCGTAAGTTCCAGTTTCCTCAGTAATTGGGGAACAGAGACAGTGTCAAAGGCTTTTGCTAAGTCTAGAAATATTCCAATTACTTTTTTATTTTTATCTAGTGAATCAACTATAAAGTTAGTTAGACTAGTGACGGCGTCAGCAGTCGATTTCCCTTTTCTAAAACCAAATTGAGAAGGGGACAATATTTCATATTTTTCATAAAATGCAATTATTCTTTTATTTATAATCTTCTCAAGTACTTTAGAAAATACAGGAAGGATTGATATAGGCCGATAATTACTGACACTATCTCTGTTTCCACTTTTGTGCAGTGGGATGATAACTGCAGTTTTGAATACCTGAGGAAATATACCCGTAGTCAGACATAGGTTACATATATAAGTGATTAGAGGTACTACTGTTGATGCTACTTCCTTTATTATATTAGTTGATATCCCATCATGCCCGGCTGCGCTGTTGTTTTTTAAATTATTTATTATATACAGAACCTCGTTTTCATCAGTGCATAAAATACCTATAGAGTTTAGTTGAGAGGGCGGTGTTCTGTTTGTATTAAAAGTATTTTTTAAAAGGTCATCTTTAAATGAACAATTAATAATAATATTATCAGCTAAACTTTGACCTATACTGGAAAAATAATCGTTTACAAAATTTATTGACTTTTCAGGGCTAGATTTTATTTTAAGTAGTACGTCATTGCTAGGTTTCGGCTTTTCGTTCGAAGTAATTTGTTTTATGGTTTGCCATGTTTTCTTAACATTATTTTTATTTTTGTCTAATTCTGTCCTGTGATAATTTAATTTTAATTTTTTAAGTAGATTATTACAATAATTTCTATACCTAGAATAAGTTACTTTTAAGATGTTATTGTCAGGTGTTTCTTTCAACTGTAAATGCATTTTATCTCGTGTGCGTATGCAACGAAGCATGCCTGGTGTAATCCACGGTTTAATTATACGTTGATTATGAGGTAAATTGAATGTACGCGTGTTTACTTTAATTATTTCCATAAGTCTGTTGATTAGTAACTCAGTTGCTAAGTTAGCATCTAGTGTAATAAAAATATCAGAAAAATCACAGTTCCTTATTGATTTAATTACCTTTTGTATGTTTGTTTTATAGACTAATTTACTGGGTAAGTAGGAGTTTAACTTATTATTTTTGATATTTAAAAGCACAGGAAAATGATCAGTGACAAATGACTCTAAGACAATCGTAGTGCAATCGGTTTTACTTTTTAACATGACGTGATCCAGGCATTTCCTACCTCTAGTTATCATATTATGACTGGGAAGTAGTCCGTGATAAGAAAGTAACTCTAGATAGATAGCTGAATGTCTGTCCGTAGTGTTTGGTGAGATATCAATATTTATATCACCCAACACTGTTATTGTTTGGTATTTTTTTAAGGACGTTAATACAGAGTCTAGGGAGTCTATAAAAGCATCCGTAGAAGTAAAAGAAGGAGACCTATATAATGCTACTAGTGCAATATTATTGCCTATTTTAATTATTAGACAATTTGCTTCCTTAAAGTCAGGTTCTTGTACTGTAATTTCAATATGATTTCTTGAAAATACTACGACAAAATAAACGAGGATTGATAGTTATCTAGTTTAGGAAAAGGTTTACCGTTGGCAATCCAGCATTCCGTGAGTATTATAAGGTCACATATGAAATCAAGCCTTGCTAGTAAAAGTTCCAGTGCTATGAAATTCTTGTTAATACTCCTGATGTTCAGCGATAATATATTAAGACCTGAGTCATTGCAGTTGTATATGTAAGAATTGCATAATTCAGGTGTGCAAGAAATGGCTTTTGCCACAGTAAACTCATCCAAGAGGTCACATAAGACATTATCTTGGATGTTACTATCCATAATCTTTTACGGAGTAAGAGGTACTAATTTCCTTTCCCTTACTTAAATAGCTAATACCAAGGCGAACATATACTTTTAAGGGGGCATTGTTTTTGTTTATCTGACAAATATCGTTGATGTCGAACCCATCTTTTTGATTGCACGATAGTTCATGATGTTTTGTATTGTACATGTGATTACTGTAGTATATGGTGTACAGGTAGTAGCAGTAAGAATGGTAATGTGGGTGAAACTGTGTGTGAGCGTGTCTGTGGAGAGTTGGAATATAATATCTGTAGCAATATGATTCATTATTACTTACAAATTTTCTAAAAAATATAATAAAATAGAAACTGTGTACTTGAGTTACGTTAAATCTTAAACATATGATTAGTTCAGTATTGTAGAGACTATGAAGAAAGCTAGTTAGTTTTTTGCCTGCAGGTCTTCAAGTTGCCTTTCACTAGTAATGATGATGGGCTGCATGCCTTCAGCTTTTCTCAGTAAAATTTTTCCATTTGCAGTCCAGCAGAAATTATATTTCAACGTCTTTGCAACTTCGCGTGCAAGAAAGTAGAGCCTTTTGGCCTTGGGAGTTAGAAACTCAGATACGAACACAGAAATTTTATTGCCATCTATACCCATAGCCTGTGTGCTTAATCTGTCAGTAGTACGAGTGGCATTGTACTTTCTAACTGCCATAAGGATGTTAGCCTTTTGTGAAGTAGTGGCAAAATCAACCACAATGGGATGATCACCATTAGTCCTGCTCTTCAATCGGTATGTGTCCTTGATACCATTAGGTTGTATATCCACTTTTAATACTGAATGTAGTTTATCAACCGTCGCAGTTAAGTCAGCCTTAGTCTCTCTGGGTTTTACAGGTATTCCTCTTATTTCAATACAGGTACTCCGAGCCTGTCTTTCTAGGTCCTCAATTTTGTTCTCTAAACTTTGTATATGCTTATTGCTATTGTCTCTTTCCTTCTCTAAAAACACAATTTTATCCTTTAATTCTTCCAAAACTTTGTTGTGGAATTCCATAGATTTTTCATAACATTTTTCCCTTTCCGTGTCAATTTTTCGAAATTCAACCATCTCGGTTTTGATGACCGAGACATCTTTTATTACTTGGGTCATCATAGTCATTAGTTCGTCAAGCCTATTTTCACTATGGGTAGGCGAGCGAGGAGACACAACAGGGCACGGCCGTTTGCTACGTGAGGTTATCAGAGGGTTCTGTTTGGTCGGTGTGTTCTCCATAATTTGAATTGAAGTAAGTATTAGGAGATAATGAAAGCTTTTGGTATGCGCAAGCCGCAGTTCTTTAATTATAAACAGACAAAAGAGAACTCGCAAGTACTAGGCGCTCATAGGCATAAAGAAAGCTAATACGTACTGACCACTGCTGATTGGTGAGAGGGCGGATCGTTGTGGCGCTCGCGCAGGATGAGTCACTCCAGTATTGGAGGCAGCGTCGGTGTAGGCGGTCTCGTGTGGGCGGGGCTTCGAGTCTTTCAGAATGGCTGGCAACGCGCAGCGGACGGACGTGGTCGCTCGTATATCTCTTTCGTATTTATGCACTCCTATTTTTTTGTTAGTAATTAAATCAGCCGTAATTTTAATTAAATTGTAAGAAATAAAGAAATGCAGTTCTGGGGCACGACTTCTCACTATCGAGGTCCGGAGGGAAGGGCGCTTGTAGAGTTTAGAACTCCTGAGGATGCTTCGTTTAGAAGCGAAACGCGTCGAATACTCTTCCGGTTTGGATGCGTAGCGTTTGTGACGTCACGTCGGCTTAACTGGAAATTTGGCTAAAATGTCACTAGATATATATCATTTTTATAAAGATTTTTTTAAGTGTTTTATCAAATAATTAATTTGATGATTTCTTAAAATACTTTAAAAATATTTGTTATTATAAAAAAAAATATCTATTTCAAAATGTTTGTTAGGACTAGCAGAAGTCAACCCTAAGAGGTTGTTAGCATTTTACCAATAACTCTGTATACCTTATCCGACGGATGTATTAAGGAGTATAGTATGTATATTGGAGTATTTAATTATTACTTTTATTAGAAAATTGACTGTAATTAAATAGCATGAACAATTTTTGGCTGTCAGGTGTAAAAATGTTGTACTGAGCGAGTGTATTTACCGACTTCAAAAAAAGAGGAGGTACTCAAATCGTTTTCCCCATATGTTTGTTACCTCAGAACTTTTGACTGAGTGAACGGATTTTGATGATTATTCTTTTATTTGAAAGCTGATGCTTGCCTGTTCCATTTAAATTACATCCGAATCGGTCAAGCCGTTTTTGAGTTACACTCAAATAACTGAAAAGTCTTTTCCTATCTTGAAGCGATATAGTCAATGACAGTGAATGACAATCGATCCCATAAGTAGCAAGGGTCACTTAATGGGTGAAACATTTTTTTTACCGAAAAATGGAACCGACTTCAACACTCAAATGTGTAAAATAATTTGTCGAAGTCGGTACCATGAGCACAATATTGTGATAGGTACTTTTAAAACCATCATGGTACCGCTTCAACAAGTTATTTCACACATTTTAGTGTTGAAGTCAGTTCAATTTTTTCGTTTTTTTTTTGTTATTTAGTAGTGTAATGCGCTATCGGAGACGCTACTTTTGATATATGATACACGTGGATTTAATTTTGTTGTTTTCCGAATGCATGGTGAATTTTAATGTATGAAAAACCCAATATTTTTAAAACTATGACACCGGGAACAAAACGATCGGGATCCACGGCCCGCGTGTTTTGAAGCGAGAAAATACCGAAAACATGTTGCTACCAAAACTTGCCGCTCCTACATAAAATTAAATTAATATTCATAAAATTAATTGAGTCCATTGTTTTAGGATATATTTATTTCTGCTGTATGTCTCCAAATTTATTCTTCTATTTTCTTCCAGGGTAATATAATATATACCTCTCATATCGGAGGAGTGTTTTTTTTATAAGAATTTATTGATTTTCCACAGACTCCAGGGTCCATGACATTTTTGGAGCTAACGAAGATATTATTTAAACAATTATATTACTGTGGGAGCATTCTTACATACTTAGGGGAAAACACAGCTATAAGGGATGCTAATTATACCTAATATATACTATCAAAAAACCGATACAAACTGGTTAGCACAGGCATTCTGAACGGACCAGTATCCTCAAGCAGCACTCGTTCACGAGTTGACTCGCGTGCCAGCCATCTTCCTCCTCAACCATTTGTGAGGGAAGAGGGCGACCCGACACACGACGCCGCTGCTTGCCAACACATTTTCGTGAGCATGACCGTTCCGAATGCCCGCGCTAATCCGTTTGCCAAAGTGTGAGAAGGCTATAATTAAAACTATAATTAAACACTACTAATTATACATTACTATAAAAAGGGAAGTTATTATCTCTGAACTTTCTTATTCTAATTCTGATCAAAATTTTCTTATTCTAGTTCACCGAAATCCATTTTTTTAATGATGTTGTTACGGAGCAAGCCCGAGGCCCACCTGATGTTAAGTGGACTAACCTCTGCTTATAACAGATGACGTAAGCGACGAATTGTACTGCGCCCGTCACACTGAGACGTACAGTTGTTAGGTCTCTTGTGCCTGTAATTTTTCTGGCTCTCCAGGACTGCTGCTGGAACACACTGTTAGGTGCTTGGCGACAGATTTTCTACTTGAGGGTGGTTGCTAGTTGCTGTGAAGCTCAAGCCCGCGGCGGGATTCAAACCATGGACCTGCTGCTCGGCAGTCCATAGCCAATGCCACTGAGCTATCACTGCTTCAGAATTCCATTTTCAACAGGGCCTCTATCACCACGCTGTTGCGATCTCTGATTACCATTCTTCAGAGTCGGAGGAGTGTAAACAAAATACTACGAACTATATACAACGAACTATATATAACACTACAGCTACTACAATAAAAGCACTTAGATCCCTATAAGCCATTGCAGACTCACAGGCAGTCCAAATGCTCTAGCCCACTACCAGTTGGCAGCGTGCCCAGCATGCTGGCAGCATTGTCCCGTTGAATTGCAATGCTTATTCTTTGAGGAGTGTTGGTTCCGACACCAATGTATGGTAGTTAAAGTTGGGTATGGCAGAAAAAGCATGACATCTATCGATTATAATTCGCTAGAATTACTAGTCTGCACTCATAGTCCAGTAGCAGTACGTTTTTGCTAGCTAACTTTTAACAATATAAGATTTTCTAAATACCATCACAAGCACTATCGCGTGGTAAGCAAAAATATATTTAACAAGTTATCGGAGTACAAAATTTTATGCCCAAGGCGGGAATCGAAGCCGCGTCGTCCGATATTTTGATAAAATTTAAATGGTTCCCCAGTCAAAAGTTCTAAGGTAACAAACATAAAAAACAGTTGAATTGAGTACCTCCTCCTTTTTCAGGGTTTCGGACCCAAAGGGTAAAAAGGGTCCCTATTACTGAGACTTCGCTGCCCGTCCGTCCGTCTGTCACCAGGCTGTATCTCAAGAACGGTGATAGGCTCGGGGGGGTTCCCATTCAACAAACTTGATTTTTTCACCGCTTCTTGCTCGATACTAATAACGGTGACAGGTAGACGCTTTAACTATTCACAGAATATTTAGTTTTGTGTTCTCTTTAAATATAGTTAATTAAAATAAATAAACACATACAATAAAAGAGGTTTTCGCCGTTTATTCGCTATAAATAATAATAATGAAAACGAGATAATGGTACGGAACCCTTCGTCCGCGAGTCCCACTCGCACTTGGCCGGTTTTGAAGTAGGTCAAAAATCGTAAATTTTGGAATAATATTTAGAGTTTATCTTTTTTGGCGCCAAAATGGTTTAGTTATTATTGTACCTAATTTGTCAATATCTGTGGTTATATAATAAACTTCGAAATACAATCTAATATCAATATTTCGTTTAAAATCATAAAGGAGTCGTAGGAGAGGAGATAACACTCATAATGATTTTGATTTTCGCACAGCGGGAGGTGCGATTAGATAGGGTGACCATGCAGGTAACTTTTAGCGTTCACAACACTTAAGACTTGAGGGAAGTCTCGAATTTTCATACAAAAAGAGAAAACGTTTCTACCCCCCTAAACAATCATCAATTTTGATGATTTTCGAAATGTTATAGATGTTATAGATGTCATCCAGGTTTATAGGTTTTGATTTGTATCATTAAGTTAAAGGAATTTGAATTAATGGGTATTTAAATACTGATATTTTCTCAAAACTTGTATCTCTAGTTTGAGAATTATTTATAGGAAAAATAATAATAAATAAAGAAAAAGGAAACCTATAAACCTAGTTTATTCTGTCAGTTATAAAATGTTGATGTTTACTATGGCAGAAAAGTTTTCTCTTAGAAAGCAAATATGCGCAAATTCTAAGTCAAAACTTGAAGAAGGTGCAATTGTCTTTTTCGCATAATTCTGTTCGGGCGTTTAGCGGCGAGACAGCATCACTTTGTTAAAATACCTATTTTTCTGGAGGAGCTTCTCTTCCCGTTCCTCTTAACTGTTTAAAATCTACTGTGAATTTGAATCTAGAACAGTTTTTTGCTGTCGAGTGTAAAAATGTAGTATGAAGCGAGTGTTATTTTATTTTTTGGTCGTAGTGTGCTATAGGAGACGTGTAGCTTCTGGTAAATAATACGCTATGGTACGGATTGGATTTGACTTTGTTATTTTCGTAATGTATGGGATGTACTACACCCAAGGTCTCCTTATACATTAGGTTTTTTTTATGTTATTGTGACGGAAAAAGCTCAAGGCCCACCTGATGTTAAGCGTACTAATCTCCGCCTATAACAGATGCATTTCGTCACAAGTCACGAATTGCACTGCTCGCGTCACCTTGAGACATAGTTATTAAGTCTCATGTGCCTGTAATTTCACTCGGCTCTCAAGAACTGCTGCCGGAACACACCGTTAGGTGCTTGGCGGCAGATTTTATACTTGAGGGTGGTCGCTAGCCAGGTGGGCATTTGCAAAATGCCCTTGAGAACCAGTAATTCTAAGTTAACAACATCTTCGACCACATCATCACTTACCATCTGGTGAGAAAGTGGTCAAAGGATAAACTATCAGGCATAAAAAAAACAATACGAAATAATTTTGGTTTTATATAAATTCAATGTAATCACATAAAAAAAATATAGTTCTAGTGGGAAGCCTCTAGATTTAAGGTAATTATTGCCGTTAAATAATGTTTTAGGGTAAACTCTCTTAACTAGGGTCTTTTGAGGCTGGTAATAGCTGAGGACTGCCATGCTGCAGGTCCATACTAACGCCAGATTGAGCTTCACCGCATGGTGGAAGGGCATTTTGTTAATGCTCGCCTGGCTAGCTACCACCCTCTAGTAGAAAATCTGTCGCTAAGCACCTTAATGGTGTGTTCAGGCAGCAGTCCTTGAGAGCTTGTAAAATTAAAGGCACATGAGACTAACAATTGTGACCCAGGGTCATCAGGCTGCATTGCAATTCATTTGTTCATCTGTTTTTTCTATCATCTTTTGTATCATCTGTTATAGGCAGAGGTTATCGTTTAACATCAGGTGGGCCTCGTGCTTATTCTGTCACAATCCCATAAAAATAAACTCATAGTCAAATAGTAATATAAATCACCAAGCAGGCGTTATTGCAAACATAACAATATTAAAATTATAAGGTTGCGTCATCATTTGCAAGTTTAAAACCAATTGCAAAATTGGTCTTGTTTGTAGTACAACGTAAATTGTACTATAGATGTCGCTCCATCCCGATACGATGGTTAAAGAACGAGAGCAAAAATTAGAGTTATGAGTCATTGTGTCATGTTAGCTCAATTGGTTAGAGTATACCCTGGCTAAAGGGGTGGATGGACGAGGGTTCAAATCCCGCACATGACTATAAATTTTTCTCTATAGTCGAAATTTTAATCAGACGGAATAAACTGACATATCGAAATGTCACATTTCAAAATAAAGTTGCCAACTTCAAATCATAGTGATGTTTCTAGTTCAGTTTTTATGAGCGGAACTAGATTGTGTTGGACATATAATAATTGTCATCCCTAAACTGTATAATTTATTGCTGTGCTGTAATCTCATAAAGAATCTTATATTAATATAAATCGCTTGTATAGTAAAACACTCTTAGGACAATAATTAAGACTTTTACGAAGAGTATGAAAAAATTATACAGCTCACTGAAGTGACGAAGTGAAAGAACTAAATCATCTTACCACAGCACTATTTTTGTATCTTCAAAAAGTAGCAACACCCGTAATGTCACTTTACTCCGTCTGATTAAAAATCCGACTATAGTAAATTTACTCATGGTCACCCTACATGCATGCAAGAGACAGTCGATAATGTTGTCACCGCCGCAATCATGGCGCGCCCCGCTGCGTGACGTCACAGGTAACTTTATGTTGTTACGTAGAAAAAAACATTTTTGATTCAATAAAAAATATGTTGGTGCTTGGGTAATGTTGCGGTTAAGTCCACTTACCATCAGGTAAGATTGCGTCAAAGACTTACTTATCAGCACATTAAATAAAGAGAAACTGTTTTATTGTGAGTATAAATACTCCTTATCATTTATAATTACTGGCTATCAAGGATTGATATCAGAAGTGCCAGAACACACTGTAAGGTGCGTGGTTATACTTTATTTTTAATCCTTGATTATCCTTATATTTTTAACCCTTGATTATCATTATATTTTTAACCTTTAATTATCTTGTTCAATTCTGTGTCAAAATTGTGACACGATGGTACCCTAGAGAAGGGAAAATGAAATGAGGCAGACCACAGAAAAGGTGGGATGATGAATGGAAAAGGTTGGAGGAGGCCTTTGCCGATTGGCAAACGCAACTTGATTTGAAGCGCTCGTAGCGAAGTTTACTAAGCTGTTCTCAGACGATCAGCAAAGTTAAGCAACGTCGCGCGTGGTCATGAGTTGGATGGGTGACCGCTAGTGACATTACTACTGAGCGTTTCCGTGCTTCGGAGGGCACGTTAAGCCGTCGGTCCCGGTTGTTGTCTTAGGATGGCAGTCGTTATAGCATGGTGGTAGGGTATTTTGCGAATGCCCGCCTGGCTAGCTACCACCCTCAAGTAGAAAATCTGTCGCAAAGCACCTAACGGTGTGTTCCAGCAGCTGCCGGAACACACCGTTAGGTTATTATTCAAGGACTGTCCTTGAGAGCCAGTACTTCTAGGTTAGCCTGAACAACATCTTCGACCACATCATCACTTACCATCAGGGGAGATAGTGGTCAAAGGCTAACATATCAGCAATAAAAAAAAAAAACAGACCTACAAAAAATAATTACTATTAGAATAAAAAAAAGTATTAGAATAGAAGATCACGATAATTTTAGCTACAAAATATATCCATATATAACTTTAGTCATAATTTTTGTTCTTAATACTTTGTAAATGGAAATAAGTTCATCCGAATAATGGGCTTTATTATTAGTCTTTTAAAGTTTTACTTTTCTCGGCTTTAAGCCGGTTTTAACTGTAATTACGGGCCTTGGCTAAGTAAATTACATCGTGTAATTTGTAGAAGTTAAGGTGGGTGTGTTATTTCATTTTCCTCCAACTGCATAAACTACTTACTAACCGGCAACTGTTAAGGATCGCAGCTTTTTGTAACTTTATTATTAAATTATCTTCTACGTACGTTTTAGGCTTTGGTGAATATGATTCGCTACTACTCTGGTGGTAGAAATCACTATGGGGACTATATATACATTTTCTTGTTTCCAGATTCTTAATAATTCTTTTTTTAGTCCAGCATATTTACTACCATTTTTTTTATATTTTTTTTATGTTATTGTGATGGAACAAGCCTGATGTTAAGCGGTATCCTCTGCCTATAACAGATGCATTTCATCACATGTGACGAACTGCACTGCGCCCATCACCTTGAGACATACCTGTTAAGTCTCATTTTGCCTGTTATTTCACTGGCTCTCAAGGACTGCTGCCGGAACACACCGTTTGGTGCTTGGCGACAGATTTTCTACTTGAGGTGGTCTACTTCATCCGCATAATGCCCTTCCACCACGCGGTGAAGCTCAAGCTCTGGGCGGGATTCGAACCATGGACCTGCTGCGCGGCAGTCCATAGCCAATGCCACTGAGCCATCACTGATTCAGAGATATTATTATCTCTGTTAAACAGGGGAGTTTAACCTTATACACCCACAGTATTAATGTACCGTATGGTGCTGCAGAATCACAGCATTCCCACGGGAGGGGCGCTGATATAGTTAAATATTTAATCAACAAGGTACTTTGAGTTAATGTGTTGTGCAATTTTGGCTTGTTTGTTGCTTACTGCCTTTCACAGCCCTTTGTATTACGGTGAATAATAGGGCTTACTTAGCCGTATCGATGTCCGCGTCGCTCAACTCAAGCGGTTCAACATTCTTTGCTTGGAAGGTCGATAACAGCATAGTAGAAAGACTCTTTCTACTATGATAACAGCGTACACTGGGACGCTTCTGCAAGGCCTGGCCAAATATTGGTCAAGCTAGATTTGCTCCAAGGTTACACACCTTTAGAGCTAGTGTCAAAATATGATATTGACTGCAATGTTTTTAGGAGATAAAATATTTTGTACATGTTTTGGAAATGGGGCTAATTACTTAATTAAGCAATGGTAGCATTGTAATCACCAACCCTTGGCTGAGCTTGTACAAACATTATTATTTACTGTACAATCTGTCACATTTGACAGCTAGCCAAGATTTGGCCGATTCAAACGGTAGTAAACTTTTGGCTAGACAGTGCATAATTTGCTCTGACAGGTCGCCCGGAACGGGTATTATCAAATTTTGTCTGGATCAAATTATGCTCGATTGGGGTGCGTTCCCGCACGCCTTCGGCCAAGACAAATTTTGGTCTAAGCGCGGATATACGCCGTTCCAGCACTCCAATCGAGCTTAATTTGATCCTGGCAAGATTTGATCATACCCGTTCCGGGCGACCTGTCAGAGCTAATTTTGCTCTACTTGGCCAAAATTTTTCTACCTTTTGAATCGGCCAAATCTTGGCTAGCTGTCAAATGTGACAGATTGTACAATAAATAATAAATTGTGTACAAGCTAAGCCAAGGATTAGTGATTTCTATGCTGTCTTTGCTTAATTACGTAATGGGGCTCATTCTAAAACATACAGAAAATATTTGATCACTTAAGAACATCGCTGTCAATTTCATATTGTGACAATAGCGCCAAAAGGTCGTTCCAGGTACCTTGGATCAAATCTAGCTCGACCAATATTTGGCCCGGCCTTACTGGAACGCACCCCTGAATTGATGCTAACATTGCTTAATGAACCCATTGCCAAAACATGCAGAAAATATTTTATCTCTTAAAAACATCACTGTCTGTCAATATCATAATTTGACAGTTGCTCTAAAGGTCATTCCAGGTACCTTGAAGCAAATCTAACTCGACCCATATTTGGCCCGGCCTTGCAGGAACGCGCCCCTGCATTCCTTCGGCCAAGGCAAATTTTGCTGTAGTCGCGGATACACGACGTTCCAGCACTCTAATCGAGCTTAATTTGATCTTTACAGGATTTGATGATACCCGTTCCGGGCGACCTGTCGGAGCTAATTCTGCTCTGTTAGATATAAAATTTCAATCGATCAAATTTTGGCTAGTTGTCAAATGTGACAGATTTTACTATAGACAATAAATTTTGTAAAAGCTAAGCCAAGGATTAGTGATTACAAAATTACTATTGCCCAATGGGGTGCCGGGTTAGAATGTCACCCCCCATTTCTACCTGTGTGTGTCGTCAGAGGCGACCAAAGCTAAAATACCGGAAGGTAGGCAGCAGCGCCTTCTGAAGAACTATCTTTTTTTTTTGTTATGGTATTGTGACGGAACGAGCACGAGGCCCACCTGATGTTAAGCGGCATCCTCTGCCCATAACAGATGCATTTCATCACAAGAACTGCACTGCGCCCATCACCTTGAGACATACATGTTCAGTCTCATTTTGCCTGTAATTTCTTCTAGGTTAGCCTGAACAACATCTTCGACCACATCGTCACTTACCATCAGGTGAGATAGTGCTCAAAGGCTAAGGTATCAGGCATAAAAAAAAAAAACACTGGCTCTCAAGTACTGCTGCCGGAACACACCGTTACGTGCTTGGCGACAGATTTTCTACTCGAGGGTGGTCGCTAGCCAGGCGGGCATTCGCAAAATGCCCTTTCACCATGCGGTGAACTCAAGGCCGCGGCGGGATTCGATTCATATACCTGCTGCACGGCAACCCATAGCCAATGCCACTGAGCTATCACTGCTTCGATTCGACAATTTTAAAGATTAGAAATAGCTTTTATTCTTTATTTATTGACACCAAATACCTGTCAACATTATAGTACAAAACGCCCCTGTGTCATCCCTAACAATACCATTCAAAAACACATTCACCTGGGTCCAATTCTATATATTTTGTACTGCCATTCGGCTTTGTTGAAGTTATGATTGTTTAGTGGCGGCTTAATAAGTAAAAACAATTACCTACTTTTCACACGACTGCCAAAAAAAGGAGAGTTATTACAAAATCACAAATATACGATAGGAAATTTTTTTAAGTCATGTGCGGGATTCGATCGATCGAAGGACTCGCGTCCATCCACCCCTTTAGCCGGGGTATGCTCTAACCAATTGAGCTAACACAACATGACGTCATAACTCAAATCTTTCCTATCTTTAACCATCGTATTGGGATGGAGCGACATCTATAGTAAAACTTACGTTGTACTACAAACAAGACCAATTGTGTAATTGGTTTTATACTTGTAAATGTGTTGATGACGCAACCTTATAACTTTAATATTGTTAGGTTTGCAATAACGCCTGCTATGCGGATTACATTACAAAATCACAAATATACGATAGTAAAAATTTAAGTCATGTGCGGGATTGGAACTCGCGTCCATCCACCCCTTTAGCAGCGGTATTTCTTTAGTTTTGTAATGTAATCCGCATAGCAGGCGTTATTGCAAACATAAAAATATTAAAAAGGAGAGTTATGTTTTCAGGGTTCATGTATGTATGTATGTTTGTGAGTTTCTTTATTCCACCATAACTAGTAAATTTTCTCATCGATTTCAATGTTAGATTCGAACTGACAGAGCTAGTGACATTTTTTTTTTTTATGCATGGTAGGTTATTCTTTTACCACTATCTCACCTGATGGTAAGTGATGATGTGGTCGAAGATGTAATTCAGACTAACCTAGAATTACTGGCTCTCAGGGACAGCTGCCGGAACACACCGTTAGGTGTTTGGCTACAGATTTTCTACCTGAGGGTGGTAGCTAGCCAGGCGGGCATTCGCAAATTGCCCTACCACCATGCTATAATGACTGCCATCCTAAGATAACAACCGGGACCGACGGCTTAACGTGCCCTCCTAAGCACGGAAGCGCTCAGTAGTAATGTCACTAGCGGTCACCCATCCAACTCATGACCGCGCGCGACGTTGCTTAACTTTGCTGATCGGTTAAGAACAGCTAAGTAAACTTCGCTACGAGCGCTTCAAAAAACATTAGGTACATAAAAATAAATAAAATACAAACTAGCGGATTTTAGACGCCATATTGTGAGAATAAAAATAAGTTCTTCCATACATATCGAGTCGTGTATCAAAATTAAGGGATATGAAACACGATTCCATAAATATATATAACTTGCCGATTTATGACCACTGGAACGATTAAATGTTTAGCTAAAATAAATTATTTACATTCGGGTTTTTACTTTTTTAATTAATTTAAACTTGTTCTTGATTATTACTCGTTAAACGATCAATTTTTACTCACCTACAATACTAGTCATCTTCGACAAAACTTGCAACTACCAAGTCACCTAGGTATGTCAAGCATTTTTCAGTTAGTTGAGTGTAACTTAAAAAGTACTTGACCGATTTTGATTAAATTTGTACAGGACCAGCTAAGAGGTAGACCCTTAAAAAAAAGAATTATTAAAATCGGACTACTCTACAAATATTTATTCGCGGTCATACATAAAAAGAAATGTACAGGGTTATTGGTAAAATGCTAACAACTTCTTAGGGTTGACTTCTGCTAGTCCTAACATATATTTTTAGATTTTATTTTTGTTTTTATTGTTATTTTTTGTGTTGTTTATGTGCATTTGACGGAATAAGCACGAGGACCACCTAATGTTAAAATTCTCTTGTGCCTGTAATTTATTATTTCATATGTTTTATCACATAGCTCGATGTAAATATTCAAAACTCTATTCAAAATGAGCGCGGCGCTGTCCAGTGTTGCCGCGGCGGGCGCTCTTGGCTCGGAGTAGGCATTGTCTTTTACTACGAGAACTTAAAAAAGTGTCAGACATTACTAGAAAAACTTAAAGTTTTAAGTTTTGAGTCTCTAAGAAACAAAAATAATAGTTTAAAAAAAAAACATAATGTTTCTTAGGACTAGCAGAAGTCAACCCTGAGAGGTTGTTAGCATTTTACCAATAACCTTGTATACATGTCGACTTCAAAACCTCAATTATCGGAAGTGAGTTAAAAATTACTTTTCATCACAGCTGTAGGTATATTCTGAAAGGGGTAGACAGAGTTTTTGAAAAAGAAAAAACTGGTCGTTGGTAAACTTTTAATAATCTCCTTTTTTTGAAGTCGGTTAAAAATACGTAGAATTGGGCTCAGCTGTGCAACTACTACCTAAGCTATGTACAGGGGTAACCCTCCCCTCAATCAGCTAATGACAGAATTAACACTATTGACAAAGTTTTGGCTGACGAGTAACTAGCTCCAGTTGCCTTTCTTTCCAAGTATTGTGTAAACTTAGTCTAGGGTTCCGTACCGAAGAGGCACAACGGAACCCTTTTCATGAGCATCTACTATCTGAATATGTCACAGGTCTCGTAAACGAAATTTATAGATTGAAAGGCTAGCCCCTTTGATAACTATCTCACCTGATGGCAAGTGTTGATGTGTTTGAAGACGTTGTTTAGGTTAAACTAGAATTACTGACTCTTAAGGACAGCTGCCGGAACACACTGTTAGGTGCTTGACGACAGATTTTCTACTTGATAGTGGGAGCTAGCCTGGCGAGCATTCGCAGAATGCCCTACCATACTGTAACGACTGCCATCGTAAGACAACAACCAACACGCGACGGCTTAACGTGCCCTCCGAAGCACGTGCACGCTCAGTAGTAATGTCACTAGCGGTCACCCATCCAACTCATGACCGCGGGCGACGTGGCTTAACTTAGCTGATCTGTTAAGAACAGCTAAGCAAACTCCGCTACGCTTCAAGTTCAATACTACGATGCTCTTCCAAATCATTGTATACAGTTTTTTTATTTATACATCGATAAGTGTAAATAAGAACATTAACAATAATCAAAACAATAGTCGAAATCATTATTTAGCTATATAGGTTAGCCTTTGACCACTATCTCACCTGATGGTAAGTGATGATGTGGTCGAAGATGTTGTTTAACTAACCTATAGAAGTATTAAATACACACTATTAGCGATAACTCAAATAGTTACTACTCTTCAGATCTCACTCAAATTCAATTGGGACCACATGACAAGCATCAGCTTTCGAATGTAAAAAAACACCGGCCAAGTGCGAGTCTGACTCGCGCACCGAGGGTTCCGTACAGACCGTTGGAAGCAATGATGGCCGAGCGGTAATAGCTATGGACTGCCGCGCCGCAGTACCTTGATTCGATCCCTACCGCCGGCTTGAGCTTCACCGCATGGTGGAAGGGCATCTTGCGATTGCCCGCCTGTCTAGCTACCACCCTCAAGTAGAAAGTCTGTTGCAAAGCACCGAAAGGTGTGTTCCGGCAGCAGTCCTAGTGAAATTACAGGCACAATGAGACTTAACAACTATGTCTCAATGTGACAGGCGCAGTGCAATTCGTGACTTGTGATGAATTGCAACTGTTATAGGCAGAGGTTGGTCCACTTAACATCAAGGTGGGCCTCGAGCTTGTTCCATCACAATAACATAAAAAAAAACCTTATGGTATATAAGTAAAAGTTCTGGTGAATTCTAAATGAAATGCATTTTAGAATTATTTAAAAAAAGTGAAGTAACTTAATTGATATGAAGTAACTAAAAATGTTTGCTTTTCACAATTTGTCCTTTATCTGTACTTAAAAGATGTTGCTTCGTACCAAATTTCAAGATTCTGTGTTCACGGGAAGTACCCTGTAGGTTTGATTCCCTTGCGAGTGTCGAAAATTTGCGACATAAACGGCTGTATCTTTTGATTGCGTTCGCTTAGAAGTTTGATTTTTTCACAGCTCCAAGGGACAGTAGACCTGAGTATTTGATATGAATTTCAGCTTGATACCTCGCGTTCTTGAGAAAAAGGCTCTTGACAGACAGACAACAAAGTGATCCAATAATAGTTCCGTTTTTTCCTTTTGTAGTATGGAACCCTAAAAACAACAATATTGTACCGATTTTGTTGTTTTCAGGATTCCATACTACAAAAGGAAAAAACGGAACTCTTATGGGATCACTTTGTTGTCTTTATATATGTCAAGACCGTTTTTTAAAGTAAAAAGTTATGAAGTAACATACACAAAAAATACAGTTAAATTAAGATTTTCCTCCTTTTTTTAAATTGGTTAAAAACGAGGCCCGACTCGCTCGTCATGTTTTTATATGTTTTCTAATCAGTAAAAAAATATACGTACTAAAATTTAAGGTAAAGGATTAAGTAGGTACTCCATTAAAAGCGGTCCGTTCACTGCACCGCTTTATCAAACATGCACGACACTGCACCCCTTATAATAGCTATGTTAATAAATTAACGGAAAGGGTTTAATGCTCTTTAGAGTTAATTGTTTTGTAGATTTTTTTTTTAATTTGTGGCAAGTGGGAGAGTTTATTTTATACTCTGTCAAAATGTTTTAAAAATCTGACATCTACTGCAAAACTAATATGTAAAAACCGTAAGTCTCAACACATTTTCTGAGTTTTAGTTACGTAAATGTAAGTTTTTAAGGTTCCTTACCTCAAAATTAAAAAACGGAACCCTTATAGGATCACTTTGTTGTCCGTCTATATGTCAAGACCCTTTTTCTCAGGAACGCGTAGAAGTATAAAGCTAACATTGTTATAAAATACTTAGGTCTACTGTCCCTTTGAGCTGTGAAAAAATCAAACTTGTAAGCCAACGCAAACAAAACATACAGCCGTTTATGTCGCATATTTTCGACACTCGCATTGGAATCAAATCGCACTTTCCGTTAACTCAGAATCTTGAAATTTGTGGCGAAGCAACGTCTTATAGCACAGAAAAAAGGAAAAATTGACAAAAGCATACATTTTAATATTGTTAGGTTTGCAATAACGCCTGCTATGCGAATTACATTACAAAATCACAAATATACGATAGGAAAAATTTAAGTCATGTGCGGGATTCGAACCCGCGTCCATCCACCCCTTGAGCCGGGGTATGCTCTAACCAATTGAGCTAACGTGACATGACGTCATAACTCAAATCTTTCCTATCTTTAACCATCGTACTGGGATGGAGCGACATCTATAGTACCACTTGCGTTGTACTACAAACAAGACCAATTAATAATTTTTCCTATCGTATATTTGTGATTTTGTAAAAGCATACATATTTAGTTACATCATATAGGTATTAAAACTGTTTTAAATGATTTTAAAATGTTGTGGATTTCATTTGGCAATAAAAATTCCATAACTTATTTATCATACTTATATAGGTTTCAATTCAGGCGACGTTTCCTAATTGAGTTTCAGTAGTGTGCGTATGTGCGTCTACTGCATGCTTGTCTTCCTGTCTTTGTCATTCACTAAAACGTATCATATACAAAGGAAATGCAGCTGTGTGCATTATGTGATTGTGTTAAATTTACTCCACATTTTTGAAGCAGTGATAGTTCAGTGGTTCAGCTATGGACAGCCGTGCCGCAGGTCCATGGTTCGAATCCCAGTGAAATTACAGGCACATGAGACTTAACAACTATGTCCCAAGGTGAGGGGCACAGTGCAATTCGTGACTTGTGACGAATCACGAAATGCATCTGTTATAGGCAGAGACTAGTCCGCTTAACATCAGGTGAGCCTCGAGCTTGTCCATCACAATAACAATAAAAATATAGTCGTGATATTAGAGCGTGCCCTTCTTTTTATTTAAGCGGTATACTTATGTATTAACTTTTGCCTACCATGTTATCTGATGGTAACTGATGATGCGGTCATGACTTGGATGGGTGACCGGTAGTGGCATTACTACTGAGTGCTTCCGTGCTTCGGATGGCGCGATAAGCCATCGGTCCCGGTTGTTGTCATAGGAAGGTAGTCCTTGTAGCATAGTGTTAAGGCATTTTGTGAATGCCCGCCTGGCCAGCTACTATTCTCAAGAAAATCTGTCGCCAAACACCTAAGGGTGTGTTTCAGCTGCTGTCTTCGAGAGCCAGTAATTCTAGGTCTGAAGAACATCTTTGACCACATCGTCACTTACCATCAGTTGAGATTGTGGTCAAAGGCTTACCAGGCACAAAAAAAAAGCGTTATCTCGTTCGTTGTCTTAGGATAGCAGTCGTTAGGTATAGCGTGATGGTAGGAACTAGGGGGACAATTTATGATTACCCGCCTGGCTAGCTACCTTCTTTGCAAGTAAAACTGTCGCCAAGCAGCTAACGGTCCAGCAGCTGTCCTTGAGAGCCAGTCAATAAATATATCATGATCTGATATATTTATTGTCAAGTGATAAAATTATACAGTTCTGCCAGATCTCACGGCAATAGAGTATTCAGTTTGCCCATACAGAGCATTCAGTATTAATCATAATATGTGAAGCAGTGATGGCTTAGTGGCATTGGCTATGGACTGCCGCGCAGCAGGTCCATGGTTCAAATCCCGCCGCGGGCTTGAGCTTCACCGCATGGTGGAAGGGCATTTTGCGAATGCTCCACCCTCAAGTAGTAAATATGTCGCCAACACCTAACGGTGTGTTGCAGAAGTCCTTGAGAGCCAGTGAAATTACAGGCACATGAGACTTACTTAACTATGTCGCAAGGTGAAGGGCGCAGTGCAATTCGTGACTTGTGACGAAATGCGTCTGTTATAGGCAGAGGTTATTCCGCTTTACTTAAGGTGGGCCTCGAGCTTGATCCGTCACAATAACATAAAAAAAAATAAGTCAATAATCTTGTTGCTAAATAACTGATTTTTACCGGCGGTATACCTTTATTAACAGAATACTACGAACTCCGTTTTTGGAAGTCGTTTAATAAGTAATAATCACAAGCCTAGATTTTATAGAGACCTGAATACCTGTTTGTTACATATTCTTCAATTGCGTAGGTAGTTATCACTCCATAAATAAAACTGACTCCAGAGCTGACACGTTAATAATAGACAAGAACAAATGTTTGTACTGTCAGTCAGTCACTAATAATACCATCGGGGTTCAATATACCGGCAGGGGCCTCTCAGACCCCCGGGGCATGAGACCCCAGGGGTGTGGGACCCCGGGGAGTCTGTTTAGTTAATGTTTCGATAGCGGATTATGAAATAAGATTAGGGGGATTGAAACAAAGACGGATATTTTTTGGTGCTGTACAGTTTTCAGATCAAGTATCTGCTTTCAAATGGTAACTAAACAACTTTAAACGGTTTAAATCGCGTATATTTATCAAACACTTTGCAGTGATCGTGGTCACGGGGTGACTAATTGGTTTTATTTGTCACATGAGTTATTAATACATTATTTGTGCTACCGTCAGAAATTTTATATTAATCATAACGTTCCCTATTCACGCAGTATTCGCTCACAGTGTCCAGAGGTCTTGCAGATTTGTGTCGGCCATGGGATTTAATTAATTTGATAACAGGATCCCAAGCAAGTGGTACTTGCCAACCATGATCTCTATTGAAATTTGGGTACTTTTTGATTTCAATAGCCTCGCGTAAAATTCTTGGCATAAACCGGGTCTCTCTGGCGACGATTTGTGGATTGTCGAACCGGATGTAGTGTTTTTTTTTTTAATTTTTTTTTGACCTATCAACCACTAACCTGTTGTTAAGCGGACTAACCTCTGCCTATAACAGATGCATTTCGTCACAAGTCATGAATTGCACTGCGCCCGTCACCTTGAGACATAGTTGTTAAGTCTCATGTGCCTGTAATTTCACTGGCTCTCAAGGACTGCTGCCGGAACACACCGTTAGGTGCTTGGCGACAGATTTTCTACTTGAGAGTGGTCGCTAGCCAGGCGGGCATTCGCAAAATGCCCCTCCACCATGCGGTGAAGCTCAAGCTCTGGGCGGGATTTGAACCATGTACCTACTGCGTGGCAGTCCATAGCCAATGCCACTGAGCTATCACTGCTTCAAAAACGAATGACGAAACAAGTTTGTATGGGAAGCGCTAGGTGCAGTCTAGCCTTAACAATCAATAGAAAGTGCATGTTGGTCGGGTATTTAGCTAAACAAACTAAAAAAAAATTTGTGCTGATATTTTTCAAGACTAGTAACATGTAGAAAACTTTTAAACAACATAAAAAAAAATGGTTTTCTCGAACTTGTTACTTTTTATTTATTTCTGTTAGGCAAGCCTTTGACCACAATCTCACCAGATGGTAAGTGATGACGTGGTCGAAGGTTAACAGGCTTAACCTAGAATTACTGGCTCTCAATGACAGCTGCTGGAACACACCGTTGGGTGCTTGGCGACAGATTTTCTACTAGAGGCTGGTCGGTAGCCAGGCGGACATTCTCAAATGCTCTTCCACCATGCGGTGAAGTTCAAGGCCGCGGTGGGATTCAGTATGAGTTATCACTGCTTCAAAAACTCAAAACTCAATTACTCGTTTCTCAAAACTAAATCTTTACTAGGTACATACAAATGTGGTTTACATGCAGATATATAAACAAACCAAATTAAGGTGGATTGGTACATAATGACTCTGAAAGGGTAGAGCAACATGTAGCGGAGTGGGACGATCTATAATCGAGGCATCCTTAAAAAAATCTAGAGTATAATAGCACTTTTCGAGCAGTATATTTTTTAGGACTCTGAGGAATTTGTGAACAATATATATACCTTAGATTTGACATGGTAATTTATTATATATTTTAGCAGCCATTGCGTTTGGCCCTGTACTATGCCTTTCTAGTCTAGAGGTAGACACAATCAGACCGTGATGGGTAGTTTAACTTATCTCATGTTTTAGTAAAGTGTTGAGGATATTTTGTTACAAACTTACAATTTTCTAATATGTATAGGGATGCCAGTAGTTAATATTTTGAATCTGATAAAGTAGGGCCTATTTTTTCTATAGTTTTGTCGGGAAGCTTTATATTTCCTAGAATACGAATGCAATTTTTTGTGATGATAAAGATATCTTTGGCATCTACACTGTTTCCACAGAGTATAATGCCGTAGCTGAACCATGGGAAACTAAATTCATATACGTTAGAATATAGAATGATTGTGAAGAACACCACAGGTTCATTTATTGACATAATTATCTGATGCTAACGCAGGTGTAGCTACGGCAATAGCGGGTAACGCCGCTAACGAAAGAAAAAGCTACAGAATTACTTGAAGCGTAGAAGCTACGAAATTGAAGTAGCGGCAGAAGCGCTACGAGTACAGTAGATCTCAATGTGTACTATGCTACGAGGTTGCTGACAGAGCGAGTAATGACGTAGCAAGGTACGGAATGACTTATACGTGGCAGCCACGTAGTCGTACTCAGCGCTACAAGTACTGTAGATCTGAAGTGCGCTGTGCTGCGAGGCTGCTGACATGGCTAACGAAAAGATAACAGCTACGAAATAACTTACGACGTATCAGCTCCGTAGTCAGCGCTACGAGAACAGTAGATCTCAAAAAAAATATATGTACTGTGGTACGACAATGCCAACTTAGCGAGTAAAGACGTATCGAATAAGGTAGGAATGACTTACGATGTAGCAGCTACGTAGTCGTAGTCAGCGCTACAAGTACAGTAGATCTCAAGTGCGCTGTGCTACGTGGCTGCTGACAAGGCTAACGTAAAAGTAACAGCTACGAAATAACTTACGAAGTAGCAGCTACGTAGTTGTAGGCGCTACCAGTACAATAGGTCTAGCAAATATATGTATTGTTCTACGACAATGCCAATATAGTGAGTAACGACGTAGCAATTGAAAAAGGTATGAATTACGGAACGACTTACGACGTAGCAGCTACGTAGTCTTACTCAGCGCTACAAGTACAGTAGGTCTTATAAAGTGTGCTGTATTACTACTGCTGACACGCCTAACGTAAAAGTGACAGCTACGAAATAACTTACGAAGTAGCAGCTACGTAGTTGTATGTAGCGCTACGAGCAAAGTAGATACTCTGCTACGACATAGCGAGTAACGATGTAGCTATTGAAAAAGTTACGGAATGACTTACGACGTAGCAGCTACGTAGTCTTACTAAGCGCTACAAGTACAGGTCTTATAAAGTGTGCTGTATTACTACTGCTGACACGCCTAACGAAAAGGTAACAGCTACGAAATATGATTGTACATGAGATTTTAACTACATTTATATTTTTACGTATATTTGAGGGCAACGGATGCAGTGCAATTTGCCACTTGTAACAAAGTGCATTTTCAAAATTTTCCATACTTGTAGCCTCACACATATCTTCATAAATTGTAGATAAGCACCGTCTCGATGCCGTCAGCTTTCAAACGAAAAAACCGCATCAAAATTGGTTCAGGAGCTACGATGTCACAGACAGACACACAGCCACATCAATGACACTCCTCTTTTTGCAACGGGGGTTAAACATACGAAAGTTTGTGAGTGAGTTTTTTTTTACTGTGCAATCGTGATGGAACTCCCAAGAGGCCTCTGCCTATAACAGATGCATTTTGTCACAAGTGGCAAACTGCACTGCGCCCATCACTCTGAGACATAGAGAGGTTAAATATCATGTGCTTGTAATATTGGATGTTTAATATTTCTTCACGCTGAAACCGCTGATCCGAATTGGATAAAGCTTAGTATATAGATAGTTTAGGTCTTGGATTAACACATAGGATACTTTTCAATATCATGGTCAGTACTTTTTTAATAAGTTTCAAGGTACAGAAGCAGTGTATTCGAGTCATAAATAAGGCTTAGTTTCTTGACAGCTGCAAACCACTATTTAAAAATAATAATATACTTCCCCTACCATGTTTGTATATAAGAGACTTGTGTATCTTTGTAAAGGCAAATCCAAGCTATTTAAAAAAAAAAGTGACGTTATTCCAAGGCAAAAAAGACCTAAGTATAAAAACTTATTATACCATCCTCTATGCCAGAAACTTATGTATGATTTTTTTTTTATAATATGGCTATTACTGTTTATAACAAATTACCGGAAAACTTGAAAACTTTGGCCGGAAACAGCTTCAAAACTAAACTGCACAATTAGTTATAGGGCAATTGTTTCTATAGCATGACAGAATATTTTAATGTATAATGTTTTATTATGTAAAAATATTATAATATATTTTAGGAATAAATACTAATATTTGTACGCCTGCTTGCAGGTTGAATGCATTGCTATATATTTTCCTAACATCTGAAATTGTAATGTGTATTCTGACAAATAAATGATCGATTGATTGATTAATAAAATTCGCAAGGATATTACAGAAAATACAAAATGCATGAAAAAAATATTTTATTTATAAAGCGTAGTATTAATTGGCGATTATTTAGAAGACGAAAATGCTTAGTATATTCCACGTCTCCCAAACCACCGCCAATCACATATTTAATAAATATTGTATTCATTTATAATAGACTTACAAATTGTAGAAGAGTAAAGACATATAAAAAGAATGTCCCCGAGTTTCTTGCACGTTTTTTTTGAAGTGGCTCTATACCATTTTGTCTATTGCAAAATATTGCAATAGACTTTCGTAAGAGCGTCGTAGACTGCAAAATTAATTTAATTAATTTTTCGAAGCACTCGCAGCAAACTTTCCTTAGCCGTTCTTGACTGATCAGCTAAGTTAAGCAACGTCTGCCGCGGTCATGACTTAGATGGATGACCGCTTGTGACATTAATACTAAGCGCTTCCGTGTTTCAGAGAGTACGTTGAGTCGTCGGTCCTGGTTGTTGTCTTAGAATGGTGGTAGGGCAATTTGCGAATACCCGCCTGACTAGCTACCAACCTAAAGTAGAACACCTGTCGCCACGCACGTGACAGTGTTTTTTTTTTTAGTTATTGTGACGGAACAAAAGCCTGAGGCCCACCTGATATTAAGTGGAGTAACCTCTGCCTATAACAGACGCATTTCGTCAACGACGAATTGCATTGTGCCCGTCACACTGAGACGTACAGTTGTCAGGTCTCATGTGCCTGTATTTTTACTTGCTATCAAGGACTGCTGCCGGAAGACACTGATAGGTGGCTTAGTTACAGATTTTCTACCTGACCGCCAGCTGTCCTTGAGAGCCAGTAATTCTAGGTTGAACAACATCTTCCACCACATCATCACTTACCATCAGGTGAAATAGTGGTCAAGGTATAAGCTATATAATATTAAAAAAATATGTGACTATCTTTTCATCAATGTCAACCCGAGTAAAAATCAATAAGGATTTACTCGCGTATCGGGCTACTAAAGCTCTTCTTCTTCTCTCGGTGCCTCTTCAATCAATTAAGGTTGGCAATCAGCTGTCCGTACTCGTCTCTATCTTGGCGAGGCGAAAAATTTCGTTACTAAAGCGAACACGTACAATAACAAAACGAATTAGTCAATATTCATACGCGCTGTATAAACTTGGTAAAGTTTGTAATCGAGCCACCGTACTCGCTGCATATCACGGTTATGTTGTTTCCATATACGGTATAATATTTTGGGGAAATTCAACTGAAAAGCTTGCTGTTTTCAAAGCGCAAAAACGATGCATAAGAGCTACGTGTAATCGCAGCAAACCGATTCTTGCAAAGAATATTTCAGCTAAAACTGCTTACCTTGCTATCCGCCGCACTCAGAATGACTCCTTAAATTAAGCCTTAATGGCAATTAGTAAATGATCATTACATTTCTTATTTAACAGTCGCTCTCAGAGTCAAATTTTAATGCCTACTTAGTAAATGACAGATCTAACGAACTATAGTGCGTTACCCCAATGAAACGACATCTATAACTGATTATGTGTAGCCATGAACAAACCGGTAATCGACTGTTTTTAAGCTATTTTGTTATTGCATTCCAATATTTTTTTGTATAATAATATATGTTATTATTATTTATACACATAGCGGGACTTGTGTATTTTTTGTATGATTTTAACAAAATATTTTGGTTTTTCTCCTGGCAAACATTGTCAATGTCAATCCAATCTATGGTGATTGCGAGACGCCGATATTCTATTTAGGGCGTATACCATTTGACGCTAAATTCGTTATTTTCGATAATTTTGATCACAATTTTGTGTCTATGGTTCATATTAAATGTGGATCCATAGACGCAATGTGGTCAAAATTATCGAAAATAATTCAAATGGAATACGGCCTTAATCTATGCGCTAAACTGGAAAAGCATTTTGAAAGATTTGCGACGTATTACTTAAAATTTATTTCATTTGTTGTAACTTGTGTAAAACTTTGTTATATGTTAAATATGGTAAGTATCTATACAACTTCTTATTTAAAATGTTAATATATAATTGTTACTGAAGTATAATCGATGTAAGTTATCTTTCATGAATACCACGCACGATTTGTGACATTTGAAATGTCATCGAAACGTCAAAATCGTTCGTAAGGGTTTGGGACTCATTAAAGTTAATGGTCATTAAGTCAGGTTAAGGAACAATTAACTGTTTCTGAGTGTGGAAAAATTTAAATCTTCACTGAGGAACGATTTAATGCTACATTAACTGACTCTGAGTGCGGCCGATAGTCTCTATATCTTTGAAACTGCTGTTTTTGTAATGCCAAATCTCTTTTAAATACATATACATATTCCCGGTAGCAGACGTGAAAAAAATCTACGCCAATTAAGTACAAAAATAAAAACGGCGTTATTGAAAAAAAGTATATTTCGTATGGCACCAATTGTTTTTAACAAAATACCAATCACAATCCGTGATACGAACGATCTGCGCACTTTTAAAAAGAATCTCTCTGATTTCCTAATGACCATAGCGTATTATCCAATAGACGAATTTTTAAATGAAAAAAAATATTTAGTTATTAAGCCGCTCATGTAATATGCCTAAAATTGGTATGTCTTTATTTTTTTTCTAAAAAAATTAATAATGTGTCTAAATTATTATGATATATGGTATTGAGCTAAAAAACTTTCGTGAGTTTTGTCCATAATTATTATTTAGTAACCGGCTAGGACTCGCGTAATATTTACCGGATATTGCTCCGACCAGTTTCGAACTTATTTGAAGTTGTTCGTCTGGGAGTCACGTGCGTGCACTTTGGTACACAAATATTATGCGAGTCCTAGCCTATTATTACTAAATAATAAATATATATGGTATTCTTTACTTTCATGCTTGTATGCTTTGAAGCGGAACCTAGTGATACTTTCTTATAAATAATGATGGACGATATGCTGTGGGTGTCCTACTCGATATGACGAAAGCATATGATAGAGTACAATTTAATATCCTCCTAACAAAACTCTATGAATCAGGCATAAGAGGTATTGCATATGAGTGGCTGGATTCCTACCTTAAAAATAGGGTACAATATGTTAAAATTCAATACCATAACCATCGAACACACAGAACTGAGGACTACTTGTCTCAGCCGCTCATATTAAACTCCTCCATTCCCCAAGGTAGCGTATTAGGATGCATACTTTTTATTATTTACATAAACCAATTACCTAAAATCATAGACACTCAATGTGTTCTTTTTCGGATGATATATCACTTCTCTTTAAATATAAAAACACATCTGAATTCAACCAAACCGTAAAAGATACTTTGTGTAATGTGATAAAATGGTTAGCAGACCATAACCTTAAGGTAAATTTATCAAAAACCAAATTAATTGAATTCTTACCATATCAAAAATCTTCATTAAACATAGAATTACAAATTGACAACAAGACTATAGACAAAGTCAGTACATGCACACTATTAGGTATAGAAATAGATTCAAATGTGAACTGGAAGACACACATTGAAAAACTAAAATCAAAATTGTCTAGATTTGCATACGCCCTATATGAGCTTAAAGTAAGTACAGATAAAAAAACTGCAATTACAGCTTACTATGCATATGCTCACTCTTGGTTAAATTACGGACTTATCCTGTGGGGAAATGGTACTAACATCGAAGATTTACTAATCAAGCATAAAAAGCTAATACGCATCATAGTGAATATTAACAATACTGACTCATGCAAACCACATTTTGTACAATTAAAAATTTTAACAATAATATATATTTTAGAATTATGTAAATTTGTTAGAAAAATCCAAACATATTTAAAGATACAAAGCCAAATCGAGTATACGGCCCCCGAATGAACCAAAAAAATCAATTAGTCCAACCTAAAAGCCGCATCAATATGTATAAAAATAGCCCTTATGTTAACGCGATAAAAGTTTACAACCATTTACCAAACGAGATAAGAGGTGAATCAAATACGAACAAATTTATAAATAAAATTAAAACATTACTAATAGAGAAATGCTATTACAATCTAACAGAATATTATAATGATAAATTCACATAATTTTTATATTTTTTCTTGACATTCAACAGTTCTTGGCATTAAGTGTTCAACCCTTCTAGGATGCGATTGGATAAGGGTAGTTACCCCGACACGTCCGCTAAGTGACAGATTTGATTAGGGGCTTGTATTGGACACCATGGGACAATTTGCTCTACAGGTGTCATGCGGTGTCGTTCGTGATAGTAAATCTAAAAGTTTGATAGAAGTTAAACCCTGGTGAAACCTATTATACAGGGTTATTGGTGAAATGCTAATAACCTCTTAGGGTTGACTCCTGCTAGTCCTAACAAACATTTTGAGATGTTTTTTTTTGTGTTTTATTGCCTACTCCGAGCCAAGAGCACCAGCCGCGGCAACACTGAACCGCGCCGTGGTCCCTTTGAATAGAGTTTTGAATATTAACATTGTGCAAAATAATAAAAATATGAAATAATACATTACAGGAACTTAATGAATAAATAAATAACAATAAATAATAAATAACTTAACTTAACTTTTGATATCAGGTGATCCTCGTGCTTGTTCAGTCAAAAGCATATAAAAAAATAAATGCATCTCACAATGTTTGTTAGGACTAGCAGAAATCAACCCTAAGAGGTTGTTAGCATTTTACCAATAACCCTGTATATTCAGGCGTTACTTTGAGAAAATCCATAATTAAGGAAACACGTGCGTGCGTGGAATAGGAAGAAAATTTATGAATCATCACTTAAAAAAACAGTATTAATATATTAAGTATTGTCATTCAACGGGGTAATGCTGCAAACCTTTTGGGTAGCCTACCCGTGGACAGTGACTTGTTTTCTACTTATGATTGCCTGGTAGAAAACGGAGGTCACTTTTTTTTACTATAACATTTTTATGGTATTATGTTGGTATGTTTTTGAGAGCCAGTACCTCTAGGTTAGCCTGAACAACATCTTCGACCACATCATCACTTACCAGGTGAGATAGTGGTCAAAGGCTAACATATCTGGCATAATTTTTTTTATATAGATTCTGTTTTTTTTTATTATTTTTGTATTATAAATATTATTTGGTATATATTTGTTTAATACCTACTTAGAACTGCAATAAACCTTGCAGTGCTTGTAAATTAATAACTTGTTGAAGTCGGAACCGTGATAGTTCAAAAGTACCTATTATCACAATACTGTGCGCAGAGTACAGACTTCGACAAGTTATTTCACACATTTAAGTGTTGAAGTTGGTACAATTTTTTAATAAAAAAATTGTTCACACTTTTAGTGACCCTTGCTACTTATAGGATCGATTGTCATTCACTTTCAATGACTTTATCATCAAGATAGGAAAATACTTTTCAGTTCTTAGATTGTAACTCAGAAACGGCTTGACCGATTTTGATGAAATTTCAATGGGCAAGCATCAGCTTTCAAAAAATAATATTCAAAATTGGTTCAGCCACTCAAAAGTTCTGAGGTAATAAATATAAAAAAAAACATACAGACGAATTGAGTACCTCCTTCATTCTTTGAAGAAAAAAAACATCGATTTCAGTCTCACCAAAATCTTAACGCGAAATGCCCTACCACTATGCTAGAACCCTAAACATGTAATAATAATAAATATTTTAAAAGTATTTTAAGAAAATATAAATTTAACTATTGAATAAGTATATTTAAGTATTAAAAAATCTTTATAAAAATTATATATAACTAGTGACAATTCCGCCTTAATTAATTTCCTGTTAAGACGACGTGACGACACAAACGCCACGCAGCCAAACCAGAAGAGTATTCGACGCGTTTCTCTTCTAAACGAAGCATCCTCAGGAGGTCTTGACTCTACGAGCGCACGATCGAGACTAAAACTCAAATTGACTAAAATTGACCAAGCAAGCATCTATTCATTACCTAAAAATGTAGCTTCGTCATGTCACATAGTTAATAGCAGTTTGTTATCGTAACAAAACGCTGTATCGACAACTTTCTATCGTTAAAAAGTTAATGCAAATCATCGATTATGTATCGATACTACGTAAACAAATACACGAAAACCTTTTATTATTATTGAACTAAACCAATACTGGGTAATCAGTTGATTAACTTCGTGATTTTGTAAAACCGGTCTATTCGAGTACGGCTCAGGTAGAGTAGGGTTTGTGACGTCATATTTTCGATTAATTTCGTTTTTTAGGACCGTACCCAAAGGGTAAAAACGGGACCCTATTACTGAGACTTCGCTGTCCGTCCGTCTGCCACCTGTATCTCAAGAACGGTGATAGCTAGACAGTTGAAATTTTCACAGATGATGTATTTCTATAACAATAAAATTGCCGCTATAACAAAAAATCTAAAAATAAAATAAAATAAATATTTAAGAGGGGGCTCCCATACAACAAACTTGATTTTTTTACCGTTTCTTGCTCGATACTAATAACGGTGACAGGTAGACGCTTTAACTATTCACAGAATATTTAGTTTTATGTTCTATTTAAGTATAATTAATTAAAATAAAATAAATAATTAAGGAGGCTCCCATACAATAAAAGAGGTTTTCGTCGTTTATTTCCTAAAAATAATAATAATTAAACGAGATAATGGTACGGAACCCTTCGTGCGCGAGTCTCACTCGCACTTGGCCGCCTTTTTTATTTTCTTTATTAACAAAATCCACAGCCCTTAAATAACATAGTTTGATAAACCTAAGGCCAATTGGACCTAGTTATGCAAACAGGAACCAATCCACACACATGCCAAAATCGAGATAAGGACACAGAAGCTTTCAAAAATGAACCTTCTAACGACACTGTAAATATCAAAATGATCTGGCAATTTTGACAGAACAAAAGATTTCTATGACAAAGTTATCAACCAACATAACAGCAGTTGTACAATAAACTAACAAGATCCATGCCCCATAGTCAAAACTGTCATTGTGTGGATTGGTTCCTGTTTGCATAACTAGGTCCAATTACGGATTAACTTTTTATAAATTATACTTTATGTATAAATTTAACAGTCAATTACTCCTACTTACGTACGTAATTATATTTTAAATAAATTATATGTAAAAGCCATGTTAAAAAATTGATGATAGTATTTTAAATAAATTATATGTAAAAGCCATGTTAAAAAATTGATGATAGTATTTTAAATAAATTATATGTAAAAGCCATGTTAAAAAATTGATGATAGTATTTTAAATAAATTATATGTAAAAGCCATGTTAAAAAATTGATGATAGTATTTTAAATAAATTATATGTAAAAGCCATGTTAAAAAATTGATGATAGTATTTTAAATAAATTATATGTAAAAGCCATGTTAAAAAATTGATGATAGTATTTTAAATAAATTATATGTAAAAGCCATGTTAAAAAATTGATGATAGTATTTTAAATAAATTATATGTAAAAGCCATGTTAAAAAATTGATGATAGTATTTTAAATAAATTATATGTAAAAGCCATGTTAAAAAATTGATGATAGTATTTTAAATAAATTATATGTAAAAGCCATGTTAAAAAATTGATGATAGTATTTTAAATAAATTATATGTAAAAGCCATGTTAAAAAATTGATGATAGTATTTTAAATAAATTATATGTAAAAGCCATGTTAAAAAATTGATGATAGTATTTTAAATAAATTATATGTAAAAGCCATGTTAAAAAATTGATGATAGTATTTTAAATAAATTATATGTAAAAGCCATGTTAAAAAATTGATGATAGTATTTTAAATAAATTATATGTAAAAGCCATGTTAAAAAATTGATGATAGTATTTTAAATAAATTATATGTAAAAGCCATGTTAAAAAATTGATGATAGTATTTTAAATAAATTATATGTAAAAGCCATGTTAAAAAATTGATGATAGTATTTTAAATAAATTATATGTAAAAGCCATGTTAAAAAATTGATGATAGTATTTTAAATAAATTATATGTAAAAGCCATGTTAAAAAATTGATGATAGTATTTTAAATAAATTATATGTAAAAGCCATGTTAAAAAATTGATGATAGTATTTTAAATAAATTATATGTAAAAGCCATGTTAAAAAATTGATGATAGTATTTTAAATAAATTATATGTAAAAGCCATGTTAAAAAATTGATGATAGTATTTTTTTATTACAATTTAACGCAGTATCAGTATAAAAAGTTAGGACATAGCTCACACGGTTTTTTTTTTATAAGCACTGTAAATCGTAATTCAGGGACGAACGGACTAAGTATTGTTTACATCCCTATTTTAGCGGGAATGGGTTCTGCTTTAGGGTGGATCTTCTTGGTATTTCTAAGACAAACCGCTTCAAATTGTAGTGAATCCTTATAAAAAATAGAAGAAAAAAAATACGAAGTATTAAAACAAATGCCAATATCCCGCGGCGAAGATTAAAACGCGTAATAACATTCACAAACATGGCATGTAAACGCAATAACAGGCGCTTCCGGTTCCGCCCCCCTCTCTTCTCCGCCCGCCCAGCCCCGCTAGAACCGCCCCTACCCGCCTTTGGGGGCGGAAATAGATGCTTAGTATTTATACTTTTAGACTGAAATTCGTAACATCATATTTTGAGATCATTTTAGACCTGGTGCCCGATTCTCTTAGCTATTAAACGGCGTTAACGCAACTTAATTGCATGGACATTGTAGTTTTTGACAGTATCCGTAGTCTGCCCGCTATTCAGGTTCGATCGCAAGTCAGTGGCTTGCTATCAATAGTTCTTCAGTCTCATTTTGCCTGTAATTTCACTGGCTCTCAAGGACTGCTGCCGGAACACACCGTTAGGTGCTTGGCGACAGATTTTCTACTTGAGGATGGTCGCTAGCCAGGCGGGCATTCGCAAAATGCCCTTCCACCAGTTTTTGACATATTTGGTATGACGTAAGCTATTATGTTATGATTGCGTAGCTACAGTGGCATAAAATGTTTTGAAGGATTTTAGATAGAAAAATAGCTAAATGATTGAAATATATTTATTTAATGTATTGTTTGCTAGAAAACCACTGTATTTATGTTTTGACTGATGCTTGATTGATAGAAGTTTTCATTATTATTTCAGTGGCAACATTTGCAAGCCATAGCCCAGCCATACGATAGCGACGCCATTGCTATACAACTGCGATTAGGAGCTAGAATTAGCAGACTACCGAATTTGACATTAACAGCAGTTCGATCGCAAAAGCATCGCAGTAGTGTGGCCTTTGGACAATAGCTAAGAGAATTGGGGCCCTGTTTGCAATACTCGACCACATCATCACTTACTACCAGAAATGGTCGTCAAACGCTAAACTAGCATCTAAAAAATATTCGTTATATGGAGTTGATACTCCTTACTTTGAAGCAATGATGGCCGAGCGGTTATAGCTATGGATAGCTGCCGCAGGTCTCTGGTTCGATCCCCACCGCCGGCTTGAGCTTCACTGCATGGTGGGAGGGCATTTTGCGAATGCTCGCCTGACGAGTTACCACCTCAAGTAAAAACTCTCTCGCCAAGCACCTAACTGTGTGTTCCGGCAGCATTCCTTGATATCCAGTAAAATTACAGGCACATGGGACTCAACAACTGTATGTCTCAGGGTGACGAGCATAGAGAAGTTCGTCACTGTTGACGAAATGGGTCTGTTATAGGCCGAAGTTACGTTTAACATCAGGTATTTTTCTATCTAAAATCCTTGAAAACATTTTATGTCACTGTAGCTACGCAATCATAACATAATAGCTTACGTCATACCAAATATGTCAAAAACTGGTGGAAGGGCATTTTGCGAATGCCCGCCTGGCTAGCTATCACCCTCAAGTAGAAAATCTGTCGCCAAGCACCTAACGGTGTGTTCCGGCAGCAGTCCTGGAGAGCCAGTGAAATAACCGGCAAAATGAGACTTAACAGGTATGTCTCAAGGTGATGGGCGCAGTGCAGTTCGTCACTTGTGATGAAATGCATCTGTTATAGGCAGAGGATACCGCTTAACATTAGGTGGGCCTCGCGTTTGCTCCTTCACAATAACATGAAAAAAAAAGTATTGTAATCCGCATAGCAGGCGTTATTGGAAACATAACAATATTAAAATTATAAGGTTGCGTCATCATTTACAAGTATAAAACCAATTGCAAAATTGGTCTTGTTTGTAGTACAACGCAAGTGGTACATTACTCAGAATAAAATATAAAGTCTAAAGATGAATCTAACAATAGCGAAAATTATACTAGTAAATCGTCTTATTATCTCAGACATTTTTACG
The DNA here is from genome assembly GCA_963890685.1 of Plagodis pulveraria. Taxonomy (NCBI): domain Eukaryota; kingdom Metazoa; phylum Arthropoda; class Insecta; order Lepidoptera; family Geometridae; genus Plagodis; species Plagodis pulveraria. The sequence continues at coordinate 2,862,529 of OY982979.1, read as the reverse complement.
ATTAGTCGGATGGACAAAAAGGTCTACCATACCCATTTTTACCAACTTCAAAAAAGTAAGAGGTATGTTTTTTATATATGTTACCTCAGAACTTTCGACAGGGTGAACCGATTTTGATGATTCTTTTTTATTTGAAAGCTGTTGCTTGCTGTGTGGTCCCATTTAAATTTCATCAAAATCCGTCAAGCTGTTTTTGAGTTGCACTCCAATATTTTTCCATAATTTTCCTATCTTGACGATATAGTCATTGACAGTGAATGACAATCGATCCCATAAGTAGCAAGGGTCACTAAAAAGGGTGAAAACTTGTTTCTACCAAAAAATGGCACCAACCTCAAATGTGTGAAATAACTTGTCGAAGTCGGTTCCATAAGCGCATAATATTGTGACAATAGGTACTTTTGCTCCGTGGGGTGCCGAGCTAGAATGTCACACCCCATTGCTACCTGTGTGTGTCGTAAGAGGCGACTAAAGGTAAAATATCGGAAGGTGGGCAGCAGCGCCTTCTGAGGAACTGATATCTTAAACTGCGATCTCCAAGCCGCCTGTCAAGCGCGGGGATTATAGCAAACCTTTAATGGGGGAGGCTGTGTTCAGCCGTTGACAATCCGGCTGATACAGTACAGTATAGTTACTTTTGTAACATCATGGTACCGATTTTAACAAGTTATTTCTAACATTGCATGGCGGTAGGGCATTTTGGGAATGCTCGCCTGGCTAGCTATCACCCTCAAGTAGAAAATCTGTCGCCAAGCACCTAACGGTGAGTTCAGGCAGCTGTCCTTGAGAGCCAATACTTCTAGGTTAGCCTGAACAACATCTTCGACCACATCATCACTTACCATCAGGTAAGATAGTTACTATCAGCTATAATTAAAAAAAAAGGTTTTTAGCGATCCGTACCTAAAGGAAGAAAGAAGCCTTAATAATATACAGAACATTCCATAAACAAAAACTAATTAGCCTTTTAAAAGATTGAACTAGGTACGACCCTACCTATTTCTTGTAGAACGCGTTACTGCATCGGACGTTGAACGTAGAAACCATCCAAAGAACAAAACCACAGTGATATCCAAGAGAAAGCTTTGACTTTTCGTCAATAACTTACAATTTCTTAGCTTGGGCAAATCTTTACCATAAAATCGTTGCCTATTCTCGTAAAATACCGCGGAAAAATAAATTTGCAACCATTTTTACGGTTATATTTTTGTTTGATTAATATTCAAAGCATACCTTCGCTATGTTGATTTTATTGACAAGGTGCCTATAGTACAGTATCAATCTTAGAGTATTATGTTTAGGCGTGGGGGAATTATTAAAATGCTCCGAGTGCGGTTCATTATTTCATTCGATTTGTGTGTTTTCCAGTATAGCTTTTTCTTTACTGTGGTTTTGGCGGGAAACTTAAAGACTTTTTTTTCAGTTTTAAATTAGACTCGTATGGTTTGTACATATGCCATATTTCAAGTAGCTGTCTCGATTATATAAAAAAATCTTTAAATAAGGGTAATTCTTCTTCTGTCATTACTAAAATCCACATTTGTGTAACACTTAAATGACACTTAGGGCCTGTTTCAGAATATTCGAGTAAGTTCCGGTTATACTACCCAGAACATAAAATAACTGAGATAAAAATTACAGTGAACATGCAGCGCGTTTCAAGCTTTAACTGACGGATAGGCTAAATTGATGACTGTGAAACGCAAAGATAGTGTTTTATTTATTAAATATGTTCTGAGTAGTTTAACCGGAACTTACTCGAACATTCTGAAACAGGTCCTTAGAATGACTATTCCAAAAATAGGATTATTCTGCTTAAATAATGGGTAATTTTAGAGAGCACCATGGATGGTGGAAGAGCGTTTTGCGATTGCTCGCCTGGCTAGCTACCACCCTCAAGTAGAATATCTGTCGCTGAGCACCTAACAGTGTATTCCGGAAGCAGCCCTTGAGAGCCAGCAAAATTACAGGCAGATGAGACTTAAACAACTGTTCGTCTCAGCGTCTTGTGACGAATTGCGTCCGTTATAGGGAGAAATTAGTACGTTTGTCATCAGCTGGACCCCCCCGAACCCGACGGTACACCGTCACAAACACTTAAAAAAATAACCCATCCAACTCATGACCGCGGGTGACGTTGCTTAACTTTGCTGATCGGTTAAGAACAGCTAAGTAAACTTCTCAACGAGCGCTTCAAAAGCTAAAAAAGCGCAAGAAGGTTGTCTGAATGCTTACACAAAAATGCATTCGTATATCCGTTGGCCTCCTATACAGGTAGTCTTTCGTGAAATTTCTAAGGTTTTATAATTCCATTTTTTTTGTCGATTCAGTTCATTAATTTTTCAAAATAACTCAAATATGGTGTTTAAGTACTATAAAAATAATCGTGCCGTTGCACATTGGGCGCACATCAAGTAGAGGCCGATTCCCTGAATAGATCACTTTGAAGGAAAACTCTTCTTTAAAGCATTATTATGAAGATTAAGAAAAAAAAATATGTAAGGATGTTTTGGCAATAAATCAGCGCTGTATCTTTGTACAGACAACATAAAGGGAGCTACTATAGATCTTTTAAAAAATTGTTATTTGACTTACTACTACAATTTTATTGTAATTTATGTTATTGTGAATGAACAAGCGCGAGGCCCACCTGATGTTAAGCGGTATCCTCTGCTTATAACATATGCATTTTATCACAAGTGACGAACTGCACTGCGCCCATCACTTTGAGACATAGCTGTTAAGTCTCATTTTTTGCCTGTTATTTCACTGGCTCTCAAGGACTGCTGCCGGAACACACCGTTACGTGCTTGGCAACAGATTTTCTACTTAAGGGTGGTCGCTAGCCAGGCGGGCATTCGCAAAATGCCCTTCCACCATGCGGTGAAGCTCAAGCTCTGGGCGGGATTCGAACCATGGACCTGCTGCGCGGCAGTCCATAGCCAATGCCACTGAGCCATCACTGCTTCAAAATGTTACCACTCGATCAAGGACTTCTTTGAAGATAAACAACTAAAATAAGTATCTAATCTGACTATTAATTATTTGACATAAATTTAACATGACATTTTAAGTATATATATTAATCATAATTAGGGAATGACTTCGATCTTCTTAACTTACATTTTATTATTTTATTTTGTATTTTGTACCAAAACATTTGCACACCGTTTAGGTAAAGTTTTGTTGGAACTGTATTTTAATGCTATAACAACTCTGCAATATTGTACCTAAAGCTTTAGCAAATAAATATTCATTCATTCATTCATTCATTCATAACTGCTGAACTAGTATGTAAAAAAAGACCTGAAAAATATTATTCTAAATTGCGTTAGTTAAAATGTGACCAAATAAGTAATCATTTTCAAATCTGATAAAATTTATAATACAATTTTTGATATCGGATGTCCGATTTTTTATTTTTTTTACTCCACAACTAATTACCAAATCTAGCTCCAGTTAAAATGTGACCAGTTAATTAATCATTATAAATCTGATAAAATTTAAAATATTATTTTTTAATATTGGATGTCCGATATTTTTTTATTTTAACTCCATAACTTATTTTCTAATCCAGATTTAGTTTAATTACCATTTTAAAATCTGAAAAAAAAAAATTTTTTTTTTAATATCGGACATCATAAACATACATAACATAAACATCATTTATTGACATAACAATATCCGCATCCATGTTTTGCTGATCATAAGGATAGACTTCAAAATTAAACTTACACAATTCGGTTTGGATTACGCTCGTTGAGAAAAACTAAAAATGAAACTAATGATGTTAATATGCACTTTATATATAAAGCTAGCCTCTGACCACTATCTCACCTGATGGTAAGTGATGATGTGGTCAAAGATGTTGTTCAGGCTAACCCAGACTGGCTCTCATGGTCAGCTGCCGGAACACACCGTTAGATGCTTGGCGACAGATGTTCTACTTGAAGGTGGTAGCTAGCCAAGCGGGCAAACGCAAAAGTTCCTTACACCGTGTGGTGAAGCTCAATCTGGCGGTGGGGATCGAACCAGGGTACTGCGGCACGGCAGTCCATAGCTATCAGCGCTCGGCCACCATTGCTTCAAAATTTGTAATAATGAATATTAGCTACATCTTGAATAGTAATTAATTGGACGCCAATGCACATGAAATGACTTAAATGACCTATCACTAAAACAATCTAAAACGTTAATAAAATGCGTTTACGAGATTTGAAAAGCGGGAAATACACGTATTTTTTTTTATTTCCGTCCAGAAACGTGACATTTTTCCTCAAGTTATCATATTCTTATTTTTTGCCGACTTCTTCGCTTCAATCTCGAACAGAGGTAAATAAAGTTCTACAATCTTAAAATATGACAAAAACAATTTGAGTTTCGTTCAGAAATCAATCTTAAAAATCTGTTAGAATAACAAATGTGCAATCAGACAATTACCTGTCGAGACGCGTGTCGTTAGCATTCCTGTCGTGTCGCGTGACACAGTAAAATATATGCAGTAGGAACATAAAAATAAAGGGTAGAAAATTAATGTAAAAAAATTTTTAAACTGTCGTCAATGGTAACAATGATGGAAAAATGTCTTTCCATTCACGAAGGCGCACCTCTCTATATTGTGAGTATAGACATTATAGCATGGTGGTAGGGCATTTTACGAATGTTTTTTTTTTTACTTAATCAACTAATCAGTTTTTAAGATAAAATATAATGTAGAAAATCGTTTCGCCGTAGTTTATTAAGATAAAATAACGGAAAAGCAGTAAATAATACTGAGAATCAGATTATACATTGTTTTTTTATATACGTTGTGGGGTCTAAATTTGTTCTTGATCACGTAAAATTAACGAATTTCAAAGAACATTACATATTAAAAAACAAAGTCGCTTTCTCTATCTCTATATCCCTATGTATGCTTAAATCTTGTAAACTACGCGACGGATTTTGATGCGGTTATTTTTAATAGATAGAGTAATTCAAGAGAAAGGTTTATATGTATAAAAACATCCATTAAATAGTGGAGAAATACTGTTATTTTTGAGGTTTCTAATGTGATGTCGTAAATAATTACATTATTTCCGCTGACATTGCAAACGCAGGCTGAACCCTATGAGATTTATCAAAATAATGAATGAGATTTATCAAAGTATTGTACACATTGAAAAGTTCTACAGAAACTCCCCTATAGTATATATCTATCTCTTATGGATATCCCACAATAACATTTTCTTGTATTTAATATATTTCTCATTATTTTTTGGTTTGGTTATCTCTGTCTAGTGGGATAACTCATGGAATTATGTGCATTTGGTGATAATATAATAACATAACTTTTTAAGATGATTCAGGCTACACTTTTAAAGGTTCAAAATCAAAATCATTTATTTACGAGAATGTTGTATAAAGTACTGCTGGTGGTAAATTAATTAATTGGTTCAAACATTCTACCATAACAATGGTGAGTAAATATTAGGTCCTTACATATGAAATTGGCGTTTTTCGTACTGGCCACTTTAATCACGAATTTCTCCTCTTTGGTAAGGAATTCCAAATTCAAATTTGTACAGCTATAGACTCATGTATTTGTGCTTCGATGATCGTCATTCATTTGTTTTTTTTCTTCTGTTTTTTTCTGTTTGCGTCACTCATTTTACAAAATGGAAAACCTTAAATATCGCATTATTTACGAGTACGAGTTCCGCCGTGGCACTAGTGCTGCGGAAACAACTCGAAGGGTGAATGATGTGTATGGCGGTCGTGTTGCAAAAGAAAACACAGTTCGTTTTTGGTTCCAACGTTTTCGTTCTGGAAATTTCGACCTGCAGAACAAGCCCCGTGGACGGCCTGAGACTCAAGTTGATAATGAAGAGTTGAAGGCTATTGTGGAAGCGGATCCATCGCAAACCACGTCCGAGTTAGCTGCAGGCTGCGATGTTAGTGATAAAACTGTTTTAATTCACTTGAAGCAAATTGGGAAGATTAAAAAGCTTGAAAGGTGGGTACCTCACGAATTGACTGAAACAAACCGGCAAACGCGCGTCGACTGCTGCGTTACATTACTAAACCGGCACAATAATGAAGGTATTTTAAACCGAATCATTACCTGTGATGAAAAATGGGTTCTTTACGATAATCGGAAGCGCTCAGCGCAATGGTTAGATCCTGGCCAGCCAGCCAAATCCTGCCCCAAGCGAAAATTAACCCCAAAAAAGTTACTTGTAAGCGTTTGGTGGACTAGTGCCGGTATTGTTCATTACAGTTTTTTCAAATCTGGCCAGACTATTACGGCTGATGTCTATTGTCAGGAATTGCAAACCATGATGGAAAAGCTAGCGGCTAAACAACCTAGGCTGGTCAATCGCTCCACGCCACTGCTGCTTCACGACAACGCTAGACCACACACTGCGCTACAGACGGCTACTAAATTAGAAGAGCTTCAATTGGAAAGTCTAAGACATCCTCCGTACTCCCCGGACCTTGCTCCAACAGATTCCAATTTTTTTCGAAATTTGGATAACTTCTTGCAAGGGAAAAAATTCAACTCCGATGGGGCAGTCCAAATCGCCTTCAAAGATTTTATTGATTCCCGTCCGACTGGTTTTTTTAGTAAAGGGATCAATGAACTACCTATGAGATGGCAAAAGTGCATAGAAAATAATGGTTCATACTTTGATTAATTAAATATATTATATTAAAAAATATTCGACTTTTTGTTCCTCCCATACAAAACGCCAATTTCATATGTAAGGACCTAATATTATTTGAAATATACAAAATCAGTTTTATAAATGATTAATGTATTCCAATATTATGATGAATAAAACTAATTAACAGAAATCGAATGTCAACATCTTTTGTTTATAATGTCAATTCAATTAAAGAAAATTATAAATTTAAATGTCACAATTAATAAATTTTGTTATTTAGTAAATAAATTCATAAATTATTTCGGTATTTAGTTTTATATGTCATACATTCCTTTAAGTTATTATATATTATAGGTAGAATACATTTATTATGTGGATTGGTTTCCTAGCTAATCAGTCAATTGGATTAACTAGCCGCTAAAGATTTAAGTTTCCAGACTTAATATACTATCTACAACCTCAAGATTGATTTTAATGCCAACGATACATAAGAAATAATGTCTACTAATATAACGAGCGCACTCTAGTGTCACGCAAACAGAGACACTAGAACTGTCTGTCTCGTAACCACATTTAGGACGAAGTGGTCGTAAAAATTACAGACTGCGCGCATAGGGCGGAGAGACCTTTTTCACATGCGAGTAATCAAAACAGAACTAGGCAATATTGAGCTTGTTAAAAACGGAAAAAATCAGATACTATATCACATTGCTACATAATAATTAGAAATATTTTTTATTGATATACTGTACCTACAGACACATACACAATACTTGACTCAAAATGTTACAGCTGTATTTAGATTTTTTTCTATCAAGAGAAATATATGCGCGTTTTCGGATTAGGCATAGTATATGTCATATCCTCTAAAATATTATATATTTTTTCATATCTCTAAGGCGTACAATTTTCTAAACGCGTTCAAAATTTGCCTTTTTTAGACTCACTTCAACTTAACATTTTGACACGTCGGCCTACCCCATCTGAAAATACAGGTGTGAATATAATTATGTTTTTGGACATAATTTTATGTTGATATTGGGAAGAAAACAATTGCTTTTTATTTATAGTGTAAACTTTTCAAAGAACAAAAATGAAAAATATGAGATGTCTTACTGCCCAGTCTTATTATACTGTGTCCACCACCTTGCGACAAATTGTGTTATAGGTTGATTCGCGGTTAATATCCGGCGGAGGTGGCGCTGCCTTGCGGATTTGGATTTCAATACGTGATTAGATTACAGAAATATCGACGAGTAAGGAGAAGTATGTTGATAGTATACCTACTGTTTGAGGTAATGCTACAGAAATAATAAGAGTTCTCAAATGTGAAAAAACGTTCAATAAGAACTCTGATTTTTGGAACAACACGAATTTCATTATTTTTTATAATTCGCTTATCGTTATTACGCAGATTGCAAGGTAAAACTGTTTCCTGCTTTTCTGGAATATCCCTATCCTCATGAATTTCTTATATACAATTATATATGTAAAGAGAAACAACTGTCATAATTTTGTCTTTCTTAAAGTGCTCCCATGCAGGGCTACGCTTTTTCAGTCCATTAAATTATTAATTCATGAGGATAGGGATATTCCAGAAAAACAGGACAGTTTTAACTTACAATCTGCGCAATAACGATAAGCGAATTATAAAAAATAATGAAATTCGGGTTGTACCAAAAATCAGATTAGCTAATGTACAGAAACAAGGTCGTTATTCGAAAATACTGATGTATAATAAATTACCAAAAATCTTGACCACCATAAAATATAGTTTGTTCGACCTAAAACTTAAGAACTTTTTTGAAAACAATCCCTTCTACACATTAATAATATATATCAATGAAGCTTGTAGGTTTCTTGGAAATCGGAAGGCAAATCGTTCCAAAGTCAGTTGTGATATTCGACGACCGTCACTAAAGTACCATCGTACGCGGCATCATCGCAATATTTTAATTCAAAAGTGTGTTTAAAATCACGTTTAATGTGTGTGTTATGTGTCAGGGTGAAGTGTATTGTGCATACTTTCTGTTAATCGTTATCACAAACAAGAACAAGGAGTAAATAGTGAGTCTTTCAAAGAAACAATTTCATTGAACGGAGCGCATTCTTGACACAGGACAACTAGCAGCTCACTCGCTGAGACGTAGCAGATCGTTAGATAACTGATGCATGCAACTTAGCGCTTTAGCCACTGCACTATTAAGGTCATTTTATTGCTACCTGCAAAATCGAAGAACTACATATCATATCAATCTGTGGTAATAATTTGTTCTGTTTAAGTACATTAAATTAATTCAACTAAATGGAAACCGCAATTCACCGCAATACCTGTGTTGGATGCAAATCGCCTATCCCGAGTAGGGAACATTTTATGATCTGTTACGTTTGTGAACATAAATACGATTTGCAATGCGCGAATCTATCGCCCAAGCGTTTCAAAAAAATGAGCCATGAGTTAAAATCCAAATGGAAATGTTTCGAATGTAAAAGTAAACAGCCGAAACGCGACAACACAAATACACCAGTACGTACATGTCAACAAAATAAATCGGATGATGGGGCTGACTTGGAGTTTTCGTCAGACAATAGCCAGGTGACGATGCGAAAACCGACTACGTCTAAGCCATTTTCGACCGAATATATTACAGAAGCTAAATTAAGATATATATGGAAAAATGAGATGAGTAAAGAGATGGAAAGTATGTTTGAGTCAACAATTAATAGAACGATATCTAATCAGATGAAATCTATGAACTGCCAGTGCACAGGATACCAGGAGTCGATTTCCTACGTTAGCACTCAATATGAAGAACACCGAAAAGAGAATGCGGACCTCAAAAAACGGCTTGATACCACCGTTACAGAGTTAAAAGGTCTTAAGGATGAGAATAAAAACTTAAGGGACCAGTTATCGGTTCTATCGGCTTGCGTGAAGGATCTTAAGGAAGACAACTTAAAACAGCAACAATGGGTCAGGTTGCAAAATATTGAGATCACTGGTATTCCTGAAAATAAGGAAGAAATCACGGCGGAAGTGGTTCTCAAAGTGTCAAAGCACATTGGAATTCCTATTGAATTATCTGACGTGGATTTCGCTCACCGGGTGCAGCCACGGCGCGCCGCGAGTGCAGAGCGCGCTCGCCCTATCATCGCGCGCCTGAAACAGCGCGCTGATAAGGACCGAATAATTGCCGCCGCGCGTAAAAATCGGAACATGAATTCCAAGGATATTATGGGAATTGGAGGAGAAAATAACAAAGTGTTTGTAAATGAACACCTTACTAAGGATAGTAAAATGCTGCTGACTTCATGTAAACAAAAGGCAAAAGAGGTCAATTACAAATACATCTGGACAAAAAACTTGATGAAAAGGTTTGACAATATAGACATTTTTTATGAGGCCAAGGGAAGCTTTAAGCAAAAAGTGTACAAAACACTCAGATAATAAAAAACTTAATGTGACTGTTACGTATACAACCTTTCTCCACCCCAACCCTAATCTCCCCCACATACACACTCATGCACGCCCTCACACAAACACACACACTCACACATTTTAATACGAGTACCTACGTGCATTTCAGCAAGTTTTATTTGTTTTTTGTATATATTTGAGTTAAAATAAATAAGTGACAGTCGTCTGTATTTATATATGTTAATTTAAAAAATGTAAATCCGTTATTGGCTATAAGTTTATATTATAATTTATTATGTTTAGAGTCAAAGAGCTGTGGATTTTGTTACAATAAATAAAATCAAAATAAAATCAAAATCAAACTCAATCGTCTGACTCTATCAGCGGCGGCGCGGTGAGATTCCAGGAAGTCTGCGGCTATCATATCCGGTAGCAGAGCCGAGGAAGCGAACCGAGGTTTATCCTATTATAAGTCTATTAGAGTCTTCGGTAACAAAGTTGAAACTACAAAACGAGCAATGAAAAATGAATGAAATGTTTTGTTGAAGATAGAGCTAACCTTTCCTTTTATTAACTTATAGCTGATATTTAAATATTATAAATTAAACCGGCAAAAAACACTCACGTTGAGGATCGAATACGGCGCACTCGCCCTGATGATGAGCATCTGATATGCTCTAAACCCGCGAGACGTATTCGATCCTCAACGTGAGTGTTTTTTGCCGGTTTAATTTATAATATTTAAATATGTGTGAAACTCACGAGAATTTCAATTCAATTATAGCTGATAGCCTAGTTTTTTTTGATAGGAGGGCAAACTAGCTTTCGTCTCACCTGGTGGTAAGTCATCACCGTCGCCCACGAATATCCGCAGCACTAGAGCTCTCGAGGATGCGTTGCTGGCCTTTGATGAGGGAATATGCTCTCTTCTTGAGGGCCCCTAAGTCGTATCTGTTCGGAAATACTTCACCATGCAACTGGTTCCTAATTGTGGCAGTGCGAGGTAGGAAATGACGTGAAAATCGCAAGGTTGTGGACTTCCGACATGAAATTGATGAAACGTCATGCTTTGTCGGGACGTCCGATGGTGAAATGGAGCTGCAGGTAGTAAATCGAACAGTTCCTCGGAACACTCCCCGTGATAGATGCGGTAGAAGATGCAGAGTGATCCAACATCTCTACGTAGTGCCAAAGGGTCGAGCCGGTCGGAGAGAACTTGATCGTCGACGATTCGAGTCGCTCTGCGTTGAATGCGGTCAATGGAAGAAGCAGATACTGGGGAGCTCCACGCCCCGCCCACTTTTTTTACCACTATCTCACTTGTTGTGTTGTATGTCGAAGATGTTATTCAGGGTAACCTAGAATTTTCTTGCTCTCAGGACAGCTGCACAAACACACCTTTAGGTGCTTGGTGACAGATTTTCTACTTAATTCCGCTTCAAAACAAAGTCTATACGTGTATGGTGGCAAAGGTCTACCATATTTTGTTGGTTGTGGTGATACAAGATATCGTCGTATATTTTTAGTATAGTTTGGCGGAATTGGGTCTAAAACAAATTAGCATTACACCTACACTGAGACGAAGATACAAGGAGTCCCTACCCGAACCAATGCGCAACAATAAAGGGCAAATAAAGGGCTGTAAAGGGCAATAAAATTTTGAAGCGCTCGTACTGAAGTTTACTTAGCTGTAGTTAAGCAACGTCGCGCGAGTCATGAGTTGGATGGGTGACCGCTAGTGACATTACTACTGAGCGTGCACGTGCTTCGGAGTGCACATTAAGCCGTCGGTCCCGGTTGTTGTCTTAGGATGGCAGTCGTTATAGCATGGTGGTAGGGCATTTTGCGAATGCCCGCCTGGCTAGCAACACCCTCAAGTAGAATCTGTCGCCAAGCACCTAACGGTGTGTTCTGGCAGCCGTCCTTGAGAGCCAGTACTTCTAGGTTAGCCTGAACAACATCTTTGACCACATCATCACTTACCATCAGGTGAGATAGTGGTCAAAGGCATAAAAAAAATAGGTAATGGAGGCGTGGCACGTGCGAAATTATCTGGCCTAAATCCTTGTAAGAAGGCTTGTTGGTAAGAAAACCATTGCGCGCTTAGTACAAATCAACAAACGAATCAGTTCTTCCGATAACGCAATGGATCAGTGTTTTAATAGTTATATCTGTGTGTAACTAGTGACTAGGTACAGGCTATCACCTGATGGTAAGTGATGATGTGGTCGAAGATGTTGTTCAGGCTAACCTGGAATTCCTGGCTCTCAAGGACAGCTGCCGGTACACACCCTTAGGTGCTTGGCGACAGATTTTCTACTTTAGGTTGGTAGCTAGCTAGGCGGGCATTCGCAAAATGCCCTACCACCATGCTATAACGACTGCCATCCTAAGACAACAACCGGGACCGACGGCTTAACGTGACCTCCGAAGCACGGAAGTGTCACCCATCCAACTCATGACCGCGGCGGACGTTGCTTAACATTGCTGATCGGTTAAGAACAGCTAATCAAACTTCGCTACGAGCGCTTATCTCCCTTGTTTCCTAATCTGCGGTGATCACCAACTACCAGGTGAGCCAGTGATCGTTTGCCATCCCATCCCAAAAAAATAATTCATCTTAGGCATGGATTTAATCTCTAACAGTAAGTACCTTTTCTTTTTTCTTGTTCTAGGAGCGAGCCATGACAGCGTTGAGCAACGAGCGCGGCGGAGGGGAAGCAGGCGATTGACGTGATGGCGCACCCATATCCGGCGCCCTGGCACCTTCATTACCACCACAGGTTAGCCAGCAGATAGTAAGGTGAAAGAAAGTTTATTCATGCTTTATATCAGGTAGCATTATATAACAAAATAAAAGGAATACTTAATTTAACAAACTATTGGAGACAAAATTTTATGCCCAAGGCGGGAATTGAACCCGCGTCCTCCGATATCGCGTCGAAAGAGAAGGGTACGACATCATAGAGAGTTAAGTGTTTGAAAAAACACTTCTTTCGGTCAGATGAAGTCTAGTAGTATGGTTGATGGCCGCGCACCGTCCCCTATGACGGTTAAAGTAATACGATTGGAGTATGAAATTTCGGCTACAATTGCCGTGTCCAAGTGGCCGAGGGGTATAGGCATCCGACGTGATATTGGAGGACGCGGGTTCAATTCCCGCCTTGGGCATAAAATTTTGTACTCCTATAATTTGTTAAATATATTTCGCTTAGCACGCGATAGTGCTTGTAATTATATTTAGAAACTAGCTGACCCGGCAAACGTTGTTTTGCCATATAAAGAGGAAAAATGATGAAATTACTAAAATGGCTATTAAAATATAAGGGTTGATCGTAGAAGGGTGAAAATTGAGGATTGTATGTATTTTTGTATGTTGTATCATAAAAAAATATAAATTAAAAATTTTGTCTAAAAAATAAAAAATAAAATTTAGGGGTGGACTACCCCTAACATTTAGGTGGATGAAAAATAGATGTTGGCCGATTCTCATAGATACCGGATAAGCACAAAAAATTTCATCAAAATCGGTCAAACCGTTTCGGAGGAGTATGGCAACGAAAACTGTGACACGAGAATTTTATATATAAGAAGAAGATGAGGAATACTTAATATTGTATAACATATAAAAAGGAACAATTACAAATTAATTAAAAATAACAAACGGGGTTTTTTGTAGGACAGTTTAAGATAAACATTTCCGTTATACAGGGTGTCCCAAGAAGTAGTGATATACTGAAGCTTGGAGGTAGAGGACCTAGAGGGCTATCTGAATCACCCCATGTATGTTCCGCGATTTTTCGTATTTTCGGAGTTATGTTTTTTTTTTAGTTTTCACCTTTCGCTGAGTACGATGAGATTTTTATTCATGGTGACGTGAATTATTGCGGTAGATGCTTGATTTTTTTTGTGTGATGAGATAGGCCAATTCAGTATGATAACATATAGTTTTTTTTTTTATATCTTGGTTAGCCTTTGACCACTATCTCACCTGATGGTAAGTGATGATGTGGTCGAAGATGTTGTTCAGACTAACCTAGAACTACTGGCTCTCAAGGACAGCTGCCGGAACACACCGTTAGGTGTTTGGCGACAGATTTTCTACCTGAGGGTGGTAGCTATCCAGGCGGGTGTTCGCAAATTGCCCTACCACCATGCAAAAAACTTACTACCGTTAGATCTTTGATTGGAATTAAAAAAAAATTAAATGCCATGAAAGATAAAATTACCCAGTATGTTCATAACTTCAAGGGCCCTTGAAAAAATAAAAACTCATAAAAAATATACCGTTTGGCTTTTTAAAACTTGCTCTATCTATCATGTAGCTACCCTGAAAATTTCATTTTATTATTCATAAGGCTTCAATCAAAAAATTTAATACTAAATGTGGTAAGTGCAAAATTTTAATTTACACGATGATTAATGCAAGCAAAGCACCAATGACAAGGTGTTTAATTACAATAAATTTTCAAAATGGGCCCCCTGTTGCTCAATGCAAGTGCGACATCGCCGGAAAAAGTTGTCTTTTAAACGTCTATAGTTGTCCGAAATAAAAACATTTTGATTTGATTTAATAGATAGAGTGATTCCAGAGGAGGGGAGAAACACTGATAATTTCAAAGGTCTCTAATGTGATGTCAAGCGTAACCTTTAACCTTTCAAGAGTAACCTCTAAAGAAAATACGTTTTTATTGTCGAATGACAAAAAATCTGTGAACGTTGTATATAAAGACATTCTACAGTATATTTAGTATCAGAATAGCACCAGTGCGAAGCCGGGGTGGATCGCTAGTCTAAACTAATATAATAAAGAGGAAATATTTGATTGTTTGTTTGTTTGCATTGAATAGGCTCTGAAACTACTGGACCGATTTGGATGAAATTTGGTATGGTAATAGTTTGAGACACGGGGAAGGACATAGAATAGATTTTATCCAACTCGCAAAAAGAGGTTAATGGTTTTGCGTGATGCCCGATATACCCGCGGGCGGAACCGCGGCTGGAAAGTAAGTATTTAATATTTTATTGTTTTACCACAAGTTTTACTGTATTTTACACCCACACTAAGACGTAGTATAAATACAAAAGAGACACGTACAAATGTTCATCAATTATTTACTCTAGAGAGGGCGCGGTAGTGACGTGAACTTAGTACTTACATCATGTTAATTTAAAGAAAGGTTTTTTATTTCTGACAAAAATTAACATATTTAACTAAAAAACTTAAAATTACTACAAAACTAATCCAATATTCCGCTACCATTAGGCAGTGCACCCAAAATGCTGGCCGCATTGCCACGTTGTATGGCAATGCTTATCCTCTGTGCAAGGTATATGCCAGCATTTTGGTCACAAGTAGCGTCGACCAGATGTTTTGAGACGTCTTTGAATAATAGTTTGGCGCTCGGTCCCCACGGCCCCAACATGTAACAACTACTGATATTACTATATTTGCGCCTTTTGAGACCTACTGCTAGTTCAGCCGCCGCAACGGCCACTTTTTGGGTTGCGGGAAGATGAGAAGGTGCTAAGGTATCGACACAGGTAGCGTCCCATACCAGAGGCCTTCCCAGCCTCCACGGAATCAAAGTCATGCCGTCCGGCGTCTTACCATCGCCACTAGGTTCCAAGATGGCAGCGCAGATGGCGGTGGTAATCATGTTAATTAGTTTGTGGATTTTGTTCAGAGATGGCGCCACACCCGCGCCGCGCGACCCCACGCGGCGAGAGCCGTACGACCAGCACACGTATACGCGCCACAACTCAACTCACGCGCAGATAGACTCGCTGCAGACACAAGTCCACACGTTGTAAGTAAAAACGTAACCGACATCAAACACTGTTGAAGTCGGTCCCATGCTGATGGAAAATAATGACCAAAATGTGTGCTTATAATCTTTTTATCTAAGCTTTAATTAATTAATAATTATAAAGAGAAAAGATTTGATTACAAAATCACAAATATACGATAGGAAAAATTTAAGTCATGTGCGGAAATTTTTCCTATCGTATATTTGTAATTTTGTAATGTAATCCGCGTAGCAGGCGTTATTGCAATCATAATAATATAAAAAAAAAAAGATTTGATTGTTTGCTTGTTTGCATTGAATAGGCTCTGAAACCACTGGACTGATTTGAAAAATTATTTCACCATGAGAATCCAGATCCAGAAAAGCCTGATGAACATAGGCTATAGAAGATTTTCGAAAAGTTAGGGAACTTCGATATTGTAACCCAAAGTGCGAAAAATTATAATCGCGAAAAAAATATACATATCGATTATAAAAATCTTTTTGCCGAGGTTCTCCTTGTTTGGCGGTAGAACGAAAATATATTAGATTGTGCACTTCCATTGCGCAGTCTCCAAAATGTATCCGGCAAAAGACAGATATGTTTCTAAATCCTAAACGGATCTTTTCACGCACGAATAAACATCATAATAGTTATATTTTAACTAACCTCGACGTTTCGATCAAGTTGCATTGACCGTGGTCACGAGTAGACCTCTACTGTCTATCTTTTCTTTTCTTTAAACTTTCGTGAACTAAGCTCATGTTTCTCAAGGTGTTGTCTAGTGGTGGTGTTGTGTGTCGGGTCGCCATCTTCCCTCAGAAATGGTTGAGGAAGGCGATGGCTGGCACATGCGTCAACTCGTGAACGGGTGCTGCTAGAGAACACCAAAACAAAAACTTTTCTTTTAGCACTGTTCCCTCTTAGAATGTTGTATGTATATTTTATAATTCTAGTAATAATTAAAAAAAAATTTTACTATTAAAAAAAAGGCACGGACCCTGGAGTCTGTGGAGTGTAGATTAATAAATAAATAAAAAAAAAGTTCATGTTTCTAAATCCTAAACGGGTCTTTTCACGCACGAATGAACATCAAAATAATTATATTTTGACTAACCTCGACGTTTCGATCAAGTTGCATTGACCGTGGTCACGAGTAGACCTCTACTGTCTATGATAGTTAAAAAAATCTGATAGTTAAAAAAAAAAGATTGTGGCGAATATTCCAGATTTTAGAGTTTTATCTTAGCAAGCTTGCAAAACAAAACTAAATAAGGGTGCCGTGCTGCCCGTGGGGTGCCAGGCTGCCCGTGGGGTGCCGGAATGTTCGGGGGTGCCGGGTTGCCCGTGGGGTGCCGGGTAGCCCGTGGGGTACCAGGCTGCCCGTGGGGTACCGGGCTCACTCGTCGTTAATCTAACAAAAAAAGAATAATTGAAACTGTCACGCAGGTCCACTAAAGCATTTGCGGATGATCGCCTTGCTAGCTGTCACCCAAGAAATAGAATGAAATGGTTTTGTGACCGCCTTGAGCTTTTATTTTATTTTCTAGGTGCAAAGGAGAGTCAGAAGAAGCCAGGGCAGACTTCAGAGAACATTATCACGTTCACAGATATACCTAATCATTAGGTCCTATGTACTTATATCTACTACACACTTGTACTTTTCTTACTTTACCGCACTAGTGTTTTAAATAGAAAACAAAAACAACGTTTCCACACTTCTCACCAAGGAGATTGTAGTTTATTTCGTTCGTTTTTCATATTAAAACTAACCAAAGAGTTTTTTACCTACTGAAGTAGAACTTTAGAAGATTTAATTATAAACCTTCTTAATCAGATTATTAATGCTATGAAAAAGATCAAGAAAATAATTTCGTACCTATCGAAATGTTCGTATTCGTTCCTCGCAAGTGTGTTGAAAATCGTCGTATGAAACTCGTGCGCGTTGTTTATTACAATCTCTACTCCAATTAGGCCTGAGATCGAATTGTAATAAACAACTTCGCGCACTTGTTGCGTAATGTACTATTTTCATTCACTCTTTTGAGAACTTCTTCGTTTATCACCATTTCAGATAGTTAGTCCAAGTCTCACACCCATTTTTTATTTATTTATTTAAATCATTTACAAAAAAAAACAAACCAAAAATCATTGACCTATATATACTAGACGCGACATCTCAAACGAAAATAGTCGACCAGTGCAGGTATGCCGGCCGGCATACTCTCATCCACCCGCAACGGGGCACTCGTAGAGATTACACGCACTTTACGTTCAAAAATTATTTATTCAAAATACACAATTGATAATACACAATTTTCGAAAATAAAGCGCGTGTAATCTCTAGTGCCCAGCTGCGTGTGGGGGAGAGTATGCCGGTCGGCATACTTGCACTGGTCGACTATCCTCGTTAGAGATGTCGCGTCTAGTATATATAGGTCAATGCCAAAAATAAGCATACCAAAAATCACAGAGATTTGTCCGCTATGCTCCAAAAAAGTCTTTATAAATTTATTTTATACATTTTCTGATATTTTACATAAAAGTATGTATCTCTTATTAAGGAATTTTTATATCACCCTTGGTAAAATATTTTTTTAGATGCAGCACGTCTTACGGCAAGTGTGTGGAGGAGCCACCTGAAGACTTGCGTGAAACTAGAGAGGAACCCGTCACCAGTTCCGGAGAACACCAGCATTGGGACGAGAAGTTGGGTAAGTACGAGTATAGTACCAATTAAACTAGTAATAACAAATATTTTTAAAATATTTTATGAAAACATCAAATTAATATTTTAATAAAACACTTAAAAAATACAAAATATATCTAGTGACAATTCTGTCTAATTTCCCTGTTAAGCCGACGTGACGTCACAAAGGCCACGCAGCCAAACCGGAAGAATTTTCGACGCGTTTCGCTAGAAACTTTTTTAGAAGATTTCTCGATCGTGCGCTCTTAGAGTCAAGACCTCCTGAGGATGCTTCGTGTAGAAGCGAAACGCGTCGAAAATTCTTGCGGTTTGGCCGCGTAGCGTTTGTGTGGTCACGTCGGCTTAACAGGAAAATTAGACGGAAATGTCACTAGATATATTTTTGTATTTTTTAAGTGTTTTATTAAAATATTAATTTGATGTTTTCATAAAATTATTAAAAATATTTGTTATTATTAAATATGGATTTCTGCAATGTAACGCCTGAATCTATTAATTTAATTAAACTAGGGGCTCTTGAAGCTGTAAACCTTGCAAATCTGCCCTTACATAGCTTACAATAAAATTGAATTATGTTCATTGGATTCATGGAAATGGGTCACAAAATCAAAAAATCATAATTATATTCCGTAAACCAATGAAAATTTGATGTGACATAGGTAATTTTCATATAATTTCCTTCATTATAAGACAAAAGAGTTTCATTTTTAATAAGGGTAACCAAAAGTAATGTACTATTTTGGAACACTGATAAAGCGCTCGTAGCGAAGTTTACTTAGCTGTTCAGCAAAGTTAAGCAACGTCGCGCGCGGTCATGAGTTGGATGGGTGACCGCTAGTGACATTACTACTGAGCGTGCACGTGCTTCGGAGGGCACGTTAAGCCGTCGGTCCCGGTTGTTGTCTTAGGATGGCAGTCGTTATAGCATGGTGGTAGGGTATAATGCGATTGCTCGCCTGGCTAGCTACCATCGTTAAGTAGAAAATCTGTCGCCAAGCACCTAACAGTGTGTTCCGGTAGCTGTCCTTGAGAGCTAGTACTTCTAGGTTAGCCTGAACGGCCTAGTATCAGTAGTCCGATAATTTAGTTCGATCATCGGACTAATTTTACCATTTCGTCTCAGTAGTCCGGTGTTACAGACAATCGGACTACTGAGCTTTTAGTCCGATGTTAATAACATTTACAGTTCGATGATCGGACTTTTCGTCTCAGTAGTCCGATGTTACATATAATAGAACTTCTGAGCTTTTTGGTTTAATGTTAACAGTAACTAGGTAATGTATGCTAGATAAAAAAACGGAATAAAAAAACGGAATAAAAAAATATTAGTTATTAAGCAATTAAAATAAAAAAAAACACTAATACAAAGTAGGAAAAATTTTGATATCAGATTCACCCTCAGACCATTCAGTCATACAGTTTAAAGGAATGGTGCGAGCAGTGTTGCCAGACATGCGATAATTATCCTAGATCCACGATATTTTTGAGTACCATGCGATATAAAATAATAAGTACGTATCGAACGATATTATATCCAACTTCTACGATAATTTTGTCAAATACACGATATTTTGAGACGAATTCAGGTATCTGTAACGGAACGTAATTTTTTGCAATATTTTTCTATAATCTAAGGCAGTCAAGAATCATACGAACGTGGAATGTGAATTGTTTTTTCCAAAATACTGAAATTAAGTTATAAAAAAGCCGACACCGTCTTATAACAACTACTGTTAATGGCATAGTTTTGGGTGTAGAAGGCTATGACAGTAGTAGCGCAAAAACCTGCTGAATTGATTTTATACCAAACCGAGCATGATTGAGTGTATGAATAGATAAGGAGAATGCGGCCCAGAAAAAAATACTTAGCCTGTTAAGGCCTATATGGCTCATCCGCAGAAATTCAATCATTGTGTTCTGATTCTGAGGATTAATTACTTTTATATACGTATCTTTAAGATTTTATTTGTAGAACAACAGAAACTACCTGCGTGTAGCTTCCTCAGAATCAGAACACGATGATTGCAGAAATTCAATCATTGTTCTGATTCTGAGGAAGAAATTACTTTTTTATTTACATTAAAATAAGATGCATATTCAATTTAAAAAAATACGTTTTATATACCTATCTATAAGATTTAATTTGTAGAACAACAGAAACAACCTGCGTGTAGTTTCCTGAAAATTAGGTGGGCGCCCAACATTAAAGTTGCCTAATATGACAAGTAAGTCATATCAAGATCTAGAAACTACTTTAAAAAATTAACAATGGTTAAGGTTACATGCCCTAAAATTTTTGCCGTATTGTCTTTTTACACTCGGTTGAGTAACTTATAGAGTAAATTTGGACTTGCGATAAAAACACGATAATTTGGCATTAAATCTCGGATAATTTTTAAATCGTGGATCTGGCAACCCTGGGTGCGTGTACCAGGCGTACATAAATGAGTGAGAGGTTAAACTTATGTGTCCTTTTAAAATTCAGATAATGAAATATCTAATTGAATTCGTTGAAAGTACCAGGCGAACAAAAACTCTAATAGGTGAGAGTTATTTCTATATTTATATAAGGTATCATAGTGGAAAAGTTAGCCTCTGAAGAAATTCTAGAGTAATAGCAAGTAGATAATGGTGAGTGCTGTTTCCTGCCCTGTGGGACAGGGCTAGGGGATTTGGTAGAAATAGCGTTTCTTTGTCTTTTATTCCAGTGTGCGATTTTTATTTTTCTAAAATTTTGGTCGGTAGTTAATGTTAACATCACACATAAAAGGCACAGCAGTCCTATTACTCACATCGGACTACTGAGACGAAAAGTCCGATCATCGAACTAGAAATATTATGAACATCGGACTAAAGAGCTCAAAAGTCCGATTGTCTGTATCACCGGACTACTGAGACAAAATAGTAATATTAGCCCGATGATCGGACTAAATTATCGAACTACTGATACTAGGCCGCCTGAACAACATCTTCGACCACAACATCACTTAAAAAAATACACTACGAAATGGCTGTTTTTAGGATCCCGTCTTTACCCTTAGGTAAACACGGGACCCTATTACTAAGACTCCATTGTCTGTCTGTCTGTCACCAGGCTGTATCTCATGAACAGTGATAGTTAGACAGTTGACATTTTTACAGATGATAATATTTCAACTGATTGAACAACTGATACTAAAAATCGGCCAAGTGCTAGATGGACTCACGCACGTGAAAAGTAAAAAATAATGTTAAATAATTTTACTGACTCTCAAGGACTGCTGCCGGAACACACTGTTAGGTTATTGGCGTCGATTTTCTACTTGAGGGTGGTAGTCCGCCGAGCATTCGCAAAATGCCCTGCCACCATGACGACGGCGGGGATCGAACCATGGACTTGGGGCACTGTAGTCCATAGCGGTTACCGCTCGGCCATCATTGCTTGAACAATTATTGAATTCTTGAAAAATATAATATTTGATTTGATTTGATTAAACTAAGTAAGATGTAGGTCTCTTCAACAGGAGTCCTTCAGCCTCAAATATTTTTAGAATCTTTGTAGACTACAGTGCAAGTTATGTTACTAGGATAGCAGAATCATCTGAGTCATCTGACATCAGTTAAGGACCTCCCTTTAGACAGCTGTCCCACCAGGCGGCGAGAAAGCGAACAGCTTATTTACTCGCTCAAGAAACGTACAAAAGATGTATATGCCGTGACAACAAAAGAGATGCATATACTATTATTAGTTTATCGTGCAATGCTCCACTTTGTGCTGGCGAAAAATGGCTTCCACCATGAAAGCGTTTAAACCAAAATCACGGTGCATGCATTAGCAGTCCCCTCTCCAAACCCAACATTGATATTGCTGTTTCTGCCGCGTTAGTTCCGCGTCGGAACTCGTATTCAAAAATCACTCGAAATTTCGAAGTCTCCATCCATTCTTGTGAATGAAAAAAACAACTGAAAGTCAATAATCGAATGTTGTACATTTTTTAAAAAGAGAACCTCATAGGTAACATTGAAAAAAAGTTTCACTCAAAAATCTCAAACCATGAAGGTCCTATGTCAATTCGAAGTACCTGTTAGAATAAAATGGGAATTTCATACCCCTATTATCAAAGTCAAAGTCAAAATCATTTATTCAATTTAGGCGTCTACGACGCTCTTATGAAGGTCAATTACAAATTTTAGTATTGAAATATTCTACATTGTACTGCCACGTTCAGCAAATAAATTGTATAGAGCCACTGCGAGAAGAACGGGCAAGAAACTCGAACCATTGTTTTAAACATCTTTTAACAATGTTACATACTTACTATATAATAGAGTTATTACAATATTTGTTTAAATTATGTTGGTGACAGGCAATAGCTTGGCAGAGGCGGAATTGTCCAGGCATTTTTGTCGTTTATGTAATCAGAAACTGTGTAGTAGGATTTTTTAATCAATATGTTTTTCACATGCAACTTGAATTTCCCTTCTGTGAGCGTTGTAATATGTTTGGGAACTTTATTATAAAACCGCACACTATATAATAGCAAACCTATGTCCGCCCGCAGTAAGCAGCTCCCTATGCAGCAGGCCGTCGACGAGCGCGGCCTCCTCCACCAGGACCGACGCGGCCTCTCCTCATCAGCACGTCACCACCACCCACGCAGGTACAGGACTTATACTACTGGTTTACCTCCTGCAAAAAGCACGCGCTTTTTCTTTACAAAAATGGAAAAGAAAGAAAAGAGGCTGTAATTATCAAAGCGCTTGTATGTCATACCACGTTTTATAGCTTACACTTGCGAGGAACATATACGAAAATTTCGATACGAAAATAATTACTTTATCATTTTGATAGCAATAATAATCTGAAAGAAGGTTTATAATTAAATCTTGTATAAAGTTGTAGAACTTCAGTAGTAAAAACTCTTTGGTTGGTTTTTATATGAAAAACGAACGAAACAAACTATAATCTCCTTGGTGAGGAGTGGAAACGTTGTTTGCTTTTTCCATTTAAAACATTAGTGCGTTAAAGTAAAAAAAAAGCACGAGTGCGTAATAGACTATACTATGACACTAAAATCGGTGCATATAAAGGCCCGTTACGAGCGAGTGTGTTGAAAATATACATTTGATTTGATTTGACCCAACATAAGTGGAACAAGGGTAAAAAGATGATGGTTTGGTGTATATTCCCAGGTGGGGGGCGGCGTGGTGCTCTCCAGCTGTGGCAGTTCCTGGTCTCGCTGCTGGCGGAGGGCGCGCGTTGCGTCGCCTGGACCGGCCGAGGGCTGGAGTTCAAGCTGCATGAACCGGAAGAGGTATTCAGATAATAAATAGATTCAGATGTCACTTTTTTTTTGAAAATATTAAATCACACACGATCTAGAAAGAGGTACCTGTGAGATTTCCAACTTATGGCCAAAATTATTGACCGAGCAAGAACTTAGTTCGAGCGAAGCGTCTCTGCTTCAACTTACACAAAAATGCTTTGGTATGTCCGGTTGTTCTCCTCTACAGGTCGCATTTCTCAACCGATTATCACGAAATTTTGTGAGCAGGTTTGATAAGTCCATAATTTTTTTTATTGTCTATTTAGTTTTTGGAAAATATTCAAAATGACCGAGATATACATTATAAGGTGTTGTAAGTATGAACGCCTGCGCTAATTTAATGGCAATGTTCTGATACGCACGTCAATTGCCTAAAAGAGATATATGCTTTCTCTCTCTCTCGTATAATCAATTATTTATTTTCCATGTTTTTGTAGCCAGTATATTAATTCGAGATAAATACATTACCAAGTATGTAACATTATTGTATATTTATTATTTACTACTTACCTACCTATTTCCGATATACAACTAGCCTTCGCTGGGGCTTGCGAGTCATTGGTTTTCAGTTTTAGTGATGTAAATAATAAATGATTTTCTTGGACTTGATGTCCAAGAAAAACATTTATTATTTACATCACATATCTAGATTTTTGGATTTCTTGACCCATTCCCCATAAGCATGCGTAGTGAACCTTTATTCAATTGTATGTAAGGGCAGACTCGCGAGGTCTACAGCTCGGAGACTATAGTATTTATTTTGTTTGTGAGCATTTGTATAAAAAAATACCCTCTGTATATATCGTTTATCCGACCAAAAAACACGCACTGCGCCAACGACCTCATTAGCTAGAACATGGCAAAAGTCCATTTCTCTATGGATATAGTTAACAAGAACTAAAAACTGAGTGGACCTAACGGGAGACGATCCAAGATCCAGAGCAACCTGCGCGTGCGGAATCAAATCCCGATGAAACTCTATGCCATTCTATTTATATTGATATTAAAATAGTAGTTTATGCAACTATCACATAATTTTTTTTTTTTTTTTTTTATTTATTTATTTAGATGCACAAAACAAATAACAATCATAACATCACCTAAGTTTACAATATATATATATAATAAATATATTTAGTTTTGAACTGGATTGTGATTTAAACATATGTGCATTCAGCAAAAACAAAAAGTATCGAACGGGCACTTTTGTGCTCTAATAAAATAAAGAGTAATGATAAATTTACAAAAAGGTAATTTATAAACCTGCAACTTAATATAATGATGCTTATGGGGGCACACGTGCACGAGCGAGCAAACAAGCTAAGCGATATACTTCAAACTATGTAAGAAGACATATTTTTATTTTCTTGGTTAATAATAATCATAATTATCCACATAGCTAGCAGCAATCAGCACCAATTCAACCACTACGTACATACATGCCCACTCACGTTACTTATATAATATTATTATTGATAATTAACTAGGATCATACGGACACGCCTCACCAGACGTGACCGAAATTTCTGTTTTGGGATAGAGGATATCTTTCACAATTTTAATGTAACCGCTGAGTTCAGGATAGAAAATATCCAATTCTGGATATTTTTTTGATAATTCATTATATTGACGGAACATTCTAACTAGAGGGTTGAAGTACGAGATGTTGTTTGTGCAAACATTGAGAACAAATAAATTAGTAGTGTTAGACCGACGTCGGCTGTATTTAATATTCAGGGATATATTTGAAAGTAGATCAGGGGTGTCTGTTATAGAGTGAGTAACTTTATAGAGATAAATAAAATCAAAATACTTACGGCGCGACTCTAAAGACTGAGTCCTAAATTTAGTCAGCCTCATAGCGTAATTGAGGTGGGATCGCCCCAGCTTCTGACGGTAACATAGTATTTTTAGGCATTTTTTCTGTACTCTTTCTATATTATCTATGTGAATTTTGTAATACGGAGACCAGATCGGGCTTCCGTATTCCAAAACACTTCTTACAAGTGCAAAGTAGAGATACAGAAGACTTCGAGACTTTTTAAATCCTTTTGTCGATCTTAAAACGAAACCGAGAAGTTGGTTGGCTTTATTTGTTATATGTTGGTAATGAGGACGGAATGAAAGCTGTTCGTCAAAAAGGATGCCTAAATCTTTAACTACATACGACCTATTTAGCACCTGTCCGTCGATAGTGTAATCATAAATGATTTTATTGCGCTTATTAGTAAACGATATAGTAAAGCATTTACTGACATTTAAGAACATATTATTTAACTTGCACCAATTTGACAATGTATTTAAATCTTTTTGCAAAACATAGCAGTCGTTTGTGCTAGTCACGACGTTGAAAATCTTTAAATCATCAGCGTATAAAAGACACTGACATGACAGGCGCTCAATAAGGTCATTAATAAATATGACAAACATGAGGGGCCCTAAATGAGACCCTTGTGGTACCCCTGAAGTTACCTGTATAGGAGACGAAACATACCCTCTCAATGCAACCAATTGACTCCTGTTATCGAGATAGGAACATATCCAGCGGTATAAGCTACCGCTGATTCCATGCGTAGCAAGCTTACTACATAGTATTCTGTGGCTAACCTTATCGAAAGCTTTAGAAAAATCCGTGTAGATAGAATCGACTTGACCTCCTACAGCAAAGCTTTTACAAAGATAATTCTTATATTCTAAGAGGTTAGTAATTGTTGACCTATTTTTGACAAAGCCATGCTGTTTGGTGGAAAGGATTGGTTTGAAGTGATTGTATAAGAGGTCGTAAATAATTGATTCGAATAATTTCGCAAAACAAGACAGAATACTGATTGGTCTATAATTCTCGCAACGAGATTTATCACCATTTTTAAAAATCGGTATGATGTGTGCGGTTTTCCAACATTTTGGGAATACGCCATTTGAAAGCGATTTATTAAAAATTATACGTAAGGGAACAGCCAATTCTTTGCCAAACAACTTAATAAAAGAGGCGGGGAGTAAGTCAGGACCAGCACCTTTGTTCTTATCTAGTTTTTTAATTTTGATTATTATATCTATTTCTGTAATTACCATATTTGATATCGAGCTATGGAAGCAATTTGCAAAATCACTTGAATACATGTTAGATGTTAGGTGTTCATCGCAATAAATTGAACGATTTGGATCATCTTTTTCGAAGACTGAACCGAAATATCGAGAAAATAAGTCACAAATACCTTGGCCATCAGAAGACACGGCATTTCCGAATTTCATTAAATGTGGAATTGACGTTTGACCCTTTCTACTGTTCACAAAGCTCCAGAATAGTTTAATATTTTTATCAATAGAGTCTTCAGTTGAAGCAAGATATTTATTATAACAGTCAGTTGCCATTTGCTTGAATCTCTCGCGGAGTAAAGAAAAGGTGTCATAATCACGGGGATTATTATATTTTTTATACAGCTTATGGTACTTGTTCTTTTCCTCGTTGCATTTAATTAAAGGTTTACTGTACCAAATTGGGTAAGACAAAGACTTTGAGGTCATCATTGGAGTGTGTCTATTAATAATGTCAAATAATTTTTCATAGAAATTCTGAGTGCATATATTGATATCAGAAGAAGACAGAATGTCATACCAATCAGTTGTATCTAGTTCTGACTTGATGCCTAGATAGTTACATTTTGAAAAATTTATACGTTTCTTGTTGCGCTTATTTAGGCCTTTTGATGAATTTGTCAATGGCAGTTCTACAGAAAGAGCAGGATGATGTTTGTCTATTAAACTTAGGGGAAACGTGTCACTGACAGTACCATGGTCGAATGTTGTAAATACCAAATCGAGTAACCTTCCATTTGTGTTTTTGATATTATTAATTTGTTTCAAATTGCAAAACGCTATTAACTCTTCAAGTAGTAAAAGTTTTTTAGATTGTGACGAAGTAGAAGGTAAATCAGCGCTTATATTCATGCTCATTGAGAAGTCAGGGGTATTGAAATCTCCAAGTATTAGAAATTGGTCTTCTGAGCGGTCATTCAATAATAATTTATGACAATTAGAGTAAAATTCATCCAATTTAACAAGACTTATATCGGGTGGTAGATAGCAGACACATAAATTAAGAAATGGCATTTCATTTGGTGTGTCTGGCATTATAGTGATCCAGATATCCTCCATCCCGCTTTCCCAAGATGCCTGTCGGATAACCTGAAATCGCTTTTTGATAGCGACGAGCACTCCGCCGCCCTCACGTTTGGAGGAGGCGGTGTCCTCACGATCACGTCTGAATACATTATAGCGAGCGTCAAAGATTTCACCATCAAAAACACCATTGTTTAGATTTGTTTCCGTCAGGCATAGAATATCGAAGTTAGAGCTAAGTACATTCACATAAAACTGTGACAACTTACTACGAAATCTATTAACATTCTGATAGTACACGTTAATCATTATTAAGTTTTAGATATTATTAAATACAAAAGCTATATTTGTTTAGAAAGTATATACAAACTCATTATTGTTGCAGCTTATTTAAGATTTCCAAGCTTTTTATAAGTATAGCCGGGCTTTGTTCATTTTTACGTACATAAACCTGACCAAAACGCACCCACACAAACTTGAAGCTATTTAATTTGCAGAACTTTCTTGCAGAGCTATGTATTTCTTTGATTTCAGGAGACAAATGTTCAGATAGGTATATCCTGTGAGTTTCACCCGTGAAACCAATGTGAGTTGAAGCCAGTTTATCAGTAGAATGGGCCTTATTATATCTCGTAGCCGATGACAGAATGTGATCCCGTAATCTTTGTGATGAAAGGGTGACAAGAATATTACGAGGCCGTTTAGATGAGGGGTCCATCTTCGCGACACGGCGGCAAGCGCTTACATCATTGTCTGGTAGCACGATTTTCAAGCACTCGCAGAGTTTTCTGAATAAGCTCATCACATTCTCGTTTTTATTTTCTGGCACTTCGTGAATTTCTAGGTTACAATTACGTGAAATCTTTTCGATGGCTGACATTCGCGTTTCTATTTTTAACAGCGAAGTTTGCGTCTTATACAGCTCCGATTCCAGATGTTTGATTTTCAAATCCTTGTCATTTATATCCGACCTCATATCCTTTTGCTCCGCAGATATATAATCCGTCGTAGTAGTAAAGTCACTTTTGAGCTTTTGGACCGCACGACTGACCTCCGCGGAGACCATTTGCTCAATATCCTTTTTGAGGGCAATTCTCAAGCCAGTCATTATATCAGAGTCCGGTGACAGTTTCAAATCAAATAGTTTACTGATGCTTTCCATGGTGACGGGTTCAGTTTGCAAGTCGGCGCCTGTAGAAGTGTGCATAGCAATACTTGTGTGCAATTCGCTAGACGTTTGAGAAATGTCCATCGTCTCATTAAGGGATTGCGCTTTACGCCGTTGGCGGCAGGGAGTATTATCATCATTTTTACGCCTAGTTACATTTTGGCAAAAAGGGCAGTTTAATGCCGCCCTTTGTTTCATGTCTAATCTTTTGTAAGTCTCGGCTGATATATTAAGGCATTCACAACAATATTCGGAAGCGCAAGTATTGCATTTTAGTGACTTAGAGTCGCTAATAATGTTAAAACAGCCGTGACACTTCATTGTGTAAATTTGCTAAGTTATAATAATTGTATTCTGTACACTAGTGCAAATGAGCACCAGACTCAGGCAATTACGAAAGCTTAGTTGCAGAAATAATAATCACTACAAGTTGATTAGGGTGACGAATTGCACGTCGTAATTAAGTCTCAATTTCGACACAGCAGCTCCCGTCAATGTGGCTCAAGTATGACAGCAGGTGACTTGCAATCCGCAGGTCAGCGTTCGGTCCCCAACTCAGGCGCAATTTTTGTATGCTCCTCTTTGATCACAGCTTGCGGTAAGTAAAATAATATAATACTGTCAAATCAAAACGCACTCACAAACACGGAGACAACTTCAGGGGGCAGCGCACCAGCAGTTTTCAGGTGAAAGGTCCGACACCGTTCAAGATGGCCGCGGGTTCCAATGACAATTGTCCCAGGGTAGTAAGAGAGGAGCCGATGTCCAAACGAAACCCGTCGAAGTTGAAAAGTGCAACCGAAATTAAATTATGCAATAAAAATTAAATATATCTCTAACACACGTCCGTTCGGTAGGAGAGTCCAAAGTGGAGAGATAATAGAGGGTATTAAAACACCAGTGTAGTTTCTAATTAAGGTTACACGAGTGTTTACCTAATTATATGCAGTTGCATACACTACTTTATTTAATCTCATGGCTATATGTAGCTACATTAAATAAATTTTTTATCCAACAAAATATTACTCAAATTCGTATGTACGAAATAGCGCCAAAATGGAAAAAGTCTGTTATTGGTCTATGGCTCGGAACCAGCGCTCACCACAGAATATAATGTGGTTTTTTTTTATTTTTTTTATGTATGATAGGCAAGCATTTGACTGCTATCTCACCTGATGGAAAGTGACGATGCGGCCGAAGATGTAGCATACTTGCCTAGAAGATACCTATTCACTCTAGACTTAAAGACCCCCAAGTTATACTGTTCAGGAAACAAAGACGCGGGCAATGAGTTCCACTCCTTCGCTGTACGGATGATAAATGTGGAAGCAAAACGCTTCGAGCGAACTGGAGGAATGTCAACCATGAAAGGATGCCGCCCATCAGAGCGTCTTGTTGTCCGATGATAAAAGGGGCATGGAGGAATCAGCCCGTGTAATTCCTGCGCACACTCACCGAAATGTATACGATAGAATACCGAAAGGCAAGCGACCCTGCGACGATGACCAAGACTCTGCAGTTTGGACTCAACCAGCTTATCATCGCCTACTTATAAGTCTTTTGGCTCGTCGGTCAATCGAGTCGAGAGCCTGCAGTTGGTATTTCGCGGATCCGTCCCAGAGGTGGCTGCAGTACTCCATACACGAACGCTTGAGCTTGATATAAATTAAGAAGCTGCCCCGGTGTGAAGTACTGCCTCACCTTTGCGAGGATACCCAGCTTCTTAGCGGCCAATTGTGCTCTGGCTTCGATGTAAGATCCAAAGTTTATATTGAATGTTAAGGACACACCAAGAAGCTCTAACCGATTCGCCAACGGTATCGTTACATTTCGGAAAGTCGGAGAAAGATGAAATGGGCTCCGTTTAGCGGAGAAAAGACACGCCTGTGTTTTGGACGCATTAAATCTCACTAAATTGGCATCTCCCCAATCAGACACGGCCAACAAGCTCGAGTTTAATCGTCCTATCATCGCCTCTCTTTCAAACTGGATTTGAACCACACCAGCTCGTGCGTCGGATGTATATCTTTCGACAACTGTGTTATCGTCTGCGTACCCAAAGATACCGGGTTTAAGCAAGTCGTTAATGTGGAGCAGAAAGAGTGTTGCCGAAAGAACTGATCCTTGAGGTACCCCGGCATTTATAGCCATTAGTTCAGATGAGCAGCCATCAACGACTACTCGTAACGAATATTTCCCTCAAGAAATCTTTAATCCACGCACACAGTCTGGGAGGTAAACCATATGCTGGAAGTTTACCAATAAGGCTATCGTGCCAAACCCTGTCGAAGGCCTTAGAAATATCCAGTGAGCCTTCACCATATTTTTCCAAGGCCTCGCTCGATATATGAGGACCAAGGCTAGTGGCCCTGACGGCATACCAGCCATAGTTCTGTGGACTTGTGCGCCTGAATTGACTCCGATCCTGACACGCCTCTTCCGCCTTTCCATGGAGACTGGGCAAGTACCAAAAGCTTGGAAGTCTGCCAACGTGCAGCCCGTGCCCAAAAAAGGAAGTCGTGCCGACCCTGCCAACTATAGGCCTATCTCAGTCACGTCCATTCTTTGTAAGACAATGGAACGTGTACTGAACGGATTTGAACCACACCAGCTCGTGCGTCGGATGTATATCTTTCGACAACTGTGTTATCGTCTGCGTACCCAAAGATACCGGGTTTAAGCAAGTCGTTAATGTGGAGCAGAAAGAGTGTTGCCGAAAGAACTGATCCTTGAGGTACCCCGGCATTTATAGCCATTAGTTCAGATGAGCAGCCATCAACGACTACTCGTAACGAATATTTCCCTCAAGAAATCTTTAATCCACGCACACAGTCTGGGAGGTAAACCATATGCTGGAAGTTTACCAATAAGGCTATCGTGCCAAACCCTGTCGAAGGCCTTAGAAATATCCAGTGAGCCTTCACCATATTTTTCCAAGGCCTCGCTCGATATATGAGGACCAAGGCTAGTGGCCCTGACGGCATACCAGCCATAGTTCTGTGGACTTGTGCGCCTGAATTGACTCCGATCCTGACACGCCTCTTCCGCCTTTCCATGGAGACTGGGCAAGTACCAAAAGCTTGGAAGTCTGCCAACGTGCAGCCCGTGCCCAAAAAAGGAAGTCGTGCCGACCCTGCCAACTATAGGCCTATCTCAGTCACGTCCATTCTTTGTAAGACAATGGAACGTGTACTGAACAAAAAGCTCCTTGGCTATCTTGAAGTGAATAACCTCTTGAGTGACCGGCAATATGGGTTTCGCCAGAACCGGTCCACTGGAGACCTTCTTGTATATGCCTATGTGTACTTAAATTGAATTGAAACCTCCTTGGTAGGGGACACATTGTGCTTTAATAATTTTAAAAAATGTTGCAGCATTGTTTTGTTAGGAGAATAACGCTTTAATGTAACTTTTTATTTTCTTAAAGAAGTATGTAAATAAAATATGCCAATAAAAGTCTATATTTCATTTCATAATTAGAATATTACCGAATGAGATTATATAAATTAGTATTGGTTGCCCTGGCAGGTGGCCCGTCGCTGGGGTGCGCAGAAGAACCGTCCGGCGATGAACTACGACAAGCTGTCTCGCTCCCTCAGATACTACTACGAGAAGGGGATCATGCAGAAAGTTGCCGGTATGTAAATCATGTAGACCAATATGACTGAGATAAACTACCACAGCTGTCTCGCTACTCCTAGTTGTTGTGTTTGTGGGAAAACTCCTACTAAACTTTTTTTTTATATTTCTTAAACAATGTCAAATGCCACATATCCTACTAATATTATTAACGGTAAAGTTTTTAAGTATGGATGTATGGTTGTATGTATGGATGTTTGTTACTGTTTGCACGTCAGCGCTCGTTGCTTCACTTTGCTGATCGGTTAAGAACGGCTAAGCAAACTTCGCTACGAGCGTTTCAAGCTTTCAGCGCTTCTTGCGTTATACATATTATCTACTCTTAAGTGCACCAAGCTGTCATAATTATTTTTTTACTGCTCCTTCCCAAACATGGTTGCCTCGATGAGACCGCTATAAGCGATAAAGCCGCCAATTGTAACATTATTGTAATTTATTTTTTTGGAAATTCATGTAATATCTGTACTGTGGTGTTTCAATAAAGAGTTCTATTTACCCCCCTGGGCCAAAAGCTGGGTACGCCCATGCAATTTTTTGTTTACTAACCTATACCTACTTCTATTCGACACGATATTATTGTTTTCTATGACACGGTGCCAGAACTGCCCGCACATACACAGCGCAGACGCTGGACGGTTACTTACTACCTCCACAGGACCAACGAAGCAGTCGCTTATAAACCATAACTCGCTTATAACCTAACCACGTTTTAAGGCGGGAATACTTGCATATAAGCTCCTTGCACATGCCGGCTACTTTCATGTATATACGCTAACTGGCATGCCTGTATCTGCCACGCAAGTAGATAGCACTACATTTGATTTACTGACATGCAACGAGAGGGATCAGCGGGGGCTTTCTCGTGAACTGGTGTGTGTATACGTCTCGCAAATACAGGAATGCAAGGACGCTAATTACATGCAAGTTAACTTGCAAATCTATCCACATTGCGCCAGTAACTTCTATAACAAGCATGCAAGCTACTGTTCCATTCAACAGGCATGTGTATCCTGCTTTAATTAAGTCACTTTATTGTTTGTCTGTTCATATTTTCGAGTGGATTCTTTCATATCAAAGTTCGAGCACTTCCCGTGGAGTTTTATTTTTGTAGGGCGAATAAAAACGTGGATTTCATTTTAATTTCTTTGTTACAGGCGAACGCTATGTCTACAAATTCGTCTGCGACCCAGAAGCACTATTCAGCATGGCCTCCCCCCGCCCGCGGAGCCCCGCCCCTCCTCACCCACCCGCGTATGACGTCATCTCACAGCTCTATGGAGGAGTCGTGTATCCTCAGTACCTACCGGGGGTCACCGGGGTCACTGGGGTTACCGGGGTCACTGGGGTCACCAGTGTGCCCCAGGGGGGTGAATACCAAGGCAGGCGGTATTATCACCATATGAATCATTTGGGGCATTATGACTCCTAAGTTAATTTAATAAGAACAATTAGAATACCAGTAGATAGAGCTGTCATCGCTGTACAGGAGGAACATCGGGCATTGACCCCATCCTTTCGATTACGTAACTGTGAAGTAATGCACTTCTGATAGCAAAAGGTAAAATTTTTGTTCACGTAGGTACCTGTTGCTTTGTAATCAAAGTTTGGAGTGAGCCAGGTTTGTTATTAGTTTCGACTTCTTCAAGAAGGTGCATCCTCATTATACAGGGTTATTGGTAAAATGCTAACAACCCCTTAGGGTTGACTTCTGCTAGTCTTTACAAACATTTTCAGATGAAAACTTTTCGTTATTTTTTATTATGGATCACTATTATTTCTTTTATTTTTTGTGCTTTATGTGTATTTCATGGAATAAGCACGAGGACCACCTGAAGTTAAAAGTCTCTTGTGCCTGTAATTTATTATTTCTTATTTTTTATTTTGCCTTTTAAGATCAGGTGGTCGTGTATATTCCGTAAAATACAAATATAAAAAAAAAAAATGTTTCTACTAGCAGAAGTCAACCCTAAGAGGTTGTTAGC
This sequence comes from Plagodis pulveraria, assembly GCA_963890685.1. Taxonomy (NCBI): domain Eukaryota; kingdom Metazoa; phylum Arthropoda; class Insecta; order Lepidoptera; family Geometridae; genus Plagodis; species Plagodis pulveraria. The sequence goes on along the minus strand of OY982979.1, from coordinate 2,827,750 downwards.
ATTTTACCAATAACCCTGTACATAATGTATACAACATACATCTTAAGTTTAGTACAGTCCCACCCACTTATCAGTTCAGGCGGCAAAAAAAGGAACTACAACATTCCTTCAAATTGTGACAGTTTGTAGTTGATTTCCTTGACCAGTAGCGCCCTCGAGAGCTGCACAGTTAAGTTGGTGGTACTATACCTATCTCTTTGACAGTTTAAATTGAAGTTGAGCCATAAGGGTCAATCCTACGAATATATATATTAAGAAGTATAACTCTTATACAGTAACAGCTTTGATTACAGACTCATCAAGTTCACAATTATCAAAACATTCACAATCTTCTAAATACAATTGGATTGGTTAATTAATTTGTCGCTTAGCACTGCTCTGTGCCGATTGGTCGCTATGCAGTAATCTTGTCGCCACGCACGGTACAATTAAACCACGCGCGTGGCGGTAAGGGCGAAGCGTTCTTCTGTTGCACATCATCACTTCCCATCAGGTGAGATACTGGTCAAAGAGTCTTTTTTTTTATGTCTGATATGTTAACCTTTGACCACTATCTCACCTGATGGGAAGTGATGATGTGGTCGAAGATGTTGTTCAGGCTAACCTAGAAGTACTGGCTCTCAAGGACAGCTGCCGGAACACACCGTTAAATGCTTCGCGGCAGATTTTCTACTTGAGGGTGGTAGCTAGCCAGGCGGGTATTCGCAAAATGCCCTACAACCATGCTATAACGACTGCCATCCTAAGACAACAACCGGGACCGACGGCTTAACGTGCCCTCCGAAGCACGTGCACGCTCAGTAGTAATGTCACTAGCGGTCACCCATCCAACTCATGACCGCGCGCGACGTTGCTTAACTTTGCTTATCGTTTGAGAACAGCTAAGTAAACTTCGCTACGAGCGCTTCTCATTACCTGCTATAAAAAAGTACCTACTGTCATTTGCATTGACACTGAACTTTTATATATTTGTGATTCAATCTTGGTAAATGGTCACAGTTCTAAATAGTCACGCTTCTACCACAGTAGGTATATCTATCCCTGTAATTCGCTTGAACATGCTGCTTTTATACCGGGCTATATAATTACCATAAATCGATCAATCATTTTACCAACGTTTGGGTAAATTATATAATGGCAACACCCAATAATGGTAAAAAGCGGGGGAAATGTTCTCAAACAAAATGCAATGTCATCGAACATTAATGATGATTGCCAGTGTAAATATTAGTCTGTAGGAATAACCTATTTCTGATTTTAATCTGATATGTATATAAGGGAAGTTGTAAATTAGTAATTAAATCGTATATGTAATCCATACTATTATTTAAATTGCATTTTAGACGCTGTATCACTATCACTACACATACATTGAATACTTTAAATACATTGTTGATTTAATATAGATCTATATGGCCCGTTACAGCATATGATTTAAATGATTATTTTCGTAGATATTACAGATTTAAAATTGCGGGACGTAGCGTTTGCGGCGGTTCCGGCTGACTCGGGCGGACGGCGGGAGCGTGTAGTAGTGTAAAAATTTAAAAAGTAAAAATGTAGTGTAAATGTATGGAAATCTTCATGTTTTAGGGAAAGAAGAATTGTTTTACTCTAAATTTAACGCGTGCGGGCCACGGGCAGTAATGAATAAATCAAAACTACTGGATCGATTTTAATAATTTTTCAGTGAATGACATAGGTTATATATTTTATACCCGTGCGAAGCCGGAGCGGGCCGCTAGTATACTCGTATAAACTATGCTTGAGTTCTTTATTTTCCCTTCGGCTTTCAAGCCTTATTACCTTATTAGTAATGATACTCTGTAAAATAATATGTATATTTACTTCTTTTTACCGGCGGCGTTATGCCTTTATAAACAAAATACTACGAATTCGCTACTACAATGAAAGCATTTAGACATACAAGTCATTGCAGACTCACAGGCAGTCCAAATGTTCCAGCCCACTACCAGTTGGCAGCGTGCCCGGCATGCTGGCAGCATTGCCCCGTTGAATTGCAATGTTCAACTCAGATTAGCAGCAGATGTCGCGCCGTCACCTTATGACGGTTAAACGATATGAGCGAAGTGATAAATTTGGGCTATGACTCACTTACTACGATAGCTCAGTTAGAAGAGCACGTCCCAGCTATAAGGACGGACGGTCGTGGAAGTGAATCCCACTTGTAGATTATTTTTTTCCTTTAAGGGTGAACTGGCCGGCCCGTTCTCCATACAAACGTGTCAGGGTGGTCACTCCTTTGAGTATGTAGGTCCAAAACAAAGAATTATACCAAATGATCTCGTCATTATCTATGCTTGTATGATGCCGAAATTTTAATAAGATAATTAACTTGAGAGTTATGAGCTTCGAAACATTTTCATATAACATTTTCGAGGCTCATAACTAACAACTTAATTATCTTTTTAAAATTGTGGCATCATACAAGCCTAGATAATGACGAGATCAATCGGTATTATGCTTAATTCTGGACCTAAAATCTCAAATAAGGGAGTGATCACCCTACGGCGTTTGTATGGAGAAGCGACCGGCCAGTTCAACCTTAATTGTAATATTTAATTTATATATTTTTCATTGCTTTGAAAGAATTGTGCACTTTTCTGTGATCAATCTGATCACTAATCAAAATATTGTTTGTTATTATTTATATATATTATATAGTACTTAATACTTTTGCAATAAATAATTCCAAAACAGAGTTGCAAGGATGGCGACACTTTTTTTAACTGTGATAATAATTTTAATTTTTGTATGGTAGTTTGTAACATAGGTTAGTCTAACACATTATTATTTAATAGGCAAAAAAAATGCTTTATCTTTTAATAATCGTTGTTAATTATAATTACCATTTTTAAGTAAGTGATAATGAATTGTAAGAAAATAATATTACCTATAGGCATTATTAATTTCTTTATTTAAATATTGACAGCGTTTACAAATTAACTAATTATTTCTTAAGTAGTCATGAAATAAATAGATATTAGATATAACATAGATGTGTTAATTGTATTATAGAATCGCAACACTAATTTGAGTAGGTAGGTAATTAAAACACATAACAGTGGTAAGTTTTCGAACTGACTTAGGGAAACACTATGGCGTCAATGGCGGGAAAATCTTTTTTTTGCTTGTTTTCTAACTACCTATTTATTGTACTTGATCACGTAATTATGTTAGCATAATTTCTAGGAAAAAATAAAAATCAATTCCAAATACGTGATGATAATAAATAATCACAGTAAGATTTGAAGATTATTTTTATGATGTCTAAAATATTGATATTTCAAATACTAACTGGATTTGTTACGGGCACACAAAATTTAAAATATTTTTTAAGGTTATTGGAGTTATTTTTATTGAGATAATTGTGTAAATTGTTGGTTAATAAAAAAAACTTTCTATAAAACGGGCAATATAAAACTCGTTGATAACCTGATTATGCAGATTAGCTACCAGGACCCAGCTTAATCCGCGATTGAATCAATATTGACTCAATTTCGATATGAAGTTAGTAGACTACCAAAACTGACAAAATTTACCAGGACGAGTCCATTATAGATTCATATTGATTAGCAGGCTTGCCGCCCTGATGTCTATATTTTTTTTATATTTAAGATATACACATAACCTGGTTAAAAAAAGGGTACCTAAAATGTCATTTCTCATCATTACCTCTCACTTGTACACTATAGACAACAATAGTATATAAAATATTGATGATTAGTGGCGGAATTTTATATTAATTTCTTCATTTAATATAATAATAACACATATTTTAAGAAAACGTTAAATTCGTATTTAATATAACACTTAAAAATTATATCTAGTCAAAATTTAAAATTTAAACGCCACGCAGCCAAACCTGTTCAATTTTCGACGCGTTTCACTTCTACACGAAGCATGCTCAGGAGGTCTTGACTCTTTATTAAAATTTTAAGTTAAGTAATGTTTTCTTAAAATATTTGTTATATTATTAAGTATGTATTTCCGACAAGTAACGCATGAATCTATTCATTAATCTAGGTTATACATTAATTATTTAGCGTAGAGTGATAGCATTTAAAAACCAATTTGTATGTTTGTAAAACAGGCATACACTAGAATGTATATACCCACCTTCTTTCTAGTCCAAATTAAATTGTTAAGATATCTTTTTAGGTTCTCCCTAAATGTTTCTGTTAAGGCTCTGAAACTGACAACCAGAAGCATAATATATTTTTCAACACCCTTGCTCGTAAAGTGAGCTTTATTATATCGTTCTTAGGGACATAAACCGAACTATAACACCCTCGTGCATAATAATATTATACACTAGTGCGTAATAGAATTATCCCTACAAAGTTAAGTTAGTACCTAACTGCAAATTATATGCGAGTAAACGGAGCATTTTCAATTTAACCGGGTAATACAGATTTGTAACATCAAAGAGGTTTTTATGTAATCAACAAACATACATTTGCCGAGCGCAAAAAAAAAATAACGCGCGCTATTTTCCATAATTTTCGTATGTTGTTTGTATCGCATTTGTGCAATATATTTTTTTTCCTCACAAGGGCGTTGAAAAAGTGCGTATGAAACTCGTGAGCAACTTAGCTCACTTGTATCATATCTACTATTAGACTTAAAGACATGAATTAGTTCAATGAGTTTGAACTAGTATATAAAACTGCGCTATGAATTAACTAGCCTAAAAATGTAGGTAGGTTGTTTAATGAAAACTATATTATAGGCGTTTATTTTGCTTACAATAAAATATTTCTCTATTTAATCATAAATATAAGTACTTACTGTAATAATAACAAGCATTCAAAATTTTCACAAAACATATAATTTTATCATGTTACACGTAAAAAATACGTCTAGCGATAATTCCGCCTAACTTTCCTGCTAAGCCGACCTGACGTCATAAAGTCCACGCCGCCAAACCGGAAGAATGTTCGAAGTGTTTTGATTCTGCACGAAGCGTCATCAGGATGCTTTGTCTCTTCGTCCACATGACCGAGATATTCGTGTAGAATGATAACGTGTCGAAAATTATATATGACGTCACCTCAATTTACGAGTAAAATTATGTGGAATTGCCACTTTATTCATTAATTAATTTATTCATTTTATTTCCATATTTTATAAGTGTATTTTTAGTATATTATTTGAAATATTTTTTTTATTAATATATTAATTTAATGTTTTCCTAAAATGTTTTAAAATGAATGTTGTATAAATGGAATTCCAATAAGTAACTGCTGAATCTATTGATTATGAGTAGTGTATCTTATTACTTACATAATATATAAACTTTGTACCTTTAATAAATAGTACGTTCTAGTATTCCTAACTATATATGCCTAATAACAAGGCATTTTTCATTTCTACAATGTGTTTACCAGATGGTGAAGCGTCAATGCCTTATTAATTTTCTCATATATATATAATATATCTTAGTTCTAAATTGATGAACCCTCAGGATAGCGCCAATGTGCTGCAGAGCCCATCGTATCAGCTGCTGTCTGAGTTTTTAGCTCAACAGATCCCAGAGATGGCGTTAGCAGTATCGATTCGGTAGATATTTGGTGTTATAATCTACCTACAAAAGGCATACAAGATGCTCAAAGGAAATATTTTTGTATAGAGGGTAATGTGTGGACAATTCATTCGTTTTTCTCTCCGCTAAAAAACGCACATCGCCGCTCTGTGTTAATTTTATTTATAATAACTGAACAATTGAAAACGCAAGAAATAACACTTGCATTACAATCCATATTGTATGAACGTCACAGTGCAGTGAGTGTAACATCTTTTGTGCAAGACTTTCTCTCGATTATTTGGGATTTGTGTGTCGCCGGCCGGTCGCCATATAAGAACGCCTAGAACGATGTCTGCTGTAAACCCCAACTCGAAGGTTTTGTAGGCATAACAAGGATTGCTTAAGGTACGTGGGCTATTTACTACTGCATTGTGTATGTATTGGTGTTTTCAGGGAGGTTCGTCAATTTGTTCAAAAGGTCAGCCATAGTTTTAGGCTCCATTGACCTCATCTAATTAACGGTACGCAAGTACACAATAGGTGTAGGCTATTTACACGCCTCACCACCAGAGTTAATTCGTGGGTAGTAGCTAGCTAGGCGAGCATTCGCCAAATGCCCTACCACCATGCTATAATGACTGCCATCCTAAGACAACAACCGACACGCGACGACCGCCCTCGGAAGCACGTGCACGCTCAGTACTAATGTCACTAGCGGTCACCCATCCAACTCATAACTGACGTTGCTTAACTTAGCTGATCGGTTAAGAACGGCTAAGGAAACTTCGCTGCGAGCGCTTCAAAAATGTGTCAGGGTGACGGGGGAATTGCAGGTCGTTGTGGCGAAATGTATCTGTGAGGGCAGAGGCTACATCAGGTTGAGTCGTAACAATCCTATTAAAAAAATCCGCGAAAATCACAAAATTTTTATTACAAAATCTAACATGGTGACCACACACCGTTTATTGCTCACACACACTAGCTGTACCTGCGGGTTTATAAACTCCAACTAGGTGTACATTTTGACTTTCATCTCCTTTCCCGAGGGAACCGTACTGAATTTCGGGATAAAAAGTATACAATAACCTTTTTCGTTATGAACTCAAATCGTATTAAGTTTCATTGAATTCCATTCAGTACTTTGGAGTGATGCGCGGCCGGGATACAGACAGACAGACAAAAATAAAAAACAAATATTGTTTTGGCATCAGTGTCAGCTACAGAGTGTTCTCAATTTTTTTTTCAAACTATCTGTTTTGTACATAATTGGATCTGTTACAGTTTTATTATAAGTATAGAATACATATAGATTAAATAAATTCAACATCTTCAGTTCTCATCTTATAAACACAGTACTTCTAGGTTAGCCTGAACAACATCTTCGACCACATCATCACTTACCATCAGGTGAGATAGTGGTCAAAGGCTTACATATAAGGAAAAAAAAAACACGAGAGATTTGACCTTCTTGGTTTCGTCTCCAGTGCAATACGATTCTGAAATATAAATGGGGTTCAAGCACATGCAACCTTTTTACACCCGACATCATAAGACACGATTTTTTACTTAAGAATTAGGTACCACACTTTATTACTAAAACTACTTACGTATAATTTAATGGAGATTCAGAATTTTTGGTTGAGTTAATTTTGAATCAACTATTTTTTTTTACATACAATATTTTTTTGTGATTCACTACTTGTAGTGGTTGGATTTTCAATCATTTATTTTTACTCTGGATTATTTTTCACATTCAGAATATTTGGTGGAGCTAATTTTAAATATATATTTTTCATGATAATATTTACTGTTGATCAGTATTGTGAAAGGTTTTAATTTAGATTAAGCGTTTCATTTTTTGCCATCGTGTATTTTATTTTTATAAAATGTAATTTATGTAAATTTAATATTACATGTAATAGTTATATTTAGAAATTATTAAATCATTTGAACAATAAATAATATTGAATTACATACAATCTAATTTCTTTTTTACACGACTGCCCAAAACAGGAGAGATGTTTTTAAGGTGCATGTATGTATGTTTGTGAGTTTCTTGATTCCACCATAACTTCTAAGTGGTTAAATCGATTTTAATGTAAGAGATATCGTTAGATTCTTCCAGCGCAAGTGACACAAGAAACATAAAAATAAATAAAAAAAACAAAGTGGATTTTAGACGCCATATTGTGAGATATTTTATTCTACCAAACCTATCGCATGGGATATCAAAATGAAGGGCTTTAAAAAGCGTTTCCATAAATATATATAACTTGCAGTTTAAATTTCAATGGAACGATGAAATGCTTAACGAAAATAAATAAACTGAAGTCGGGTATTTTACATTTTTTCAAATTAATACTTGTTTCATTTATTACCAACTAGCTACCACCTGAATCCCCGTGGGGTGCCGAGCCAGAATTGCACTATGTATCTACCTGTGGGTGTCGTAAGGGGCAACGAACAGGAAGATACCAGGAGGTGGGCAGCAGCGACTTCTGAAGAACTGTCATCTTAAACTGCGATCCCCAAGACGCCTGCCATGCGTGGGGATTATGGCAAACTCTCTCTAATGTTCGACGCTGGACGTCAGCTGGTTACATCGTTCACTCTTGTCCTCATCTAAGCAATATTTATGTAAGAAAGGTTAATCAAAATCAATCCTGCCATTACTTTGCGGCTGACTCAAGGTAAATAAGTAAGCAAGTTTTTTGACTTGATTATGATGAACAAGCACGAGATCCTCCTGATGTTAAGTGTTAACCTCTGCCTATAACAGATGCTGCGTCAAGTAACGAAATGTCTGCTGTCCACCTAACACATACAGTTATGTCTCTTAGGTGCCTGTAATTTCACTGGCTCTCAAGGACTGCTGCCGGAACACACTGTTAGGTGCTTAGCGACAGATTTTCTACTTGAGGGTGGTAGGTACACAATATGAATTTATTGTTTTTTTTTATGGCTAACCTATCAGCCTTTGACCACTATCTCACCTGACGGTAAGTGATGATATGGTCGAAGATGTTGTTCAGGCTAACCTGGAAGTACTGGCTCTCAAGGACAGCTGCCGGAACACACCGTTAGGTGCTTGGCGACAGATTTTCTACTTGAGGGTGGTAGCTAGCCAGGCGGGCATTCGCAAAACGCCCTACCACCATGCGAAAGAAGCGTGCGATCAAGGAATAGAAGCCCAGCATAAAAGGGTATCGATTGCCGAGCAAGAGGATCATGGTTAGACTCCCTATAGGCTTGAGTCCTAACATATTCCACCGTATTGCAAAATGAGAGTGCACCTCAAGCCGGCGCAGCGGTGGAGATCGAACTGCTATGTACCACTCAGAGAGTTGTAATACTACGTATAGAATGGACACTCCTCTCCCCCCACCAAACGAGCCTTCCTCACCCCGCCACGAATTCTGAGCTGTCGCTGAGCTGACTTGAGTACGGGACGCGCAACACGCGCACGATGACGTGACGACGAAGGTTACCAATGTTACTAGTTTATTTTATAAAACGAGGTAAGTCATTCTTGGTAACCTACACTATACCTACCTACCTATTGGGGGTTCTTCAGTTATCTTAGTATTATTTTCAAACCGCTCTACTCAAATATGAATAATTTTAGAAGATTTTCGTTTGCAAGAATAGAACGAGAAGAACATACATTTTTATTCTTATTGTAATAATTATCATTACTTGTATAAAATATGAACTTGGAATGATACGTTTTGTATAGTGTAGGTATATATTATTGAATAAGTAATGGAGTGAAATGTGAAGTAATGTGTTGGATATTCCTACGTCCTGCGTGATTTAGTTAGGTATTGAGTTGGATTGTTGTGCTTGTAAATATTTCTGCAGGTAGGTACGCATAACTTACGGAATCGAATAAGTTATAATAACAGTATCAAAATATTGTTAGACCAACCTAAGCTAAGTACAACAATTATTCATACGGTGACAACCTTAGAGTTCACGCACACTACGCGTGTACAAAAACAACATTTGTGTAGTGTCTGTGTAATAGGTAGCTAAAACGCGGCTTTTGTGTAGAGTGTCCAGGGTGTGGTACAGGTACAAAAATCTTCGGTACCCTCGAATAGAATATCTTGTTACGCGCTGTTACTATGATTAGACAATGGCTGCAGCGAGTTGGCGGGAGAATACGGCGCAGGTGGCACCACGGAGTTTATGATATACACACCTACCATAGAAAAAGTATGAAACCATTTATATTGACAGATGTTTATAAAGTCAGCTGACATTTTGATTTGGACACATAGTGCACTGAGCAAGTAATATTTTAGCATCGTGAAACTGCACAAGATGTTTGGACGCATAGTGCACTGAGCAAGTAATATTTTAACATAGTGCTATATAATGGCGTGAAACTGCACAAGACCGGAACCAGGTGTGCTCTCATATCGGAGGCCAAGACTCACTTCGGGTCGCGGAGCCAGTGGAGTGAAGTAGTATTGTCCTATAAACGCAAATTACCTGTACGTAGGCTACCAGTTATTCAATCGCAAATTACGAGGGACGCAGATGAACAGAGTTCATACGCAAATGACCATAAATTAAACTGTAAATTCGACGCATAGTGCCTTACACGCAAATTACTGTACGCTCATACTTCCGATACGCAAACGACCAGAATTTATTATCGCACATATTTGTAATATTTATGTATAATATATTCATCCTGCATTCTTTGAAAAAACTCTCATTCCTTTCCACGCAACTTTCATTCTTCTTTGTTACGACTATTTATCTTTCGGGACCTTATCATCTAAATTTGCTTGTAGGTACGCATAGTATCAGAAATGCATGGATCCATGGGGAATTCCGAACTTCACCTATCAAAATAACAGTCTATTATATAACCACATCTTCAGCCGTTTCGTATATACAGTATGTGTCAGCTGGAGACCATAACGTCAGCTAACACACTAATAATCACGCGTAGCATCGAAGTTTATTTGGCACCTAAATTTTGAGTTGATATTCAAATTGCACAAAATATGATCTAAATATTGGCATATTCAGAATTAAGGAATTTCAATTGAGTATCATACACACGTGGTGGATTGCGATTTTAATTCAGGTTGTATGGTTACGTGCACGCTCAGTAGTAATGTCACTAGCGGTCCCCCATTCAGGGGGCCAACCCTCACCTCTTATAGTAATAATAATTTAATCTTACTGCAAAATTTTATACCTCAACGTTAATTAAGCAATCTTACAAACAGTAATAGAATCGCTCGTCGTTTTGATGACGTCACAAGAAATTGATCACTCTTTTCGCGAACTCTGACGTCATGTTTATCCATCTTAAAAAAGTTACTTTCTAGCAGCGGATTTAAACTTGATTTTGGGTACTTTACGATAAAAATGGGTTTAATTAAATTCTTTAAAATATGCGACAAAATTATTTGATGAGTGAAACTCCAAAAATTACAGACAGCTGTTGATACAATAAAATTTCGTAAAACTATGGTAAATCCGTTCCATAACATCGTAGTTCGGAACAGTGCGAGCGGGACAGCGAATATATTAAACATCTTACAAAAAAGATTTGCTCGCTACCTGTACAACAAGTTGTATGGATATTATCCGTACCTATATCCGTCCCTATTCATAGCGGGTATGGTAAGTATGAACACTTTGGAACTCAGGCGCAAATGCGCGATAATGATTCACTACTACCTGTTGCTTCACAACAAAATTGATAACCCCACCACTCTGTCGAGTCTTTCATTAGTTGTGCCTGCTCGCATGCGGCGGCCGCCGGGCGGGCGTGCGGCGCCTGCTCGCGCTCGCAGCGCTGCCGCCGCGCACGAACACCACACATTACGCTCCCTCGGCGCAGGCCGTTTCACTCCTCAACGATCTGGTTGCTCAGCAGATAGATTTAGACATCTTTAACATTAGATTCTCCATGTTTGTAGATATATGTGTTACATTTCTTAAGTAATTACAATATTATTAATGTTAGTGTGTATATGTGTGTATAATATAAAACTGGCTTATCACACGCCTTGGCGTAGCTGTAAGTGTGTAAGCAATTATGAATAAATAAATAAATCTTGTATCTCGCTTGCACATCCGTGATACATATTTCATTCGTTCTTTCAGTAGGATCAAACCAATATTGCTTAATGCGGTTGTGGGCCGTTGATAGTTTGTGCCTCGAATGATTATTTTAAACGAAACAAAATGCTCCTTTTTTATGATGGTTTCATAAAAGGTTGGCGCCAAGGTCAGGACCGCAGCGAATGTTGCTTAACTTAGTTGATCGGCTAACGCCTATATTATTCAAATCTCTTTTTACAATAATGAAATAGGATCATTGTCGTAACCCCCGCCGGCTTTTCCGTGCCCTCTTAAGCACGTGCACGCTCAGTAGTAGGTAATGTCATTAGCGGTCACCCATCCAACTCATGACAGTAGCGGACGTTGCTTAACATATTTGATAGGTTAAAAACAGCTTAGAAAACAACGCTACGACCGCTTCAAAATTATTATTTTCTCTGGTATAAAACCTTGGTTTCGAAATCGGCTGAAGCAGACAAAGTTTATTACTCTGATCACAGCACGCTCTAAAAATGTGTGCACACGCCTTTTGCAGGGGTTTGAGGTGGTTAATAAGAAAAAATCAACAGGTAACACATTTTATTTTCACTGTCCATAATAACATATTTAAACAATCAACACTATTACATAAATAATTTAAAACGTACGAGTATAACATCTCTTTTTGTAATAATAATATAGAATTATTGCCGTAATTGCCATCGGCTTTTCCTAATTAGGGATTATGATAATTAAAAATAGTTTTGACTGAGGGGATTACTAAAAATACAAAAAAATAGACTTCACAAGGTAACCAGTCCATTATCTTACATATCGTATGGACATGACCTTCGGAACCCAATTTACCCACAAAATAAAACTCACAAATTTCTCGATCTAGTATATCCGGGCTTGCTAAAGATTTTACAATATTAAGAAATTTTAAATTTTTTAAGCTCCCGCCAAAATCTCAAGCAGCCACCGTAACGGCGGAAGTCCGTGCTGCCATAAGACAACCAGTATAAACAATACATTTTTATTATTATATTATATTTAAATAATTTAAATATAAATAAATAATTCAAACAAGTCACAACAATAACACGACCCTATAATATGTAAACAAATATTAATATAATATGTGTGCCTAAAAATATCTGTTCTTTTAATGTATGAACATTCAAATCTTTGAAGCCCCTTTTACACTGTCATATAATAATGTATGGGTATATTCCATTTGTCGCTAAGAACGTTATTTTCGATAATTTTGATCACATTCTGCGTCTGTGGTTGTGATCACTGTGATCGTTTGTAACTGTCATCCCCTGTTCCATTTAGGATAAGAACGCTAATAATGCCACTAAAATTTGCCACTTCTGTCATTTTTGACATTAGATGTAGCGTTTATGGCGAAAATAACGCCAAGACCCATGTGGAACAACTTTTGTGAGTGTGATCGTTTTTAGCGTTTTTAGCAAATCTAACTTCAAATGGTAAGCACCCATTGTAGGATCCATGGATCTATAGTACCACCAACTTAACTGTGCAGTTGGCGAGGGCGCTGCTGATCAAGGAAATCAACTACAAACTGTCACAACTTGAAGGAATGTTGTAGTTCTTTTTTCTGCCGCCTGCACAGAAGTTGGTGGGGCTGTATTCTTCTAAAACAAAGTCATGCATAGAGGTGACAAGGAGCGTAGCCAGGAGCGTGTAAGCGTTTTAGATTACTGGCGACCACAACAACGCATAACTTTTGAACCTAAATAACTTTTGACTGAGAGAAGCACTATTTTTGAGACTTGGTATACCGTCGTCACTATTTTGACACTATTTTTGAGACATTTACCTTAATTGTAGCTTCAGCCAATTTCAAGAACGAGAGGTACGCCTGAATGATATCATCCTAGCGAACTCACCAAACTATAGCTGTAACTTTTTAAATTTTGTAATACTATTTTTCTTTTTTGTGGCACTATTTGTCACTATATCAGCACTGCTTTTTGTTATAGTCAAAATTGGAAATTTCTTTGGTGAGTACGCTAGGATAAGTGACACAATGCGCGTACGTTTATACTTCATACAAGCCTAAATATTATAAATTAAACCGGCAAAACACTCACGTTGAGGATCGAATACGTCTCGCGGGTTTCGAGCATATCAGTTATTCATACAAGTCATTAATTATCATATTACCTCGATTCGTATCGAGCCGTAAGTAGTTCGGGAAAGAACGCCTTCAATCGTTTCGTAGTACGAAATTCGTACCATAAACCACTTTATGCCGTTCATTAGTTCAGGGGAAAACGCTGTCAAGAGTCGCAAATCATAAACCTCAATTCGTGTCGTGCAGTACTTCGGGGAAGAACGCTGTCATGAGTTGCAAATCATAAACCTCAATTCGTATCGTGCACTACTTCGGGGAAGAACGCTGTCATGAGTTGCAAACTATAAACCTCAATTCGTATCGTGCTGTACTTCGGGGAAGAACGCTGTCAAGAGTTGCGGACCATAAACAAAATTTAAACCTTAGTAGTTCAGAGAAAAAATGCCGTTAGATTATTTTTTAATAATGTTTATTGTCACACGATTCAGTCCTCCCTATCAGTCGATATTATACAAAATGTCTTATTTAATACAACATCTATATTTATATAATTATCAAAACAAACAGTCTTGGAATATTAACAGTATATTATAATCCAAAACACTCAACTGTCTACTGATGTTACATTTAATGTAATTTAATTACTACTGGCAACAATTAAAGCAAAGCACAATAAAAAAAACAATGATCTATTTTAAAAATCAACCATTGTATGGTAAAACCAAAATTATTTCTTTGAAACAAAATCTTCATAAACTTCATAAATTTTTATCTATGTGTACAAAAATACGTTTTTATAAATACACTCATAATATTGCACAAAAAACTTAAAAACACGTGTAAAAATAGTTCGTATTATATCTATTTGTGCGTCGTATCTATGGTACACATGGACCCATAGCTTACCTATTGGGTTGGGAATAGTCAGTCGATATGTGAACATATCTCTATTAAGTTGAAGAGTTGAGTAAAACACCATCAGTCTGCGACGTAAATTGACCACGGTTAGGGATAAATTTAAAAAACATAAAAAAAATATCATCTAAAATTTCACAAGTCTAATTTAAAAAAAGTACGTATTTAACCACTCTTTAAAAAATCATAGACAATATTTTCAAGAAAATAATTACAACTATTTACTTTTTTTTTAATTCTCTTCCCCTCGTTAGCATGTGTTTGTGAATACAACATACGAAAACCATAGTAAGCATAAACAGCGAAATCCATGGTTGACGTAGTTGTCATGCAATCAGAGATGGCGCTGGCTTTTAATAAATAAAATTCATACGACGATGTGCATACTCTACGATGTATGTCAAATAATAATAAAAATAATAAAAAATCTTTATTTGGAACATAACAATATTATACTAATAATCAAGTAATGAATTTTGTGCTTCCAATTTGTACAAACTGCTATTATATGCACAATAATAAGAAAATAGCATGTACGTACTTATTATTTACTGATAAAAAAACATACACACGCTACACGATACAGTAGTAAACAGTTGAAGCTGTGGTTGACGTAGTTCTCACGAAATCCGAGAGATGGTGCTTATTTATGTCACAACAAAATATGTTAGTTATGCCACATCTTTACATTGATATCTATTAACGAATCTATGTCCTAATACTGGCTTCGAAAATCTAAATTGTGACCATCAATACGACGTATATATACATGCTTATATTTAATAATGTGTTATATAATTGACTAAGCGACATCTATCATTCAAAAGCGGTCAACTTGATAAAATATTGTATTCTTCTCGTTTAATCAAATATTTTATACTAGAATAAAGATCGTGAACAAAAAAACAGCAAAAAAGTGACCATAAATATCTTAATTAGTACTTTGTTAAAATCAACAATCAATTTTAATACCTTCGAAGCATGTTTATACATCGTTATTCTAAAATAAACCCTAAAATCTTATAAATAAGGCAAGAAATTT
This sequence comes from Plagodis pulveraria, assembly GCA_963890685.1. NCBI lineage: Eukaryota > Metazoa > Arthropoda > Insecta > Lepidoptera > Geometridae > Plagodis > Plagodis pulveraria. Next base: position 2,812,069 of record OY982979.1, on the reverse strand, counting down.
GACTTATTTGAAACAAGCTGTTCTTTATTTTCAAGTATAAAATATTTGATGGACCCATTTAATAAATAAATTAAGATATTTTTTATAGTATTTGACATAATTGACAAAGCGACATCTATTATATAACTACAAAAACATTAAACGACTATTCACCTTAAACGCTATAATAACATGAGTGTATAAAATTCAAAGTGTTTAAATAACGTTATAACAATTACAACTAGTTATTAACGTTACTGCAAGGTCGGGTTATATTACAACTGTTATTTTTGTTTATATAATATTATAACTATTTATATAGTCGTCAAATAGTAACGTAGTCAAATCTCAACTACTTAACATTTGTTATATTTCTCAGGAAAAAAAGTAATACTAATTCTTTTTTTTTTTTTTTATGCTTTATATGTTAGCCTTTGACCACTATCTCACGTGATGGTAAGTGATGATGTGGTCGAAGATGTTTTCCAGGCTAACCTAGAAGTACTGGCTCTCAAGGACAGCTGCCGGATAACACCGTTAAGTGCTTGGCGACAGATTTTCTACTTGAGGGTGGTAGCTAGCCAGGCGGGCATTCGCAAAATGCCCTACCACCATGCGAAATTATTCTAGCACAAAGAACGCATATGACTCTTCGTGAGATCGCCAAGCACCTAACGGTGTGTTCTGGCAGTTGTCCTTATGAGCCAGTAATTCTATGTTAGCCTCTACAACATCTTTGACCACATCATCACTTACCATATGGTGAGATAGTGGTCTAAGGCTAACCTATCAGGCATATAAAAAAGATAGAATATATTATATAATGAATAGATTTAGGAGTTACTTTGCGGAATCATATTATATAATAACAAATACTTAGACTAAATTAATTAACAGTGTCAACGAAAACAATAAATGTATATCCTACAAAAACACTATAAGAATATAAAAATATATCTAGTGTCTATTCGGCTCTTCCTGTTAAGCCGAGGTGACTTCATAAACAAGCCAAACAGGAAGAATTTTCAACGCGTTTCGCTTCAAAGGAGGTCTTGACTCTACGAGCTCACGATCGTTTCTCGATCGTGCTTGAAATTTGTTTCCGGTTTGGCTACGTGTCGTTAGTGACTTCACGTCGTCTTAGCAAGAAAATTTGGCAGAATTGACACTAGATATATTTTTATGTGTTATTCTAAAATATTAACTTAATGTTTTATTCAAATATTTTTAAAATATTTGTTATTATTATATATGGATTTTCTTCATGTTGACGGGTTTGTTAGATTTTAATCCCACTCTCCAGGCAAAGAGATAGAAATGAATGATTTAGTTAAAAATAATCTATAGATTCTTTCTACCAGTTTTGATCAATTTAGGCACTTGACACATAAAGTTAAGACGTTACTAAGTACTAGTCGTTTTAGGAACGTTTTTGATGTTGGTGCAACTTTTTTTTCTTGTTATGTTCGTGAGTTATAGTTGTTTAGAGATCGTTATAACATCGATTAGCTAATACCAACCTTGCTGTCTTGTTAAATAATATCTCTTATTTTAATACTAGCTAAAAATTGAGCTTTGTAAGGGCTCGCGTATATTTTACAAACTGATTCTAGTGGTGTCATCTAGTATTGAGTAGATTAACTACGATGTATTTGAGTATTGAGTTTAGTTCTGTTGCAGCGATGTTAACTCTTTGGTTTTCTAACAGATGGCGTTAGTAGTACAATAACATTCTAACCAATGAATACAAAATTGTTAATGTTATTTTTTTATAATGTATATAAAATTATATTTTTTGACAGATAACACATCTAGATATGTAGTTAAATTACTATGTTAAAGCACAAATCTATAGGCGTGATAGTTTTGCAATAAAGTGTACTACAAAATATTCATGTTGTGGATAACGTTATAACGGCAACGACTAGTTATTTATCATATACCTTGCAGTCTAGTAAAATAATAACTGTTATTTTTACATAACGACAACGACTTAGCTATGAATCGTTACTGCAAGATCTCGTAACGTGGATTTGATCGCGTCGTAGGTTGCAAAAGAGATGCCGACAGCTATCGGTCCCTTTACCCAATTCATGCTTAACCCTTTGAAGAAGCCGCGTACGCCTTCAGTGCTGTGAAAGAGAGAGATGAATGAGAAGTGTAAGAATATTCACTAATCACACTAATATTATAAATGCAAGTTTGTGTGAATGTTTGTTCCTGCTTCAAAGCTAAAACGGCTGCACAAATTTGGATAAAATCTGGAATACAGATAGAATAAATCTCTTTATTAGCATAAATGATACTTTTCATCATCATCAACACTTTTCATAATTTTTAGGGTTCCGTACCTCAAAAGGATAAATACGGAACCCTTGTGGGATCATTATGTTGTCCATCTGTCTGTCAAGGCCCTTTCTCTCAAGAACGCGTAAAGGTATCAAACTAAAATTCATATCAAATACTTAAGTCTACTGGCTCTTTTTTTTTTGTTGTTATCAAAAAGTTAATGACAATATTCTAAAAAAAATAAAGAGTCTTTGTAGGTACTAAAAATACACCTGATTTTGGGGGGTTAGTCTTAAGCCTCAGCACGTATCACCAAAGGGGGGTCCAAAAATACTAAAAATCATCACCATCGTGATTAATTGAGCGGCCCCTCATGTATTGGACCTCCCTAAGAAAATATTTAATCGAATTTCTATCCCATATTTTTTTGTGTCAGCATTCTTTACATACTATCAAAATTTCAGATTACCTACTCTTCCGTACACAAGTTAGAGACATATAAACAGACAGACAGACAAAACCAGCGTGGTGTCGTTATTAGAGTTTTTTTAAAGTTATTGTGACGGAACAAGCCCAACGCCCACCTGATGTTAAGCGGACTAAGCTCCGTTTATAACAGACGCATTTCATCACAAGTCACGATTTGCACTCCGCTCGTCACCTTGAGACATAGTTGTTAAGTCTCATGTGCCTGTAATTTCATTGGCTCTCAAGGGCAGCTGCCGTAACACACCTTTAGGTGGCGACAGATTTTCAACTTGAGGGTGGATCGAACCAGGTATCTGCGGCACGGCAGTCCATAGCTATTACCGCTTGGCCATCATTGCTAAAAGAAGGAAAAAAACTATTTCACCACGGCGTATAAGGGTATGTTCCATTAGTCGCTAAGAACGTTATTTTCGATAATTTTGATCACATTCTGCGTCTATGGTTGTGATCACGTGATCGTTTGTAACTGTCATCCCCGTTCCATTTTTGGATAAGAACGCTAAGAATGCCACTAAAATTTGCCACTTCTGTCACTTTTGACATTAGATGTAACGTTTAAGGCGAAAATAACGCCAAGACCCATGTGGAACAACTTTTTGGGAGTGTGATCGTTTTTAGCGTTTTTAGCGAATCTCACTCAAATGGTACGCACCCTAAGCTTCAGGGGGGTAGCTACCTTGCTCCTCCCCACCGTGCTGGGTACGCCCACACTGTAAAAGAGCCCTATGATAAAAAAAATCCTAGTATTCCGGTACCTGTAGACATATTTGAGTGTGCCGAGTATAGTCGCGTGGGGGTAGGTCCCGTCCGGCCGCCGGCGGCTCGTCTGCATCCGTCTGCGGACTATGTCCAGCGGATATGACGTAGTCTGCGCTAAAGCACCCGCCATCCCGCCGAACGCCATGTTTGTTAGCGCGCCTTGCGTTGTGCCGAAGTATTCTGAAATATAAAGTTTATAAAAAGAATCAACATTTAATGCTCAGAAAGAATGCATTCGTGCCATATATATGTAGACTAGAATCAAAGTCCAGTAAATCGTATTTTCGAAAATTTATATTCTTACTTTTTCGTCTATGTATACAGAGTTATTGGTAAAATGCTAACAACCTCTTAGGGTTGACTTCTGCTCGTCCTAATAAACATTTTGAGATGTTTTTTTTTGTTTTCGAAGTTTTTTTTTTGTGATTGTTTATGTGTATATGACGGAATAAGCACGAGGACCACCTGATGTTAAAAGTCTCTTGTGCCTGTAATATACAATTTAATATTTTTATTTAAAAAAAACTCAAAATGTTTGTTAGGACTAGCAGAAGTCAACCCTAAGATGTTGTTAGCATTTTACCAATAACCCTGTATTTATGAAGCAGATATTCTCATGAGAAATAATCTAAGTAACTATAAAAAGTTGGCAACAAAACGATATATTAATATTCTATGCGCTCAGAGACATAAAAAGTCTTAATTAGTAACATTACTTAAACTTAGTAAAAGTGTGTTTGCCAAAAGGATCAATATATATATTAAATTACCGCAAACCATAAAAGAGGCAATTGACTTTAAGTTGAAATTAAAGGACTTTCTTATTGATAGGGTTTATAATTGACATGAATAATATATTTTTGTAAGTAAATGAAAAGATATTTTGCAAAAAATTTATTACTAATATCAAAAAAGTAGTGTGACTTTTGAAGCAGTGATGGCTCAGTGGCATTGGCTATTTTGCGATTGCCCGCTTGGCTAGCGACCACCCCCAAGTAGAAAATCTGTCGCCAAGCACCTAACGGGGTGTTACGGCAGCTATCCTTGAGAGTGAATAATTCTAAGTTAAGCCTATTAACACCTTCGACCACATCATCATCACTTACCATCAGGTGAGATTACGGTCAAAAAGACCAGGGTTCCGAAGGAGATCTAATTGCATACTCTAGTCTGGATACGCAAGTTGTATATATCCCAAATGTTTATACATCTATTCAATATATGTAGGTATATTATAGCAAATCAATTCGTACCTACCAACAGACACAGAATAAAAAGAATCAGAAGGATCACACCGCAGCCATTCCAATGAATAAGCGACTCTATTGACGAAGCAATAAAGTGCACTTCAGCTCGCAGCACGGAGTACCTAATATTTATATTCAAGTACAAGGCATCCCTTTCTATCGCATGTGCACGCATAGCTCTGATCTCTTCTGACGCGGCACGCACCGTACAATAAGCCCGTCCGGACGGATACACCGATGTACCTGTAGTGATGTACCTAGAGGGCGAAGTGAGTCAGGCCTGAATGAACTAGTGAGATTTTTTTTCTCTTTAGTTCAGTTGCTTTAACAAATGAGATATTTTTCTCGTTAGTTCAGTTAAAAATCAGAGATTATATCCCACCAAAGAAAATACAATAAACTCAACATCGCAAGTTATGGATGTACCTACTAAGTACATACTTAGTATTTACATTAAGCTACCTCTATGCTATTCGTGGACTCCTAGTACTCAGAGTTTAACAGCTTTTGAAACTACCCAAGTTATGGATGTACTAATTACATACTTACATTAAGCTACCTCTATGCTATTCGTGGACTCCTAGTACTTACAGTTTAACAGCTTTTCAAACTACCCAAGTTATGGATGTACTAATTACATACTTACATTAAGCTACCTCTATGCTATTCGTGTACTCCTAGTACTTAGAGTTTAACAGCTTTTGTAACTACCCAAGTTATGGATGTACTAAGTACATATTTAGTACTTACATTAAACCACCTCTATGCTATTCGTGGACTCCTAGTACTTACAGTTTAACAGCTTTTGAAACTACCCAAGTTATGGATGTACTAATTACATACTTACATTAAGCTACCTCTATGCTATTCGTGGACTCCTAGTACTTAGAGTTTAACAGCTTTTGAAACTACCCAAGTTATGGATGTACTAATTACATACTTACATTAAGCTACCTCTATGCTATTCGTGGACTCCTAGTACTTAGAGTTTAACAGCTTTTAAAACTACCCAAGTTATGGATGTACTAATTACATACTTACATTAAGCTACCTCTATGCTATTCGTGGACTCCTAGTACTTAGAGTTTAACAGCTTTTGAAACTACCCAAGTTATGGATGTACTAATTACATACTTACATTAAGCTACCTCTATGCTATTCGTGGACTCCTAGTACTTAGAGTTTAACAGCTTTTGAAACTACCCAAGTTATGGATGTACTAATTACATACTTACATTAAGCTACCTCTATGCTATTCGTGGACTCCTAGTACTTAGAGTTTAACAGCTTTTGAAACTACCCAAGTTATGGATGTACTAATTACATACTTACATTAAGCTACCTCTATGCTATTCGTGGACTCCTAGTAGGTACTTAGAGTTTAACAGCTTTTGAAACTACCCAAGTTATGGATGTACTAATTACATACTTACATTAAGCTACCTCTATGCTATTCGTGGACTCCTAGTAGGTACTTAGAGTTTAACAGCTTTTGAAACTACCCAAGTTATGGATGTACTAATTACATACTTACATTAAGCTACCTCTATGCTATTCGTGGACTCCTAGTAGGTACTTAGAGTTTAACAGCTTTTGAAACTACCCAAGTTATGGATGTACTAATTACATACTTACATTAAGCTACCTCTATGCTATTCGTGTACTCCTAGTACTTAGAGTTTAACAGCTTTTAAAACTACCCAAGTTATGGATGTACTAATTACATACTTACATTAAGCTACCTCTATGCTATTCGTGGACTCCTAGTACTTAGAGTTTAACAGCTTTTGAAACTACCCAAGTTATGGATGTACTAATTACATACTTACATTAAGCTACCTCTATGCTATTCGTGGACTCCTAGTACTTAGAGTTTAACAGCTTTTGAAACTACCCAAGTTATGGATGTACTAATTACATACTTACATTAATCTACCTCTATGCTATTCGTGGACTCCTAGTACTTAGAGTTTAACAGCTTTTAAAACTACCCAAGTTATGGATGTACTAATTACATACTTACATTAAGCTACCTCTATATTACTCATGGACTCCTAGTACTTTTACTCTTTAAAATCTTACTTAAACTTTTAAAACTATCCAACATATATCTACAAACACAGAATAAAAAGGACCAGAAGAATCACTCCGCAGTCATTCCAATAAATAAGCGACTCTAGCTATCAAGCAATAAAGTGCACTTCCGTAGTAGTCAATAAAGTGGCGTCCCTTTCTATCGCATGTGCACGGATAGCTCTGTTCTCTTCTGACGCGGCATGCACCGTACAATAAGCCCGTCCGGACGGGTACGATGTACTTGTAGCGACGTACCTAGAGTGCGAAGCTAGGGCTGTCAAAAGGCTAAGCCTAGTATGGTAGCTTGCTTAGGACAGCTGGAATGTTAGGGTAAGTATCTCACCTAAATATTTGTGCTTCAATGAGTCATACGTGAAGAACGAGACGCCCGCGTAAGGGATGACGCCCAGCACCGTCGCAGGATACCCCCTGGGGACAAATAGATATATATTATTACTAGCTTTTGCCCGCGGCTTCGCTCGCGTTAAGAAGTATTATTATTAATTAGGTATAGTTTTTGCGGCTTTACTTTTGTTTAGCGTGTGTAAAAAATTAGGGCCTACAAAACTTCTATGTACACAATATTCTTAACTAATCTGTCATTAAACGCTATCAAGCTATTGGGTGAACTTACTCGTCAGCAAGCAACATAAAGCTGTCCATGAGGGAAGCAAGTTCTCTCAAGTCTATACCCGCAAATTTGAGAGTTTGTCCCTGAGACTTAGCTGAGACGTAGCCTGCATCTCAAAATCCTTTCTTAGGGGATGCTTACGTCATAGTAGCTTTATGCATGCAAAGTCTCAGCCCGATCGGTTTAAAATTGACAAATTTTCATACATACTTTAATCCCCTATTTTATCCCTTTGAGGGTAGAATTAATCAAAATCCTTTCTTAGCGAATGCCTACGTCATAACATCTACCTGCATGCCAAATTTCAGCCCGGTCCGTCCAGTGGTTTGGGCTGTGCGTTGCTAGATCACTATGTCAGTCAGTCAGTCACCTTTGAGTTATATATATTTAGATTACATAATGCGTGTTAATTAAATATTTTTGATGCAGTGATTGCTCAGTGGCATTGGCGATGGACTGGCGCGCAGCAGGTCCATGCCCGCCTGGCTAGCTACCACCCTCAAGTAGAAAATCTGTCGCCAAGCACTTAACGGTGTGTTCCGGCAGCTGTCCTTGAGAGCCAGTAATTTTAGGTTAGTCTGAACAACATCTTCGACCACATCGTCACTTACCGTAAGGTGAGATAAGTAAACTATCAAACATGAAAAAAAATTTAAAAAAAAAACAAAATTACTCACACAAACACGCGTCGCCATTGTGGGCGTGGCGAAAGGTAAAAGTCTTCGATCGTACGGATGGCATAATCACGAATTATTGATGAGGTACACCAATTTTTTTTTTATGCCTGATAGTTTAGCCTTTGACCACTATCTCACCTGATGGTAAGTGACGATGTGGTCGAAGATGTTTTTCAGGCTAACCTAGAAGTATTGGCTCTCTAGGACAGCTGCCGGAACACACTTGGCGACAGATTTTCTACTTGAGGGTGGTAGCTAGCCAGGCGGGCATTCGCAAAATGCCCTATCACCATGCTATAACGACTACCATCCTAAGACAACAACTTAACTTAGGCTTAACGTGCCCTCCGAAGCACGTGCACGCTCAGTAGTAATGTCACTAGCGGTCACCCATCCAACTCATGACCGCGCGCGACGTTGCTTAACTTTGCTGATCGGTTGAGAACAGCTAAGTAAACTTCGCTACGAGCGCTTCATATAAGGTAATGTCGATAAAACTTCATACTGTATGTTCATTTGCCAAAGATTTTAGCACACTTACCTATGAAGCAGTGATGGCTCAGTGGCATTGGCTATGGACTGCCGCGCAGCAGGTCCATGGTTCGAATCCCGCCCAGAGCTTGAGTTTCACCGCATGGTGGAAGGGCATTTTGCGAATGCTCGCCTGGCTAGCGACCACCCTAAAGTAGAAAATCTGTCGCCAAGCACCTAACGGTGTGTTCCGGCAGCAGTCCTTGAGAGCCAGTGAAATTACAGGCACATGAGACTTAACAACTGTGTCTCAAAGTGACGGGCGCAGTGCAATTCGTGACATGTGATTGATATGCATCGGTTATAGGCTGAGGTTAGTCCGCTGAACATCAGCTGTGACTCGAGCGTGTTCAGTCACAATCTAATAATAATAAAAAAAATAATTCATTGTGCTTTAATGATAATGAATTATTTCCCGTTGTTTTGTATTGTAATATTGTGTGTGAATGATAACTAGGACATTGTGATTTATAATTATAAAAAAAAAATATTCTAATTTGACTTTAATTTAAAAGTGTATATTTTTTATGTTAAACATAATATTTGCATGTCGTATTGTGACGAAGCACGCTAAGCTGCTTAACTTTTTATACCTTTATTATGTAACCGTGTTTCTGGCAAATAAATATCATTTCATTTCATTTAAAAAAAAGGGTTCTCAGCACACTTACCTATATAGCGTGACCAGTCCTTCTTCCCTAACAACTTTAGTGAAGACAGCCCTCAGCGTGGCGTACTCCACGGCGTTGGTGACGGCCATCCTCGCGCGCGCCATGTCCAGCGGGTACGTCGCGCTCTGCGATACCACGCCGGCCATCGAGCCCGCGATCAGGTGCCGGATCTGGTGCTGTCTGGACAAACGAGACAAATATATGTTAGAGCAAGTCTCGAGACGAAAAAATATAGTCTTGAACGGGAATTCGAACTCGCGTCCATCTCCTCCTATAGACGAGGTATGCTCTTACCAATTGAGCTAACATGACATGACGTCATAACTCAAATCTTTCCTATCGTTATTTAACCATCGTACACTGAGAAAAATCTAAAGTCAAAAGCGCCCTAATGACGGCCAATTTATATGGTATAAGGCGAAAAACCGATCAAACGTAAATACGTACAAAAACGCCTTCCAACTAGAAGGCGTTAAACGAGGTCAGTGAAGGCAAATGTTTTTTTTTCTTCATTTAAGGTGTATTTAGTGGACTTTCTTAAATATTGACTTTTCGATGAGGCTGATTAAGTCGTACGTTATAGTGATAATCACCGTATATAAACCGCCGTAAAAGTAAGGTATATTTTATGGTCAATACTGCAATTATTATCGTATAACAAGTTCAATTCTGAAAATACTTTACGGAAGGCGTTTTTGGCGGTTGTGTTTATTATAAAACATGGTACATTTTTATTGATTGGTGAAAATCATCTTAAGAGTTGTGAATTCATCTTACGTAGTTACAATTCAACGGTAAAAGGTCAAATTTGATTTAAGCCTTTAAGTCGTTTTTCTCAGTGTATTGGGATGGAGTTAGTAGATAGTTATATATAATGTTGTGTTAGGTTTTCGCGATTATTACAAATAGTAATTAAACAACTCCTTTTTTTCATCGGACAACAAGACTCACAGGAGCACGGCATTCGTACATGGTCGATATCCCGAAAATCACACGAAGCGTTTAAAATCTAGTTTTATAATGCGTGCGGCCGAATTATGGAACACCCTACCACCGTCTCTATTTCCCGATATATATAATCTGGAAATCTTTAAGTACAGAAAAAACAGGTATCTGCTAGGCAAGCATGCTCCACCGTCGACCGCGTCGTCACTTACCATCAGGTGAGACTGCGGTCAAATGCTTGCTTATCATAATTAATAAAATAAAAAAATAAATAAAAACTACTGTAGACGGTTTAAATCGCGTATATTTATCATTATTTTTGTCATGACGAAAGTCAAAGTATATTTATTGCTGAATTACATGTGTAAAATGATATTATAAACTATAATTGTTTCAATGTAATCTGCCTTTTAAGGGCGTGCAATATTTATCTTAGGTACATACAATAACAAATAAATGAATTATATAATTAAATTACACAATAAAATACGAAATAAAAATGTCAAATTAGAATTCAAATTAAATTACAGCGAAACGGACTACTAATTTATCAACAGAATTATCGTTCATAAATTCATTAATTTTGTAATAACCTTTGTTTAATAATATCTTTCGTAGCTTTCTCTGAAACAATGAGGTTGGCAATTCTCTCAATGAAAGAGGTATTTTATTGTAAATAAATGGAGCCATGCTGAAGATGCTCTTGCGACGTTTCAAACACTTTGCAGTGATCTTCAAATACACGCGATTTAATCCGTTTAAAGTTGTTTAATTACTTTAGACAACTATATAGTTGTCTAAAGTTAACATATGTTAATACAAAATTACTACGAGATTAGAAATTATAATCATGTGCGGGATTCAAACCCACACCATCCACTCCTATAGCCGGGGTATGTTCTGACCGCTAAGCCAACATGACATAATATGACTTAACTATAACTCTAATTTATCCTTTCGTTCTTAATCGTCGTATGAAGTCTTATCTGGCTGATCGCAGTACATACACTGTGCCGGTTTAAGTATTATAATAAGATCATAAAATTCGTCTCTGTCGAGCCAACCACAGTAATGCCCAGTGGTAATGCACCCCTTCCGAAAATCGCGGGTTCGATTGAGGTATAAAATTGTGTGTGTGCTAAATGGTAAATGTAAATGGTATATTTAAAGCAGTGATGGCTCGGTGGCATTGGCTATGGACTGCCACGCAGCAGGTCCATTCTTCAAATCCCGCCGCGGGCTTAAGCTTCACCGCATGGTGGAAGAGCATTTTGTGAATGCCCACCTGGCTAGCGACCACCCTCAAGTATAAAATCTGTCGCCAAACACCTAACGGTGCGTTCCAGCAGCTGTCATTGAGAGCCAGTAATTCTAGGTTAAGCCTGTTAACACTTTCGACCACATCACTGACCATCTGGTGAGTAGGTATTGGCTTACCTATCAGCTATAAAAAATGCAGAGGTTATCACTTAACATCAGGTGGGAATCGCGCTAGTACCGTCACAATCCCGAAAAAAACCTTATTGTCTACTAAAAATATAGTTTATAATATATATAGTAAATCAAATCAAATCGTTTATTGCAAGTACTGTACTGTAACAGCCGACTCGTCCACTGCTGAACACAACCTCCCCTATTAAGGGGGTATTTGCCATAATCCCCACGCTTGGCAGGCGGCTTGGGGATCGCAGGGTAAGAAAGTTAGATAAGATAGTTCTTTAGAAGGCGCTGCTGCCCACCTTCCAGTATTTTTCCCTTGGTCGCCTCTTACAACACCCACGGGATGATATGGGGAGGTGCAATTCTAACCCGGCATCCCACTAGGGACCGCTATATATATATATAATTGTAATAAATTAATAAACATAACATATATATATATATATATATATATAATTGATCACATAGCCCGGCGCGGAGAGCAAACCAAATCACATTTATAGATTTATAGCTCATAGATACTTATTTTTAAAATTCACATTATAGTTTGGTAAGAGGTATATCGCGAACTGTGTCAATTTTAAAAATAAATCTTAGTTCAAGGACTTCCATTTATATAGTATCGTAATATGCGGTTTATTTATAGCGGGCGCTGTCGAATGTGGCGGGAAATTCAATTTTGCTTTTTGGTCCCACAGTCAAGTCGTTTTTTTTTTTCTGTAATTGTGACGGAACAAGCTCGAGGCCCACCTGCTGTTAAGTGGACTAACCTCTGCCTATAACAGTTGCAATTCATGACAACTCACGAATTGCACTGCGCCCGTCACATTGAGACATAGTTGTTAAGTCTCATTGTGCCTGTAATTTCACTGGCTCTCAAGGACTACTGCCGGAACACACCTTTCGGTGCTTGGCGACAGACTTTCTACTTGAGGGTGGTCGCTAGATAGGCGGGCATTCGCAAAATGCCCTTCCACTAAGTAACCTTTATTCAATTTAGGCGTCTACGACGGTCTTATTCTGGTAAATTACAAATTTTATTATTGAAATATTCTACATTGTACTGCCACGTTCAGCAAATAAATTGTATAGAGCCACTGCGAGAAGAACGGGCAAGAAACTCGGGGCCAATATTTTAAACATCTTTTAACAATGTGTTACATAACGAAATTACAAATATACGATAGGATTTTTTTTAAGTCATGTGAGGGATTCGTACCCGCGTTGAGTTATGACGTCATGTCATGTTAGCTCAATTGGTTAGAGCATACCCCGGCTCAAGGGGTGAATGGACGAGGGTTCGAATCCCGCACATGACATAAAAAAAAAACTCCTTTCGTATATTTGTGATTTTGTAATGTAATCCGCATAGTAGGCGTCATTGCAAACCTAACAATATTAATATTATAAGGTTGCGTCATCATTTACAAGTATCCAATTGCAAAATTGGTCTTGTTTGTAGTACAACGCAAGTGGTACTATAGATGTCGCTCCACCCCAATACGATGGTTAAAGAACGATAGGAAACATTTGAGTTATGACGTCATGTCATGTTAGCTCAATTGGTTAGAGCATACCCCGGCTAAAGGGGTGGATGGACGCGGGTTCGAATCCCGCACATTAGTTAAATTTTTCCTGTCGTATATTTGTAATTTTGTAATTTAATGCGCATAGCAGGCGTTATTGCAAACCTAACAATATTATAATGTGTTACATACTTACTATATAATAGACTTATTACAATTTTTGTTTAAATTATGTAGGTGACAGGCAATAGCTTGGCGGAGGCGAATTGTCCAGGCATTTTTTTCGTTTAAGTAATCAGAAACTGTGTAGTAGGATATTTAATCAATATGTTTTTCACATGCAATTTGAATTTCCCTTCTGTGAGCGTTGTAATATGTTTGGGGACTTTATTATAAAACCGCATACAATTACCTAAGAAGGACCTTTTATTTGTCTTTGCTAATCTAAAACCTGGCACCGCTATTTTATCTTTATTCCTAGTATTGTAATCGTGATTGTCACTGTTTAATTTCAATTTACAAAAAATTTTACGAACATACATACGTAAATTTTTTTGAAATATTTTCAAATAAATACAGACTGGGTAAAGTTAAAATATCAATTTCTTTAAAAAGATCCCTCAACGATTCCCTAGGATCCATTTTATATATGACTCGAATTGCGCGCTTTTGTAGGATAAAGATTGACAGGCATTTACATAATTTAAACAAATATTGTAATAACTTTATTATATAGTAAATATACACATTGTAAAAGACGTTTAAAAGAATGGCCTCGAGTTTCTTGCCCGTTCAATGTAGAATATTGCAATACTAAAATTTTGTATTGACCTTCATAAGAGCGTCGTTGACGCCTAAATTGAATAAATGACTTTGACTTTGACTTCTAGTCCTAACAAACATTTTTAGGTTGTGTTTGTTTTGTAAAGAGTCTCTCTAGTATGTTTTTTTTTACAGTCTTCCCTACTCCAAGCCAAGAGCGCCCGCCGCGGCAACACTGGACCGCGCCGCGCTCTCTTTGAATAGAGTTCTGAATATTTACATCGAGCAAAGTAACAAAAAATATTAAATTATAAATTACAGCCACAAGAGACTTTAACAGCAGGTGGTCCTCGGGCATATTCCGTCAAATACACAAAATTAAATTAAAAAAAAAACATCTCAAAATGTTTGTTAGGACGAGCAGAAGTCAACCCTAAGAGGTTGTTAGCATTTTACCAATAACCCTGTATATTATTATGGTTACTTTAAAATCAGTTTAGCGGTTCGTGCAGATTAATTCTGGTTAGGCTGGTGATGATGGTGTATTGTTAGGTAGGGAATAGTTGGCGCACTAAGCTCCACCAAACAAAAGTTAGTGACTTTTGTGTTGCCAACATCTGGTAGTGACAAAACTTGGTAACTTTTATGTTGCGAATATCTGTTAGTGACAAAACTTGGTAATTTTTGTGTTGCGAATATCTGTTAGTGACAAAACTTGGTAACTTTTGTGTTGCGAATATCTGTTAGTGACAAAAATTGGTAACTTTTGTGTTGCCAACACCGTTTAGTGACAAAAATTGGTAACTTTTGTGTTGCGAATATCTGTTAGTGACAAAACTTGATAACTTTTGTGTTGCGAATATCTGTTACTGACAAAAATTGCCAACTTTCATTTGGTAGATACACAACTTTATATAGGGAGTATATTATAATAAGAGAAACAGTACTGTTGGTTAAAATGGAGGGAGAGCCAAGAGAGAATATGAACTCACTTCGCCAACGCCGGGGTGTCCACGTTCAACGCCTTCTTGCACTGTTCGTGCGCCGTGAACTGTATCGCCGCGTAGGGCACTATCCGCGCCATGGTGGCGCTGTTCCCGCGCCATAGCGCGACCACTCCTTCGTGGCGCAGCGTGAGGATGAGGAAGTTGACCGCGGCGCGCCAGGAATACGGTGTCTGTCTGTGGAAGGACTTAACAAGTTACTCTCGTTGTAGAAGGTAAAAACAAAATTACATTTGTTAATGTTTTTTTTTGTTTTATTTATTGTTGAAACTCGCCTGCTCGTTTCAAAAAACTACACTCATGTTTTAATACCCTCTATTATATGACAGTTGCATAAACTACTATTTAACAATAATAGAATAATTCAAAAAAGGAAGGGACTGAATCTCACGACACTGGTCACCCTAGTGAGAGATTCAGTGATCACCAACACTTAATTATTGCGTATAAATACCCTATTCTGATGGAAAATTTCTTTTTTTTTGAGTAAGTTCATAGCTTAAGGGTGAACTGGCCGGCCCGTTCTCCATACAAACGTCGTAGGGTGATCACTCCCTTATTTGAGGATTTAGGTCCAAAATAAAGCATAATACCGATTGATCTCGTCATTATCTAGGCTTGTATGATGCCGAAATTTTAATAAAATAATGAACCTTAGAATTATGATTCTCGAAACATTTTCACATAAAGTTTTCGAGGCTCATAACTTACAACTTAATTATATTTTTTAAATTTTGGCCTCATACAAGCCTAGATAATGACGATATCAATCGGTATTATGCTTAAGTCTGGACCTAACATCTCAAATAAGGGATTGATCACCCTACGACGTTTGTATGGAGAAGTGACCGGCCAGTTCAACCTTAAGTTCTTTTTTCATAATAAACATTATTATTTGACACCTCAAAGACATTTTCGCTATCAACACTGGTGTGGTTCGGTCCACACAAAGTTATTATTATAGAATTAGAATGAGAGGAAAAAATATAGTCATGTGCGGGATTCGAATCCCGCACATTACCGCCGCGGTAAGGTTTTTTGTAGCGCTCGTAGCGAAGTTTACTTAGCTGTTCTCAATCGATCAGCAAAGTTAAGCAACGTCGCGCGCGGTCATGAGTTGGATGGGTGACCGCTAGTGACATTACTACTGAGCGTGCATGTGCTTCGGAGGGTGCGTTAAGCCGTCGGTCCCGGTTGTTGTCTAAGGATGGCAGTCGTTATAGCATGGTGGTAGGGCATTTTGCGAATGCCCGCCTGGCTTAACATCACACCCTCAAGTAGAAAATCTGTCGCCAAGCACTTAACGGTCTGTTCCGGCAGCTGACCTTGAGAGCCAGTCTTTCTAGGTTAGCCTAAACAACATCTTCGACGACATCATCACTTACCATCAGGTGACATAGTGGTCAAAGGCCTTGTCTTGTCCAATTCAGGAATAAAAAAATAAAAAAAAATGTTTGCATGCTGCTGTTTTTAAGGCTGACTTACATTTGTTTATATATTTATTCGTAGGGTACTTACGAGATTTGAAAGTTGATCTTGGTCCTATCCAGCGGCGCTATGGCCGTCTTGGCAAGCGCGCCTGCGCAGGCGCCTGCCAACAGTGACGTCACGACTACAGTGCTCCTGTTGAGGTCCTTGTGACTTCTAACTCGCTTAGGAGGTTCTGGGGAAGTAACATAATACCTGTTTTAATATTTTTTAATTTATGCGAAGTGCTCGTAGCGTTTTTTTTTTATGCCTGGTAGGTTTGCCTTTGACCACTATCTCACCTGATGGTAAGTGATGATGTGGTCCTTGGCGACAGATTTTCTACTAGCGTTTTTTTTTTTATGCCTGGTAGGTTTGCCTTTGACCACTATCTCACCTGATGGTAAGTGATGATGTGGTCCTTGGCGACAGATTTTCTACTTGAAGGTGGTAGCTAGCTAGGCGGGCTTCCGCAAAATGCCCTACCACCATGCTATAACGACTGCCATCCTAAGACAACAACCGGCAACGGCTTAACGTGCCCTCCGAAGCACGGAAGCGCTCAGTAGTAATGTCCTTGTGTCACTAGCGGTCACCCATCCAACTCAAGACCGCGGGCGACGTTGCTTAACTTTGCTGATCGGTTGAGAACAGCTAAGTAAACTTCGCTACGAGCGCTTCAAGCGTTGTTTGCTTAGCCGTTCTTAACCGATCAGCTAAGTTAAGCAACGTCCACCGCGGTCATAACCTGGATGATAATTGAATAACAATGATTACTTGTCAATTGCAGACTGCAGTACATTAATCCAAATAAATTGTAATATACAACTAATAGTTTAATTGCAATTAAATGTATCATAATTGAATTAATCGCAATTAAATTTTATATTGATTTAATTTGATATTGACAAAAAAGGGACATTGGTTTTCTTTTTGAGAATCGGCATTTTTTATAATGCCATTCGAAGGAGTTCAGTAATTCAAGAATAAACTGTTCTGCGACATTTTTTCTTAAGACTTATACATTGAAATTACACAATATTCAAAATTAATGTATGAAGCGCTATCTACAATGGCTTTTGTCTACTAACATGTGGCCGATAACGCTATGGCACTATATAGGTATCATTATATAGCTAATCATCTTTCATATGACTTGAACGCTTGCATCCACCCGCAAACTTGTTTTTTTTTTATGTTATTGTGACGGAACAAGCTCGAGGCCCACCTGATGTTAAGCGGACTAACCTCTGCCTATAACAGATGCATTTCGTCACAAGTCACGAATTGCACTGCGCCCGTCACCTTGAGACATAGTTGTTAAGTCTCATGTGCCTGTAATTTCACTGGCTCTCAAGGACTTCTGCCCGAACACACCTTTCGGTGCTTGGCGACAGATTTTCTACTTGAGGGTGGTCGCTAGCCAGGCGGGCAATCTCAAAATGCCCTTCCACCATGCGGTGAAGCTCAAGCCGGCGGTGGGGATCGAACCAGGGTACTGCGGCGCGGCAGTCCATCCATAATGGCACTACTTCATCAATCATCTATATATATATATATAAGAATCAAAGTCCTGGTTCACTGACTGACAGACAACGCACAGCCTAAACCGCGGGTCGCAGAGACTTGAAATTTGGAGGGTGCATTCGTCTTAATGCGTAGGGGTGTAAAAGAAAGGATTTTTTTTAAATTCAAACCCTAAGGGAGTAAAAATGGATGAAAACGTTTGTATGAAAGTCCTACGTTTTATAACTTACAGTCCTTAAAAATAATATTCGGATATATCTATAAAAATTAAAAATACATGTTCAACATATTTTTGACAGGGAAAACTTAAGTGTGTGAAATTGGGAATGAAACTTTGTATGGAAAGGTCATTGTTTTTGCAGTTATAGTGATAAAAATTGGTATCTGGGTAGATTTCTTAAAACAAAAACATGCAATAATAACATTTTTTCCTAGGGTTGATTAGAAGGAGTGAAAATGGGGAGGAAAGTTTGTCACCTGAAACTTAACCGCTGGCGGTCGGCCTGTTCGTCCATCTGTCATATTGACAATAGAGCAAAGTGATATTATGTACATCAATTTTATAGAAGACATCGATATCTAAAAAAAATGTGAACACCTTATGTCTAACTAATAATAACAAATATTTTATGAAAACATCAAATTTATATTTTAATAAAACACTTACAAAATACAAAAATATATCTAGTGACAATTCCGCCTAATTTTCCTGTTAAGGCGACGTGACGTCACAAACGCCACGCAGCCAAACCGGAAGAATTTTCGACGCGTTTCGCTTCTAAACGAAGGGAGGAGGAATTCAGGAGGTCTTGAGTCTACGAGTGCACGATCGAGAATTATCACGAGTCACGTCGGCTTAACAGGAAAATTAGGCGAAATTGTCACTAGATATATTTTTGTATTTTTTAAGTGTTTTATTAAAATATTAATTTGATGTTTTCATAAAATATTTTAAAAATATTTGTTATTATTAAATATGGATTTCCGCAAAGTAACGCCTGAATCTATTTATTATATGTCTAACTATTACAGTCATGTCACAATAACCACTTTTTATGTGTTTCAATTAATATTTTTTGTAAAATATCCGTGCAAAGCCGGAGCGGGCCGCTAGACTTTCATATGACTTGAACGCTTGCATCCACCCTCAACCTTGCTTAGTAAATGTCATAGAAAATAGGTATATTTTGTATTTTTTGAACCACTGTGCGACATCCATAGGTCAATGCGAGTCGACCTACTGCCTTGTGTACTACATGTTTACTACGTAATAAATTAAATTTCAATAAAGATAAGATATTTATCAATAAACGCTGCTTATTGTGTTGACTCAAATTATTTCTTTGTTGATAAGATATTTTCATGATACTGCTTGTCAGAATGATATTGCGTTGTCTCCGAGGGAGGTGTTGACGTTTATCTGGCATTCAAAGTCTATTTGACAACGTTATTATCAGGAAGTATATACTTATTTGATAGCGGGCACATTGACATTGCAAAACTATACCTATATACTGCAAATATGTACAGAAATGTAGCTAATTTCGAAGCAGTGATGGCTATGGACTGCCACGCAGCAGGTCCATGGTTCGAATCCCGCCCAGAGCTTGAGCTTCACCGCATAGTGGAAGGGCATTTTGCGAATGCCCGCCTGGCTAGCGATCACCCTCAAGTAGAAAATCTGTCGTCAAGCACCTAACGATGTGTTCCGGCAGCAGTCCTTGAGAGCCAGTGAAATAACAGGCAAAATGAGACTTAACAGGTATGTCTCAAGGTGATGGGCGCAGTGCAGTTCGTCACTTGTGGTGAAATTCATCTGTTATAGGCAGAGGATACAGCTTAACATCAGGTGGGCCCCGCAATTGTTCCTTCACAATAACATAAAAAAAAATTTAGTCAATCTCAATAACAAGCAGAACGCAAACTTTACCGCGGCGCGCGTGGTTTAAACAGTACCTTAAGCGCAACAACATTACTGCATAGCGACCAAACGGCACCAATCATTTTTAAAAATCAACTGTGATTTAATGTTGATGTTAAACTCTTTTTTTTTTGCCGATGCTGAATTGGTATAAATACTACCTAACCTAAAATGTGTTATTACTTTTTTAATATTGTTAGGTTTGCAATAACGCCTGCTATGCGGTAACATAACAAAATCAAAAAAAAACAAAAAAAAATCCTATCGTATATTTGTGATTTTGTAATGTAATCCGCATAGCAGGCGTTATTGCAAACCTAACAATATTATAAAAAATTATAAGGTTGCGTCATCATTTACAAGTATAAAACCAATTGCAAAATTGGTCTTGTTTGTAGTACAACGCAAGTGGTACTATAGATTTCGCTCCATCCCAATACGATGGTTAAAGAAGGATAGGAAAGATTCGAGTCATGACGTCATGTCATGTTAGCTCAATTGGTTAGAGCATACTCCGGCTCAAGGAGTGGATGGACGCGGGTTCGAATCCCGCACATGACTTAAATTTTTCCTATCGTATATTTGTGATTTTGTAATGTTGTTATTACTGTTTAAGGTGAAGGGAGACAGGTAAGAGCATACCATAGATATAGGGGAGGATGGCGCGGATTCGAATCACGCACTTATAAATTTTAATTTCGTAATTTTGTAATTTCATCCGCGGAACATACACCATTACAAAAATATTTACATGATCAATATTGAAATGTAATTTTCTTACCACTATAGGTAATATTACAAAATCACAAATATACGATAGGAAAATTTAAGTCATGTGCGGGATTCGAACCCGCGTCCATCCACCCCTTGAGCCGGAGTATGCTCTAACCAATTGAGCTACCATGACATGACGTCATTACTCGAATATTTCCTATCGTTCTTTAACCATCGTATTGGGATGGAGCGACATCTATAGTACCACTTACTTTGTACTACAAACAAGACCAATTTTGCAATTGGTTTTATACTTGTAAATGATGACGCAACCTTATAATTTTAATATTGTTAGGTAATACTGATAACTACTTACTACTATATAATTCGCATACCTGTTCAAATAATGCTATTCAGAACATGTCAGCGCCTTTATAAAGTAAATATTAATGTTTTGCAAGCATATTAATTATCTTGTGTGATACCTTGGTGACTTTCGACCTAGATACATGTTTATTTACTTTCTTTGTTTATACTTTCGTATTTTTAGTTTGTATTTTATTATAAGTATTAATTTTCAAGCGTGAAAATTGTCAGTCAAGTCCGTAAGAGTCAGTTTTTTAGCGAAGGTCATAAAAAGTTAGTGTAACCCATTGGCATCGGCGATAATGATAACAATAGAATTTCATTCATTACTAGGACGTAGTGGTCCAGGACGATGCAAACTTATAACAAAAAGTGGTCAGTTAAGTCAGTACAGTATATAGTTGAGAATCAGGGGCTACATTCTCACAAAAGTGATCTAGTTCCTGTAGATTGAGGAGACAAAAAAGCCGTTTTTGTGTGGGAAGTCCTTAAAAATTCTTTTGATATGTCGTTTTCTTTTCGGTAGATACCTAAAAATATTTTATTTTACAAAGAATTTGTTATCTTTAACGCTTTTTTTATGTATACTGTCACTTTAGAAAAACCGGCCATCTGCGAGTCGGACTCGCGCACGGAGGGTTCCGTACAAACCTGTATACATATGTAAGTAAAAGTTATACAATATGATGTAACTATATTTTTAGCAAATGTGTGTTATCAGACGTCATTGCATCGTACTAAATTTTAAGATTCTGAGTTCACGGGAAGTACCTTGTACTATATACGGCATAAACGGCTGTATCTTATATGATAAAAATCAAAACCTATAAACCTGGATATTGATAACATCTATATAATTTCCAAAAATCATCAAAATCGGTGATTGTTTAAGGAGGTAGAAACGTTTTCGCTTTTTGTATGAAAATACGAGACTTCCCTCCAGTCTTAACGCATCTTAATTGCATGAAAATTGTAGTTTTTGACAGTATCCGTAGTCTGCTCGCTATTTAGGTTCGATCGCAAGTCAGTGGCTTGCTATCAATAGTTTTTGACATATTTGGTATGCACTAAGCTATTTTGTTGCGATTGCGTTGCTCAGTGGCATACAATATTTTGGAGGATATTAGATAGAAAAACAGCCAAATAATTTATATATATTTATTTAATATATTGTCTGCTAGAAAACCACTGTATTGATGTTATGACTGATGCTTGATTGATAGAAGTTTTCATTATTATTTCAGTGGCAACATTTGTAAGCCATAGCACAGCCATACGATAGCGACGCGATTGCTATACAACTGCGATTAGGAGCTAGAATTAGCAGACTACCGAATTTGACATTAACGACAGTTCGATCGCCTGAACTTTAGCGCTAGTTACGGAATTGGTCTCAGTATTTGTGTGAGAAGGAAACTTGAGGAGATGCCTTTGGGGTAACATTTTTTCTCTTATGCTGACCACTTTGCTCGTGGATCTCTGGGGCAGGGCCCATAACTTTAAATACCAACGTTCCAGTGGAAGCTAATGTTAAATTAAATGACGTGAATTATAATGTTAAGAAATATTAATGGTTTTTTCAATTTCATCTTTTTTTTATGCCTGATAGTTTAGCCTTTGACCACTATCTCACCTGATGGTAAGTGATTATGTGGTCGAAGATGTTGTTCAGGCTAACCTAGAAGTACTGGCTCTCAAGGACAGCTTCCGGAACACACCGTTAGGTGCTTGGCGACAGATTTTCTACTTGAGGTTGGTAGCTAGCCAAGCGGGCATTCGCAAAATGCCCTACCACCATGCTATAACGATTGCCATTCTAAGACAACAACCGGGACCGACAGCTTAATGTGCCCTCCGAAGCACGTGCACGCTCAGTAGTAATGTCACTAGCGGTCACCCATCCAACTCCTGACCGCGCGCGACGTTGCTTAACTTTGCTGATCGGTTGAGAACAGCTAAGTAAACTTCGCTACGAGCGCTTCGAAATCTCATTTATTTTCAATTGTATCTTATAATTTGCATTATAATATAATAATAATATAATAATAGTATATTAAATATGAATATAAATTGTATTACCTATTATATTCAGAAAACTAGTTATTTAAGATTATCAGAGTAACGATGTGGTGTGCATGAGGATGTAGTCTATAAGCTAAACTAGAATTACAGGCTCTCAAGTACCTACAGCTGCCAGAACACACCGTTAAGTGCTTGGCGACAGATTTCCTACTTGAGGGTGGTCGCTAGCCGTGCGGGCATTCGCAAAATGTCCTACCACCATGCGGTGAAGCTCCAACCCACGGCGGGATTCGAACCATGGACCTGCTTTCAGCAGTCCATAGCCAATGCCACTGAGCCATCACTGCTTCAAAGATTTCTGACATTGTGTTAGCAATACTTTTTCAATTTTGTTATGTTTTCAATAACGCCTGCTTGGCGAATTACATTACAAAATTTAGTCATGTGCGGTATTCGAACCCGCGTCCATCCACCCCTTGAGCCGGGGTATGCTCTTACCAATTGAGCTAAAATGACATGACTCAAATCTTTCCTATCGTTCTTTAACCATCGTATTGGGATGGAGCGACATCTATAGTACCACTTGCGTTGTACTACAAACAAGACCAATTTTGCAATTCGTTTTATACTTGTAAATGGTGACGCAACCTTATAATTTTAATATGTTATGAATAATTACTGTTTGGAATAATTACATTACACAATTACAAATTTACGAGATAATAAAATATAGTCATGCGCTAGAGGAGCTAAAGGGGTGGATGGACGCGGGTTCGAATCCCGCACATGACTATAATTTTTCTCTAGTAAATTTGTAATTATGTAATACTTTTTTCATTTGTTTGTAATGTTGGTATAAAATAACTTCAAATATGAGTTGTATAGCAACATGGTGCCAACTACCTTACTAAAAAAAACAATTAATGCTCTCACCATGATGAGGGTGCACCTTCTGGTCGGAGAGCACCAGCACGCGCGCCTCGCCGACCGCCATCTTGGAACTGCTGTCACATTACTGCAAGCTGAAATTTTAACGAGTTTTTTTATATATTTTGTCAGAGCGTGAGAACAGACTGCGATACCCATCGACTTATATATTCGTAAGGACAAGATGGACGGCAATTTGAAATGTTCAACATTTGTTGGTGTCAAAAAAACGGAACCGATGTGGTCAGTCTGCTATGCTAAAGCAAGGGCAGGATTGCACAAACTTCATTTTGAATAGCAGTAAAACGAGTATAAATTAATTAAAAAATATGTCGCTAAATGTATCAAATCACATAAAATAACGAAATTACATTTTTAATGGCCGTCGTAAATCTCAATAAGGCTACTTGCACTCGTATTGGAACGAAAACAAATGGCTAGATGGGGTTATTTGCCATATATTTTACATGCGGTGCAGCGCTATCTATCAATAAACTTATGAATCGTGGTAAAAAAACCCATAAAAAACAAATTTATTGGAGCAGCATTTTAACACAATATTTCGTATTCAAAAAAAACAAGACATCTTTCGGGCCTGTTTACCATCGATGAAATTCAAAGTTATCGGCTTTAAGTGTCGAAGCCAACATTTCCAGGCTACGAGTCAGCGCCATCTGGATATAATACAAGATTTGAGCTTATTCCGGCGTATACGGTGCGATTGAAACTCTTATTAGTACGCTCTCTATGATTGAACATAAAAGTGCGTGTTCTATATATTTAAGGAATTGTGTTTGAAAGCCATTTTGAAACCTCAGTCGATAGGTTTTAAAGAAAAAAAACTTTTTATCTAAAAATATGGCGTCTAATTTGTTTTTGGCGCTAGTTTGTTTTTTTAGTACCTAGTATCACTTGGGCTGTCAATACAAATCGAACGATATATCTTACATTGTAATCGGTTAGACCGTTTAGAAGTTATGTTGGAATAAAGAAACTCACATACATACATTTATTATTTTTTTTATTTATTTATATATTTATTCATTCATTACAACTATTTTTACAGGATTAACCCCAATACAATAGTGTAGTCAAAATATTTCAATTACAAAAATAACTTTATACATTAATTATTACATTTCCTTATTAAATTAGTATAGGTATATTATATAAAATCATGAAATTCAAATATATGAAATAAATAATAGAAAATAAATAATACATAAAATTTAAATACATGAACCCTGAATCCATAACTCTCATTTTTTTTTGGGTAGTTGTGTAAAAAAGAAGCATTTCTTAGCATCGCTATCTAAGTCAACTATTTGAATAACTATATGATCAATATTAGTGGAGCTCCGAATTTATTTATTTATTTTTATGGATGACCAACAGCTAGAACTTAATTCTTATACGTAAATATATAGAAAAATAAAGCCCATTATCATAGCAGTAGAATAGGTTATAAACAATTAATTAATATATACACTATCTAACAACATGCCAATTAAACATAACGAAAAAATCTATTAATATTAATTAAAACAATGAATAAAATTAATATACACATAAGATAATAAAGTAAAAGTACAAGTTCGAATGAGTTCCCACCATATATTTTGAGTTTAGTTGCTAATATTACTACCTACCGAAGTGACCGTATTTAACATTCTATTGTTTTTTTTTACCGTAAGTACCATTATCATGTACACCCACACTAAGACGTCGTGTATAAACGAGACTTACACGTTCAAATGCTCAGCAATAATTGCCTTTGTGAGTGAACATGTCTGCACCATGCGTTACTAATTCTGAACGTACTGTACTGAATCAACCGGATTGTCCACTGCTGAACACAACCTTCAGCATTAAGGTGTGAGTTTTTTTATGCTTGATAGGTAAGCCTTTGACCACTATCTCACCTGATGGTAAGTGATGATGTTGTCGATGATGTTGTTCAGGCTAACTTAGAATTACTGGCTCTCAAGGACTACCGGACTGACAAATTTTCTACTTAAGGGTGGTAGCTGGCCAGGCGGGAATTTTGCAAAATGCCCTACCACGGTTGCTCCGAATTTATTTATTTATTTTTATGGATGACCAACAGCTAGAACTTAATTCTTATACGTAAATATATAGAAAAATAAAGCCCATTATCATAGCAGTAGAATAGGTTATAAACAATTAATTAATATATACACTATCTAACAACATGCCAATTAAACATAACGAAAAAATCTATTAATATTAATTAAAACAATGAATAAAATTAATATACACATAAGATAATAAAGTAAAAGTACAAGTTCGAATGAGTTCCCACCATATATTTTGAGTTTAGTTGCTAATATTACTACCTACCGAAGTGACCGTATTTAACATTCTATTGTTTTTTTTTACCGTAAGTACCATTATCATGTACACCCACACTAAGACGTCGTGTATAAACGAGACTTACACGTTCAAATGCTCAGCAATAATTGCCTTTGTGAGTGAACATGTCTGCACCATGCGTTACTAATTCTGAACGTACTGTACTGAATCAACCGGATTGTCCACTGCTGAACACAACCTTCAGCATTAAGGTGTGAGTTTTTTTATGCTTGATAGGTAAGCCTTTGACCACTATCTCACCTGATGGTAAGTGATGATGTTGTCGATGATGTTGTTCAGGCTAACTTAGAATTACTGGCTCTCAAGGACTACCGGACTGACAAATTTTCTACTTAAGGGTGGTAGCTGGCCAGGCGGGAATTTTGCAAAATGCCCTACCACCATGCAAATCTTTATTTTTTTCCATAATCTCATCGCTTGGTAGTCGTCTTGGGTATAATACTAATTCAGTAGTGGTCATTTCAGTAGTGGCCACGAAACCCAAGAGATGGCGTTGACATGTCGTCAAAGAGATATTGCTTTACAATATTTTAGGTTAGGTCGCTTAGGCGAATCCTTACATTGATATCATTGGCGACACCAAAACAGAAGCCAAGTATAATGATTTTGTTTTTTATTATTTGTATAATACCTATTATTCATCTACATAAAGAGAATTCTGCATAAAAAAACGATGACTGCGCATATACAATACTAGCTTTTGGCTGCGTCTCCGCCCGCGCGTATGTCGGTTATCGTGCAAAACAAACTCTTTTTAAACAATAATGAATAGATTCAGGCGTTGCTTTGCGGAAATCCATATTTAATAATAACAAATATTTTAAAATTATTTTAAGAAAACATCAATTTAATTATTTAATAAGACACTTAAAAAATATTTATAAAAATTATATATATCTAGTGACAATTCCGCCTTATTTCCTTATAAGCCGACGTGACGTCACAAACGCCACGCCGTTTAAAATTAAACAATCTTACTGATTTTCAGTTTGGTGGGAACTTATGTAGCTTTACTCTTATTTTTTGGCCTAGTTTGACCAGACTACAAAACAGCTTGTTTCTTTTATGTAGGTACCTACGTGTCTTTGTTCTTAAATATTTTTATTATTATATTATGTTAGGCACCACCTATTACTGTCTAAAAGAAACAGCGCTCGGGGGTTAGCCCCAGAGTCTGACGGCCAGGCGGACTATGGAGGTTGAGTATTCTCGTTTTCATGCACGGAACCCTAAAACGTTAAATGTCTCCTATCTTATCGAAACTATAACAATTGTTTAAAACTCATAACAATGTCAGATATATTTTATCTTAATACTTAGTTGAATATACCTATTTAAGAAAAATACCTACTACTACAATGTAGCATGTCCATGGTTCGAATCCCGTCGCGGGCTTGAGCTTCACCGCATGTTGGAAGGGCATTTTGTGAATGCCCACCTGGCTAGCGACCACCCTCAAGTAGAAAATCTGTTGCCAAGCACCTAAGCCACCAGTGTGTTCCGACAGTTGTCCTTGAGAGCCAGTAATTCTAGGTTAAGCCTGTTAACACCTTCGTCTACATCATAACTTACCATCAAGTGAAATTGTGGTCAAAGGCTTACCAATCAGCAATAAAAAAAAATGGGGTCGGAATGGAAATTATTGCAGATAAGATAACTTCCAACGGGACATAAACCCGACCGGGGCAGTACCACTCTCCTACATAATATCGACGTGAAGTAATGGCTATGCCACTGCGTTTCGATCGATTTCTGGAAGACCCGAACCAACAAACCAAAAAGGAAGTGAATGACAGCACAGTTTCAAGAGATATTACTTCGGGAAGGTATCGGCCGCGAAAGCGCTGGAGGATCCCTCTCCAGGCATCCACCTTCAGGACCTGAATCTAAGGGTGGATGCTCAGGCTGCCCTGCGTATTCTGGAGGAGGCAAAACCATGCTTTACTCTATCTCGCTGCTCGGGGCAAACGAAGCTGGAGAGCCCTGGTTTTTTGCAAGGTACGGGGTCTCCGTTCTAACCTGAACGACTTTCACTACCACCAGGAGACTGCTAAGCCGGCCTTGCTTTTTTTGACCAAAACACAGATTGCTCTTCTCAAACATCTCATCAGCCTTGGAGGACTTGATGTAAAATCTGGCTGCGCGTAGACTGCGATGACCATCCGCGAATCTACGCGTGCCTTTATAGCTCCCATAGCAACGGTAATGCCGAAATATATCAATTCATGGAGCACCTACAGGTAGTTACAGATTCCGTGCTTGAGCAGATCCCCACTGCAGAGATCGTGATAATTGGCAATTTCAACGCCCACCATGCCACATGCCTTTAAACCACATCCAATATTACCAAAAGGTATTTAGGGCACATCCCGGTTTGCGCTTTGAGCAGTGTGAGCACGCTCAAAATCATTCTGAGATGCACTGACAGCTACTTACAAAATTCATATATTTATTAATTAATAGTAATTTAACAGCTGTCAAAATAACAGTTGATGACAAGTTTTGATTTTCGTTGGGTTTTCTTGACATACCCAAATATATGTATCAATTATTATTGTGATACACTAAGCAGCCTAAAGCTGATGTGTGTATATGATAAAAAACAGTGCACAATATTTTTATAGTTCCAAACGTTTAAATCTATTTTTAAAACAATTCAATGAATGAGCACTAATAATGCTCTCTGGCAATCTGTTCCATTTGTTGACTACACAGTTAGGCAAATAGAGATTTTTGGTTTGCTGTTGCACTTTTAATTTGCAGCTCCAGAGTGTGTCCTCTCCTCTTTTTAACATGCTTTGTGTAGATGTGTGTTATGTTTCTTCACTGTTCTAAAGTTAAATTGTATGTCTTATAAATTATGTCATAAAATAGATCTGTCATCAAATGTCACTCAGATATATGGTAACATTTCATTCAAATCTATTAGTTTGGTAATCACGCTTTCAACATGTTCTATATCAACGTTTCTTGATAAAGTTATATCACTTTGACATACTTGGAAAACGGCACAAATGGATAGAAAACTATGTGACAGGTATAACCTTCCAAATTGGTAATACCTTATCAAAGTAATAACAAGTTTTCAGCGGTGTACTTCATGGCTCAGTGGTGGTTTCCCACTTGTTCGGGCTTTTTATTACCTATTTTCCAAAATGTCAAACCACCTTTTCCGATGATGACAAAAAGGTAAATTCTTCACCGCCCCATTCAACAAATCAGGTCGCCTACAAGAAGACATTGAACGAATAGAACAGGTACAGAATCATAAGGTTGAATACTGCTAGGTGGAGTGTTCTACATCTCTAAAGGAACAATCCACATGAAAACTACTTATTGGATGGCAAAGCCATAGCATCTGTTGTTCAGCAAATAGGTCTTGGCATTATTATCTTTACTGACCTAAAATGGGCAGAACATATACAAATGATTGTCAAGAAAGAAATATTCCTTCTTATATATCATTCGTAAATCTTTCCAAGCGATGAGGGTGGAAGTATTTTCCAAAGTCTACAAGACCATTGCTCGGATTTCAAATGTGGAGCCCATACTGTCAAAAGGATATAGATATGCTGCAAAGGAAAGCCACTAAGATACCCAACACCTTACATTGCAATTTTTACAAGCATAGATTAGAAAACCTGTACCTAACTCCTATTGAAGAAAGGAGGTCACGTGATGATCTAATTGAAACATTTAAAATCCGCAATGGATTCTACAAACCTACCAGAAATACAGAACTGGTTTGTGAAAATTTACGGCAACTAAGAATTCTCGGCCATAACCACAAAATTAAATGTGTACTTGCTAACACAAATACTAAAAACCTCAGCAACAGAGTAATCCAATTGCATAAGAAGGTTGTCTGTGCCACATCCATGTACCAACTAACCCCTTGGTATCTGAGTGAAGAATATTATCCGTTTATGAATGAAATTTTATTGTTCTATAGATAGATCTAAGATGTGCATGGAATATAAATGAACCACATAACCATTTTTGGTGAATTCATTTGTTAAGTTGCGCTGCTCGCCTATAATTGAATAAATAAATATATGGATGCGTAAGGATTAAGAACGGGCTTGATGGCTGGTTATATAAAAACAATAAATCTCTTGCCAACCCATGAACTAAATCAGTGAAATTGTGGACATAACAAAATATCAACACACCATGATATAGGTACATTATGCTGCTGGCCTTAATGAAATAAATAAGAAAAAAAATATATTAACATGGACAACCTATTATTTCTAGGTATTTTAATAGAATTCTCTCTTTGTACTGTACAGCTAAGGTAATCTGATTCTTAGGTACTTTGCTGAGTAGGTAGGCAAAATCCTACACAAAAAGTCTGTGTTACGTACTTTTGAACATCCATCGTTTGTTAAAAAGACATCGCGCTCATTATGTTTTTTATCTCGCAATAGTTCAAAGTACAAACACTAACCTTGAAATATCAAAAAAATTGTTTAAAAGCTAACTAACTAGCCCTTTTTTCTAATTATAGCTGCACTATGGCATTACCATATTAAAAATTATACTCACGTAATATATTAATTTCAAATTACTGTAAACAGAGTTCCTTTATTGTTTTCGTTAAAGCACAAGCACTTGACTGATAAATAATATATTAGGCCAAATATATAACCCTTTATACTTGGACAATTACTTGCCGTGGTAAGGAGACTAGGTTTCGGAATTTTTATGTGAAAATTCGCGCACGTAATCTTCACACTCGCTCCGTAACAAACAATCTCTCCCACTCAAAATTAATTTCCCAAGAATGACAAGTTGACATCAAATTATCAGCTGGCTGTCAGCAGAAATGACATTTGTTTGAGTACAAAAAAAAAAAGTTGACAATTATGGGTAAGTACCATTTGGAGTTAAATTCGCCAAAAACTATAAAAACGATCACACTCCCAAAAAGTTGTTCCAGATGGGTCTTGGCATTATTTTCGCCATAAACGCTATGAAGCTACTGGAACAGTTTGAATTACCTGCATCTAATGTGTCATAAGTGACAGACGTGGCAAATTTTAGTGGCATTCTTAGCGTTCTTATCCTAAATAGAACAGGGCAGAAAAGTTACGAACGATCACAGTGACCACAACCATAGACGCAAATGTGATCAAAATTATCGAAATTAGCGTCAAATGGTATAGGCCCTTTTTCTAGGCAACGTTCAGAAATCATGGATCTATGAAATCCATCGAGAAAAAGCTCGTTGATGAAATCTAATGTCCATGTCAGAAACATAAGCATTTATATAAAAACCCACAAATATATAAAAAAACTAGCTTTCGACCGCGGCTCCGCCCGCGGATATATCGGTTATCGCGCAAAACCATTGACCTGTTTTTGCGCATATGGATAAAAACTATCCTATGACCTTCCCCGTGTCTCAAACTATACCAAATTTCATCCTAATCGGTCCAGTAGATCGGTTATCGGGCAAAGCCATTATCCTCTTTTTGCTCAGTTGGATAAAACTATCCTTAGTCTTTTCCCGTGTCTCAAGCTATTTCCATACCAAATTTCATCCTAATCGGTCCAGTAGTTTCAGAGCCTATTCAATGCAAACAAACAAACAGTCAAATCTTTCCTCTTTATTATATGAGTTTAGATTTAGATAAACATCATCTGCAACTAATTATTCTAATTAAAATTTCGTGTATAATAGCGCGTATAGGACAACTAAAACCCAGATGACTAAAAAGACATTTCCAAAGGAACGCTCCTGAATTTCTTTGGCCGTAACACTGTAATGATGGTTACACCGTAACTATCAATTGTTCGGAACGTCTAGTAGTACAATAGCAAGACATGCTACTCTTCGTGTTCTTTACAGGCAGCCTGTTTACTATCCTCATCCTCACTAGCACGTCATCACTCACCAACAGGTTCTGAAGTGGCCAAAATGTTTACCTATAAAATGTAAAAAATAGCTCCTTGTTGACTAATCTTAACTAAAAAATTAAACGTTGTGACTAATTGATGGCTTTTCTTTTCATCGATGTAGTTAGTTCTATCCATAAAGTATGGAGTGGAGAGGAGGGGCCGATCACAAATTATCCCTTGACGAAATGTGTCGCCAGTTTGCGGTGAGGGCGGATGGAAAGCTGGCCTGGCCCTACTTATTCCCAAAACCATCTGACGGGGAATACCAAAAGCTCGATAGTAGTTAACAGTTTCTAAATCGGCCCTCAACCGCGTCAATACGGCCCTGCTTTTGTGCAAATAGAATAGTCACTCGGCGAGAGATGGCGCACTTTTAAAATATTCATTTAATCTGAAAATAAGTCTTGTCGTCAAAAAAATACGACTTTCTAGTAAAGAATCAATACGTTCAGTTGGTAGTTATATGTTATTTAATCTGCATATACGACGATACAATGAGTATCAACAGCTGACGACATGACATTTAGTAGTATTAAGCTACTTTAAAGAGAAAATCAAAACACCCAGTAATGTAAATAATTGAAAAATATAAACTGGCTGGAGCATTTGGATTGCCCGAGTCTGCAATGACTTTTAGCTTGTCTAAATGATTTTATTGTAGTAGCCGTAGTATTGTATATATTCGTAGTATTTTGTTAAAAAAGGCATACCGCCGGTAAAAAAATATATATACATATTCAATGTGAAATGTAATCGCTGCCTTTGTCAGTAGAACAGAACAATTTTTGCAAGATAAAATGCATCACTTCATCTTTGCGAGGTGAATTCGATGAATATGTATTTATAGGCACGATATTTTCACACGTGATTCACATGCAAGCGCCTAGAGAAGAATAATCTGAACCACGCCCACCACGCCACTAAAATTGACGTCACGGCCGACTGGATGAAGACAAGGCCGACTTACAAATTACTACTCTTCCCCTCCATACTTCATGGTTCTAGCTCTACTGTCATGGGTCTAGGGGTAAATTAAATTATAGTACCACCAACTGTGCAATTTGAGCTAAAAAACTTTCGCGAGTTTTGTCCATAATTATTATTTAGTAACCGGCTAGGACTCGCGTTATATTTACCGGATATTGCTCCGACCAGTTTCGAACTTATTTGAAGTTCTTCGTCTGGGAGTCACGATTGTGCACAGCGGCGAGCGCGGGATGAAGCACGTAACTGGCGTTGAGACGGTTGCGCCGAAGTGACAGTTCGGACGGAGGAGTTCTGACTTTGACAGCTGCGGCGCAACCGTCTCAACGCCAGGGGTGCGTTCAGAGGCTCAGAGTGTAGTTGTTTGGTTGTTCCGTTGTTTTGCAACTTACCCTGAGGTATGGAACGACCGGTTGTTTTATAACCTCAAACAAATTATGACATTGACAGACTTACATCATTATCGTAATAATAATTGCTATTTAACACCATCACAAATTAGTTTTCCATATTTATTTAAGTTTTATATTTTGAGAAATGATATTAGTTTTATGGTTAAAAAGTTGCAACCTTCAAAGGTTTGGAACGGTCCAGTTGTGACAACCGAACGCTCTACTCGAAGGTTGTGAACGACGTTGGAGTGAAAATTTGCACTCCGAGTGCGCTCTAACCAAGGTTCGGAACGCACCCCAGTTACGTGCTTCATCCCGCGCTCGCCGCTGTGCACGCACGTGACTCCCAGACGAAGAACTTCAAATAAGTTCGAAACTGGTCGGAGCAATATCCGGTAAATATAACGCGAGTCCTAGCCGGTTACTAAATAATAATTACCAACTGTGCAGTTCGCGAGGGCGCTGCTGGTCAAGGGAATCAACTACAGACTGTCACAATTTGAAGGAATGTTGTAGTTCTTTTTTCTGCCGCCTGAACAGATAAGTTGGTGGGACTATACCCGTGGACCCGTTCATGGGTCGAACCACCAGGTCCACAGGTAACAGCTCAATCCAAATGAAATAATATTTAGAAGCAATAGTGTGGAAATAAACAAAATTACGTTATAAAAATTTTATTTTAACTTTTCAAATTAGTACATAATTTATTTCATAATTATAATTTCAAAGAATACAACATAGCAGTGTATATAAATAAAAAATATGTTCTAGCGAACTACTAACTAATACAATACAATGTAAGGCACATACATACACAGCGAAATACACACACACTCATACAAACATGAAATTATTATGTTTATTGCTTGTTCTGACTCAATCCATTAGATATTTGAAAATAATAATAATTTTAAATAAGCATTACAGCTTACACAATATTTTTACTATTAATCTTTAATTTAATTAGATTTTTTTTCAAATTCTTATCATTCACTTTTTCACTACTATTAATTCATTCAAACTCACTCATTCACTCCATGTTATATCATAACATTAATCACTCAGTTCATCCGAGTCCCTTCATAGCTTGTTAGTCCTTTTGATCAGTATTTGAACTGACAGTTTTTTTTCAGTTACGAATGCTAGAATTTGACTTCACTCACTCAAAATCACTTATTCACTCAGTGTTATAACTCTAATCACTTTAAAAACATCATAAAGCTTCTAAATTGCTATCTGCATGTCCTCTGCCATATATTTGGACCACTTAGTGCTTCTCACATACAAGCATACTGCAATTTAAACTCACTCATTCACTATTATCACTCACTCAAGCTCACTACTATTATAATTCACTCAGTGAGTAATACAACGCTAATCACTCAGTTCATCTGAATCACTCTCTGCATGCCCTCTGATAGTACTTTTGCTTTGTATCTGTATTGCACGCTGTTTCTTCGCTTGTTCTGGAGGGATGAGGAGGTCACCAGCATACTCGATAACAGCAGATCTGTAGAAGAGAAATTATTCAATTGCTATTTGTTATTTATGTACCAGATTGTCACCTGTTTGCTCCATTTCTCCTTTTTCCACCTGAGCTGGGATGCCGGATATGTCCAGTCCACCTCCATTGGTCAACTGAAATGGAGGTGGACTGGACATATGCAAAAAGGAGAAATGGAGCAAACAGGTGACAATCTGGCACCCAAGAGATGGCATTAGGAGTCGAGGTCGTAAAAAGAGAAGATGGGAGGATGACCTGAAAATTACTTTAGGTCCGCTCTGGACAAGAGTGATGGCGGGACAGACACCAGTGGAAAGAGTTGGAGGAGGACTTTGCCGTAAGGCACACTGAACTGAGAGACCTTTTGTAATTTAATGATTTTATTTAAAATTACTTCTGTTTTAAATGTGAAAAATTGATAAAAGTTCGGAAATAAAAGGCTTTATTATTATTATATTTGTTATTTGGCGCAAGTACTTGAACCTGAGGATTCTAGAATCCTGAGTGTAGTGATGAAATCAAAGGTACAAGACGCAAAATAACTTTGTTGCCGAGCGCAACACGCATCTTTTCACCTCACTACAGCGAGAAAAATTCTAGGTGCTATACTACGAGTATATTCATGTTTTATATTAAAATTAGAAGTTAAATTGCTCTAATTATTAATATTGAAGGTACATTTGTTTTACTGGAACTTTCGAGGTACTTATTTTTTTTATGCCTGATAGGTTAACCTGAAATTGCTTCTGTTTTGCCATTTTTTCCATAAAATTATGTATTTGCATAATTATTATTTTATTATATTATATTATTAAATCGATAAGGTAAAACTGGCAAAGACGGCATCGACAAATAGAATGTAAAAGATGCATACTAAAAATGTATGCAACTATGTCAAGATAAAAATATTGTGAAACGATAAAATTATAAGAGACTTTCTCGTAAGACAGACCATTTTCTTTTGACTAATGTATTTAAGTTTTTAAACTTTTATATGAAAAAATTAAAGAGAGAATGAGTATGAAAGTTATGTCAGAATTGTAATAAATTAATTATTACAAATCTGCTTACGAACGAAGCAGAAGCAGTGATGGCTCAATGGCATTGGATATGCCGCGCAGCAGCTCCATGGTTCGATTCGAATCCCGCCGCGGGCTTGAGCTTCACCGCATAGCGGAAGGGCATATTGTGAATGCCCGCCTGGCTAGCGATCACCCTTAAAAAAATATGTCCACAAGCACCTTTTTTTCTACACATGTTATTGTGATGAAACAAGCTCGAGGCCCACCTGATGTTAAGCGGACTTACTTCTGCCTAAAACAGATGCATTTCACCACAAGTGATGAATTCAACTCAAAGTGACGGGACTTTGAGACATAGTTGTCAATTCTCATGTGCCTGTAACTTCACTCTCTCAAGGACTGCTGCCGGAACACACCGTTAGGTGGTTGGCGACAGATTTTCTACTTGAGTGTGGTAGCTAGCCAGGCGAGCAATCGCAAAATGCCCTTCCAACATGCGGTGAAGCTCAAGCCCGCGGCGGGATTCGAACCATTCCAATGCCACTGAGCCATCACTGCTTCAGAATAGACGAATGATATGAGTATGTCAGAATCGTAATAAGTAAATATGATAGAATGAACAAGAAAAATATGATATTCTTTTTTTTTTTATGCCTGGTAGATTTACCTTTGACCACTATTTCACCTGATGGCAAGTGATGATGTGGTCGAAGATGTTGTTCAGGCTAACCTAGAATTACTGGCTCTCAAGGACAGCTGCCGGAACACACCGTTAAGTGCTTGGCGACAGATTTACTGCTTGAGGGTGGTAGCTAGCCAGGCGGGCATTCGCAAAATGCCCTACCACCATGCTATAACGACTGCCATCCTAAGACAACAACAGGGACCGACGGCTTAACGTGCCCTCCGAAGCACGGAAACGCTCAGTAGTAATGTCACTAGCGGTCACCCATAAAATTAATGTTCGCGTTACAGACAACGCGATAGAGCTGACACCAGCTCGGTAAATCCATGGAGTGCTAAGAAGCCATAAGAATACATCACTTACCTAGCGATCCTCCACTCGAGCATTTCAGTGCTGAAATCATCTCTATTCCCGAGATCAGTGAAGCCGACAATGAAGTCCTTCGTTTTGTTGTCTTTTACCAACCCTATGGTCGGAATAACACGTATCTTCAAACGACCTGCAAAGTTATAGAAAAAAAATATTACATAAACTTGCAGTCATCAAGTAACGCATATATATATATATCTAAGCGTTCGTATCGTAGTTTGCTTAGCCGTTGTAAACCGATCAGGGGGCCAACTCCAACCTTTTGGACCAGCAGCTTTTGGAAGCAGTGATGGCTCAGTAGCATTGGCTATGGACTGCCGTGCAGCAGGTCCATGGTTCGAATCCCACCGCGGGCTTGAGCTTCACCGCATGGTGAAAGGGCATATTGCGAATGCCCGCCTGACTAGCGACTACCCTCAAGTAGAAAATCTGTCACCATGCACCTAACAGTATGTTCCGGCAGCAGTCCTTGATAGCCAGTAAAATTACAGGCACATGAGAACTAACAACTGTACGTCTTAGTGTGACGGGAACAGTGCAATTCGTCGTTGACGAAATGCGTCTGTTATAGGCAGAGGTTAGTCCATTTAAAATAAGGTGGGCCTCGGACTTTAAAAAAAACACAATCTTAAAAAGGAGCGTTTTGTTTCATGCTTAAAATAATCATTCGCAGACACGAACTATCACCGACCCACAACCGCATAAAGCAATATTGGTTTAGTCCTACTTAAAGAACGAATGAAATATGTATCACGGATGTGCAAGCAAGATACAAGATGTATATTATATAGCGTTATACGCTCGCACTGTTCTGAACTACAATGGTTTATGGAAAAGTTTTACCATAGTTTTCCGACATTTTATTGTATGCTTCACAACAGCTGCCTGTAACTTTTTATATATTAACTTGAATTTATTTTCAATTAATATATAATAATAGAAATGAAACCATTGTACTTAATTTACAAACTAATTAAACCCATTTTTATCGTAAAATAGTCAAAGTGTAAATCCGCTGCTAGAGAGTAACTTCTTTAAGATGGATAAACATGACGGATTTGTTGTTGGAACAGTAATACTTCGTATAAAATGTCACGTGAGAGTACACGAATTGAGTGAACAGTTTGTTGTGACGTCTTCAAAACGCCGAGCGATTCCATTATCGATTGTAAGCTTGCTTAAGTGACGTGGAGGTATACAATTTTATAGTAAGGTATTACTACTATAAGAGAGTTGGCAAGGTCCGCTGTGTCATTACTATACTGTGACCGCTAGTGACATTACTATTACGCGACGCCTACTATCTACCACCCTCAAGTAGAAAATCTGTCGCCAAGCACCTAACAGTGTGTTCCGGCAGCAGTCCTTGATATCCAGTAAAATTAATTAAACTGTATTTTAGATTTAACGTGCGCGAGTCCGGCTCGCCCTTGGCCGATTTTAAGTATTTGTGGTTACGCGGCAACAGAAAAATATCGTCTGTAAAAATTTCAAATGTCTAGCTAACGCTAGAGAGAGAAGTAGTGTACACAATTTTGTAAAACTAGGTACTTTGATACATCTGGTACCGACTTCAACAAGTTATTTCACACTTTTGAGTGTTGAAGTCGGTTCCATTTTTGGGTAAACATTTTTTTGTGTTTCTTCGTTCTGGCTCGACAAATACTACTTACCGGTGAGGAAAGGTGCCCGTTCAACATCCAACTTGACAAATCTGCACTCCACATGTTTCTTGGCCAATATCTTAAGGTGCATGTCCACTATCTTGCACCGAGGGGAGTCATTCTTGTAGAAGTGGCAGACAACATTCTCACTCTTATTGGAAACTGTGAAGAACTCCTTCTCACCGTCTATTTCTGTGTACTCCCCATGGCCCTGAAACATAATTATTTTTCTCAATTCATCTGTATTTTTTTTGTGTGTTATCTCATATCTCTTTGCAGTATTGATTTTGATATTTTTTTTATATTCGAAAGCTTGGTGCTTATCATATGGTCCCATTTTATTAATTACTTAGTTTTTGAAGCAGTGATGGCTCAGTGGCATTGGCTATGGACTGCCGCGCAGCACGTCCATGGTTCGAATCCCGCCACGGGCTTGAGCTTCACCGCATGGTGGAAGGGCATTTTGCGAATGCCCGCCTGGCTAGCAACCACCCTCAAGTAGAAAATCTGTCGCCAAGCACCTAACGGTGGGTTCCGGCAGCAGTCCTTGAGAGCCAGTGAAATTGCAGGCACATGAGACATAATAACTATGTCTCAAGGTGACGGGCGCAGTGCAATTCGTGACTTGTGACATAATGCATATGTTATAGGCAGAGGTTAGGCCGCTTAAAACCAGGTGGGCCTCGAGCTTGTTCCGTCACAATAACATAAAAAATATAAAAAAAATTCGCAAGCACAGCCACTGGATGTTAAATGCTTGTCATTACTTACATTAGCGAGCCACTCCTGCTTAAGCTTGGCGCGTTTCTTCATCTCATTGAGCCTCTGCTGTCTAATAGCCTCCAGATCACCGTTGTCAAGAGCATCTAGTCTGTAATATAAAAAAAGTATACTTTGATTGATTCTCAATGGAATATCAGCTTAGTTTTTTTTTTTATGCCTGATAGGTTAACCTTTGACCACTATCTCACCTGATGGTAAGTGATGATGTGGTCGAAGATGTTGTTCAGGCTAACCTAGAAGTACTGGTTCTCAAGGACAGCTGCCGAACACACTGTTAGGTGCTTGGCGACAGATTTTCTAATTGAAGGTGGTCGCTAGCCAGGCAGGCATTTGCAAAATACCCTTTCACCTTGCAGTGAAGCTCAAGCCTGCTGCGGGATTCAAACCATGGACCTGCTGCATGGCAGTCCATAGCCAATGCCACTGAGCCATCATTGCTTCAAACGTGGATTATTTTAGGGTTACATGAAAATTACCTTTCAATTTCAGCATCAAGCTGTTTCTCCATGGTCTGGGCAACATGCTGCAGTACTTGGTCCATTCCAGCCATTTTCCTGAAATAAAACAATTCTACTCTTACACTGAGCAACTTTCTAGTGTAGTTGGTGGCTGGCCTAATATAGGTATGATATTTTAAGCGATATATATTATTATTATTTTTTGTATAAAAAGTGAGAACATGTCATTGGTAGTAAATATTAACATAATAATTATAATGTCATTTTCTTAAATACTGTTGGTTCTATAGTAATAAATAAGAAAGAAAAAAAGATACAACCTAATCTTTGATTATTAAGTACAATTTGGGACTACTAGTTACTGAAATTGATTTAAAATTTTATAAGAACTTATATTCTGTTGTATTATAATATCTAAATACAAAAAACAAATAATTTATTATTAACACCAAGTTAGTCCATAATTTCACTTAGCATAAATTCAATTAAATATAAAACACCTGTAAAAAATAAAATATCGTAAGACTATAAAATCGATAGTCTCGTAACAGAAAATAACCTTCTATGTCATAGAATATTTATAATAGCCAAGTAAGCTTACTTTTAAAACATGCAGTGGATGCTGCATATTAAGTGGATGCAGGAATGCAGTTGTAAAAGTAGGGCCTGAGAATATAAACTGATCATTTTGACTTGAGGAGCCGGTGTCATCAGTTAATCTTTTTTTATATTGCTTAGCAGAGCAATCATTCTATTGACTCCCCTGCGTTTGCATGCATCGAGGTGAGAGTGTGAATATGGCTACCTGATACAAGAACTCACAAGGCAACATGTATATACAAGACATAATTATTATGTGTATTATCACTTAAAATAGAATAACTAAGAACCTGATAACTGTTTTTTTTCTATTTAGGCCACCTAATTATTAACACTTAAGTCTTCTGCTTTCCTTCGTACTCTAGTTCCGAATCTGATAAAACGCATACAATATATATAAAGCACCCGAGATTTATTTATAGTTAGATATTTAGCATAGACTAAGAAAGTGGAAAATATGAAATCTTATAAATCGAACGCCATTCATAGCTATGGTTACCAGTGACTGTTTGCGGTAGAATTTTTATATTAAAACGAGTAATAGAATATAGGGTTTCACATGACGATCCAACAGTATTCTCTTTTATAAGCGTTCGCCGATTAACTTGCACCCGATATCATCCGAGTAGGTAAAACAAAAAAAATAAGGTGAGCTCATCTGCCGCACATGGTTACAGATTCACTAAATACAAGAAAACTTACCTGTTTTAAGTAACAAATTAAACAGTAATAAGCAGCAAATTTAGTAAATCGCGGATTTTTGCAAACAATTAACTGAATAACTGTTAAAATCTTCTAAAAATTAGATCTAGAATAATTCCTCTTTGTTGGCCGTGTTGCAACTTGCACTTTTCTCTATGCCGTGTTGTTTACTTCAATTCGATAGTGACGTAGCAATAGCGATGTTCGCCCGACAGCGAATGATTATCATAAACAAAACTAAACGTTCAAACTAAACTAAGGCATTCATTCGAACAATTCGACTGACTCGACAATCCACATATTTTAAATCAACGTTTCGGAGTATTTGGGTGAATAGAGTGAACTAAACTGTTTGAATGTCATTCAGCGAGCGAAATGAAAGATACATTTCAATAATAGTTAGTATTTTGTGGTAGAAGACGTGCATCGCTAATATGAATAAAAAAACCGGCCAAGTGCGAGTGGGACTCGCGCACAAAGAGTTTCGTAACTAAATATGATGTGAATAGTTAAAGCGTCTGCCTGTTACCGTTATTAGTATCGAGCAAGAAACGGTAAAAAATAAAGTTTGTTGTAGCGGAGCCCCCCTTAAATATTCATTTAAAAAATTAGTTAAGAGTATGGTTGTCTGTAAACTTTATTTGATTGTACGTGTGTATTGGAGAGACAAATAAATGCCTTATCTATCTATCATTTTATTTAATT
Source organism: Plagodis pulveraria (assembly GCA_963890685.1). Lineage (NCBI taxonomy): Eukaryota > Metazoa > Arthropoda > Insecta > Lepidoptera > Geometridae > Plagodis > Plagodis pulveraria. The sequence goes on along the minus strand of OY982979.1, from coordinate 2,769,933 downwards.
TTTAGTATTTGTTGTTACAGTGGCAATAGAAATACATCATTTGTGAAAATTTCAACTGTCTAGCTATATCACCGTTCTTGAGATATAGCCTGGTGACAGACGGACGGACGGACAGCGAAGTCTCAGTAATAGGGTCCCGTTTTTACTCTTTGGGTACGAAACCCTAAAAAATTCGCAATAACCCAAAATTCACATAAAGTACTTTTATCAATGTTGTATTAAATCGGACGAGTGCAATAAAATAAGCTATTGAGTGATGTAAAATACCTACTGTAAGGTGTGAATCACAAAACAATGAGAATTAAAAAAAAATAGAAATAATATCTTAGTATCAACTTAGCTGTTTAGTGAACGCACGCGCCACCTGCCACGTGTCACAATATATATAAAAATACCCAATTGCTACTCAGGCCTCGCTCTTATTCAGCAAGTTAAAAAAATAAAGATTTTTTAATCTATCACATCTTGAAAACCACAAAATAAATAAAGGCTTTTCAGTATTTGTTGTTAAAACAAGCTTGTGGTTCATATTTACCCAAAATTTTGACATTCTAATTATTTAAAATTAAGATTCCTAACTAGTTTAGTTTTTGAGACAGAACTTCTGTGAGCGGGTGGAAAACCGGTACTCTCAGCCCTCAAGAAGTTATTTAATTCCATTATCCTTGAAGATGAAACGTCAAAGGCGTGGAGTAGAAGTTTACTAGTACTGTTCTACAAAAAAGGTGACGAAATCTTGTTGAATAACTAAAGTCCCAGTTCATTTTTGACTTCTGAACCACGTATCAGATGATGGCTCGGGGGCATTGGTTATGGACTGCCACGCAGCAGGTCCATGGTTTGAATCCCGTCGTGGGCTTGAGCTTCACTTCATGGTGGAAGGATATTTTGCGAATGCCCGCCTGGCTAGCGACCAACCTCAAGTAAAAAATCTGTCACCAAACACCTAACGGTGTGATCCGGCACCTGTCCTTGAGAGCCATTAATTCTAGATTAAGCCTGTTAACTCCTTCGACTACATTATCACTTACCATCAGGTGAGATTGTGGTCAAAGGATTACCTATTAGCATCAGCATTAAAAAAAGCTTTGTTTAAAAGTTGCTCTTGAGAGTCATTAAGATCGTCTTGCTCATAAGTTTGATGACTCCCAGCACCCGGATTACAGTGGAAAACGTAGAGTTGGGAGGCCAGACGATATATCTATATTAATACCGTGACCCAACTGTGATTTATTATTACGAGTTCTACATCACCGGGACTACTTTTATAGAAATAAAATAGTGTGTTACAAATTACTATATGCTTAAAGTTCATCTTTTCCAGTTTCAACACATCATGTATCATGTCAGGTGGATGTTAGTACTGTTGTGTGAAGTAAGCCCTTGCATAATACTTGTATAAAAAACATACAAGTTGACAGAATCATTCATGTAAATCCATGTCAATAAATCACAGGTTTAATATACATTACTAAACTTTAGTAGGGTACTTGAAACAGTACATGATTTATTTGTGCACGTTCACTGATCCTTTACCGATTAAATTATCTACCATTATTGCAGTAGAAATTATGTCTCAAAGAAACACACATTCATATATACCGAACGATTATAACATAGTGACGTTAAAATACTCGAGACATTATAGTTTCAAAGAGTCTTGACTCGTGCACCGCACATTATCAGGGCATCACTAAATTTTGAAAGAAGTTAGACAGTGACATATAGAAATTAACTGAGAAGTTTTCTTTTTCTAGTTTTGGATTCATTCTAAATGTACTTTCCAGTACATACAAAGTTACTTTACCTTCAACATCGACCGTGTGTTTCTTGCAAGTACTGTTAATTTTTTTATGAAACCTAGCAATGCTATGTTTGGTAATCCTACAAGCGGCTTCCACGGTGTGTTATGTCTCGGACGGACGCGGACCAGGCCGCATCAACCCACTGTACGAGATACGCAAGTAATATTCAATTTACAGAAAAATGTAGTTGCATATCTGAATGAGTGAATGGTATGGCCGATGGTGAACAGTATTTTAGGCTAGTAACAATGATCTTGTAAGCATTAAAATTAGTTTTTTTCTAATTGGTACTTTCAGAACTGAAGAGTATGAAAAAACTTAGGAACTATCTCAAAGTTGAGAACGATCTTATGTATTACTAGCAGCCCGCCCCGGATTCGCAAGGTATTTAAAAACAAAATATTATACACACACATAAACCCTTCTATTTGAGTCAGGTTACTAAGAAAAGAAAATAATAAAGAATGTTTGAATATAATTATTTTGATTAACTTTTATTTATATATTTTTTTTGTTCTTGTTTTTTTTTATCGCGCAAAATCATTAACCTCTTTTTGCGCAGTTGGGTAAAAACTATCATATGTCTCAAACAATAACCATACCAAATTTCATCCTAATCGGTCCAGTAGATCGGTTATCGCGCAAAACCATTAACCTCTTTTTGTGCAATTGGATAAAAACTATCCTATGTCCTCCGCCGTGTCTCAAACCATTTCTTTACCAAATTTCATCCTAATCGGTCCAGTAGATCGGTTATCGCGCAAAACCATGAACCTCCTTTTGCGCAGTTGGATAAAAACAATCATATGTCCTTCCCCGTGTCTCAAACTATTTCCATACCAAATTTTATCCTAATGGGTCGTCAGCAGTTTCAGAGCCTATTCAGATGTCAGAGATAATAGATGCACAGATAGAGAAGCGTTCAGGATTATTTCTTATGTTAGCTTTAAATTCATGTTGTGGTGCGTAGTGACTGGACACATACTACTAAGTAAATCTTCATCGAGGACGAGACAACAATAATGCATAATCAAATCTTTCCTCTTTATTATATTACCTTAGACAATGCGCTTTTTTATAGATGATCCATATATTATACGTCAAAACTGCATCAGACCTTCTTTGAGATGTAATGAGTGAACGCCACGTGGTGGCGTTATTTTATAAAAGAAATGCTACAAAATACGCATAGCCATTTCGGGATATCCAGTGTTCTGTGCTCCCATCTGTATCCTATCTGTAATTTCTTGATAATCCTCGTTTTGCTTGGCAAACTGCACTCCGCTCGTCTCTCCGTTACAGCGCGGCCTCGTTCTAGTCTCGTTCGTTAACGAATCGATGTCCATAGCCAAAGCCACGGACCCATTATTGCTTCAAAAATTCATTCCGTTAATAAGATTATGCAACTTCTTCAATAGGATGAACGAAGCGAGCCCTATCCATATGCTTATTGTAGCGAAAAGATCCTACGTCTATGGCCCTATCACTATCCCACAACTTGTACATTTTGTGGCCCCCTTTACTGAAAAACTATCACGCCTATAGATTTGTGCTTTAACATAGTAATTTAACTTCATATCTAAATGTGTTATCTGGACAAAAGAATATAATTTTATAACCATAAAAAAAAGAATATTAACAATTTTGTACCATTAATGCCATCTGTTAGAAAACCAAAGAGTTAACATCGCTGCAACAGAACTAAACTCAATACTCAAATACATCGTAGTTAATCTACTCAATACTAGATGACACCACTAGAATCAGTTTGTAAAATATACGCGAGCCCTCACAAAGCTCAGCTTTTTGCTAGTTACTCTCATAATAGGTAGAAACGCAAAAGTTATGTAGCATAAAAAATCTTAATCGTTATTTAATTGCACATCTCTAAAAAATCACACATTCCATTGGTTTGAATATTTTGACTGCTAAAATCCATCCAATTAAATAAGATGAACGTGACATAATATGAATGCAAATAACATTAGATTAACATCTCTGCAGATAACATTAGAAGCGATTTATGTACTTACTACTACGAATAAACAACTAGGAAATATGTTTTATTTTTATGAAAAGAAATTGCAAAAATGTAATAAGTGAATTAAATTAAGCATACTAATATGACTTACCTAATTATGAATTATCTTATATTATCTTTTGTGAGCTATTGACATTTAAATTCTTAATTTTTTTATTGTTTACTTTTCCTAATTGATGACCTATTTTTATTTTAAAATGATAATTTTTAACTTAATTTAGACAATTTTGTAAAGAAATTTTCATATGCCGTTAAGGCGAAAGATGGGGATGTACTTACTTATAATTGTCATTATTGTAAGCCTATGTTTTATGAAATAAATGAATATGCTTATAATTATATAGTTCTCAACGATGCCATATATCACGGTAGGGTGCAAAAAAAGTTTTTTTAGGCAACTATTTCATTTCTTTTGAACTTTGATTTCATGTTAGGGAGAAGAAGGGTCGTACCCCTATTTCTTCGTTCTCCCATTGATGTAACTATGCAATGGAACAGCGAGGAATAAATCGTGCGAAGAACGTCGACGGCCGAAGTTATTCACTGAGGAAAAATAAAACACTCACTATTTTCAAGAAGTCTTTACTTTTTTAAACTCTTAACAAATTATTATCAAACAAAATCAACTAAAAACTACATCACGTTATGAATTAAAACATTATTTACAAAATAAATGCAATAAAACTATCAAGGCAGTGTTTTAGCGGATGCGTAGCGTGGAGCGTATCGCTAAGCGCTCACAAAGTGTCAAGTAAAAAAAAACTGATTTATTAATCGAATTAAATGGAAATATACAACTTGCACTCGAACGGTTGCTTGGTCGCTAGATGCCGCTGTTACTCAAATACATGTGGGTAAAAGACGATGGCAAACACTCGTTGACATGTAAAATTGGCATATGTGCGCTTTGAAGGACTGCTTTAGCGTTAGTTTGATAGTTTCAACGCTAATCGAAGTTACTTGCGACGCAGTCACGTTAAACTTTTAAAAAGTTACTTTTACCGCGGTTTATGGGGAGAAAATGATCACGTTAGCTCTCCGTTACTGCCTCCACTAGCTAGATGGCGGTGTTAGTTTGGCACGTGGAAACTAACAAAGTTTCAAGCAGTTGGGAGCTTTTCAGGACTGTCTAAATTAGTCTTAAAATTAATAGTTCATTCTTAAGTTTTCGGGGAAAATTTGATGACAGGTTTAGAATAAGATGCTTCTAGAGACATCTTTCTCATCTTTAAAACTCTCCAATAAATGAATCCTTGGGCATCATAGATAACGAGAGCAATAGAAATTCCGAATTCGAAGGACCGATCGGTGATTCCGTGATGTTGAAACTATTATAAGTTCATACGGTAGATCAAAAACTTTATATCCCCGTAGTGGTAGGCAGAATATGTCTAAGCCCCCCGTATTTTGACAGTTATATTTTAAGGACTGTTTTCAAAGACTATTTTGTAATTAGCACGCGTAACTTACGCTCTACGCTCCGCAGTTTTGATTGCCTTACCTTAGCGCCTGCGCAACTTCTCAGTAATCAAGTTATATTTTATTTAAAACTAGGTAATAAGATGGCAATTCTGTAGACAACCGCCATATTTCACTGTTACTAAGTAATTTCATATGTATTGTATCTGGAATTATGCATAAGTCCAAATTATAATTATTAATATCTTTAATCACCAGTACTTTAATATATTATATTGTTTTTTTTTTCATAGCTATTAATTTAGTTTTGAGCGGTATTCCGATTATATTTAATTTTATTTGTGATGTCGTGTTTGTAAATTTATACGATTTCTAATAGCAAGTTTGGGACCGTTGACTTAATAATTACTTGTAATTTTATATTGAGAACAATATACAGGGTTATTTGTAAAATGCTAACAACCTCTTAGGGTTGATTTCTGCTAGTCCTAACAAATATTTTGAGATGAAATATTTCTTTGAACAAAATTCTTTGAAAAAATTCATTTTTTGTTATTTATTTGTATTTGATGGAATAAGCGCGAAGACCATCTGATGTTACGAAAATAATAAAAATATTTTTGATTACTTCCGAGCAAAGAGCGCCCGCCGCGGTTACACTAGACCGCGCCGCGCTCCCTTTGAATAGTTTTTAATATTTACATCGAGCTAGGTAATACAAGATATGAAATATAAAATTACAGGCACAAGGGACTTTAAACATCAGGTGGTCCTCGTGCTTATTCCGTAAAGTACACATAAACAAACAAAAAAAAACTTCTCAAAATGTTTGTTAGAACTAGCAGATGTCAACCCTAAGAGGTTGTTAGCATTTTACAAATAACCCTGTATAAGCACGGCAATTATAGTTTTAAGTAAACGACATTTAATTATTATATCACATACCACACAGGGGCCAGTTTGCAGATACATACTAAACACTTCATTATTCTAACAACAAATTAATAATGTAGGAAATCATCGCAGAAAAATGGCGTAAATAATGGCAAATCGTCGTATAAAATAGACATACTTATAAAAAACTTTAACTTTGCAATTTAACACGTGTATCATCATCGACATCAAGAATGATGTTAATGAATTAGAAAATTATTTTTTACTTTCAATTAAATTATTAATATATATATCATGTAAATAAAAAAATTTTGCTACGCCATCCTTTCTCACGATACTTTAGATGTTTTACAATACGATATCATATTGTACACCACTTTTACATTATGATAACGCTACTCAATCATTACAGATGTTTGCCAGTACGGATTATACTCGTAAGTTGGCATCGTCAGGACCACTATGGCCAAGTTATGAATGAAATTCTATTGTTATCATTATCGCCGATGCCAATGGGATATATTTTGTTGCCCACTGATGGAAATCGTAACATTTTACCCAATGGTGGACAAAAAGTGTGGGCCAACGAGAAAAGATGATTTATTTTGAAATCCGACTTGCCAGGCGTCGAAGCGATGTTGATACGGTGCCGCGACGATGGCTCAACCGCTGATATAAGGAAATATCTGTGTGACTACGGTAGATCTATTACTGCTCCCACAAGATAGATGGCGCTACTAGTAAGTGAGGGAAAACCGGCATCGACGGTCTATTTCGAAGCGCTACTTACTAATCGGCGGTCTTGTACTCGTCGAACACACAAACGAGAAACAAGATGAAGATTCAAGTTCATGTTTTGTCTAAATATCAACTAATGATAATCGTACTCAGAAATTCAAGAAGCAGGCTCTCGCCTTATTTGCGTCTCAAAGTTTACTTGTGTTAAAATTTCATATAGTAAATTGTAAAACAAATACTATATTTTTAATACATCTATAACTTGGGTAGTTTTAAAAGCTTAAGTAAGATGTTAAACAGTCAAAGTACTAGGAGTCCATGAGTTATATAGAGGTAGCAAAGTATGTATGTACTTAGTACATCCATAATTTGGGTAGTTTTAAAAGCTTAAGACGCTGTCAAATGCTGATTTTTTGTCACTATCGGACTACATTGGAGTAAAAGAGAGACAGCGATGGTGAAATCGCGATCAGTATACGTAAAATCCGAAAGAAAGCTTGTTAACACAAAACTATTAACGTAAATCGAAAATGTAACTTTTCTTGTCCCTCTAGATAAAGTTTTGATATTTTATTAATATGGTTTCATACACATTCATACGTAAATAATTAAGATATTTACATTAGAAGCTTTATTTAGAGTCAACTTTGCAATTTTATTCTATCGAGAAAATTTTAAGGAAACGTGTTTCGGACTTTTCTTGGCCTTAGATAATGTGATCAAGATTAATAAATATTTTCCTTCCAGCTACGAACTAAATATATTTTGCTAAAAATCTGTTCAAGTAAAGGTATTTAGCACTTGTCAGCGCCTTAAGATGCTAAACTGCCAATGTACTAGGAGTCCATAAATAGCATAGAGGTAGCTTGATGTATGCACTTAATACATCCATAACTTGGGTAGTTTTAAAAGGTTAAGATGCTAAACTGCCAATGTACTAGGAGTCCATGAGTAATATAGAGGTAGCTTAAAGTGAGTATGTACTTAGTACATCCATAAATTGGGTAGTTTTAAAAGCTAAGTTAGATGTTTAACTGCCAAAGTACTAGGAGTCCATGAGTAATATAGAGGTAGCTTAGAGTGAGTATGTACTTAGTACATCCATAACTGGGGTAGTTTTAAAAGCTAAAGTAAGATGTTAAACAGTCAAAGTACTAGGAGTCCATAAACAGCATAAAGGTAGCTTAATGTACGCACTTAGTACATCCATAACTTGCGAAGTTATATATATTGGACATATTGTATTTTTGTTTGGTTATACCGGGCTCTTCATTACAAACCGTGCACTGGCACTCTGACACTGGCAGAAAAACGCCAAGCAGCGTTTAAAAACCATCTAAAGAAGAAGAGTAAACGGCGGGCTTTTGACTAAAATGCTGAGTCTACACGCAATGTCATTGCATTTCACATGTAGTGAAAAAACTAGAACAGAAAATACCAAGTAGAAGTCCCCTATACTCTGTCTCATTCAAGTAAGTCGTGACGTCATCACGTGGGCGTGGTCAAAGCCAACTTAGTGCTTGACACGTGCACACCAAAAACATTTTCAAGAATAAACAGACGAGTATGATAAAAGGATTGAAGAAGTTGTTTTATCTTGTAGCTACTACTATTTTTCTACACAAATATTCATCCCCCTTGGGGTGCCGGGTTAGAATTACACCCATATCATCCCGTAGGTGTCGTAACGGCGACTAAGGGAAAAATACTGGAAGGTGGGGCAGCAGCACCTTCTAAAGAACTGCCATCTTACAATGCGATCCCGAAGCCACCTGCCAAGCGTTGGGATTATGGCAAATACAACCTTAATAGGGGAGGCTGTATTCAGCAGTGGACGAGTCGGCTGTTACAGTAACCATAGTTATACTGCTTCGTAACAGATGTCACCACATTGTATGAAAAAAACTACAGACGCCTCCTGGATAATAAGCGATCCACGCAAATCTAGGTATAGTTCGTGACATTGTAAAACGTAAGGATTTTGATTGACCACCAATGGAGTCTTCTCTAGCACATGAATCTTTTTCATGTGCCCCTAGCGCCCTCCCGCGCGTATTGTCACGCATAGTTCTCATGAAAAATGCATTTAGATATCTCTACTTGGTATCTTCTATGTGGGGAAAACCAGTCGCTAATTATATATCACAGACTATTATAAGTAACCAACTTCATTCTTTAATATTCTTTGCAATTTTATGTACAAGTTACGGCTTTAGGTCGGTTAAATGCAGAAAAAAAAACACTGACTGTATTCACCACCACCGCATTGCCTTGTTAGTTATTTAAAGAGTTAAGAAAATCGAGATAGATACTATTTTTAAATATACGATTCTATGTAAATCACAGATGAAATATGACAGCGACAAATGGTTGAGGTCATTGACCGATATTACTCCTAGACGGCGACCATACTTTATGTTTCCTATTCGACATTTTTTATTTTCGAATTTGTCTTATTTTGTTTTATTGTATCTTTTATAAATTTTCCTGAAGGGGTTTGAAGTGTATTACTTGTTCAGTTTTTTTTGGTCCATTTAATATAATTCAAGCATAATTTTGTACTACGATTACTCTTTATAATACAAAAACGTCTTCCCAACAGTACTTAATAGAAAACTGGGTCTTTCTTCATATTATAATGCACTCGATCCTCATTGGAGTCCGAGAATAAGCTATAAGCTAAAAATCCTAGAAGTAATTGTAATATTAATAAAAAATTTACATCCTTATTAATTCTTAATCTAAAGTTACGCATATGCCTGTCATTCAAAGCGCTTCGGTCGGACACAATATGCGGAGCTTATTCAGGCATTGAGGCAGACATGATATCCCGAACTGATTCAGACAAAGTAACAGATGTTCGGAACTTATTCAGTCAAATATTGTAACAAACATCATATCCGAAACTTTTTCAGACTGGCATTGGCCATAAGTCTGAATATGATGATCACACTCAAAATCTCACAGACAACGATACAAACTTATTAATATACACAAAAATTTCACAACAGTCTGTTCAGTCTTAAAATCCATCCATTTGTCACGAATTTGTTGGCACTGCTTTGTAGATCCTTAACCGAGACTCCGACAATGCTGCCAAAATTGTATTTCCGTTCAACTCTACACAGCCAACGTCTAATGCTGACTCAGCCGCTGGCAGGGACATAGTCCTAGATCCATCTAAGCCATGTAAGTACAATGTTGAATCACTTTCAGAATGGGCAGCGACCCAAGATGCTCCAGGCACTTTGACCCAACTCGCTCTAGACATTAACGAAGATCTTGCAGAACCACTAAAAGTCTCTTCAACATCAAAAAGAACCTCTCCAGATGGCACGCTAGTCTTCAGCTTACAAAGCGTTAATTTAGACCGTTCCAACCCATTTGCACTCGGCCGACTTGACACTAACGCTCTATGCGTTTCATTGTCATAGCACAAGGACATGAATGAACCCTCTATTGGCAGCGATCTGGGTTCCCACTGCCTGTTACTTCCCACCCATAACCAGCATGTATTTAATTGACATGAGAGCAGTCCGAACTCCGTTGAGCATAGCGATGCCACCGGTGACATATCCCCTGGAGCAGACAACATCTGAATGTACTGACTGGGATTCCGCACATCGTACTGGTGTATAACTCCCCCTATACCTCCAACGAAGAACTCATTGCTTCTCATATAATCCCAAGAGCAAGACCACAGAGGCACTCCAGTGTTGACCGTCACACTTGGTATACCCCTTTCGACGATCCTCGCTGAACTATCCAGTCCCACACTTAACAACAAGTCTCTCGGTTGCGAGTATGTTATGTCTCGAATAGGTTTTGGATGCAAATGAACGAATTGTCCTAATTTATAATCTAAACAGCTCACTTTTCGAATTCCATATCCGGGGAAGAGGTAGTTCCCACTTTTCTGCGACACATACAACTCATAAGTCCTATAGTTATATGTTAAAACACGACAGCCCCCACCTCTACATATTTCCAAATTCTTCTCCAAGGCAAACCTCCACGACTTTCTAACCGGTTGCTCTTTATTGACTTGAGATTTCATCAAGGAACGTAGCACTTCTAATTGCATTGAACAAGCTCGGTGAGCAATTTTTGATTTCTGTAACTCAAGCTCGCACCGACTCTTCTCTGCTTGTATAATCTCTATCTGTTTCTGTAGTGATGTTATTTCTGATGTATCAGCTGCGACTAGCCTACGAGCGTAAATGAACCTTATATCCTTAAGATAAGCTCTGCTTTTGCATGTTGGACAACATCTGTCTTTAGAAGTTTGAGCTTTTAGCCACCTCTGGACACACTGAGATCCAAACAAGTGCCCACATTTTAACGCTACAAGTCTATGATCTCCAGAATTCCCCCAAGAATCTAAGCATATCGGGCAAGTTTCTCCATCTGTCTCCTCAGCATTAGATGAATCAATTTTGATTTTCTTCGCAGGTGGTTCTTCAGTATCCTTTGCGTCTAAAAAAGCTGAGTTTGAATCTTTGTTCGCTTCATTTAGTAAATTAATTGTAGAAGCTCGTGAATTTTCATCAACTGTCAAACTACTCGAAGGCCTCGCATCGTCGTTGTTTTCATTTGGATATTCCATTTCACTAGTCCTCCCATCGTCCAAGTTAGAATTTTCTACACTTACTGTCGATCTTTCAGTGCCAATTGTCGCGTTTTCTGCGGAAACTGACGAATGTTCAGCGGCAAGTATGGAACTTTCTGCAAGTGCAGACTGGCGGTACCGTGTCCACGGAGCAATGGTTGTAACGCTGCTAGACTGTGGTACATACTGTATCGTATCACGGCTGTCATCCAAGGTGATTACCTCTTCTGGAAAGAGAAAAATATCACTCAGTGAATCTGTACTAAAGTATTTGTGTTAATGCATATTTAGGGCAAGAAACTTTTACCTCGGTCTTGGATCGAGCCCGCGTCTTATGCAACAGGATGCGTATTTTGTGCACTATTTTGAATTGTGATAGGGCGCTTTAAGAATGCCTGATTGAGAAATTTCTAGGTTACCCTGAAAATATCTACCACATCATCACTTACCATCGTGATAGTGGTCAAAAGGTAGTCTTATGAGCAATAAAAAAAATATAAGGAAGTAATGTGAAGTAATAGAAGAGACGTATAGTGACATTAGTTGAGAATGGTATGTGAAATGGCTTGGATGTATGTAAAGACTAGATGAAAGGACATTGACAAGGTAAGTATACAAGGCGAATGTGAAAAGAACAGCGTATGCTGACCTGATTTGAAGATAATCAAGTCATGAATACGAATAATTGATCCCCGGAGACTGCGGGAAGAGAGAAGGGAACTGGCGGCGCGGTTCTACGAGCTGGAACTCACCGTAAGTGTACCTTGCACTTGTAAGTTGCAGGTTTGACAGCAGGGCCGGTGACAGTGGATCAGACAATGGACTTCCGAAATATGAAGACTACGGAAGGAGCACAGGGCTGAGGGAGCGCTGCTGTGAGCTGTAGCCTCCAGGAAACTCATTGGGCCGAATTGGAGCTGGTTACAGTTAGTATACCTGCCGCTTGTGTGTAAGTCTCCGACTCTGGCAGCTGTGTCGGTGACGGTGGATCGAAGAATGGACTTCCTGGAGACTGCGGGAGGAGCTCAGGGCTGGGGGAGCGGCGCTGCGAGCCGGAGCCACCTGGAAGGCTCATTGTGCCGCATTGGGTCTGTCTGGAAGAAAGATAATATGAATGTACCTAACAGCCGTTTGGCAGACGTGTACTAGCTAGAGGTCAAAATCATTATAAGGGCCGCCCGCGCCGTTCTTAAAAGTGTTATCTTTAGGAAGGTAGTAGATAAAGTCATCTATTTATTGATTGAAAAAGTTTTTATTTTAAACCGAAGTTGCAAAAAAGAGGTTCTTAACTCCACTAGGTATGTTTATTTTGTTTGTTTCTACTTTTGCCAGATACATTTTGGAGACTGCGCAATGGAAGTGCATAATCTAATATATATTCGTTCTACCGCCAAACAAGGAGAACCTCGACAAAAAGACGCCGTTTTAAAATCGGAATTCCAAAGAAACGCTCAAAGTACTTTGCTTCAACATTTATTGTGGGAACCGCGAAGGAACTCCCTGAGTAACTTAACTACTGTCTTCTGGAAAATACAACCCGGGAGTTTTCAAACCCAAAGCAAAAAGCTCCTTTCTGAGCAATGCTTTACTAAGAGTGCTTCACGGCAGACCACAGCGTTTGCTTAATATGAGATAAACAGTGCTCAAATGTAAATAAATAGTATGCAGCTACGGCAATCGCGAACGAAGTCGCAGGTACTTCATTCACTTCCATTGCGCAGTCGCCAAAATGTATCAGGCAAAAGTAAAAAAAAACTGATTGTGGCGAATGATCCAGATTTTAGAGTTTTATCTTAGCAAGCTTGCATAACTAAATAAGAGTGTCAGCTGCCCGTGGCGTGCATCACTATTCTAACAAAAAATAATTATTGATATTGGACTACGCGTTAATAAATTACAACTAGGTGTACATTTTGACTTTCATCCCCTTTCCCGAGGGAACCTTGCTGAATTTTGGGATAAAAAGTATACAATGTCCTTTTCTACCGACTTCAAAAAAGGAGGAGGTACTCAATTCGTCTGTATTTTTTTTTTTTTTTTTTTTTATGTTTGTTACCTCATATCTTCTGACTGGGTGAACGGATTTTAATAATTCTTTTTTTATTTGATAGCTGATGCTTGCCGTGTGGTCCCATTTAAATTTCATTAAAATCGATTTAGCCGTTTTTGAGTTACACTCCAAAAACTGTAAAAGTGTTTTCCTGTCCTGATATTATAGTCAATGTTTGTTACCTTAGAACTTTTGACTGGGTGAACCGATTTTGATAACCTTGTTTTTATTTAAAAGCTGATGCTTGCCGTGTAGTCCCATTTAAATTTCATCAAAATCGGACAAGCCGTTTTTGAGTTTCTGTTATATGTTACTATATCTGGTGGTAAGTTAAACATAAGCCCATAAGTAGCAAGGGTCACTAAAAAGGGCGAAATAAAAATTTTTACAAAAAAATAGAACCGACTTCAACACTCAAATGTGTGAAATAACTTGTCGAAGTCGGTACCATGCGCACAATATTGTGATGATAGGTACTTTTGAACCGTCATGGTACCGACTTCAACAAGTTATTTCACACATTTGAGTGTTGAAGTCGGTTCTATTTTTTTTGTAAAAATTTTTTCGTAGTATGAACTCAAATCGTGTTAAATTTCATTGAATTCCATTCAGTAGTTTTGGAGTGATGCGCGGCCGGGATACAGACAGATAAAAGTAAAATACAGTTTTGGCATATGTCCGCTGCAGAGTACTCTCAAATTTTTTTTTTTCTAAATAGTTGCCACAGAATTGGATCTGTTACAGTTTTATTATAAGTATAGACAACGACGACCCAGACCGCACATTGAAACACAAAATAGATGCAATTAAAACTTTTTTTTTTATGTGATAGGAGGGCATACGAGCAGGCGTCTCACCTGGTGGTTAGTGATCACCGTCGCCCACGAACATCCGCAACACCAGAGGTATCGAGGATGCGTTGTCGGCCTTTAAGGTTGAACTGGCCGGTCACTTTTCCATACAAACGTCGTAGGGTGATCACTCCCTCATTTAAGGTATTAGGACCAGAACTAAGCATAATATCGATAGATCTCGTCATTATCTAGGCTTGTATCGCAACGAAATTTTGAAAAGATAAGCTCAAAGTTATGATCCTCGATAACCTTATATGAAAATGTTTCAAGGCTCATAACTCTCAAGTTAATTATCTTATTAAAAAAATGTTACGACACAAGCCTAGATAATAAAGGGATCAATCGATATCATGCTTTGTTTTGTACCTAAATCCTCAAATAAGGGAGTGAACACCCTACGGCGTTTGTATGGAGAACTGACCGGCCAGTTCACCCTTAAAACTCACCTCTGAATTTCATTTGAGTTTATGCCATAGAGTTGTATACGAGACCATACATGATGCAACAATTTTGAAACGCATTTCAAATAAGTTACATTGAAACCGTCGTGCAGTACCAACGTGCTGCGTTTTCTTTAATATTTTTTTTTTCCATGGTTTCTTATGGTCGTTTAGAGAACCCTATTATTATTTTTTTATGTTATTGTGACGGAACTAGCACGGAGCCCACCTAATGTTAAGCTTATTAACCTCTGCCTATAACAATGCATTTCATCACAAGTTACGAATTGCACTGTGCCCGTCATTGAGACATAGTTGGAAAGTCTCATGTGCCTGTAATTTCACTGGCTCTCAAGGATAGCTGCCGGAACACACGGTTAGGTGCTTGGCAACAGATTTTCTACTTGTCACAGTATTTTCACTATGTCACAGTATAAAATGGGAATTTTGAAGCGCTCGTAGCGAAGTTGACTTAGCTGTTCTCAACCGATCAGCAAAGTTAAACAACGTCGCGCGCGGTCATGAGTTGGATGGGTGACCGCTAGTGACATTACTACTGAGCGTGCACGTGCTTCGGAGAGCACGTTAAGCCGTCGGAACCGGTTGTTGTCTTAGGATGGCAGTCGTTATAGCATGGTGGTAGGGCATATGGCGAATGCCCGCCTGGCTAGCTACCACACTCAAGTAGAAAATCTGTCGCCAAGCACCTAACGGTGTGTTCCGGCAGCTGTCCTCGAGAGCCAGTTCTTCTAGGTTAGTCTGAACAACATCTTCGACCACATCATCACTTACCATCAGGTGAGATAGTGGTCAAAGACTAACCTATCAGGCATAAAAAATAAAAAAAATATTTTTGATGATGCTGAAGTCATTTTTAGGATCTTTTGTTAGAAAATGGGCGGCATAACTTATTTAAAGTCCCAAGATGCATTACTGAGCTCGGACATCAGTCACCTCTCCAGCGTGCTTTGCCCTTACTTAACTGAGTTACTCAGCAGTACCAGCACTTGGATTTGTTCCACTACACTTATACTCTTTAGGGCATTTGTATATGTTATATATTTATGTGTCTATTTTGCTTTGTGTGTATGTATAGTATAAAGTGTAGGTAATTATTTTATGGGTGGCATTGGGCAATGCTTAACATAAAATAATTACCTATATTTTTTTACACCTACTAGGTGAATTGGGAAACTAATGCCCACTAAATGTAATGTATTGAAATATATAATATACAGTTTGTGGTTACACAAAGTTATCAGATGTAGCTACTGCTAGGCTAGTTCATTTTGCATTCTTCCACAGTATTATGTGGTATGGTGTATTGCTGTGGGGAGCTGCTGCTGAGATAGTTTATCTTACAAAAGCATATTATAATCTCTGAGGGATCTTTTAAAGGAAATTGATATTTTAACTTTACTGAGTCTGTACTCAGTAAAGTTAAACGAACATATTATATATATATTTGAAAATATTATGTATGTTCGTAAAAATTTGAGTAAATTTTTTACGAACATTTCTGTGCATGGACTAAAGGATTGAGAACAGAACCAAGTAAATGCCACTGTCTGTGTCTGGGTAGACGAAATACCAAATTTACCTCTTACGATCCGGGACTCATGAAAGGAGGAGAATGTGTTTCCACAATTGCTGAATCTGTTCCATTTAAATTTCTTGGTAGGAAGATAGATTACAATGGACGAACACCATCTCTAGACGTAGTTGTCGATAGCTTTCTGAAAGATCTTAGTATGGTAGACCAACAACCAATAAGCAACGTTAAAAAAGCTTGGATATACGACAACTACTTAACATCAAGTCTGGCTTGGCCTTTTCTAGTATACGACATTACTAAATCCCTTTTAAGAAAGCTGGATGTAAACGTCATTAGGACATTGAAGTCATGGTTGGGGCTCGCACTTTCGGCAGACCCATCTACTTTATTTAGGGATCCAAATAATTTTGGGATGAAATTAAAGAAACAATCGGAGCTCTATAAACACCTCAGGGTTACCAAAACACACGTCTTACTACAATCTCAAGACGATATAGTCGCATCTCTCCCAAAAGGCGAAAGTGCCTCTGAACTTGATTCAAGGCTTCAATTCCATAAACAATTTATGATAGGTGCACAGTCCAATAAAGCGGGTTTTGGTTCGAGAAAGAGAATTGAGAATAAAAACGTCGTAAAATCTTTTCTACAACAAGACGAAAATGATAGCTATAAAGTGCATGCAATGAACCTGGAAATGCAAAGCGAATGGCTAACCATAGGTGAATTTTGTATCCCTTTGGCGTTAAAGTGGCGGACCTTGATATACGATTGGTCACCTGCCTTATTAAAATTCTATCTTAACACCTTTCAGATGACTCTCCCAGAACAAAGTAATTTAGTAAGATGGGGGAAAGCCACCGAAAAGTCTTGCGGTATTTGTCGGGAGGCCATAGGTACAGCAAGGCACCTATTGGTAGGTGCTCCTTGATAGGAGTCATGATAGAGTCCTCAAAATCATACGCGAAGCAGTGAGTCTCTCGGTAGCTAGAGCAAAAAAAGGGTTGACCATAAACAAACGACAGGTTGCTTTTGTAAAAGGAGGGTCATCTACAAAATCGAAATCAAAGCCTTACTCCATCTTAGGCGCAGCTCCCGATTGGACTCTTTTGATGGCTACAAATGAAAAACATTACAAAATTCCTGAGGATGTTGGTGTTTCGTCATGCAGACCGGATATATTTCTATACACAAAAAATCTAAAAGTACTAGTACTTATAGAACTTACTGTGCCGTGGGAAACAAACATATCTAAAGACCCTATATAAATCCCTATATAACCTACTAAAAGACCTTGGCCTGTCAAGAACAACCGTAACTTCCATCCTAGAATGTGTACCCAAGGTGGCATTAGTAGGATCTTACCAAATTTGGTTGGGCAGGGGAGGAGGCTCGAGGGGTGAAAGGGAGCATTGATGCATCATAAAGAGGTCCCTTACCCTTACTCACCAGGTTGCAAGTCCCAGGCACCTTGACTGGAGCCTCTTCCTCTACAACGCTATGGACCCGGCACCTGCACGGTGAATCCATGGAATGCTAGGTAAATTCGTCTCTTGAACAGTCAGTTTTAAATGGATAAAGATATTCAAGACAGTTGTTACAGCATTGTGTTAGGGCATTTTGCAAATGCCCACCTGGCTCGCTACCACCATCCAGTAGAAAATCTGTCACCAAGCACCTAACCATGTGTTCTGGCAGCTGTCCTTGAGACTCAGTAAAATTACAGGCACAATGAGACTTCTCAGTGTGACTGACACAGTGCAATTTGTCATTTCTGAATGTAATGTGTCTGTTCTAGGCAGAAGTTAGTCCTCTTAACATAAGAGGTGGGCCTCGTGCTTAAACTGTCACAATACTACAAAAAAAAAGTTGCTAAAGTGGTGAAGGGGAGCATTGATGACATCATCGTAAAGGGGCCCCTTAACCCTACTTCTGGGGTGCAAGTCCCAGGTGCCTGTGACTTGGGCCTCTTCCTCTGCAACCCTATGGACCTGGCACCCGCACGGTGAATCCATCCAATGCTAAGTAATTTGTCTCTTTTTAGTGCAGAGCGGGCATACAATGCTGTTGCAGGATGTACAACATACAACTATAGCCTGTTCATAATTGTGATTTTAACACCCCCGTAAAATGTGTCTGGGTGCTATTTCTATGCTACTATGACTAACAAAATATGTTTGTAATCAAGGGGACAAGCTTCAAGCTAAATATGTGTTACAGGTTATAAGCTAAAACATAGCTTATTAGTTTTTTCATTCCCTTTTTGCCTTTAACCTCTTCTACACTTCCACCTTATAAGGTAACTGTGGGTTTAGTTGACAGTGAGGTAATAATTGACACTTTCAACTTTCAGGCCAATTATAGACACTTCTTTGTTCTAACAAGCTGTGTAAGACTCCCGTTGATTGGAAATATATCCAGATGATAATTGACGCCCATGTCAACTATTGCTTTTCTAGGTATAAGTCAATTTTGCAATATGTTAGTAATCAGGGTAAGGTGACAATAATTTCTGTATAAAGTGAGTCTAGTTACTATTACTAGCACCAATACTTGACAGGGTGTCAACTACACATGCACACACTGGCAAGTCCTAAGTACATTATGTCAACTGTCCAAACAAACACATTTTAGCATGTCAGCAATGGGTGCATATGATACTTTATATTCATGTATTTTTAATTGTTTATTGCTTACTCTTATGAGATAATTGATGGATTCAATGAATTACAGATCCATTGCAGATACGCGCTAATCAACCTACTAATGATATAGTAGTAGGTAGTATGTTCAAAATTTTCTCAAGTATTTATATTGCACGCCGAAGCTTAGTTCTATTATTTTACTGTAAAGCCATTTTGGAAACGAACACGTCTGATTTTAGAAATAAATAATAAAATAAACGTTCTTACCTCTTACATGACAATTTGAAACTTTTGTTTTGAAAGGATCGCTTCAGGTTAATTACAAACAATTTCTACAAATACCACTTATTCAAATTACACTGCCATACATATGTTTTAACAATAATTTAGGACAATATTTAGTAATTTCAAGTTTTATTTTTAATTTCAATTTCCATCATACGGACCAGTGTTGCCAGATCCGTGAGTAAAAAATATCCGAGATTTCATGCAAAATTATCGTGTTTTTATCGCAACTTTATACGTTTTGCAACCTTGTCTAAAAAGACAATAGAATATACGGCTAAAATTTAGGAAGTGGCAATTTAACAGATATCGCTATTTTTTTTTAAAGTAGACATTAAATCTAGATCGGACCTATTACTAATCACTTATCATATTAGGCAATTTTAATGTTGGGCGCCCACCTACGAGTAATTTTCTGGCAACTACACGCAGGGTCTTTCTGTTCTTCTACAAATTAAAAATAAATATTATTTTTTTCTTGAATCTTATTATAATTTTAATATATAAGTAATTTATTCCTCAGAATCAGAACTCCATGATTTTCTGCGGATGAGGCATGAAGGCATGGGCTCTGGTTTTCTCAGGTCCGTAAATTCCTGAGCTGTTCATACACTCAATCATACTTGGTTTGGTATAAATTCAATTCAGCAGGTGTTTGCGCTACTACTATTATAGCCTTTAACAGCCCGATCAGCCAAAACTATGCCAATAAGGCTTTTTTATAACAAAATTTAAGTGTTTTGGAAAAAAATCATATTACATTCCTCATCTCATCCGACTGGAGTCTGGAATGCCATAGATTATGAAACATATTACAAAAGTTGCGTTTCGTTACAGAGATCTGAATTCATTACAAAATTATCGTGTATTTGAGCAAAATATCGTAGACGTTTGATAAACTATCGTGCGATACGTACTTATTATTTTTTATCGCATGATACTCAAATATATCGTGGATCTAGGATAATTATCGCATGTCTGGCAACACTGAACGGACAAACAAACGTCAAAATCGAAATTACGTTCATAGATCAGATAGAAATTAGAATACGATTACTTGTGCGTTCGATTTGAGACGAAACCACAGAATTCTACTACTCATGAAGTTTCATGAGTAGTAGAATTCTGTGGTTTCGTCGTAACCGTTTGTTACCATTTCACTCAGCGCGACGTTGTATTCTCTAATTCCTTAATATTTTAAATACTATAGTACCATTGCTCATCAAGAACATCCCACAGCACTGCGAAATATTGTTGTTGGATGTGGGTCAAGTATCAGTTTACGATGTACTAAAACGCTGAAAACGCTTTTTCTCACAACACAACAACGCCCTAAAACACACGCCCATTCTGATCATAAAGCGTGTATATTATTTTGAGTTAACAGTGGGCTACCAGAACTAATATCATAAAATTTTGTCGGTTTTTTAAAACAGTCAATATCGCTAATTTAACTGTTAAATTTGTTGCATAATATTGATATTTAATGCAAGGCATATACTATCGGATCTATTAATATAATTAAAATATCCATCTCATAGACTATTCCACCTACTTCCTAGTATATTGGTACTTTCACGATTCAATACAGTTCAGGATTTGATCTCTACTACAATCGTTTCCCCTTTTTTTACTACAAACGAGTATTTTTACCCGCTAAAAATACACGTTTGTAGTAAAAAAATTGTACGCCCCTGCAAATAACTATTTTTTGCTTCAAAATTACAGTCATTTTTCGATTATTGTTTTTTCAGTTGTTTTTCAGAATATATCCCTCGTGTTTGCTTTGTTAATAATCGCGGTCACCAATTGTGGGCCGTCCGTCGTTTAGCACACAAATTTTACACGCAACAATGAATAACTGTTTTTTTTGCTTTAAAATTACAATATTTTTTTCTAATTAGGTTAATTAATACTAAGAAAAACAACTGTAATATCCTTTATTGTACTTTATCAGCAAGATTGTCCGTTGTTAGCACAGCCTCCCCTATTAGGGGGGGGGGGCTTTATAGCGGTGGCCTTTATGGGGCTTTATTGTAGTCTTCTTTTTTAATATGCTAGTTGAAATACCTACCCCCCTAGAAAGTAGAGAAACTAACCCCGAATCTTTACGTATTTAACTCCTATAATTCAGAAGTTTTAAAAACTTTCCATAAACTACATCGACAAAAGATTTCCATATAATTATCTAACTTGCTGATAAAATTTCATAAGAATCGGTTTAGAAACACGACCAGTTGAGGCGAACAACCGAAAATCTGCCACCGAAGCTGACACCGAAGTTTCGCTAATTTCACTCCACCGGTCAATTATAGGCTTTGGACTAGGCATTGAATAAATAATATTAGGTCCTGTATCATTTCTTTAGGGCCTAAGTGAATGCCTGACAATGAACAGGCCTAACCACTTGATGTTAAAACATACACTCGTGGCAACTCAAATCGCCAGAATTGAATACAAAATGTACTGCTCGCCACACACATGTCCAATTCTACCCAGTCAGTATAACCAGTAAGCAAGTTGGATACGCATATTTTATATTATACTTGTTATATAAAATAAGCGTATATAATAAGCGGGCATTTCTTTTTCCCTAAAATCAAAGTAATACCTAGTGCTTTACAAAAAATCTCGTCTATATATCGTCGTGCGGCAGCTGGCGCACAAATAGAATACAAAATAAGAATTAGGTGAACTGGTAGGCAGCAAGAATAAGAACCGGACCGGAAATAGAACATAAGATATATAACTATGATATAAGTGCGGTAAGTATAAAAATTACAGCCGAGGTGATATTGCTACAAAAAAGCAGAGGCTGTAATTATCAAAGTGCACGTATGTCATACGACGTTTTATAACATATTTGCGAAGAAATAAATAAAACTCGGACTTTCTTATATGAATAAATATTTTATCACTTGTTAAAACAGTTAGAAAAATTTTAACAATTTGTAAAATTGATGATTATTATCTCCCACAGTATTTTATTCATAAAATGTTGACCACTTTTCTGACATCAAAACCCTTTGCTAAAATTTTAAAAAGGACCGTTCAAATCAAATCAAATCAAATCAAATCAAATCAAATCATTTATTTGTTAAAATACATGTCACATAAGATCATATAGTAATGGTTAAGGATACAATGTATTTAGTCTGCAAGCAGACGTGCAAATTTTTGTGTAATATTTATTAAGTACTTAAAATTGATGTTTTACAAAATTCTTTAAATTCTTTCACACTGTAAAAACAGTTGTCAAGAAGCCAGTGAGTTAAAGAGCTTTTAAATTTGTTACCATCCAATATTTTGATGTCGTTTGGTATACAGTTATAAATGGTTAGACACATATTGTAAATATTTTTTTTATATAAGTCCTTCTTAGCACGAGGTTCATACAATAGATTGGTGAACTTTGCCCTTTTTTGTCGCGTAAAAACTTGACCACGTTTCTTAAAAAAATCAGGGTGTTGTTTAGTGAAGACACAAATGTCTTTTATGTACATGCACGGTAGAGGAAGTACGTTACATGTTTTAAAAAGGGGTTTACAGCTGTCTAAAAACCACGCCTTATTTATAACCCTAATACATCTCTTTTGGATCATGAATACTCTATCTATGTCGACTGATTTTTAGACGAAGCATCTTGATAAACCGTGCGTTTTAACATATTAAAAAGAAACTCGTGCGTTTTACAGTAACGCACAAGTGCGTAATGAGATACAAAACGTTATTGAAATTGGTGAATATAAGCAGCCTTTACGAGCAAATGTGTTATAAAATAAGATTACAATTCCCAACTCATACACGTTGCTTAGCATTGTTATTTAGAACTGCGCATGAGAGTTTTTCTTTGAGCGGTACCTACAACAACAGTACTAATACTTTATGTATATAAGTAGGGTAAAATTAGGGTATCTGGATCAATAGATCCATCTACCCTAATTTCACCAGTTAACCTAGGTTTAGGTCTTCACCTATTCAAATAGAAGAGTAGATGATTCATCTATTCGTTATATAATTTATACTGATCATCCACAAGGACTTAATTCTTATATATTCTCTTTCTTTTCATTCAAATCTGAATAAGTACTTTTATATAGTTTTACTTGTATTATGAAAGAACTATGATTATTGAATTTATTTTATTAAGTTTAAAATGATATAATTAGATAGGTACGACTACGATATTGTACGTATTTTAATGAATAGTCTATTAAGTCATAATATTATAGTTACTTATTTATGGATAAAAAATCTTTATTTCAACTGATACGTAGATCATACAACACTTTATTTATAAAGCAATGTTCCCCACTCTCACAGTGTGTTGCTAAGTATCGTTCCATTATCCATAAAAGGATACTGAACGCATTCCTATCTACCGTCTCGAGCCTTTGGAAGTATATTATGCATTATATGTATGTAGGAAACATCAGTTTGTAAGATAACGTTTCAAATACGTTCGAATCGGTATGATATTAATAAACACAACTAAATATAAGTATGTAGCTTTTTATAGATGTAAGGTACAGTTTGAAATACTTAACTACATAAATACGCTATGAAATGCTTTAGAGATACCTAGTTGTTGAATCTAGATCATCATTTTCTTATCATCAGTTATAACATCATCCTATTCTCTCTCTAAACCTTACTCTTAGAAAGACAACACACACGCTCAGTAGATATATCCTTGAAAATTGTGGTTCTGATGCCACTTTCCGTATGATGTTTTTCTATCACAGTTTAAGAGTTGATCGAGTGATTTTATTAGTGTCATAATTTGAAACCAGGGGAGGAGGGTTAATTGAAAATCAAATAGGCAAATAATATCAAGCTATTTACTTAACTGTTTAATGCTTATTATGATTATAATATTAATTTTCTATGTATTTTACCCACTAAGTCTTTAGCACTCCGGTACACATCATCACTAAACATATCAGCAATATATTGCGCACACACACTAGCTTTACAGTGACATGATGTATGTTCAGAACTTTGAAATTCCTCAGCGTCAAAGATCTGTATGCGTATAATTTTTGACGGTGCACCCTTCATTGGCTTTTTGATGTATGAATGCAAACCCTTTTTCGCTCGTCGTTTTTTATGGTTGTTATCATTGATGTTGTTGTCGGTTCTACTGATTGGACTTTCCTCGATTTCGAATGGTCTCTCTCTCTCAAGATAATCAACTACATTTTGACGGAGCATTTGTTCCGCAGGGAATGGTGAGATTGGTGAGTAACTGCTGAACATATCTGGAGATTTCTGGAATAAGAAAGAAGTAATTACTTATAATATGTAAATGAACGGAATTTTAAACACATTATATAGAATGGGATTATTATTCAACACCCAATGATATTATCAAAATAGTTAAATAGAAATTTCTTCATATTATTCGACATTGGTTAAGATATTTAAATTTAAGGAAATATTTACTTACCGACATTTGGTGGTAGAGAGTGCAGACAGAAGAACTTCTATGCAATTGGAAGGCAAGTTTAAGAGTGTTAAATTTGGTTCACTAACACGTTTTTATAAAATTTTTAATATAATTTTTTTTGTTGATAAGGTTCGAAATTAGGGATATTCATTTGAAATCATTATGCAAGTTGACATATATACGTATAAGTGATACCTGTACACGGCTTACAAACATGGATATCTCCCAAGCATGCATTTTTTATTGTATGTGTGCTGTTTTATCGCTCCAGCTAGTTGATAGGTATATTTAAGTGGTTTGATATTGTTTTACTACGATGGTATTATACTATTTTAAACATATATTTTACATAGATAAGGTTCAAATTTGTATTTGACATTAGATATGCAAATTCGCATAAATACGTATAAGGGATGTCTGGACTTTGGACACGTCTTACAAATATGGATAATCTCCTGACCATGCATTTTTTGCAAGTGTGCAGTTTTACAAACACATACTATGTAGATGTAATATGTGTTAGCCCTATATAACCACTCTTTTAGAAACCATTGTCACATATCACATTTTGCTGGAATCAAGGTCTGACTACCAGAAAAAATAAAATTGTCAATAATGTAAGTACCACCTGTATTACTTATCCATTCAACGACTCACTTGTTTCATATTATTTTTTTTCTACTGTTCACCTGTGAAAAGTTATTTAACCAATATCAATTACTTCATTTTTTGAAGTAAAATAAACTCCTCATCTATTCATTAACTTTGCGTTTCATCTATTCGTGTTTTCAACTATAATATATCTATTCATCTATTAATCTATTCATCTATTCATCTATTTATCTATTCATCTATTCATCTATTCATCTATTCATCTATTCATCTATTGACCTATTCATCTGTTTATCTATTCGTATTTTCAACTATCTTTGCATCTATTCATATTTTCAACTATTTATCAACTACTGAGTCTTCATCCATTCGCCTATAAATGTGTCATTTATTCAGTTATTATTACAACCATCCGCTAACCAACTGTTTCACCTGTTCATTTTATTTACCTTCTCCACGTTCATCTTTTATCTATTCAACTTTATATTAGCATAATTTTATCATAGCTATTTTTTTTTATTTCAGGTCAAAGCTTTGTCAGACTTCAGCTACCCATCTTTTCCCTTCTGAAGACGAGTGTGACGAGCAACACGAGCAGCAAGAAGTGCGAGCGAAAGTCAAGTATTGCAAACCATCGCCGTCAACATCACTGCAGAATAAGAGAGCCAACGAGTCTTCGACTTCCTCTACCGGATCGAAGAAAAAGAAAATTGTTATCAACCCAGTCACAAAACCAACCTCTCAAGACTTATTTGGAACTGACAGCGGAGACGAAGATGAGATTGCTGTTCCTGTTAAGGGTAAAAAAACTCCTCCATTATACTGTCAATACAGTCGTAGAGTTGCAAATGGTATGAGTAGACAATGTGATGGATCAAAGAAGGGTTCATACTATGTTGAAATGAAGATTTATGAAGTAGGTGAAATTGAACACATTTTACCGATAAACCGTTGGCGCCATGCTATTGTATCTTGTAAAAACCGTACCGAAAATGATACACTCGCATGGGGTTATTTAAAGAAGTTTCTTAACGAAACAAGGAAGGAGTTTAAGCACTGCCCTCAAGATTTTGTGAGCAGTTATTATTAGATTCATGCGACATTTTAACGATCCATATAATACCTGATTATGTAATCAATACCTATATTCTAGATTGTACTTAAGGTTTATATTGTAATATAATCTACTTACTTACTTATTTCTATATAATATACACATTCTTGTATAAATATAATTTTGTTTTGTTTTTTTTTACAGTATCCCCCTCTACTCAACAAAGGCTATCGACTAATAATGATATAACTGAATGTAAACTATGTAAAATTGAATTACCGAAAAATGAATTGAAATATAATAAGATAACTGAATGTAAACTATGTCAAATTGAATTACCAAAACATGAATTGAAATATAATGAGATAACTGAATGTAAACTATGTGAAATTGAATTACCGAAACATGAATTGAAATATCATATGAAAACAAACTTACATAAATCAAAATGCTTATTGGCAACTGAATCAGAGAATATCTATATAATTGCGAGTGCGTTTAAAAATAGAATCGCAACATATCGTTTAAATCCCGCACAAGAAGCCGAATATCTCGCACTAGAGACATTCCTGTGCGAGAACAAAAATGGTATTCTGAAACTTGTAAACATGACTTTAAAGAAAAATACATGTGTTAAGATTAATTTCGAATTGTTCGCTTACTTTATGTTACCTAAATCAAGCGAACAGCAATTAAAATCATTCAATACGAAATATGAGATAATTTGTATGAATACGAATATTACTGACTTGTATTTAAAAACGATTGAAACATTCAAACGTAAACTATCAGAATTCGAACACAAAGAATCGGGATGGTATTTTCGATCTGTGAGTCATTTAGAAATCAATGTTAATAAATACTGTCTTATGAGAGGTGGAACATATATAGAGTTACCTCCAAACGTAAAAAATACGAAAAGTTGTATTAATATCCAGAATAATGATAATTATTGCTTTCTATGGAGTGTTCTAGCTGCTTTATATCCTGCTAAGAGTAATGTTAGCAGAACAAACTCCTACCCACACTACAGTTCAATTTTCAATATTGAAGGCATGTCTTTTCCTCCATCATATAAAGACATAAAAGTATTTGAAACGAACAATGAAATAAGTATTAATATATATGGATTAGAAAAGAAAACTAATAATGTAACTGGACCACTATACCTAACAAATAACAGAAAATCTATCCATGTTAATTTATTATATCTGGAAAGAAATTATAAGGGTCATTATTGTCTTATAAAAGATTTGATTAAATTAGTACGACGACAGATAACTAAGTACAAAGGTAAACTACATATGTGTGAATCATGTTTACAGTTTAGTAACAGTGAAATAAAGTATCAAACTCATAACTGTTCTAAAGTTGTAACGACTTTACCACAACAAAATAGTATACTTGGTTTTAAACATTATGAGAGAAAACAAAAAATCAATTTTATCATTTATGCTGATTTTGAATGTCTCTTGCTAAACCATGATCAAGATTGCTCTCATAACACTCATAATTTTAAAAAACATCAACCATCTTGTTTTGGTTATTATATATGCTGTTCACATGATCCAAGTATGAATAAATACGTTTCTTATAGAGGGCAAGATTGTGTTGAAGTATTTATTACTACACTGATTGAAGATATAAAGCAAATAAGCAAAATATTGAGAGATAAAAAACCAATGTTACCCTTAACCAAAGATGAGAAAGATAGTTTCGAAAATGCTTCTAATTGTCATATTTGTGGCCACCTATTACTCGGAGATTTCAAGGTTCGTGATCACGACCCAATAACCTCCAAATATAGGGGTCCATCGCACGTGTATTGTAATTTGATGTACAGGGTATGTCCATTCATACCTGTGGTATTTCATAACTTATCGAACTATGACTCTCATATATTCATTAAAGAGTTATCAAAATATAACGGGAGAATTACAATTATACCTAAAACCAAAGAAAAATATATAAGCATAACTAAATATATCTGTATCAAGAAGGGTGAACACCCAATTCAAATAAAATTCATAGACTCTTTTCAGTTTCTCAGTTCAAGTTTAGATATACTGAGTAAAAGCTTGACTGAAAAGGATTTTGTTCACGTAATAGACGAGTTCAATGTCGAGAATGTACATTTGCTGAAAAGCAAAGGAATTTATCCATATGATTTTATGAACTCATGGCAAAAATATGAGTGTAGACAACTTCCTCCTAAAGAAGATTTCTATAACACATTAAAATTGGAACATATAACTGATGAAGAATATGAATTTGCTCAAACTGTTTGGAAAGAGTTTAACATCAACTCGTTAGGCGAGTATACTGACTTGTACCTAAAATGCGATGTTTTGCTATTATGTGACATATTTGAAAAGTTTCGAGATGTAAGTCTACAGTACTATAAATTAGATCCAGCATACTACATCACCGCACCTAGTTTTAGTTGGGATGCTATGCTACTTTATACAGGTGTTAAATTAGATTTGATTCATGATCTGGAAATATACCAAATGATTGAAAAGGGTATTCGAGGTGGGCTAGCTCAGTGTTCACTACGTCATGCAAAAGCTAATAATATTTATTTACCAGAATTTGACGACGTTAAAGATTCTAGCTATTTGATATATCTCGATTGCAACAATTTATATGGTTATGCTATGACTAAAAAATTACCTATTTCAGATTTTAAATTTCTAAATCAAAATGAAATTGATAAGTTTGATGTAATGAATGTATTAGATGACAGCAATTGTGGGTTTATTTTAGAGGTTGATCTGGAGTACCCAAAATATTTGCATGATCATCATAGTGATTTACCTTTTGCGCCAGAAAAGTTTGTACCCATAGGAGGAAAAACGAAAAAACTAATAGCTAACTTGTATGATAAATTTAATTATGTTATTCACTATACTCACCTTAAAGAATGCATAAAAAATGGACTAGTATTAAGAAAAATCCATCGAATACTGAGTTTCAGACAAGAAGAATATTTAAAGAAATATATTGATTTAAATACCCGTCTTCGGCAAGAATCCACTACGATCTTTGAAAAAGATTTTTTTAAACTCTTAAATAATTCAATATTTGGCAAGACTATAGAAAATAAACGCAAACAGGTTGATGTAAAGTTAGTTACCAAATGGAATGATAAGACCAATATCACGAATAAACAGCTTGGTGCGGAAAAAATAGTTTCTAAGCCTAATGTGAAGTGTGTTTGTATTTTTTCTGAAAATCTAGTAGCGGTTCAGTTAAAACCCGAGAAAGTTGTTTTAGACAGACCAATCTATATAGGTTTTGTAGTTTTGGAATATGCTAAGCAGCACTTGTATCAATACCATTACAATGTAATTAAAAAGAAATACGCGAACAATGTAAAGCTTTGCTATACAGATACCGACAGCCTGCTCTATCTGGTTTATACGGATGATATATACAAAGACATAAAAAATAATTTAAATGAATTCGATACAAGTAATTTTGATGAGAACAATCCTTATTACATCCCGCTAGAAAATGGTAAAGTACCTGGAATGTTTAAAGATGAACTTGGCGGCAAAGTAATTAGTGAATTTGCTGGCTTAAGAGCTAAATTGTATTGTATAATAGCTGCTAAAACACAAATAAATAAAGCCAAAGGAATCTCAAAAAGTGTTACAAAAAATTTGCAGTTATCTCATTATAAGAACGCATTGTTTCGTGATGAAAGTTTATCATGTAAAATGAACATAATTAAGTCTATTAAGCACATGTTATATTCACAAGAGATACATAAAAAAGTAATGAATAGAAACGATGACAAACGGTATATACTTACTAATCAAGTGGATACTTTACCATGGGGTCACTATAATATAATGTTTTAATTGTCTTCAATAATAAGTAATTTTAAGTGATATTTTGAACGTATACCGTTATATAATATTTCATAATTTATTGCTTAAGGAATTTTATTATAAGATTAAGGAATGAATTAATAAATTTCTATATATTCAATGATTGAAGTGTTTGGATTTTTATTCTTGACCAAGAGACCATAACTGAATAGGTACCGAATGAAGTAACGTACATAATACCTTTATATTTAAAAAATATAAAATATGATAACAATTATTATTTAAGTACAATTTCATATTAATTAGAATCAGACTGTAAAATGAAGTTGATAAAGCAACCCGTATCTCTAGAAGTGAACGATATTTTACTAGAACCGCATTCATATATTTTTAGACACAGCACTTTGTTACCTAATACTGTTCGTTCTATAATTTGTGGGCCATCAAATTGTGGAAAAACCAATGTAATGATTAGCTTGTTATTACATAAAAATGGTCTCAAGTTTAAGAATGTTTATATTTACTCGAAAACCGCATTCCAGCCAAAATATTGTTTTTTAAACGAAGTATTCAAAAACATTCCAGATACACAGTTTGTAATGTTTAACGACAGCAAAAGTGTTATATCTCCTGAAAAGGCATTACCAAATTCTGTCTTTATTTTTGATGATGTTGCATGTGAGAATCAAACTAATATACGGAATTATTTTTCGATGGGTAGACATAATAAAGTTGATTGTTTTTACTTGTCTCAAACATATTCGAAAATACCAAAACAGTTAATCCGAGATAATGCAAACTTTCTTATAATTTTTAAACAAGATGACATAAACTTGAAACATATTTACAATGAACATATGAACTCCGATATGCTTTGGTGTAACTTTAAAAACATATGCTATGAAACATGGAAAGACCAACACGCTTTTTTATTGATTAATAAAGATTGTGAATTAAACAACGGTAGATATAGACGGGGTTTTGACATTTTTATCAAACTGGAATGAAGACAATAACAGTTATATACACACAACATGCATTATTGGTATTCATTCCGAGATCTACATTATTAATTAGCAGTAGTGACTGCTGATAAAATATGGAAATAAATATGAAAGAACAATTAATTAAATCAGTTCAAGCTATTAAAAGTAAAATAAAACAAATGAAAAATTAAGAAGACAAAACAAACTTTAATATGAATAGAGTTTTTAAACCTCTCACTATTCCGTTGGTAGAAATGGTAGAATTAACCAAAAATAACCTATATAAAAATAAACATGATGAGATTGGTGAAGTCTGCCATTCATCAATGAAGTCTAATGATTTGAACACTTCATTCTATGAAAATTTTGAAACCGAAAGTAACGACTCCATTAAAAGTGAAAATAGTCGTATAAAATATATGGAATGCAACGACCAAAATATGAGTACTCCTATTCAAAATGAAAAATATCTCACTACCTTAGATACACCTTTTCTATCTATGCTAGTAAAAGACAATATACTTGATGATTTTAATACTTTAAATGTACCCTTTGGAGTACGCAGTGAAAATAATAAACTTATGATGGGAAATGTACCCATTGCTTTAAAAGAAACTTCTAGTTATCCTAAGATTATGATCATTTCAATTGGAGATATTGACTACGAAATGACACGTGGACTAAAAGAGCTTCTTTTTAAAAAAAAACCAGATATAGATTTAGTTTCAGACAAAGACAAAGTTGTTTATAAAGATATGTTACGTAAAACAAATGCTCACAAAAGAGAATTTAATAGTATGGGTCAAATAAAAGGAGATAAGGGAATGAAATATTGCCAAATAATTAAACCTTTATTTTATGAATCAGAACCAATAGATGATTGTATGGAAAAAAAAGTTGTTAAGCGTGGTGGTAACATGCAAAATTTTAAAAAATCTTACAAAATGAACACAGATTTTATATACTGGGATGATCCTAATGAGTTAATTGAAAGACTAATGCTACTAATGGCCTCAAAAAATGCTGGTAACAGCAATCATGACAATGAAATTATATCTATAATTGAAGAACTAAAAGAAGCAGACATCATAAAAGAATAAAATGATTTACTACTAATAATAACATATTAGTATCAAGCAGTCGTTCAAACATAAACGTTAATAAATTTGAACTCCAAGTCTACAAAATATAAATACAGAAGAAAAGACAGTATTTAAATGATTGGTTTTTAATAAAAAAATAGTGATGATAGTTTGGATGCACAGTTTTTTTTTTGTTGCATATGAACACTTAACAATCTTTGATTGATGTTTTGAATAAAATCTTAACCTATGAAACTTTGATTGTTGAAATATATAACTATTGAACTAAAAATTAAAAAAAGTTTTTTAGATCGTTTTACCGAAAATGAGTAAAAGAAGCGTAGTGAATGAAATTCACAAATATGTAAGGGTTAATTTTCCTCGTAGGCATGTTGTTATGAAGAGTATAGATGACTTATGGCAAGCCGATTTAATCGATATGCAATCTGTTTCAAAACTTAATTCAGGTCATAATTATATTTTAGCTGTCATTGACACATTTTCAAAGTATGCATGGGTATATCCAATAAAACAAAAAAACAAGATTCTCGTATCTGCTGCGTTCCAGTCAATACTAGACAAAGGTCGAGTTCCTAAAAATCTGCAAACCGATCTCGGTACCGAGTTCTATAATGACAAGTTTAAAAAATTTATGGACAAGTACAAAATCAATCATTATTCTACTTACTCAACAAAAAAAGCATCGATTGTTGAACGGTTTATAAGAACTCTCAAGTCTAAGCTGTATAAAGAATTCAGTTTGAGAGGAAACTATAAATGGAAGGATGGTTTGCTCTGTAAAGTTATTGATGTATACAACCACACAGTTCATAGAACGATTGGTTTACCTCCTGATGAAGTCAGTGCAAATAATGAAAGTGTGTTATTGAAGAGGTTCAAAAAGATTTACGAGTCAAAATCTCTCCGAGAATGGAAAAAACTTAAAATTAACGACTTTGTACGTATCAGTAAATATAAAGGAACATTTGAAAAAGGTTACACGCCCAATTGGTCCACAGAAATATTTAAGATCGTAAGGATACAAAACACTAAACCTTTAACTTATTTGATAGAAGACGCAAGAAGTCGACCTATTCTAGGAGCATTTTATATTCAAGAACTTCAAAAAACTGAAAACCCTAATGTCTACTTAGTAGAAAAAGTTTTAAAACGAAAAAATAAAAAGTTCTATGTTAAATGGTTGGGGTTACCGTCTAGTGAAAATAGCTGGATTGATAAAAGAAATGTTTTATAATGCTATTGATAAACTAATTTTAGTTCAGTAATTGATTGGTTATGGAAGAGAATAGTCTTCTAAACAGTATAATTAATAAATTACCATATGAACTTCATTTACCAGGATATAATTATTGTGGGCCTGGAACACGATTAGCAGAAAGACTTGCTCGAGGTGATAAGGGTATTAATCAATTGGATGAATACTGTAAACAGCACGATATAGCTTACCAAAAGTCATCAAATTTACAAGATCGACATAAAGCAGATATACATTTATTAAAAATGGCGAAAAAACGAGCAATTTCGTCTACTGCTAATGTTGGAGAAAAGCTAGCCGCTACTTTAGTGAATAAAGCAATGTTGGCAAAAGTTAGTTCTGGGTCTGGACTGAAAAAGAGATTCAAGAGTATTGTATCTCGTGCGCGTAAACATATCAGTAAAGTGAAACCTAAATACAAAAAAATGGCAGTAAAAATGGCTTTTGCAGCTGCTAAGGAATTGGTGAAAGATTCTCCTGTGATACTCCCTAGAGTCATACCTATACCAAAATCTGGAGGCGTTCTTCCACTTATTCCTATATTCGCAGGATTGTCTGCTGCTGGTAGCTTAGCTGGAGGAATATCAGGAATAATTAAAACATATAATGAATATAAAACTGCAATGAAACGTTTTGAAGAAATGAGAAGACATAATCAGAAAATTGAGGGCATATGTATTGGAAAAGGATTGTGTCTGAAACCCTACAAGAATGGTTTAGCGATACATTTGCCAAAAAAAAAAAAAAACATAACTCATCGTCTTCCTAAACGTGCCCTCTCTAATATTGATATCATTGAACACTCTCAAAATATTCCTTACTTTCGAGGCGTTTTTATGAGAGATGGATTACCTAAGAATGCGCATCCTATAGAGTGCGGTATTATGAATTTAGATTCGGCGAAAAATCCTGGTACACATTGGGTAGCATACGCAAAAATTTATGATTATATTGAATATTTTGATAGTTACGGAAACTTGAAACCACCTAGAGAATTAATTAGATATGTGGCGAATCATAATGTTCTGTACAATTATTATAATTATCAGAAAACAAATTCTTATAACTGTGGACATCTGTGTCTAAAGTTTCTACAAACTTTTTGGCGTAATAACAGTTTAAAATAAATAGCTTGCTATTACTTCTTTTCGTTCATTCTGTGACTAATTGTGCCTTTAATAACATTCGAGGTCTAAAAAGATGATCGTGTTCAGCAAAAAAAGTGATAATTTCGATAATTTCTTTAGTAAGAATAAAAATAATGATAATAAGTCTATAACTTCAAGAACAAACCTGAACAGTACTATTCATTCGAACACATTCAGAAAGCAACGACGTGTAAAGGGTAAAAAGAAAATTACCAAGAAAAATAAAGAGTTTCTTCGAGCTCTTGGATTTAAACTATGAGTATTCTTAATGTGCATGATTTACCACATTTCGATAATTCAATCGAAGGTTATGAAATCCATACGTATAATCCCTACAGCAACAGTTTTAAAGAAAATGATGAAATCCGAATATCTATTAATCAACAAGACATTTATGTACTTCCTTCCTCCTATTTATATCGAAGGACGTGTTACTGTGACTGGAAAGGATTCTGCAGGAAAACCAATTAAAAAACCAGTTAATTTTACAAATAATGCTTTAGCATTTCTTTTTCAAGACATTCGGTATGAGATAAATGGTGTTGAGATAGATCGAATTAAAAATGTGGGCATTACTTCTACAATTAAATCATATGTTTCATTAAACAACGGGGATAGTAAAATTGCTGCATTGTGGGGTTGGGATATAAATGGATATAAAAATCTCAAAGATGGATATTTTAGCATTATTATACCACTCAACAGAATGATGGGATTTGCAGAAGATTACAACAAAATAATCATCAATTGTAAGCATGAACTCATACTTAACAGATGTAGCAGTATTTTAAACAGTGTAATTCTTGATAAGGATGATAGTGTTGAGATTAATATACAAAGAGTTCAATGGCGAGTGCCACATATAAAAGTATCCGATCGTGAAAGGATTTCTTTACTCAAATATTTAGAAAAAGATAAACCTATACAAATAGCTTTTAGAAATTGGGATCTGTATGAATATCCATTATTACCTAAAACTACCAAACATTCATGGTCCGTGAAAACAGCTTCACAATTGGAAAAACCTAGATATGTGATATTCGGTTTGCAAACTAATAGAAAAAATAAGAAAGACAGAGATAGTTCCATATTTGATCATTGTCATTTATCAAACGTAACTTTATTTTTAAATTCTCAGTACTATCCGTATGACTCTCTGAATATAAACTTTAATGAAAATAAATACAGTATATTATATGAATTATATACGAAGTTTCGTCAGTCTTACTACAACGTTCCT
Organism: Plagodis pulveraria; assembly: GCA_963890685.1. NCBI lineage: Eukaryota > Metazoa > Arthropoda > Insecta > Lepidoptera > Geometridae > Plagodis > Plagodis pulveraria. The sequence continues at coordinate 2,733,918 of OY982979.1, read as the reverse complement.
GCAGATCCATTGTTAGACATTGTTAGTTTTAAAGAAAAAGCACCTCTATTTATAATAGACTGTTCAAGACAAAATGAGAATTTAAAATCTGGACCTGTAGATGTCCGTCTAGAAATAGAAACGTCTCAAGATATTCCTGATAACACAGCTGCTTATTGTCTTATTGTAAACGATAGACTTATAGAGTACAAGCCTCTAACCAATATTGTACGAAAATTATCATGAATGCTATAGTGGACGTGCAAGGATTTAAAACTGATGAAAATGAATTTATTGCAAAAGAAATAGCAATTACTTATAAAAATCAATTACAAGTTTATTTAATAAAGCCTCCATTTTTCAACTTTGAGCTGACTGAGTCTGAAGATAAGCAAGTAAGATGGATTGAAAGGAATAGAAAAATTCAGTGGAACGAAGGCTACATTCCATACGCATTTTATAAAAATGTAGTTAAAAATAATATCATCGAATTTTTAAAAGATAAAGCTATTTATACTAAAGGTCTCGAAAAGGTTAAATGGATAAGCGAAATGTTCGCAACAAGTAGAGTTTATGATTTGGAGGATTTTAAATGTCCTAATTTAAATAGTTTATACAAGGAATACAATTTATCAAGTGATGTATTTAGCTGTATATACCATTCATCAATATGTGCAATGAAAAATGTAATGTGTCTTAAAAAATGGTGTCAAAATAATAATAAAATAGTGATTTAAATCATTTTTAATGTATGATTGTTTTATTTAATTACCCCCTACCTATTATACAAAAAAATATATTATTATTATTGTTTTTTGGTAGCTATACATATATAATACCTAACGATGGCTGAGAGTATTAGTTACATACATAAATAGCTAACAATTCAGGTTGAAGTTACTATTTTAAATCAGATAAGAGAAATTTAAAAGGTATCTAATCTATTCAAATCTTTGTAATAAGTGAAAACCTAGATCATTAAGTCCAAAATTCAATGGTGAAATTAGGCTAGCTGGATCTATCGAATTTAGATTAGAATGAAGCAGAAAGAAAAAAGATATATCGGATATATGAATCATCTACTCTTCTATTTGAATAGGTTAAGACCTAGACCTAGGTTAATTGGTGAAATTAGGGTAGATGGATCTATTGATCCAGATACCCTAATTTTACCCTACTTATATATCTTTTTTTTTGCTGATATCCTAAAGTTTTCTTGCATTTCAGACGGATCGATTATCGCAACCGTCATGATTTAGCGTGCGTTGATATGAGCCTTATTTTAACCCCTTACCGCATACTGGGACAAATTTGGAACATTTATAAAAATAGCTTGAAACAACCTTTGTACGCCATCTCTGTATCTAGTTTTGCATTATTTGCCTAGCTAATACACGTACTAACCCAAGAAACAACAGATGGTGCTTGTAACTTATTATATGAGTACGAAATTTCGTCGGTAAAGCAGTGCATTCCGCCATTTCGGTCGTGCATGAGGTTGTGAGTTTTTGAAGTGATATTTTTATTTGTTTTGGGCTAAATATCATTACAAAAAGTGTCTGGGAGTGAAGAAGAATGAACCCACGACGGTTTTATGGCAAAAATCGTAAGTTATAACATTTATAATGTGTTTAATTTGTCATTTAAACTTTAGCTAAATTCGGAACACCATGCAGTCCAGTTTTAAATTACTCGTCAAATTTGGCACATTATGCAGTAGAATGACAAAACAAATTTGGCACACTATGCAGTGTGGTAAAAGTAGATTATGATGTGATTATGTGTGGTAAAAGTAGATATTATGTAATTTATTTGTATAATACACGGTTTCCAGGTTGATTTCATTACATTTCTCAGCTTTCTTTTACAAGAAAGCCTAGAAATGCACCTAATGAAATCACCCTGGCAACCAGAAAAGTAATAAAAAATTAAAAATGTTTTTTTTATGGAGCCAGCTCTTTATTGTTTGAGCTGTTGACGCCAGCGACCTGTATACATACATGTCCATTACCTAAGATAATTTCTTAATAAAAACTTAAACTTGTACAAACTTGTTTTTTTTTATGCTACTACTAAGTACTACTGCATACTGTGACGAATTCGGAACACATGTTTTTATAAACTAGAGTGCATGTCGTTCCAAAATTGGAACTTTTTCTTTTTTCGTGTTTTTAGATTACTATGCATGTTTTATTTTTTTTAAATAATTTTTATGGATACCCCTGGGGCACAGGAACATCATAAATTAAAATAATTGAAATCTAAAAATCCATGCGGTAAGGGGTTAACGAAGATGGGTTTTATTTTCGTACTCGCTGGCAACGAGCTGCTAATTTGTTGGCTATTACAAGTAGGGTCTTACATAACTGACATATTGCTTTTCCGACATTATGCAACTTCGTCATCTGTCTGCCACATGAAGTGGGGTCGGAAAACTTGTATTTTCCTTCACTGTTTTGTAACACGTAATCTTGACTTAAGTGAGATTTCAAACGTTGGAACGTTTGAAATCTCACTACCCATATCTTTCTTCACACAGTTCATAATACCTTCTAATTTCTATAATTAATCTAAAAATGATAATGATTATTTAACCTGGATAGACAGACAAGAGAGATAGGTAAATAATATAGATAGATTAGATAAATACATAAACTAGATAGAATGACATTAGCCCCGAGGGTAGGATTGCAGGGGAACTCACTCGGTGAGGGCAAGTAATGAGGGCAACCGACACTTCTAAAATTTTAAATATTATTTTGCCTCAAATTCAATTATATTTCTAAATATGATTACAAGCACTATCGCGTGCTGAGAAAAAAGACATTTACAAATTGTTGGAGCACAAATAATTTGTTCCGGACGGGAATCGAACCAGTGTTCTCCAACTTCGCACTGGATGTCTATTCCTCTCGCCCACAGGAAACCTTATGCTACAATTGTATACCTTTTACCGTCATAGGGGACAGTGCTCGCTATTCAATCAGACTAATAGACTTTATCTGATGGAAAGAAGTGCTTTTTAAAACACTTAACTGTCGCAATGATGTCGCTATCCTTACATATTTCTACATATGACGCGCGCTGAGCGAAAATCACATTTACAAATTATTGTAACACATTTTTTTTTGTTCCTGACCAGAATTGAACCCACATCCTGCGATTTCGCACCAGATGCCTATTCTTCTCGGTTACCGGAACCTTACTTCTTCGATGCGAAACTTTGTGCTACAATTTGTAGTACTTTTACCGCTATTGGAGACAATAAGCGGTCATCAACCAGTCTACTAGATTTCATCTGATGGAAAGAAGTGCTTTCTTTTAACAGTTATTTTACCGCTTATTTGTTTGTTTTTTGTTTTTTATCGCTCTATGAAGTCAAACTACTTGTCTGATTGTACTATTTACTAAGCAAATAGAATTGTTTCGCATTTACTTAGTTTTTTTATTATCTAATAGTAGACAGACGGCCCACCTGATGGAAAGTGGCTACTGTCACCTGTGAATGAGGAACAAACTGCCTCTGTTAACTTATAAATAATGTACTTTTAACTTTGTGGCCCCTGTTTTATATGGGCTTCAAGAAGAATTTTACTGACTGATGGTCGTGGTTGCTCCTGTTACGAACGAACACTAACCCGCCACTGGGTAATTCGCCAAAATGAAATGTTTTTTTTTGCTAATTACGTATCAGTTAGGTTGTTGATTATATAAATGAATAAAAGCAGTATTCATTTCTGTAAAAGGGGTATCACAAAACATTCCTGAAAAAAAGTTATAAGGTCAAGAAGTTTTAAACAGTCAAGGAAATTAGTAAGGTCCCAAGGAAATTAGAAAACTATTGCAAAGATATTATAGGTTGCCACGGAAATAAGTATTATGTTATATTAATTCCACTATTTATTTTCCTTAAAGAAATGTTAAGTATAAAACAAAATATTTACGTGATTAAGTTTTTATTTATATATTTAAAAACTACTCATAACTGATAATTTATCATGTTTTAAACATTTTATAAATTGTCATATTCATACCTACGAACTGATAATTGTAAATATTAGCTCATGTTTTGGAGATAAAGATAATTATTTTAATTAAAATAATAATAAAGCGCAAATTATAATAAACATTTTACATGTTATTTATAACTGATATTGCCTCCTCGGGCTCTGCTTACAGATTCAAGTCGATTTGGAATACCCAACAGGAGGTTTAGGAGCCGATGTTGGGAAATATTCCCCCATTCTTCTATAAGGGCCTGTTTTAGTGCCTTGAGGGTGGTAGGTGGTGGTCTGCAGCATTTGACTAGCTTCCCTAGCTCATCCCAGGGTATTCAATCGGGTTGAGATCAAGACTTCTTGATGGCCAAGCTATCACACTGATACTAACCTCCTGAATATAATCTTGCACGACCCGAGCCATGTGTGGCCTTACATGCATCAGCAACGATCCATCACCAATATTTACTAAATACGGCACTACACACTCATTGACAATCTCCTAGGCGTATCTTTCCCCAGTCATAGTGTAATTTTCTATGGTCACTAACTCTGTGCGACCTTCTGAAGATATGCCAGCCCATACATGTACACTGCCTCTACCGTACTAGACTCTTTCTGAGAAGCAGGCTTGAAGGTATCACTCACCAGGTTACCTGTAGACACTTGGCCTTTTATCAGAAGTGTAAAGTGAGAATCATCTGTAAACAAAATTCTTGACCATTCTTGTTGATCCCACTGTATGTTTTCATGGGTGTATCGCAGTCTCGCCACTCGATGCTCCCTCTCGAATTTGGGACCACTTGCTGGTCTTCGGGGTTTCAGGTTTGCTTCAGCCAGTCTTCTTCTCACTGAACTGTTACTAATGTAGTCCCTTCTGGTCTGAAGATGCTGGACTTCAACTGCATTTAGTTGGCGATTTCGCAACACAGTGCAAACAATATAACGGTCTTCTCGGGCACTAGTACACCTGGGTCTGCGATTACCAAATGGTTTCCAGTCTCTTCGTACCTTCACTTCACCTTCTGGAACTTTCGTAACGGCACACCCACCATTCTTGCAGTATAGTTAAGTAGTCTTAGCACATTCTTCAGGTGGAAAAGGCATGATAAATAAGTTTATGTGCTGATTGTCTAACTTAGCTTTTGTGTTACAAAAGACACATCAATCAAGATTTATTTTTCAAAACAAAAATAGAAACAAGAAATGAAGAGTAAAATCGTTTTTTGAAAAGGATTATTTATGATTTGAAAGGTTATTCAGCCGTTTCTTAAAAGAAGGTTACCGACTATGAAGTTTTTATGTACAAAATTAAACTTTTGTCTAGACCTTTTTGTTTCAAAAATATATCTTGTGTACTTAAAAAGTTATTGCAATTTTAAAAGTGTTGTACTTATATTTGCAGGCCAGTGTAGCAGATAACACTTCATTTTTCAAATCTTTTTTTCGAATTTTTCAGCTCTTGTGTTTTTTTTGTTTTCCCCATGTTGAGTTTTCTACGTTAGAGAAAAATTGACGAATACAATTTTTTGATTATCTTGAAATATAGTAATGTCCTTAAATATATTAGTTTAATGTTGTGAAAGACGTAAAATCTATATTTTTATTTTCAAAGATATATATAAATTTAATATAACGTATTTATGTAAAACTTAAAAAAAAGAGATTAAATCTGGTATTTACATAATTCTCTTCACCACTGGTAAGATAATAAATTAAAGCGTAATTTTTATAATTTCCTTGGTAAACCATAATTTCCATGTCAAATCATGAGCCAAGGAAAACATGGAAATTAGAACCAAGGAAATTAGATTTAAGTCATTAAAAAATCGTAGACCTACAACCATTAACTTATAATATTCATGTGTCAAATTGAGACTACCTGTGCCACAAACATTACCGTTAATTGAAACTATTAGTTAGAAGTCCATCAAACTGTTGACAAATAACGACCATGGAAATTGAAAAATCTATAAACCAAAAGCCAAGGAGGGGTGTACTTATGTGAATGGTGCGAAACTAAACAACGGTGTGCACATCTTTCTCCGATGGGTTTCTCGCGGCAAAATGGTCGAGAGAAACGGTGTAACTCAATTTGTTTCAAACGTTTGTGTTTCGATATTACAACTGTTGAAATAACTAACCAAGGAAATTATATTTTCCTCGCGGACACGGATGAAACTGAATGTAACTTTAAAACCATATCTTTTTTAATACACTAAACACTTTTTTTTGGTGGAGTGGGGCTTATTATACATTATGACAAAATTTATATAATGTAACGAATACAACTTTATGCAATATGGGTGATAATATAAAATAAAATACAAAACGGACATGACAAGGAAATTAGGATTTTAACATTTCGTTATTATTTTTTGATATATTTCATATAGATATTAATGTTTGATTAGCAAAAACAGGTGTATATAAGGATACATTATTTGAATAAAAATAAATATTAACTATAAACATCAATAATATAATTTTCGTCCATTCGGACATCAAAAAGTCATGATTTTGGCGAATCACCCCACTGCTTATTAGTAGAATTTACGAAAAACATCAAAGAAGAGGATAATTTTTGCTCTGATGACTCATTCCGAGAGGATGGTAATACTTACGCTACGGCAAAATACACAAGGTTAATGGGTATACTCTTTTTGACGCTACTAACGTTATTTTCGATAATTTTGATCACATTCTGCGTCTATGGTTGTGATCACTGTGATCGTTTGTAACTGTTCTCCCCTGTTCCATATAGGATAAGAACGCTACAAATGCCACTAAAATTTGCAACTTCTGTCACTTTTGACATTAGATATAGGTAATTCAAACTGTTCCAGTACCTACATATCATTTATGGGTATGTTCCATTAGTCGCTAAGAACGTCATTTTCGATAATTTTGATCACATTCTGCGTCTATGGTTGTGATCACGTGATCGTTTGTAACTGTCATCCCCGTTCCATTTTTGGATAAGAACGCTAAAAATGCCACTAAAATTTGCCACTTCTGTCACTTTTGACATTAGATGTAGGGAATTCAAACTGTTCCAGTAGCCTCATATCGTTTATGGCGAAAATAACGCCAAGACCCATGTGGAACAACTTTTTGGGAGTGTGATCGTTTTTAGCGTTTTTAGCGAATCTCACGCTAATGGTACGCACCCTATGGTGAAAATAATGCCAAGACCCATCTGGAACAACTTTTTGAGAGTGTGATCGATTTTATCGTTTTTGGCGAATTTAACTTCAAATGGTAAACACCCTTACTGTTTTCCCCTGTTCCATTTAGGATAAGAACGATAAGAATGTCACTAAAATTTGCAACTTCTGTCACATTTGACATTAGATGTAGGTAATTCAAACTGTTCCAGTAGCTTCATAGCTTTTATGGCGAAAATAATGCCAAGACCCAAGTGAAACAACTTTTTGGGAGTGTGGTCGTTTTTAGCGTTTTTGGCGAATTTAACTTCAAATGGTGCGCACCCAATAAAGTAGAAAAAAAGTTTGACATAAATGTCACTAACTTTAATTTTTACCGCTGGCAGCATTGCAGTGTCAAAATGGCATACAACGGGACTGTATATTGAGCTGCGATTCATTCTGTTTTTATTTAATTTTCCCACATTACGAGCTTAGATCCCGACTGATTTGTGTATGATTACAACAACGTAACATTAGTTAGTGTTTTAAGTGCATAAACTATTATGGAGAACGGTATATGTAGTGCACAATCGTGAATTACAAGTTGTGCCTATTTTAATGGCGGTCGTAATAATGAAATGTTTATGTCAATAATTGTTCAATCATATTGGATAACGCCGCTGTGATGCTCCGTATAGCTGGTAAGAATACTATAAATACCAAACACATAGTTAAATCTCAGAAATTGTACTTACAAATCTTATAAAAATGTCATGAAATGCACGTCCAGAGAAGTTCATTAAAATAGGTCAAAACCCAGTAAAACCCGTTTGCGCGGATGTTTTAACTACATTTCTGGGTCATAGAATTCGCTTATTAGTCAATAGCAAGTCTATTCTGGCCTTAGTAAGATTGTTGACATTTAGGCGAAACCATTTCGCAATTTATCTAGGTCATGATATATGGGGTCAGTTGCGCACGCATGTGACGTCACACCACCCCTTATTAAGCGCACACCCCCTGAAAACATTCCCTTTCAAAAATTCACATCAGTCTGAATAAAACATGAAAGATGTGATAATTATAGGCCTCTAGATGCTATTCATAGTCTGAAGGTTTTGTGGTAGCTTAAGTTTATGAATGTGGGATAGATGTTGAATCCAGGTCAGTTTTTGTTGTTTATTGAATAAAAGCAACTTTGTTTGCATCTTCTTTGATGGAGTGGGGAAAGTCTTGCTTTGAATTCTCAATAATTTTTGGTTTGAATCCTGGGCTTAAACAGTTACTGGCAAAGACATCTTCAGTAACTGCCAGGACTTGAGAGTCTGAGGGTTGTTTTTTATTCTGATAGGTTAGCCTTTGACGACAATCTTACCTGATGCTATGTCGACGGTCCCTACGTACAATCCTGCATATGGTAGATACGTGATTTTCACTTTTTATTTTCAGAACCTTCAGAATACTGAACAGTTTCGGTTTAGTTAAAAAAAAAAAAGTTTCTACTCAATTTGCTCCTTATAGCCTTAAAACAAAATCTCGTAACTACAGAAATAAGGATGGTTTCCAAAGTAAAGTCGCAGAAGTGGTAGTTAGGAGATATTACGTCGGAACGGACGCTTTACCCCACCCGGCTGCCCCGCAACTGCCACTTGCGTTCGCGCCTTCCAAAGTTACCGTCATGTTGTATTTATCAGTGTAAATACCAACTTAATATGTCGACAAGAAAGAATATTATCTATCATGCAGAACCACGGAAAACCAAGAAAACACATAAACAAATAAAGAACCTTCCAGGAATGTAAAAAATTTGTACATTTTGACTTATTCTACTATTTAGTGTAACCGAAGCTAACCCAACGTAATTATCGGTATATGGTAGTTACGTTGTTTTACACGACAAATCTTAAGATACCATTATTGTTAAGTGGTACTTGCTTATTTTTACGTCGTGAAATTAAACTACCCTGTATCGGTAACTGCCACTTAACGTATTTTACTTCGGAAATATTTGTTTCTTGTTTGTAAGTTACTGCCACTTATGGCTTTTTACGTGGCAAAAAATGTATTTTCAGCTCAATCTGGAGGAGATATGAAACATTACAAGATATTATAAACCAAAGAACTGAAACTACTAATGACTAATTGTAACAAAAATGTAGGTCCCTGCTACATAATACATCACCTACCGTAAGTCAACTTCCAGATTCACTTGAAAAGTTGACGATATCATTATTGACAGAGACCCCACCAATAATGTAGCGGAATCACCGAGGTTTTCCCTAGCTCCATCCATGATGCCTCAAGAAATTTTTGCTGAAATTCACACGATAACGAAATTACCAATTAATATTTTTGCAATCCGGACCCCGTTGGAATGATAGACCCAACCTAAATCTGTAACTAGCTGTGTAAGTGTTGTAACAAGCTGAGGTACTTTCACTCCCAGTTTTTGAGGTTGAAAAAATATTAAGTGATAATGCTTCATATGCAGAATCATTCAATAATAAAGAAGCATTATGTATACATCAAGATTCTATCAAATCTGTTGTGTTTACTACTTCATCACATCAGAGATCAAGCTTCAATAGGTATACTTACATACCATAAACTTGTATTACGACAATAATGGTGATGGTCAAAATAAAAACAATCGTTTTCGTGATGTGTTTGCTGGCTGCCAAAGAGTTCATGGTAAATGTAACTCGCTGATTTCTTGAGAAGGGAATGAGAACGACAGTATTCATGTTTTATTAGAGCATTGTGCAAAACAAGGAAATTTATACACCTGATCAACTGTATGGTCTAGTGAGATAGTCCAAAGAGGCTGTAGATCTTTATATCGTAAAAGAAGTAACAACTGAACAAGTTATTGATGGCCAAAAACTGGACTAAAAATAAGAAATATTAAAAAGTGGTCTAAGATTAGAGAGCTTAACATCTTATCTTCAGAACCCGATATGACCTATTTCAAAAACCAATTTGATGAAACTTACCAGAGTTTAATTGTATGCAGAACCCAAAATCAAAGGCGTCAAAATCAAACTATTGAAAAGTTAACACACAGGTTCACACTAGACCTTTGCCAATCCCTTATGCAAGAGTAGCAGATCTTTAGTACCTTTGTGAACACAACGTAACACCTAGAAAAGATCATGGCTTTTTTACACTTGGCTAGCTAGTATTGAAGAATCAGGGTCTGATGAATATTAAACTCTAAGATCTATTACACATAATTAAAGAAGTTTCTACTAAGCTGACAGTCTTAATTTTGTAAAATTCATGTTAATAAATTGCGTTCTTTTCACAAAAAAAAAACATTTTAAATAATTATTAGATAATTCAAATAATTTTGATTATTGCGCACTCCCATTGCTGTTCGTCATTTATGTATCCACAATTGATAAACAATTTTGCATCTTATTACGTGTATAAAATGTTAGAAAACAGTTATGCATATGTTTTTACTACTTGCAAACTTCCAATTTATAAAATACTAAGTTTAATAACATGTTTCAATAATTATTATTAATTGTATACCTCCTAGATAATATCATAATCAGATATTATCACTATAGCTGCATATAAACCTACGAGAAATAGTATTTATATAAAAGAAAATTACACAATTAAAATTCTAGCCGTTTTTGAAAAGTAACGGGCAGCAAAAGTTCTAAATAGTTTCCATGTAAAATGTTCTATTTGGCAGTTAAGCAGTTAAACAAACATAATATTCCCACGTAATTGTCAATATGTACCAGTTATGATATTTTATATTAAAAATTTCCGATGTATAAGTGAGTAAGTGACATATTATACACATAAAGTATTTTTTTTCAGTTAATTCTTCATGTTTCTTAAAGTATACAGAAAATAAACCTATACTACCAAATTTCATCACTGTGTGTTTGGCAGAACACGAGGTACACAAGTTTCTATGTTTAAGACGCTCTCTCCTAAAATTTGACGTTTGCAGTTACAGCAGTTTACGTAGGGACCGTCGATGTGATGATGTAGTCAATGTTGTTGCCAGCCTTAAATTAGTATTATTGGCTCTTAAAAGGCTTGTAGATGGTGAAAGGTTCGCTTCCTAGTACATTGTATTAAAGTAAGTCTGGTTCAATTTGGATGCACTTTGACACCTCTGAGAACAATTTAACACCTATAAAATCTGTTTCTCAAGTTGTGTATAAATCTCAGCTGTTTCAGGTGCAAGTTTGATCGAATAAGGTACACATACACAAACTTTCGCATTTAGTATTATTGTTATTGATGTATGATATTGAAAGGTTTTTTTTTATTAGCTTTATTTAATTTAGGGACTTTTGTCTCTTGACATGTCAGCCCCGACATAACCTTAGAATTTACATTATCTCTTACACATCTTATATATTTTTAATGCATTCTCCGATGCAGGTTCTACCAAAGCATTAATGTATACTCCTATATCTAAAATATTTAAATTTAACGATGTTATTAGCCGCTGCCTTTGACTTGCATTCTGGACACACTCCATAAGGACATGATATATGTCATCTACCACTCCACATGACTCACAGTTAGGTGATATTTCCTTGTTCATCAAATATACAAATTTCTTTGATGGAATGTGTCCAGAAAGTATTCTGTGAGCTATGACAACAAATTCTTTATTCAACTTATATTTAACACACCAAGGTATTGTAATATTGAAAGGTAAAACTAGAGAATGAAGCAATAATAGCTTTACAGTGGTAGGTCTCTTCAATAATAGTCCTTCTCGCTTGGTACTACTGCAGTATCGGATGTTCTGCTTTGAAGTAGTAGTTTGCAAACATTGCTGTGTGTAGGTGGGAAGGGAAAGGTAGTAAGTGAAATTGTGGTCAAACAAGACATAACAAGTCAAATAAAAACCATCTAAAGTGCACACTGGTTTGTAAGTAACACAGCAATACATGAATATCTGGAAATGCCAACGGTAAAGCTGGCAGTCAGCTACCACAGCAAGAAATATAAAGAAAGGCTTAATAAGCATATTAATGAACTGGCAAAGAAGCTATTGAACACAAATAAAAATGTTGTAAAACGCCTAAAAAGATGGCATGTACTGGACCTTGACCAAAGAAACAAAACTTAAATACATAATTATATGATATCATTTTATGGAATGACACCAACACCTCAAAATCGTGGCACACATCTGATTATGGCTAGAGAGCCGATTGCAGATAACAAAGAGAAAGTAAAAAAAAACAAGACGTAAGAATGAATGTCTAAGGAGCACAGCGCAGTGTCAAGCAGAAGGAGAACAGTGAAACTATAATGAACAGTTGTAATGCTTACAATAACGCGGATGAATATTCCGACTCATTACTTTATTAAGCATACTAGCTCTCAAGGGCAGCTGCACACTGTAAAAAGCTTGGCAACACAAAGACTTCCTACTTTAGAGTGGTAGCCAGGTGAGCTTTCTCAAAATGTGGTACCATTATATGGTGAAGCTTAACCCCTATAGATCGGTAATAAATTCTAAACAATAGGTAAATATAGTTATCCTGGTAATATATTACACAGGTGAGCCTCAGAAGGTAAGCCAGCATTGAAATCTTAAGCATGGGCGCCTGGATATCCACTATTGTAATTACTTCTTAATTAAAACTTCAGTACCATAATATGCCTAGAAAAATTCATAAAACAAAAAATATATTTTACAAAATATTATGAATATAGTAAGTAAGTATAATATTCATATGATTTAGATTTTTGTATTTATGTAAATATAGAGGGTTAAAATGAGTGGCACACATTTTGAACGAAAATAGATCTTAGCGAAGGGTGGTCACAGAGTACTGTACTGTATCAGCCGGATTGTACACTGCTCAACACAGGCTCCCCTATTGAGGGGTGATTTGCCATAATCCCCATGCTCGGCAGTCGTTGGAGATTGCCACGGGAACACATTGGGATATTTAGAGTATTTGTGCAAACATCTAAGGATAGCAATTAGATGATGTTAATAAAACTAAACTGCTCTTTCATGTTTCAACATAAACTTTTAAGCCAGTTTTGTGTTGTGATGAAAGAGTTTGGACACTAGCATTTTTGCCTCAACAATTTCTTCAATATGTTTACATAATGTTGACCAGAGCTGTTGCAATAAATGCATGGCAAGACAGACGGCCTTGGGCAGATTTTAGGTATACCATTACATTATCTGTAGTATTGTTTTAAAGGTCATTATGCATTCAATAGTACAAACAAAAAAAACAGGCCAAGTGCGAGAGGGACTCGCGCGCGAAGGGTTCCGTAACTACATATTCTGTGAAAAGTTAAAGCCTCTACCTGTCACCGTTATTAGTATCGAGCAAGAAACAGTAAAAAAATCTAGTTTGTTGTATGGGAGCCCCCCTTAAATATTTATTTTATTTTTACTGTTTGTTGTTATAGCGGCAATAGATATACATCATCTGTGAAAATTTTAACTCTCATCACCGTTCTTGAGATACAGCCTGGTGACAGACGGAAGGACAGCGAAGTCTTAGTAATAGGGTCCGTTTTTACCCTTTGGGTACGGAACCCTAACGAAGAGAACTAAACTAAAACGAAATTAGGTACATTACCAGAGGGGGTAGGCCTCTTGCCTGGAAGGTATCTTTAATAAGAGTCCGTCTTGGTGAGTACGACCGCAGTTTCAGATACTATGCCGGATTATTATATGATATTTTTATGCAGGATTGGTTAGCCTTTGACCACTGTCTCACCTGATGGTAAGTGATGATTTGGTCGAAGATGTTGTTCAGGCTAACCTAAAAGTACTGGCTCTCAAGGACAGCTGCTGTACCACACCGTTAGGTGCTTGGCGACAGATTTTCTACTTGAGGGTGGTAGCTAGCCAGGCGGGCATTCGCAAAATGCCCTACCACCATGCAAAATGTGTCGCCAAGCACCTAACAGTGTGTTCCAGCAGTCCTTGAGGGCCAGTAAAATTACAGGTACATGATACAGACAACTGTATATCTCAGGGCGCAGTGCAATTTGTCATATTCTGTGAGGAATTGCAAATGTTATAGGCAGAGGTTATTCCGTTTAACATCCAGGAGAAACAAATTGTATTTTAAAAACGGAGACACATCTCGCTCGCCGGTCAATAACAGTTGGACTTGTCCACCAGTTAAATACTACAGTGCACTACTTAAACAATAGGTACAAAAGGATAAAATTTGAGCTATGATTCACTCACTATGATAGCTCAACTGGCTGAGCATGTCCCGACTATAGTGACGGATGCTTGTTTGGTTCAATTCCCCCTCATTGATAAGATTTTTTCTTTCGTTGTACTTTTGTGAGCATATTCGCTTGGCAGGCGTTAATGTAGTTTTGTTTGTTTATTAGAGGCGGCGTGGTGCGTGGCGGCGCGGTGATGGCAGGCCCATGAGCCGGCTGCTGTGTTGCCTGCGCGGCCGCCGACACGACATGGGCGCCGCGCTCTCTCATCCGCAGGTATCATCATCTTATATTTAAATCCAGCCTACTGACTTCCCTATGTGGTGCCAGGATAGGTATGCCTCCCGCCCATATTTTGCTTTGCGAGTCCTAAGAGTCGAAGAAGAAAAATATCCGGAAGGTGGGCAGTGCCTAAGGTATGGCAGCGCATATTGTGGTTTATTGAGTTTTATCTAGTGAGAGTCAGGTACATAAAGTTAAAGTTCAAGACTTAGATAAGACTTCATTGTTTACTAGCTGCATCCCGCGGATTCACGCGCATGATGGTAATCAGAGTTTTTTTTTATTAAACTAAAATATTCATTCATTCATTACAAGTATTCTTACAGGATAAACCCCAATACAAAGTGTAGTCAAGAAATATTTCAATTACGAAAATAACTATATACAGTAATATTTTCATTTAATTAGTAGGTAAATTATATAAAATCATGAAGTTATATTATCTTATTTAAATTACTAATAATATGTCATTCTTATTATATAAAATTAATTAATTGTCAATTAAACTATAAGTTACAATTGTTTCAGCTTACACCAAATTATGATTATTGTAATAATAAATTAGAGATATGTCATATTCAATTGTAAGTGTTGTTAGGAATGACACATAGGCACGATGCGATATAGGCACATTGCGTACGCAGCTAGCAAGCAGATAGTTCTACATTTGGCTAATATTTCGCCTGTTTTTAAGCGATGGTGTGGCCGAGGTTGGATCCTGAAATTAGGAGTCCTAGAAGATATCTATTTACTCTGGCCTTGAAGACACCCAGATTGTACCAACTTCTCAAAAACAGATGATGTCAGGCAGTTCTATTCTTGTGCTGAACGCATCAAGAAATTGGAAAATTGAGTAACATAGTAAAGTCCTTCCATTTGCCTTGTGTACCGTAGACAAAGGGCAAAACCCGAGCCTTATTATCCCTTTGTGTACCTTACACAAAGGGCAAAACCCCAGCCTTATAATGTCGTAATAATCTACACTAATATTATCAAGAGGTTTGATTTGTATTTTTGTATGCAACGAATAAACTTAAAACTACTGGACCGATTTGGTTGAAATTTGGTATGGAAATAGTTTGAGACTCGTGAAAGGACATTGGATAGTTTTTATCCAACTGCGCAAAAAGAAGTTAATGGTTTTTGCGCGATAACCGACATACGACGGAAAGCTAGTGTGTTATAATAGTACATTACTGCAGAATCCAGTAAGTAAGCCGTCCTTGGCAAGTATGAGTTAACCGACTCGCACAAGACGTGCGAGAACATATCCCGATATAGGGAGATAAAAAAAATGGCTGTTAAAGGCTCCAAAAATATATCTATCTCACAAAATGTCATACCAAAAAGAGAGATAGAAATATATTTGAAACCTCCTTCGTATAACCATGTTATAATGGCTAAACTGTAATCTGTGTCTGGTGCTGTTTTTTTTAAGCAGATCTAAAGAGGATGACCTAAGTGTCCAGTATATAACATGACACTGGCAAATGCACAAGATGTGCGAATCCAAATAACCGTAGAGAAAAAAAAACTGTCCAGTAAGTAAATTACATACTCACTTACTGGACAGTTGGAGATTCCAAATTTAAAATCTCGCTTCTTACTGGACAGTTGTGTATAAGTCTCCGGTAGAGTTCACTTTCTGGATACTTTGTAGAGATGTTATGGCAACATTACATACCATTTTTGAGAAAAGAAAATTACGTATGTATTATATATGTTTTACAGGAGGGAGAGGCGTGCGACGCCGCCGGGTTGCAGGTCGCACCTCCCACCATGGCAGACGTCATCAGGTTAGTGAATTTTCTCCTCTTATGCTTTTATCTTCGTCCAAACCATAGAACACGCCGCCAGTCTCTGCGTGTTGAACGCAATTTTTTCATTTTTTTTTTATTTTTTATTATGTTATTGTGATGGAACAAGCTCGAGGCCCACCTGATGTTAAGCGGTATCCTCTGCCTATAACAGATGCACTTCATCACAAGTGACGAACTGCTCTGCGCCCATCACCTTGAGACATACCTGTTAAGTCTCATTTAGCCTGTAATTTCACTGGCTCTGAAGGACTGCTGCCGGAACACACCGTTAGGTGCTTGGCGACAGATTTCTACTTGAGGGTGGTCGCTAGCCAGGCGGGCATTCGCAAAATGCCATCCACCATGCGGTGAAGCTCAAGCTCTGAACGGGATTCGAACCATGGACCTGCTGCGCGGCAGTCCATAGCCAATGCCACTGAGCCATCACTGCTTTACAAAATTTGCATTGCTGGTAAGGCACAACGCCTATTGTGTAAAGGTTGATGCACACTGATTATTTTTTCGCGGCCATTCGGCACCTGTATCGACTTCGCCTCAACTAAGCCGTTAAGGTTGAACTGATCGAACACTTTCCATACAAACGTCGAAGGAATCACTCCCATAATCAGGTTATAGGTCCAGAACTAAGCATGATATCGATTTATCTCTTCATTATCTGTCGCCAAGCAACTATAGGTGTGTTCCGGCAGCTGCCCTTGAGAACCAGTAAATAATAATAATAATAAGCCTGTTTATTTCCAATACATCTTAAATATTACAAAGGTTTAATTAGGGTATTAAATAACATTTAATATTATTTTTTTATAAATCTGAATTTACGCTTTTTCAAGTATTGGAACCCCTGGCAGGGTATAGGACTCCTCCAGCTTCTTCCTCAGCTTCTTGAAAGCCGGTAGTTCTAGGTTAATCCTGCTCACACCTTCGGAAAAGGATATCGGCAATAAATGAATATATATATTGTTACAGGCTCGTAAAATGATACCAAACTCGAAAATTATGAGCGTCGATTAAGAAATCGTAGGATTTCTTAATCACAGTTTGAACGACAAAAATGCTTGGACAATTCCGCCTCTGCCAAACTATCACCTGTCACTTACGTAGTTTAAAAAATATATTGTAATAACTTTATTATATAGTAACTATGTAACACATTGTTAAAAGACGTTTAAAAGAATGACCCCGACTTTCTTGCCAGCTCTTCTCGCAGTCTATACATTTTTTTGCTGAACGTGGAAGTACTATGTAGAATATTTCAATATTAAAAACTTTAGCTTACTAACAGCGTCGAGGGTGCCTAAATTGAATAAAAAAAACGTTCCACTCCCATGCCATATCCCCCCCATATCCGTGACTCCAAATAAAGAAGTTTTTTTTATATATTGTTATGCTTGCAATAACGCCTGTCACCCTTATCACACTACAAAGTTATAAATACATACACGATTGGAAAAATTTAAGTCATGTGCGGGATTCGATCCCGCGTCCTCCCAATACGATGGTTAAAGAACGATGGGAAAGATTTGAGTTATGAAGTCATGTGATGTTAGCTCAATTGGTTGGAGCATATCCCGGCAAAAGGGGTGGGTGAACGCGGGTTCGAATCCCGCACATGAGTTAAATTTTCCAATCGTGTATTTGTAATTTTAAAGAAGAATGTTATTATTTATTATGCCTGTGTGTGCATTTCCAGGGAGCGCAAGAAGAAGGCCGGCGGCGCGGGGCTCGGCACGCTGCGGCGGCGCATTGCCAACGCAGCGCGACGCCCCAGGGACCAACGTCCTGACAGAGGTAACGCACACTCTCAAACACTCACTCGCTTACACACATTTACACATACACACGTAGCGTACAAACGAGACTTTATTTTTTATGTAATTGTGACGCACACTCTCAAACACTTACTCTCTTACACACATTAAAACATACAGACCTAGTGTACAAACGAGACTTTATTTTTTATGTTATTGTGACGCACACTCTCAAACACTTTCTTACACACATTTACACATACACACGTAGCGTACAAACGAGACTTTATTTTTTATGTTATTGTGACGCACACTCTCAAACACTCACTCGCTTACACACATTTACACATACACACGTAGCGTACAAACGATACTTTATTTTTTATGTTATTGTGACGCACACTCTCAAACACTGACTCTCTTACACACAAGGTATTTGTGACTTTTTTCTCGTTATGTCGGTTCAGTCTTCGCAAAATATGATCCAAATCTTTCAATTTATTGCGATGGACATAACATGTATTCAAGTGATTTTGCAAATTGCTTCCATAGCTCAATATCAAATATCATAATTACAGAAATGGATATAATAATCAAAATTAAACAACTAGATAAGAACAAAGGCGCTGGTCCTGATTTACTCCCCCCCCCTCTTTATTAAGTTGTTTGGCAAAGAATTGGCTATTCCCTAATTTATAATTTTTAATAAATCGGTGTCAAATGGCGTATTCCTAAAATGTTGGAAAACCGCACACAAAATACCGATTTTTTAAAATGGCGATAAATCACGTTGCGAGATTTATAGACCAATTAGTATGTGTCAAAATTATTCGAATCAATTATTTACGACCACATATACAATCACTTCAAACCAATCCTTTCCACCAAACAACATGGCTTTGTTAAAAATATGTCAACAATTACTAACCTCTTAGAATATAAGAATTATCTTTGTAAAAGCTTTGCTGTAGGAGGTCAAGTCGATTCTATCTACACGGATTTTTCTAAAGCTTTCGATAAGGGTAACCACAGAATACTATGAAGGAAGCTTGCTACTCATGGTATCAGCGGTAGCTTATACCGCTGGATATGTTCCTATCTCGATAGCAGGAGTCAATTGGTTGCGTTGAGAGAGTATGTTTCGTCTCCTATAGAGGTAACTTCAGGGGTACCACAAGGGTCTCATTTAGGTCCCCTCATGTTTGTCATATTTATTTATTACCTTATTGAGCGCCTGTCGTGTTATTTTCTTCTATACGCTGATGATTTAAATATTTTCAACGTCGTGGCTAAGACAAACGACTGCTATGCTTTGCAAAAAGATCTAAATACATTGTCAAATTGGTGCAAGTTAAATAATATGTACTTAAATGTCAATAAATGCTTTACTATATCGTTTAATAATAAGCGAAATAAAATCATTTATGATTACACTATAGACGGACAGGTGTTGAATAGGTCATATTTAGTTAAAGATTAAGGAATCCTTTTTACGAACAGCTTTCATTCCGTCCTTATTACCAACATATGACAAATAAAGCCAACAAATAATAACAAATATTTTGAGAAAACATTAAATTAATATTTTAATAAAACACTTAAAAAATATATCTAGTGACAATTCCGCCTAATTTTCCTATTGAGCCGACCTGACTTAACAAACGCCACGCAGCCAAACCGGAAGAATTTTCGACGCGTTTTTTATATGCTTTGTGCAAAAGCGAAAAATTTATAAAATTTTAAAAATATTTGAACGATAAATTAAATAGTACGTAAAAAAAAACTCAACAAAAAACATCATCGCCCTAAGACCCCTAAGTTACCCCTAACCTAAACGTCCTTTATCCATGTTACAGACCCATGACACTGAGATTGAGATATATTTCAATTATGATGTTGTGTAAAGTAACGGTGTGTGTATATGTGTGTGTGTGTGTGTAGGATGCGAGCACGCGCGGTTCATCAGGTCGGTGGTGTCGTCGTGGCGGCTGGCGGAGGTGTTCCTGCTGTGCGAGGAGCTGGAGGCGGGCGCGGCGCTGCGGGACCTCGCCACGCAGGCCGACCTCGCCAGGGAGCCCGCCAGGGCGCTGCCCAGCGCGCTGCCGCAGGTCTACACTGACAGGTACCTACCAAACATTCGGCGAGATCTCACGTGTGCCATTGGTCTAGGTGGAGGACGCATGGATTACGGATCTGACGGTGCGTGGTTCGAATCTCGGTAAATGTATGTGAGTTTTTGTATAATTCGTGAAAAAAGTTTCACTCAAAAATCTCAAATCTATTCGAGCACCTATTACAATAAATCGGCAATTTCATACCTTAAGCCCTATTAGAATGTACATAAATATATTGCCTTCAGAATGTACTGAAACTTACAGCTTTCTACATAAGTACTATAACATTCTGTGCGTTCAGTTGATTTCCGTGTATAATGAAGCAGTGATGGCTCAGTGGCATTGGCTATGGACTGCCGCGCAGCAGGACTATGGTCCGAATCCCGCCGCGAGCTTGAGCGTCACCGCATGGTGGAAGGGCATTCGAATGCTCGCCTGGCTAGCGACCACCCTCGAATAGATAATCTATCGCCAAGCACCTTACAGCTGGCAGCTGTCCTTGAGAGCCAGTAGTTCTAGATTTAAGCCTAATTTCGACTACCATGAGATTGTGGTCAAAGGCATAACTATCAGTAATAAAAAAAAAACATGTATAGTACCAAACCACTCGGTCCCGCAAGGTGCCCGCCTGTCGCGTGGGGTGCCGGGTTAGAATGTCACCCCCCATTGCTATCTGTGGGTGTCGTAAGTGGCGGCTAAAGGTAAAATCCAGGAAGGTGGGGGGCAACAGCGCATTTTGAAGAACTGATATCTCACACTGCGATCCCCAAGACGCCTGCCAAGCGTGGAGATATTAAGGCAAACTTCTCCTTAATGGGGGGAGGCTGTATTCAGCAGTGGACAATCCGGCTGATACAGTACCAAACCCACGCCATTGGTTTAAGAATGCGCGAGAATTTCCTGAAGAATTATTTTGCCTTACTTTAAGGGCCTATTCCATTTGACGCTAATATCGTTATTTTCGATAATTTTGATCACATTCTGCGTCTATGGTTGTGATCACTGTGATTGTTTGTAACTGTTCTCGCCTGTTCCATTTAGGATAAGAACACTAAAGGTGCGTTCGTTTTGGCTCGATTGCGTTAGTAGCAGTTTCAAAAGTGGCATTTGTGTATTAGCGTTCGGATAGAAGCTTTTGCTATTTTTGACCACCAATTACTGCATGATATCCGAACGGCTTAAAACGTACTTTGACAACCGACAATGTTTTAACAATTTTGCACAGTACGAAACATGGAATCAATCTCTAAAATTAACAAAAAAGTAGGTACCTATATTATTATAATTTCTTTGTTAATGGCTTCTGCTTGTTACCTATATAAAAAACTTGTGAAACTCTTCAATCGCGCCAAATACAACTGTAAAACCAGCAGTTGTCAAAAAACGATCAGAACGATCCCACGGTAAGACATGGGTCAAAAATATCACTTTTCTCTGTCATTTGTAGCGTTTACAAAGCTATCCGAACGGTGAGCGAAAACGATATTTTTGCTCACGAAGTCCCAAAACGAACGGCCCGTGTGATCATTTTTGGCGTTTGTGAGTGTTATTTTTGGCACCGATAGGCTATCCGAACGCCCTATAAGAATGCCACTAAAATTTGCCACTTCTGTCACTTTTGACATTAGATGTAAGTAATTCAAACTGTTCCAATAGCTTCATAGCGTTTTTGGCGAAAATAATGCCAATACCCAAGTGGAACAACTTTTTGAGAGTGTGAGCGTTTTTATCGTTTTTGGCGAATTTAACTTCAAATGGTTAGCACCCTAACTTATAGCTTACTACATAAATGGGGTATTAAACGATAGCTTAAGAGCTTTATTTTGAATTATTTGGAGTTTATTAATGTTAGTGGAACAAGTGCTACTCCACACCGGGCACGCGTAGGTTATTGAAGGCCTGACTAAAATGCGGTATATGTTCAACTTAGTATGCACGCTGAGGCATGATTTTCTGTTGAGTACAGAGCCAAGGGCATTAAGGGATTTTATACCTTTGAGTCGCAGGTGATTGGTATTTTCAGACCAATTCAGTTTATTGTCTAAGATGAGACCTAGGTATTTGACGGAACGACTCCAAGGGATTTTAAGTCCGTCAATCTTTAATGTGCGACTAGGAAGCTACGTTGCCTTGTGATTATTATGGCTTCAGTTTTTAGACCGTTAATTTTGAGTTTCCAAGTGTTAAAATATGAGAGAAGGAGATCAATGGATAACTGAAGTCGATCAATTAATAAATCTATGTCATTACTTGACGTGAACGTCACAGTGTCATCTGCAAAGCAAGCTATACTTGTACGTGTTTGTATGGGGATATCATTAAGACAAATCAAGAAAAGGTGTGGTCCTAATATCGATCCTTGGGGCACTCCAGCCAACACCGGTTTAGAGGAAGAAGAGAATTCATTGATGTGGACTTTGAAGGAGCGATCATTCAGATATGATTTTATAATTTTTACTATAGGAATGGGGATGTTTAGCTTAATAAGTTTGAATAAAAGGGCATCATGCCATACAGTGTCGAAAGCTTTTTCAATATCAAGAAGAACCATGCCTGTTGACTTTTTTAAATTCAGATTGTGTGCTACTACTTCAGAAACTCGAGCAAGCTGCTGAACAGTTGAATGACCCACACGAAACCCAAATTGCTCATTCATTAATATGTTTGCTGTGATACGACTCAAACGTTTATAAATTATTTTTTCAAACAATTTACCCAGGCAAGGAAGCAAACTGATAGGGCGGTAAGATGTGGGATCTGACATGTTCTTACCAGGTTTATGAATGGCGATGACCTTTGCTACTTTCCATATGGATGGAAAGTAACAAAGCCGTAGGCAGGCGTTAAAAATTTTTGTCAGTAAGACGATCCACTTTTGAGGAAAGTTTTTAATCAGCAAGTTAGAGATCTGGTCTGGTTTACACTAATTTATGTAAATTGCATATAAAAGTTGGCCTACCTACCGTGAGAGCATTCGTATTCAAACTAGCTAAAAAATTCTACCTTGATAGCAACCCAAACAGTAAAAATAAATTAATTTCAAGTATTGGTAAATCACGTAAAATTAGTAGTAAATACAAAAATTATAACACCTACAAATTACCCCATCACTTATTCCTCGACTATGATGAATAGGTCCAGTCGCATATGTCCGTGTGTATGCCCCGCTAGCGGCCTCCGCTCCGCGCTGGAGCGCGCGCTATATCCGCACGTATTATCTAGGGATATGAGGGGCGATATGGCGCGCGCGTAGCTCGCGGTGGTGGCGGTTGGCGGGGTGCTTACACTTGTGTGACTTGTGACAAGACATGTTGCTAGCTGCTTTGTTGCCAGATACTTGCCTACCGCCATGCTTTACTTATCATAATTAAATTACGCACACCCGTTTATGTAACTACCCACTGTTATATTATATTTATATCTTAGAATGATCAACGTAATAACTGTAATGCTGTTACTAAAGCTTACCAGAAACAAAATAATCAAAGAACATTGTAATCATCACGCTACGCGCTCACATTCATTTCCTATTGTAAATTAATTGTTATGAAATAAGTTTTATATAAGCAGATAAGCTTGCAAAACATGTAAATTATATATCTGTCACTTCTAGGATTTTAAATTTACACTAGAATTGTACAAATTTTTATTATTATTTATAGTTAATAAAGATCTTTTAAAACCTAAAACTACATAAATACTATAACTTGATGTGCGTTCAGTTTATTTCCTGGAATAATGAACGTTATTACGTATAACATAAGTGGTATAATGGCGTGCAGATGGTGGTGCGACGTGGAGCTGGTGGGCGCTGGATGGTGCATCCCTGCACACAGAGCGATCCTCGCGGCCAGGTCTACCTACTTCCGGGATCTACTGCAGCGGTATCCGCCGTGAGTATATACTACTTATATATATATACAGGGTTATTGGTAAATCGCTAACAACCTCTTAGGGTTGACTTCTGCTAGTCTTAACAAACATTTTGAGATGATTTTTTTTGGTGTGTTTTATGTGTATTTGACGGTAAAGTACGCCAACCACCTGATGTTAAAAATCTCTTGTGTCTGTAATTTATTATTTCATAATAATAACAACAAATATTTTAAAAGTATTTTAAGAAAACTTCAAATTAATTATTTAATAAAACACTTAAAAATCTTTACAAAAATTATACATATCTAGTGACAATTCCGCCTAATTTTCCTGCTAAGTCGACGTGATGTCACAAACGCCACGCAGCCAAACCGGAAGAATTGTCACTAGATATATTTTCATATTTTTAAGTGTTTATTAAAATATCAATTTGATGTTTTCGTAAAATATTTTCAAAATATTTGTTATTATTAAATATGGATTTCCGCAAAGTAACGCCTGAATCTATTCATTACATATCCCGTTGGTTGGTTGTTTTGCTCCCTTAGTTCATGCAGCCGCGTCCCGTTGGAGGGCGCTTGCGCGTCGCTCCCGCGCGAGGAGGCCGACGCTTGTATCTACGCGCTGTACGCGGGCACCACGCCCACCAGGAAGCACTGCCCGCACCATCACAGTATGTACATACGTCTTGTACAATATATCTATCTATCTAGTATGTCTGTCTATCTAGTATTTATATCTATCTAGTACATCTATCTATCTTGTATATCTATCTATCTAGTACATCTATCTATCTTGTATATCTATCTATCTAGTACATCTATCTATCTTGTATATCTATCTATCTAGTACATCTATCTATCTTGTATATCTATCTATCTAGTACATCTATCTATCTTGTATATCTATCTATCTAGTACATCTATCTATCTTGTATATCTATCTATCTAGTACATCTATCTATCTTGTATATCTATCTATCTAGTACATCTATCTATCTTGTATATCTATCTATCTAGTACATCTATCTATCTTGTATATCTATCTATCTAGTACATCTATCTATCTTGTATATCTATCTATCTAGTACATCTATCTATCTTGTATATCTATCTATCTAGTACATCTATCTATCTTGTATATCTATCTATCTAGTACATCTATCTATCTTGTATATCTATCTATCTAGTACATCTATCTATCTTGTATATCTATCTATCTAGTACATCTATCTATCTTGTATATCTATCTATCTAGTACATCTATCTATCTTGTATATCTATCTATCTAGTACATCTATCTATCTTGTATATCTATCTATCTAGTACATCTATCTATCTTGTATATCTATCTATCTAGTACATCTATCTATCAAGAATAAATTTTTGAAGCAGATGGCTCTGTGGCATTGGATATGGACTGCCGCGCAACAGGTCCATGATTCGAATCCTACCGCGGGCTTGAGCTTCGCCGGTGGAAGGGTATTTTGCGATTTAAAAAAAAAAAAATTTTGATGATTTGATAATCCCATAAATAGCAAAGATCGATTTTTGAGGATTTTTTAAACCAAAATATTGAACAGGGCCCCGATTCTCTTAGCTATGGACCAAACGCCACACTACTGCGATGCTTCTGCGATCGAACTGCTATTAATGTCAAATTCGGTAGTCTGCTAATTCTAGCTCCTAATCGCAGTTGTATAGCAATCGCGTCGCTATCGTATGGCTGAGCTATGGCTTGCAAATGTTGCCACTGAAATAATAATGACAACTTCTATCAATCAAGCATCAGTCAAAACATCAATACAATGGTTTTCTAGCAAACAATACATTAAATAAATATATTTAAATAATTTAGCAATTTTTATATGTAAAATTTATGCTATGCTATTTATGCCACTATAGCAACGCAATCGCAATAAAATAGATTACAGCATACCAAATATGTCAAAAACTATTGATAGCAAGCCACTGACGCGATCGAACCTAAATAGCTGGCAGACTACGGATACTGTCAGAAACTAAAATTTTCATGCAATTTTTTTGAAGCGCTCGTAGCGAAGTTAACTTAGCTGTTCTCAACCGATCAGCAAAGTTAAGCAACGTCGCGCGCGGTCAGGAGTTGGATGGGTGACCGCTAGTGACATTACTACTGAGCGTGCACGTGCTTCGGAGGGCACGTTAAGCCGTCGGTCCCGGTTGTTGTCTTAGGATGGCAGTCGTTATAGCATGGTGGTAGGGAATGCCTGGCTAGCTACCACCCTCAAGTAGAAAATCTGTCGCCAAGCACCTAACGGTGTGTTCCGGCAGCTGTCCTTGAGAGCCAGTACTTCTAGGTTAGCTTGAACAACATCTTCGACCACATCATCACTTACCATCAGATGAGATAGTGGTCAAAGGCTAACATATAAGGCATAAAAAAAAAATTAAAAAAAATTACGTTGCGTTAACGCCGTTCAATAGCTAAGAGAATCGGGCCCCAGACTTGAACACTCAAATGTGTGAAATCTCTTGTCGAAGTCGGTACCATGTGTACAATATTGTGATAAAAGGTACTTTTGAACCATCATGGTACCGACTTCAATAAACTATTTCACACATTTGAGTGTTGAAGTCGGTTCTATTTTTGGGTAAAAAATATTGTTTTCTGTCTATTCAGTTCTTGGAAATTTTTCATAACGGTGTAGATATAGGAATTGAAAACAAAATAGAAAAAAATTGTCGCCAGGTCTTCAGATCATAGATCCTTTATACTCATTTGATATCATTTCTTCCCCAGAATATGACAGCAACGACCACGCGGACGGTGACCTGGATCTAGTCGACAACACTAATTGTAAGTCCTATACATACTATTAAATATGCTATATGTGTATTCACAAAAAGTTTTTATGGTTAGCGCACACAGATCCAATCGGCAGTGTATCGGCATCGGCTCAACTCTCACCGTTAAGTATTCTTTGTAGAATTTTAATATTGTTAGGTTTGCAATAACGCCTGCTATGCGGATTACATTACAAAATCACATATATACGATAGGAAAAATTTAAGTCATGTGCGGGATTCGAACCCGCGTCCATCCACTCCTTGAGCCGGAGTATGCTCTAACCAATTGAGCTAACATGACATGACGTCATGACTCGAATCTTTCCTATCCTTCTTCAACCATCGTATTGGGATGGAGCGAAATCTATAGTACCACTTGCGTTGTACTACAAACAAGACCAATTTTGCAATTGGTTTTATACTTGTAAATGATGACGCAACCTTATAATTTTAATATTGTTAGGTTTGCAATAACGCCTGCTATGCGGATTACATTACAAAATCACAAATACGATGGTTGAAGAAGGATAGGAAAGATTCGAGTCATGACGTCGTGTCATGTTAGCTCAATTGGTTAGAGCATACTCCGGCTCAAGGACTGGATGGACGCGGGTTCGAATCCCGCACATGACTTAAATTTTTCCTATCGTATATTTGTGATCGTGAACGGGTGCTGCTAGAGAACACCGGTCTGCTCTGGATGCTAGTGCTAATGACATTACGAAAAAATAATTAAAAATAACATTTCTCTTAACACTGTTCTCCCTTAGAATGTTGCAGGTTTCCTTTTTCTTGTTTAAAATAAAAAAAATGACTTAATTTTAAAAAAGTCACGGACCCTGGAGACTGTACAGTGTAAATTTAAAAAGAAAAGTATTCTTTGTATGTAACGTCATACTACAACGTACACTGTACAACGCCGTACCGACATCCACTAGGGAAAAGCTCGCGACAAGTCATGAGAGTAAGAAGAGGCGATATTGAATCGGTGCTGAAGTGGTAAGTCTGCGTTGTCCTTTAGCATAGAGAAATGATAAAGGATAGATTGCTACTAATGTACAAAACTCGCGTAAAACTTATTAGCGTCGCCGGTACCTTGTAGTTCGACTCATTAAACTTCTACTATTAATATATGCGCATTTCATTTTGAAGCAGTTATTGCTCAGTGGCATTGGTCCATTACTGTTTGGGGAAATGCTACAGAGATAAGAGTTCTCAAATGTCAAAAACGTTCAATAAGAACAATTAATGGACTGAAAAAGCGTAGCCCCGCAAGGGAGCACTTTTAGAAAGACAAAATTATGACAGTTGTTTCTCTTTACATATATAATTGTTTATTAGAAATTCATGAGGATAGGGATATTCCAGAAAAACAGGAAACGGTTTTACTTTACAATCTGCGTAATAACGAAAAACGAATTATAAAAGTAATGAAATTCGTTGTACCCAAAATCAGATTGGCTAAAGTATAGAAACAAGGTCGTTATTCGAAAATACTGATGTATAATAAATTACCAAAAAGCTTGACCACCTTAAAATATAGTTTGTTCAAACTATAACTTAAGAACTTTTTTGAAAACAATCCCTTCTACATATTAAAAGAATATATGTCAATGCAGCTTGTAGAATCTTTGTTTTATTTAACCATATTAAGTGTAAAAAAATTACGATTATAAAAAATTTATCAATTATTTACATAGACTTAATGAGAATTATTTAAGTAGTTATATGTGTTAAATGTAATTTGGACTTGCCTGTAAAAAAATACTGAAGGGCTAATAAAACTTCTTTATATCTTTGGCTATGGACTGCCGCGCAGCAAATCCACGGTTCAAATCACGCCGCGGGCTTGAGCTTCACCGCATGGTGGAAGGGCATTTTGGGAATAACCCGCCTGGCTAGCTACCATCATTAAGTAGAAAATCTGTCGCCAATAACCTAACGGTGTGTTCCGGCAGCAGTCCTTGAGAGCCAGTAATTCTAGGTTAAGCCTGTTAAATGCATGCGCGGGCGCGATCGTAAGCGCACGCACTCCGTGATGAAGCTACTCTGAAAGTCGCGAAACCGGTCGAGACGCCTTCTCGACGTAAAAAAAACCGTAAGTTAAATCGGATAAAAATGTCATTTAATAAGCCTGTTAAACTTTCGAGATTGTGGTCAAAGGCTAATTCTATCATTTTGCTGCACAAAAACTATGCAATTATTAGATATAGCTTAGTCTTAGTTTTTGTGATGAATAATAGTAGATTATGATACAAGCGAGCTAAGTTGCTCACGAGTTTCATACGCACTTTTTCAACACCCTAACGATGAAAAAAGAATATATTGCACAAATGCGATACGAACAACATACGAAAATTATGGAAAATAGTCCCCAATTTTTTTTTGCGCAGGGCTTATTTGTCATGGTTGATTACGTTTAAACCTCTTTGATGTTACAAATCTGTATTACCCGGTTAAATTGAAAACGCTCTGTTTACTGTTTACTCACATATAATTTGCAGTTAGGTACTAACTTCACTTTGTAGGAATAAATTATTTAAATCTGCGATAATGATAACAATAGAATTTCATTCATAAATTGGCCATAGTGGGTCAGCCGATGACAACGAGTTAAATTGAAAATGCTCCGTTTACTCGCATATAATTTGCAGTTAGGTACTAACTTAACTTTGTAGGGATAATTCTATTACGCACTAGTGTATAATATTATGCACGAGGGTGTTATAGTTCGATTTATGGCCCTAAGAACGATATGATAAAGCTCACTTTACGAGCAAGGGTGTTGAAAACATTATTATATTACAAATGAGAATGTAAAGTTTTGTTTACATCAGTCTGTTATGTTATTGTATATATATATATATATATGTATGTATACGTATATATATTTGTAATTATATATTATATGTAGTGCGTGTATTTATTTTATTATATGTAATATATTTATATATTTTATGAGTTTGTGAGTAGGAACATTTTTACTTACTTATATTATTTAATCGCACCACCGTTAATAAAAGTATGTTAACTCCTCTCCATCCAAAGGTTGTCTGGAAGAGATCGCTTCTAAGCGATAAGACCGCCCATTGTACAACATTATATTTAAGCTAATATTAAGCCCACGTTTTTCTTACTTTTGGTGTACAATAAAGTGTTATCTATCTATCTATCTATATTGTTCCCCCAGCGTCCCGCACGAGCAGTGCGTGCACGTGCAGTAGTAGCCGCGTGGAGTGGCGCCGCGCCGCCGCCTTGCTGGGCGTGACGCGCGACCCGCTGCACACCTCCATGCGATATCTACTCGACAGCGGTATGTACTGCACTTATACCAACTATATATATATTGTAATTATTTTTTTGTTTTTTGTTTCAATGGTTTGCCTTTGGCCACTATCTCACCTGATGGCAAGTGATGATGTGGTCGAAGATGTTCAGGCAAACCTAGAAGAATTTATCTTGATCCGACAATATATTTATCATGATCAAACAATATATTTATAATCATCTGATAATATTTTTATCATGATCCGACAGTATATTTATAATCATCTGACAATATATTTATCATGATCCGATAGTATATTTATAATCATCTGACAATATATTTATCATGGTCCGACAGTATATTTATAATCATCTGACAATATATTTATCATGATCCGATAGTATATTTATAATCATCTGACAATATATTTATCATGATCCGATAGTTTATTTATAATCATCTGACAATATATTTATCATGGTCCGACAGTATATTTATAATCATCTGACAATATATTTATCATGATCCGATAGTATATTTATAATCATCTGACAATACATTTATCATGATCAAACAATATATTTATCATGATCCAACAATGTATTTATCTTGATCCGACATTATTATTATCATGATCCAACAATATATTTATCTTGGTCCGACAATATATTTATCATGATCCATCAATATTTTTATCTTGATCCGACAGTATATATATCATGATCCGACAATATAATTATCTTAATCTGACAATATATTTATGATGATCCAACAATATTTTTATCTTGATCCGACAGTATATTTATCATGATCCGGCAATATATTTATCTTGATCTGACAATATATTTATCTTGATCCTATAATATATTTATCATGATCCGACAATATATTTATCATGATCCAACAATATACTTATCTTGACCCGACAATGTATTTATCATGATCCAACAATATTCCGATAATATATTTATCTTGATCCGACAATATATTTATAATGATCAATGAATATTTTTTTAATCATCTGACAATATATTTATCATGATCCGACAGTAGTATATGTATAATCATCTGACAATATATTTATCATGATAAAACAATATATTTATAATCATTTGATAGTACGTTTATCTTGATCCGACAATATATTTATCATGATCGAACAACATAATGTATCTTGATCCGACAATATATTTATCATGATCGAATAATATATTTATAATCATCTGACAATATATTTATCATGATCCATCAATATATTAATAATTGTCTGACAATACATTTATCTTGATCCGATTCTATATATTGTTCGATTCCCGGTTGCTCCAATAATTAATTACAAACATTACTAATTTATGAAAATCATATTTTGGAAATTATCGGAGCACAAAGTATAATAATAGTAAATATAATATAAATTTAGAAATATAGAAGAGTAGCGACATCATACCGAGAGTTAAGTGTTTGAAAAAGCACTTCTTTCGATCAGATGAAGTCTAGTAGTCTGGTTGATGGCCGCGCACCGTCCCCTATGACGGTTAAAGTAATACAATTGGAGCACGAAATTTCGGCTAAAAATAGCGTGACCAGGTGACCGAGTGGTTTAGGCATCTGGCGTGAAATCGTAGGATGCGGGTTCGATTCCCGCCCGGGGCATAAAATTTTGTGCTCCAATAATTTGTAAAATATTGTTCATGTTCCGACAACAGGTTCGTAAAGTTGATTATATTAAACTTTTTATGAAGGAAGTCGTCCTACTGAGAGTATTATTCAATTTACCAACTAAATGAATAGATTCAGGCGTTACTTTGCGGAAATCCATAATCATAATAACAAATATTCCGAGAGAACATTAAACTTATTATCACTATCCCACAACTTGAACATTTTTGACCGCTAAGCCAACATGACATATGACTCATACCACGGCTATAGGGGTAGATGGCGCGGGTTCGGCCGAACATGACTAGAATTTTTGAAGCAGTGATGGCTCAGTGGCATTGGCTATGGACTGCCGCGCAGCAGGTCCATGGTTCGAATCCCGCCGCGAGCTTAGCTTCACCGCATGGTGGAAGGGCATTTTGCGAATGCCTGGCTAGCGACCACCCTCAAGTAGAAAATCTGTCGCCGCACCTAACGGTGTGTTCCGGCAGCAGTCCTTGAGAGCCAATGAAATTACAGGCACATGAGACTTAACAACTATGTCTCCAGGTGACGGGCGCAGTGCAATTTGTTACTTGTGACGAAATGCATCTGTTATAGGCAGAGGATACCGCTTAACATCAGGTGGGCCTCGTGCTTGATCCGTCACAATAACATACCACGGCTATAGGGGTAGATGGCGCGGGTTCGGCCGAACATGACTACAATATTTGCTTTTGTAAATTTTTAAAATAAAATCATTTGCTACTAAAACAAAAATATTGATAATAATGTTTAGTATATCGTGCGGTAAGTAATTCCATTTTTTTTTAATTCTCAACTGGGTCGTACTTGTACACTATATCACCTGATGTTAAGTGATGATGGAGCGCGCTTACCCAGGAGATAACTATTCAGTCGCGTTTTGAAGACCCCCAAATTGTACTTAACCGAAACCACAGACTCAGGCAGGGTGTTCCATTCCCTGGCGGTTCGTATGATGAACGAAGAAGCAAAGCGCTTCGTTGTAAATGGAATATCCACCATATAGCGGTGGCGCTTCTGAGTATCCCTGGATGTCTGGTTATAGAATGGGGATGGCGGAATCAAAACATGCAGTTCCGTGGCACACTCCCCGAAATGCATCCGATAAACAAGCGACTTTGCGGCGATGCTCGAGACTTTGAAGTCTCTTGCTTACAAGTTGGTAGTTGTTAATCTTGGCTTTCCTCTCAATAGCTTCCAGTGTCTCCAAGGTATGTGGCAGAACCATCCCAATGGCATAGCCTGGACACTCGACTCATTCTCTATACAAAAGCCGCGTTCTAACTACCTATAACACAGACACTACACAAATGTTGTTTTTGTACACGCGTAAATGTGTGCGTAAAGTCTAAGGTTGTCATCGTATGAATAATTGTTGTACTTACATACCTAATAATATTTTGATACTTTTATTAGTCGTATTAGATTTCGTAAATTATGCATATACCTCCAGAAACATTTACAAGCACAACAATCCAACTCCATGTACGACGTAGGAATATGCAACACACAACCGAGTAGGTAACATTACTTCACATTTCACTCCATTACTCATACAATAATAAATACACTATACAAAAAGTATCATTCCAAGTTCATATTTTATACAAGTAATGATAATAATTACAATCACAATAATAATTTATATTGTGATTGTAATTATAAGTAGTATTAATACTCGTATAATAAACAATCATTATTCACAACAAACAATCCTTTTCTCGTTTAGTTGATAAGCAACCGTAAGCAGCACAAGAGTACCCTATTTTCAACTTTTAAAATATTCGTACAATCGCCACGTCATCGCGCGCGATTTGCGCGTCCCGTACTCAAGTCAGCTCAGCGACAGCTCAGAATCGGCGGGGTGAGGAAAGCTCGTTTTGGTGGGGGGAGAGGAGAGTCCATTCTATACGTAGTATTATTATATGTTCTATGCCAAAGGTGAAACCAGTACTCCATGCACGTCCAGACTTGGACTTGATAAGGATTAAATGATGTGTATATCTGCAGGTGAGATGTCAGACACGAAGCTGGTGTTCTACCAGGAGGGCTGCAGCGGCGTCTCGTACGGGTTCCGTACTTCGTACGAGCTGCCCGTGCACAGGGTGGTGCTGGCTGCCAGGAGCAGGTTCTTCAGGTAATGTGACCATCTAAAGACTGTTTTTAAGCGCTCGTAGCGAAGTTTACTTAGCTGTTCTGAACCGATTAGCAAAGTTAAGCAACGTCCGCCGCGGTCATGAGTTGGATGGGTGACCGCTAGTGACATTATTACTGAGCGTGCACGTGCTTCGGAGGGCATGTTAAGCCGTCGCGTGTCGGTTGTTATCTTAGTACTTTATTATGTTAATATGACGGAACAAGTTCGAGGCCCACCTGATGTTAAGCGTTAAGACTAACTGCTGCCTATAATAGATGCATTTCATCACAAGTCATGAATCGCACTGCGCCCGTCACTTTGAGACATAGTTGTAAAGTCTCATGTGCCTGTAATTTATATATACTATCATATATATACTATATTATCATAGGGTGTGTTTCCTACATTAACTTTCCCTGGTCTTCGCTTTCATCATCTACAGTGGTTATACACACCTGCAGTTTAATAACAATATTTTGATTTTCTTTCCCAATAATTATTTATTTATTTATTTATTTACTATAATAAGCACGGCATCACCAATTACACTTATTATTAATTTGTACATTATAAAGTTATTATACATACATACACAAAATTAAAATATCAAAAACTAAAATTAATAATTGCACAATTCAGTCAAAGTAATGAAAACATTTCAATAATATAAAAATAATTAGATTATGAATAAATATGATCATGTGTCTCAAATTAAAAATGACAATGAATTAAGTCATATTGTTTCAATGGATAATAAAATAAATTAGTCAAGAATTAACATATCATATTTTTCACAAAATTTCACAAGCGATGCAAGAATACATTGCCATTTGTCACAAAATAAATCATATTCGGTGTTAGCGTTGAGGAATTCATTGAGGACGCTCAGAGAGCGACACAAAGGGGACTGGGTTCGCGCCACTGTGCGACTACTTGAGTGCTTGAGTGTATGGCTCGCCCTGTGATATACATATTTATCAGGCACTTACAATGAGCACAAAACATTGTGGAGGCTAGGACAGTCGATATTTCCTCGGTTATATAAGGTTATATAAGGTTATATAAGGTTTTATGAGGTTAGTAAGGTTTTGTTTGTTGTGTTGTAGATGCGTGATGTCTGGTCGAGCGGGAAGGGGCTCGGGTGCCGCGGGGGCAGTGTGCGTCGACGAGAAGGTGCTGCCGAGGAGGTTCGCGCGGGCGTTGCTGCACGCCGCCTATACTGACCAAGTGAGTTATCTACTTTGTACATCACCGAGGATTTTCTATGTGCGGTCCGAGTTGCGCCAATAATACTAACTACTAGACCGTTTTGCACGCTCACCGTTTGCATTAATAACAATTCGGACCGAGTGAAAGTGTGCGTATGACGTCATCCATCTATCTAATTACAAATACATAACCTAATTACCTTTTAAAACTTGATAGTTCAAAAGTACCTAGTATCACAATATTGTGCGTATGGTACGTCTTCGACAAGTTATTTCACACATTTGAGTGTTGAAATCGTTTCCGTTTTTAGGTGATTTTTTTTTTCCACCCTTTTTAAAGAACCTTGTAGCTCCTTACGGAACCGATTGTCATTTACTGTCAATGACTATATCATCAAGAAGGGAAAATACTTTTAAATAATTGGAGTGTAACTCAAAAACAACTTGACGGATTATGATGAAATTTAAATGGGACCACACAGCAAGCATCAGCTTTCAAATAAAAAATAATCATCAAAATCGGTTCACCCTGTCGAAAGTTCTGAGGTAACAAATATAAAAAAGACATACGAATTGTACCTCTTACTTTTTTTAAGTCGGTAAATAATTGTGGTTGTTCATGCGACAAAGCGTAAAAATGTCTGAGATAGACGATTTATCATTGTCGCCATTGTTAGATTCCTATTTTAGACTAAGGCAATGCAACACGTTCGAAACGTACAGGTAAATAAATTAATACATGTTTTATCGCGATTAAGTCCCGTTAAATAAATTTATGTACATATTGTTTTTCAACGTGTACATATTGTTTTTCAACATATACATATTGTTTTTCAATGTATACATATTGTTTTTCAATGTATACATATTGTTTTTCAATGTGTACATAGTGTTTTTCAACGTGTGCTTATAGTTTTTCAATGTGTACATATTGTTTTTCAACGTGTACATATTGTTTTTCAACATATACATATTGTTTTTCAATGTATACATATTGTTTTTCAATGTATACATATTGTTTTTCAATGTGTACATAGTGTTTTTCAACGTGTGCTTATAGTTTTTCAATGTGTACTTATTGTTTTTCAATATGTATGTATTGTTTTTCAGGTGGATCTCAGCCTCATAATGAGTAACAGGGTGGTCCCCAGGGAGAACAACGGCGGTACTGTGAGTATTCTGTATTATATATACATACTGTCATGTTTGTGAGTGCGAAGCCCGAGCGAAAATTTCGAGAGATTGGGTAAAAATGCTTTCGTATAGACATATGTCCGGATGTCTGCTGGTAGTCCTATACAGGACGCATTTCTCAACCGATTGTCATATCAACAGAACGTCCACCGTTGAACAACTCTCATTAGGGGGATTTGGCATAATACCCACGCTTTTTTTTATGTTATGTTATTGTGAAGGAACAACCGCGAGGCCCACCTGATGTTAAGCGGTATCCTCTGCCTATAACAGATGCATTTCATCACAAGTGACGAATTGCACTGCGCCCATCACCTTAAGACATGCCTGTTAAGTCTCATTTTGCCTGTTATTTCACTGGTTCTCAAGGACTGCTGCCGGAACACACCGTGCCATCACTGCTTCAAAACGCAGGTTCGCTTGTCAGGCATCTTGGAGATCGCAGTAGAAGTCGATAGTTCTTAAGAAGGTGTTGCTGCCCCCCTTCCGGTATTTTACCTTTAGTCGCCTCTTACACCAATCACTGGTAGAAGGGGCTACCCCTTTCTACCAGTGATTGTCACAACAAATTTCGATAAGAAAATATTTTCTTGATCTTTTTGATAGCAATAATAATCTGATTAAGAAGGTTTATAATTAAATCTTGTAAAGTTCTACTTCA
Source organism: Plagodis pulveraria (assembly GCA_963890685.1). NCBI lineage: Eukaryota > Metazoa > Arthropoda > Insecta > Lepidoptera > Geometridae > Plagodis > Plagodis pulveraria. Next base: position 2,696,776 of record OY982979.1, on the reverse strand, counting down.
GTAGGTAAATAACTGTTTGGTTTGATATATATGAAAAACGAACGAAACAAACTACAATCTCCTTGGTGAGAAGTGTGGAAACGTTGTTTTTTTTTTCTCTTTAAAACACTAGTGCGATAAAGTATAAAAAAAGCATGAGTGCGTAATAGACTACAGTATGACACTAAAAAAGGTGCATTTAAAGGCCCGTTACGAGCGAGTGAGTTGGATTTTTTTTTTAAAATAACCGTTAATTTTGAAATCCTACCTACGAGTATTCCCACATAATAGCAGAGTCAGCACAGTTTTTTTTGCATGCGTTGCCTACAATGACTTTGTATTGGTGACTTAGATTTTCTAAGCCAGGAATTGTAATATATAATAAAACTTGTCAATGTTGCATGTTGCAAGGCTTGGGCGGGAATGGCGCGCAGTACCGCCGGCGGTACGAGACTGACGACCGCCATGTTGGACGACGCCTTCCAGCTGTACGAGATAGCAAGGTGAGTTAATTATAGCTATCTCACTCGCACCGCAGGCAACCGTCCATTGTGCGAGCGAGACATGAATATAGTTGTACGCAAAATAACTGTACAGTATTGTTATCTCACTCGCTTCAAAGGCAACCATCCATTGTGCGAGTGAGACGTGAATACAGTTGTAAGTAATAAACTGTGCAGTATTGTTATCTCACTCGCTTCAAAGGCACCATCCATTGTGCGAGTGAGACATGACTATAGGTGTATGCAAATAACTGTGCAGTATTGTTATCTCACTCGCTTCAAAGGCAACCATCTATTTTTGCGAGTGAGACATGACTATAGGTGTATGCAAATAACTGTACAGTATTGTTATCTCACTCACTTCAAAGGCAACCATCCATTGTGCGAGTGAGACATGAATACATTTGTGCGCAAAAAACTGTGTAGTATTGTTATTTCACTCGAAACCTCAGGAAGCGGAGGATTCTAGGATTGAACCGTGAGAGAAGCGAGCTATAATATAGAATCCTGTGCGTGCCGAAGGTTTAAAGGTATGAGACGCGAAATACCTATCTTGCCGAGCGCAACACACAACTTTTCACCTCACTCCAGCGAGAAAAATACTAGGTGCAAGAAAAACAGTTTATATTACGTAGTACATTTGCGTTAATTCATAGTAAAAAATAAAAGTAACAATAGTACATTTTATACCGAGGGGAGAAAACGATAGTTTCCTAAATCACTTTAAACATACTCTCGAACAGAAATAGACCTTTCTCCAGAGTGATAAATAGTACTTTATACACCTACGAGGAAAATAAAATCATTAAGTTTTCTCGTATTTGTCTCGAGACTTCTCAGGAAGTAAGTTCTTTATGACTTCTTGAGCTGCATTTCTTATTTCTGGTGGCGTCATCATTATAAAATCGTCATTTCACTATCAGATGACATTTTGGAAAATAATTTAGAATAATTAAAAGCAAAAACCGTTCCCCGTGTGGTGCCGGGTTAGAATTGCACATCTCCATATCATCCCGTGGGTGTCGTAAAAGGCGACTAAGGGAATAATTATACTGGAAGGTGGGCAGCGGCGCCTGCTAAATAACTACTATCTTATACTGCGATCCCCAAGCCGCCTGCCAAGCGTGGGGATCATGGCAAATACTCCCTAAATAGGGGAGGCTGTGTTCAGCAGTGGACGATCCAGCTGATACAGTACAGTACAGTAAAAGCGAAAATGAAATATTTGTAGGAGCATTGTGATCGTGTGTCCAGGTTCCTGGAGATGCCGATCGTGGTGCAGGGCTGCGAGAGCTGCATCGCGCAGGCGCTGAGCGCGGAGACCCTCCCGCACGTGCTGCGCTGGGCCTCCGCCCCGCACGCCTCCGCCTGGGTGCACAGGTACCACGCCGTACCCTGCCCTGTCTAGGGCTCCACACACCAGGAAACATAAACAGTAGATTGTTATACAAGGGTGGAAAGGAATGAATTCTTATACGAGGTATTTAGACGCCCGAGCGTAGCGATGGTGGCTATAGTCCGAGTAGGAATTGATTACTTTCACCCGTGTTAAGCACTCTACTTTTCGTTTCGAATATACGGAAAGTAAAAGATAGTAATTTTTCTAAATTATTCATTAATAATAATAACATGAATAGGCAACTATTTAAAATTAAGTAATTGTGATATAAGAAATATTTGTTAAATTTTGCTTGCAATAGTTACGAACGGCTATCGTCCGAATAGGAATTTATGACTTTCACCCATGTCAAACACTCTACTTTTCACTACGAATATTAGTAATATAAAAAATTATTTTCTATATAATTAATTGATAACAAGAACATGAGTAGAAACTATTTAAAATTAATGCACTTATAGTCAAAATAGTATGACTTACATCCGTGTTAAACACTCTAATTTTCAATAAAAATATAAGAAAAGTAAAAAAAATAGTAGCGTTTTACCTGAAATAAAACGCATATTAATTTAATTCTTACCTTATTCGAAGCTTTATTTATTGGAGATAGGCTTTACATTTCCCGCCTTACATTTTAGGCAACTTCCGGTTTTTGTCCCTCCCTTCGTTTCTCGTCACTTCCGCCTGGCAGTGTGGCGCCATTTTGTATCAGCCACTTCGGTACTCATTGCGTTTTGCTTTGATTACCAGGCAGCGATTTATCGTAAGCTTCGAATAAGGTAAGTAAATTAATATGCGTTTTATTTCAGGTAAAACGCTACTATTAATTTGACTGGTACCTTATTCGAAGCTTTATTTATTGAGACATGTTTATTATCGCCTGGTGGAAGTGATGTTGTTGACGTAAACGCCAATGTGATTATGATTGCATAGTAATTAAAATAACTATGCAATAATTATATAATTATCAAAGTTGATGTCTTATGTAGCTATTTGCCTACAATATGGATTTAAATAATTAATAACAACATTTTAGTTTATAGACATTATTATTTATTCAAAAACTAAAATCAAAACGACTCCATTAGGTAACATAAGTAGAACATAAGTATAACCATAAAGTATTTACATATCAATCAATATCATTATCATTAACAGCCACAGTTTTGTAATATATTTTTAATCAACAGGATTAAATAACCGAGTGATAGATGTTTTACTAACAGGTGTAACCTGACAGCGATAATATTTACAAAAGGTGTTTTGCGAACGCCAGTTGCCCCTTGCTAGTATCTCTTCGAGAGGATAATTATCTAGCCAATTTTTTGACGCAACTGCTGACCTAAAACTTCCTGGAGTGGCAGATATACCAGCCTCAGCTAATAAAGACTTGATCCAACCTGCGATTAGGGTACGAGATGCAGGTCTGGGTTCCCCTCTTACATTAATAAACAAATTGTTGGTTTTAGCGGCTTCTCTACGATTCTTGAGCAAGGAACAAGTCTGTTTAACCCAAAAGACAGCATTTAACTGCTCATTTTCATTATTTACTATAAGCTTCCATCCAGACTGCCTATAATTTACAGAATCAGTCTTAGAACCAAACGATGGCCATAATATTACTGAATCATCATCGATTATGCAACTTCTAGAATCAACATTAAGTAATGTCAGGTCGTGAATTCGTCTCCCTGAACAAAGGAGTAATAAGACAGCTGTATGTCTCTGAACTTGAAAAATATTAGTTTTGTCAATACTATAGTTTTGTAAATAACAGGCTAACGTATCTATATTCCAAACCGGGGGTTTGCCGTGGTGGACATTTTGCAAAGATATTGATTTTAAAATATGTTTGATTAACACGTGTGAGCTTAGATGACCTGACTTTTCTGGGTCACATAGGGTTGCTACTACAGATTTGTGCAACAAATTGTGTTATATGATAGTTTATAAATCAAATGAAGATCCGATAAGTATCTAGCAACTTCACTTGCTGTAGGATTTGAATAGTTAGTCTTGTGTGATTCACACCAAGACAACCACCTCTTCCATGCGATGCTATACACTTTACGCGTAGATGGACGCCAGGCCTCTTGTAGGAGCTTTAATTGATTAGTGTCCCATCCACTAAGTGTCCCAGACCACCCCCACATTTCCACACTTCTAACGTCATCTCTAGTACATTCGGAGGAGGGAGTCCTGTGGTGACGTCTAAGAGGACTTTGTTCAGGTGGCGAATCGTGAATGGGGGAGCTAACGCTCGCGATTTGATGTCCGGGCGCCAAAACACTCGCTTCCATCGTGGAACTACCAGTAAATATATTCCCTGAGCTTGGTTGAGGTGACTTAGAGCTCTGGGGATTAGGAACGGTGGAGGAAATACCCAGGCTAGGTTGAAATTCCAGAGCTGGGAAAAGGCATCGTGGAACATCACTTTTCGGTCGTGAAGATCCAGTGACACATAATTGCTCACTACATGTGCTCTGCTCGAGGCAAACAGATCGATCACTGGAACCCCCCACTTGGCGAAAATGTTGTCCGTGCACTCCTGCGTCAGATGCCATTCTGGGGGAATACAAAGTCTCGACAGATGATCGGCATGACAGTTGTATATTCCGGGAATGTGAAAGACTTTTATGTGAATTTGATAACTGGCTAGAATATTGAAGACCTGGTAAGTTAGGTTCATCAGGGCTATAGATTTTGTGCCTCCTTCGTGACGGAGGTAAGATATTACAGATTGGTTGTCTGATTGTATCAGTAGCGTACTGTGACTTACAAGCTGATGATGGTGCTGCAGAACTTTTAAGATTGCCAACATTTCTTTTAGGTTGCCGTGGAGATCTTTCTCTGCTTCGGTCCATGAACCCGTTAGAGACAGATGGTCTAATCGAGCTCCCCATGCGATGTCGGACGCATCGGTTGTGAGGAAGTGCGAGGGGGGTGGCATGTGAATGGGTGTTGAGCGTCTGCAATTCTGCCGCCACCACACTAACTCGTTGACTGCAGCAGGTGATAGGGCATGCCGCCTGTAAGACATCCTGGTGTATTTCTTCAGAATTTGGTTCATCAGGCGTAACAGGTGCCGATAGTTGAGCCTGCCTTTTGGCACCACAAAACTGGCAAAGTTGAAGAGACCAACTAGACTCTGTAGTTCCCTGAGATTTGTACTTTGTTCCGTCAACATAAGGTTTGTTTTGGCTATAAGAGCAGGTATTTTGTCTTCGGGTAGACTTTTGCAATTCGTCCAAGGATTCCAGAGAATTCCTAAGAACACTAGACTTCTTTTGGGACTTGTAATGGATTTTTCGTAATTTATCAACCAGCCCAGCTTCTCGAGAGTCTTGCACACAATGTTTACATGACTTCGAAGAACAGATTCGCTCTGATTCACGATCAAAAAATCGTCCAAAAACACAATTATTCTTATGCCTTGCTGCCGTAGAATTTGCACAATCCAACCTGTGAGTGCAGCGAATGTTTTTGGCGCCGTGCTCAGTCCGAAAGGCAAACACGTCATTTCGAGCAGTTCGTTGCGATATATAAGACGCAGGAACCTTCTGTGGCTGCGAGCCACAGATAGGTGAAAATAGGCTTGTGAAATGTCTATTTTGCATAGCCAGTCCTTTGGCTGAAGGAAGTCCGGTATGCGTTGGACATTTATGAGTCTGAAATGATCTACTATTATGTACCGATTTAGATTCTTTAAATTGATAATTGGTCGGAATGAGCCGTCGCTTTTGGGGACCAGGAACATCGACGACAGAAAGCTGGGCGAGGTCGCAGCATGTTCTAGAACCCTCTGGTGTTTCATTTTGTTTATGACACATGTCATTTTGTCCGACTCTGGTACGTGTAGATTGAAACTGACGTTGTTGGGATAGACAAGCGGAGGTCTTTGGCAAAATGGTATGCGATACCCTGTTATCATTTTTAATAAATGAGGTGGAGCTCCTAGTTGTTCCCAAATATCCCGAAATTGCGCAAGACGACCCGCTTTGAACGGTTGCGAGTCAAAATTTTCGTCGCTTATTGTCTTTGTTTTGGGGGGTAGGCGAGTAAGGACGCTTCCGTCCGCGACCCGATTGGTTATGATGCCTTGCATTTGAGCGAAATGCATTTCCCCGAAATGTATTCTGGTAATTAAGATGATTCGGTGCGCCCGAATTATGATGAGACACTCTGTCATGATGACAACCACCCTGCGAGGGTAGATAGTTGCGATTGCACGCCTGCGAAAAACCCTGCGAGGGCTTTATGTGTGAAGCGGGCCCCTGCGAGGGGCCACGTGGCTTCTTTGAAGCTGCCTGCGAGGCAGAAGTACCGTTGGTTCTTTGTGCTGGCCAAAAGCATTTTTTAACGCCACCTGCGTGGTCCATTGCTTTAGTGAACTTTTCTGCATCAAAAAGATTGACAGTCGTTGGCGGAATCTTGCGCAGAGTCGCCTTAGTCACGGGATCTCTTGCGTGCTTGAGGATGCTATCTCGGCGCATTTGAATTGTCTCGGCTCGATGGCCACAGATGATCTGCAATAGGTCTGAAGATGTTTTGTGGAAATTACCTGTAGAAAACAGTGTGGTGACCTTCTGATACAGGTTCCCATAGTCCAAAGATTCACAATCCTTAGCCCACGTTAATAAATCTCGTAATCCATCTTCAACAGATTCCTTTTGCTTAAATACACACATAGTTAAGGCTGTGAAAGCCTTCTCTGTAAGTGTGAGATGTTGTGGGGTTTCATAGCCTTTCATTTCATCATTAATTTCCAGATCAGTGAATCCCGGTGCAAAATTGTATAACTTCTGAGCTTCAATGTACCTTACATCACTCCAATCGCTTTTGCTCAGGTGCTGATGGTCACTTAACATTTGCAAATGTGATTGAGACGTTTTTGGAATAGACGGTTCCTTGAGTTTGGTTTCAAACGAAAGAGTGATTTCAGTCTGCTCAGGTTTGTCATCAAAATCACAACATTGATCGCAATCAGCAGTAAAAGGCGATGCAGTAAGTGATATAGCATCATCATTGGGTACCTGATATTGTCCAGCTTGGCGAAAAACTTGTTCCCGCAGTGCGCGAACTTCTTCAGCAAGTTTCTTATGGGATGATCGGTGTTTCTTGCTCTTCTTCCTTCTTTGTCTCCGTTTAGCCGTGGCCGATGAGGAACTTGAACTGCTTCCGCTGTCACTACTCGAACTCGATGAACTCCGTTGTCGTCTTTTACTGGGTGTGGTCGACGGACCCGGTAAATTTTCAAAGTCTTTATCCATACTAAGGAACAAAAGGCACAAATATTATTCAAAAGAAACAAACGCTCAAATAATTACAAATTTAAACCTTCTATAACGAACGGTAAAACCGTTAAATATATTCAAATAATTTTAGCAATCGAATAAACGTTAAGTTTCACCTGTATATAGTATAGGTACACTATATAAATTCGAATTATAACTATAGTCGATGGCACCACTAGAGTGCGACCGACTCGGCGGGAATTCAAAACGCCAATGAGTACCGAAGTGGCTGATACAAAATGGCGCCACACTGCCAGGCGGAAGTGACGAGAAACGAAGGGAGGGACAAAAACCGGAAGTTGCCTAAAATGTAAGGCGGGAAATGTAAAGCCTATCTCCAATAAATAAAGCTTCGAATAAGGTACCAGTCAAATTAATTATAGTTTTTCAAAACCTAAAAAATGTAATATAATGACTGAAAACCATAACATGAGTAGAAGAAACATATATAGAATTAATTGAGGAATAAGAACAATTTGTAAAATTAAGTAAATTTTTTGTTAGATTTTTTATAATTTTACTTACCATCTCCTGCCAAATTATATATATATATATATATATGTATATATATATATATATATATATATATCTCTAGTCTTCTTAAATTTTATACATGGCACACAAAGCGTCTGCCGCGGAAGCCATACCACTTAAAAGGTATTTTATTAAAGTTGTTTTTAAATTTACCCTTATTAGTGACTAAAATGTTCATATAAGATACACTAACTTGAGCAAGTCACATTAATTCTGTTATAAACTAGTTCTTTTAGCTTTTACATAAACACAAATCTAGTCGTAATTAGTTTTTATAATACAGCAAAGTATATTAGAACGAAAAAATATAGACATCTAATTTTGTTTACAACCATTGTCTACAACATTGGTTGCCATGGTTACAAGTCATTTCGGCCCAAGAGAGGGAAGCATTTACTATGAGTTTTCCCCACCCTTAGGTCGGAAGCAGCGTCTTCCACCCGCTATGCAGATCAAATAAACACTACTTTCCGAGTATGAGAAATGAAAAATAATTTAAGGCTTTATTACTTGGGCTTCACCTGTATTGAAATATGCCTCTTTCCGCACACGTGCATCACATTACAGTTAAGTTTTAATAAGCTTTCAGCTTGACAGCGAGGAGGTTGTTGTATTATTTTTAGTATATTTCTCTTATAAACAAACCAAGGCGTTCCTCACCATCGCAGTTAAAGATACGAGTTTAATAAAGGGATTATGGCAAATCCCTCCTAAACAGGGGAGGCTGTGTTCGGCTGTGGACAATCCAGCGGATCAGCTTGACTTTCTGGAGAGGTACAACTCTTTTTTTTCAACGCTATATCGAACATGGTGGGTAGGAAACATCAAACGGTAGCACAGAAACAAAATACATAAATAAAAAAATATAGACTATGTAGTAAATAAGACAGTTTACAAACATACAGTGCCATCTGAGAAAAGGTTGTACATTATTTTCTTATATATACAACCTTTTTAGGTTGATAGGTTAGCCTATGACCACTATCTCACCTCATGGTAAGCGATGATGTGGTCGAAGATGTTGTTCAGGCTATCCTAGAAGTACTGGCTCTCAAGGACAGTTGCCGGAACACACCGTTAGGTGCTTGGCGACAGATTTTCTACTTGAGGGTGGTAGCTAGCCAGGCGGACATTCGCAAAATGCCCTAACACCATGCTATAACGACTGCCATCCTAAGACAACAACCGACACGCGACGGCTTAACGTGCCCTCCGAAGCGCGTTCAGTAGTAATGTCACTAGCGGTCACCCATCCAACTCATGACCGCGGGCGACGTTGTTTAACTTTGCTGATCGGTTGAGAACAGCTAATTAAACTTCGCTACGAGCGCTTCAAAATAAGCTTGTTTCTTTAATGTATTTTCTTTTATCTATAATGTCCATAGACAAGCGATGCGGTACCTCCGCGACGAGTTCGTGAGTATAACGATGTCCCCCTGCGCGGCGTCCATCCCCCGCGACGCTCTCTGCGCGGCACTCGCCTCCCCCTTCCTGCAGGCCAGCGAGCCGCAGGCGCTCAGGGCGCTGCTGCGGTGGGGGGCTGACCATAAGCACAAACAACGGGGTCAGTATTGCTGCAATATAACTAGTTTTATATAGTGCCATCTAGCGGTGGACTATTGGTACTAACTTCAAATATTAATTTGATAAAGGAGGGATTGATGAAGATAGAATCGTAACTGGTCAGTTTGCTGGGTTGAGTTAAAACTGTGTTTGTTTAAGCGCCTCTATCGCTTGACTATTGATACTAGAGTAAAGCCGTTGTATGATTGTGTAAGTCAAACGATCTGAATATAAACCCACCGAGGTCAATACTGCTGTTAGAGCAACATAAATATTTTCATATAGCGCCATCTAGCGGTGACCTATTGGTACTAACTTCAAATATATATATATATATATGATAAGGGGTTGAAACTGTGTTTGTTTAAGCGCCTCTAGCGGTTGACTATTGAAACTAACTTAAAGCCGTTGTATGATTATATTGGGTAAAGGATCTAAATATAAACCCAATGAGGTCAGTATTGCTGTTAGAGCAATATCAATATTTTTATATAGCGCCATCTAGCGGTAAACTATTGGTACTAACTTCAAATATATATATATATGATAAGGGGTTGAAACTGTGTTTGTTTCAGCGCCTCTATCGGTCAATTATTGATACTAACGTAAAGCCGTTGTATGATTATATAGGGTAAAGGATCTAAATATAAATCCAACGAAGTCAATACTGTTGGATACTGTTGGAAGTCAATGATGTTGGAGCAATATAAATATTTTTATATAGCGCCATCTAGCGGTGAACTATTGGTAACTTTAAATATATGATAAGGGGGGGATGGATGTAGATAGAATTGTAACGGGCAGTTTTGTTGCTGGGTTGAGTTGAAACTGTAATTTTTAAGAGCCATCTAGCGGTTAACTAATGATACTAACGTATTGATACTTACTTCTTTGCTGCTTAAATGAATTATCTAGGTTTGTTACGTTACTAATTTGTAAATTTGAAAGTTATGAGCCCAGAAACATTATAATAAACATTTTGCTTCTAGAGATTATATGTGCCTAATCTCTTGGAGTTTTTAAATAAATGTTAAAAAAATCTACTTATCTAGGTCATAACACTGTAATTATTTGTTTGTTGTATGTAGTTGCATATTTTACTACTCCGAGCTAAGAGCGCCCGCCGCGGCAACACTGGACCACGCCGCGGTCCCTTTGTTTAGAGTTTTGTATATTTACATCGAGCTAAGTAATAAAAAAATATAAAATAATAAGTTAAAGGCATAAGAGACTTTTAACATCAGGTAGTGCTCGTGCTTATTCCGTCAACTAAATATGAAAAAACACAAAAAAGAAATGTTTTTTGGACTAGCAGAAGTCAACCTTAAGAGGTTGTTAGTATTTTACCAATAACCCTGTTTATTATAGAAGTATGTATAAATTTAGTATATTTTATAGGTACATAGATTTTTATTTATCATCACCTAAAATTAGATTTATGTATAAATTAAATATTATTATACGATATATTGATATTATTTCTGTAAAATAAAAATTGATAATAACACATCAAAATGTATCATTTAAAATGTCAGTAATTGTGTTGTAGTCACGCCAAAAGCGGCTTCAGCTGCCTTACTTTAAGGTCTAAAGTGGTATAACGTTGTGAACAGAACCGAACGTAGTATGGCACACGGCGCACTCTGTGTCCCGCCGCGGAGCGAGACGGCGCGAGCTGAGCGACGCGGCGCTGAGGGAGATACTCGCTCCGCTCATCTCGCACGTCAGGACTGAACACATCCCGCACGACAACGAACTCATGCAGCAGGTAAACACTCTTCTATACAACTGTCTCTCTCTCGCGTCTCATACTCTCCAACGTCTGGAAGTCCACAACTTTGCGATTTTCACGGCATTTTCTATCTCGCACTGCCACAGCTGCCAGGTGCAGTATTTCCGAACGGATACGACTTAGGGGCCTTCAAAAGAGAGCATATTCCCTCCTCAAAGGCCGGCAACGCATCCTCGATACCTCTGGTGTTGCGGATGTTCGTAGGCGACGGTGATCACTTACCACCAGGTTAGCCGCCTGCTCGTTTGCCCTCCCATCCCATACTAAAAAAAAGTGTGGGAGTGAGACTGCGTGCTTTTTCGTCGTAGTAAATTTTTCGAAATGTATCTGAAAATATTTGGTCACAGCATTGTATAATTAGTAATTGTAATAAAATAAATTTTTACCTAAACATGGACAACACCCACTAAAAAGTGTGAAATAATTTGATAAAGTCGGTACCATGATGGTTCAAAAGTACCTATTATCACAATATTGTGCGCATGGTACCGACTTCGATGTCCAGGTAACGCGGTTACGTTTCGGAAATAATAAGCAAATGTGATTGGTGTGTATTCCCCAGCTGGTTCGTCGCGGCATCATGCCCCCTCCCGCCGCGGAGACGGGCTCGGCCGCCGCGTGGCTCGGCCGTGGGGAGAATCGCCCCGCGAGGTGCTTCCTGCCATATCTCGACGAGATCAAGGTACGTGGAAGTTAATACTGGAGGGTAGTCTCGAATTTTCATACAAAAAGATAAAACGTTTCTACCCCCCTAAACAATCACCGATTTTGATGATTTTTGGAAATGTTGTAGATGTTATCAATATCCAGGTATTGATATTTATGAGTATATTAAAGGAATTGGAATTACTGAATATTTAAATACTGATATTTTTTCAAAACTTGTTTCTCTAGTTTGTGAATTATTTTTAGGAATAATAATGATACATAAAGAAAAAGGAAAACCTATAAACCTAGTTTATTCTATCAGTTATAAAATAAGACCAAATTTTTTAGATTTGTTTAATGTTTACTATAGGAGAAATGTTTTCTCCCAGAAAGTAAATTATGGGCAAAGAAAAAAATAATTGAAAAAAAATCAGCATGTAATATAATTAAAGATGTCAATAGCTTGAACAACCATAAAACGAGTTTGCTAAAAGTAATTAGACTATAAAGTCAGATAAAAAGAAATCAACATTAAATTATGCAACACTTAACAGAATGTGAACTATCTTAACATTACAAAAAAAAATACCAAAAGTGATATCAGCCTTTTGCAGTTGATCTGTAACATGGTAAATTCGTTTATTTCTCCAAATTATTTATGAAACTACGCTTCAGTAATTATTGCCTTTTTAAAGCTGATAGGCTAGCCGTTGACCACTATCTCATGTGATGGTAAGTGATGATGTGGTCGAAAGTGTTGTTCAGACTAACCTAGAATTACTGGCTCTCAAGGACAACTGCCGGAAGTCACCGTTAGGTGCTTGGCAACAGATTTTCTACTTGATTGTAATGGTAGTGTGATGGTAGCTAGCCAGGCGGACATTCGCAAAATCTCCTTTCACCATGCTGTATGACTGCCATTTGCCATCGTAAGACAACAACCGGGACCGACGGCTTAACGTGCCCTCCGAAGCACGTGCACGCTCAGTAGTAATGTCACTGCGGTCACCCATCCAACTCATGACCGCGCGCGACGTTGCTTAACTTAGCTGATCGATTCAGAACGGCTAAGTAAACTTCGCTACGAGCGCTTCAAAGTGTCCTCATATATAGGTATTCTATAAGCATTTTAGGGCTTTTGAGAAGTCTTTTCAGCTAGAAAGAAATACATCAATATGAACGTTTTATTGTCTAGGAACTTTCAGTAAATTGTAACTTTTCGTTGTTCAGGCGCTGCTGGAGGATCAGACTGTTCCTGAAGAAGAAATATCTCGCGCGCGTCGAGCGAGGTACATGCAGCGAATACCGGACACGCTCTATATGGTATGTCTACACCAATATTATAAACAGGAAAGATTAGAATTTTTGTGTGCAACGAACGAACTCAAAAACTACTGGCCCTGTAATAAACTTCAAATCTACTGGAGAATATTCCTTTTTTTTTTTTTTTTTTTTTTTTTTTTTTTTTATGTGTTTATGTCGGAACGAGCTCGAGGCCCACCTGATGTTAAGCGGACTAACCTCTGCCTATAACAGATGCATTTCATTCATGAATTGCACTGCGTCCGTCACCTTGAGACATAGATGTTAAGTCTCATGTGCCTGTAATTTCACTGGCTCTCAAGGACTACTGCCGGAACACACCGTTAGGTGTTTGGCGACAGATTTTCTACTTGAGGGTGGTAGCTCGCCAGTCGGGCAATCGCAAAATGCCCTTCCACCATGCGGTGAAGCTAAAGCGTGCGGTGGGAATCGAACCAGGGTACTGCAGCGCGCCAGTCCATAGCTATAACCACTCGGCCATAAAAGACTGGAGAATACTACGTACATAACAGTTAAAAATTATGTGCTTCGTGGCAACAGTAACTCCTAGATCACGCATCTTAATGACCTCTGTTAGGGGAATGTTATTTATAAAGGAAGATGCGTTGGTTTTCTTTTTCCGGAAAAAATAAGGTCATTGACTAGAGAGACTCATTTTGAACACCAGTCATTTATAGTATTTAAGTCACATTGTAAATTTTCTATGTCTCTGTCAGAGCAAATATCTCTATAGATTTTTAGAGATTATTTTTTTATAGATCATCTGCAAACATTTGGAATTTTGACGTAACTTTAGAAGACAAATCATTATAAAAAATAAGGTAAAACAGAGGACCCAGATGCGAGCCTTGCGGTACTCCTGTTGTAACCGACCTTGGTGGAGACATGAACCCACGGATCTTGACGATTTGTGAAGGGTTTCTCAGATATGACTCACACCATCGTAACAGCAGCAGTGATGGCTCAGTGGCATTGGCTATGGACTGCCGCGCAGCAGGTCCATGGTTCGATTTCCGCCGCGGGCCTGAGCTTCACCGCATGGTGGATGGGCATTTTGCGAATGCCCGCCTGGCTAGCGACCACCTTCAAGTAGAAAATATGTCGCCAAGCACCTAACGGTGTGTTCCGGCAGCAGTCCTTGAGAGCCAGTGAAATTACAGGCACATGAGACTTAACAACTATATCTCAAGGTGACGGGCGCAGTGCAATTCGTGACTTGTGACGAAATGCATCTGTTATAGGCAAAAGTTAGTCCACTTAACATCGAGCTTGTTCCGTCACAATAACATCACAAATACCAGAATGTGCAAGCTTCTGAATCAGTAACCTATGATTGACCACATCGAATGCCTTATAAAAATCAGTGTAGATTGCGTGAATGTCGTGTGACTTCGTGAAAGCTTCTGTGAATCACTCAAGAAATCAACGAGTTTCGACGCTGTTACCGGTAGAAATGTATATGATTAATAATTATGGTTTGAGAAGGAAGAAAAGTATTTTTTGTACTAACGATTCAAATAACTAACCCATCACAAATCAAATCACAAATATACGATAGGAAAAATTTAAGTCATGTGCGGGATTCGAACCCGCGTCCATCCACTCTTTGAGCCGGAGTATGCTCTAACCAATTTAAAAAAAAATTACATATGTCATGTTAGCTCAATTGGGTAGAGCATACTCCGGCTCAAGGAGTGGATGGACGCGGGTTCGAATCCCGCTCATGACTTAAATTTTTCCTAGCGTATATTTGTTATTTTGTAATGTAATTCGCATAGCAGGCGTTATTGCAAACCTAACAATATTAAATCATATTGTTGCTATTTGAAATTATCTTTAAAAGTGCGAGTGAGAGGGCTGCATAATGTAAAAGGTTTTTAAGGTTGAACTGGCCGGTCGTTTTTCCATACAAACGTCGTAGGGTGATCACTCCCGTATTTGAGACTTTAGGTCCAGAATTAAGCATAATACCGATTGATCTCGTCATTATCTAGGCTTTTATGATGCCGAAATTTTAAAAAGATAATTAATTTGAAAGTTATGAGCCTTGAAAATGTTATATGAAAATGTTTCGAAGCTCATAACTCTCAAGTTAATTATCTTATTAAAATTTCGGCATCATACAAGCTTAGATAATGACGAGATCAATCGGCATTATGCTTTGTTTTAGACCTAAATCCGCAAATAAGGCAGTGATCACCCTGCGGCGTTTGTATGGAGAACGGCCCGGCCAGTTCACCCTTAATGATCTATCTGTAGTATATATAAGTAATGGTATGCAGGTGGCGTCGGGGCGCACCCCGTCCCCGTCCCCGTCGGAGGGCGCGTGCGCTGCGTGGCGCGAGGCGAGTGCGCGCGCGTGCGTCGGTGCGCGTGCGCAGGCCGCCCTGCGCGCGCGCGCACACGAGCTGCGCGCCGCGCCGCCAGCGCGCACCGCCTACACGCACCACCACCACCGCGCGCACCTCAACAAACAGGTCACACACTCTTGTTGATATATACTTTAACTAGATGGCGTTACTGTGCCACTTACAAAACATTAAAAAGAAACTAAAATCTAATTTTTTAACAAATTTAGAAAAGTATCAAGTTGTATAATTATGCACTTACCTAGTCTACTGACTTATTCAAACGGAACCATTGTAATTCTACTATTAATACATACTTAGTATTATTACTATTTTATACTTATTGATGTAGACTGAATCATATAGCATTGTCTCTTCAAACCTTAGTGGTTTTTTCGATGCTATTGTTAACAAATCTTTTGTAAAACAATTGTTTATTTTGACAAATTAATAAAAAAAAAAAACGCGCATAAATGTATAGTACCATCAACTTATCTGTGCAGTTTTCGAGGACGCTACTGGTCATGGAAATCAACTACAAACTGTCACAATTTGAAGGAATTTTGTAGTCCTTTTTTTCTGCCACCTGAACAGATAAGTTGGTGGGTCTGTACATTATCTTATACGTCACTAACGACAACTTTACAATACAATACAATAACTCTTTATTGCAAACCAATTTACAATATGTACACATATTAAATAATAAACAATAAAAACCCTTATAAAATTATAAACTGAGCTACCGTGGCGTAGTCAGTCATTGTTCAAATTTATACATATTCAGGGTTATTGGGAAAATGCTAACAACCTCTAAGGGTTGACTTCTACTAATCCTAACAAACATTTTTAGATAAAAATTTAAAAAAAAAACTAAAATGATTGTTTTATTTATTTTTTGTGTTTGTTTATGTGTATTTGACTTAATAAGCACGAGGACCACCTGATATTCAAAGTCTCTTGTGCCTGTAATTTATTATTTGACATTTTTAATTACTTAGCTCAATGTAAATACAGTGTAAACTCTATATAGCGACACTGAAGGGACTGTACATTTTATGGCGTTATAGAGAGTTGTCGTTAAATGGAGAGAAGAAACATCAGAATAGTAAAACTGCGTATCAGTAAAACTTTTTCGTCAATACACAGTGATTTTCTTTTATTAGCCATGTTTACAGTTTGAAAGTTTGTGAGCAACTAAGAATATGATAAGGTATAGATAATCCATGACTCCTACTTATGAGTCATGGTCAACAACAGTCTACACGTACAAGCAATCCCAATTTGTAAACAAAAGAACGAATTTCTTAGAAAGTTCGGTATGCATGATGCCGACAGTCGAGTTTATTGCGGGCTAGGATAATAAAGCGACAATAGATCGTACACAGCTGCGCAGTTTTTACTAATTTTAGCATTAAAAGGTACTTTTTATTACTCAATTGTTGTCGTTATTGAGAGTGGGTGTAATGCTATGTAGAGTGAAACATTGTATGAAAGACAAGCTAAACCAACCAAAGCCAATTGATTTCGACGCTTAAGGGAGTTTGTCGTTAAATAGAGTGACGTTACATGGAGTTTACACTGTATATAGAACTCTATTCAAAGGGAGCGCGGCGCTTATTCCGTCAAATACACATAAACAAACACAAAAAACTGTAAACTCTGCTTACATAATTAATGATAATAAATAAACATACAAACTAATAATAAATCTAAAATAATACATTAAACAATACATTACTTAAAACAAATTTAATAATTTCAAAACTTATAAAAGAAAATTCATCTTATCACGAACTTCTTCGTCGTTATGGGGAGATCACTAGGCCTCCAGGTACTTCAACTGAAATATTGCATAATACCAAGCACCATATACGAACTACACCTGGACCACCTGTTGTATCCAGACCTCGTCGCTTGGCACCGGATCGCCTCCAAATTGCCAAGAACGTCTATGAAGAGATGCTGCGTGATGGAACTGCCAGACGTTCTGAGAGTTCTTGGTCTTCTCCACTCCACCTGGTCCGTAAGAAAGATGACTCCTGGCGACCATGTGGCGACTACAGATAACTGAATGCACGTACTTTACCGGACCGTTACCCAATCCGACACTTGCACGACTTTGCTTATCAGCTTTCTGAATATACACTAAAATTGACCTGGTAAAAGCATTTAACCAAATTCCTATCCAGGAGGAGGATATTCCTAAATCTGCCGTCGCTTCCACTTTCGGACTCTTTGAATTTCCATTTATGGCTTTTGGGTTGCGAAACGCAGCGCAAACCTTTCAAAGATTCCTGGATGAAGTTCTGCAAGGACTAGAATTCACGTTCGGGTATTTAGATGATATCTTGATCTTCTCAAAAAATGAATTCCAACACCTGGAACACCTGGAAATCCTTTTTGAATGGCTAAAGAAGTATGGCATCTTAATAAACACTTCTAAGTGTGAGCTGGGTGCATCTGAGGTGACATTTCTAGGATACCACGTATCTTCAGATGGAATTCGACCTCTTGAAGAAAAAGTCAAAGCTATTCAAGATTATCCTACACCAAAAACAGCAAAAGAGCTACGAAGATTCCTTGGCATGCTCAATTATTATAGAAAATTTGTTCCTCGTGCAGCTGCAATTCAAGGCCCTCTCAATTCAACTCTTTCCGGCCCTAACATTAAAGGAAACACGCCTATCGATATGAACCCGGAACTACAGCACGCTTTTGACGAGTGTAAAAGCAGCTTATCTCAAGCCACACTCTTATCACATCCAGATACGCAGGCTGAATTATCTCTGTTTACAGACGCTTCTGATATTTCTATCGGTGCGGTATTTCAGCAGCGAAAAAACAATGATTGGGAACCCCTCGGATTTTTCTCACAACTGTCACCTGCTCAAAAGAAATATAGCCCATATGACAGAGAACTTCTAGCGATCTATGAAGGAATAAAATACTTTCTGTATATGGTTGAAGCGAGAACATTTACTTTGTTCACTGAACATAAACCTATTACCTTCGCCTTCACTACCAAAAGAGATAACTGTTCTCCTCGCCAGCATCGTTACTTGGACTACATAGCTCAGTTTTGCACAGATATCAAACACATATCTGGAAAAGCCGTAAAAAGACGTAGTCGCAGATGCATTTTCAAGAATAGAAAGCATCAAAACTATTGATTACCATGCAATGGAGAAAGAGCAAGAAGACGACCCGGAACTAAACGATCTGCTGAATAAAGGTTCTTCTTTGAAGCTCCTGAAGATCATTACAACCGAAGGCAATTTGTACTGCGATCTTTCCACGCCTACCCTACGACCTTATAATACCACCTGGATTTCGAAAAAAGATATTCGACACTCTTCATAATCTGAGTCATCCAAGACCTGCTGCATCTAGCAGACTTATATCAGAACGGTTCGTGTGGCCTGGAGTTCGTCGTGGCTGCAGGAAATGGGCACAACAATGCACTGATTGCCAACGAAATAATAAAAGAAGAAACTCAAAATGTTTGTTAGGACTAGCAGAAGTCAACCCTAAGAGGTTGTTAGCATTATACCAATAACCCTGTAAACTCTTTTTTACACTATACAAAAGAAAATAAATAATTTGTTAAATAGGAGAGTAAATTACTTTACGTGTAATAGTAGGCAAACAAGTGTAATAATAGGCAAACAAGTGTAATAATAGGCTGCCTTATCGCTAAAAACTATTTCTTCCAGGCAATTTATTCTTTTTTTTTGACCTACGATAACAGTGTATTATAACCTGTTTTTTATTGTGACACAGATTGCTCTTCGTGCCGTTCGCGAGATGTCGCTGCCCGACGCGTGCGCAGACTTGCTGCTCAACGAGAATGAAGAAGAAGAGTGAGTATACACCATAGAAAAAAGCTAACTAGAACTACTTAATTTTATTTCTGTGGACATAATTATTTAATTTGTATTTTGAAGGACTCTTAAAGTTGTGGACATAAATTATTTAGAATTTTATTGACTGATGAAAATTGTAATCGTTCACTAATTAGTATAGTTCTTTTTAGACATTTGCACACCAGTTACACTGGTAGAATGTATAGAGTCAATATTTTTTTTTTTTTATGTTATTGTGAAGGAACAAGCGCGAGGCCCACCTGATGTTAAGCAGTATCCTCTGCCTATAACAGATGCATTTCATCACAAGTGACGAACTGCACTGCGCCCAACACCTAGAGACATACCTGTTAAGTCTCATTTTGCCTGTTATTTCACTGCCGCGCGGCAGTCCATAGCCAATGCCACTGAGCCATCACTGCTTCAAAATTACTTAAAACAATTTGTTACATATGTTCTGCAAATAAATAAATGAATGAATATCGCCAAGCACCAAACAGCGTAATCCGGCAGCAGAGCCAGTAATTTTAGGTTAGCCTGAACAACATATATAACCACATCATCACTTACCATCAGGTGAGATAGTGTTCAAGGACTAGATTATCAGATTAAATCTCACTACGAATATCATATATTTATTATATATAATACTGATGAAGAAGCATAGATGACCCGGTGGCAAAGGCTTCGGACTGCCGCGCAAGGTTCTACAGTTCGAATCCCGCCGCGGGGTTGAGCTGCACCGCATGGTGGGAGGATATTTTGTGTATGCTCGTCTGACTAGATACCACCCTCAAGTTGAAAATCTGTCGCCAAGCATCTAACGGTGTGTTCCGGCAGCTGTCCTTGAGAGCCGGTAATTCTAGGTTAAGCCTGTCAACACCTTCGATCACATCATCAATTACAATCAGGTGAGATTGTGGTCAAAGCCTTACCTATAAGTAATAAAAAAAAAAATGGTGGGAGGATATTTTGTGTATGCTCGTCTGACTATATACCACCCTCAAATAATAAAAATCAAAAAAGACATTTTTTCTTTTACATCTCAACAAAACCCGTGGCGAGATATGAAATCTTGAATTGGGTGTTCAGTTTGGTTAGAGAATCCATTCTTTGGACAAACTTTTTTTTTAGTATTGTTATGTTTGCAATAACGCCTGCTTGGCGAATTACATTACAAAATTACAAATTTACGAGAGAAAAAATTTTAGTCATGTGCGGGATTCGAACCCGCGTCCATCTACCCCTATAGCCGGGGTATGCTCTGACCGACCGACCTAACTTGGCACAATGACTCATAACTCTAATTTTTGCTCTCGTTCTTCAACCATCGTGTGTTCAACTTACGTTGTACTAAACTTACTTTTTGTTACATAAAGACCACGAGAGGAAAAATTGTAGTCAGTTGCGGGATTCGAACCCACGCCATCCACCCCTACAAAATATTGGTATGTCTTAACTACTATATTAAAGAGGAAAGCTTTGATTGTTTGTTTGCATTGAATAGTCTCTGAAACTACTGGACCGTTTATAATGTAATTTGGTATGGAAATAGAGAAAGACGTAGGATAGTTTTTATCCAACTGCGCAAAAATAGTTTAATGGTTTTGTGCTATAAACGATATACTCGAGGGCGGATCGGCAGCTGGAAAGCTAGTTTTATATATATGTATATATATTTTTTTTCAGTGAACACAATAGTGAAGAAGGCAATGAGGCTTCGAGGCCGGAGTTACAAAGGGCCGACGAGCCGGATGGGTACCGCCACCCGTGGCAACCGGGGGATCAGCCAAACGACTGCTGCAGGTGAGTAATAAGAATTCTAAAAAAAAAAATACAATTTTTTATATTTATCTGTATATGCTGCTTCATACGATGGTGAAATAGTAGTTTATGCAACTGTCATATAATAGAGGGTATTAAAACATGAGTGTAGTTTTTTCAAAATAAGATTAAACGAGTGTTTTAAGACCTAATTATATGCAGTTGCATAAACTACTTTATTTAATCTCATGGCTATAGGTAGCTACATTTAATAAAAAATTTATCCAACAAAATATTACTCAAATTCGTATGTACGAAATAGCGCCAAAATGGAAAAAGTCTGTTATTGGTCTATGGCTCGGAACCAGCGCTCACCACAGATAATGTGTACTTAAATTTAATTGAAACCTCCTTGATCGGGACACATTGTACTTTAATAGATAATTAAAAAATGTTTTAAAGCCTTGTTTTGTTAGGAGAATATTGCTATAATTTAACTTTTTAATTTTCTTAAAGCATTATGTAAATAAAATATGCCAAGAAAAGTCTGTATTTCATTTCATAATTAGAATATTACCGAATGAGATTATATAAATATATATAGAATCGATCCTCTGCATAACGTGAAGGTCTATATACTCTTTACGTTCAATACGTCTATTTAGCAATACGTCCAATAATTCGAATCGTCGAACTGATAATTCGACTATTTAGCAAAACGTCCAATAACGGAAATCGACCAACTGGTTATTGGACTAATTAGCAAAACGCTCAATGAGCAAATCGTCCAAGAAAGTATTGTGTGTAAGCCAACTGTTTTTTTATATGATCAATACGTCTATATAGCAATACGTCCAATAATTCAAATCGTCGAACTGATAATTCGACTATTTAGCAAAACGTCCAATAACGCAAATCGACCAACTGGTTATTGGACTAATTAGCACAACGTACAATGAGAAAATCGTGAGAGAAAGTATTGTGTGTAAGCCAACTGTTTTTTTATATGATCAATACGTCTATATAGCAATACGTCCAATAATTCAAATCGTCGAACTGATAATTCGACTATTTAGCAAAACGTCCAATAACGCAAATCGACGAACTGGTTATTGGACTAATTAGCAAAACGTACAATGAGCAAATCGTCAGAGAAAGTATTGTGTGTAAGAGAACTGTTTTTTTGGAACTGAATTTGCTCGTAAACGAATTCGTCTAGGCGGTAAAACGTCCAAAGGACGTATTTTGTAGTTGAACGATTTATATAATGGACTTTTTGGTACGTAGGTGTATTTTTCGGAAAGTTTTTTTTGCCGCTTCGGGGTTACTATTTAAGTATGTTTTTTTTATAAGTTCATTTTTCTGTTTGTCTGCCCTACCTGATGGAATCTCTATTCTTCATAAAGGGCATACAAATTAAATAGTTTGTTAATTATCACTAATTCTTGTTATTATATTTATTCATAAGTTCATAGTAAACTGACATTATTTTGGTATTAAAATATAATATTTAGAATGGAACTTTCTCGAATCTGGTTCTGGTTTTTATTATATTTATAATAATTATTTACTTCCAGAACTCTAAGTGGCAGCGGGTCTATACGCTGTGCTTCAACGGGCAGCTTACGATCAGCGCCCAGCCTGCACATTCCAATAGGTAAATATTCCTTTACATTGTATAGTATTATTTTAAGCTGTGTGTATATGGCGCAGCAGATTTTTTTCTACTTGATAAACTGTCACCACCTGATGATAAGTGATGATGCGGTCGAAGATGCAGTTCAGGTTGACCTAGAACTACTGGACAAGGACAGCTGCCTGAACACATTGCTAGGTGACAGATTATTTACTTTGGTGGTAGCGAGCCACGAGTGCTTATGCAAAAAGCCCTACCACCTTGCATATCATGTATATTATAAAACATGAAAAAAATGGCAGGTTATTGTTGGTGATACTATGGCATGGTAAAGCAGGGCAAACGAGCAGGCGGCTGACCTGGTGGTAAGTGATCACCGTCGCCCACGAACATCCGCAACACCAGAGGTCTCGAGGATGTGTTGCCGGCCTTTGAGGAGGGAATATGCTCTCTTCTTGAAGGCTTTTAAGGGTAAAGTGACAGACCGGAAATCTATTCAAAGCCAAGTTAAAAAAAGTACCAGAAGGCAACGACTTAAGTTTAATTCTCGTTTTAAAGTTGTTTAATTAATACAGTAATATTTTAATATTACAAAATTACAAATTGTGCGGGATTCCAACCCGCGTACATCCACCCTTTAGCCGGGGTATGCTCTAACCAATTGAGCTACCATGACAATAAGTCATAACTCAAATTTTTCCTCTCGTTCTTTATATAACCATCGTATTGGGATGGAGCGACATCTATAGTAAAACTTGGGTTGTACTACAAACAAGACCAATTTTGCAATTGGTTTTAAACCTGTAACTGATGATGCAACGTAATTCGCCAAGTAGGCGTTATTTGTAGTAAAAATTTAATAAACTTACTAAAATTTGTAATATTTAAAGTCAATTCATTTTTCTGAAACTTCTATAGAGATACGAATTACAAAAATCTTTCACATTTCGAATAATAAATAACCTTGTTTCGAGCTTGTGAGTTAAAAAAAACCGTCCAAGTGCGAGTGGGACTCGCGCACGTAGGGTTCCGTACCATTATCTCGTTTTCATCATTATTATTTTTAGCAAATAAACGGCGAAAACCACTTTTATTGTATGGGAGCCACCTTAAATATTTATTATATTTTTAGTATTTGTTGTTATAGCGGCAATAGAAATACATCTTCTGTGAACATTCCAACTGTCTAGCTATCACTGTTCTTGAGATACAGCCTGGTGACAGACGGACGGACAGCGAAGTCTCAGTAATAGGGTCCCGTTTTTATCCTTTGAGTACGGAACCCTAAAACGATTACATACACACACCAAAAGTGCCTAGGGGTCATGTTTATTTTGAACAATAAAAAAATATAATACATAACAATATTTAAATTTAATATGTTACTTAGTAATTAAACAACTTTAAACGGTTTAAATCGCGTATATTTATCATTATTTTTGTCCAGACGTTTCAAACACTTTGCAGTGATCGTGGTCACGGGGTGACTTGCGATTTAAACCGTTTAAAGTTGTTTATTTACTATATATAAAGACTTTTCAGATTCAGATATATTTATTGTAAAACTGTGTTTCATGAAAGATCTTACATATTGAAATTTAGTCACAACAGCTTGGTCCAAAAGTTAACTTGCCAAAGTTAATATGTTGATTTCTGATGTTATTTGTTTTTTGTTCCAGATAATTCTAGAACAGGCACGTGCGGTCGCCGCGAACAGCCGACGCGTACTGACAACGCTCACCATAGGTATGTGCCGTATTTGTTATTGCTGATAGGCTAGCGTTTGGTCACCAACTCACCTGATGGTAAATGATGATGTGGTTGAAGATGGTGAACAGGCTTAGCCTAGAATGGTTACTAGCGGTGACGCGTCAAAATGTTTCCAGTTTTTTTTTATTATTATTGTGACGGAGCAAGCACGATGTTCACCCGATGGGAAGCGGACTAACCTCTGCCTATAACAGATGCATTTCGTCACAAGTCACGAATTGCACTGAGCCCGTCACCTTGAGATAGTTGTTAAGTCTAATGTGCCTGTAATTTCAATGGCTCTCAAGGACTGCTGTCATTTTGCGATTGCCCGTCTGGCTAGCGACCACCCTCAAGTAGAAAATCTGTCGCCAAGCACCTAACGGTGTGTTCCGGCAGCTATCCTTGAGAGCCAGTGAAATTACAGGCACATGAGACTTAACAACTATGTATCAAAGTGACGGGCGCAGTGAAATTTGTGACTTGTGATGAAATGCATCTGTTATAGGCAGAGGTTAGTCCGCTTAACATTAGATCGGCCTCGGGCCTGTTCCGTCACAAAGTCAAAGTCAAAATCATTTATTCAATTTAGGCGTCTACGACGCTCTTATGAAGGTCAATTACAAATTTTAGTATTGAAATATTCTACATTGTACTGCCACGTTCAGCAAATAAATTGTATAGAGCCACTGCGAGAACAACGGGCAAGAAACTCGGGGCCATTCTTTTAAACATCTTTTAACAATGTGTTACATACATACTATATAATAGAGTTATTACAATATTTGTTTAAATTATGTAGGTGACAGGCAATAGCTTGGCGGAGGTGTACAGTACAGTACAGTAACATTATGTTGATGGTATGTTATGTAATGTGTAGGAACTCTTTGGGCGGGCGGCTGTCGGCCGCGGTGCCGGATGTGGCGATGGCGCCCAACGCCAACACGCATCTACTCACGCATCGCGAGTACTTCCGCCATCCGCCGCCCTGGGGTAACTCACTATATTATACATATACACAACATTACACAACAGTACTATACTATACATATACACATGTGCAACTATTACACAACATAACACACCTATACCTTAGACCACACAATAAAAACAAACAAATATTATGACCTAACAAATGAATTAACCAAAAACGGTTATGTGGTTAGTTTATATGCTGTAGAAGTCGGAGCAAGGGGTATACCAGCGAAATCCCTATATAACCTACTTAAAGACCTTGGCCTACCAAGAACAACCGTAACTTCCATCCTAGAATGTGTATCTAAGGCGGCATTAGTAGGATCTTATCAAATTTGGTTAGGTAGGGGAGGAGGCTCGAGTGGTGAAGGAGAGCATTGATATATATCATAAAGGGGCCCCTTAATCCTACTCACTGGGTTGCAAGTCCCAGGCACCTTGACTTGGGCCTCTTCCTCTGCAACGCTATGGACCCGGCACCCGCACGGTGAATCCATCCAATGCTAAGTAATTCGTCTCACACACACTCTTATACACCCACTCTTGTGCAACCACCACGGATGTTTGTAAAACCGTGGTATATATTTGCTTACAGAATACGGCGGTGTAGTTTTGCAGCTGGATCTGGGAGATGGCGCCACACACACGCCGAGACCTGGTAAGATTTTAAACAAATATATATACAGTGGACCCCCGGTAGTCCGACAAACATTTTGCAGGGCAGTGTCGAACTATCGAATTCTTCGGATTATAGAGTACTGCCTAAGACCCCCTATAGTCCGGTTTTTTTTACAAAAGAGTACCTTGTAATCCGACAAATTACAGATCCAATGATAAGAATCTTTATACATATTATATATACATATGTACATATATGTACTCTGAAGTACAAATCATACTTGTATGTCCATCCAGTGACCATGTCGGATTACAGGGGGCGTCGGATTAGACAGGGGCCGGATTACCGGGGGTCCACTGTATATATATTTATTCCTGATAGGTTAGCCTTTGACCACTTTCTCACCTGATGGTAAGTGATGATGTGGTCGAAGATGTTGTTCAGGCTAACCTAGAAGTACTGGCTCCCAAGGACAGCTGCCGGAACACACCGTTAGGTGCTTGGCGACAGATTTTCTACTTGAGGGTGGTAGCTAGCCAGGCGGGCATTCGCAAATGCCCTACCACCATGCTATAACGACTGCCATCCTAAGACAACAACCGGGACCGACGGCTTAACGTGCCCTCCGAAGCACATGCACGCTCAGTAGTAATGTCACTAGCGGTCACCCATCCAACTCATGACCGCGCGCGACGTTGCTTAACTTTGCTGATCGGTTGAGAACAGCTAAGTAAACTTCGCTACGAGCGCTTCAAAAATTGAAACACATAAAAAGGTAGTTATTGTGACATAACTGTAATAGTTATACTCTGGTTTTAAATTCGAGATCAAAAATGTAAACAAAGGGGTTAACCGTGCAAAAAAATTACAAGTACTAGGTAATTTTTCTAATTTTGGGAACGGATGGAGCATTTAATGTAAAAAATATATTTAATAATATAATTTATTGCATTATTATGAAACAATAAAACACTTTTATATGCGCATACATATTTACGCATATATTCAAGCCTGAAAAAATTAGTGATTTTTTTGTTTTTAATAGCCACACTTGTGAGAATATTTTTGAAGAAAAACTATTGAACACCCTGACCTATCAGTTTGACATTGACATATATTGACATTTCTTTGTTTACATTTTTGATCTCGAATTAAAAACCAGACTATAGATATATTGTATTGCGAAAATTTTTTGTAGATAATATTAATGTCCTCTATAAAGTTGTAGTACATTAAAAGATCATTACATGTCCAGCTTATCCTTAAACTGCTGAAACTGCTTCTTTATGTTAATACTTGATATATTTATCATATATATATATTATATTATGTATGAGAATATAGTTTTATGTATATAATATTGTATATTATAACATGTATTATGTGTAACACTATTTTAATTTATAGTTTATCTAGTATATGTATGTCTATCTATTGTAAAACAAAACTAAATATGTATTTGATTTTGATTGTTTTTTTTTTCTTGTTGCACACCACCGTCTGCACTTTTTCGCATTAATCCTGTCCATCCAAAGGTTGTCTGTAAGAGATTGCATTAGCGATAAGACCGCCGATTGTGTTGCCATTGTTTAATTATTATTTTTAAGTGAGCGCACTTGTGTGCTTTTATCTGTAATTTTATGGGTATGCAATAAGGAGTTATCGTATCGTATCGTAACATCACTTTGCTCTATTGTCAATAATTTCCGCAGCGTACGCGATATAACGATGTTTTTGGTATGTTTTTCACACTTTGGGTTATATTATCGAAGTTTTCATACGGATCCCTAAGTTTTTGAAAATATACTATAGCCTATGTTCGTCAGGGATAGTGTAGGATTCTAAAGGTAAAAGAATTTTTCTAATCGATCCAGAAGTTTTTAAGTTTATTCGTTACATACTAAAATATATATGTAATATTTTTTTGGAATTGGAGCACAAAATGTTATATCTCGGGCGGGAATCGAAACTGCGTCCTCCGTCCACTCTGACGATTAAAGTAACGCAATTGGAGCACGAAATTTCGCATACAAATAGCGTGCCCAGATGCCCGAGTGGTTCGTCCGTCGCGAAATCGAAGGACGCGGGTTCGAATCCCGCCCGGAGCATAAAATTTTGGCCTGCAATAATTTGCAAAAATATGATTTCGATGAAGTGCTTGTAAGCATATTTAGATATAATATGTAATATATGTAATTAATAAGTGAATTTGATGTTATTAGGTTCTCGAGCACAACGCAACAGCACTGCCGCACAGAGCACTCGGCAACGGGACCACGCGCAAGTCACACAGGTAACTGCAGCTTCGAAGCGGTCATGGCTCAATGGCACTGCCTATGGACTGCCATGCAGCATCCATGGTTCGAATCCCGCCACGGGCTAGAGCTTCACCGCATGGTGGAAGGGCATTTTTCGAATGCCCGCCTGGCTAGCGACTAAACTCAAGTAGAAAATCTGTCGCCAAGCACCTAAAGGTGTGTTCCGGCAGCTGTCCTTGAGAGCCAGTGAAATTACAGGCAAATGATTTAACAACTATGTCTCAAGGTAACACGCGCAGTGCAATTCGTCGTTGATGAAATGCATCTGTTATAGGCAGAGGTTAGTCCATTTAACATTAAGTGGGCCTAGGGCTTGTTCCGACACATTGCCATAAAAAAAATACATTTTTATTAGCGTATCTGCTGTAATGTATCAGCCGGATTGTTTTCCATAATCCCCATGCTTGGCAAGCGTCTTGAAATTCGCAGTTCCCAATGAATAGATGCAGGTGTTACTTTGCGGTAATCTGTATTTAATAAGGCTTATGTTTAACTTACCACAAGATATAGTAACATATAACGTTAACTTATAACCAAAGTTTTAACATCTCGCTCTCCTATATAACCAAATAAATCATTGTTATCCCAAAACTAGTTAATGATCACTAAAATTAAACTTGCTATAAATCTACTGCCACGGCACGCTCGCTTCGCTCATCGTCGCACCTAAATATGACTTGGCTCGGAGAGACTCAAAACTTAAAACAATAAGTTTTTCTAATACGTTTTTCTAGTACTATCTGACACTTAAGTTCTGTGTCTCGTAGTAAAAGACAATGCCTACTCCGAGCTTTGACCGCCCTGAAGCAACACTGGATCGCGCCGCGCTCCTTTTGAATAGTTTTGTATATTTAAAAAATATGAAATAATAATTTACAGGGACAAGAGACTTTTAACATCAGGTGGTCCTCGTGCTTATTCCCTCATATACATAAAACAAACACAAACAAATAAAAAATCTAAAAATAAAATTTAAACCAAACAAAAATTTTCACCTCAAAATGTTTGTTTGGACTAGCAGAAGCCAACCCTAAGAGGTTGTTAGCATTTTACCAATAACCCTGTATATCTCATTTATTTATTTATTTATTATCATAATAATTAAACGGCACAATACCAATTACATAATTATCATTTACAAACAAACATTCTAGTACTTATTATTAAAAATTAAAAACAATATAAACAAGAGAATCTCAATATTAATGTCACATAAGAATAAAAAAAAGACGTGTGGCACCCGGAGACTGCCGCGGTAAAGCTATTGCATATCATGTTTTATCAACTTATGCAATTATAATTATTTACGCCACCTAGAGGCGAGTTGCTGAACTAAAGAGACAAACGTGATATTTCAAAAAGTCATTAAAAGTTCTGCTATTCATCGATAGATGGCAAAACTAAAAAGTATCACCGCTGTGCCGGTCGGAGTGGGGGGTGTTAGGTTATTTTCGTTACGGAATTTCTGGATTCGGTCTATTATATAGTCTATTCTTAGTATAGCTTAAAAATAATAAAAAATATGACATATTTTTTATTATTTTTGCACATGCACATTGTGCATGTCAGTTTAGAGAAGATAATAATAATATAAGTGAAACACATAAAATCATAACATAATATTGAAATTTATCATCTCTCATTTATCTGATAATTGAAAAACGGTTCCTTAAAATAGCCTATTAATGTAAATAAATGATGTAATGTATGATGTGTTTATTGTTTAGGCGATATCCTGCTTGCGGGCGAGATCGGACGAAGACGAACTGCGAGCTGCCATCGAACTGTCCGTCATGAGGGGTGAGTTGAGCACTTCTAGAATAAAGTATGTGATATGGAGTCGTCCATTAATCACGTGATGTTTTTTTTGCATTTTTATTGCTGATTGGCTAGCCTTTGAACACTATCTCACCTGATGGTAAGTGATGTGGTCGTAGATGTTGTTCAGTCTAACCTAGAATTACTGGCTCTCAATGACAGATGCCGGAACACATTTTTTTAAATGTTATTGTGAAGGGACAAGCGCGAGGGCCACCTGATGTTAAGCGGTATCCTCTGCCTATAACAGATGCATTTCATCACAAGTGACGAACTGCACTGCGCCCATCACCTTGAGACATACCTGTTAAGTCTCATTTTGCCTGTTATTTCACTGGCTCTCAAGGACTGCTGCCGGAACACACCGTTAGGTGCTTGGCGACAGATTTTCTACTTGAGTTTGGTTACTAGCCAGGCGGGCATTCGCAAAATGCGCTTCCACCATGCGGTGAAGCTCAATCTCTGGGCGGGATTCGAACCATGGACCTGCTGCGCGGCTGTCAATAGCCAATGCCACTGAGCCATCACTGCTTCAAAATTATTATTATGGGGAAATTCAACTGATATAAATAAAGCTTTTATTGCACAAAATATGTGTATTACAGCCATTTGTGGAATTGGACCTAGTTTCCTGCAGACCTGTATTTAAAACGCTCAGTCTTCTCACATTGACAGGTCTTTATATAATGCAGATTGATTTATTTGTAATAGAAAACTTGCATTTATACGCTTAACTTCATGAAAATACTATTTCGAAGGTGTGGGCAGAGACCCAGCCCGTCTACAAATGCCTACATTTAAAACGGCACTTCGTTGCAAGAACTGTCAAATTATGTTTATTAGAGTATACAACAAAATTACAAAGAGAATAAGAGAGCTCCCCATGGACTTTTATCTATGGACTGGAAATACGTACAAAATAAATGCGTTATACCTACTTCCCAGAAAAGGGCTAGTTAAATGGCTGCGGTCTGAAGAGTTGCTCTCTTGAAGTGACGTTTTTATCGATATCGATAAATTATGTTAAGACTAAATAAAAATCCGATATGATGGTACTCATTTATACATGGTGGTAGGGCATTTTGCGAATGCCCGCCTGGCTAGCTACCACCCTCAAGTAGAAAATCTGTCGCCAAGCACCTAGCGGTGTGTTCCGGCAGCTGTCCTTGAGAGCCAGTACTTCTAGGTTAGCCTGAACAACATCTTCGATCACATCATCGCTTACCATCAGGTGAGATAGTGATCAAAGGCTAACCTATCAGGCATAAAAAAAAAAAAAAAAAACATTTTTACACCAGTATACAGGTCAGGGTATCCTAGGCCAATAAACAACATCAACTTACTCCTATATGTATTAAATAAATATTACAATAATATTCTGATAGCACAGTATAGATAACCTGAAAAAACCTAATGAGCTCCCAAGAATTGACCCACATAAACGGTTTCGGAACGGCTCCATACGGCGGTGCCCGGTAATTGAGATGTGTGATTCATTCACCTATCAGTCAATACAATCAAGTAAAAAATAATGATTAAAACTAAAAAAAAGTTATAATATTAATATTAATATATACTATTTTAAAATTTAATAATAAAGGACCGTTGACATTTTTTTATTTAAATTAATATTTTTATCTTTTTTACATAATTAACTTTTTAGAATCTGTTTGTTTTTCTTTTTTACCTCATTTTAATGTAATTTCTTATATCTAATGTGATTTTAATTGTATAATGTGTCTTTTATATTTGTGTTTTGTATGCCAGAAATGGTGAAACACGCTGAACTACTGAACATGTAATTACCGTGTTTCTTACAAATAAATATATTTCAATATCACACCGATAAATGCTTGGCGACAGATTTTCTACTTGAGTGTGAGTAACTAGCCAGGGAAGCATTCTGAAAATGCCCTGCCACCATGCAATATTTATATATAATGTGTTGTGTATGTGTTGCGGAGTAAAACGTTTTCACAATCGCCTAGTCTGCAAAACGCTAACCTACATCGAGGCGGCACTCGACAACAAATATCGCCACTCTGCAGTTCTGCGACAATATCGCCTACTGAGTCACCACAGGCTCAAAATCACGTAACTGGACCTGCAGCTGACGTCACGCCATCGTCACAGCCTATGACGTCCACTCCGACTGCAACTGTACGACCACCTATAGCACGGCATCAGAAGCAGTCATACGCTCAGGTTTCGAAAACGTCTAAAACTGCTATCAAAACACAGCGACAGATTGTGGATATACAGGGTGCAGTACCCTGCGCGGTTTTAAGGATGAAAATGGATTCACCCTTGTGAAAAAGAAGAGCCGTCAACCTCGGCAGAACCGCAATCATCGCGGCACAGATATTGCTACGACCTTTACACTACGGGTCGTAGCACCGACTGTTAAAATATACCTTTCTCGACTGGACAAGGAGACAAAAGGAGAAGATATCCTGCGTTACGTCCGGGAGAGACTGAAGGGCCGGTGTGAGGAGCAAATCTCACTGAATTTGATGCGGTTGGAGCAGATTAGAGCTACAGACTTAGTCTTATACCCTTCAGGTCCCAGCAGCTCAATTCAAGATGTTCCTGACACCGGACTTTTGGCCTGCAGGGGTGGTATACCGCTTGTATAGGGAGAGGAAGGAGAGTCAACCTGTTATGTAGTGTCATCGAATAATATAATGATATACTTATATATTTTAGATTAAGGTATTTAAACTGTCCCTACGTATACTATCGAAACTAAACATCGCGAATTTTAAGTTTCGTGAGTTTACGAGGACCAGCGACGTCACATTCCATACTTTACGACTTGCTAAAACTGAATATATTAATATTTGAATGAAACCCTTTTTTGAGTTTCGATAGTCTACGTAGGGACAGAAGATTTATGTTCTATGGGTCCATACATTTTTAAATTTATTTATTGTGTCTGTTACCTGAAATAAAGATTTATTATTATTATTATTAGCGTATTCGTCATTCCACGGTCGCGCCGCCCCCGCGGGGACCCCCGGCGGCGGCGGCGCTGGCAGCGCGGGCGTGGCGGCGCCGCACCGCGCCCGCACCGCCGCCGCACCCGCCCCCGCCACGCTGCCGCACGCCTACCGGAACGAGCCGCAACCACACAACGCACAAGGTACTACACTATTCAACCACCCACACATTATTGTCGGTTTTCTGTTTGTAACAAACACTTAGCGCCATCTCGATGGAATTAATTTGACAGTGGGCAGTATTAAGGTTGAACTGGCCGTACCGTTCTCCATACAAACGCCGTTGGATGATCACTCCCTTATTTGAGATTTTAGGTAAAGAATTAAGCATAATATCGATTGAACTAGTCATTATCTAGGTTTGTATAGTAACGAAATTTTAAAAAGATAATTAAGTTGAAAGTTATAAGCCTTGAGTTATAAAACTTTATATGAAAATGTTTCGAGTCTCATAACTCTCAACATAATTATCTTTTTAAAATTTCGTTACAATACAAACCTAGATAATGACGAGTTCAATCGAAATCATGCATAGTTTGGACCTAAATCCTCAAATAAGGGAGTGATCATCCTACCACGTTTGTATGGAAAACTGACCGGCCAGTTCACCCTTAATAACAATAATTTAATACAAATAATAATTAAAAGCTAGCCCTATTACTATCCCAGAACTTGAACATGTTGTGGCCCCTTTTACTGAAAAACTATCACGCCTATAGATTTGTGTTTTAACATGGTAATTTAACTTCATATCTAGACGTGTTATCTGTCAAAAAATAATAATTTTACAATCATAAAAAATTTACATTAACAATTTTGTATTTATTAGATAGAATGTTATTGTACTACTAACGCCATCTGTTAGTAAACCAAAGAGTTAACATAGCTGCAACAGAACTAAACTCAATACTCAAATACATCGTAGTTAATCTACTTAATACTAGATGACACCAATAGAATCAGGTTGTACAATAAACGCGAACCCTTTTTTTTATTCTTACCTGATGGTGTTATGATGTGGTCAAAGATGTTGTTCTGGCTACCTTAGAAGTAATGGCTCTCAGCCCACACCAAGCTCATAATTATTATTATAAACATTTAATTATTATTGATTATTGTAAGCGTTTCCTACAGGATTCAGGCACGGGACTCCTGCAGGAAATTGGCGTGTGAGCTACGCTCTTCTACGCCTCCATCCATCGACCTCTATAGCCGGGGTATGCTCTAACCAATTGAGCTAACATGACAATGACGTCATAACTCAAATCTTTCCTATCGTTCTTTAACCATCGTATTGGGATGGAGCGTCATGTTATGTTAGCTCAATTGGTTAGAGCATACCCTGTTAAAGGGGTGGATGGACACGGGTTCGAATCCCGCCTGACTTAAATTTTCCTCTCGTATATTTGTATTTTTTTTTAATATTAATAAAGTATTTCCACAGGAGAAGCGAGGGCGACACTGAATTTTTTTATATCTGGCCACTTTTAAACAATGTAATAAAAAAAAATTATGAAAATGGAACTCTTTGTCTATATTAAACTACTGTGCCGTCATTCGAAACCTAATTATACATGAGAGTAGCGTACTTGACTTCCGCTCCGTACTTGCCGTGCTGTGATTGGTCTACCCAATCTCCTCGCCCAATCAGCGCTGACTCCGCCCCTTCCGCCCGCCATAATGTCCGCCATCACCCCAGGTAGTGCGCCGAGCGCAACATGGCTTCATTGGCGTTTGGATTTTCATCCGGAGCGGTCGTAAGTAAGGAATTACTACTAATCGACCACGTCGTGCTAATTAATATTCAGATATAGTGGCAATACCTGGTAAGTCCACGTGGTATTTTACTTTCTGATTTTGTTTTAACGGTGCTACCGTTCGTTTTCTTCAAGAATTTTTAAATCTCAACGGTTTTTTCCGTTGGCTTTAGACTTTTAAACTGTCTTCATAACGTGTTTCTGTTCATTTTAGAATATGGATAATAATACTATTGGTCTAGCCCCAACGATGGATGCTACAGGAAGTACGAGAAAAGAACAAAAAGGAAAAAAGAGGAAAATCTACCAATCCTCCAGCTCGGAATCAAGTTCCGATTCTTCATCGAGCTCCAGCTCGTCGTCAGGCAAAAGTGACGTCAAGAGACGTAAGAAAAACAAGCACAAGAGGAAGAGAAACCGTAAGTTCGACTTATTGTTTTCCGAAATAACTCAAATTAAATCTCGGTTAAACGATAATAATCAAAGTAACCGTCTAACCGATTCGTTTTGCGATGATGACCATATTAGCATATGCGCAGACCCAAACATGTGTGGGGAACTATATGACGATGAGTCCTACGTAACATCGCCAGCGAAAAACACCGAGCCATTAAATGACCAACAGTTCAGCTTATCTGTTAAGACAAAATTACGGGAACCTGCAATTCCTAAGGCCCCTGCGGCTTATTTAGAACAGCTCAAACAATTACAACACTTTGAGAAATCCGACTGGAATAGTGTCCGCTACTCTGAAACTCAGAAACACTATATCCATTCGCCAGGATTCACAAGTCTTGATTCCAATGAAGAAGTCAAGAGCTACGACAACTCAAAGTTCACAGCACGAATGGAAAATGCTTTTGCAGGGTTGACATATGCTTTGCTTAAACAAAAAGAAGCCCTGCAAACAGATTTGAAAGGTTTTTTAGATGGTATACATCAAAGTAATTTGAATACAGTGGAAATTGGTCTTAAACTAAACGAAATATTTTCTAAGGGTGAATATTCAAAAGTAACTGATGATATATTTCAAATTGTATGTGGCCATAGAGCAGAACTTGTTCAGAATAGGCGCGAGTCAATACTCACAGCTGTGAAAGACCCGTTCTATAAAAATGTACTTAGAAAACTTCCACCTACATGCACTTCCCTATTCGAAAGTGAAAACTTCAGTACTACTCTACAAAAAGCCGGCGGTGTCAAAGGTATTTTTTGGCCACCATCAGGGCAAAAGGAACGCATACCTGAACCTCTAAATGTTCCCGGACCATCGCAATCATCAATCCAACATACGAAATTTCGGCCTGTACCTCACCCGAAACAAAACGCAGCAAGGAAGCAATTAAACAATGCGTTTCGAGGCAGAGGCGGCAAACAACAAAGACGATATGACGAGCAGCCCTACAAGAGGCGTAATTCCCCCTCATCCCATCGGGATAGGAGAGGAAATAATAGTAACAAAAGATTCTGACTCAAGGCCCTTCCGTGCCGGTCAGCTCCTGATGTATTACAACCATTGGAGAATGCTCGGGGCACCGCCCTACATTCTAAACATCATAAGTGGCTACCGTATACCATTCAAAAAGAAGCCCCCATTGATTTTACCAAGCAAACACAGCAACCAAATTCCTTATTCGCCAGAGATGTCGAAAGCACTTCACAAAATGCACACTCAAGGTGTCATAAAAATTGCAAGGCCGTCTCCGAGCTTTGTGTCATCAATGTTTCTCAGACCAAAAAGCGACGGCACGATGAGACCAATATTCAATTTAAAAAATCTGAACAAGTACGTTGCGGTCGACAAATTCCGATTAATAAATCATCACCGCGTACCAGACTTTCTTCAAGGAAAAGACTGGATGGCCAAAATAGATCTGAATCAAGCCTACTTTCATCTGCCAGTCGCATCAAGCCAACGATGTTTTCTTCGGCTTATTTACAACGACCTTCTGTACGAAATGACCTGCTTACCATTCGGTCTCAGTTCGGCTCCAAAAACATTTGCCTCTCACAGCAACTGGATAGCCCAGATACTTCGAGAACGGGGCTTGCGAATAATCGTATATCTGGACGATTACCTTCTAGCCCATCAGAACCCACTGATACTGCAAAGCCACATTGCAATAGCCGTCAACCTATTCGAGTACCTCGGCTGGAAAGTAAACAAAGAAAAGTCTGTTCTAAAACCCACACAGAAAATAGAATTCCTAGGCGTAAATTGGGATACGCGGCAAAACACAAAAAGCTTGCCAACGAGGTCACTGGTCCGACTCAAAAACCAACTGAAGGCCAGATTGGCCACAAAGTCAACAAATCTGAAAGAATTTCA
The DNA here is from genome assembly GCA_963890685.1 of Plagodis pulveraria. Lineage (NCBI taxonomy): Eukaryota > Metazoa > Arthropoda > Insecta > Lepidoptera > Geometridae > Plagodis > Plagodis pulveraria. The sequence goes on along the minus strand of OY982979.1, from coordinate 2,659,563 downwards.
GAAACTCATTGGAACACTAAACTTTGCAAGCTTTGTTGTTCTAAGAGGTCGATTGAACTTTCGGGCACTACAGACACAAGCAAATGCTTTAATAAAGTCGCGAGCTCCAGCTTATACGCTAGACCAGAAGTCATTACAGGAACTGAAATGGTGGGTACAGAATTACAAAATCAGTTCTTGCATACACAATCCACAACCATCGCATTACCTCACCACCGATGCAAGCGATATCGGATGGGGTGGCAAATTGAACAACCAAGATATACAAGGTACCTGGCTTCCAACAGAACAAAACCTCCATTGCAACCAGAAGGAAATGATTGCCATATTAAAAATCCTAAAATATCAATGTCACTCCCTCAAATCAAGTTCACTGCTAATTCAATGCGACAACAGGACAGTAGTTTCATACCTTCGCAACGAAGGCGGCACAAAATCACAAGCATTGACGGACTTGACCTCGGAAGTATTCGACATCCTAGACAAGTACAACATCTACATGACGATTCATCATCTACCAGGCATTTACAACACGAATGCCGACCATTTATCTCGCCAGAAATCACATCCAGAATGGCACCTTATAACAAAGGTAACAGAAAAAATATTTGCAAAGTGGGGCACACCAGAAATCGATCTATTTGCCTCTCGCCAAGCGCATGTAGTCCCAAATTACTGTACAATCGACAGGTCGGACTCCCAAGCTCACAGTTACGACGCCCTCGGGCTGACTTGGAACTTCAGGCTGGCCTGGGTGTTTCCACCGCCACACCTCATACCAAGAGTACTGGCTCAGTTGAACACATCAACAGGAATTTATTTGATGATCGTACCACGATGGGAAAAAGTGTACTGGAGACCGGATCTGAAGAGCAGAGCGCTAGAGCCTCCGTTCACGATCCGGAACCTATCGGAGGTACTAGTAGATGTGACGACCGGACGTACACCACCGAGAGCGACAGAAATGACACTGGAAGTTTGGAGATGTGGGGGTGGGATCACAGTCTAACAGATTGGAATGAAGAACAGAAAAGTCTTTTATCTACCGCCTGGAGACCATCTACTTTAAATACATATAGACCTGCGTGGAAAAGGTGGCTCTCTTGGTGCGTAAGAAACTCAGTCAACCAACGTAAGTCTAACGGCTCTCAACTTGCAAGATTTTTAGCTGATCTTCATCAAAAAGAAAGGCTATCTTTGAACACTATTTTAGTTCACAAATCCGTGGTATCTACTTTTTCTGACCCAAATGATCACAATAAACTGAGTTCACATACACTTGTTAAACAAGTTCTGAAATCAATCTCATTAGCTAAACCAAGGCAGAACCCGCCACCAATCTGGAACATCGATACCTTAACTCATCATCTGAGTCAAAAAATCCCTGAGAACATGAATCTCTATGAAACTTCAGGGCACACAGCAGCTATCCTGCTTTTGTGTTCGGGAAGACGTATACACGATTTGACGCTTCTGAAAATATCTCCGGAATATTGCAAAATGTCACAAGACAGCATAATTCTTTGGCCATCGTATGGCTCTAAAACGGATACAGCCAACCAACAGCAATCGGGTTGGAAGCTCCTTCCTAACAAAAACAATCTTAATTTAGATCCAGTGTTCTGGGTCACTAAACTGATACAATTGTCGCATCAAAGAAGAGAAATGGCCAAATCAGACAACCTCTTTATCAGTACTTATGGTAAACCTAGATCAGCTACGAGGGTCATGATCGCAAACTGGGTCAAGAAAATTTTAAAAGAGGCAAACATTGATGGGACCCCTGGCAGCTTCAGATCAGCCGTCGCCTCAAGAAATTGGGTTGAAAACTTTCAACTCGATGACATACTGGCACGAGGTAACTGGAAATCGGCTAACACTTTTAAAAAGTTTTACCGCAAGGAAATCCTACCCTCCAGTAAACAACCTTGTGCAATCGCAACTTTGTTTGAACCTATAAATCATTGACATAACAATTACATATTATATCTATCTATCACAGCAAGACGACTAATTTGTAAACAACTGTTGATTCAGTTATGATTATACTGTATAACTATTTCCTCATTTCAATGTATTCTGAGATAAATAAACATTTATTATGCTATAACATACTTTCATTGTTATTATTCTATTAAAATAACTATTATAAATATATCACATTGGCGTCACCATCACCACCAGGCGATAACAAACACATCTCTCATGTATAATTAGGTTTCGAATGACGGCACAGTAGTTTAATAGCGATGTTTTACCTGCAATTAAAACATTTATTAAACATACTTGCCTAATTCGAAACCTAATACTTTCTACACCTGCCTGGTGGCATAACATGAGAAAACCAATGAAGCCATGTTGCGCTCGGCGCACTACCTGGGGTGATGGCGGACATTATGGCGGGCGGAAGGGGCGGAGTCAGCGCTGATTGGGCGAGGAGATTGGGTAGACCAATCACAGCACGGCAAGTACGGAGCGGAAGTCAAGTACGCTACTCTCATGTATAATTAGGTTTCGAATTAGGCAAGTATGTTTAATAAATGTTTTGATTGCAGGTAAAACATCGCTATTATTGAGTATTTATTTTATTTATTTGTTATTTATTTTACGATTTGGCGGCAAATTGAAAATTGTCTATCTAAGTTTACCACTTACGTTGTACTACAAACAAGGGTTCGAATCCCGCACATGACTTAAATTTTTCCTATAGCATATTTGTGATTTTGTAACATCAAAATCTTTTCAACCCCCTAAAGATTTATGAGGTAAAAAATACAGTCCAGTTGAGAACCTCCTCCTTTTTTGAGGTTGGTTAAATAATACACCTCGAAATGACGTCACTATGGCAAAAATAGCTCTTTGTGATGTTTATTGTTATTTTACTGTTGCAATATTGCGTTGCAGGTGTATCCCCCCGGCTGGGCGCCCCCCGCCCCTCGGCCCCCGCCCCGCCGCAGGCCCGCGGTGACCACCATCTGCATTTACCAAGTAAGTATTTTATAGATTATGAATTAAGAATAGATCTTTCTCGATCGTACGCTCGAAGAGTTAAGACCTCCTGATGATGCTTCTTGTACAAGTGAAACGCGTCGAATATTCTTACGGTTTGGCTACATGGCGTTTGTAATGTCACGTTGACTTAACAAGAAAATTAGTAGTTTTTCTTAAATATCAATGTTATCTTCAAATATTTTTAAAATGTTTTATTTTTATTATTATTAAATAAGGATTTCGGCAAATTAAAGTCTGAATCTATTCATTATGTTTGTTATTATTAAATAAGCATTTAATTATTTTTGTATGGTGTATTGTTGTGGGGAGCAGCAGCTGATATAGCGACCATCTTTATTGTGCAATATAGGCCAATGTGTGATATATATGGAATGGATTCTAGCAATCGAGAATTTTGAAGCAATGATGGCCTAGCGGTTATAGCTATGGACTGCCGCGCCGCAGTACCCTGGTTCGATCCCCACCGCCGGCTTGAGCTTCACCGCATGGTGGAAGGGCATTTTGCGATTGCCCGCCTGGCTAGCTACCACTCTCATGTAGAAAATCTGTCGCCAAGCACCTAACGGTGTGTTCCGGCAGTAGTCCTTGAGAGCCAGTAAAATTACAGGCACATGAGACTTAACAACTATGTCTTAAGGTGACGGGCGCAGTGCAATTCGTGACTGAAATGCATCTGTTATAGGCAGAGGTTAGTCCGCTTAACATCAGGTGGGCCTCGAGCTTGTTCCGGCACAATAACATTAAAAAAAAAAAAAAAACAGAGTTTTTGTTTTTTTAAAGAAATCAACATATTAACTTTGGCAAGTTTTTATATATATAGTAATTAAACAACTTTAAACGGTTTAAATCGCAAGTCACCCCGTGACCACGATCACTGCAAAGTGTTTGAAACGTCTGGACAAAAATAATGATAAATATACGCGATTTAAACCGTTTAAAGTTGTTTAATTACTATGTGTAATAATCGCGAAAACCTAAAACAACATTAAGTCTTTCTATTCTTGAAAATATGTATATATTGTATACTAGAAAAAGCTTAGGTAAATTTAAATTAAACGGTGACCAGCACGAAATTACAATACTACATACATGTACAACACTACATACGTAACAACATGCAACAGTTTCTCGATCGTGCGCTCGTAGAGTCAAGACCTCCTGAGGATGATTCGTGTAGAAGCGAAACGCGTCGAAAATTCTTCCGGTTTGGCTGCGTGCCGTTTGTGACGTCACGTCGGCTTAGCAGGAAAATTAAGCGGAATTTTCACTAGATATATTTTTATATATTTTTAAGTGTTTTATTAAAATATTAATGTGATGATTTCTTAAAATATTTTAAAAATATTTGTTATTACTACGTACATACTAATAAACAAGCGTTGCCAGGTTTTAAGTTAGCAAAGACAAATAAAAAGTCTTTCTTAGGTAATTGTGTACGGTTTTATCATGAAACTCCTAAAGATTCGCGTAGATAGAAAATTGAAGCATGTTTTTTATGCCTGTTAGGCTAGCTTTTGACCACTATCTCACCTCATGGTAAATGATGATGTTGTCAAAGGTGTTGTACAGGGTAACCTAGAATTACTGGCTCTCATGCAGAACTGCCGGAACACACCGTCAGGTGCTTGGCGACATTTTCTACTTGAAGTTTGTAGCTAGCTAGGCGGGCATTCGCAAAATGCCCTACCACTATAATAATAATAATGTTTATTTCACAAAATAACTGAATAATAGTACAAACCAAATTGATGGGTACTAAGCAATCTTATATGATATATATAATATATTTATAATAAAGATAAGTATACACAATATTAGTTAGTCTATCTTATATATAAAATTCTCGTGTCACAGTTTTCGTTGCCATACTCCTCCGAAACGGCTTGACCGATTTTGATGAGATTTTTGTGCTTATCCGGTCTCTATGAGAATCGGCCAACATCTATTTTTCATCCCACTAAATGTTAGGGGTAGTCCACCCCTAAATTTTTTTATTTATTTATAGACAAAATTTTTAATTTCTATTTTTTTATGATACAACATACAAAAATACATACAATCCTCAATTTTCACCCTTCTACGATCAACCCTTATTTTTAAAATTATTTATATGGCAAAACAACGTTTGCCGGGTCTGCTAGTTGTTATTATAATGTGCACTAACCCTCATATTAGGATTCCCTGTGTCATAAGGTCTAGTTCTCCCATTAAACAATTCATGAAAATTAGTTCAAAAAGATATTAAGTGCTTGCAACACTCATTGAACGTAATAAGACCGCGCGTAGTATACCAAAAAGTTAAAGTTACTCATTATATATAAAGACTGCATTATTTATAGTTAACTGTGTAGTTATTAAAGAGTGTGTGTAGGTATGTATGTGTAAGATGTGTGTGTGTGTGTGTGGATTATACATTATAGGTTAGCTTTTGACCACTATCTCACCTGATGGTAAGTGATGATGTGGTCGAAGATGATGTTCAGGCTAACCTAAAAGTGCTGGCTCTCAAGGACAGGTGCCGGAACACACCGTTAGGTGCTTGGCGACAGATTTTCTACTTGAGGGTGGTAGCTAGCCAGGCGGGCATTCGCAAAATGCATTAATACCTACCACCATGCTTTAACGACTGCCATCCTAAGACAACAACCGGGACCGACGGCTTAACGTGCCCTCCGAAGCACGTGCACGCTCAGTAGTAATGTCACTAGCGGTCACCCATCCCACTCATGACCGCGGCGGACGTTGCTTAACTTTGCTGATCGGTGGAGAACATCTAAGTCAACTTCGCTACGAGCGCTTCAAAATGTGTATGTGTGTGTGGATGTGTGTGACTCTGCTAAAAATATTTTGAGTACATATAACATACGTTGTGTTATTCCAGTGCCGGCAGCATCCCCGTCCCCCTCCCCTTCGCCGCGCCGCAGGGAGTACGCATCTAGACATCATCACGACTACAGGTATATATTGCATTATACTTTCGAAGCAGTGATGGCTCAGTGGCATTGGCTATGGACTGCCGCGCAGCAGGTCTATGGTTATATCCCGCCCAGAGCTTGAGCTTCACTTGGTGGAAGGGCATTTTGGGAATGCCCGCCTGGCATGCGACCAATCAAGCAGAAAATCTGTCGCCAAGCACCTAACAGTGTGTTCCGGCAGTCCTTGAGAACCAGTGAAATTACAGGCACATGAGACTTGACAACTATGTCTCAAAGTGACGGGCGCAGTGCAATTCGGTGATGAAATGTATGTGATATAGGCAGAAGTTAGTCAGCTTAACATCAGGTGGGCCTCGAGCTTGTTCCGTTACAATGACAAAAAAAAACTTATGTAACACGTTTATTGGTATATGTTTCAGACTAGAAGCGGGTTCATACGGCGGGTCTGCGTCGACGAGCCGCGGCCACAGCCCCAACAACTACGCGTAACAACAACAACAACTAGGTACATAGTACAAACAACGCACTGCACACTTGCTATAATACACTGCCATATGTACCTACCCATAGACAATGTTGTCTCAACTTAGTTGAAATGTTCAAAATTAAATATAAATATACAAAATTAAAACAAAAGATCGTTCAGGTTCAGAATGTTGAATTCCCAAAATGTATTGTTCTAATAATGTTGATTCCCAAAATGTTCAATGAAAGCATGTTGAATTCCCAAAATGTTCAATGAAAATAATTTGTGAGCCCAAAATATTTTATGAACTTAAATTGATTTCCCGAAATGTTTAATGACAGCATGTCTTTTCTGAGAGCCAGTTCTTCTAGGTTAGCCTGAACAACATCTTCGATCACATCATCACTTACCATCAGGTGAGATAGAGGTCAAAGGCTAACCTATCAGGCTTTAAAAAATACTAAAAGACTGTTTTAAGCCGATTTAACTTATGTTTTTTATTTACGTTGAGAGGGCGTATCGACCGGTTTCGCGACTTTCAGAGTCGCTTGGTCACGGAGTGCGTGCGCTTACGATCGCGCCCGCGCATGTGCATGCGCAATAGGCTTTTAATATGTGTCTAACTTACGTTAGTTTTAATAAATAATTTACAAAATGTTCAATGAACATATATTGAATTTCCAAAATGTTCCATGTAAGCATGTTGAATTCCAAAATATTCAATAAATATATGTTTCATTCTCAAAATGTTCAATGACGATAAAATTTTAAAAATGACGATGCTCTAGTAATCATTCTATTGAATACGCCTCATGGCCTATGACTGAACTATGCCCTCATAAACAAAGTAAACTAAATTTGCTTAATTGTGTGTTATTGAGTACTAAAGTTTATTACACAATTACATACAAATTTACGAGAAAAAATATTATGGTCATGTGCGGGATTCGAACTCGCGTCATCCACCCCTATAGCCAGGGTATGCTCTCACCGACTAAGCCAACATCACATATGACTCATCATATCTCAATTTTTTCCTCTCGTTCTTTAACCATCGTATTGGGATGGAGCGACATCTATAGTACCACTTACGTTGTACTACAAACAAGATCAATTTTGCAATTAGCTTTAAACTTGTTATTGACGACGCAACCCTATAATTAAGCTACTATCATCAAATAATCCTGGATAAACCTGGAAGACGTGCACTTTTGAACAAAGGCCTCCCCCATAGAACGCTTCAATGAACAGCTATTAGCCGCTTGTAACCATTGACTACCCGCGACTTTAACGATGTCGTCAGTCCACCTAGTGGGGGGCCTACCAACTACTATACTATACAAGTTACTGTAAATATTATAATTTTGAAATTCAACATTTTGGGAAATCAATACTGGACTTGAATAACCGCCATGTAAAGTTTTTTAACCCAACAAGAAGCAAATGCTATTAAATTTTGAATAACTTCTTTGATTTTCAACGTATAAATTATATGATAAAATTGTTGAATGGTTTATCCTTTATCGAATTTTAGACTGAAAATGTTATGTTATAGATTCTTATAGTTATTTGTTATAAATAAAATAAGTAAATATGAAGACTATTTTAATTAATTTAGTATGGATAGTTATTTCCTCGAGCGAGACTCGAACCGGCATCTGCAGACTGTTTCTGGTCGACAACGGCACCTTGCTATCTGTCGGTACTAAAGTTTTAACAATGTTCCTGTTTAATGAGTCATGTGACTCACGACTCACAAGACCGTATTGGAGTAAGTTTAGGAATCACTTGTGAGTCATTTTCATATTTTGTATATCACTCAAAACACAAAATATGAAAATTGGAATAAGTTCTCGAGTCGCATATGACCCTTTTTTTCGAGCACTTTAGAGTCTTTTTTCGTATATTTCCACTCAAGAGGGCGTATTGGAATAAGTTTTGGAATCACATGTGACTCATTTCTTTATGCCCATTCGAGCATTTTTATATATTACATACGAGGGCGTATTGGAATAATTCAGGAGTCACATGTGACTCATTTATTGAAGCACTTTCGAACATTTTTTCATATATCACTCAAGTGTATTAGAATTAATTTTGATATATGACTCACATAGGAGTAATGGAACAAGTGACTCACTTTGGAGTAATGGAACAAGTAACTCACTTTTTCATGCACTTTTGAGCATTTCTTATAATATAACTTACGAGAGCGTATTGTAATAAGTTCAGGAGTCACATTGACTTAATTCTTCATGCACCTTCGAGGTTTTATTTTGTTATAAACTAGATAAGATATTTTTGTAATAATACAGGCGTTAACGATATAATATATATGTATATATATATATATATATATTATGTACAAATAGTGCATATCTTAATTTTGTTTTAAATACTTAACACGTTACGTATATGTCAATAAACTGTTATTTTTTTAGGATTCCGTAACCATAGGGTAAAACCGGGACCCTATTTACTAAGACTCCACTGTCCGTCTGTCTGTCTGTCACCAGGCTGTATCTCATGAACCGTGATAGCTAGGCAGTTGAAAATCATAGATGATGTATCTCTGTTACCGCTATAACAACAAATACTAAAAATCTGCCACGTGCGAGTCAGACTCGCGCACGTGAAAACTAAAAAACATTTTATAATATGGTGTCTAATTTTGTATAGAAAATGGTACGGAACCCTTCGTGCACGAGTTCTACTCACAGTGTCGATTTTTAGTATTACTGTGTAAAAAGAAAAAAGTTGAGGACTCAACCAGTCAGATCTCGCCCGAGGAAATATCTTTCTCTTTTATCATTAAACTATTGACGCCAATAGTTCTTAGAACTTTTAGAATTTTGTAGGTAGTTTTATTTTGATTATTTTTTAACATTTTAATCACAAATGTATAGTTAAAATAATACTCTTCTATTTTATATAATGTACGGAAATTATTTGGCATTGATAATTGAAAACCAATTTGTGCAAAATTTTAATCCCATACATTATTATCCCATACATAATTCTTCTTCAGTAATATTTAATATCAGCAATTGCATACATTTGGTCTAGACATTTAATATTCTATACGTATTTTGACCAGAACGATGCTAAAAATATGTCATTTCGTCAGAGCCATCATTGGGTTTTGTTCTAAATGACCAATTTGCACTTGCCGAATATTTTCTTGACATTTTGAAACTACTTAATAAAAACAAACAGTGAAAATTGTTGAATAAAAATTGCAGCCTTATTATTGAAAATGAAATGTTTATTTTTGTTTTGATCTCTTTAAGGCTCAAACATTTTTGTAAATAATTATTGATATATATTTATGTAAATATAATGAAATAATATAATTGAATTATCTATACAAAGTATAACATAACGGTGTAGTAATATTGAAGTGGTAAATTAAAAATTAAACACTATTGTTTTGTTAAAAATACTTTCTCTAATTAGAGATTTCGGAGAAATATTAGTTCATATAACTAACGCCATCTAGTTAACAAATGCAGTAACTGTTTGAGAGTTATTTGAAGCAGTGATGGCTCAGTAGCATTGGCTATGGACTGCCGTGCAGCAGATTCATGGTACGAATCCCGCCGCGGGCTTGAGCTTCACCGCATAGCTAGCTTCACCCTCAAGTAGAAAATCTGTCGCCAAGCACCTAACAGTGTACGTCAACTGTACGTCTCAGGGTGACGGGCACAGTGCGATTCGTCGTTGACAAAATGCGTATGTTATAGGCAGAGGTTAGTCCACTTAACATCAGGTGGGCCTCGCGATTGTAACGTAACAATAACATAAAAACAAACAAAAAAAAATTATCAGTGTTTTTGACTAGCGCCATCTAGCCAACGGGTGTAGTAAATATAGTTACATAGTCGGGTCATTTTCGAAAGGCCGTGAGCCAGTCAATATAAATTAATCTAAGTTCAATTCCGAAAATGTTGTCCTCCAATTTTTTTTTTCCAAAGTACACTAAGGACATATATAAAGCGTTTTACTTTTATGTGATGTCCCTGAAGTCACGTGACTGACGTTACCCACGTGAAGTAAAAAGATTGTTCATACATGTGGTCTTTTAATAATTGAATTATATTTGTTTTTATTTGAAATGCTAGAAATTATGATAATGAAAACATAAATTGGATTTATTATCATAACATAACTGAAATTAAAAGGTAGTTTAGCAAACATATTCAAATACCATAAGGTTTAACCACAAACCACAACACACGTGGATTATATATGTAGTACTATTCAAGATATAGAAACTCATTAAAATTACGTATTATGAATCTATCTAAATCACTCTCTCGGATAATCATTAATTCTAAATACTTTCGTTTTCAAATATTACTTTAATATAGATTTCCACTGCGTAACGCCAGAATTAACCACCTTTTATGTAACTACACCTTTTTGTTACACTCTGTATAGTGATCATGTATTTTTGTTGCACGCTGCCTCAGGAGCGAGTGAAGCCGCGTTATGTATATATAGCGTTAAATTTAACAGTTGGTTTAGTTCATGTTAAAAAGTTATAAACCTGTTTTACACATATTATACATACATTGTGGCTTTCCAGTGAGAAACGTATTCCAATGAGTAACGTCTCTTGGAGAAAAAGTGTCACTGTCAGCCGAAAGACTTTACAGTCCCACCAACTTATCTGTTCAGGTGGCAGAAAAAAAAACTACAACATTCCTTCAAATTGTGACAGTTTGTAGTTGATTTCCTTGATCAGCAGCGCCCTCGCCAACTGCACAGTTAAGTTGGTGGTACTATAATTATTTTAGGTTTTATTTGACATCAGGGCCGCGTTCCTGCAAAGCCGGACCAATTGCGACTGTCCCTACGTATACTATCGAAACTAAATATCGCGAATTTTAAGTTTCGTGAGTTTACGAGGACCAGCGACGTCACATTCCATACTTTACGACTTGCAAAAACTGAATATATTAATAATATTTGAAATAAATTTTAATTTAGTAATATAATGTGATAGAACAAGTTGCGACGGTAATAAAAAAAAACCCTTTTTTGAGTTTCGATAGTCTACGTAGGGACAGATTGGTCGAGTTAGATTTGGTCCAAGGTACCTGGAAGGACCTATTCTACTGTTAAAATATGAAATTGACAGCGATGTTTTTAAAGTGCGGCCGGTGAGAGAATGCGTTTGACAGTTCATTTTATTAATATGGTTTTCCCCTCCCAAAGTAACATAGACCGTCTGATTACATAATACTGTATCAGTCAGACATTTAAAAGTTCAAAAATATTTGTTCATATACATTTTACTCCATTTACAACGACAACAAAAACGCGTATTGTCTGTCAAACGCATTATCTCGGCGGCCGGACTTTAGGTGATAAAATATTCTCTGCATGTTTTGGAAATGGGGCTCATTACGTAATTAAGCAATAAAAGCATAGTAATAATTAATTTTTGAATTAGCTAGTACAAAATTTATTATTTATTTTAGTATCTGTCACTTTTGACAGGTGGCCAAGATTTGGTCGATTCAAAAGGTAGTAAAGGTGGTGACCACAGAAGCCACAAAACAAGAGTTGAAGTTGAAGGTAGTAAAGTTTTGGCTAGGCAGAGCATAATTAGCTCGGACTGGTCGCCCGGAACGGGTATCATCAAATCCTGTCAAGATTAAATTAAGCTCGATTGGAGTGCTGGAACGACGTGCAAGCAAAATTTGCCTTGGCTGAAGGAATGCAGGAACGTACCTCTGATGTTCAATTTTGACGTTTTAAACGTCAAATGTGAATAATTTACTTTGAGTTATATAATTAGCAATAAAACTCCTTGTTGCTAGTTCGTCCCGGGAATCATACCTGTTTCTACTGACATGTAGATTATTATTTTTATTATTATTATTCGCATTATTGTATTCCGGTTTAAGGAGTGTCGGGTGCCAGTAAAATTACAGGCATACGAGACTTAACTTTTGTCTCAGAGTGATGAGCGCAGTGCAGTTCGTCCTTTGTGACGTACTTGTAAAATTTTGTAATTTCACTTGTCTTTGCTGTTCTGTTATTTCTTCCGACATGTAGATTATTATTATTATTATTAGCATACTATGTTCCGGTTTAAAGAGTGTGGAGTAGTTTTATCTCAGAGTGATGAGCGCAGTGCAGTTCGTCCTTTGTGACGTACTTGTAAAATTTGTAATTTCACTAATGTCGTTGCAGTTCAAGAGGTAAACAAAGTGTTTGCGCACTGCTGTTTGGAGGTGGAACATTTGACACTGCGGTGTTACTAACAAGACGATTGCTTTACTCAAGAAGGCTACCAATTTACTGTTATATTTAAAATTTCTGTCATGTAGAGAAAAAGAAACAGCAGTATTGATAAACAATTCCAATGTTATTTAAGTACTTACTTACCTTAATATGAGATGTATAAAGAAAGCAATATTTAATTAATTTTTAAAGAACAGTAGATTGCCCAGTTTGGTCATTCTCATAATAAATAATGATTTTAATTAGTTAAATCTTCCCAAGGAAGTGTGTGTAAAATTGCCGTATGAGTCAGACGCATAATCCCCACGCTTGGCAGGCGTCTTTGGGACCGCAGTATAAGATAGCAGTTTCTCAGAAGGTGCTGCTGCTCACCTTCCATTGACCCTCTTAGCGGACACCTATCGTAGACACCCACGGTAAGGGATGTGGGGTGACGATCTCACCCGGCACCCCACGGGCATGTATGTATAATATGTGTAAACAAAATACAAAATGTAATAAAAACCGTTTAGTATTTGTTATTTAAATAATATTATAAGAATAATACAAATAAAGGAATATCATTTTAATTGTGTTTTGATTTATATCTTATTTGTTAGTTATATATATATTTTATGCCGGATAGGTTAGCCTTTGACTACTATCTCACCTGATGGAAAGTGATGATGTGGTCGAAGATGTTGTTCAGACTAACCTAGAAGTACTGGCTCTCAAGGACAGCTGCCGGAACACACCGTTGGGTGCTTGGCGACAGATTTTCTACTTGAAGATTGTAGCTAGCCAGGCGGGCATTCACAAAATGCCCTTCCACCATGTGGTCAAGCTCAAGCTCTGGGCGGGATTCGAACGGCAGTTCATAGCCAATGCCACTGAGCCATCACTGCTTCGTCCTTAGATAATGTGATCAAGATTCACATATAATTTTCTTAGTGCTACAAACTAAATAAATTTTGCTAAAAATCTGTTCAAGTAAAACTATTTAGCAATTGTCAGCGCCTTAAGATGCTAAACTGCCAATGTACTAGGAGTCCATGAGTAATATAGAGGTAGCTTAGAGTGAGTATGTACTTAGTAGATCCATAACTTGAGTAGTTTTAAAAGCTAAGTAAGATGCTAAACAGTCAAAGTACTAGGAGTCCATGAGTAATATAGAGGTAGCTTAGAGTGAGTATGTACTTAGTAGATCCATAACTTGATAGCTTTAAAAGCTAAGTAAGATGTTAAACAGTCAAAGTACTAGGAGTCCATGAGTAATATAGAGGTAGCTTAGAGTGAGTATGTACTTAGTAGATCCATAACTTGGGTAGTTTTAAAAGCTAAGTAAGATGCTAAACAGTCAAAGTACTAGGAGTCCATGAGTAATATAGAGGTAGCTTAGAGTGAGTATGTACTTAGTAGATCCATAACTTGATAGTTTTAAAAGCTAAGTAAGATGTTAAACAGTCAAAGTACTAGGAGTCCATGAGTAATATAGAGGTAGCTTAGAGTGAGTATGTACTTAGTAGATCCATAACTTGGGTAGTTTTAAAAGCTAAGTAAGATGTTATACAGTCAAAGTACTAGGAGTCCATGAGTAATATAGAGGTAGCTTAGAGTGAGTATGTACTTAGTAGATCCATAACTTGGGTAGTTTTAAAAGCTAAGTAAGATGCTAAACAGTCAAAGTACTAGGAGTCCATGAGTAATATAGAGGTAGCTTAGAGTGAGTATGTACTTAGTAGATCCATAACTTGGGTTGTTTTAAAAGCTAAGTAAGATGCTAAACAGTCAAAGTACTAGGAGTCCATGAGTAATATAGAGGTAGCTTAGAGTGAGTATGTACTTAGTAGATCCATAACTTGGGTAGTTTTAAATGCTAAGTAAGATGCTAAACAGTCAAAGTACTAGGAGTCCATGAGTAATATAGAGGTAGCTTAGAGTGAGTATGTACTTAGTAGATCCATAACTTGATAGTTTTAAAAGCTAAGTAAGATGTTAAACAGTCAAAGTACTAGGAGTCCATGAGTAATATAGAGGTAGCTTAGAGTGAGTATGTACTTAGTAGATCCATAACTTGGGTAGTTTTAAAAGCTAAGTAAGATGTTATACAGTCAAAGTACTAGGAGTCCATGAGTAATATAGAGGTAGCTTAGAGTGAGTATGTACTTAGTAGATCCATAACTTGGGTAGTTTTAAAAGCTAAGTAAGATGTTAAACAGTCAAAGTACTAGGAGTCCATGAGTAATATAGAGGTAGCTTAGAGTGAGTATGTACTTAGTAGATCCATAACTTGGGTAGTTTTAAAAGCTAAGTAAGATGCTAAACAGTCAAAGTATTAGGAGTCCATGAGTAATATAGAGGTAGCTTAGAGTGAGTATGTACTTAGTAGATCCATAACTTGGGTAGTTTTAAAAGCTAAGTAAGATGTTAAACAGTCAAAGTACTAGGAGTCCATGAGTAATATAGAGGTAGCTTAGAGTGAGTATGTACTTAGTAGATCCATAACTTGGGTAGTTTTAAAAGCTAAGTAAGATGCTAAACAGTCAAAGTACTAGGAGTCCATGAGTAATATAGAGGTAGCTTATAGTGAGTATGTACTTAGTAGATCCATAACTTGGGTAGTTTTAAAAGCTAAGTAAGATGTTAAACAGTCAAAGTACTAGGAGTCCATAAATAGCATGTAGTGCAATAACGGTCCAAAAACTGGCGGTAAGATCACATAATTTATAATATTAGGTCCTTACATATGAAATTGGCGTTTTTCGTACTGGCCACTTTAATCACGAATTTCTCCTCTTTGGTAAGGAATTCCAAATTCAAATTTGTACAGCTATAGACTCATGTATTTGTGCTTCGATGATCGTCATTCATTTGTTTTTTTTCTTCTGTTTTTTTCTGTTTGCGTCACTCATTTTACAAAATGGAAAACCTTAAATATCGCATTATTTACGAGTACGAGTTCCGCCGTGGCACTAGTGCTGCGGAAACAACTCGAAGGGTGAATGATGTGTATGGCGGTCGTGTTGCAAAAGAAAACACAGTTCGTTTTTGGTTCCAACGTTTTCGTTCTGGAAATTTCGACCTGCAGAACAAGCCCCGTGGACGGCCTGAGACTCAAGTTGATAATGAAGAGTTGAAGGCTATTGTGGAAGCGGATCCATCGCAAACCACGTCCGAGTTAGCTGCAGGCTGCGATGTTAGTGATAAAACTGTTTTAATTCACTTGAAGCAAATTGGGAAGATTAAAAAGCTTGAAAGGTGGGTACCTCACGAATTGACTGAAACAAACCGGCAAACGCGCGTCGACTGCTGCGTTACATTACTAAACCGGCACAATAATGAAGGTATTTTAAACCGAATCATTACCTGTGATGAAAAATGGGTTCTTTACGATAATCAGAAGCGCTCAGCGCAATGGTTAGATCCTGGCCAGCCAGCCAAATCCTGCCCCAAGCGAAAATTAACCCCAAAAAAGTTACTTGTAAGCGTTTGGTGGACTAGTGCCGGTATTGTTCATTACAGTTTTTTCAAATCTGGCCAGACTATTACGGCTGATGTCTATTGTCAGGAATTGCAAACCATGATGGAAAAGCTAGCGGCTAAACAACCTAGGCTGGTCAATCGCTCCACGCCACTGCTGCTTCACGACAACGCTAGACCACACACTGCGCTACAGACGGCTACTAAATTAGAAGAGCTTCAATTGGAAAGTCTAAGACATCCTCCGTACTCCCCGGACCTTGCTCCAACAGATTACCATTTTTTTCGAAATTTGGATAACTTCTTGCAAGGGAAAAAATTCAACTCCGATGGGGCAGTCCAAATCGCCTTCAAAGATTTTATTGATTCCCGTCCGACTGGTTTTTTTAGTAAAGGGATCAATGAACTACCTATGAGATGGCAAAAGTGCATAGAAAATAATGGTTCATACTTTGATTAATTAAATATATTATATTAAAAAATATTCGACTTTTTGTTCCTCCCATACAAAACGCCAATTTCATATGTAAGGACCTAATATTTGGTAAATATTTTTTAATAGTTAAAAATATTGACGATCCCTAGGCACTTTTGAAGTGTGTATATATAGTTAATATAATATATTTATATTATATATATACATCGTTTTTGTCTATATTTTTACGAACAACAAGTTAGCAAATATATATATGAAATTTCGCGGTACGTTTGGCTAGTCTAAAGTACAAATGAAGCAGTGATGGCTCAGTGGCATTGACTATGGACTGCCGCGCAGCAGGTCCACGGTTCGAATCCCGCCGCGGGCTTGAGCTTGACCGCATGGTGGAAGGGCTTTTTGCGCATGCCCGCCTGGCTAGCGACCACCCTCAAATAGAAAATCTGTCGCCAAGCACCTAACGGTGTGTTCCGGCAGCTGTCCTTGAGTGCCATTGAAATTACAGGCACTTGAGACTTAACAACTATGTCTCAAGGTGACGGCGCATTGCAATTCCCGTGATCCGACAGTTAGCTTTCGCTGATAATGTAGTAAATTTTTAATCATTCATTTTTCAACATACGACCTTAGGAGTCCCACTGAAAAGGTAATCAATTCCACTCCGCTTAACTTGATACCATCTGATATCTATGTAATTCTAGAAATTTTCAGTTTTCGATTGAGTACTTGCCATACAAATTAATTATTATCAAACGCTAGTCGATTAAACACGACCAAGCGTATATAAAAAGTATTTTCTACTTGAGAACTAACCCGTAGGTTAGTTTAAGTGGTGGTGGGTTGATGACATTTTGAGTTGATCCTTCAGCGGTTGCAACAAACGTTTGCGTGTTTTAACAATGCACAGCGACATCTGGCATTTTGTAGTTGTACTAAGTACTCATTATGGAATAATGTTGCCAGAAATAAAAAGTTGAAACACAGTGATGGAGACGTGAAAATGTATTATATATGTAATAAAAAATACATACTTAGAAGAATGGACATTGTATTTGCTATTTGAAGCGCGTCCGTTTTTTGTTGGTATGAAATATAAATACCATTAAATTCGTACGTGTAACTAGGGATGTGATTATTATTTGAACTTAATCAATAAACTTTAAGACTTTCGCGACTTGAACACATATTACGGGACTTAAATAAATGTATACATGTTGTATCGCGATTAAGTCCCATTAAATACTTATAAATATTTATCAATAAAATTATTAGTTTATTGGTTTAAAAATATGGGACAATATTATTTTATCCTCTTAAGAGGGCCCTTCCCGATCCGTCTATCGTCAAAACGAGCATGATTGAAAAGCTTGTTGTGTCATCTTTTTTCATCTTCAGCGCTTGGCATTCAACTCTCCGTCTCTCTCCCTCTACACCTCTCCAACTCTACGTCCCCCTCATACCTCTTTCCGACACTTGGCTAACAAGCAAGTGAGAACGGGATAACATTTAAAGAAAAATAGTGTGCGTAAACTTCATAAAACTTGATCCAGGAATTACGTGTTTTTCAATAAGCCTTATAAGTTTGTAACATAAATGTTTATCATTTAGAATTTCCATTATATTTGCAAGGTTTCTATCAAAATATGTTCTCTACTTTTACAATTTATTAGTACATTCTGAATGACCAAAGTTCACATAAAATTTGTGCTAAAAAGCAGATTTTTGGAGGCTAAGAATGAAGTTGTTTCTCCAAATTTTACTTTTTTGTTTGCATATAAACCTAGGTATAGTGCACAAGATACCTATTAGGTCAAAACAATCAAAGAAAGATCTGTTACAACGCCATAATCGAGTACGAGCGTTTGTATGAAAAGTAGGACGGGTTGGCCGCTCTTAAAACAAATCGATTTAATGTACTAGTATTTTTTTATATGTTTTACCTTTATATTAACTAGCGACATCAACGCGAATATAGTCGTTACATCGATGTTTTGCTGGTCAGTTTAACCGACTCGTAATAATATTACTTGCTCAGGGGGCCGTTCCAAACCTCGGAGTGTAGTTGTTTGGTTGTTTTAACTTGCTCCAAGGTTCCGAACGGCCCAGTTGTTTTATAACCTCAAATGTAGATTTTTGGCGGCTAACTAGAAAAATATATAGACGTTTTATGATGTTTGAAAAGCAATAACTACCGTTACATGCAAAATACTCATGAGTGCCTATAATTCTCTCATCAACAAATGTCGAGGTCATTTCAATTAAAGATGCAAGCTTTTAACAACCGATTTTGATAGTTGAAAAGTTGCAACCTTCAAAGGTTCGGAACGATCAAGTTGTGACAACTACCGTCTAAGATTATCCCATTGGCATCAGCGATTATGAGAACAAAAGAATTTCATTCATAACTAGCACGTTGTGGTTCTGGCGATGCCAACTGATTAATAAACTTATATTTAAATGAAAACACCAATAAATCACGTTTTAATTATATTTAATTATCTTTAAGTTATTACACTAACTCTAGCACCAGCTACCCCCTTCCCCCGCGCCCCGCCCTCTTTGTACATACATACATGCATATATCAATACTATACAGTTTTAGGGATGATTTATATTAGACCGGGCCGTATCCGGGCCGGGCCGTGGACGGGGCGGGCCCGGGGCGGAGCCCGTCCGTACGTTAGTAGGCGGGCCCGGACGGGACACGGATCAGGCACTCTTTAATATAAATTGCTTCATACAAAATGTATGTAACGTTACAAATCCGTGCCCCGTCCGGGCCACGTACACGGCACGCCACGGGCACGGCCCGGTCTAATATAAATCTACCCTTAATGTTGTCTTAGGTTTTCGCGATTATTACACATAGTAATTAAACAACTTTAAAAGGTTTAAATCGCGTATATTTATCATAACTTTTGTCCCGACGTTTCAAACACTTTGCAGTGATCGTTTGTTAATTATATTGTTAATGACTTAATTTAAACTTTTATTTAAACCGTTTAAAGTTGTTTCATTATTATATACAATTTTTGAGTTAGTATTACGGCCGCCAGCTACAATGGTGTTTTAGTATTAATTATATTTATAGCAGTCCCCTCAGTGGTAATAACATTTATGACAATAAAACTGACTACAGAAAAAGAAGTCATTACATGAAAGATAATTGAAAATAATACAATTGTACAAAAGTTGATTAGTAAATTTTCATTTTTCCCATAGTGATAATCGGAATCGGAATTACCGATTATTGATTAAGATAATCGGAATCGTAATCGGCAAATTGATAATCGTTGCAACACTAATGATTTTATTTATGTAACTTGGGCTCTCTAAACAAAATTGCCTACAATTGAATACAATAATCCTATTTCTTAGAATTGTCTTTCTAAGGGCCTGTTTCAGAATGTTCCAGAAGTTCCGGTTATACTACCCAGAACATATTTAATAAATAAAACACTATCTTTGCGTTTCACAGTCATCGATTTAGCCTATCCATCGGTTAAATCTTGAAACGTGCTGCATATTAACTGTCATTTTTATCATTCAGTTATTTTATGTTCTGGGTAGTATAACCGGAACTTACTCTAACATTCTGAAAAGGCCCTTAGTGTTACACGAATGTAGATCTAAGCTCAAACAGAATAAGAACTGTAATGGCTTAGAGAATTTTAAAGTTAGAGATGTCCTATAGAATCGATACCATTGACATACTATAAAACACAACAGTGTACATAAAAATGCAACAATAAAATTTAATTTCTTCACAAATATATTTTATATATTATGAAAATGGGGAGGGGGCTTACTCCGTAGCATGCAAGCTAATTATTTTAATACTATATTAAAATATCTTTCATAATTTATTGTTAAATTAAAATGTGAGGATCAATTTACACTGGCACCGAGTGCACGTGCATTGAAACGTCAAATTCTCTTATAGTACCACCAACTTAACTGTGCAGTTTTCGAGGGCGCTACTGGTCAAGGAAATCAACTACAAACTGTCACAATTTGAAGGAATGTTGTAGTTCTTTTTTTTGCCGCCTGAACAGATAAGTTGTTGGGACTGTATAAGACGCAGACGTGACATATTGCTCAATTTTGATCACATTCTGCGTCTATGGTTGTGATCACTGTAATCGTTTGTAACTGTTCTCCCCTGTTCCATTTAGGATAAGAACGCTTAGAATGCCACTAAAATTTGCCACTTCTGTCACTTTTGACATTAGATGTAGGTAATTCAAACTGTTCTAGTAGCCTCATAGCGTTTATGGCAAAAATAACGGCAAGCCCCATCTGGAACAACTTTTTAGAAGTGTGATGGTTTTTGGCGAATTCAACTCCAAATGGTACGCACCCTTGATCATGCGTCAAATAAACAATTTTTCAAAAGATTATTTTTTCTGTGTGACGAATAATTTTCTGAATCCCCTTCTCCAGTGTCGTTGGTACCTCGCATCGCTTCACTAGATGTCGCTAGAGGAGACAGGAGCTTTTTTTATTAACTAAAGTAATAACTTCCTAATGATATAATTCTCAACACTATCGCGTGCTAAGCTAAATTCATATAGACAAATTGAAGAATCATCAATTTCACGCCGGGTGCCTAAACCACTCGGCCACCGGAACATGCTCGCTCTTTTCAAAGGAGTGTTAAGTATTTGAAATAAGCAGGTATAGTTTAGCAGTCTGGTTGATGAGCGCACCGTCTCCTATGACGTTTAAAGTAATACAATAATAGCACAAAATTTTAGCTCAAACGAGCATGTTCCGATGGCCGAGTGGCTTAGGAAACCAGCGTGAAATCGGGGGACGTGGTTTTGAAAATAACAATAAAAATAATATTGTGTTTTCAAAATTTGTACATATGAATATAATAAAGTTTTCCTTTGGTCCTTCATTGCTAGCTCAGTGTAAATTGATCCTAATTATGTTAAAATGTTAATTTTTTAACATATATTTGTTTGTTTCGGTTATTTTGTAGTCTTTGCGATTAAACGCCGCATTATCACATTAATAATATTATAACAACATTCAGATCTCAGTAGCTTTTTGTACTGCAAAATTATAACACTGTATATAAATGCAATTAAAACTGGTTATAACCGGTTTCTTTTCGTTATTTTTTTCCTATTCAAACAAATGTGACATTTTATGTGAAAAATATAGGTCTTTCATATAATATCTACATACAGGGTTATTGGTAAAACGCTAACAACCTCTTAGGGTTGACTTCTGCTAGTCCTAACAAACATTTTGAGATGTTATTTTTTGCATTAATTTAAAAAAAAAAAATTTATATTTGACGGCATAAGCACGAGGATCACCTGATGTTAAAAGTCTCTTGTGCCTGTAATTTATTATTTCATATTTTGTATTACTTAGCTCGATATATATTAGGTCCTTACATATGAAATTGGCGTTTTTCGTACTGGCCACTTTAATCACGAATTTCTCCTCTTTGGTAAGGAATTCCAAATTCAAATTTGTACAGCTATAGACTCATGTATTTGTGCTTCGATGATCGTCATTCATTTGTTTTTTTTCTTCTGTTTTTTTCTGTTTGCGTCACTCATTTTACAAAATGGAAAACCTTAAATATCGCATTATTTACGAGTACGAGTTCCGCCGTGGCACTAGTGCTGCGGAAACAACTCGAAGGGTGAATGATGTGTATGGCGGTCGTGTTGCAAAAGAAAACACAGTTCGTTTTTGGTTCCAACGTTTTCGTTCTGGAAATTTCGACCTGCAGAACAAGCCCCGTGGACGGCCTGAGACTCAAGTTGATAATGAAGAGTTGAAGGCTATTGTGGAAGCGGATCCATCGCAAACCACGTCCGAGTTAGCTGCAGGCTGCAATGTTAGTGATAAAACTGTTTTAATTCACTTGAAGCAAATTGGGAAGATTAAAAAGCTTGAAAGGTGGGTACCTCACGAATTGACTGAAACAAACCGGCATACGCGCGTCGACTGCTGCGTTACATTACTAAACCGGCACAATAATGAAGGTATTTTAAACCGAATCATTACCTGTGATGAAAAATGGGTTCTTTACGATAATCAGAAGCGCTCAGCGCAATGGTTAGATCCTGGCCAGCCAGCCAAATCCTGCCCCAAGCGAAAATTAACCCCAAAAAAGTTACTTGTAAGCGTTTGGTGGACTAGTGCCGGTATTGTTCATTACAGTTTTTTCAAATCTGGCCAGACTATTACGGCTGATGTCTATTGTCAGGAATTGCAAACCATGATGGAAAAGCTAGCGGCTAAACAACCTAGGCTGGTCAATCGCTCCACGCCACTGCTGCTTCACGACAACGCTAGACCACACACTGCGCTACAGACGGCTACTAAATTAGAAGAGCTTCAATTGGAAAGTCTAAGACATCCTCCGTACTCCCCGGACCTTGCTCCAACAGATTACCATTTTTTTCGAAATTTGGATAACTTCTTGCAAGGGAAAAAATTCAACTCCGATGGGGCAGTCCAAATCGCCTTCAAAGATTTTATTGATTCCCGTCCGACTGGTTTTTTTAGTAAAGGGATCAATGAACTACCTATGAGATGGCAAAAGTGCATAGAAAATAATGGTTCATACTTTGATTAATTAAATATATTATATTAAAAAATATTCGACTTTTTGTTCCTCCCATACAAAACGCCAATTTCATATGTAAGGACCTAATATTTGGTAAATATTTTTTAATAGTTAAAAATATTGACGATCCCTAGGCACTTTTGAAGTGTGTATATATAGTTAATATAATATATTTATATTATATATATACATCGTTTTTGTCTATATTTTTACGAACAGCAAGTTAGCAAATATATATATGAAATTTCGCGGTACGTTTGGCTAGTCTAAAGTACAAATGAAGCAGTGATGGCTCAGTGGCATTGACTATGGACTGCCGCGCAGCAGGTCCACGGTTCGAATCCCGCCGCGGGCTTGAGCTTCACCGCATGGTGGAAGGGCTTTTTGCGCATGCCCGCCTGGCTAGCGACCACCCTCAAATAGAAAATCTGTCGCCAAGCACCTAACGGTGTGTTCCGGCAGCTGTCCTTGAGAGCCAGTGAAATTACAGGCACATGAGACTTAACAACTACGTCTCAAGTGACGGGCGCAGTGCAATTCGTGACTTATGACGATATGCATCTGTTATAGGCAGAGGTTAGTCCACTTAACATCAGGTGGACCTCAACTTTGTTCCGACACAATAAAATAAAATAAAAAAAATTTGATGTTTCGAGATCCGACAGTTAGCTTTCGCTGATAATGTAGTAAATTTTAAACATTCATTTCTCAACTTGCGACCTTGGATCCCACTAGTAGGTAATCACTTCCACTCAGCTTAACTTGATTCCATCTGATACTAGATATGGTCGGTCTTCTATAGAGTACTAACCACAAATTAATTTTATATAAAACGCTAGTCGTTAAACACGACCAAGCGTATTAAAAAAAGTATTTTCTACTTGAGAACTAACCCGTAGGTTAGTTAAAGTGGTGTTGATGAGTGGATGACATTTTGAGTTTATTCTTCAGCGGTTGTAACAAACGTTTGCGTGTTTTAACAATGCACAGCGACATCTGACTTTTTGTAGTTGTACTAAGTACTCATTATGGAATAATGTTGCCAGAAATAAAAAGTTGAAACACAGTGATGGAGACGTGAAAATGTATTATACATGTAATAAAAAATACATACGTAGAAGAATGGACATTGTATTTGCTATTTGAAGCGCGTCCGTTTTTTTGTTGGTTTGAAATAAAAATACCATTAAATTCGTACTGTGTAACTAGGGATGTGATTATTATTTGAACTTAATCAATAAACTTTAAGACTTTCGCGACTTGAACACATATTACGGGACTTAAATAAATGTATACATATTGTATCGCGATTAAGTCCCGTTAAATACTTATATTAATCAATAAAATTATTAGTTTATCGGTTTAAAAATATGGGACAATATTATTTTATCCTCTTAAGAGGGCCCTTCCCGATCCGTCTATCGTCAAAACGAGCATGATTGAAAAGCTTGTTGTGTCATCTTTTTTCATCTTCAGCGCTAGGCATTCAACTCTCCGTCTCACTCCCTCTACACCTCTCCAACTCTACGTCCCCCTCATACCTCTTTCCGACACTTGGCTAACAAGCAAGTGAGAACGAGATAACATTTAAAGAAAAATAGTGTGCGTAAACTTCATAAAACTTGATCCAGGAATTACGTGTTTTTCAATAAGCCTTATAAGTTTGTAACATAAATGTTTATCATTTAGAATTTCCATTATATTTGCAAGGTTTCTATCAAAATATGTTCTCTACTTTTACAATTTATTAGTACATTCTGAATGACCAAAGTTCACATAAAATTTGTGCTAAAAAGCAGATTTTTGGAGGCTAAGAATGAAGTTGTTTCTCCAAATTTTACTTTTTTGTTTGCATATAAACCTAGGTATAGTGCACAAGATACCTATTAGGTCAAAACAATCAAAGAAAGGTCTGTTACAACGCCATAATCGCGTACGAGCGTTTGTATGAAAAGTAGGACGGGTTGGCCGCTCTTAAAACAAATCGATTTATTGTACATGAGCATATTTTTTTTATGTTTTACCTTTATATTAACTAGCGACATCAACGCGAATATAGTCGTTACATCGATGTTTTGCTGGTCGGTCTAACCGACTCGTAATATTATTACTTGCTCAGGGGGCCGTTCCAAACCTCAGAGTGTAGTTGTTTGGTTGTTTTAACTTACTCCATGGTTCGGAACGACCCAGTTATTTTATAACCTCAAATATAGATTTTTGGCGGCTAACTAGAAAAATATATAGACGTTTTATGTTTGAAAAGCAATAACTACCATAACATGCAAAATATAAAAGAGTGCCTATAATTCTCTCATCAACAAATGTCGAGGTCATTTCAATTAAAGATGCAAGCTTTTAACAACCGATTTTGATAGTTGAAAAGTTGCAACCTTCAAAGGTTCGGAACGATCAAGTTGTGACAACTACCGTCTAAGATTATCCCATTGGCATCAGCGATTATGAGAACAAAAGAATTTCATTCATAACTAGCACGTTGTGGTTCTGGCGATGCCAACTGATTAATAAACTTATATTTAAATGAAAACACCAATAAATCACGTTTTAATTATATTTAATTATCTTTAAGTTATTACACTAACTCTAGCACCAGCTACCCCCTTCCCCCGCGCCCCGCCCTCTTTGTACATACATACATGCATATATCAATACTATACAGTTTTAGGGATGATTTATATTAGACCGGGCCGTATCCGGGCCGGGCCGTGGACGGGGCGGGCCCGGGGCGGAGCCCGTCCGTACGTTAGTAGGCGGGCCCGGACGGGACACGGATCAGGCACTCTTTAATATAAATTGCTTCATACAAAATGTATGTAACGTTACAAATCCGTGCCCCGTCCGGGCCACGTACACTGCACGCCACGGGCACGGCCCGGTCTAATATAAATCTACCCTTAATGTTGTCTTAAGTTTTCGCGATTATTACACATAGTAATTAAACAACTTTAAAAGGTTTAAATCGCGTATATTTATCATAACTTTTGTCCCGACGTTTCAAACACTTTGCAGTGATCGTTTGTTAATTATATTGTAATGACTTAATTTAAACTTTTATTTAAACCGTTTAAAGTTGCAAAATTACTTCTTTGCAACTTTAAAGTTGTTAAGTTGTACCGTTTAAAGTTGTTTCATTATTATATACAATTTTTGAGTTAGTATTACGGCCGCCAGCTACAATGGTGTTTTAGTATTAATTATATTTATAGCAGTCCCCTCAGTGGTAATAACATTTATGACAATAAAACTGACTACAGAAAAAGAAGTCATTACATGAAAGATAATTGAAAATAATACAATTGTACAAAAGTTGATTAGTAAATTTTCATTTTTCCCATAGTGATAATCGGAATCGGAATTACCGATTATTGATTAAGATAATCGGAATCGTAATCGGCAAATTGATAATCGTTGCAACACTAATGATTTTATTTATGTAACTTGGGCTCTCTAAACAAAATTGCCTACAATTGAATACAATAATCCTATTTCTTAGAATTGTCTTTCTAAGGGCCTGTTTCAGAATGTTCGAGAAGTTCCGGTTATATTCCAGAACATATTTAATAAAAAAAACACTATTTTTGCGTTTCACAGTCATCGATTTATCCTATCCATCGGTTAAATCTTGAAACGCGCTGCATGTTAACTATCATTTTTATCATTCAGTTATTTTATGTTCTGGGTACTATAACCGGAACTTACTCTAACATTCTGAAACAGGTTTAGTGTTACACGAATGTAGATCTTATCTCAAACAGAATAAGAACTGTAATAGCTTAGAGAATTTTAAAGTTAGAGATGTCTTATAGAATTGATACCATTGACATACTATAAAACACAACAGTGTACATAAAAATGCAACAATAAAATTTAATTTCTTCACAAATATATTTTATATATTATGAAAATGGGGAGGGGGCTTACTCCGTAGCATGCAAGCTAATTATTTTAATACTATATTACAATATATTTTATAATTTATTGTTAAATTAAAATGTGAGGATCAATTTACACTGGCACCGAGTGTTTTTTTTTATGTTATAGTGACGGAACAAGCTCGAGGCCCACCTGATGTTAAACAGATTAACCTCTGCCTATAACAGATGCATTTCGTCACAAGTCACGAATTGCACTGCGCCCGTCACCTTGAGACAGTTGTTAAGACTCATGTGCCTGTAATTTCACTGGCTCTCAAGGACTGCTGCCGAAACACGCCGTTAGGTGCTTGGCGACAGATTTTCTACTTGAGGTCGCTAGCCAGGCGGGCATTCGCAAAATGCCCTTCCACGATACGATGAAGCAGCGGGATTCGAACCATGGGCCTGCTGCGCGGCAGTCGCAGACGTGACATATTGCTGAGTTATTGAATTTTCGTATGACCAGTTGGTCATGCGTCAAATCAACAATTTTTAATTTTTTTTTTTTTTTTGTAATGTGTATTTTCCTAAATCCCCTTCTCCAGTGTTGTTAGTACCCCGCATCACTTCACTAGGTGTCGCTATAGGAGATAAGGTTATTTTATCAACGAAAGCAATAACTTCGTAATATTATATAATTCTAACCACTATCGTGTGTTAAATAAAAATCATATTTACAAATTATTAGATTTGTAAATATGATTTTTACAAATCTAATATTTGTAAATTTTTTTTTTATCCCGGACAGGAATTAAACCCCAGATTTCACGCCGGGTGCTAAACTCACTAGGCCACCGAAACATGCTCGCTCTTTTCTAATAAAAAAATAGAAATATAGAAGTGTTGTGACATATTTGCGAGTGTTAAGTGTGGTTGATGACCGCGCAACGTCTCCTACGACGGTTAAAGTAATATTGGGACACGAAATTTCAGCTCGAACGAGCATGTTCCGATGGCCGAGTGGTTTAGGTATCTAACATTGTAAGGAATACCCATATTAGGCAACTAATATTGTAACGAATGCCCATAATTGACATATATTTATAATTAGGTATATAATAGAGATTATTTACCTAATTATATATTATTTTACAATACTATATTCGGTATAGTAACTGTTCGACTTGTAACAATAGTGTTATTAATAAATAATTTGTATTTGTATCCGGCGTGAAATCGGGGGACGTGGTTAAGAAAATAACAATAAAAACTATATTGTGTTCTCATATTTCTACATAAGAATGCAATAAAGTTTTCCTTTGGTCCTTCAATGCTAGCTCAGTGTAAATTGATCCTAATTATGTTAAAATGTTAATTTTTTAACATATATTTGTTTGTTTCGGTTATTTTGTAGTCTTTGCGGTTAAACGCCGCATTATCACATTAATAATATTGAAACAACATTCCGATCTCAGTAGCTTTTTGTACTGCAAAATTATAACACTGTATATAAATGCAATTGAAACTGGTTATAACCGGTTTCTTTTCGTGTTTTTTTTTCCTATTCAAACAAATGTGACGTTTTATGTGAAAAAGAAAATAGGTATTTAATATAATATCTACAAACAAGGTTATTGGTAAAACGCTAACAACCTCTTAGGGTTGACTTCTGCTAGTCCTAACAAACATTTTGAGATGTTTTTTTTGCATTAATTTTTTTATGTTATTTGAAGGAATAAGCACGAGGACCACCTGATGTTCAAAGTCTCTTGTGCCTGTAATGTATTATTTCATATTTTTTATTACTTATCTCGATGTATATATACAAAACTCTATTCAAAGTGAGCGCGGCGCGGTCCAGTGTTGCTGCCAGTGCGCTCATGGCTCGGAGTAGGCATTGTCTTTTACTACGAGACACAGTAAAGTTTCAGACAGTACTAGAAAACTTAACAAAAAAAACAATATATCCTCTCACAATGTTTGTTAGGACTAGGAGTCAACCCTAAGAGGTTGTTAGCGTTTTACCAATAACCCTGTATATATATATATATATAGGCTGATGTATTAAATGTTTATTGTAATATATATATTTATAAAAATAAATAAATGGCACAATTTTTATTACGAGTTAGTAATCAGGAATTTCGATATTTTATGTAGCATAAAGCATAACCTATATTTAACCAATTGCAATGCGATACATTAAAATAGTGAGGCGCGACACGCATTTTATCAGTTTTTTTCGGGATTATATATAATGACCACCATAAAATGCTTTGATACCCTTTGTTCTTTTACCAAAAATTGTAATCGAACACCAAATGTATTTACATTATATATAGATAACTAAAAGTAGTAAATGATCACTAAATCACAGTCATATTTAGGTGCGACGAGCGTTAGGTTACTTGTGACTACAACAACGCGCGAGCCGAGCGAGCGAAGCGAGCGTGCCGCGGCAGCGGCCGGCGATGCGTCACAAGAATTATAATTTTGGTTATTATTTTCTACTTTTGGTGATCATTTACTACTTTTGATGATCATTTACTACTTTTGGGTTAACAATGATTTATTTGGAGTAATTTTGCTTTCATAGGATAGTTAAATGTTACTTTGGTAATAATTTTACATTAAAATGCGGGTTTAATTTTGGTGATCATTTACTATTTTTGTTTGTTATATGTTACTATATCTGGTGGTAAGTTAAATATAAACCTTTTCTTTCGTGCCAAATAATCATCATTACCAAGCAAATGACATCCTACTTTATTTTACACATAAAACGTTACACGTGTAAAGAGAAAGCAAATTAGAAAACGGGAGCTAGTATATATGTATATACAACATGTACACTAATTTACATTTATGAATAAGTCTCAGCACGGATTTCATATAAAACTATATGAACTTTATTAAAATTAACATATTATCATAGAGAAGAACTAATAAGAGTTTCAATCGCAACGTACGCCGGAATATGCTCAAATCTTGTTAATACAAAATAGCCAGATGGCGCTGACTCGTAGCCAGGAAATGTTGGCTTCGACACTTAAAGCCGATCAATTTGAATTTCATTGATGGTAAACAGGCCCGAAAGAAGTCTTGTTCTTTTTGAATACGAAATATTGTGTTAAAATGCTGCTCCAATAAATTTGTTTTTATGGATAATTTACCAAGATTCATAAGTTTATTGATAGATGGCGCTGCACCGCATGTAAAATATATGGCAAATAACGCCATCTAGCCATTTGTTTTCGTTCCAACGCCAGTGCGAGTAGCCTTGGTGAGATTTAGGACGGCCATTAAAAATGTAATTTCGTTATTTTATGTGATTTTGATACATATAGCGACATCTTTCGCCGAAGCTGGTATTTAGTTATCGGTGTACGCTGTCATGTATGGTATTAGTCACTCTTAATAGTACTTTCTCTATGATATTATTATCATAAATGTAGATCATATATGATAGCAATTTAATTTAAAAATATTAACTCACTGCCCCGTGGGGGCCAGCTTATAATGTCATCCCCCCCATTGCTACCTGTGGGTGTCGTAAGAGGCGACTAAACGTAAAATACCGGAAGGTGGGCAACAGCGCCTTCTGAGGAACTGATATCAGATAGCGATCCCCAAGACGTCTGCCAAGCGTGGGGATTATGGCTAATCGCCCCCAAATGGGGAGGTTGTGTTCAGCATTAGACAATCCACTGACTCGTCTTTCGACACCCACAGGCAGCAATGGTGGGGTGACATTCTAGCCCGGCACCCCACGGGGCACCTTGTATACACTAAGTATAATTTAAAGAGCATCGACCCATTCCTAAGTAAAACCGTGGAAATGATTTCAGATGAAAAAAGATCCTATACTTACACACGTATTGATAAATGCATCTGTAAAGTTATCTTTTTCCATCCAAAATAATTACTTTATTATGTACATACGTTGGTTGAGTGGAGTAAAGCGTCTTTTCAGAAAGATGAGACCGATTTGTTATTTAATTTTGATTAAAAATAAAAATATTTGTAACGGTCAAGCGTAAGTGGCAACAGGTTCGCTTACTATTACATATGACCAAATATCTGATATATGTGAATGGCTGATTCGATTTTGAATTTCCATGGCAATGAAAAATATCAGTAGCGGTCGTAAGTGGCAACATGCTCGCTTACTATTACATAGGACCAAGACATATCGGCTAAATGTGGACTAGGATACCTCCATTTAGGTTTATATATTCAGGCGTTATGGGCACAATATATCACAGAAAAAGACTTGACAAAATGTGAAAAAATAGTACTGACGGATTGAGTAACTCCTTCTTTTTTTGAAGTCGGTAGAAAATTACTTTTGCAAATGTTCGAAAATGGGTAAATTGCCGTTAGCGGACTGCGGGTGCAAAATTCATATTTGGCTCTTATGGGAGATTGAGTTTCTCTCTTCAGTTGGTCCACGTTCTTTCTTCCGATGCGGTTAACTAGGTAAAATATTTCAATATATAATTATTATTATATTATTCTTTTTCTCATAGGTATTGATGAAAAATAGTGTGTAACTCGCGGCCAATTTAATTTAATTTAAAATATGCTTCTCGATTGGCGTTTACTGAATTCTACTATAGAATCTTCGCTTCGCTCTAAATTTAAAATAACGCCCTCTATGAACAAAATATCACTTTGGCTTCAACACAGATAATAGAACACTAGAGTACAATAACATTCTGTCTACAATAATATTAAATATTATATTAATTAACGTGGCCCCCATGATACTGTTCCCATACAACACCTAAGGGAACGGGGCTGACTGAAAATCAGCGCCGCCTGGAATGAATATTTCGGGTTACACAAGCTGACTCACCTCCCTTTGCTTTATTTCCTCCATATAGTTTTTTAATTATCTCTGTCAATAAATGGAAAGCAATAAATATTTTTTATTATTATTATTAGAGATTAGTAAACACAGATAACTATTTCAATGTATAAGTTCATATAATTTCATATAAAAAAGCGCTGAGACTTACTCTTCATATTCACAATAGTGTTACATAAAAGTGTAGTAATACTGAAGGTGTGTACGGGTATCGAGCCAAGAAGCTCCAGCCTAAAGATCAAATGTTTCACTCAAGTCAAATTTTCGAATACAAGACGACTTGATCAACTCAAACTATTAGTGCCATCTAGCGGTTACGCGCTGCAACTCAGCGCAATAGTATAAATAGACAGGTTTGTTTCGTAATAAAAACATGTCCGCCAAATTTTCAGTCAGCCCGTCAACATGGCGCCTGGAAACTCAGAGGTTTTCTATGCTAAATATTCCGATGCAAATAAACCAACAAAAAAGGAATGTCACATAACTACATTAGTTCGGTATCGCTTCAGCAGTGTTCAGTTATAACTGGTTATTTCTGGTCAAAACTAGTTTTCACTGAATGAAAAATAATTTTCTTAATGCTGCAAACTAATATAATTTGAACTAAAAAACTTTCGCGAGTTTTGTCCATAATTATTATTTAGTAACCGGCTAGGACTCGCGTAATATTTACCGGATATTGCTCCGACCAGTTTCGAACTTATTTGAAGTTCTTCGTCTGGGAGACACGATTGTGCACAGCGGCGAGCGCAGGCCTCAGCACGTAAATAAAAGCGCTCTAGCTTTGTATGGCAGCCATCTTGAAGCCATCATTTTATATTTTTACAGATGTTATTAGAATGACATCTGGTAAAATCAAAAGACAAATCTCATGTCATGCCTTCTGCGTGTCCTGACTCCTGTTAAACATCTCCACCTTTTTCTCGTTTCCGAGATATAAAGCTATAATTAAGCATATTGAGGCTTTCCTATTCATGCATTTCTTTAACTGGATATAGCGCCCTCTATCCATAGGTCAAAGTAACCGTTAGGGACGGCGCTAACTGATGACACGGGATTCTTTTTCTGATCAAATTATTTCGATACAATGATACCGTCGCTTCTCGAGTCACGCGCGGGCGGAATAAAATTCCTCTAAATTCCCAGGCGTCATGTTCACAGTTTAGAAATACGTCGGAAATAATTTTATGAGCAAACAAACCTGTCTATTTCTACTATTGCGCTGAGTTGCGGCGCGCATCCGCTACATGGTGCTAATAGTTTGAGTTGATCAGGGTCGTCTTGCATTCGAAAATTTGACTTAAGAGTGGAAAATTTGACTTAAGAGTGGAAAATTTGACGTTTAGGTTGTAGGTTCTTGACTACTAGAGGGAGCTGACGTCACCATTGTCTATGTCCGTTAAAGGGCGTAGTATTAAATTATCTATGACTTCTTTTAAAGTTTTCTTTTGTGTTTTAGTGGTTTTTGAATCTTGTTCAATAAACTGTATAGAGTTCCATATTACTACACTTTTTTACACCATATATATAACCATATATTTCTATTATTTATTTTATTTAAGACAAAAATATATTTTCTTTTTTTTATTTCGATAATATTCATTATTTTCCTAAAAAATATGTATTATATTTTTTGTTTATTTACTAATACTTCTTTACTATGTTATAATATTTTTTGAAGATTTATAAATTGAGATTCTTTATTTTGTTAATTGATAATAATTATTTAAATTCTCTATTATTATTATTTTCTGTACTTTATATGATATCTGTTAACAATACTACATACTTGAATTGTATTAGCTTAATATTGGCGTGGAAAAACAATACCGATGGAAAAATCAATTTTAAGTAGGTACACATTGTATTTGATCCAAATCCGTTTAGCCATCACCAACATCATTAGGAGAGGCCGCCAGATGGAGTCTAAATACAATTAAAAAAAAACATACACTAAAGTACACAAATAAACACAAAGACTGTTAGTGGAACGATTCAAAAAAATGATTTGAAAATTTCAAATATAACGATTTAAAATCATTTTCAAACAGTAAGTTTCTAAAATCATTTTCGCTTAAAATCCTTAGCCTCTCTATGGTTCCGAATTGTTAAATGCCACATTTAAGTATTACGAAACAGTGAGAACCTGTATCCAGTTAAAACTGGTTATTTCTGGTCAAAACTAGTTTTCACTACTTTAAACTAGCTTTAAAAAGATTAACATATCATTTTCTTACTGCTGCAAAATAAATATACTTTGATAAAAATCTGATCAATTACTTTTCAGCATTTTCAAATAAAAAAATACTGAATACAGATTATCACTGTAGCTTGTTATAGATATATATATATATAAGATATGTTCATAGGTCCGTCTCAGAAGCTTGCGTCTCTAACCAATGCCTCCGCGCCCGGCGCCGCCCGCCCGAACTCTCCTCCTGTACGAACAAAATTCTATATTAATGTCGATTTTATATTAAGGTTGAACTGGCCGGTCGCTTCTTCATACAAACGTCGTAGGGTGATCACTTCCTTATTTGAGATTTTAGGTCCACAATTAAGCATAATACCGATTGATCTTGTCATTATCTAGGCTTGTATGATGCCGAAATTTGAAAAAGATAATTAAATTGAAAGTTCTGAGCCTCGAAAATGTTATATGAAAATGTTTCGATACTCATAACTCCTAAGTTAATTATCTTATTAAAATTTCGGCATCATACAAGCCTAGATAATGACGAGATCAATCGGTATTATGCTTTGTTTTGGACCTACATCCTCAAATAAGGGAGTGATCACCCTACGACGTTTGTATGGAGAACGGGCCGGCCAGTTCACCCTTAATACTGTACATTCAAAATTATCTATGGTAATTACAACTTCTAAGTTAGCCTGAACAACATCTTCGCACTTCACTTACCATCAGGTGAGATAGTGGTCAAAGGCTAACCTATAAATAAATAAATAAACCTATCACGCAATATATATAAACAAAATTACAAATTTACGGTGGAAAATTTGTGAGCGGGATTCCAACCTGCACCATCTAGCCCTATAGCCGGGGTATGCCGACTGAGCTACCATGACATATGACTCATATTTTTTTTTCCTCTTTGTTTAACCATCGTATACTATAGGGGTTAGATAGATCAGAATCGGGAGTTCGTTACGTTTTTATCTTCAATATATTCATTGATAGTGTAAGAACATTTTTTTTTTGTAAATAAATCCTTAAATTTTATTCTAAATTTCTTTTCATTTGTTTCATTTCTTATTCTATAGGTAATTTATTAAATATTTTTAATATTGTATATTGAAGTTAAGCAACGTCGCCCGCGGTCATGAGTTGGATGGATGACCGCTAGTGACATTACTACTGAGCGTGCACGTGCTTCGGAGGGCACGTTAAGCCGTCGGCGTCGGTCCCGGTTGTTGTTTTAGGATAGCCCGGCTAGCTACAACCGTCCAGTAGAAAATCTATCGCCAAGCACTTAACAGGGTATTCCGGCAACAATGGTTAAGGGTCAGTAAAATTACAGGCACATGAGACTCAACTATGTCTCAGAGTGACGGGCGCAGTGCAATTCTTCACTTGTAACGAAATGCTTCTGTTATAGGCAGAGGTTAGCTTACCATCAGGCCTCATGCTTATTTCGTCACAATAACATTAAAAACACCGCATTCCGCATGGTGGAAGGGCATTTTGCGAATGCCCGCCTGGCTAGCGACCACCCTCAAGTAGAAAATCTGTCACCAAGCAACTAACGGTGTGTTCCGGCAGCTGTGTTAAATTACAAGCACATGAGACTTAACAACTGTCTCAAGGTAACTGGCGCAGTGCAATTCTTCACTTGTAACGAATTGCTTATGTTATAGGCAGAGGTTAGCTTACCATCAGGCCTCAAGCTAGCTTCGTCACAATAACATAAAAAAAATAACATAGAATATAGGTACGGTATATACCTTATGTTCCTTGGCAGGCGTTTGATCCTTGTTTGTTTGCGGCGCGTCGTATTCCGGATCTATATACAACTTATCCGGCGCGTCATGTCCGGCCGGATGTGACGTCACGCGCGCCCCCAGCCGAGCCTCTCGCGCTTGTAACACTTCCTGTTTACATACAAACAACATATTATATTTGTATTATACATACATAACATCACGGCACTTTCCCGTAGAGGTAGGCAGAGACAACGGATTTCCACTTACTACGATCCTTACATATCTCTTGTACAAGCACCTAACGGTGTGTTCCGGTAATTCTAGGTTAAGCCTGTTAACACCGACCACATCATCACTTACCATCAGGTGAGATTGTGGCTTACCTATCAGTAATAAAAAAAATAATGTTAATGTCTCATCATAAATTAATAATATTGTAATTTTTGCATAAAAGCGAATAGAAAAATAAATAACAACAAACGAACGTTGAGGTATCCCCCATTAGTGTGATTTGCTATAATCCCCACGCTTGGCAGGCGTCTTGGGGATCGTACAAGTTGTCACTTCTTCGGAAGGCGCTGCTTCCTACAATCCAATATTTTTCCCTTAGTCGCCGCTTACGACACCCACGGGCAGAAATGGGGGGATGACACTAACACAGCACCCCACGGGGAAGTTATTAGATACTATGTAAAAAAAGAGACTTGTGTAACTGTAATAGGGGGCGAGCCTCACCTGCATCATGACGGCCGCCTCCATGTCCGCCATGCTGAATGTGCCCACTGACTTGGGTATCTCATCTTCTTCTATATCTGAAATAATAAATCACATCTTTTGAAGCAATGATGGCCGAGCGGTAATAGCTATGGACTGCCGCGCCGTAGCACCCTGGTTCGATCCCCACCGCCGGCTTGAGTGAAGCTCAAGCCGGCGGTGGGGATCGAACGCATGGTGGAAGGGCATTTTGTGATTGCCCGCCTGGTTAGCTACCACCCTCAAGTAGAAAGTCTGTCGCCAAGCACCGAAAGGTGTGTTCCGGCAGTAGTCTTTGAGAGCCGGTGAAGTTACAGGCACAATGAGACTTAACAACTATGTCTCAATGTGACGGGCGCAGTGCAATTCGTGACTTGTGATGAATTGCAACTGTTGTAGGCAGAGGTTAGCCCACTTAACATCAGGTGGGCCTCGAGCTTGTTCCATCACAATAACAAAAAAAAACATCTGCTTACAAAGTCGCAACGAATGGAAAAATTTTAATCACGACCCGTATTCGAACCCGAGATCCACGTACCCACCGGCCGGAACGTGCTCTGGCAATCTGAGCTACCGTGGTGCAGTGAGTCATAGTTCGAATTTAGACTTCGTTGTTATTCTTTGACAGTTGTACGGCGCCAGAGAGAGATAAAGTACGTCGTCCACTACGCTACATTGCCGTGCCGTAGTACCCTGGTTCGATTCCCACCGCCGGCTTTAGCTTCACCGCATGGTGGAAATTTTGCGAATGCCCGCCTGGCTAGCGACCACCCTCAAGTAGAAAATCTGTCGCCAAGCACCTAACGGTGTGTTCCGGCAGCAGTTTTTGAGAGCCAGTGAAATAACAGGCAAAATGAGACTTTAACTGGTATGTCTCAAGGTGATGGGCGCAGTGCAGTTCAGTGATGAAATGCATCTGTTATAGGCAGAGGATACCGTTTAACATCAGGTGGGCCTCGCGCTTGTTCCATCACAATTACAAAAAAAAAAAAAAAAAAAACATGACTTAAATTTTTCCTATTATATATTGACATACATACATAAAATCACGCCTCTTTCCCGTAGGGGTAGGCAGAGACCACGGATTTCCACTTACTACGATCCTTACATATCTCTTTCGCTTATATATTGACATGACTTAATAAAAGCAAAAGACTTCGGGAGTCGCTCGAACATGAAAAACGAAACTTCGTTGAATTGTAGTAGCGGCCCAGGAGCGACTTTGAACAGCTATTCGTTTAACTTGCTATGCAATAGTATGTAGAGTGCACTGACCGTGGTAAGAGAAGAGTGTGGGCGGCTGGCGAGGGCGGAGCCCTACCGTGTCGGCCTTCAGCCGCGCCGCGTGCCGCCGCAGCCGCGCCTCCAGCGCAGCCGACCAGGGCTCCGCGCACGGACTGCCGTACAAACATTACCACATATATATACATACATAAAAATATATATATTACATCACAAACTCGAGAAGGTATTATTATATAGAGTTATTGCTAGCTGTTGGTTGATTTCTGCTAGTCCTAACAAACATTTTGAGTTTTTTTTAAACAACTTGAAACGGTTTAAATCGCGTATATTTATCATTATTTTTGTCCCGACCGTTTAAAGTTGTTTAATTACTTACTATGTGTAATAATCGCGAAAACCTAAGACAACATTATTTTTTTTGTTTGTTAGGACTAGCAGAAGTCAAACCTAAGAAGTTGTTAGCATATTACTAATAACCCTACATAATTCGTAATCCTCGTGCAATATAAAATAGTATGAGTTAAAATGGATCGAAATCGAGGCTAAAATGGGTTATAAGCAAGATTTATACACTCTGCTTTTCACTTCAATTGAGCGAAAACTTTACTACGATATTGTTTGTTCATAATACATATATCTTTCTTTAAAATTGAAGCTGATATTTATTTATACAAATGTTCTATTCTATATATATATAAGTCATCGTACTAATAGAACGCGATTACACAACTATCGTAAGTTCGCGCGACCTGGCAATCAAATGCTCTATCGAATGGGTGCCCTAATTGCAAAAACGCGATATAATCGCGAAATATTTGAAATCGCGCGAACTTTATTCGTGCTGTTAAAAAGCCTAGCCAAGCTGCCCGACCACACAGTTAGGTGCTTGGCGACAGATTTCCTACTTGAAGGTGATAGCTAGTCAGGCGGGCACCCTGAGACAACAACCGACACGCGACGACTGTACGCTCAGTAGTAATGTCACCAACAGTCACCCATCCAACTCCTGACTTAAATTTGCTGATCGGTTATGAATGACTTCTCCAAAGACTATACTAGACCGTGGTATGTAAATGAGGAGTACTGACTGATGATGATGCTGCAGCCAGGGTCCCGGAGACAGCAGCGGCTCCCCGATGGAGACGGAGGACTGTTCCGCGTCCAGCTTCGACAGCAGCTGCCGTGCCACCAACTCCGCTGCTTCGCGCTTTAACAAATACACAAACACTTACTTATGGACTAAGATTATATATATATGTTCGGTAAACTATGGATTCGGGTTGAACCTTATCTCTAGGCGTATAGGGTTCATGTTCGTGCGGACACGGATATGTTTACAATGTAATCTCTGGAACGTTCTGTCGGAAGGTAGGCGATTCGAGTCGTGTCTTTATTCCGATTCAAGGGCATTGAGCGCGCGGACGTGCCTATAACAGTGCAATACTGACCCAGTTAACGCGAGGCCGCGTCTTAGTTTCCGATTTGATGCAATTAAGTGCCTGTAACTGTGCGCTATTGAGCTAGTTGACGCGAGGTCGCGTATTGTTTTCCGATTCGAGGGCTTTAATGATGTGAATTTTGAATTTGATATAATTAACATGAGATCACGTAATAAAAACATTGTTCGTGTTTTGAATGTGGAGTCGGATGCCGGGCATCCAGACTTCTATAGTGAAATAGTTAGTGAACTTCGAGCCTGTTGCCACCTGCGAGGCGCCGGGATGTCGGCCTTTTGGATAAAGGGAAGTATTATCTAAATAAACTAAGCCGAATAGTACTGCAGTCCTACGAGGTTAGGGGATTTAGTATAATACAACCTTTGAATACACTGGTCACTAATAGCAGTGAGTGGATTATTGTTCCCCGAATAAATATATCGGCTAGTTTCGTCCTGTGACTTCCAGGAACCCAGCGGAATACGCCACGACGCACGTGGTAAAGTTTGGGACCAAGAGGATTCTGTAAAAACCCCACTGCTTACACGTTTCTAATAGCAGTTGACGGCTTTATCATACATTTTTAATCGTAGAGCGTTGGTTTCCCAAACAATATATGTAAAGAAATGTAAATCTCATACAGTTACCGCTTTGATTTAGAATTCATCAAGTTCATACTTTACAAAACATACACAATCTTCCAAATTCAATTGGATCGGCAACTTGTTTATTTTATTTTATTGTGACGGAACAAGCTCGAGACCCACCTGATGTTAAGCGGACTAACCTCTGCCTTTTACAGATGAATTTCATCACAAGTCACGAATTGCACTGCGCCCGTCACTTTGAGACATAGTTGTTAGTCGGAACACACTGTTAGGTGCGTTCCGGCAGCAGTCCTTCAAACGCACTTTCATAGTTTCAGCCGGGTGGTAATTTAACCACGCTCTGCTACCAAACTGTATGGGAAGGGGGGATTTTTTCAGAATCCCCTTAGCCCCAAACTTAACCACGTACGTCGTGGTGTATTCGGCTGGGTTCCTGGAAGTAACAGGAAGAAACCAGCCGATCTATGTACAAGTAGATGAACACGGGGGAACAAATTGGCGGGAATCTACTCACCAACTAGCGGCTCGCTGAGCGTTCCGCCGAAGGGATTATTATGCATAACACCTAACTTATTCTAACTGCAGTTAAATAAATCTAGGGATTCTATTCGCATAAACTTCCCTCGGTCCAGAAGTCGACGTCGCTGGTAGCCCGCAGAGAGGTAGTGGTCAGCCTTTGTCATTCACGTTCACCACGGCACTAATAGTTCTAATGAATATAAAATGTTCAATCCTGGACGCCCAGCGTCTGAATTAATGTTAAATAGGTCGCCGCGACCCCACAAAACAACTAAACACTGTTTTATCCCAAAACCCAGTCGCAAATTATAAAAGATGCAGATACCGAACCGAAGAGGCATGAATCGCGTCCCCTACCCGTAAGTATGCACAGTGCCGGCGGCGCCTCGGAATTACATTGTCCACAGTATCCACGTCCGCGCGAATATGAACACTATACGCCTAGAGATAGGCTTCAACCCGAATGCTTAGTTTACAGTCATCAAAACGACAAGCGATTTTATTACCCTTTGTAAGTTTGCTTAATTGACGTGGAGGTATAAAATTTTGCAGTAAGATTAAATTATTATTACTTTAAGAGATGAGAGTTGGCGCCCAGGTCTACAAAGGGTAGTCTATTAGCAGTAAAAAACCCGATTCGATAGACATGGTGTATCATAGCGGATTTTTTGTAGATCTTTTTGATATGTACATTACTGTAGTACATTATATTGATCTATCTCGTAGGGTTCAGCCAGCGTTTGCAATGTAAACACAAAAAAATGTTTATTTACGAAATCACATTAGAAATCTCTAAATTTATCAGTATTTCTCTACAATATTATGCATGTAATATACGTACAAACCTTCCCAATGAATCACTCTATCTATTTAAAAATAACGCATCAAAATCCGTTGCGCAGTTTTAAAGATCTAAGCATACATAGGGACAGACAGAGGGAATCAACTTTCTTTAGAGTTTTTCACATGGCCAATTATATGACGCTCTTTCAAGAGTAAGCTCTAAAGAAAACATGTTTGTATTGTCTAATGATATAAAAGCTATGAACGTTGCATATAAAGACATTCTGTAGTATATTAAGTATAGACATTGCAGCACTGTGTCGGTAGTTAAGAATACAGTTGTACAATGTGAGTGCGATAGATACCTCTTGTTCCTTGTGACTCTCTGCGAGTGCGAGCAGGACGTCGTACGTTTCCAACGCTCGGTCGGCGGCTCGCAGCGCCACGCACAGAGACACGCACGACGACTCTTGTACAGCGCACGCGCAGTACAATCTGAACAACAACACAATACTATACTATGGCAATAAAGTTACATTTTTTCTATATCATGTAATAAAACTAAAATAAAGACTTTATTGTGGAACCCTTATCAACAATATTTAACCTTAGTTTCACTACTGGACTATTCCCTAGCTGGATCTCGGCATCGGTATGCACCATTTATAAAAGTGGTAATAGGAGTACTCCAGATAATTTAGGCCCATATCTTTGTTAGGAGTTTTCTACCACTTGTATTCTACCACTTGTATTTGAAGGAGTCTTAAGCCCTTTTTCTTTTGATTATTCAAGAATCAAGAATCTTTATTGCAATATGGGTTACAATATGGTCTTAATAGAGGTTTTATGTCCTCCATATCTGGCCTGTTGCGGCGTACAATAGTATATGTATAATAGGTTTATTACATACTATAATTCAAACATAATATAAAATAAATTTGCTCAGATTAAATCATTCAATCATATTATAAACTGTATTATTGTAAATTATGTCAAGTGTTTTATCATTCAAAAAGTCATCAATATCATAATAGCATTTGTTCATTAATATATTAAATAAATTCGTTTTAAATTGTTTAAAAGTCATATTTTTAATTTTATCTGGCAAATGATTATACAATTTAGTGCACATTACATATATACTATTTCTATAGAATACGGTCTTAGCGTCATTTGAAGGTAGAACAAGATATGCTTTTTTCACCTTACGCGGTATTCTAGCAGTCTTTACATCAAAATATTAATATTTAATTTTACAAATATACATGCTTCATATATATACATGGAAGGTAAGGAGAGTAAATTTAATTTTTTGAACATTGGCTTGCAACTGTCAGTTCTTTTCGCTCCTGTAATAGCCCTAACACATTTTTTTTGTGTCCTAAAAACTGCAGGAGCATTGACGGAATTACCCCATAGCAGTAGACCGTAGCGCAAATTGGATGCCACATTTCCGTGATACGCACAGATTTTCTCAAAACTCCTAGAAAAGATCATGAATAACAGATTAGTTTTATATTTAGAATCACAAAATCTGCTTTCCTCACGTCAATTTGGCTTCCGACAGAGAACATCCACTAACGACGCTGTATCACTATTAACTTCTACTATTTCATCATACTTGGATCAGAATAAAGTATGTATTGGAGTCTTCTTGGACCTGGCCAAGGCCTTTGACACCGTTTCCATTCCAGTATTGACTAGAAAACTCGAAAACGCTGGAATCAGAGGAGTTTCATTACACTGGTTTATGAGTTACCTACGGGAACGGAAACAATGTGTTAGAGTGGGCCAGTATTACAGTGATTTGCAAAGCATAAACTTTGGCGTCCCTCAAGGAAGCATACTGGGCCCTACATTATTTACTTTATATATAAGAAGCCAAAATGACTTCTTTTAAAATCTTGGCACAGAGTAGAAAATATCGGAAATAATGATAATCACGACTATTTTTTTCTCGTAAATTTGTATGTAATTCGCCGAGCAGGTGTTGTTGCAAACATAACAATATTGAAATTTTTTATTTTAATTTTTTTTATTTTATTCAAAACAGAAATAAAATCATCTTAAAATGTTTCTTAAGACTAGCAGAAGTCAACCCTAAGTGGTTGTTAGTATTTTACCAATAACCTTGTATAGTACATCTACTAATCGCCTAAAGAAATATATTTTTAAAAATTGTAATAAATTTTATTTTTTAATACTTATATTAGTATGTTTTATTGTATACATGTATAATATAGTATAAGAGCATCATATAGTAGAAGCATGAAGACTGTGCTCTTTTTGATAAATTTATGTAACGCAGTTTAATTTAAGAGGCTTTTTACATTTTGCAGCCCTCTCACAGACATTATGTCTAAAAGTGCGAGAAAATGTGGTCTGACATTATTTCGCTACATGCGACTATAGATGTTCTCGACTAATTTTCATGTTGATATCTGTAATGGGGGATCCAAAACGCGTAATTTAGTTATTTACAATTGTGGGCCTCTAATTCTCATTGGACTCAACATGTTACAAAATAAAAATATGTTAACACCATCTATAGTCGCAAAAAGCAAAATAATGTCAGAACACATTGTAAAAAATCATTACCAATTTGTTTCTATTTGAAATTATCTTTAAAAGTGCGAG
Organism: Plagodis pulveraria; assembly: GCA_963890685.1. NCBI lineage: Eukaryota > Metazoa > Arthropoda > Insecta > Lepidoptera > Geometridae > Plagodis > Plagodis pulveraria. Next base: position 2,615,736 of record OY982979.1, on the reverse strand, counting down.
TGAGAGGGCTGCAACTTGTAAAAGACCTCTTAAGGTTGAACTGGCCGGTCACTTTTTCATACAAACGTCGTAGGGTGATTACTCCCTTATGTGAGGATATAGGTCCAAAGTAAAGCATAATATCGATTGATCTCGTCGTTATCTAGCCTTGTATGATGCCAAAATTTGAATAAAATAATTAACTTGAGAATTATGAGCCTCGAAACATTTTCATATAAAGTTTTCTAGACTCATAACTTACAACAGTTATCTTTTGAAATTTTGCCATCATACAAGCCTATATAATGACGATATCAATCGGTATTATGCTTAAGTCTGAACCTAAAATCACAAATAAGGGAGTGATCACCCTACGACGTTTGTATGGAGAAGTGACCGGCCAGTTCAACTTTAAGTACCATAAGTTTAAGAATTTGTTACAAGTGGAGAACAGGCCCCTTAACTACTTAACTACTTTCATCCCATCAATATGTTTAGGTACAATATAAATTACCTAATATTATTCATACTTGCACATATCACACACGACACTATTCCCATAATTTATTCTATCGTTGATTTTTACACAGTACTGTTATATACACATGCTCATACTTACACCCTTACACATAACAATAAAAAAAAACTGGAAAGGATATTGGTATCACCTACATACTTGCATACTTAGCATTAGTCTGAATTTTACTAGAGTTTACTGTTCGCAGCATCATATTACTGTCTGTATACATATATATTTTATTATAATATAGGTAACCAAATTAACATGTTTCTTATCATGCCATGTTCACAAGGAAGAGACTGAACTTCACGACACAGGTCATCCTAGTGTGAGGTTCAGGGAACTATGCTATAATTTATTATATTCTTATACCTACCAACTGACAACTGTAACCATTAACTAATGTTTTGGAGACAAATAAAGATTATTATTATTATTATTTAAGTTCCTTTAAGAACGAATTTAAGAACAGATAATAAAACTTTTTCTACCACAGCTCGTCGCACCAACTCTGGTAAACGATCACCAATGTTTCGCATTACTAAACTTTATAACGATCATTTCAATAATATTGATAATAATAACAAATACTTTTAAAATATTTTAAGAAAACATCAAATTAATATTTTAATAAAACACTTAAAAAATATAAAAATATATCTAGTGACAATTCCGCTTAATTTTCCTGCTAAGCCGACGTGACGTCACAAACGCCACGCAGCCAAAGCGGAAGAATTTTCGACGCGTTTCGCTTCTACACGAAGCATCCTCAGGAGGTCTTGACTCTTCGAGCGCACGATCGAGAAACAAGCTCGGCTTGTCGGCTTAGCAGGAAAATTAAGCGGAATTGTCACTAGATATATTTTTATATTTTTTAAGTGTTTTATTAAAATATTAATTTGATGTTTTCTTAAAATATTTTAAAAGTATTTGTTATTATTAAAAATGGATTTCCGGAAAGTAACGCCTGAATCTATTCATTATAATAATATTGATATATTTCATGAATGTTTTAGTGGTTTCCGTAGGTTAGTATTGGAGACATTGAGTGGTGATGGCGGCATAACTCATATTGACTAAATGTAATAAAATATTTTGTTACTTTTAATACTAACAAAATATTTTAATATATCATAATGTATCATAATAATATATCAAATAACGTCTGCCTCCCCACTATCTATCGACATTCGACTGAACATGTTGTGCACATACAGTTATTTAGTTATGTTAACGCACAAAAATGTAAAAATGTATCTACTCTTATGGTAATTGTTTAGTAACTCATTATTGTAAGTAGGTAGAACTATGTATAAACTTTATTATTACACTTTTCTGTTCAAATCAATCATGATAATTTGTGGTTAACGATGTTGGTACATATACTAGCTATATTTCCAAAACTATACTTCTGTAATCATTTGTTGTGTACTGTTTGTTGACTCTAAAATAAATAAAAAAAAAAAAAAAAAAAGTGGTGTGCTAGGGCCAGTTTTATAAAGGAATAGCATACCTGTGAGCAGTGTCTGCGGCCCGATGTAAAGCGGCCTGCAGCACCGCGGCGTCGGCCTGCAGCCGCGAGCAGCGCGCGCGGCTCAGCGACAGCGTCGCCGACAGCGCCGACCCTGCACATAGGGCATGGCCGAAAATATATATACATATATACATACTACTACATTTTTGCAACGTGGAAGGGCATTTTGCGAATGCCCTTCCACCATGCTGCATCGACTGCCATCTTACGACAACAATCGACACGCGACGGCTTAACGTGCCCTCCGAATGTTAAACAAGCTCAAGGCCCACCTAATGTTAAGCGGACTAAACTCTGCCTATAACAGATGCATTTCATTACAAGTCACGAATTGCACTGCGCCACCTTGAGACATACTTGTTAAGTCTCATTTTGCCTGTTATTTGACTGGCTCTCAAGGACTGCTATCGGAACACACCGTTAGGTGCTTGGTGACAGATTTTCTACTTGAAGGTGGTAGCTAGCCAGGCGGTGGCGCTCAAGCCCGCGGCGGGATTCAAACCATGGACCTGCTGCGCGGCAGTCCATAGCCAATGCCACTGAGCCATCACTGCTTCAAAAACGCTCAGTAGTAATGTCACTAGCAGTCACCCATCCAACTCCTGACCGCGGCGGACGTTGCTTAACTTAGCTGATCGGTTAAGAACGGCTAAGCAAACTTCGCTACGAGCGCTTAATGGTGGTAGTTTACCTTACCTAACATGCAAAAGTGTATGTTGTTACGAGTAGAAATATGTGACCGACCACACACGCGTGTGGGTCAGGGGCAGGCAGTGAGTAGTGTGATGTGAGTAGTGTGCAGTAAGTAGTGTGCAGTAAGTGGTTTGCAGTGAGTAGTGTGCAGTAAGAAGTGTGCAGTGAGTAGAATGCAGTGAGTAGTGTGCAGTGAGTAGTGTGCAGTGTGTAGTGTGCAGTGAGTAGTGTGCAGTAAGTAGTTTGCAGTGAGTAGTGTGCAGTAAGTAGTGTGCAGTGTGCAGTGAGTAGTGTGCAATGAGTAGTGTTCAGTAAGTGCGCAGTGAGTAGTGTGCAGTAAGTAGTTTGCAGTGAGTAGTGTGCAGTAAGTGTGCAGTGAGTACCTGTATGGTTGGCGTTAAGCAACGCCTCCCTGAGGTCGGCCTGCGCGCACACCTCCATCGCCAGCCGAGTCGCCGTCCGGCCTGAACCGCTCCACGACTGGAAGTAACGATAAACATATTGATTAAGACCCAATCACATACACCCTCAAACATATAATACCCCCTCGGAGGAAAAACTCAATCAGATGCTACTGTAAACTCCAGCCTAACAAACTGGGCGGAATTGTCAGAAGATATATTTTTTATATTTTTTAAGTGTTTTATTAAAATATTAATTTAATTTTAATTAAATACTTAATAGTTATTACTTAGTATCCCGTACATGACTTAATATTTTTTCTATCGTATATTTCTAATTTTGTCATATTAATTTAATGTTATCTTAAAATATTTTAAAACTATTTGTTATTATTAAATATGGATTTCCGCAAAGTAACGCCTGAATCTATTCATTGGTAGTATAAATCTTTAAAAACACCGGTACAAACCGGTTTCAACCAGATCCCTGGCCCTGGATCTCCAGGTCTTTAAAACTGATATTGAAGCAATGATGGCTCAGTGGCATTGACTATGGACTGCCGTGCAGCAGATCCATGGTTCGAATCCCGCCGAGGGCTTGAGCTTCACCGCATGGTGGGAGGGCACTTTGCGAACGCCCGCCTGGCTAGCGACCACCCTCAAGTAGAAAATATGTCGCCAAGCACCTAACGGTGTCTTCCTGTAGTAGTCCTTGAGAACCAGTGAAAATACAGGCACATGAGACCTAACCTGTACGTCTTGTATCTTGTCTCAAGGTTACACGCGCAGTGCAATTCGTCGTTGACGAAATTCATCTGTTATAGGCAGAGGTCCACTTAACATCAGGTGGGCCTCGGTCTTGTTCCGTCACATACATACATACATAAAATCACGCCTCTTTCCCATAGGGGTAGGTAGAGACCACGGATTTCCACTTACTACGATCCTTACAAATCTCTTTCCCTTCATCTACACTCATCAATCCTTTCATACATAAGCGTCGGTTTAGGGTACTCTTGACCTGGCCTGTTTACAGAACGTCTTCAATCTGATTTCGGAACGTTCGCCTAGGTCTTTCCCTTCCAACACTTCCGTTCACTTGTCTCACGTATACCTGTTTAGTCATTCTCATTTCATTCATTCACTCTACATGTCCAAACCATCTTAACATACCTTTCTCGATTTTTGTCACTACATCCACATTCACACCACAACATTCCCTTATCACACTATTCCTTATCCTGTCACTCCGTTTGACTCCAATTATGCTCCTTAATGCTCTCATCTCCGCGGCATTTATTCTACTTTCATGCTTTTTCTGCCATACCCAACTTTCAGTACCATACATTAGTGTCGGAACTAGGGCATGGATACCGGAATTCCGAGATTTCGTAATTCCGGAATTTCGGATGGTTTTTTACGATATTACAATTCCGGAACTGAAGTAAACATCGCAATCCGATACTCATATAATTATTTGTAAAATAAGTTACCAGCAATAATAAAATTTTCATATTTGTACTCTCTTGCGAAATGTACCGTACCGCGCGAGAAGTTTGAATCAGCCATCGACGCTTGCGTTTCGTTCGTTCGCCATTTCGCCAACCAGTCAGCGGCGCTAGTGCAGCACCGTGACTCTTGTCTTATTTACTTTATATTTCTTTTTAGTATAAGTTGATTTAAAGATCAATTTACAAAAAATACGACAACGTAAGTTTAGAGTTTTTTCATTTTAGTTTAAGGTTTGTGCTCATGTTCTCAGAAGAGGAGAACTTGTTGATATTGTTCATTGTGAGTTGTTGAATCTTATGTTCATCATAATTTTATTAGATAGTAGTTATTTAATAAGCTACATTGCAATTGAAAATAGCTAGCACACGTTGATTTTGCTATAATGTATATTATTGAAAAGTTGATTATTTTTTGTTATATTTACTAAGAAAAACCTAATAGAAGGCTGTTTAATTGATCGCAGTCAAGAGTTTTTTCGATTTATTTAGTTTTTATAATAAAGATTGGATATAACAAAGCAATTTAATGGCTATTTATTGTATTTTTTATATTTTCTATACTTTTTTTCTAATTCCGGAACCGGTTTCGGAATTCCGGAATCGAACCAGTAGTATCGTAACTCAGTTCCGGAATCGAAACTCATCCGATATTACATGCCCTAGGTCGGAACTAACACTCCAATGTCATAAAAAAATATATATAACATGTCCTCACCCCTTCGTTGACCTGGTTGCTGGAATCCGTATCCTCAGTCCGCCGCAGCCTCACACGAGACGCGACTTTAGCTTGTCTCGACTCGCAACGACCTGGAATTGAGAAAGAAAACTCAGCAAGTTGCCATATACGAATCATAGATGGCGCCTAAATTAGATACTTTACTGTATAAGCCGGACCGTCCACTAACACAGCCTCCTCATCATGGGAGGTTAGCCATAATCCCCACGCATGGCAGGCGTCTTGGGATCGCAGTGTAAGATAGTTAGTTCAGTAGTCAGTTCTTCAGAAAGCGCTACTGCCCACCTTCCGGTGTGTTACCCTTAGTCGACTCTTACGACACCCGGTAGAAAGGAGGTTAATATTCTAGCTCGGCACCCCACGGGCCGTATAATAAATTAGGTACTTTATTTTTATTTTATTTTTAGCTGTTAGCCTTCGACCACTGTCTCACCTGATGGTAAGCGATGATGTGGTCGAAGATGTTGTTCAAGCTAACTTAGAAGTACTGGCTCTCAAGGACAGCTGCCGGAACACACTTTTAGGTGCTTTTCGACAGATTTTCTACTTGAGGGTGGTAGCTAGCCAGGCGGGCATTCGCAAAATGTCCTACCACCATGCTATCTCTTGTATCAATCGTATACAGGAATGATAACGTGTTATTTTCTATTGGCTAATTCTAGGTTAGCCTGAACAAAATCATCGACCACATCATCACTTACCATCAGGTGAGATACTGGTCAAAGGCTAACCTATCAGGCATAAAAAAACACATGTAGATATGTAGTTAAATTACTATGTTAAAGCACAAATCTATAGGCGTGATAGTTTTTCAGTAAAAGGGGGCCACAAGATGTTGTTTTTGAAGCAGTGATGGCTCAGTGGCATTGGCTATGGACTGCCGCGCAGTAGGTCCATGGTTCGAATCCCGCCCAGAGCTTGAGCTTCACCGCATGGTGGAAGGGCATTTTGCGAATGCCCGCCTAGCTAGCGACCATTCTCAAGTAGAAAATCTGTCGCCAAGCACCTAACGGTGTGTTCCGGCAGCAGTCCTTGAGAGCCATTGAAATTACAGGCACATGAGACTTAACAACTATGTCTCAAGGTGACGGGTGCAGTGCAATTCGTGACTTGTGACGAAATGCATCTGTTATAGGCAGAGGAGATGTTCTACGTGTAGGTAATAGTATTAAGGTACTTATAGTTTTTTTTTTTTTTATGCTGGATATGTTAGCCTTTGATCACTATCTCACCTGATGGTAAGTGATGATGTGGTCGAAGATGTTGTTCAGGCTGACCTAGAAGTACTGGCTCTTAGTTACCGTGCGATGCCGTGTACACCCTGGGAGAGTCGGAGCCGTGTTCTCTCTCGCAGCTGTCGGCGCTCCCCTCCACCCCCGCCCCAGTCCCCGCCCCCCGCGCCGCCTGGCAACATCTGGAACAAACAATCTATTTATTTAATATTTTACTAGCAGCAGAATTCTTTGAACGAGTCCGTCCGGGGACGTACTGACATGGGCAAACAAAAATATACGGTAACGGTTTCAAAGTCAAAGTCAAAATCATTTATTGAATTTAGGCGTCTATGACGCTCTTATGAAGGTCAATTACAAATTTTAGTATTGATATATTCTACATTGTACTGCCACGTTCAGCAAATAAATTGTATAGAGCCACTGCGAGAAGAACGGGCAAGAAACTCGGGGGCATTCTTTTAAACATCTTTTAACAATGTGTTACATACTTATTATATAATAGAGTTATTACAATATTTGTTTAAATTATGTAGGTGACAGGTGATAGCTTGGCAGAGGCGGAATTTTCCAGGCATTTTTGTCGTTTCAGTAATCAGTTTAAATAATTTATTATATAACTGGAATAAAATTTACAATCTTCAAAACTAAATTAGCATAACCTAAAAGATTTGTGACGTGGCTTTTAGTGATCTTTCCTAGAAATGTTGGATTTAAAAAAAAAAAGTAAAATGTTAGATAATTGTTAATGGCAGCAATTCTGTTGTACGCTCACTAACTATACTAAGTTATGGCTCAGTGGCATTGGCTATGGACTGCCGTGCCGCAGGTCCATGGTTCAAATCCCGCCGCGGGCTTGAGCTTCACCGCATGGTGGACGGGCATTTGCTAGCGACCACCCTCAAGTAGAAAATCTGTCGTCAAGCACCTAACGGTGTGTTCCGGCAGCAGTCCTTGAGAGCCAGTGAAATTACAGGCACAATGAGACTTCACAACTATGTCTCAAGATGACGGGCGCTGCAATTCGTGACTTGTGACGAAATGCATCTGTTATAGGCAGAGGTTAGTCCACTTAACATAAGGTGGGCCTCGTGCAATTACATATAAAAAAAAAAAGTAATTAAAAAATCTTTATTTTAGTTTTAGGTTTTCTGTAAAGTCATTCTGCTGTTACCACGAACTAAATTTAAAACAGCAAATTATCAATACTAAATATAACTTTGCCGCTACTCTACGCTAGATGGCGCACGATTCAAGTTGTTTTGTAAATATTTTTAGTGTTTGATCCGTGTTTTTTTACAGAACTTTGTTTACATTCGAATCCTGTGTTACTATACTAACTAATTAAAAATCCTAATTCTAGGGCGGGCAGAGCAGCTTCAACAGGTCGCTTCGCAAACCCGAAAGCCTAGGTTCATTATCAGGATATAATGGTATTGACGGCCAATTTATTGGGTATAAAGCAAAAAACCGACCAAACGTAAATACGTACAAAAACGCCTTCCAACTAGAAGGCGTTAAACGAGGTCAGTGAAGGCGAATGTTTCTTTTCGTCTTCATTTCAAGTGTATTTTGTGGTCTTTCTTAAATATTGACTTTTCGATGAGGCTGATTAAGTCGTACGTTATAGTGATATTCACTGTATGTAAACAGCCGTAAAAGTAAGGTATATTTTATGGTCAATACTCTACGAATAAATAAAGTATTTATTCGTAGTCAATACTGCAATCATTATCGTATAACAAGTTCAATTCTGAAAATACTTTACGGAAGGCGTTTTTGACGGTTGTGTTTATTATAAAACATGGTACATTTTTATTGATTGGTGAAAATCATCTTAAGAGTTGTGAATTCATCTTACGTAGTTACAATTCAAAGGTCAAATTTGATTTAAGACTTTAAGTCGTTTTTCTCAGTGTATTAACAAATATCCATCACTATTCTGGTGTAACCGCGGGAAGTAACTTATATATTATACACAAGACTTACCGAGCAGTACTAAGACATATTTCAGAATCGCGTTCCGATAGATTCAGACTGGTGTCGCAGTTGTCGTTGGATTGTTTCGGGAGTTGTAGGGAGGTGTCTTCGGGTTGCTCCACTCTGGAAATATTATTCATATACTAAAGAATTTAAACATATTTTTTTTTCAACACCCTCGCTTTTAACGATTCTTTAAATGCACCGATTTTAGTGTCATAATATAGTCTATTACGCACTCGTGCTTTTTTTTCTACTTTACCGCACTAGTGTTTTAAATAGAAAAAAACAACGTTTCCACACTTCTCACCAAGGAGATTGTAGTTTCGTTCGTTTTTCATATAAAAACAAACCAAAGAGATTTACCTACTGAAGTAGAACTTTAGAAGATTTAATAATAAACCTTCTTAATCAGATTATTATTGCTATCAAAAAGATCAAGAAAATATTTTCGTATAGAAATGTTCGTATTCGTTCCTCGCAAGTGTGTTGAATAACGTCGTATGAAACTCGTGCGCGTTGTTTATTACAATCTCTACTCCATTTAGGCTAAAACCCTTCTCGATTGTAATAAACAACTTCGCGCACTTGTTGCATAATGTACTATTAAGAGCGTTTGGTCGATCCGACTCGTTTTCTAAATGCTTTTGCTTAGGCGTTCTGAAACACAGCAAAGTTAAGCAACGTCCGCAGCAGTCATGACTTGGATGGGTGACCGCTAGTGACATTACTAATGAGCGTGCACGTGTTGTCTTAGGACGAAAGGCGTTACAGTATGAAGGTCATTTTGCAAATGCCCGCCTGGCTAGCTACCACCCTCAAGTAGAAAATTTGCCGAGCTACTAACAGTGTGTTCCGGCAGCTGTCCTTGAGAGCCAGTAATTCTAGGTTAGCCTGAACAACACCTTCGACCACATCATCACTTACCATCAGGTGAGATAGTAGTCACAGGATAGCCTATCATCAATATAAAAAAAAACATTAATGAATTAATGAGTGTTAGGGTTCACAGCGTAGAAGACGCCTCCATTTTTTCTGCAGTGACTTTTAGGTCATTTAAATGATTTCATTGTATTATACAGGGTTATTGGTAAAATGCTAACAACCTCTTAGGGTTGACTTCTGCTAGTCCTAACAAACATTTTGAGATGTTTTTTTTTTAGGTTTAGAAAAAAAAAATTTTTTTTTTAGGGTTTTTTTTGTATTTTAATGCCTACTCCGTCTAGAGCGGCCGCCGCGGCAACACTGGACCGCGCCGTGGTCCCTTTGAATAGAGTTGTGAATATTTACATCGAGCAAAGTAATTAAAATATGGTATAATACAATACAGGCACAAGAGACTTTTGACATTAGGTGGTCCTCAAGCTAATTCAGTAAAACATATTAAAAAAAAAAAAAAAAAAAAAAAAAGAAGTCATCCTTAAGAGGTGCTGCTAGAGGACACTGGTCTGCTCTGGATGCAAGTGGTAATGACATTTATCGGAAAAAAAACCTGTTCCTTTAACACTGTTCTCTTTTAGAATGTTGCATGTTTCCTATATATTGTAAGTATCTAGTTTGTAAATAAAATATGGTCATAATTAAAAAAAAGTCACGGACCCTGGAGTCTGTGGAGATTTATAAAATTTTAAAAAAAACCCTAAGAGGTTGTTAGCATTTTACCAATAACCCTGTTATAGCAGCTGTAATATTGTATATTATTTCGAAGAGTTTTGTTAATCTAGAAATGTACCTTATCTCTAAAGTGCTGGTGTCGGTATCATCAGGTAGCTGGGGCACCTTTTCCGCAGGAGCCAGCTCCGAAGGACTGAGAATGGACGAAGACTCGTTCTGTTCTGTTCTTGACTGATCTCCATCGTTGTCCAGCTCCCCAGCAGGTTGGGTGGTTGATTCACATTCATCTAGAATAAGAAGAAAGAGCATTTATCTAAAATACGAAGAAAGAGCATTTTGAGGTAATACATTATGATATAAGCGCGGTAAGTTGAAAATTACAGTCGAGGCGATATTGCTACAAGAAAGCAGAGGCTGTAATTATCAAAGCACGTATGTCATACGACGTTTTATAACATATTTGCGAGGAAATAAATAAAACTCCGACTTTCTTAAACGAATAAATCTTTTATCACTTGATACAGGGAAAAGATAAAGCGCGCGGAATAATTTATACTTGTAAAAATAAGAGATACGCGCGCATCAGCGCTGTTTTTAAGGTTGAACTGGCCGGACAGCTCTCCATACAAACGTCGTAGGGTGATCACTGCCTTGTTTGAGATTTTAGGTCCAGAGTTAAGCATAATACCGATTGATCTCGTCATTATCTAGGTTTGTATCGTAACGAAATTTTAAAATGATAATTAAGTGGCGAGTTATGAGCCACGAAACAATTTCATATAAAGTTTGCAAAGCTAACGCTAAAGCTAATAACTTTCAACTTAATTAACTTTTTAAAATTTCGTTACGATACAAACCTAGATAATGACGAGTTAAATCGATATGATGCTTAATTCTGGACCTAAAATCTCAAATAAGGGAGTGATCATCCTACGGCGTTTGTATGGGGAACTGACCGGCCAGTTCAACCTTAAGGCACAAAAAAAAAGCCAGTATTACTAATAAAGTAAATTAATTTTTGTGTTTTGTTAAATACAAATGTTTGTAATTAATTGTCAAAATTAGTTAAATTAAAAAAATAATTGTTTATTTATTATATTTTATCTCTCAAAGTTAATTTTATTGATAAATTATTGACCACTTTTCTGACATAGAAACTCTTTGTTAAGATTGAAGGAGATGAGAGCATTGAGAAGCATGATTGGAGTCAAACGAAGTGACAGGATAAGGAATATTGTGATAAGGGAACGATAATAGAGGTACTAATAGCGAATCTTTGAGGTACGCTTCTATAAGCGTATCATTAAGGTACGCATTTTGGAGAAAGTAATTTTAATTTTAGAGTTAGTTCAATATGAGATCAGTTTAACACACTATATATATATACATATATAGTTAATTTGCATGTGGTTGTGACGGAACAAGTTCGAAGCCCACCTGATGTAAAGTGGTAACCTCTGCCTATAACAGATGCATTTCGTCACAAGTGACGAACTGCACTGCGCCCGTCACTCTGAGACATAGTTGTAAGTCTCATGTGCCTGTAATTTTACTGGCTCTAAAGGAATGCTGCCTGAAAATCTACTGTAGAATTGAAGAAGTTAAAATTCCATTGATTTATTTGTATTTTAAAAACTATAGCTCCGATCGTGCTTAAACAAACGGGAAACGACCGGGGATCGCGGCCCGCGTGTATTCAGCGTGGAACTATAGAAAAATGTTGAAAATGATATTAAGAGTGAACTGGCCGGCCCGTGCTCCATACAAACGTCGTAGGGTGATCACTCCCTTATTTGAGGATTTAGGTCCAAAATAAAGCATAATACCGATTGATCTCGTCATTATCTAGGCTTGTATGATGCCGAAATGTTAATAAAATAATTAACTTGACAATTATGAGCCTCGAAACATTTTCATATAAAGTTTTCGAGGCTCATAACTTACAAAGTAATTATCTTTTTAAAATTTTGGCATCATACAAGCCTAGATATGGATGATATCAATCGGTATTATGCTTAAGTCTGGACTTAAAATCTCAAATAAGGTAGTGATCACCCTACGACGTTTGTATGGGGAAGTGACCGGCCAGTTCAACCTTAATATAATCATAAAACACGAAATTTTGAATAAAATCAACAATAATATGTGAATAACTTTGTGACTATTGAACCTATTTATCTAAAACCAACGTAGAACGGACCGCTGTCTGTAGCCGCAATTTACAAATTACAAAAAAGTACATAAACTAGGGAAACAAACAAAGATAACACAAAGCTGTTACGTGCTTGGCGACAGATTTTCTACTTGAGTGTGGTAGCTAGCCAGCTAGCCAGGCAAGCAGTCCCAAAATACCCTTCCACCATGCATTGAAGCTCAAGCCAGCGGCGGGAATCGAACCAGAAACCATGCGATCATTGTTTTATGCAATCATAAATTTGTTTTTTTAATATGAATTTGATTATAATTATGAATTATTTTATAGATATTTTGACTTCAATGACAAATTTAATTGTATGTGTATCGTTAGTTCATTATTTTATTGTGATTAATTATGTATAAGTTAATTTACATAATTAATCACAATGATAAATGAACATAAGTAAAAATAATTATGTGGATCGTAACATAATTATTTTTACTATTTATATATTGTCTCAACCTTCAAAAGATACATATGTTGACTATATCGATTATATCTCTAGTGACATTATTAATATTTTTATAATTTTAGTTTTCTCAAAAACATGTTATTATACTATGTAAGTGATATGGATTTTATCTGAATTAAAGTATTATTATTATCATTGTTTCCAGCACATAGTATTCAATCGCTATTTTCCTAAACCACCTGGGTAATTATTTTTTTTATGTTATTGTGACGGATCAAGCACGAGGCCAACCTGATGTTATGCGTTACCTCTGCCTATAACAGATGTATTTCGTCACAAGTCACGAATTGCACTGCGCCCGTCACCTTGAGACACGTGACTATAATTTCACTGGCTCTCAAGGACTGCTGCCGGAACACACCGTTAGGTGCTTGGCGACAGATTTTCTACTTGTGGCTGGTCGCTAGGCAGGCGGGCACTTTAAAATGCCCTTCCACCATCTTTTGAAGCTCAAGCCCGCGGCGGGATTCAAACCATGGACCTGCGGCACAGCAGTCCATAGCCAATGCCACTGAGCAATCACTGCTTCAATCCAGGCTGTGAAGTATTACCCGAAGGTCTTACCTGATACTTCCTCTTCAGGTATAGCCCCCGCATGCTTGTCAGCAGCCCGTCTCCGGACCAGCTCCGCGATGACTCCATGCAGCTCAGCGAGACGAGCATCGTGAGCTCTCGCCGCAGCGGCCGCCCGCTGCCTCTCTGCAGCGAGTGCTCTCGCTAGCGCATCTCGCTCGGCCTTCAGGGCTGCGAGGTCATCGGTGCGAGCGCTGGACTGGCTCGCCACCTGGTGGAAGGCACGAGGGACTTGAGTTCGGGAGTATACCATACGAGGTCTTGGAAACGGGATCAATAACTAGGAATCTGAAGCGCTCGTAGCGAAGTTTGCTTAGCTGTTCTTAACGATCAGCAAAGTTAAGCAACGTCCGCCGCGGTCAGGAGTTGGATGGGTGGCCGCTAGTGACATTACTACTGAGCGTGCACGTGCTTTTGACGAACCCGATTGTTGTCTTAGGATGACAGTCGTTATAGCATGGTGGTATGACATTTTTGCGAATGACCGCCTGGCTAGCTACCATCCTCAAATAGAAAATCTGTCGCCAAGCACATAACGGTATGTTCTGGCAGCTGTCCTTGAGAGCCAGTACTTCTAGGTTAGTCTGAACAATATCTTTGACCACACCATCACTTACCATCAGGTGAGATAGTGGTCAAAGGCTAGCGTATAAGCTATAAAAAAAATTAAGTACATTAGGATACAAGTGTGTAATTATCAACATCCCACAACATTTCCCACACATTTTCAACACACTTGCGAGGAACAAATACGAACATTTCGATAAGAAGCAATGATGGTCGAGCGGTAATAGCTATGGACTGCCGTGCCGCAGTACCCTGGTTCGATCCCCACCGCCGGCTTGAGCTTCACCGCATGGTGGAAGGGCATTAGCCCGCCTGGCTATTGCAAAATGCCCAAACTACCCTCAAGTAGAAAATCTGTCGCCAAGCACCTAACAGTGTGTTCCGGGAGTAGTCCTTGAGAGCCAGTGAAATTACAGGCCCATGAGACTTAACAACTATGTCTCAAGGTGATGAGCGCATGGCAATTCGTGACTTGTGACGAAATGCATCTGTTATAGGCAGAGGTTAGTCCGCTTAACATCAGGTCGGCCACGAGCTTGTTCCGTCACAATAACATAATAAAAAAAAACAAGTGTGTAATGATCAACATCCCACACGCGTGTCGTACGACGTTTTTCAACACACTTGCGTGGAACAAATACGAATATTTCGATAAGAAAATATTTATATAAAAATGGTGCACTGAGTAAAAATGGCCCTGACGAAACACTTCAATTTTTATTAACTGAATAATTATCCATAGTCAATTTGTTGATCTAAAGTAATACAATAAAAAAGTGTCAGAATACTGTATCTTTTTTTTTGATAGCAACAATAATCTGATTAAGCTATGTTATTACACAGTTAAAGAATTTCTTGAAGACAAAAGCGTAACAAACTCACGATGATTTACATAGCAAATATATAATTTTTACTTTCATTTATAATTTCTTTTGTATTTGGTAAATTGTGTGTTTTTCTAAATATTGTGTAAAATATATATAATAACTATACTCTTTTGCTACACCCTAACAGGGTTATGTAATTTATGTGACATGTCAACATATTACACAGTGCAATAAAAGAAATAAATAAATAAGTGCTTGTTTCAGAATGTTCGAGTAAGTTCCGGTTATACTACCCAGAACATATTTAATAAATAAAACACTATCTTTGCGTTTCACAGTCATCGATTTAGCCTATCCATCGGTTAAAGCTTGAAACGCGCTGCATGTTAACTGTAATTTTTATCATTCAGTTATTTGATGTTCTGGGTAGTATAACCGGAACTTCTCGAACATTCTGAAACAGGCCCTAAGCAGGATAATATTTAATTTATCTAAAGTTTTAACTCAGTGTAAAAACTCTTTGGTCTGTTTTTATAAGGAAAACGTATGAAACAAACAACAATCTCCCTGGTGACTAGCGTGGTAAAGTTGTTTTTTTTCTACATTAAAACACAATTACGGTAAGTAGAAAAAAACACATGTGCGTAATAGAATATATTATAAAACTAAAATCGATGCATTTAAAGGCCCGTTACGAGCAAGTGTGTTGAAAAATACTTATAATATATTTTTAATATTTTTATGATTGCAATAACGCCTGCTATGCGGATTGTATTACATAATTTCAAATATACGAGAGGAACAATTTAAGTCATGTGCGGGATTCGAACCCGCGTCCATCCACCCCTTGAGCCGGGGTAAGCTCTAACCAATTGAGCTAACATGACATGACGGCATAACTCAATTTTTTCCTATCGTTCTTTAACCATCGTATTACTGATGGAGCGACATATATATAGCACAACTATCGAATTGGGTTCGAATCCCGCACATGACTTAAAAAAAGAAAACCTACCGTATATTTGTCATTTTGTAATGTAATCCGCATAGAAGACGTTATTGCAAACATATTGTTCTTTTGCTATTACAATATTAAAATTATAAGGTTGCGTGATAACCTTAAATGTTTATAAAATTAACCAAAAGCAACCGTAAATGATAATTTACAAGTATAAAACAAATTGCAAAATTAGTCTTGTTTGTAGTACAACGCAAGTGGTACTATAGATGTCGCTCCATCCCACTACGATGGTTAAAGAACGATAGGAAAATTTTTAGTTATGACGTCATGTCAGCTCAATAGATTAGAGCATACCCCGGCTCAAGGGGTGGATGGACGCGGGTTCGAATCCCGCACATGACTAAAATTTTTCCTATCGTATATTTGTAATTTTGTAATACTTATAATATACAGTCCGCGAGGTATAAGCTGAGCTTTGCATTTGTGTGAGTGTACATGGATAGTGTAGGTGTGACAACCGGCATTAGGCGCGGCGCCATTTTCGCCCGGTAAAAACCTGATTTTGGGTAACCGACCTGAGGCGCGGGGCCATTCTGTCTCGCCGCGCTCCTGCCGATTGGTCCGATTGGTGATCACTCACACTAATGCAAAGCTCAGCTTATGCCTCGTGGACTGTACTTAACTATGTGTTCAAGTCACCAAAGTCTTAAAGTTACTGAAGGATTTATATATAGACAATACCCACCAAAATGCCATTCATCCCATTCTGTCCGGGCGCAGGCGGCGCAGTAACAGGCCTCAAACTGGAATACCTCCACGAGGACTCCCTCGAGATCTCCTCCTCACCCACATTGGGACAGCAAAGGTACCAGCTCCGACTCCTTCTAACTCCCGACGCGCTATCCAACTGGGTTAACGGAAGCCTTCCCACGACCTCCAGCTCCGCTAACAGCGGCTCCTTCTCCTTAGTCTCAGGCATGGGGAAAGTTCCAGCAGTAGAATATGTCTCGCCTTTACGAGAGTTCTCAGGAGTGTTGTACTCAGGTAGACTCCATTGCCGGTCCCGGAGAGGAGGCACTTCTCTGATGGGAGCATCGTTCGCTACTTCATTGGATTCCACGTACTCCGACAGCTCATCAGCGTTTGGTACCTCCGGTTCTGTATTCTTCCTCTTCAGACGCTCCAGGTCTGCGTAGTAGTACGCGGTGGACCTGGGCGGTTCTGAGGGCAGCGTTCTTGTGCCCATTGTGTTGCTACATTTTTGAAGGGTTGTATTCAGTTTTGTTGCTTCGCAGCGGTAGGTTGTGTAGCTTCTATCGCTAGGTGTTGTCATTTAGGTTTCAGCACATTTTTTTTATTTAATTTTGCTGTGACTTGTCCTATTACAGCTATGTTTTTACACTGTGGTCCTATGATGAATAAATCGTTTCGTTTCGGTTATCGTGGTATGTATTTCGAATGTTGCAGTGTTTTTTTTAATATTAGAATAATATTTACTTTCTATATATATATACCCCCCCGTGGGATGCCGGGTTAGAATTGCACCTCCCCATATCATCCCTTGGGTGTCGTAAGAGCCGACTAAGGGAAAAATACAGGAAGGTGGGCAGCAGCGCCTTCTAAAGAACTGCCATCTTACACTGCGATCCCCAAGCCGCCTGCCAAGCGTGGGGATTATGGCAAATACCCCCTTAATAGGGGAGGCTGTGTTCAGCAGTGGGCGATCCGGCTGATACAGTATATATATATATATATATTTGATTAAATACTACACACAACAGACTCCTGGTCCGGTTTTTTTTTTACTTTACGTTTAATAGCGTTCAGTACTAAAAAACGGGATTATATAACTAAGTATACGCCACTGGCCGTCTGTCAGTCATATCTTAGGGTTGAATCTTAAAACTGGTAGGTCAGTTGAAATTTTCACTAAATTATGAAGCACTAGCTGCGTGGTGATGGATGATGACGATAAAAAGTATCATATGTGTTAATCCAGCACCTCATCTACCTCCATACCAAATATCATCAAAATTGATCCAGCCGTTTGAGCAGTAGAAATAAATATTTTTTTATGGTATTTAAGGTTTACGATTTTGGCGATAATGACTTACACATAAAAATATAGTTTTTTTTTATTTATTTTTTATGCATGATAAGTTAGCCTTTGACAACTATCTCACCGGATACTTTTCTTTAAACTTTCGTGAACTAAGCTCAATGCAACTAGATCGAAACGTCAAGGTTAGTCAAAATATAATTATTATGATGTTTATTCGTGCGTGAAAAGACCCGTTTTGTATTTAGAAACATGATCTCACCTGATGGTGGGTGTTGATGTGGTCGAAGATGTGGTTCAGGCTAACCTAGAAGTATATATACATCGCGGGTTTTTGTTAGGACAATTTAGGATAAACCTTTCCGTTATACATTATATACGTGTGGTACTAAAGGTTTTTGCAGCGCACGCCAGAATAGGTCGCATATGGCTGAATTGTTTACTACTTTGACACTTATCGTTATATTTTGAATAATTCACACAATATCTTTATAAATTATAGCCTATGTGTTATTCTGATGTGTAAGCTATATTATTGTAAAGTTTCATTAAAATCCATTCAGTAGTTTTTGCGTGAAAGAGTAACAAACATCCATACATACATCCACACATACAAACATACGCATTTATAGTAAGGACTAGCTTGTGTATAGCGTGCGTATATTGGTTATCGCGCAAAATCATTAACCTCTTTTTGCGCAGTCGGATAAAAACTATCCTAGTTATGTCGTCTCCTTCAAACTTTATCCAAATCGGTCAAGTAGTTTTTTAAGTTTATTCGATGCATACAAAAATCCGCAACGTGGATATTCTCCAAAGAACCAAAGTCACCGACATAGCTCTCAGAATTAGCAAGTTGAAGTGGCGATGGGTGGGCCACATAGCTCGACGAACTGATAACCGATGGAGAAGAAAGTTCTCGAGTGGTTTCAACATGACAACAGAAGACGTAGAGTTGGTAAGCCCCCCACTAGGTGGACTGACGACATCGTGAAAGTCGCGGGTAGCCATTGGTTACAAGCGGCTAATAGCCGTTCTTTGTGGCGCTCTATGGGGGAGGCCTTTGTTCAACAGTGGACGTCTTCCGGCTGATGATGTAGATGATGATGATACAAAAATTCAAATCTTTCCTCTTTATAAGATTAGTGTAGATATAATAAAAACAAAAAGCTATAAGGGTGGTAGCTAGACAGGCAGGCATTCGCAAAATTCCCTACCACTATGCTATAAATAATGAGTGCCATCTTAATACAGTAACAGAGATTGACAGCTTAAGGGTAGAGTGCACGTAGCTCTTTTTTTTATTTATACCACTAAGGTGGCAAACAAGCATACGGCCCGCTCGATGGTAAGCATTTGCCGTAGCTTATGGACGCTTGCAACACCAGGGATATCACTCGCGCGTTGCCGACCCTGAAGAAATCTCTTCACGCCCATTTTGAAGAACTCCATCATCCATCGGGAAAACCACAAACCATCTTTCCTTACCAATGTAGTTTCAAAATATTTAAACCGACTTCAAAAACGGAGGTTTGTGGTACCTCCATAACTTTTATAGTGTGTACTGATTATGATGTTTTTTTTATATTGCAAAGCTGGTGCTTGTCTAGTGGTACCATTTAAATTTGAGTAAGATCTGACGAGTAGTATTTGCGTTGTTACTAATAATGCGTTAAAATTTTATTGAAAAATAATTCTTAAATTATTTTTTTTTCTTGTCAGTTTAGCCTTTGATCACTATCTCACCTGATGGTAAGTGATGATGTGGTCGAAGATGTTGTTCAGGCTAACCTAGAATTACTGGCACTCAAGGACAGGTGCCGGAACACCGTTAGGTGCTTGGCGACAGATTTTATACTTGAGTGTGGTAGCTAGCCAGGCGGGCATTCGCAAAACGCCCTACCACCATGCTATAACGACTGCCATCCTAAGACAACGACCGGGAGCGACGGCTTAACGTGCCCTCCGAAGCACGTGCACGCTCAGTAGTACTGTCACTATCGGTCACCCATCCAACTCATGACCGCGGCGGACGTTGCTTAACTTTGCTGATCGGTTAAGAACAGCTAAGTAAACTTCGCTACGAGCGCTTCAAGATACATAATACAGAAGTATAATTATTTATATGTGTACTGTAACATATATTATCCACGTGGGGTGCCTGGCTAGAATGCCACCCCCCATCACTACCCGTGGGTGTCGTAAGAGGCAACCAAGGGTAACACACCAGAAGGTAGGCAGCACATTTTAAGGTACTGATATCTCACACTGCGATCCCCAAGACGCCTGCCTGCCAAGCGTGGGGATTATGGCAAACCACCCTCCATATTAGGGGAGGCTGTGTTCAGCAGTGGACTGTCTGGCTGAAACAGTAATGTAACTGCCAAAAGACGTCTTATTTATACCTTTCTCCAATCTAACAAGGAAATAACGTAATTCAGTCTAGTGTCTCAGAGTAATTATTGGTGGATACCATCGATTCAGCATCTACCCTTCCAAAATGAACCTTGTTCACTGACAATTCAGTATAATTTTGTTTGCATTGTGTTCGCAATGAACGCTAGTCTAATAGAGTTTCAGGGCACAGTTTAAACTAATAGTTACTGAGTAAACTCAAACACGCGTTAGTCATCGAATTAGCAACTTAATAGAGACAAGGTGACCCGATAGGGACGTGCCGAAACCGAACGTGAAACCGAAAATCAGGGAGCACTTACCGAAGCGCTCGTAGCGAAGTTTACTTAGCTGTTCTTACCCGATCAGCAAAGTTAAGCAACGTCGCGCACGGTCATGAGTTGGATGGGTGACCGCTAGTGACATTACTACTGAGCGTTTCCGTGCTTCGGAGGGCACGTTAAGCCGTCCGTCCCGGTTGTTGTCTTAAGATGGCAATCGTTATAGCATGGTGGTAGGGCATTTTGCGAATGCCCGGCTGGCTAGCTACCACCCTCAAGTAGAAAATCTGTCGCCAAGCACCTAACGGTGTGTTCCGGCAGCTGTCCTTGAGAGCCAGTACTTCTAGGTTAGCCTGAACAACATCTTCGAGCACATCATCACTTACCATCAGGTGAGATAGTGGTCAAAGGCTAACCTATAAAGCATAAAAAAAAAAAAAATAATAAATTACTAGATCTATAAACGAAATAAAACTAGTGGCTCTCCGAGCTGTAGACCTCGCGAGTCTGCTCTTGCATAGCTTACAATTGAATAAATATTCACTGCGCATGCTAATGGGAGAATGGGTCAAGAAATACAAATATCTAGATATGTAATGTAAATAATAAATGATTTTGAAATTTCAATGACACGCTTCAGAAAGTTAGTTGTACTGTAAGAGCCCAGTCGTCCACGGCTGAACAAAGCCTCACCTATTAAGGGGGTATTTGCCATAATCCCCACGCTTGGCAGGCGGCTTGGGGATCGCAGTGTAAGATGGCAGTCCTTTAGAAGGTGCTGCTGCCCACCATCCAGTATTTTTCTATTAGTCGCCTCTTACGACACCCACGGGATGATATGGGGAGGTGCAATTCTAACCCGGCACCCCACGGGGAAAAAGTGGAAAGGAAAGTTAGTTATATCAGCTAAATAAAAATCACGCCCCAGAAAGTTAGTTATATCAGATATGGGTAGTTAAGTAGTAAATATACTATAATTATAAAAACTTGGTAATAATTACATAATTTTGTTGTTTGTGATTGAATTTTCTGCCGTATTTATCTCGAATTAATATACTGGCTACAGAAATATCGAAGGTAAATAATTGAGAGAGATACTATAACTGACGTGCGTATCAAGGACATTGCTATTAAATTAGGTGCAGGCGTTCATACTTTCAACACCATTTAATGTTTGTATCCGTTATTTTGAAAATTTTCCAAAAACTGAATCGACATAAAAAATTTAGACTTATTAAACCTGCTCACAAAATTTCCCGAGAATCGGTTGAGAAATGCGACCTGTAGAGTAGAACACACATAATACGGACATAATAAGCATTTTTGCTGAAATTGAAATGGAGACGCTTTGCTCGCGCTTCTCAATCGGTCAGTCAAATAATGAAAATATGATTTCAATCGGCTAGAGTTCAATATTTACTTTGAAAATGTTCAATTTTTTCATCTTTATGAGGAATGTGATCACTCCAAGAATGAGAAAGAACGAAGAACATTTCCTATCTAATCATTTCAACAAAAACCAACTTCAAACTTAAAATACGCATTATAAGGGAAAACTCAAATACTATTCGTCACATCTCACTCAAATATAAATGGGACTATGACAAGCACCAGCTTTCGAATATAAAAATCATCAAATTCAGTACACCCTGTAATAAGTTACGAAATAACACACACAGAAAAAAATCCTATTGATGGAACCGACTTCAACACACAAAAGTGTGAAATAACTTGTTGAAGTCGGTACCATGATAGTTCAAAAGTACCTATTATCACAATATAGTGCGCATGTTACCGACTTCGACAAGTTATTTCACACTTTTGACGGTTAAAGTTGTTTCCATTTTTTAAATGAGACCACATGATAAGCTCCTCCTTTCGCATATAAAAAGACCATCAAAATCGGTACACCCTGTAAAGAGTGTGACAAAAAAAAACAGTTGAAATGAGAACCTCCTCCTTTTTTGAAGTCGTTTAAAAATGTAACCAATCAGTTTTACTTATAATCTTAGAGTAGTGCGGTTAGACTGCATCATCTATCAGTTGAGTGCAAACTCTTTAATGAACATAGATTAAGTTTAATAACGTTTAATTTAGTTTTCTGTCAACGCTCCCAAATCCAACATTATTCCAGCTCCCAGTGGATAAAATAATAGTAACCCGCTACCTACATGAAGACACGCGTTGGGTGCAAAATTAGCAACGTAATAAAGACCCCATAGGGATGCTCCAACCGTAACCAAGTAACGAATGTGAGGCCGAACAAAAACCTTTGCGAAACAAAATATGAAATAGAAATATGTAAGAAGAACAACAAATTGTAAAAAAAATGAGTTCAGTTTTATAGCTGGTTTTTTTTTTTTTATGCCTGGTAGGTTAGCCTTTGACCACTATCTCACCTGATGGTAAGTGATGATGTGGTCGAAGATGTTGTTCAGGCTAACCTAGAAGAACTGGTTCTCAAGGACAGCTGCCGGAACACACCGTTAGGTGCTTGGCGACAGATTTTCTACTTGAGGGTGGTAGCTAGCCAGGCGGGCATTCGCAAAATGCCCTACCACCATGCTATAACGACTGCCATCCTAAGACGACAACCGGGACCGACGGCTTAACGTGCCCTCCGAAGCACGTGCACGCTCAGTAGTAATGTCACTAGCGGTCACCCATCCAAATTATGACCGCGGGCGACGTTGCTTAACTTTGCTGATCGGTTGAGAACAGCTTAGTAAACTTCGCTACGAGCGTTTCAAAATGATGCTTTTGGTGGTATCATACCCGGCCTTTTAGTTAAGAAGTCAATCACGATAGTAAAGAGCCGCGTCGTTCGCCAAATGTGCAGGAACATACTGTCACTGTATTCATGTTGACGTGAGTGACATACTGTTAATTTTTTATGTTATCGTGAAGGAACAAGCTCCAGGCCCACCTGGAGTTAAGCGTCAACCCCTGCCTATAAAAAAATTCACAGTAGGTACATAGTATAACAGTTCGTCACAAGTCGCGTATTGCAATGCGCCCTCTAATTAAATCGGCACCTAGACCCTTCAAACCGGAACACAGTAATGTGAACATTATTTGTTGGCGGTAAAATATGGTATAACGGCAGTACTTCCCAAAAATTAAAATAGCATTTCTACTGCTACTAATATTCATCGCATTTTCATGTAATTGCTTTTAAGATTATTCAATGGAAGAATATGTTTATCCAATGGAATAATGGAACATTGTTTAGGTTCTTATATTGTTATAAGAACCTAAACAATGTTTGCCTTAGGTTTTATAAGTCCAAATCACGACACGGACCATAGACTTCATGCAGCTACGAGGCGTCGCCGCGTCGTAGCCGCGATTTAGACGCTTGAACTCACCAGATGAAGGGCGCCTCCCAAAAACTAGATCAACAATTTCGGTCAACACGAGTGTGTACAGACGGTTATTTAACACAATATCTCCCCGTGAGTTGCCGGGTTGGAATGTCACCCCCATTTCTTCCCGTATGTGTCGTGAGAGGCGACTAAGAGAGAAATACTAGCGTGTAGGAAGGTGTTTTGAAGAACTGACTACTATCCCCAAGACGCCTGCTAAGCGTGGATGGCAAATACAATTGAGAGACCATGTATAATGGTGGACGATTCGCTTGATCTGATAATTAACTATATCACTTAACTAAAATAGCAATTGACAAAATCGACCGCAAAAAAGTCTTTACAAATTCCCCACATCGCAATATCTCAAGACCTTTCACCATGTAAAAGACCCAAGAGGCCAAAAGTTAAACGTACCTGAAAAGTAAACATTAGAAACTCCCAACTTTTCGGACTAAATTCAACGCCGAAAATAGTCACCTATGCCGAAAGTTCACAGCGTCCCAACTCTATTCCCCGGAGACTACGTCATCGGACTCCTCATTCTAAATACAACTTTAATACCGCAGATTAAAGTCGAAAATACTCTGAGAGAACGTTTAAAAGGTATCTGTTGGAAGTATTGGTCGCGAAAATTAGAGTATTTTTGTTGATTAAGCTTAGCTTAGCCCTTCGGGTTCAATTCCGTACACTTGAATCTAGGTACAGTTGCCGGGAGGAGGAGGTTCTCAATTCCATTTAGGGTTCCGTACCGCAAAAGGAAAAATCGGAAACCTTATAGGACCACTTTGTTGTCCGTGTGCCTGTCTGTCAAGACCCTTTTTCTCAGGAATCCGCGTATCAAGCTAAAACTCATATCAAATACTCAGGTCTACTGTCCCTTGGAGCTGTGAAAAAATCAAACTTCTAAGCCAACGCAATCAAAAGATACAGCCGTTTATGTCGCAAATTTTCGACACTCGCAAGGGAATCAAAACTTACAGGGTACTTCCGTAAACTCAGAATCTTGACATTTGGTACGAAGCAACGTCTTATAGCACAGATAAAGGAAAAATTGCGAATAGCATAAATTTTTAGTTACATCATATAATAAAATAATTTTACTTAGTTATGGATTTCAATTAGCAATGAAAATACCATAACTTTAGTTTATATACCTACAAGTATGTACGGAACCCTCGGCACACGAGTCCGACTCGCGCTTGGCTGGTTTTTTTTTTGTATGTTTGTTAGGATATTACTCCGCATATTATTAAGCTGATTTTGACCGACTTTAACACTCAAAAATTTAGAAATTCCTGTAAAGATGTTGTAATTGTTGTAAGATAGTATTTACAATAAAAAAAAATACCGAAAAATAGAACCGACTTCAACACTCAAATGTGTGAAATAACTTGTTGAAGTCGGTACCATGATAGTTTAAAAGTACCTATTATCACAATATTGTGCGCATGGTACCGATTTCACACATTTGAGTATTGAAGTCGGTTCCATTTTTCAGTAAAAACAATTTTTCACCCTTTTTAGTGACCATTGCTACTTATGGGATCGGTTGTCATTCACTGCCAATGACTATATCATCAAGATAGGAAAACATTTTTCAGTTATTGGAGTGGAACTCAAAAACGGCTTGACCAATTTTGATTAAATTTAAATGGGACCACAAGGCAAGCATCAGCTATCAAATAAGAAAAAGAATCATTACAATTGGTTCACCCACTCAAAAGATCTAAGCTAACAAACAAAAAAAACTTCTCCTTTTTTTAATGACGGTCATAAAGTATGAAATAACTCGTGGGCAACCGAAGACGCGGATGAAAATAGAGTGCATAGCTGAGATGCGAATGCTAAGAATTTAATTTTAATATTGTTATGTTTGCAATAACGCCTGCTATGCGGATTACATTACAAAATCACAAATATACGACAGATTTTTTTTTTTAATCCCGCACATGGCTTAAAAAAATTCCTATCGTATATTTGTGATTTTGTAAAGCTAAGAATTTAATTTGTGCGTGGTGTAAATATGATGGAAAAAAGAGGGAAAAGAAAGCAGCGGATGTATCCTGACCACCGACCGGCATGGGGAAACCACTTAATCCTCAGAAGTTGGATAGAAGCATCAGGCATACTAACCTCGGAGGTACAACCTATCCAACAAAGGGAGAATCATCAAAATCAGTTCATAATTACCAGAGTAATCACCTAACCCACATAAAAAACGCAAAAATTAGAAGGCTCAGTGGCATTGGCTATGGACTGCCGCGCAGCAGATCCATGGTTCGAATCCCACCGCGGGCTTGAGCTCCACCGCATGGTGGAAGGGCATTTTGCGAATGCACGCCTGGCTAGCAACCACCATCAAGTAGAAAATCTGTCACCAAGCACCTAACTGTGTGTTACGGCAGCAGTCCTTGAGAGCCAGTGAAATTACAGGCACATAACAACTATGTCTCAAATTGACGTGCGCAGTGCAATTCGTGACTTGTGACGAAATGCATCTATTATAGGCAGAGGTTAGGCCGCTTAACATCAGGTGGGCCTCGAGCTTGCTCCGTCACAAAAGCATTTAAAAATTATGAACCTCCTTCTTTTTTGGAAGGTGGTTAAATACTGGTTCTTTAGGACAACTGGCTGAACTTCTCAATGATCACTCGTGATGATCCTCCCTTGTTCTGACGTGTCAACTCAACCCTACCCTAAATAAAATGTAAATACTAAATACTGAGACTGGAAGCCCTATAATATGTATTACTGCTGACCTATATTACTACATAGTATAAAACAAAATCTCTTCCCTACGTATGCTTACTTCTTTAAAACTACTTAACGGATTTTGATGCGGTTTGTTTAAATAGATAGAGTGATTCAAGAGGAAGGTTTATATGTATAATACATGCATAATATAGGAGAGAAACACTGATAATTTTAGAGGTTTCTAATGTGATGTCGTAATTAAACACATTTTTGAGCTTACATTGCAAACACTGGCTGAACCCTACGAGATAGATCAAAATAATATACTACAGTAATGTACACCTTAAAAAGGTCTACAAAAAAACCCGCAATGGTACATGTCTATCTCTTAGGGAAAACCCGCAATAAACATTTTTATCCTCTACTTTTAAGGGAAATACAAAAAACCCGCAATGGTACATGTCTATCTCTTAGGGAAAACCCACAATAAACATTTTTATCCTCTACTTTTAAGGGAAATACAAAAAAACCCGCAATGGTACATGTCTATCTCTTAGGGAAAACCCGCAATAAACATTTTTATCCTCTACTTTTAAGGGAAATACAAAAAAACCCGCAATGGTACATGTCTATCTCTTAGGGAAAACCCGCAATAAACATTTTTTTCCTCTACTTTTAAGGGAAATAATGGCTTATTTGCGTTACTATAGTATGGGTGCTTACCATTTGAAGTTAGATTCGCTAAAAACGCTAAAACGATCACACTCCCAAAAAGTTGTTCCACATGGGTCTTGGCGTTATTTTCGCCATAAACGCTACATCTGATGTCAAAAGTGACAGAAGTGGCATATTTTAGTGGCATTCTTAGCGTTCTTATCCTAAATTGAACAGGGGATGACAGTTACAAACGATCACAGTGATCACAACCATAGACGCAGAATGTGATCAAAATTATCGAAAATAACGTTCTTAGCGACCATATGTTTACTAAATTTGTGGTCAACGATGTTGTTCTTACAAATATTATTATAATATTCCCGACCGACCTCTTTTAGTACTGGCTGTTTTTGTATAATTTGACATTAGAAAATAACTAATTTTAGTTGTATGTACTTAATAGGGTTTTATTTGAGTCATGATGTAAAAAGTATTTTTCATAAAATATATTTTATAATGTGCTTTTTCCTTTAGTTTTCATTTATAGATCTGTTTTCCGCATCGGTTTCAATATATAAGAATATTTTTTATCAAGAAATATTGTGAAACTGTTCGTTGATACTTAAAAATAAATTTAAAAAAAATCATCATTATATCCTTGGCGACAGATTTTCTACTTGAGCGTGGTAGCTACGAGGGATTACAAAGTTAAACGTAAGTTGAACTATAGGTGTCGCTCCATCCCAATACAACGGTTAAATAAAGAACGAGAGGAAAAATTGGAGTTGATTCATTGTCATGTTAGCTCAGTCGGTCAGAGCATACCCCGGCTATATGGGTGGATGGACGCGGGTACGAATCCTCCAAATTACTATATTTTTTTTTCTCTCGAAAATTTGTAATGTAATCCGCCTAGCTAACGTTATTTCAAATATAACAATATAAAAATTAAACAGTCCAAGTCGCGGCCATTAACTAATTGTATTACAAAACGTTTTGAATTCTATAAAGCAACATCCATCCATATACAGCTTGCACGAACTTAACCCATAAGTATACAGGATGTTCTGTTTATTTGTCCACGACTAAAAAAGGAAGTACGCTCCATATTGTAATTGAAACAAATCGATCGAATATACCGCTATGTACACCGCTCTTAATTAACTAATGATGTTTTTATTTTTTTTATTGTGAAGGAACAAGCGCGAACCTGTTGTTAAGCGAACTAACCTCTGCCTATAACAGATGCATTTCATCACAAGTAACGAACTGCACTGCGCCCATCACCTTGAGACATACCTGTTATTTTGCCTGTTATTTCACTGCTTCTCAAGGACTAAAAATTTTGTAAAAAGAAAGTTTATTCGATGCACAATAAAATAATAGACAAGTTTGCGTCGGACTTCTTTTTCGCGGTTAGTACCTCTATGCTCTAGTCATGCTCGACTCGCTTTGTATTATTTGAGATTTGGATTACAATCGATTGAGAAACTTTGACTGTCCTTTCCTCCGACATTGCTGCGACAGACATGTCTCAGTACCTATGCCAGTGAGAAGATATGACTGACTTGTGATACATACCTACTAAATACCTAAATAAGTATTTTATTGACATAATTTAGAATTAAGATTATTATGTGATTTTATTTCAAATTGTCATTTTATCACTGGTATTTATTATAATTATTTTCTTGGCATCTGACTTCTATTTTATTTAATGCAATTTTTAATAATTTGTTTTGTAATGTCATAATGTGTTATCATTTACATAATTCATCTATATTATTATTTACATGACATTCATATCTAGATGTATTGTATGGTATCAATGTAATAATGTGTTAGATTTTATATTATATTTGGTGAATATGGGTACAATTTTGCCTGAAATGAATGGATTTGAAAAAAACCAGGCAAGTGCGAGTGGGACTCGCGCAAGAAGGGTTCCGTACCATTATCTCGTTTTCATTATTATTATTTTTAGCAAATAAACGACGAAAACCTCTTTTATTGTATGGGAGCCCCTTAATTATTTATTTTATTTTGATAAATTATATTTAAAAAGAACATAAAAGTAGTAGTAGCCTTTAATTCAACTACACATTTACAATTTATTATACAATTCTGCTATTCATTACCTTGCATTAATTATTTTCTTGATATTCATGAATGGTGGAAGTAGACTCCATTTTATTTTTTAATATATGACTATTTTCTGTCATGAATACTGCTTATTTTAATATTTCTAAAAAATAACGTGTTGTCTCGCTCCCACAAAGGTCAAAAAAGCACCTTCTATGCACACTCAGTAACCATATAAATCCTAGACATTTGGCTGGCAGCCAGCGGCTCTACGAACCGAAAGCGGAGAACTAATGGCTCTAAATCGTCTAAGCTCTAAATTGTGCAGTGTTATATACGATATCGAGTGTTCATTAGATGTTGAAAGAGTGATGGCCTAGCGGCATTAACGAGGGACTGCCACGCAGGAAGTCCGAGGTTTAATTTTTCTATAGGATACACCAGGCGGTTCACCTGGTGGTAAGTGATCACGATCGCCCATGGACATCCGCTGCACCAGAGATCAAGGATGCGTTACCGGTGTTAGGCTTCTTCTTAGTAGGAAATTGCTCTTTGAAGTCATATTGGTTCAGAAATACTTCAGATGGCATTTCAAAATTACAAATTTACGACTAGAAATTATAGTCATGTGCGGGATTCGAACCCGCGTCCACCGTCCATAGCCGGGGTATGCTCTCACAGACTGAGCAACATGACATTTTTTTTTTCAAGTGTCTGTCATAGTATAGCGTCCGATGCAGAAAATGCCATAAGAATCCTACGGTTGTGGACTGCCAGAGATCTCTCATGATATTGGTGAAACATCATTCACTCGAAGACGTCCGGTGACGAAATTTAGCTGTAGTTATTAAACCGAATAGTTCTTGGAACATTCCCCGTGATAGATGCGGTAAAAGATCCAACATCTCTACACAGTGCAGATCGGAGAGAGCTGGATCATCGACGTTTCGAGCCATTCTTAGTTGAATGCGGTCAAAGCAGCAATGTTACAATCATCGGGTTGCGTCATTGCAAACGAGTGTAAAGCTAATTGAAAAATTAGTCTTGTTTGTGATTCGATTCAGTTTGGCTGCAGATGTCACCCTCTAAAACGGCTTAACGATAGGAGCGAAAGAATAAATTTGAGCTATGACTCATTCACTACGATAGCTCAGATAGAAGAGCATGTTCCGGCTATAAGGACGGATGGTCGCGGGTTTGAATCCCGGACACAGTTCAATTTTTACCTTTTACGTTTCTTGCACATGTCAGAGGTTTTTAACATTCGAACAAAACCCTTTATCGTAAAATATATCGTTGTCAAGAGACTTCGGTGCATAAGAATATAAAATAAAATTCCGACGTAAAGAACTTTAACATTAAATGCCCCAGGGCCACATTTGGCTGGCAGCCAAAAGCTCTACGAACCAAAAGCGGAGAACTAATGGCTCTACATAGTGCAGTGCTTAATTGGGATGTTCCATCTCTTTTATTAGACAAAACTAAATGAAATAGAGACTTTGTGATGTAACGATTGCGATGAACGATGTATGGTGCTAGCCCGCCTGGGTAGCTACCACCCAGCACTTGACCCGCAGCTCATCGGCGCGAAAACAAGTAGCTATCAATTGCACGCAGCGTTTTCCATGCAAACATAGTTTCGTCATATTTTACCGACTTCGAAAAAAGGAGGAGGTACTAATGTCTCAATTCGTGTTTTTTTTTTAGTTTGTTACCTCAGAACTTTTGACTGGGTGAGTCGATTTTGATAGTTCTTTTTTTATTTGAAAGCTGATGCATGCCGTGTGGTCCCCATTTAAATTTCATCAAAATCGGTCAAGCCGTTTTTGAGTTACACTCCAATAACTGAAAAGTTTTTTCCTATCTTGATGATATAGGTAGTCATTGACAGTGAATGACAATCGATCCCATATTTCACACATTTGAGTATTGAAGTCGGTTCCATTATTTGGTAATAATTTTTTTCACTCTTTTTAGTAACCCTTGCTTTTTACGGGATCGAACTCATAAAACGGCTAGACCGATTTTATTGAAATTTAAATGGGGTCACTCGGGGGTAGCATCAGCTTTCAAATAAAAAAAGAATCATCAAAATCGGTTAACGCTGTAAAATGTTCTGAGGTAACAAAGAAATACAAACGAAATGAGAACCTCCTCCTCTTTTCGAAGTCGGTCAAAAATATATGTGTGTGTGTGTGTGTGTGTCCAGAACTTGTTTTTTTTTAGACAACTGCCCACATAATAGTACGTTATACGATATTTAGAATAAGAACGTGTTTTATCTCTTAAGACTGCGTAACACCTATTCATATGCAAGATTAGACGCGTTCGTGCCTTCGTTGTCGAGCATAATCCAAGGCACAGTTTGTCAAACTTTGCAAACCATCGTTTTAGAAGCAGTGATGGCTCAGTGGCATTGGCTATGGACTGCCGTGCAGCAGGTCGAATCCCGCCGCGTGCTTGAGCTTCACCGCATGCTGGAAGGGCATTTTGCGAATGCTCGCCTGGCTAGCGACCACCCTCAAGTAGAAAATCTGTCGCCAAGCATCTAACAGTGTGTTTCGGCAGCAGTCCTTGAGAGCCAGTGAAATTACAGGAACATGAGACTTAGACTTTAGAAGGGACAGTAGACCTAAGTACTTGATATGAATTTCAGCTTGAAGCCTCCACGCGTTCCTGAGAAAAAGGGTCTTGATAGACAGATGGACAACAGAGTGATCCTATAAGGTTCCGTTTTTTTCTTTTGAGTTACGTAGCCCTATAACAACATCATAATCCGTGCATCCAGTAAAGAGTTATGAAGTAACACACACAAATACAAGAAGCTCATTATTTTTTTGAAGTCGTTTTAAAAATTCCGATATCCAACAAACCTGTTATCACGACCATTACAATGAGCCTAAATAAGATACCTCTGCTCCACTTGGTGAAGAGTTAGGTATTCTACAGACTCCAGGTGATGCAGCAGCAACAGAACAAGGTTCTTGCTATATCTTTCAAGTGACAGGATACTAAATTTCGAATCGTTCAGAACTACAAGTTGCTTACATCTATTCATCAACTAGAAGAAAAGAGATGCTGATCATCAAGAAACATCATGACTAATATTAAAATGTATAATTAATTAAATAATAATGTGTACCATAATATGTAAATTTAATAATGCTAACTAGTATACCATTTATTTATTGTTTTTTGACTGCAGTTGTATTTGTTTCTAATTTAATTCATATGTACCTATTTTTCACTGACATGTAACCGAAATTTGCACACCCATTAAGGGTAGAATATAGTGGACATAATAATTAATTATAATAATTTTAAGATCTATGTATCTAAACTACCTGTATTCCAGCAAATAAATAAATTTGAATTTGAAGAAGCACGCGCACGCTCAGTGTAGTAAGTGCCACTACAGGTCACCCATCCAAGTAAAGTCTGCAGCGGACGATAGTAGCGGACTTAACTAATATTAATGAAAATAATTAGTTAAGGTGATGGCTGGTCGTTTTGTCCAGTTACATGGTTAAGAGATTCTTTGGACTTATAGTCCAATTATCCCCTTCCAACACTCAAATACTACGCGCAGGGGATTTGCTAAGGGGATTTCTGGAATAAGCCAGTTGGTCGCTGAAAGCTACGCTACGAGCGCTTCATATAACGGTTTACTTAGAATAACTGAAAAGTTTGTGGAGCCCCACGGCCCCCCGCCGCGCCCTAGAAATGGCCCCAACAAAAAAGTTTGGCATCCACTGTGCCAGCCTACACTCCAACCCAAACTAAGCACACAATATTACATCACAATCTCATCGTAGAGTACTTCAACGCTATAAGCAACATATTTAGGTCACCTCGACACAGAATATTGATTTTAATGTTATATTTTTAGAACGCGGGTGCGTTTATAATATCTTGCGTAATCATAATTTTTGAGTGCTTTTCAGGAAGTTTCATTCTTAGCGCTTGAGACCATTAAGAGGAAGGCTGCGGGAGATTCACTATACAAACGTACATCCATATTTGCTTTCTGGATGATTTGTATCTAATGCTTATAACGCGATAAAATACGGAACGTGGATATCCGCCGAAGAACCAAAGTCATCGACATAGCCTTCATTAATTGTAAACGGAAGTTTTTTTTTAATGTGATTGCGGAACAAACACGATGCCCACCTGATTGACCTGATGTCCAGCGGTAACATCTGCCTATAGCAGATGTAGCTGCGTCCGTCACCCTCAGACAGTTGTTAAGTCTCATATGCCTGTAATTTTACTGGCTCTCAAGGACTGCTGCCGGACCGGAACACACTGTTAGTTGTTTGACGACAGATTTTCTACTTGAGGGTGGAGCTAGCCAGGCGGGCATTCGCAAAATGCCCTCCCAACATGCGGTGAAGTTCAAGCCGGTGGCGGGGATCGAGCATATAAAGCCTGTCATCTATATTATAGTATATAAGTACGGCATATAAAATGTATTTTGTTCCACTCCAGTAATATTATGTTATATCAGAACAATCATTATTCACAGAGTCCAAACACATATCTCATCATTTAACTAACTAACACGGTTATGAGGAAGGTACGAAATAGTTTTGTATTCTTGGCAGTTTTTTATTATTCCAGACTGATAATGAAAAAACTACCGGCATCCTACCAAATCCACCGATATTCTACCATAATTACCGGTATCCCACCAAATCTACCGACATCCTACCAAAACTATCCGTATTGAGATATCTGCATTTGCCATAAGCATTTCATTTAGACACGTAACGCCACGATACACAATATACTTAGAACTACGTGTGCAGGTCGCGATACTCTTTAAAATGATTTATTTATTATTAATGGACGAGCAGCAATATTCTGATATGTCCATATAATTGCAGTGTTGGATTTATAGTTTCAGAAGAGATATATTTCTGTAGATTTAATGATTAATTTTTGAAGCGCTCGTAGCAAAGTTTACTTAGCTGTTCTCAACCGATCAGCAAAGTTAAGCAACGTCGCGCGCGGTATAGAGTTGGATGGGTGACCGCTAGTGACATTACTACTGAGCGTTTCCGTGCTTCGGAGGGCACGTTAAGCCGTCGGTCCCGGTTGTCGTCTTAGGATGGCAGTCGTTATAGCGTGGTCGTAGGGCATTTTGCGAATGCCCGCCTGGCTAGCTACCACCCTCAAGTAGAAAATCTAACGGTGTGTTCCGGAAGTTGTCCTTGAGAGCCAGTACTTCTAGGTTAACCTGAACAACATCTTCGACCACATCATCACTTACCATCAGGTGAGATAGTGCTCAAAGGCTAACCTATCAGGCATAAAAAAAAAAAAAAAAAAAAAAAGATAGCCATTTCTCCAGTTAATTTTTAATAGTAGTTTATGCAACTATCATATTATAGGGTATTAAAACATAAGTGTAGTTTTTGAGCCGCAGGCGAGTTTTTAAATAAGATTACACGTGTGTTTTAATACCTAATTATATGCAGTTGCATACACTACTTTATTTAATCTCATGGCTATAGGTAGCTACATTAAATAAACATTTTATCCAACAAAATATTACTCAAATTAGTATGTACGAAAACGTGCCAAAATGGAAAGTCTGTTATTGGTCTATGGCTCGGAACCAGCGCTCACCACAGATAATGTGTACTTAAATTGAATTGAAACCTCCTTGGTCGGGACACATTGTACTTTAATAATTAAAAATATGTTTTAAAGCATTGATCCCTCCCCTCACCTCAAATAGTCTGCCACATGACGCGACACAATTACGAACTGCACTACGCCCGTCACCCTCAGACAGTTGTTAAGTCTCAAGTGTCTGTAATTTTACTGGCTCTGGCAAAGACAGCAACCGGAACACACTGTTAGGTCCTTGGCGACAGATTTTCTACATGAAAGTGGGTAGCTAGCCAGGCGATAATTTACAAAATGCTTTTCCACTATGCGGTAAAGCTCAAAAAACTTATTATATCAACCACGCTGCCGTAAAGATATATATAAGAAAAATGTTTATAATATATGCATAACTGTTTATAATAAATTACCAGACGAAATAAAGATATTAGAGGGTCATGTTTATAGGAATAGGCTAAGTCAGTGGTTATTAGAAAACTGTTTTTATAGCATTAAAGAATATATGGAGGTTTAGTAAGATATAGCTGTAATTAATATTAATAAATTGTTAATATTATTAGTGTATTTTTAGCATTAGCTTTAAATATTTGCACGTCTGCTTGCAGGCAGAATACAGCGACCATGCATTTTACACAAGAACTTAAAATGTACATACATGATTGTATTCTTGCAAATAAATTAATTGATTTGATTTGATCAAATCGGCGGTGGGGATCGAACCACGGGCTACAGCACCGCAGTCTGGCTATAACAGGTACCTTTTTTTTTTATTTTTTTTTTTTTTTTATGCCTGATTGGTTAGCCTTTGATCACTATCTCACCTGATGGTAAGTGATGATGTGGTCGAAGATGTTGTTCAGACTAACCTAGAAGTACTGACTCTCAAGGACAGCTGCCGGAACACACCGTTAGGTGCTTGGCGACAGATTTTCTACTTGAGGGTGGTAGCTAGCCAGGCGGGCATTCGCAAAATGCCCTACCACCATGCTATAACGACTGCCATCCTAAGACGACAACCGGGACCGACGGCTTAACGTGCCCTCCGAAGCACGGAAGCGCTCAGTAGTAATGTCACTAGCGGTCACCCATCCAACTCATGACCGCGGGCGACGTTGCTTAACTTTGCTGATCGGTGGAGAACAGCTAAGTAAACTTCGCTACGAGCGCTTCAAAACCTATCTCATTTTAAAAGCATCGATCCTTCCCCTCACCTAGAAATGCTTTTGCCGCATGACGTCACAACTCTCACGAGTAGATATATCCTTCGTACAGTAAATAGTTTAGGTATAAACAGAACGGTCAAGATTTATTACTGGCAATCGAAATTCAACCGTATTGCAAGAGAGACAGATTCCTTTTTACCTTGCTAAGTTACGTGAAGTATCGATCTACCTTGAAACGTGTCCTTCTTAGCTTAGTGACGTCAAACTTACCTTGGTAATGAGAGTCTGGCTTTTGTGTTCAGTAATAGCAGCGATATATATAGAATTATATAAATAGTTTATCTTGTTAGTGTCATTCCAAAATGAACCGTATACAATTAGAAATTGATTATATTTTAGCTTGAAAACGTTCTTAGCCAAAGAATAAATATGTAAGATATGAAAGTGGAGCTCAAAAACAGCAGAACGTAAACCTTACTTAATGGTGTCGTGGCGGAACAAGCACGAGGCCCACCTGATGTTAAATGAAGCGAGAACGATTAAAGCGGTTTATTTACTTTTTAGTGCATTATTAGTTTTAAAATATTTTTCTACGCAAATTTCGGTCGGTACCTACATCATTGCATTATTTTTTTTATCTCGTTTACGAATAACTGTTTTGAACCAATTGAGTTTTGGTCCCATGTGATAGGCGGCGCGCCTATTGCCATTCACCGGGCACGGTTTATTTGAAGCGCTCGTAGCGAAGTTTGCTTAGCTGTTCTCAGCCGATCAGCAAAGTTAAGCAACGTCGCCCGCGGTCATGAGTAGGATAGGTGACCGCTAGTGACATTACTACTGAGCGTGCACGTGCTTCGGAAGACACGTTAAGCCGACGGTCCCTGTTGTTGTCTTAGGATGGCAGTCGTTATAGCATGGTGGTAGGGCATTTTGCGAATGCCCGCCTGGCTAGCTACCTTCAAGTAAAAAATCTGTCGCCAAGCACCTAGCAGTGTGTTCCGACAGTCTTGAGAGCCAGTAATTCTAGTTTAGCCTAAACAACATCTTCGACCACATCATCACTTACCATGAGGTGATATACGTAGTGGTCAAAGGATAACCTATCAAGAATAAAAAAATAAAATAGATATATTTTATTTTTATTTATTACAAAATTACAAATATACGAGTATAAATTTAAGTGATTATAAGGTTGCGTCATCATTTACAAGTATAAAACCAATTGCAAAATTGGTCTTGTTTGTAGTACAACGTAAGTGGTACTATAGATGTCGCTCCATCCCAATACGATGGTTAAAGAACGACAGGAGAACGACAGGAAAAATTTGAGTTATTTCCGTTTAGAAGTTATGGTGGAATAAAGAAACTTTTTTATTTTTTATGTTATTTAAGCTCGAGGCCCACCTGATGTTAAGCGGACTAACCTCTGCCTACAACAGATGCATTTCATCACAAGTCACGAATTGCACTGCGCCCGTCACTTCGAGACATAGCTTGAGAACCAGTAATCCTAGGTTAGCCTGAATAACATCTTCGACCACTAAGGATAAACTATAGCATATAAAATGTCTAATTGAACCATTTTACTACACAGTATGTTATTTTTTCAGAATTAAACAACTTAGAAGAACATTGATAAATACAGTTCCAAATTCCCGCGGTACGACCGCCTGACTCGAGCCCACGCGGCGAACTGAGAGCGCCGCGCGGTACACTTTTAAAGCCACGCCCGCTGCGGTATAGTTTGCGTTCTGTTGTTTTTGAGCTTGAATTACATTTCTTTTCATATTTATTCGTAGTTTAATACATATAATTTATATACATATTTACACAATACAAAGCTTGTTAAAATAATGTTCTGTAAAAAATACAATATGTATTATGATATGGAGCTGCCAGTCTTTCTAGATAAAAGTGATATGTGTGAAACAGATTACCGATGTGTACAGTGCCTATATAAAAACACATAAAAACACACACTGGAGAGAAAATTTATGCATGCAATGTGTGTCATGTGTAAATGAGTCTTTTTCCATTTCGTTATTTAAAGTAGCATAATACGATGTATAAAATGACCTATGTTTTGCCAGCCATGAGATCTAAACTTTTAAACATTCATATTGTTATGATTGCAATAACGCCTGCTAAGCGGATTACATTACAAAATGACAAATATACGATAGGAAAAATTTAATTCATCCCAATAAATTTATTTCCATCCCAATACGATGGTTAATGAACTATAGGAAAAATTCGAGTTATGACGTCATGTCATGTTAGCTCAATTGGTTAGACCATGGCCCGGCTAAAGGGGCGGATGGACGTGGGTTCGAATCCCGCACATGACTTAAATTTTTCCTATCGTATATTTGTCATTTTGTAATTATAAACATTCATTCACACATGATCTTCCGAAGCTAACCCAATTAGAAAAAGCCATCGGTCGTGCGTCCTAATTGGTCCGTCCGTGGATTCTAGAACAGTTACGCCATATCGTCTCGGAAGGGAACGCTAAATGACCCGCAGATTAAGTTACAGTTACTATGTATGAAAATTAATGAATTTTGAAACGATTTTCCTTCTCACTAGAGATGCGCCGAGTACACGTTCTATCGAGTATTATTCGGTTTTTAGGGTTCCGTACCGCAAAAGAAAAAAAAACGGAACCCTTATAGGATCACTTCGTCGATCAAATATCAAACTTCTAAGCCAAGGTAATCAAAAGATACAGACGTTAATGTCGCAAATTTTCGACGCTCGTAATGAAATCAAAACTTACAGGGTACTTCCCGTGAACTCAGAATCTTGAAATTTTGTACGGAGCAACATCTTATGGTACAGATAAAGAAAAAATGGAGAAAAGCATACATTTTTAGTTACATCATATTATTATGTTACATGAAGACGTAGTGGTATTATATTTAAAAATACCATAACTTTTACTTATATACCTACAGGTTTGTACTGAACCCTCAGTGCGCGAGTCCGACTCGAACTTGGCCGGTTTTATTTTATTTTTATTTATAGGGATGGCAAAGATGTCGTTACTGTTGTCGCCTGCACAACTCTTTGATAGTGCGTGTTGCCAATGATCCTTCAAAGTTGAATACATCAAAACGTTGAATCCTAAAATGTAGAATTCCTAAAATGTTTAGTCCCAAAATGTTCAATTCCCACAATGTTGACATTATTAGCGGCGGTATGCTTTTATTAACTTTATACTACGAACTTTACAGGGTTGTTGGTAAAATGCTAACAACCTCTTAGGGTTGACTTCTGCTAGTCCTAACAAACATTTTTTTTTGTATAGGTTGGACAAAGATGTCGTTGGCGCTGACAGTTGAACAACTCCATCGAACAACTATTCGATAGTGGGTGTTGCCAATGATACTTCCGGAAAGTTTAATGTGCCATAATGTTCTATTCGAAGCGCTCGTAGCGAAGTTCACTGAAGCGCTCGTAGCGAAGTTCACTTAGCTGTTCTTAACCGATCAGCAAAGTTAAGCAACGTCGCCCGCGGTCATGAGTTGGATGGGTGACCGTTAGTGACATTACTACTGAGCGCTTCCGTGCTTCGGAGGGCACGTTAAGCCGTCGGTCCCGGTTGTTGTCTTAGGATGGCAGTCGTTATAGCATGGTGGTAGGCCATTTTGCGAATGCCCGCCTGGCTAGCTACCACCCTCAAGTAGAAAATCTGTCGCCAAGCACCTAACGGTGTGTTCCGGCAGCGGTCCTTGAGAGCCTAAAAAGGCATTAAAAAAAAAAAAAAAAAAACTTCCAATGGACATCACAATATTGATTCATAAAATGTAAAATTCCTAATAAGTTTAGTCCCAAAATGTATTTTTTCTAACCTTTGACCACAAACTCAGTTGATGGTAAGTGATGATGTGGCCGAAGGTGTTAACAGGCTTAACCTAGAATTCCTGGTTCTCAAGGACAGATGCCGGAACACACCGTTATGTGCTTGACAACAGATTTTCTTCTTGAGGGTGGTCGCTAGCAAGGCGAGTATTCGCAAAATTCCCATTCACCATGCGGTGAAACTCAAGCCTGCGGCGGGATTCGAACCATGGACCTGCTACGCGTCAGTTCATAACTAATGCCACTGAAGTCTCAAAATGTTGAATTCCCACAATGTTAAAATTGTTACCGGCGGTATGATTTTAGTAACATTATACTACAAACTATATACAACACTACAGCTACTACAATGAATGTATTTAGACAAGCTACAGATCATTGCAGACACTAGCCTGAAAGCCAGTTGGCCAGACTTATGGCACTGAGACGTGGTCCTTAAGGATAGTGTCTTCATAGCGCATTCCAAATAATGAATCCATGGAAGGCTAAGTAGTTAATCGTAGCGAAAGCGTCTCGTCACTTCGTCTAGCCGCCGCCGCCATAAAAAAAACTCGTAAATAGATAGGGGAAGGTGTGACGTCATCAACCACCCTCTCTTAGTTTTGTACACCCTTAAATTTATTTTTCTACATCATCTCATCTTCATTAGCGTCCCCACTGGTGACGTCAGTAAAATATCAATATCAAAACATTTATTTTCTTATTTTTCATTTTATTTTTTTATTTATTTAATTTGTACCGCACAAACACGAATTACACCAATGATATGAAATATGATTACTTATACAAATAAATAATTAATCTTTGCACGTCATAGATAATGATAATAATTGAATCTCAATCATAAATGCCCGAATTGGGGTAGGTACGTATGGTGCTACAAAATTACATAATAAAAATTACCAATAATTTAAATATATAATTCAAGATGCCAAATACAATATTAAAAATACATGTCTATCAATTTCAATTTTTTTATACTTGCAGCAGTTACAGATTTTACAGCAGTCACAGATTATACAGAATACACAACAACAATTAAAAAGTCAAGTAAGAAATATATATATAATATCAGATATATATTAAAATGACATTTATACTAAAATGTCATTTAAACATGACATATCCAATAAGGTCAATAATAATAAAGCTGATGATATATGATGATAGCTGACCAAGCGAGTGCGAAGCGCGAGCAAAGCGTTTCCGTTTCAGCTTGGGCAAAAATGCTTTCGTATGTCTGTCCGGATTCCGTATTTCCGGTTGTTCTCCTCAATTAGAATATTTTGTAATATCAAAGGATAATTTTATTAATCACAATGGCCTCTCCATTTATACATTGTGAGCTGAAATAGTGTTTGGAACATTTCTGGGCATCATTCGTGGAGCTTTGAAAGCAGCTAAATTGATATCAAAAAGCGCTATATTTAACTCATGTCCGAGCAGATGTATTTTGTTGTTTTTGACAAGTCTGACATTAGAACTTGGTATAATAG
This sequence comes from Plagodis pulveraria, assembly GCA_963890685.1. Taxonomy (NCBI): domain Eukaryota; kingdom Metazoa; phylum Arthropoda; class Insecta; order Lepidoptera; family Geometridae; genus Plagodis; species Plagodis pulveraria. Next base: position 2,574,244 of record OY982979.1, on the reverse strand, counting down.
GATGAATTATGAATAACTTATGAATCAAGTGTTAATAGGTTGAACACAGAAAATAGCATTATTGTATTTTGCATAGTATCTGTATACTCTTTTGCAACTTGGTTGAAATGTTGAGGTAAATAATATACATGTTTTTATGGCAATCAAATCCCAGTAAATACTAATATATATAATATACTAACTATGTGATAAAGTGACAAGCCTTAAGGTTAAACTGGCTGGCCCATTCTCCATACAAACGTTGTAGGGTGATCATTCACTTATTCGAGGATTTAAGTCCAAAATAAAGCATAATACCGGTTGATCTCGTCATTATCTAGGCTTGTATGATGCTGAAATTTTGATAAAATAATTCACTTGAGAATTATGAGCCTTGACACATTTTCATATAAAGTTTTCGAGGCTCATAACGTACAACTTAATTATCTTTTTAATATCTTGGCATCATACAAGCCTAGATAATGACGATATCAATTGGTATTATGCTTAAGTCTCGACTTAACATCTCAAATAAGACAGTGATCACCCTACGACGTTTGTATGGCGAAGTGACCGGCCAGTTCAACCTTAAGGTTACTATATTCCTATCTCTTTGGAATTTATAGATATGCAATTTTTTTCACACAATGCAAAATAATTTAAAAAGTATTAAATGCCAAGCCACTATCACCTCTATAATTTAATAAATTTTTGAATGTAGTACATTGTAAACAAACAGAAAGATGAATTATTTAGCATTCCATGGATGGACCGTGCTTGTGCCGGGGCCGATATTATGGTATTTAGGTATGTGCGTTGAAAAGAGGTTTAGACTGCAATAATCTCTTGAAAGTTCTTCTAGTAGTAGCTCTCATGCTTAGATTAACTATGGTGGCTTTATTCTACAATCTTTTTGCTGAATGTAGCATTGTAATCTATTAAATAATAACGAACAGTTGGTTTGATCACCTCATAGGTACAATCTTTGTGGACTCGAAAATGTATTCATTTCACTTCTCACACCAGTGAGAAATAATAATTAACTTCCACTATGACGCAAAAGATTATAGAACTATCAAAATGAAAAGGTATGCATCTATTGTCACTTTATTGACCTTTAAGACCCTTAAACAGCTGTTACTGACCTAATAATCTATCGTTAGAAAGTAACTCTCACTTTTAATTTAAAACAACAAATAAAACGTAAATAACAACAAATCGTTTCAACAACCATAATTAGGTATTCGATTATCGATTTCTACATTCGAAATACAAACCACAAAGTGTACGAAAAAGGAAAACAAAAATCCGAATCCAAAACCAGCCGGTTTGTGACGTCACACTGCACTATCCAAGTAGGTCACTCTCATTTTTCACATCAAAATCACCACACTGAACGTTATATATACGCACGGAATAAGAGTTCGATGTTTAATTTATCGATTGGAAGTTATTTTTGGACGCAATATGCGGTTTTCCGATGGATATTTCAATATTTGTATGTCACACAGACACACTGCGAAGAGCCGCGCCGCGCGCCGCCGCGGAAATCGCAGAATGGCGGGCCGCAGCTATTTCCCCGCAGTAATTTTAGCACAGACTAAATATACCTGTTCGTTCTTCAGTGTAATGTTACCATTACTAAGATTTTCAGGTAACTCTGTATTGGCCATACAATTGACTTGTAACCGTGAATGGGATGCTTTGCCAAGCGATTTATTATCTGTGTTAAACGTCTGTCTATGATTAGGTTTGTTTACATTATTGTATTTTATGAAGTTCTGAAGTTCTCTAAATATAAAAGCTAATTTAAATTGACTGTTTTAGAAATCGTCCGTCAAGTCCGATCCCATATCAAATGTAAGTAAGTCGAGTATAATACAACAAAACGTCGTAATGAAAACCTGTAACTGTTGCATGGTAGGAATCACTGCAAATACTAACAATTTGCCATTAATAAAGAGATGCTTTTATTTTTTAATAATGAATCGCCCTCCTAATCTCGAAATAGGTCAGTTGAAAACGTTACTAATAGTCAATTGGTCACCTATAATAATATAAGCTATATGGCCAGTGTCGCAAAACTTGCCATACTTATCTATCTTATTATAAAACACATATGAGGTTATAGCTTCGCGATGTACTAATGTATATCTCATACCTGGATTCGTCTTCCTGTAGGCTGCTAATTCTTTGTTTCTGCTTTGCCTTGGTTATGGGTTGTTGTTGTGTCTCAGCCTGCTCTCTACATCCACCTCCTATAGATATTAATGCAAGATGAGTATACCTAATCAC